>JAUIMM010000017.1:655000-1910000 GCA_031769625.1 Taudactylus pleione | reverse complement strand
TATCACAAATTCAGATATTTCACACAATAGTTTTGGCAGCTAACATTAAACTAAGCTAACATGCAAAAGTACAAGAGGTAAATGACTAATGACAGAATACTCCAATGTGAGCTCTCCCTCCAGAGATCCAATAATTGTCCCCTCACTAGCATGCTGAAACTAACTGAAATGAGTAATGTTATATTACAGTACTTGATTTAGTATACAGCCAATTGTTTGTTCCAAGCCTTAAAACTGTTAATCTCAGTTTATCCAGCTCCACAGCTACAACTCTCCACCTACTGTAAGCCAAACAATTGTATGTATTAAATATATATGAGCTTTTGCCTATACTCTGCAGACAGTCAGGAATGCGTAGAACTCTATCCCGTGCATTATGTTATACAAGAGTTTGGCAGGCCTCATCCCCACGTGCCACTCAGGCTTAGGCTTTCAAAGATCCATGTAAAGTCTATCAAGTGCCAATTCAGTTTTTTTTACAGAGGTATCAATATATCAAACACCTACTCTGTCCCTGAACTTGGTCATTGTTTAATGACTGCCAGCAGAAGGTGTTAGGCAGAACTTGCAAACCTGAATAAAAGAGCTTAACAATACTCAATACAATTAACTGGATTATTTTCACCTTAGAAGATAAAAAAAACTTTACATAAACTTGTAAGATAGCAATGCCTCAGAGCAAGTTCCCATTCCATATTTTAGGCCCGTCATCACTTAGACTATTTTGCATTTATTAAAGAAACATGTAGGTCCAGCTAAACTGTACTCACTGTTCGGAAATCTCTGTGATTGCACTCATGGCCTCTGAACTTGCAGTAGAGCATCATGTCTTTCAGGTCATGTCCTGTTCGCTCCATAAACTCCCCCATACAGAAGGTCTTCGGTTTGAACTGCTTGAATTTGGTTTTTTCTTCAAGAATGGCCAGCACCTCTGGGTCTGCAAAATGAGGTTCCAAGATGTGACCGTTGACATCAAGAAGCTCCAGCAGTTCTCCCGCGTGGTATAAGTCATTAGTGGTGATTTTAGTGAAGCGGAAGGAGTTGAGATTACAAATGGTGACAGCAGGAAAGACGAGGCTCTCTGCTACCACTTGGTCCACTTTGGTGACATGTTGGTAGGATAAGTAAAAGGCCACTCTCTCTGAACTTTCCAGAAGGAGAAGGCCCAATGAGCACAGAAAAGCCAGTGTCCACAAGAAGCGGCGGAGCGTTAGTGGGCCATACACAAATATATGCCGAATCCCATGGAGGGTGGATGTGTTGGCAAAGATCTGAATGCTGGAGGGGTGGAGGCTCCCCAGGCTGTCCTCACTGGGGCTCTCCTTCAGATCCATTTTTCCACTTAGAGGGTACAGCCTTGTCACCTCCAGTTTCTATTTTGTTTTTAAACCTCTCTACATGAAATATCACTGTGGAAGAAGCAAATCCACAGTACTTTCTCCCTCCCAACCACTAAAGCCTGCTGTTAACTCAACGATTGCCTGTTGGGGGTAAATGTTTATAAATAAAATCCATAGAAACTCTGGCTGTAGATTTCTTCATTGCGATAAGGAGGGTTAGATGTGCGTGGGGAAACACCAAGGTGAGGTGGAACTGCTGTGGGTGGGGTGAGAGACAGACACTGGCCAATAGAATCAGAATTCATCCTTTCTCCCTTTTGCTCCATCTCCACCTCATTCTCACACGCAGACAGGGATGAAATGTGATTAAACAAAACCAAGCAGGCTGATAAATAAAAGGATTTCAAACCAGTGTTCAGTTGTGTGTGTTAACTGGTGCAGCAGCCAGTCCCTGTACTCCCTTGTAGATTTCACCAGGGGGGATTTTTTCCTTGATGACCAAACGCTGAAATTAACCTCTCTCTTTCTTTCAGTTCCTCACTCACTCACCTTCCCTCTAAACCCAGACGGTGGCAGATTCAGTCCTCAGTGCGAGAGCAGCAGAGGTGATGAGGGATGTGGTGGAGGGGGGAGCAGGAAGAGCATCACACTCTGTGAATATATTTTTCTGAATATCCACAACACATCAGTGAAAGACCTCAGTATAATGAGATGGGTGGAGGCAGCTGGATATTTTACATACTTCCAGTGTAGCAATACACTGCATCGGAGATCTCCTTTAGTGAGTCCATCAGCTAGGGAAAGTCAAAATATATTTGATATTACTTACATAGTACATGGTACAGCAATTCTTCAGACAGGAATGGTGAGGGCTGTAGATCGATCTGAAAGCAGATGAAGAAGATGCACAGATTTTATTTTGTGAGAAAGTGATCTAATGGTAATCCTATACCACACATACTTTCTCATCACACACTCATTCATTTCTCATCTTCAGCTGTGTTGCACAGAGATGGGAATAACTGGGACAGACAGCAGCAGACAGTTGAAGAGCTGGTAAAGTGAAAATAACTCCAGAGATTAATTATGCCTTACAGTATCTCAGAATGCAGGAACACGGGCAGTGCAGACAAGTACACAGCCTGCTGTCTGAGGAAGCAGCTACACCACACCGAGCACAAATTGACAAGTAGAGTCTCACTGGGATCCAAAAGCCAAATTAGATGCCTCTCTCCTTAACTCAATACATTTTAAAGAAAACCATTATCTCTACAGAAAAGAACCCACCAGAGGGTGGCATATACAAATCTTCTGTATACAGAAAGGGGACTATTAGGTTTGAATCTTACACCTGTAGCAAATAATTTTAGCAAGCAGCAAGAATTTTGACGAAACTGGACACACTGGTATTTTTAATTAAAGAACAGGGTAAAAAAAAAGCCAACACATCAAAGGTCTGGTATTATTTTGATTAGATTGTTTTATTTGCTTTGCAGATAGTGATGATTTGTATATACTGTACCTCTAAGGTTATTTACAAAATGTCAATGTGGTAAGGTCACAAGTTACATCTATTTGTACCTCAATATTCCACCAGGGCTTGATTTGTGTTACAAGGGGGTAAATGTCAGTGCAACAAAGTGCAGCTTATGGCTTCAGTTAGTTTTCTTAAGAGAGGAATCATTTCAATGCTATAGAAGACTTTTTTTTTCCTGAAATGAAAGAAATGGCTCCATTCAGATGAAGTAGGCTTTAGAGTACATAAGATAAGATAGGATAAAACAGCCAGCACTAAGACAATTGATGGGCCAAATGAGTTTAGTAAAGACTACTCCGTACTATATGTAAATGCTAGATGGGTTAAGATTCAATAACAACAAGTGTATTCATTGTCTACATAGGGGGCTGAATCAATATTCAAGATAATGCGGGCTATCGATTCACTATAAATCAGTGACATATAGATGTCTTTTTTCCTGTGTAATGACAGGAACATTAGCTCTCAATCGATGTTTCCTAGTTACAGAGCCATAACTGCCGTCACCCTAGGGTGGCATAGGCAGCTAGCCCGTCCCCTCAGTCTCCGCCAATCTGGCGGATTCAGGAGATAGCGCTGCCTAACACACAGCTCCCTGCCAGGTGCTGCTGTGGGTACTGAAGGCCAGAACTCTAAATTAGTCCCTCCCACAGCACAGTGAGACACTCTTAGAGGTGATGGGTGGGATGAAATAGCAGAAGTTGCCCCCTCCCTTTGTATGTGTGTGCCCACCTCCTGCAAAGCATTGATGGAAAGTTTGTTCAAGTTCAGGCAACCATGAGCTCTGGAGAGAGACTGGCCGGGAAGATACTGTGGAGCATTGCCGCATCTTTCTGAGCCCACAGCCACTGTTTGAAGCATGCAGGGCAACAGCATGGGAAGAGATAGATCCCCTTCCATTTCTGTACGATGATGTCATCTGCCAGTGTCCAACGTCATTCCCTACCATCCAAGTGGGCATAGAGAGGGAATATAATCATGTGGCGAGCCATCGAGCCCGCAAGGAGCCACCTTTCTTATTTTCATGAAAAGTATGGGCAGAAACCTCCACTTCCGCCCTCACTCACGTTATTTCCAGGTACGACTAGTGAAGGGGATTTATACTCTTCCGCAACAGCATCCCAATCTCCCTCCAACTGCCTGAGCTGGCAGCCGGAAGGGGATGTGCTAGCACTGGGGACTACCCAGGGTTCTACTCAGTCATCCTGCGACAGTAGGCGGCATCAGCAGCCAGGTGAGCGGTGAGTTGTTTCTGCACCTGTCTGCATTATGCCACCCTGCAACATAGTAGTATCTCTCTCTCTCTCTCTCTGGTCTATATTTATGAAGTAGCGGCTTTTGCAAGCTAGCACTTCTCAGCAGGTTGGAACTGAAAATTTAAACTGGCACTATCATTCAGTCATGAGTACATAAAATCATAAAAAGTCATTGTATGTATTATTATTATTTTTCACTTAAAAGTACTCACTAAGGACCTCATTCAGAGTCGGTCGTAGCAGACGCACGGTCGTACGCCACCGATGTTCACTAAACAGCGCATGCGTAAAGTTCGCAATGCGCAAACTAGCTGCTACGATCAGAAATTTCTCTCTCCTTGACCACAGCCAGGTCGGTAGTTTGAGTGACAGGATGAGGCGTTTGTGGGTGGTAACAGGGGAAGGTGCTTGAAAACGGGGAGTGGAGATCCGAACGCAGGCGTGCCTAATTATGCGAATGGCGTTTTATGGGAGTGCATAATTAACAAAGTAGTGTCATAGCACACGTGACATGGGAGATTTTTACACTGACATGATCGTAGAGCTTAAGAGAGGGTATGGTCAACCTTAAGCTCTACGACCAGTTCCGATGGTCTCGATTAATCCTTATATGCCCGGAGATGACGTGTAATGCGTACGAGAAGGGGGCGTATTATTTTGTCTTCCGGCCGCTTCCTCCCTTTGGTCGGCCAGCTACCGATCCGATCTTAAGGACGCAAATTGCGAGTGCATCATTTGCATATCCGGCCCCTTTTCCCGTACGACCGTGCGACGCAACGTCCGACTCTGAATGAGGTCCTAAGTCCTTTTTTCCACTTATAACTTATTATCAAATAACTAACCTAATTTGCATCCAAACTTTGGTCCTGATCCGGAGACTGACACAATGGCTATATATTTACCTAGATCAAGTGATTGTATCCAGTGCACATGCATATAAGTCACAATGCATACGCACCGCGATTGCTTTGCAATGGCATACACACAGAGGATCCACGCATAAAAGTGAGTAACAGGTAATCAAGGTTTGGTGGTGGTAACGGGGTAGTGGTCAGAAAAACGCAAGCGTATCTGCCCATTTCTTGGGCATGCATAAATTAGCCATTGCAACTAAATTTGCAGCATGAGAGCTCTCAGTGTGCGAGGAAAGCTGTAGTGTCTGCAGCTGGTTAGACCCGTCGCAAGGGCAAGATGGCTGCTTGATGTGCGTCAATGTTACCGATATTAACGATGTTTTACGCAGATGAGAATTCAGCAGTGGGCATCCCTATGCTCTGGTGATCTTTCCAACCATTACCATATTTTTGCAGCTGCGATCACATTAGCATCCATCTCTGAATCAGGCCCTTTGTGGGAATCGATTGCCAGCATCGGCAGGCCGACAGAAGCAGACTTCCCTGCACCGGAAGCCCGACAGTGCTGAAAATCCTGATCGTCCCTAAGGTAAGTATAAACTAACCTAACCCCCTAACCCTCCTTAGGGGTGCCTAACCCTAACCTCCCCCCCCAAGTACCTAACCCTAATCCCCTCTCTAAGTGCCTAACTCTAACCCCCCCTTCCCCGCTGCCAAAAGCTAAGTCCCCCGGGGAGGTGCCTAACCCTAAGT
Organism: Taudactylus pleione; assembly: GCA_031769625.1. NCBI lineage: Eukaryota > Metazoa > Chordata > Amphibia > Anura > Myobatrachidae > Taudactylus > Taudactylus pleione. Next base: position 1,904,260 of record JAUIMM010000017.1, on the reverse strand, counting down.
CCCCCTCGGGGGTGCCTAACCCTAACCCTCCCTCCCCCTAGCCTAACCCTAACCCTCCCGGGGGGGTGCCTAACCCTAAGTCCCTCCCGGGTGCCCTATACCTAACCCTCCCCATCGCGGCTGTCCGCTCGCGGCGCCCGCCATCCCTTTGATCGGGATGCCGGGCGCCTGTCTCCCGGCGTCAGGAAAATGTCAGGCGTCTACATCTAGACGCGCAGCATTTCACCCTCGCTGGGATATGACAGTCGGGAACCCAGCTGTCTGTATTAAGGCAGCCGGTTTCCCGATTGCATCCCCCTTTGTGTCCGTGTGTTTATTTTAGAGTAAGGTATATCAATGTTAGTGTTATTAATTATGTGATTGACATGAGAGACACCCCCATCAGCTGATAGTAGTTATAAAAGTTGGCGGCACAGATTGATTGCAGTCTATGGCTCATATTTCATTTAACCACAGTACACCTTGTCTGTCTAGACTCTAGCGCATTACTGGTTGAGATGTGCTATTCAGTCCTTAAGACTGCCCACAGAAAATCATTCTGCACCTAGCTTTGCATATGCATGTGAAAATACAGGTTTTAATTTTAGTAAATAAATATATTTTTAATTTAAAATCTTTTACATGAAGATGGGGTACTAGAGGGGAAGGGAAAATAATGCTGACAACATTATGCAGTTACAGGAATAAAATTACCAACAGAAATAATAGTCTAACTTGTTTCATCCTCAAAACAATCCAACGAACAAGTAATGACATTTCCTAATAGGTCAATTACAAGTTGAATAGTTTACAACAGGGAACTAGGGAAAGGAGTTATCCCTACGTCTGTGCCATCACCAGGGAACAAAGCAAGAGCTATGAAAAAGAGGAGGTCCAAAGAGTTAAAGGGCCTGATTCCTAAATTTAGGCAATGCCGATTTTTACGCAGATTGAGTGATAACTTGCCATAGTGCATGCGTGAATGCAGTACTGCATGTGCGCAGCAATTGTTTTCTGATTACGCTCACACATAGGATTAATTCGCAAAGTGAGTGACAGGTAAAATGTGTTTGGGGGAGGTAACGGTATGGCTATGCAAACGCAGGCGTGCCAGGACCGTTTAAACTTTGTTTCATGGGCGTGCATAAATTAGCCATTGTGATTTCCTTTGCAGCATGAGAGCTCTCTACATGTCAGGAGAGCCGCAGAGTTTTAGGTAGAGATGTGTGCCGACCCCCGTGTTTTGGTTTTGGATCTGTATCTCCTCTGGTTTTGGATCTGGATTGGTTTTGCCAAAACCTCCCTATTGTGTTTTGTTTTTTGGTTTTGGATCTGGATTTCTTCTTAAAAAAAAATCATAAAAACAGCTAAAATCACATAAAATGGGCCTGTTTTGTTCCTACAGTATTATTAACCTCAATAACATTTATTTCCACTCGTTTCCAGACAATTTTGACCACCTCACAGCTCACTATATTGTTTTCATCCAGTTTAGTCCCAAATTTGCACCAAGCTAGCTGGCTGACTAAGCTAAGCGGCAGCACAAACATGTGGCAGTTCAACTTCCAACATGGCACATCAAGAAACAAATATTTTTATTATTCAAGAGAGGCCTGAGGGAGTTGGAGTATGTCTGTAGTTGAAGGCAGGGACAGGAAGGGTTGATTGGTAGAAAATTTAATTTAATTTTTTGATTCCAAAGTAAATATATGAGGGAGAAGGGGAGGGGAGGAATTTGCAAAAAAAAATTTGACACATTCACATCAGTCCTTGCCCCAGAAGAATCCTTGAGCGCCATGCCTGCTGCTGAGTGGATTTTTTTTCATCCCAGAAGGGGACCAGGAAGACTTCTAGTAGTGATTTAAAAACAATTGACTGTTAAATAATCCTTTGCAAAGCTTTAACATGAAAAAGTATTTCCCGACCTGTACAGGGACATTAAAAAAACATAGTTAGTTAGTGGCCTCCAAACTGCCACTTAACCAGCACAGATATGTGGACAAGCGCAAGATTTAAGGTCTTACGTTGTGTCTTTCTTGAAAATCCTGCACCTGCTTCTAGGGGTGGATTTTCATCCCAGATGGGGACCAGGAAGAGTGCTACTGCTTTCCAAAACAATTGACTGTTAAATAAGCCTTTGCAAAGCATCCACATGAAAAGCATTTCCCAACCTGTACAGGGACATTAAAAAACACATAGTTATTTATTTATTACCAATATCTTTGAATTTCTATCACCATATAGTCTTCATGTATTGTTGCAAGTACTATTCAGTGTGCTGAGGAACAATAGGGGGTTAATACCCTCCCTTTTTTCTACTTGGTATGACCCCTCCCTTTCATGCACCTGAAGGGCACTACCAGATTGATTTGAGCAGCTGCCATTTTTATTATGAGATGCATGAATGAGACAACATTAGGAGGGCATGCTGGTTCTAGTAGTGCTTGTTGGGAGTTCCCAGGGGTGACTCCCAGGTAAGCTGGCTCTCAATTTGGATGCATTTATGTATGTGCCTTTATCATGAGGCCTTACAATTGACAAAATATATATGTGCCTTTATCATGAGGCTTTATAATTGGTAAATATATGTTACCTTTGGGGTGAGCGTTTGGACGTAGGGCCCCCTGGGCAACTCTGGCTGAGTCATTTCAGGGCATCACCACTTAATACTCAGTCACTTTTCATATCACCTTTCATATTTGTTTTTTATTCATGTAATTTTTTTCACATATATTTTAACCCTTTTTCAACACTTATTAATTAGTCTTACACATCTATAGTTTACACTTCACTGTCACCCTTCTTCCTTTTTTTGTGTGATGCCCTGGGGGGGTCCTGGGCTGGACATTTTTTGGGGTGCCCTGCGCTCCGGACGTGAACCCCTTAGTGTTAGGGACTGCTAGTAACAGAGAAGCCGTGACGTGGCCTAGCAGCTTCCCATGGATTTGCAAATGCATGCAATTAGTATCTTTGAATTTCTATCACCATATAGTCTTCATGTTATAGTCTTCATGTATTGTTGCAAGTACTATAGAGTGTGCTGAGGAACAATAGAGGGTTAAACCCCCCCTTTTTTCTAATTGTTTTCATCCAGTTTAGTCCCAAAATTTGCATCAAGCTAGCTGGCTGACTAAGCTAAGCGGCAGCAGTGGGCGGCACAAACACGTGGCAGTTCAACTTCCAAAATGGCACATCAAGTAACAAATATTTTTATTATTCAAGAGAGGCCTGAGGGAGTTGAAGTATGTATGTAGTTGAAGGCAGGGACAGGAAGGGTTGATTGGTAGAAAATTTAATTGAATTTTTTGATTCCGAAGTAAATTTATGAGGGAGAAGGGGAGGGGAGGAATTTGCAAAAAAAAATTGACACATTCACATCAGTCCTTGCCCCAGAAGAATCCTTGAGCGCCATTTTTGTTGGGACCCAATTAACCTGCCAGTATATTTTTGGAGTGTGGGAGGAAACCGGAGCACCCAGAGAAAACCCATGCAAGCACAGGCAGAATATACAAACTCCACACAGTTAGGGCCGTAGTGGGAATCGAACCCACAACCTCAGTGTTGTGTGGCAGTAATGCTAACCATTATACCATCTGAGCTGCCCAGTTAGTTAGTGGCCTTCAAACTGCCATTGTACCCACTGTCTAGTTAACCAGAGCAGATATTATAAACACACACAAGTCACAAACACACACAAGTCATCACCACTACTAGCAGGAAGAGCGCACCTTACCCCAACTACCCCCATACGTTTTCAGTGTGGGAAAGGTACTCCCACACAAAGGTGCAGCTCCCCGAAACCACAACACACCACCCCCTGGTCAACGAGAGTGCAGTTCTACCGCCCATCTAGATATGTGGACAAGCAGAACAGAGTAGCATATGCAACATTTCAGATTTAAGGTTTAAGTCTTACATTGTCTTTCTTGAGAATTCTTGAGCACCATGCCTGCTGCTGGGAGTGGATTTTCATCCCAGAAGGGATGAAGACATTGTTTTGTCTTAACAATAGACACAGATCTGAAGAGATGTAAAGAAAAAGAAGCAATTTTTAGGCTTTTACACAAACTGCCTTTGCTTTACTTGAGCTGCCCACCTTCCAGTGTGTGCTCAGAAAGAGTTTTCAGCACAGCCAGGAACCTTGTCAGTGATCGGCCTGAGACTACTTCCCCAAAATGTGGAAAAGATGATGTCCATCAAAATGAACTACAAATTCTACGAGAAAGACCTTTACCATCAATTACGTGCAAAAACTACAGAGGCACCTGTAATGGTGGATTTCAGTGGGGACAAATTAATATTGTGTGAAGAAGATGATGTATACATCACCCCAGATTATACCATCACCCAAGCCTATATCGTCATCCCATCCTGTGTTGTGTATAAATTACAGCTGTGCTCCCTGTTAGATTGGGGATTCATTGTCTACTTTAGTGGATGTGAGCTCCATTTTAGTCCATATGACCACATCCCCTACACATCTTCTGACTTGGGCTACAGGAGGAGCAGCTGCACTCTGGAATACGGTTGCATGGAATTGCCCCTCTGACTTGCTGAAATTCAGGTAGAGGGGCCATGGGTAGGGAGTAGGGACACTATTATGAGAGAACGCAGTTTTAGCTGCTTTATTCCATTTTTTAAACCATATCCTCTAATTTCACCTTTTGAAAATGTTTATGCAAATCTCAGCTGAGGTGTTTGTGATGTCATGGCTGACGTGCTCACACACACAGAAAAAAAAACACATTGATTAATTTTCGGGGGGGCACTTGGGGGGGAGAGCACACCTGAACGAGGCAGCAGCCCCTTGATAAATGACACAGACAGCACCCCTGCACAGCTAAGTTACTGGTGATAAGTGTGGCTAAAGCGCACACACACAGAAAAAAAACACATTTATTAATTTTTTTTTGCCACCTGGGGCGGGAGCGCACCCCAGAACGAGGCAGCAGCCGCTTGATAAATGACATAGGCAGCACCCCTGTGCAGCTATGCTGTTGGTGATAAGTGTGGCTAATGTGCACACACACACAGAAAAAAAACACATTGATTGATTGTTTGAATTAACTTGTTTTGTTGGCACTTGGGGAGGAGAGCACTCCTGAACAAGGCAGCAGCTCCTTGATAAACAACACAGGCAGCACCCCTGTGCAGCTATACTGCTGGTGATAAATGTGGCTAATGCGCACATACACACACAAAAAAAACACATTGTTTGATAATTATTTTTTTTTTGGCACTTGGGGGGGAGAGCACCCCTGAACGAGGCAGAAACCCCTTGATAACTGACACAGGCAGCACCCCTGCGCAGCTATGTTGCTGTGGCTAAGTGTTGCTAATGCGCACACACACAGAAAAAAAATATATATTTGTTTACACTGGGGGGAGGAGAGCACCCCTCAACGAAGGCAGCAGCCCCTTGATAAACAACACAGGCAGCACCCCTGCACAGCTACGTTGCTGATAAGTGTGGGTAACGCGCGCTCACACACACACAAAAGAAAAACAATTTTTTTATTTTTTTTTTCACACTGGGGGTGAAGAGCACCCCTAATGGACAGAGCGCCCCCTGGACAACACAGCAGCACCCCTTATGGACTGCAGTGACACAGGAGCCACTGAAGCCCCCCTCTTCTGTCTGCAGCACAGCACCTAGTAGAGTAACACAGCCCTTACGGACAATAGGCACAGCACAGCAGCCAACCCTAGTATGGACTAGCGGACAACAGCCAGCCAGCCCCTATGACAAATGACAACAGCCAGCCAGCCAGCCCCTATGACAAATGACAACAGCCAGCCAGCCCCATGCAGTATGGACATAAAGCAGCCAGCCCCTGACAAGTGACAACAATAACAAGCCACTATGCACACACAGCAACAGCGATCACAGGCCCCTCCTTCCTCTTCACTTTCCTCAGCTGGAATAAAAATGGCCTTTTATACAATCCAAAACCCGCGAGAATCCGACAGCAGGATGATTACATTTTGCCTCATTTTGAGATCTGAGTCAGGCGTTAAAACCCGAGACAGCTTGGATCCGACTCAGATCTGCAAAATTCAGGTGGGTTCGGATCTCTGACATCTAAACCCGCTCTTCTCTAGTTTTAGGCAGGTCAGACTTGACTCATAAGCTGTGTGACTGCCCGATGTGCATTGATGGTACTGATGTTTATGCTGTTGTATGTTGTCGGACGGATGTAAGAAGACAAAAGTGGCCGTCCCTATGCTCCGCTATGCTGTAGAAGGCATTAGCATATTTTAGCAACTGCGATCCGTAAGAGATTGCAGTTGCATTAGAGTATACATCGGAATCGGGCCCTAAGGGTAAAGAGTGCAATATGTTCTATTTGATAAATATAACATATTATATTGCAATTGAAAATAAGTTAAGGAGGCTCTGGATTTTTTTCATCCGGATGCAATTTGGCATGTCACAGTGCTTAATGGGCCTGATTCAGGTGTAGATGGCGGACGCAATGCTGATATTTACGCAGATTGAGCAATGCATGCACAGTGACTGAATTGCGATTACGCTCACACAAAGAAATCATTTGCAAAGTGAGGGATAGGTGGTCAGCGTCTGGAGGAGGTAACGGAATAGTAAGATAAACGCAGGAGTGTCGGACCACACTGTTTTCTGGGTGTCCATAAATTAACCACTGTGTTCTTGTTCACAGCAGGAGAGTTCTCTGTGTGTCAGGAGACCCAGCTATGTCTGCGACAGCTTAGACTTACTCAGAAGGCTGATGGCCGCCTGATCTGTGTTCAGTGTTTCTGATATTTCCGGTTTTGTGCATGAGCAGCAGATGAGAAATGCTTTCACCTTGCATCTCTAAACACTGGATGGCGAGTGGCTCATTAGCATATTTTCGCAATTGTGAATGCATGAGAGAGCACAACTGAGATGGCATTTCCGTCCACATCTGAATCAGGCACAATGTGTGCAACATTGTTTTTATTTTTCATATATTTAGGAATCCTTTCAATTAGAGATGAGTGGGTCCGGGTCTCTGAGAACCGGACCCACCCGAACTTCCAGATCCGAGGCGAGAACCGAGCCAGGCTTGTGGTTTCCTGCGTGACTCGGATTTCAAAACGAGGCAAAACATCATCCTCCCACTGTCAGATTTTCACGGGTTTTGGATTATATAAAGGTCCCCATGATCGGCGCCATTTTCACTCCGGCTGTGGAGAGAAAAGCTTGCAAACATAGTCAGTCACTGTCAGTCACTCAGTGTGTGTGTCCAGTCGGGGTCTTGGCCTGAAGGCTGCTGCTGTGTTGTCCACAAAGGGGCTTAGGCTGCAGTATATAAAGAGGGGCTTCCTTCAGTGGGTGCTGCAGCTGCTGTGTCACTTGTCCTGTCAATTAACTGTGGCTGCTGCTGTGTTTTTGTCCTGTCCATCAGACTGGGGCTGCAGTCCATAAAGAGGTGCTGTGTTGTCCAGGGGGGTGCTCTGTCAATTAAGGATGCTCTTCCCCAGTTTAAAAAAAACTAAAAGTGCTTTTTTTTGTGTGTGTCCGTTAGCAACTTAGCTGCGCTATTACTGTACGGTGACACTGCAGCAGTTTATCGTCCACGTATTTGTGACTCTGCAGGTGGTCTGTCCGCACTTGGCAGGTTGTGCTTTGTTGTCCATCAAAAAATGCGTGCTGTCTGTGTAGTTCATCAAGGGGCTGCTGCCTCATTCAGGGGTGCTCTTCCCCAGTGTGAAAAAAAATCAAAGTGAAATGAAATTAATAATATCAACATCAATCCACATAAAAAAAAAAATGTATGTGCGTTAGCAACTTAGCTGCGTTATTATTGTTTGAAGACACTGCCGGCCAGACCGCAGTTCATCGTCCACGTATTTATGACACTGCAGGTGGTCTGTCCATACTTGGCAGGGGGGAGCTTTGCTGTCCATAAAGAAGTGGTGCTGTCTGTGTTGTTCATCAAGGTTCTGCTGCCTCGTCCATGGGTGCTCTTCCCCAGTGTAGTTATTCTTGTTGTTATTCTTTTCTTATTCATGAAAAATCTTGTGACACTGTAAGTGGTAGTGCAGTGTTATTTTTTTCTTATTTTTCTTATTCATAAAAAATCTTATGACACTGTAAGTGGAACCGCAGTGTAATATTCAACACGTATTAATTTAATTTGTGACACTAAGTGGAAACTTCACAATTTTACATTTTAATAACACAAAGTCAGCAGTAAAAAAATGCAACTTTTCACTTCTTTCCTCAATCAAGAATAAATGATTAGTCTACACGCCGACTACAAGACCACAACAACAAAGTGCTAAATAACGTGCATAATATATAAAACATAATGACATCACAAACGCCTCAGCTGAGATTCACATAAACATATTTTCAAAAGGTGAAATTAGAGGATATGGTTTAAAATATGGACTAAAGCAGCTAAAACTGCATTTTCTGATATACAGTGTCCCTACTCCCTACCCATGGCCCCTCTACCTGAATTTCAGTGAGTCAGAGAGGCAACTCCATGCAACCGTATTCCAGAGTGCAGCTGCTCCTCCTGTAGCCCAGGTAAGAAGATGTGTAGGGGGTGTGGTGATATGGACTAAAATGGAACTCACATCTACTAAAGTGGACCATGAATCCCCAATCTAACAGGGAGCTGTAATTTATACACAACACAGGATGGGATGACGATAAAAGCTTGGGTGCTGGTATAATCTGGGGTGAAGTTATAGGCTGGGGTAATGATATAAACTGGGGTTATAGGCTGGGGTGACGCCTGGGCATAAGACCAGAAAAGCAGCGTCTTGGGTGTGGAATTATTTTAACCCAAATCCTGTCAGCAGTTGTGAAGGCATCTGTACCATTTGTAGAGCCCAAATTAGTAGAAGTAGGGACCTTAACCCTCTAGGAACCTCCACCCTGTTATGTCATCTGCAACATATCCATCAAAAATGTTTTTGCAAAATTCAGAAACTTTCGCTAAAAAAGTAACAACAAGCAGTCCAGCTTCACCTGGCTCCCTTCTTTCTGCTAGATCCAAGCACCTGCCATTTTCACCACCAACACCTTCATCAACAATATCCTCAATCATGAAGCGATTGGTTTGTTTGGGCCCCCACAAAACAAGCTACCAATGGGCAGCTGACATTGCTGGCAATGATCTCTACGTGCACAAACTGGCTTTACAGAGGCAAGATGTTGTCAACATCATCATCATCTGATTCCTCACCCTCATCAGTGTATACATCATCTTCACACAATATTAATTTGTCCCTGCTGGAATCCACCATTACAGGTGCCTCTGTAATTTTTGGACGTAATTGTCGGTAAAGGTCTCTCTCGTAGAATTTGTAGTTCATTTTGATGGACATCATCTTTTCCACATTTTGGAGATGTAGCCTCATAGGCCGATCACTGACAAGGTTCCTGGCTGTGCTGAAAACCTTTCTGAGTACACACTGGAGGGTGGGCAGCTCAAGTAAAGCAAAGCCAGTTTGTGCAAGGGCCTCCAAATTACCTTTTTTTTACCTGCCAGTAGTCAAACGGACTGTCTGACATGCCTATTTGGATGCTATCATTAAACATTTTTAAATAGCCCTCAACCATTATTTGAATGGGACCGTATCAGATGGTTTCATGGTAGAGGTCTCATTAATTGTAGGCAATCATTTTAGACCAGACCAGATGTCACTTGGTTGTGTTGACTCATCTGCATCACCAGTGGGTGTTATGGGAAAATTTTGTTTTTTCTCTGCAGATGCACTTGCTGGAGAAACTGAAGGAGAAGCCATCGCTGCATCACGTGCCAATTGAGCCGACAATTTGATTACCCACAGCTCTTTGCATCTCTTCAGATCTGTGTCCATTGGGAAGAAAGACACAACGCCTTCATCCCTTCTGGGATGAAAATCCATTCCCAGCAGCAGCAGGCACAGCGCTCAAAGATTCTCAAGAAAAACACAACGTAACACTTAAACCTTAAATCTTGCATTTGCTCTGTTTGGCTTCTCCACATATCTGTAGTTAAGTGGACAGTGGGGACAACGACATTTTGGATGCCACTAATTAAGTTTTTTTAATGTCCCTGTACAGGTTGGGAAATGCTTTTCTAGTGAAGTGGAATCTTTGCAAAGGATTGTTTAACAGTCAATTGTTTTTGAAAGCACTATTAGTAGTCTTCCTGGTCTCCTTCTGGGATGAAAATCCACACCCAGCAGTAGCAGGCATAGCACTCAAGGATTCTTCTGGGGCAAGGACTGATGTGAATGAGTAAAATATTTTTTTGTAAACGCCTCCCCTCCCCTCCTCCCTCATAAATTTGCTTTGGAATCAAAAAATAAGTGAAATTTACTACCAATCAACCCTTCCTGTTCCTACCTTCAACTACATACATACTCCAACTCCCTTCAGGCCTCTTGAATAATAAAACTATTTGTTTCCTGATGTGCTATGTTGGAAGTTGAACTACCACGTGTTTGTGCCTCCCACTGCTGCTGCTTAGCTTAGTCAGCCAGCTAGCTTGGTGCAAATTTTGGGCCTAAATCAGATGAACACAATATTGTGAGCTGTGAGGTGGTGAAAATTGACTGGAAACGAGTGGAAATAAATGTTATTGAGATTAATAATACTGTTGGAATTAAAAAAAAATTGATTTTAGCAGATTTAATAATTTTGGAAAAAAAATACAGAGCCTAAACCAAAACACGCAAGGGGTTTTGGCAAAACCAAATCCAGATCCAAAACACAAGGAGATACAGATCCAAAACCAAAACATGGGATTGGCGCACATCCTTACTTTCAATAGACCTAGTAGTGGAATACTGTAGGAGATTGTGGGCCTGATTCAGAGATGTACGCTAACCCGATGGCTAGCGCACATCTTGGATGTTTTGGGGTCTGTGCATGCACAGGACCCATTCTGCACATGTGCAGAATGGGTCCTGCGATCTTGCTTGCAGACCCCTCCCCAAGTCGCAGCATGGGGTTGTCATGCTGTGGCGTTTGGGGGGGCAGCGCAGGGGGTGTGGCTTGCCACTGTTCTGGGAAATGGGGATGTGTCACCCCCGTTTTCCGGGAGGGACAAGGCCAGGGTCTACGTCTCTGTGGACGCAGTTTTCCTGGCCTTGCAAGTTTTCCTGGCCTTGTAAGCTTCAGCTTCCAAAAGAGCAAACATCATGACCGATGGTTGCGATGGTGATCCCAGACTGTGACTCCAGTTGCAGCGCTGGGATCACAGATGCCGCAAGGAGGTGTCTGTTTATTACAGATTCCACCTGCTGCATTAACATTTTAGATGGATGGAATTGCACAGCTCCTTGTGTGCGGCTCTGCAATTCGGTCCATCTCTGAATCCTATGTTATTAAGAATGCAAACTTTGGCAATACTATTATTAATCAGAGTATATATATATATATATATATATATACACACAGTATATAGATGCATGTTGGAGATGGAACAGAATCACTTTGCATTTTGTTAATTGATAAACATAAACTAGTAACACTTCTATTTTTGAAAGCATTTTTGCTTTGCAGCATCTTTTCCACACCTGCCTAAAACTTTTGCACAGTACTGTATTTTTATATATATATATATATATATATATATATACAAAACGTCTCCTTAGGAGCTAAGCAAGCCCCAGAGTAAGGAAAGAGCGGCACTCCAATGGTGTAAAAATTCTTGTATTAAGATGACAAAATATAAACAAAACTGTCAATGTTTCATAGCCTCAAAGGGCTTTTTCTTCAGGACTTGTGTACGTTTCGGGGAACATATCCCCGTCTTCAGGATACACATAGGTGCACAACAAACAAATAAAAACTTAAATAAGCTTACCTACCTCACTCCCTCTGGTCGCCGCAGCCACCGCCCGCAGGAAACCACGATCTCCACTTCCGGAATCGGCACCTCCGCTCCAACCGGAAGTGATGTCACGGGGATCCAACAGCTGTAGCCATGGTGACACTGTGACCAAAACATAAACACAGTGTGATGCTCCGTGAACTGCTAAATACAGCTGGTTTACTACACTAAGACAAAATAATATACTCCCAAAATACATACTGCAATTTCCCTTAATATGACAACCCACTGTAATAATATATATATATATATATATATATATATACAAATATACATAGTATAAAAAATGCAATGATTGCACCCATAAGATAACTACCTACGGGCTCTACTTCCGGATCGTGGTTTCCTGTGGGCGTTGGCTGCGGCGACCAGAGGGAGTGAGGGAGGTAAGCCTATTTAATTTTAATTTGTTTATTGTGCACCTATGTGTATCCTGAAGATGGGGATACATTCCCCGAAACGTTGAAATAAACACACCTATTTTTCACTGGATTACAAGTCTCCGAGTGCCGCCTATTTCAGTGTGGTTTTATATATATATGTATGTATGTATGTATAATTTGAAGTTACTGACAATTTAAAAAAGACATTATTGAATATTACATTTTGTCATTGATTATCTTTTCAGTTAGCAACCATCCTTAGATGGAGGTACAGTGGGATTGGCTTTCCCATTTCCCCGTTTCAAAGAAACCCAGGAGACGGGGTATGAAATTAAACTAATTAAGTGATGATGATGTGGACACAAAACCAAAGCAGGGTACAATATTTGGTTCTGTATTCTGATTACTCAGATTGGATGCTGGTAATACTGCAATACTGTGAATTCAGTCGGACCAATATAATGTACAGTACTGTGGCCCAGTCTGGCTTCATTTTGCAATATTGCAGAGGAAAGAAGCTCTGCTGCAGAGAAAGGAAGTGGCTCTCCCCTAGTAGCTGAACACATGTCCTACAGTATGAGAACGAGCAGCGTAGATGCCTGCATGATAGTGACAAGCCCCCAGCCAAACAACAAGCTGGTGAGTACAGGCATGATTTCAGCCGACATACAGTATGTACTGTTTATTTGTTTTCCATTTCGTTAAAATAATAAAAAAGCATGATAATTGTATTCAAATCAAAGCAATCAGGCTGACAATCAAAGTACACAAACATGTCATGTGTATGACATGTTTTTATAGTATACAGTGTATACATCGATTATCTTTATAAAATAATACCTGTTCAATAAGGCGTCTATTACTTTATTGCAATTAAAGACACTATAACAACTTACAACTAACTTATACTAAAGTAAAGACACAGACACAGACTGCTTTGGTTAAATGGTCATAACTTGCTTTTATTGACGGTATGACCATGAGCTTTTAATTTACTTTTGGGAGGCAAAGAAGGATGCTAGAAACACTCAGCTCCAGCCATATGTTACATAACCAATATTAGGGAGCGACTGAAACGCCCCCCCCTGTGGTCATTGTAAGCTGAGCGTTACTTAATCAAAATTAGGCAGCGACTGAAATGCCCCCCTGTGGTCATTGTAAGCTGAGCTGTGAAGACTCATAACCCCAGATAATACTGCATAGTATGAGCATGTCCGCAGAGACGGACGCCCAAAGTCCTCCCGTAGAGGTAGGCCATACTATGACCCTTCAAAGGAAATGTGCTCCACAGCTTTTTCTTACACCTTACGTGGCTTCTGGTTTGTAGCACCTTCCCGCCAACGCCAGGTTCAAAGAACCGCAGCCTGACACCCAAACCAAAACACTAGCCTGCATCCAAAAAGAAAAAAAAAACAGCATCCAAAAACACACCTACCAAAACTCTGACAAATGCACCCCATCAGAGCGGAAAACTGGAGCTTGTTCCAGCCGCTAACTTGGGTGCCACACCAACAAACCACCAGACCTGGAGGCAAAACGAGAAACAGTCCTAGTAAACTTCCGGTGAGCTGTATCCAAGGCCAAAAGGTCTCTAGAAACCGTTCATACATAGTGAGGGACAATATCCGACCACACCAAGCACACCTTAGGTCACCATGAACATAGGGCGGCCAAGTCAGCCTACATCCACAAGATCAGCTCAATACCCCCGAATGTCCAATAAATTGCCTCCAAGGTGAATTGCCAACCATGACGGGCACCCACAGCACCTCTCATAATAAAACAGAAGGTACATAGAGCCGTCCAATGCATAACTCGGACTCCAAGACCACCGAAGCTGACGGCCCCCTAACAGGGCCGCCCTTCTTGCTATCCCATGCTCCTCAGCCCAATAAATAAATGAATGGCCCACAAGCCACACTTGCTCAGAAGACACGGGCAAAGCTGTAAAAACAAACAGAACTAAAAAGCTGCAGTAATAGAACATATATAAGAAAAAGGATAGAGTGACAACCTAGAAGGAGAATGTTAGTAGCAATACCCAAGCGAAGGAGAACACCTAAAAAACCTCTCAGGAGCCGTAAATAATAAGCCAATTGAATCGTGGCCCTTGTTGGAGGAAAAATTTAAAAAATCCCTTCACACCCTCAATTTTTGAATGCTAGCCATTCAAAAACTGGCGAGTAAGCAACGTTTCTGGGTAGGAAAAAACACAACTTAAAACTTATCACATCTAACATATGACTGAAAGACGGATGACTTCCACCTACCAATAGCTTGAATGGCATATGGATGTAACCCGCTACCCGCTGCGCAAGCAGCTACGCCAATAGGGAAAGCGCGAGTACCATACTGTGCAACATCGAAACCCAACTGTCCTAAACAGCGCTTACATACTGCAGCAAACTGGAACTTAGCCCAGGGGGATGAGTCTGCATGCAATAACCATTACGGGCCGGCTGACAGGTGCAGACCCTCCATATAACCAGCCAAGCACAAAGGGCAGAACTCAGTAATAGGATAAGGCTCTATGGTAACCCAACGCCCGCGCCCTAACTAATCAGTATTAGAATGGGGGATTTTGCACAGAACAGCCCCGGCCTAAAGTACCACATGCTTAAGTAATAGATCGAAATGTGCTAAAGTATGCTTGCGCAAATGCAAATTTGAACAAAACAGATTCAAAGTCAGAAGAAGAAATTAACGAAATCACCCCTTCCAGACATAGCAGCAGTGCCACATCAATTGGGCAGCAAGAATCACCCACCGGGGGCTTTCTTTAGCCCAACCTTTGGGACCTTAGACAGCACAAATGACTGTGGGGTCGTGACCGCCATGAAAGCGAGAGAAAAAGCAATACCCACTAGGGTGGAAGCCATGGCCGTCTCAGATCGGCCCCTCTAATAATGACCCCACACAAACCCACCAGCCAAAGGATACCTACCAGTTAAGTGTCCCAGTCGCGCCATGCTGCCTCGCAAAGCAGACGGAGCCAGGGACCTCCAAGCCAGGCCGACTAACCCGGTTAGACAATCTGCCATACAGAAGCTGGACAAGTCTTCCCAATCTGATTAGGTTCAGGGGCCAACATCCGAAACCATTCAAAGTGAAAATGGGGCAGGAAATCCCTATCCCATTTTCAATGACCGGCACGTGTCGCGCCCTGAAAACAATAATCACCTGCAAGCAATTCAAAACCAAGACCCTCAACAGACGCAGCGCCATAGGAGAAGAAGAACGCAGATTAATAACAGCGTGCACCACTCTCAGCTTGCCACACCAAAAATTATATTCCGGTTAAATATTTTATCATCCCACAAATCCACAGCTACTATAACTGGAAAAATTCCAATCACAGCAGGTTGGACCGAAACCACGTGATGCAGGCCATGGAGTAGCGCACCAGTCCCCTTGAAAGAACGCTCCGGAGTCAGTTGAACCAGCAGCTTTCGTGAACAAATGTAACTCATTGTCAACCAGCTGCTAGGGCCAAATCAACTCCAAAAGTGAAATCCCCCAAAATGAGGCCCACACCCTGAGGTCATTCAGGGTTTCCCTGTAAAGGCAAACACAGAAATGCGGGTGGGAGACCCCCGCAATAGCACACTCTAGCCTAATGCAAACACCCGCCCCATCGGTATAATCCGGCAAGCAAAACTAAATTAACCGCGGACCGACTGCACCTGACACAACCTAACCCGCAGAGAAGTCAAACAACACTGAATCTGCACTAGTAACCGCTGCACCATATTGGCCGGAAACCGGCAGCACCAGCAAATGTATCCACTCTAATTTGAAGGGAAGACAAGCAGGAAATAGAGCCTTCCACCTAGTCCAAGGCAACTGCAACGCCAAGCGCCCGTAAAAAGGACCTGCACGGACAACCACAAATTGCATGGGCCGACGAACAAAATCGTCCAAATAATGTGCTATTCCTGCATGGCCCGTACTAAACTTTTCAAATATGTGCACACGAGATAGCGCAGCCCATGGGAAGGCATGTGTCAACAAAAATGGACCGTCCAATTCAAAACCCATAAAACGTAGGGACGGAGGGCCCTATATCAGTGGCTCTCAAACTCAGCCCCCAGGACCCCCACACAGGTCACACCCCCAAGGTAATCCCAGAGGTACACAGGTGTATACATCACTCACTGGCAAAAAGGTTCCACAGGTGGAGCTAATTATTTAAATTACAATACTGTGAGGAGACCTGGAAAACATGCACTGCCCGGGATCCCAAGGACCGAGCCCGATAACTTGTGCCCTATATCAATGCGAGCACCACATCAAACAACTGGTAGTGAAACTGGCAAAGCAAGTGAGGGATTGCATCATTCACAGAGCCCCCATGAGGACACGACAAATGCTGAATCAAACGATATTTACTCTGTACCACGGAGATGGGAAATGTATAGGCCCGGCAAAGGGGTAACGGTAAAAAGTCTGGACATATGGCGAAAAGCCACTTCAGCAAAACACTCTGTCATGCCACATGGGGAAGCTTTCTGGCCGAACACAAATTCCGGGGGAGGGGCGACCACATGCAATGCGCAAGCTACCGGTCACCCGCACTAAAAACCCTCCAGCAAACTTGGGGATCTTCCCGCAAAGGATACTAGCCCAACCACTTAGATAACTCATCTAATACCACAGAGAGAATAAACCTTATTTGTCAACTCTGCCCTTTGAAACACTCCGCAGGCGCCTTAGCCACATGGGTAACTGCTAACTCACCTCAGCAGCTCTACGGCCCAGTGGCATAACCAGCCGACCGTCCTGCTACCAACAAAACTGTTTGTCATAATCACTGCAAACAAAGCCCCTGGATCTCACGAACATATAATGCACCAAATGAATATATCTAATAACATTACTGCGTTCCATAGGGCGAGTGTTGAGGTAGCAGACCAAAAAACTAGGATGCCACTAAGCCAATGGTGTTAACTGCTGCAAGAACCCTCCCCGCCCCCAAAGTTTCTTGGCCCCTTCTATCAGCAATTGTCTAACAAAGGCATTTAAATATCCTTGTCCCATATCAAATGGATGTATATGCAAACATACCGGATTATTGAGAGATTTTTTGGTGGACTGCTTATTTGTATGTGTTTCCTTAAAGGAAATTGTTTATATGTATAATCTTTTTTATTATATTTCTCCCATTTTATATCTCAAGCATCAATCTTACCTTTTTTGCTTGGGATATTTTGTGTTTTTACACTTATGAATTATGTTGAATTATATGTTCTAACAATTCTTAATATATTAAATTAATCTGTCCTTATCCACCTTCTGCTCTCTCTATTGCTTTTTCATATGTTTGCGTAAGCGAGTTAAGGACCGGATTCGTAAGGGTACGTTTGAGCGTGTTTTTTTTTCCCTTACGGATGACATGTGGATAGCCTTAGAAGGGGCTTCACTCAGTGGTCCTGGGGCATCCTTCCAGAATCCTTCCGCATGTTTTCCTACTGCTGCTCCCCATATTCTACTATCTATTCCAAGTGAACTCAGTGGCACTTCTGTTAAAGAAATTTCTCCTGAGACGGCAACTCATCTTCTCAATTGTTCTCGGACACCTTGGTTCCCTATTGCTCTTAAACCTGAACATCTAAGTACTCTTCATCGACTGTTAGAACAGATGCAAAGCCTTCTCACCAGGATTGTCCTGATTCTTCCAGTTTCTTGGTGACACTCCTGCCACAATGAAGATTTCTGCTCCATATCTTGTGTCTGAAGAGACTTCTGTCTCAGACTTCTTTAGAACTAAGGGCTCATCTCCTATGCAAAGTAAAGTGAGATACTGGAGTTACCTGTGCCCCAAGTTCTCCATGGCTGAACACCAGCAGCACCAGGCACTACTGTGGGAGTTCAGATCACTTCAATAAAGAATGTTCTCTTCACAAGTCAAGTAATGGTGACAAGTGTCAGTGTTACCGTGTCCATGTCTCCAACTCATTCTGTGTGCCATCTGCCATTCCAATTTCATCAGCCCTGGACAAGGGGATTGTGACTTCCATTTAAAAGGAGGTTCAAGTTTACGATTGAGGTCCCATAACAAGAAGGTCCTATTCCAAATTTGGGAACCAAAAGAGAATGTTCAAATCCCTCATAGACAGAGGAGTATCTGATATTCCTACCTCAGAAGGGGTATCTGATGTTCTAGCTCCAGAAGAGGCATCTGAGCCTTTAGATCCAGGAGGAATATCTCATCTGCCAACCCCAGGAGGGGTTTCTGAGTTGCCAACCCCAGGCAGGGTCTCCTGATCCTCAGCTCCAGCATGAGTCCCCAGTGCAAAGATCCCAGGTGGGATTCGTAGTTCCATGGAGCCAGTCATGGACTCCTGTCAGCCACTTCCTGAGAGTGCCATCGTGATATGTCAAGCAGCATAGTTCAGGTCTTAGATGAGCCATATGAACATCTGGATTCTGCCTGTTCCAGTTATAGCCGAATTCTGCTTTCTTTAGTTCCAACCAATTCAAGTACCCGATTCGGTCCCATACATTGGTCCGAGTAACCCGGGAGGTGCATCTGAGTCTCCAACTCCAAGAGAAACGTCTAATCTGCCAACCCAGGAAGGGTGTCTGAGTTGAGAGCCCTAGAGGGGTCTCCAGAGCCTCAATCCCAGAGGGGGTCTCCAGAGCCTCAGCCCACGGGGGGTTTTCAGGGCCAAGATCCCAGAAGACAATCATAGGGCCACAGATTCAGATATGGACTCATATCAGCCACATCCACGTACTACCATGTTGGAGACTAGTCTGTACTGCTTTATTGACCCTGTCTTTAAATCCTGCCTGGTCACTCAAGACTTCCAGCATGGTTCAGGTTGAAGAATGGCCATCTGAACATCTGGATTCTGCCTATTCTGGATCCGACCCAGATTCTACCCATTCTGGTTCCAGCCAGATTCAATCTACTCCAGTTCTAGCCAGTTGAAGAAACTCGAATTCCAATCCGATTCTGTCTCCTTTGGTTCCAGCCGATTCAAGTTCCTCTGTACTCAATCCGGTTCCAGTCATCTGTCTAAAGGCTCCTTAGGTTCCAGCCAATTCCAGTCCCTCCGGACTCAGGGCCTGATTCAGACCCGCTCGCAAGCGGGTCGATGTTTCCCAAGTGCGCATGCGCACGATGGAGGCGGCCAAGCCGTCGTTAAGGGTCTCGCACCAAAGGGGGCGTGCTGTCGATGGTGATTGACAGCACGCCCCATTTGGTGGGCTTGCCGGGGGCGTGGCTGCCCAGATGGAGGCATTCCCATGGGAACGCCTACCGTCTGGGGCCGGCCCCGCTGACATCACAAGTGATGTCAGTGGGAGTGCTTTCGTCACTGATTGAGCCAAAAGCACTCCAGGGCTTGCGGCAGATGAGACCCTACTGCAAGGGTCTCGTTGCAAGCCTGATGGTCGCGATGGTCTTGACCATCGCAAACATCATTTTGGGCGCTCGCTATAACTGTGGGTGGTCACCCACAGATATGCGAGCGGCCAGGAGGCCGCTCCAAAAAGGAGGGATGACCCTGATTCAGAGCGAGCACTCTGTCAGAGCGTCCGGCTCTGAATCAGGGCCTCAATCCGGTTCCATCCATCTGTCTGAGGGCTCCTCCGGTTCTATTTGGTTTGAGAAAAAACGATTCCAATCCGGTTCTGTCGCCTTCGGTTCCAGACGGTTCAAGTTCCTCCAGACTGAATCCAACTCTGCCTTCGGCCGATACCCAGTCTTCTCTCTATTTTGATGGAAACCTTGCTCATTTCCACGCCTTGATGCAACAATGTCATACATACTTTCAGACAGCATCCTGAACTAATTGAAACTAAGGATCCAGTACTTAATGACCTTCAAGCTTTCTGTAAAGGAGTTAAGCAAAGATTTGCCTCCAAGAAAAAATGTCAATATGCCACCCCAAAACGGGATTCCGATTTTATTTTCTTACCAGTTCTGAGTCTATAACCTCAGAAGGAGATGCAAATTCTCAACCCCAATGGGGCTCCTAGCTTTCTGTCTCAGGAAAAGACTCCAAGAGTCCAACTAGTCCCAGTCGGGTACCTTAGTCAGTCAGATCAGGAGATTGTATCCTCTTTCCAGCCAGAGGTTTCTAAAGCTGTTTCTACTTCTATTCCTGTAGATGCATTACAATCTTCCACCTCCCAGAACTCATCTGATGCTTCAGCATGTGTCTACTTTGATGAAGATTTTACTCAGTTCCATGCTTTAACACACCGATACTTCACTGATATTGTGTCCTGAACATCAAAGTGTATTACTCCAGCCAATGCCTTTAAATATTTGCTCCTATCCTTTAGAGACAAAGCCTTGGAATGGGCTAATCCACTCATTGAATCCAAAGATCCGCTACTAAATGATCTCTCTGCTTTCATTAAAGCTGTTTAAAGAGAATTTGCTTCAAATTCAGTCTGTTTGAGACCATCTGAGTGTTCTTCCCTGTCTGCAAAAGATTCGCCTACAGTTCAGCTCCCCCTGGCATCGCTGTCTGATCAGGATCAGGCTTTACTTGACCAATGCATTAAAAACCTTCAAGCCATCAAGTCTATGCAAAGCCCTAAGATCATGGACTTGAGAGTTGCATACACTTCCTTGTCTCCTTCTTATGGCAACTCATTTGAAAGTACTAATCTCCTGAATCGTCTACTCAGCCCTGCTCAGTTTTCAATCCATGGCTTCCTGAACAAAGTCAAGCTCTGTTGGATAGCATCAGAAACTTTCAGGAATATAAGCATTCCAAAAACAGTTCAAAGATTCCAGCCTTGTTGAAGTGCTGGCTATGTGCCCTTCAGTTCATCCTCTGATTCCTTTGGGTATTCCAGTCCTATGGATGCATCATCTGACTTAGACTCTGTGGTTTCCCCAAAAAAATAATCCAGTGCTCACTTTGGATATGGACAAAGCACAATTCTTAATATATTAAATTAATCTGTCCTTATCCACCTTCTGCGCTCTCTATTGCTTTGCTATTTCCAGTCTCAATACTGATAACAGCTGCGAATTGGGATTAATCATATGAGTTTGGGACAATTAGCCTTGAGACCATCGCTAACCAAAGGATACCGCTGGACTATTCCATAGCCGGTAATATGTATCAGTGGCTGGACTTATGCTTCACCTTGTGCTTATCCAATTTATATGAAGTGCCTACAGGGTTCTCTATTTATCCTATGAACATTAATTATATGCATGCATGCTAATAACGACTTTTATGTGCCTATTGCCAGTTTTATGCATTTGATTGTATTTATGATTGAATTTGCTATTAAATTGTATATTTATATATTCATACCTCTAGCGCTGCTTTCTGTTATATATCTCTAATACTTTAGTCAGGATGCCGGCGGTGAAAATGCCGACCGCCGAAATACCGGCTTTACCCCCAGCCTTACTTTATTTGGAGGCGTGCCATGCGGGCACACCTCCAAATAACGTCACATAGGGGGTGTGGCCTATGGTAATTAGGCCACACCCCCAAATTCGGTCGCTTGCGGCGATGAGAGGGCACCATATGATGGGCCGGCACAGGATGCTCTGACCCCTGGAGCCGGCCCTGCCGCCGGGATAGTGACTACATACTCCTGATGCATATGACTGATTTAACAACACACTCCTAAGGGAAACTAAACCACACTAAGCATCCTGCTCTAAGTAGCCAATGGTGCATACTGAAATCAATGGGTAGCATTGGCCCGCATACACTGGTGAACCCAGGCCACGTGTTGCATGATGTAGCAAATGACATGTGCACAGGGCCGGCCTGACCCCAATTTTTTCGGTAAGCAAAAATATATTTTAGTGCCCATCTGCGTACTTTTGTGAGCACCCAAGGCGTACACCTGAAAAAATTAAGGGGGCATGGTGTCATGGGAAAAGCCCAGTTGTAGTGCCACTTACACATTATGCCCACAGCAGTAGTGCTCCTTACACATTATGCCCACAGCAGTAGTGCTCCTTACACATTATTAGAGATGTGCTCCGACCCCCGTGTTTTGGATCTGTATCTCCTCGTGTTTTGGATCTGGATTGGTTTAGTCAAAACCGCCCCTTGCGTGTTTTGTTTTTGGTTTTGGATCTGTATTTTTACTAAAAATATCATAAAAACAGCTAAAATCACATAATTTGGGCCTGTTTTTGTTCCTACACTATTATTAACCTCAAAAACATTTATTTCCAGTCATTTCCAGTCAATTTTGACCACCTCACAAAATTGATTTTTTTCATCTAGTTTAGGGCCAAAAGGTTGCATCCAGCTAGCTGGCTAACTAAGCTAAGCAACAGCAGTGGACGGCACTAACATGTGGCAGTTCAGCTTCGAACATGGCACACATTGGCATTGCAGTGGTAGACAGGATGGCAGTTGAATAAACTATACGACTACTAGGAATCTTAAAAACCAAGAATGTTTTCCTTAACTAGGTCAGAGGCCCGACAGAGTTGGAATATGTTTATGGACTGAAGACAGGGAAAGGATGGAAGGATCGATTAGTTTTTAATTTATTTAATGTTTTGGTTCTTAAAAAATGTATGAGGGAAGATCAATCTAGGATCAAGTTATTCAGTTCTTCAAAGACATCTTTGATCTGGAGGAGGTTTTACATTTTTTTTATATATCATTATCTAATTAAAAAAATTGAGGTGACCTTGCTTGTGGAGGTGCTGCTAGAGCATACTGTAAACAGATGTTTACTAGTTTGTACTCAGGGAGGTTGTTAGGGATAATGGGAGCAAGACTTGCTGTTTACATCAGAGGACAGCAGCCTGTAGTTCTCCGGCTGAATTAGAACTTCCAGCATCTGTGATGTTTCCTGGGCCTACTGGAAGTTATTTGTCAACAACAGGTGGCGTGCTTCAGGTTACCTCAGCATGCTTTACACACTGTATGTACCATGTAAATATATTTGTATGTGACCAATATACACAACTAATTTTTGTATTAAACGTATTTGCAGTGCACTTTATTGCACACATCCTGACAGGAAGATGCTCTGTACTGCTGCTGCTCATATTTGCCCACCCTATCAATTTGGTGATTCAGAATTTTCTTTTAAAAAATGAAAGGGGCATGCAGGAGATGCTGTCTGTGGCCATTACAATTTCCGGACATTAATAAACCATAAAATTAAAAATATCAGGCAGCAATGCCCCAAACAGCACATAATACAAAGAAAAGAGGTGCAATGTTGTATATATGAATGAAACAAGACATACACAGATTAACAGGGACTCCCACTTGTGGCTGAAATGATTGGTTTGTTTGGACCCCCACAAAACAAGCTGCCAATGCGCAGTGGACATTGGTGGCAATGATCCCATACACAAACTGGCTTTTACAACATAGGTAAGATCAGATGTCGTCATCGTCATTGTCATCCCCATCAATGTGTGCATCCTATTCATCACACAATATTAATTCGTCCCCGCTGGAATCCACCATTACAGGAGCTTCTGTATTTGTTTTACTTAATTGCTGGAAAAGGTCTTCCTCGTGGATTTTGTAATTAATTTTGATGAACATCATCTTTTCAAAATTTTGAGGAAGTAACCTCCTAAGCCGATAACTGACAAGGTTCCCGGCTGCGCTGAAAACTCTGTAGGCATTGTAGGCAGTTATTTTAGACCTAACCAGATGTCATTAGGTTTTGCTGACTGATCTGCATCACCACCAGCAGTGGGTCTCTTAGGAAAAATTTGTTTTTTCCTGGCAGCCGCAGAAACTGAAGGAGGAGAAGCTGCCATGTCATGTGCCGCTTGAGCTGACAATTTTTTCACCAACAGCTCTTTGCATCTTTTCAGATCTATGTCCGCCGGAAAGAAAGACAGAAGGTTTGACTTAAACTTAGGATCAAGTATGGTCGCCAAAATATAGTGATCTGATTTCTAGAGATTGACGACCCTTGGATCCTGGCGAAGCGAATGAAGGGCATGATCTACAAGTAGTAGTTCTCCTTGGACATTATGCCCACAGTAGTGCTCCTCATACATTATGCCCACAGTAGTGCTCCTTACACATTATGTCCACAGTAGTGCTCCTTACACATTATGCCCACAGTAGTAGTGCTCCTTACATATTATGCCCACAGTAGTAGTGCTCCTTACACATTATACCTACAGCAGTAGTGCTCCTTAGACATTATGCCCACAGTAGTACTGCTCCTCACACATTATGCCCACAGTAGTAGTGCTCCTTACACATTATGGGCCTGATTCAGACCCGCTCACGAGCGCACAGCGCTCAAAAGTGGGTCAATGGTCCCCAACTGCGCATGCACCACCTCTGGTATGCGCATGCGCGAGACCCGTGCTGCGATGGCAGCTCCGTCGTAACAGGTCTCGCTACAAGACGGGGCGGCTGTCGATGTTGATTGACAGCTCGCCCCGTTTTGTAGGCGGGGCGAGGTTGTGGCGGCACAAATGCAGGCGTTCCCTTAGGAATGCCTGGCGTTTGTAGGCGGCCCTACTGACATCACGAGTGATGTCAGTAGTGGACTTCCTGCTCTATTAGAACAGGAAGTCCACTCGGGCTTGCGACAGGGTCTCCTCGCAGGCCCGATGGTCGCAATAATCGTGACCATCGCCAGGCCGCTTGCAAAAGCTGTGGTTGTTCACCCACAGCTTAGCGAGCGGCCTGGAGGCCGAAAAAAATAAAATAAAAATCCCCACCCTGTTTCAGAGTGAGCGCTCACAAACAGAGAGCGGCTCTGAATCAGGCCCTATGCCCACAGTAGTAGTTCTCCTTGCACATTATGCTCACAGTAGTGCTCCTTGCACATTCTACCCATAGTAGTAGTGCTCATTACATATTATACCCACAGTAGTAGTGCTCCTAGCACATTATACCCATAGTAGCAGTGCTCCTTACACATTATGCCCACAGGAGTAGTGCTCCTTACACATTATGCCCACAGGAGTAGTGCTCCTTACACATTATGCCCACAGTAGCAGTGCGCCTTGCACATTATGCCCACATTAGTAGTGTTCCATACACATTATACCCACAGCAGTAGTGCTCCTTACCAGTGGCAGCTCCACAGGTGGGTTTGCAGTGCAGTCCAAAATTCAAATAGGGGAGCCACATTAACTGCCATTTCAAACGCTGCCAAACATAGATGGCTGGGACTCACTGGCAGTTGGTGTGGCTCCCCTATTTGAATTTTGGATTGCACTGCTGCCACACCTCTGGAGCCACCACTGCTCCTTACATATTATGCCCATAGGCTTAGTTCTCCTTGCACATTATGCCCACAGTAGTGCTCCTAACACATAATGCCCACAGTAGTAGTTCTCCTTGCACAATATGCCCACAGTAGTGCTCCTTACACATTATGCCCACAGTAGTAGTGCTCCTGACACATTATGCCCACAGTAGTAGTGCTCAGGGGCTGGCTGGCAACTTTACTTAGCAGGTAGTGTGGGAGTAGATTGGATACAGAGGTTCAGGCAGGGGTGTAGCTAGATATGCAGATGGTGTAATGCGCTACTCAGGAGTGGTGCAAAAGTAGGGTGTGTGTTTCTTGTTAGGTTTGTGCAGCAGCCACAAGACACTGGTTTGCACCCCATTCACACCAATATGAAATGTACATTGAACATGGGCGTGTGTCTATGAATGGCTCAACATTAGGGGTGAAGCTAGGCTTTCTCTCACCCTTCCCTCCCTGTAGATAGTAGTCATCCCT
The DNA here is from genome assembly GCA_031769625.1 of Taudactylus pleione. NCBI lineage: Eukaryota > Metazoa > Chordata > Amphibia > Anura > Myobatrachidae > Taudactylus > Taudactylus pleione. The sequence goes on along the minus strand of JAUIMM010000017.1, from coordinate 1,878,387 downwards.
GGCTAGCTTTCATACAGCTGTCAACATTGTTAAGACTGAAAAGTGTTAGGATGAGGGAACACAACATTTTTAGTCCCATTACATTAAGATGTCAGCGCCTGCTGCATTTCTTCTGTGGTTCTGGGGTATCTACACTTTTAAATGGAGCTTGCATACTCTACTGTCTCAAGACTCAATGGCTAAGTATTGTAGCCTGTACTACACTACCTCAACCCCACAGATCATTGTAGTAACCACCATATAATTCAGAGAGCATCAGTGACCACCAGATAGCATAGCAGGGAATACATATAATTAGGGGTGAGCGGGTTCGGATTTCTGAAATCCGAGCCCCCCCGATCCGAGGCAGATCCGAGTCAGGCTCGACTTTTCCTGCCTGACTCGGATCTGAAATCGAGGCAAAACGTCATCATCCCGCCTTCCGAGTCTTGCGGGTTTTGGATCCTATATAAGGTACCCGCGTCGGCGCCATTTTCTCACTCGGCTGTGGACAGTGAAGAGGGAGGGTGGGAGTTAGGGCTGTGTAGTGTAGTGTAGTGTAGTGCTGCTGTTGTCCACTACTTCAAAGTCCATAGGGGCTGGCTGTGTTGTGCTGTGCTGCTGTTGTTAATAGGGGCTGTGTCCACTACTTCAAAGTCCATAGGGGCTGGCTGGACTGAGTTGTGCAGTCAGTTCTCCATAGGGGCTGTGTCCACTCCAAAGTCCTGTGCAGTGTCCCAGTCCTAAAGGGGTGCTGTAGTGTTGTCCAGGGGGTGCTCTGTCCATCAGGGGTGCTCCCCCCAAGTGCTAAAAAAATAATATATTTTCTGTGTTTGTGAATTGTGTGCGCAGTAGCCGCACATGCATCAACAAAGTAGTGCCAAGCGTGCGCCTGTGTCATAAGTAAAGGGCCGGCTGGCTTGACCGTTAAAGGGTGCTGTAACCCCCAAAAGTACACTCCAGTCCAAACCAAAAAAAATTTATTTTCTGTGTTTTTGAATTGTGTGCGCAGTAGCCGCACGTGCATCAACAAAGTAGTGCCAAGCGTGCGCCTGTGTCATAAGTAAAGGGCCGGCTGGCTTGACCGTTAAGGGTGCTGTAACCCCCGAAAGTACACTCCAGTCCAAACCAAAAAAAAAATTATTTTCTGTGTTTGTGAATTGTGTGCGCAGTAGCCGCACGTGCATCAACAAAGTAGTGCCAAGCGTGCGCCTGTGTCATAAGTAAAGGGCCGGCTGGCTTGACCGTTAAAGGGTGCTGTAACCCCCGAAAGTACACTCCAGTCCAAACCAAAAAAAAAATTATTTTCTGTGTTTGTGAATTGTGTGCGCAGTAGCCGCACGTGCATCAACAAAGTAGTGCCAAGCGTGCGCCTGTGTCATAAGTAAAGGGCCGGCTGGCTTGACCGTTAAAGGGTGCTGTAACCCCCGAAAGTACACTCCAGTCCAAACCAAAAAAAAATTATTTTCTGTGTTTGTGAATTGTGTGCGCAGTAGCCGCACGTGCATCAACAAAGTAGTCCCAAGCGTGCGCCTGTGTCATAAGTAAAGGGCCGGCTGGCTTGACCGTTAAGGGTGCTGTAACCCCCGAAAGTACACTCCAGTCCAAGCCAAAAAAAAAATTATTTTCTGTGTTTGTGAATTGTGTGCGCAGTAGCCGCACGTGCATCAACAAAGTAGTGCCAAGCGTGCGCCTGTGTCATAAATAAAGGGCCGGCTGGCTTGACCGTTAAAGGGTGCTGTAACCCCCAAAGTACACTCCAGTCCAAACCAAAAAAAAAATTATTTTCTGTGTTTGTGAATTGTGTGCGCAGTAGCCGCACGTGCATCAACAAAGTAGTGCCAAGCGTGCGCCTGTGTCATAAGTAAAGGGCCGGCTGGCTTGACCATTAAAGGGTGCTGTAACCCCCGAAAGTACACTCCAGTCCAAACCAAAAAAAAATTATTTTCTGTGTTTGTGAATTGTGTGCGCAGTAGCCGCACGTGCATCAACAAAGTAGTGCCAAGCGTGCACCTGTGTCATAAGTAAAGGGCCGGCTGGCTTGACCGTTAAAGGGTGCTGTAACCCCCGAAAGTACACTCCAGTCCAAACCAAAAAAAAATAATTTTCTGTGTTTGTGAATTGTGTGCGCAGTAGCCGCACGTGCATCAACAAAGTAGTGCCAAGCGTGCGCCTGTGTCATAAGTAAAGGGCCGGCTGGCTTGACCGTTAAAGGGTGCTGTAACCCCCAAAGTACACTCCAGTCCAAACCAAAAAAAAAATTATTTTCTGTGTTTGTGAATTGTGTGCGCAGTAGCCGCACGTGCATCAACAAAGTAGTGCCAAGCGTGCGCCTGTGTCATAAGTAAAGGGCCGGCTGGCTTGACCGTTAAAGGGTGCTGTAACCCCCGAAAGTACACTCCAGTCCAAACCAAAAAAAAATTATTTTCTGTGTTTGTGAATTGTGTGCGCAGTAGCCGCACGTGCATCAACAAAGTAGTGCCAAGCGTGCGCCTGTGTCATAAGTAAAGGGCCGGCTGGCTTGACCGTTAAAGGGTGCTGTAACCCCCGAAAGTACACTCCAGTCCAAACCAAAAAAAAATTATTTTCTGTGTTTAGCCGCACGTATATATCAAATCGATATAACATAAATGGAGGACCAAACTTTCTCCGATAAAAATAAAATAGAGAAAGATCAAGAACCACTTCCTCCTAGTGCTGAAGCTGCTGCCACTAGTCATGACATAGACGATAACATGCCATCAACGTCGTCTGCCAAGGCCGATGCCCAATGTCATAGTAGAGGGCACATACAATCCCAAATGGCAAAGTTCAGGAAAATGACCTTGAAAAAGACATTTAAATTAGCTGAAGAGAAACGTAAACTTGCCAATATGCCATTTACGACACGGAGTGGCAAGGAACGGCTAAGGTCGATCCCTAGTATGTTCATGACTAGTGGTTCAGCTTCACATGACGATGGAAGCCCTCCTCCCACTAAAAAAATCAAAAGAGTTAAGCTGGCAAAAGCACAGCGAAGAACTGTGCTTTCTAAGAAGATATCACAAATCCCCACGGAGAGTCCAAGTGTGGTGGTGGTTGCGATGCCTGACCTTCCCAGCACTGGACGGGAAGAGGTGGCTCTTTCCACCATTTGCACGCCCCCTGCAAGTGCTGAAAGGAGCACCAACAGTCCACTTGCTGATATGCAAATTGAAGATGTCACTGTTGAAGTACAACAGGATGAGGATACTGGTGTAGCTGGCGCTGAGGAGGAAGTTGGCGAGGAGGATTCTGATGGTGATGTGGTTTGTTTAAATCAGGCTCCGGGGGAGACAGTTGTTGTCCGTGGGATGAAAAAGCCCATCACGGTCATGCCTGGGCAGAAGACCAAACATTCCACCTCTTTGGTCTGGCAATATTTCTATCCAAATCCGGACAACAACTGTCTTGCCATATGTACCATATGTAAAGGTGAAATAAGTAGGGGTAGGGACGTCAACCACCTAGGAACATCCTCCCTTATACGGCACCTGCAGCGCATTCATAAAAAGTTACTGTCAAGTTCAGAAACTTTGGCTAAGACCGTAAGCAGTCCAGGGACACCTAAATCCCGTTGTCCTGTTGTATCCAAGCGCCTGCAAACCACACCGTCAACTCCCTCCTCGTCAATTTCCTCCTTAGTCAGGATCGGAAGTAGTCCTGCAGGCCATGTCACTGGCATGACTGACTCTCCTATCCGGGATTCCTCTGGAGGATCCTGCATTGCTACGCCTACTGCTGCCGCTGCTGCTGTTGCTGCTGCTGGGAGTCGTTCATCATCCCAGAGAGGAAGTAGGAACACCACTACTTTTACTAAACAATTGACCCTCCAACAGTCCTTAGCGAGGAGGATGAAGTACGACAGCAGTCATCCTGAAGCAAAACGTATAACTGAGGCCTTGACTGCTATGTTGGTGTTAGACGTGCGTCCAGTATCCGCCATTAGTGCAGTGGGATTTAGACAATTGATGGAGGTAGTGTGTCCCCGGTTCCAAATCCCGTCTAGATTCCACTTCACTAGGCAGGCGATACCGAGGCTGTACAGAAACGTCAGAAAAAGTGTCCTCAGTGTCCTGAAAAATGCCGTTGTACACAATGTCCACTTAACCACGGACATGTGGACAAGTGGAACAGGGCAGACTATGGACTATATGACTGTGACAGCCCACTGGGTAGATGTATCACCTTACGCAGCAACAGCAGCAGCGTCACCAGTAGCAGCTTCTCAGAAACGCCAGCTCGTTACAAGGCAGGCTACGCTGTGTATCACCGGTTTCAGTAAGAGGCACACCGCCGACAACCTCTTAGAGAAACTGAGGGAAATCATCGCCCAGTGGCTTACCCCACTTAGACTCTCCTGGGGATTTGTGATATCTGACAACGCCACCAATATTGTGCGGGCATTACATCTGGGCAAATTCCAGCACGTCCCATGTTTTGCTCCCACAATAAACTTAATGGTGCAGAATTTTCTGAAAAGCGACAGGGGCGTGCAGGAGACGCTTTGGGTGGCCCGAAAAATTTCTGCCCACTTTCGCCATTCAGCGACTGCGTGCCGAAGACTGGAGCGCCAGCAAACACTCTTGAACCTGCCCTGCCATCACCTGAAGCAAGAGGTTGTGACGCGGTGGAACTCAACCCTCTATATGCTTCAGAGGATGGAGGAGCAGCAATAAGCCATACAAGCCTATACATCCACCTATGACATAGGCAAAGGAGGGGGTATGCACCTGACTCAAGCGCAGTGGAGAATGATTTCCGTGTTGTGCAAGGTTCTCCAGCCCTTCGAACTTGCCACACGTGAAGTAAGTTCAGACACTACCAGCTTGAGTCAGGTCATTCCCCTCATCAGGCTTTTGCAGAAGCAGCTGGAGAAAGTGAAGGAGGAGCTAAGACGGAGCGATTCCGCTCGTTATGTGGGACTTGTGGATGAAGCCCTTCATTCGCTTTGCCAGGATTCCAGGGTGGTCAATCTGTTGAAATCAGACCACTACATTTTGGCCACCGTGCTTGATCCTAGGTTTAAAGCCTATGTGGTGTCTCTCTTTCCGGCCGACACAAGCCTGCAGAGGTGCAAAGACCTGCTGGTGAACACACTGTCAGCTGAAGCGGAACGTGACACGTCAACGGCTCCTTCTTCATTTTCTCCCGCAACTGGGGCTGCCAGGAAAAAACTTAGGTATCCTAAGCAACCCGCTGGTGGTGATGCAGGGCAGGCAGGACCAAGTTTGGACATCTGGTCCGGACTGAAGGACCTGGCAACAATTTCTGACATGTCTACTGTCACTGCATATGATACTGTCACCATTGACAGAATGGTGGAGGATTACATCGGTGACAGCATCCAAGTAGGCATGTCAGACAGTCCATACCTGTACTGGCAGGAAAAAGAGGCAATTTGGAGGCCCCTGTACAAGCTGGCTCTCTTTTACCTGAGTTGCCCCCCCCTCCAGTGTGTACTCCGAAAGAGTGTTTAGTGCAGCCGGGAACCTTGTCAGCGAAAGGCGTAGGAGGTTGCTTCCACAGAATGTGGAGAAGATGATGTTCATCAAAATGAATTATCAGCTCTTCCAGGGAGACCAGCCTCCAGAAGGTACAGAGGCACCTGTGGTGGTGGATTCAAGTGGGGACGAGTTAATACTTTGTGAGGATGAGGATGTACACACTGAAGAGGGTGAGGAATCGGTGGATGAGGAGGATGAGGATGACATCTTGCCTCCGTAGAGCCAGTTTGTGCAGGGACACATTAATTGCCAGCTTGTTTTGTGGGGGCCCAAACGAACCAAACATTTCAGCCACAGTTATGTGGCAGACCCTGGCGCTGAAATGATTGATTTGTTAAAGTGTGCATGTCCTGTTTATACAACATAAGGGTGGGTGGGAGGGCCCAAGGACAATTCCATCTTGCACTTCTTTTTTTTCTTTGCATTATGTACAGTTTGGGGCCTAGTTTTTCTAACTGCCATCCTGTCTGCCACTGCAGTGTCACTCCTAGATGGGTCACGTGTTTGTGCCGCCCACTCGTGTCGCTTAGCATAGTCTTCCTCGGTGCAACCTTTTGGACATAAAAACACTATTGTGAGGTGTGAGGTGTTCAGAATAGACTGGAAATGAGTGGAAATTAAGGTTATTGAGGTTAATAATAGCATAGGAGCAGAGAAACCAACAAATTCGGTGATTTTAGCTGTTTTTATGCTTTTTTAAAAAAAAATACAGATCCAAAACACAAAACCCAGAACCCAAAACACGGAAGGGTGGTTTTGGCAAAACCAATCCAGATCCAAAACACGAAGAAAGATCCAGATCCAAAACCAAAACACAAAACACGAAAAGTGGCCGGTGCACACCCCTACATATAATGCAGAGAGCATAGCAGGGAATACATATAATGCAGAGAGCATAGCAGGGAATGCATATAATATAACGGAGGTTAGGAATAGAGCCGACGGCACATAAACTTCTAGTCAGGGATTAGAGGGGTTAATAAAGTTAAAAATGTTTGTTTACAGTTATAGGCAGATGTGATAGGACGTTAGGTTAGGGGCGGAGTTAGGGAGAGGGGTAGAGAATCTACTGTGGTAAAATCTGCCTCTTTTGAATTGATCTGCGACCAGGAAAGTACAGTTCCTTCTTAGCAGATCTGTCTGTTGGGATAAACGTTTTTATTCATCCCTACTTTCTCTTTCCCTACTTTATATCTTTCCCTACTCTCTTCTCCATACTTTCCCTATATCTACACTCTTTTTTCTTATATAACTTTTCTTTCCCTTTCTTTGCTCTACCTCCTTGCTTAAACTTGTTTAAGCACCATGAGCCGCCCCCAGCGAGCACGCTCGGTACCCGCCCGTCTGTCAGACGGTGTCGGGCCCGGCGCGCTTTATTCCCCTCAGGTCCTGCCCTACCGGCGTTCGGGAGGGTCAGGTGAAGCGGCCCCCTTATCAACCAGCGCTGCAGTCCCGGGCGCGCGGCCGCGGCGGTGCCGCGAAACGCCACAGTTGCTGCCTCCGCCTGCCCCTGGTTCCCCGCTGGTCGCCAGTACCAGTGCGACTAGGGACCGGGGCAGGCGGGGATCGGGGGCGGCCGGGCATACTACAGCGCCCGCGCTCCGGCTGTTCCCGCGGCCAGCAGCGGGCAGTCACACCGCCCGTCCCTTCTCCCCCAATGGCCGCTCAGAGTGAGCCGGCTGAAGTCCGGGGGGAAGGGCGGCGGAAGCGGCCGCATAAGCGTGCAGGCCGGATGCCTGTCATGGCGCCGGCTTGCACGCAGGCCAATATTTCTACAGGCGGGGGGCGGAGACAACGCCTGCATAGTGACAGGCAGGTTAATCCGCCCCCTCTTCTGCTGCCCTCTGTTTATAATGATGCAGACATGGGGTCCCCCATGTCTGCAGTAGCCAGCTCCTCCAGGCCTGCGGGGGTGGCAGCTGCTCCGGCATCTGCTATGCCTGCAGGGCCTGCGGCACCAGGGAGTGCTCCGTTGCTGGATGCTGGTGCCATAGCCTGACTGCTGGTGTCTGTGGTGGGTGCACTGACACCGCTTTTGACCCAGCAGCCTGGAAACGCTGACACTGGAGGCCCTTCTGCGTCGGCGGCGTCCGCCGTGCAGACGCAGCTTGGCCCGCTGGTGCAGCAATTAGGCAGGATTTGCGGTCTTTCCCTCGCTCCCATGTCCGCAGCTCCTTCCGTTTCTTTCTCTCCCTCTGCCATCTCCCTTCCTCAGCCCAATCAGGCTACGGACACAGACAATGCGCACGATGCCGCCTCAGTCTCTTCTTTTACAGACGACAGTCTGGAGGAGTTAACAGTGGTCGCAGACCCGACCAGAAGTGCGACGGCTGAAGTCGGAACTAACGCAGGCGCTGGAGTTACCAATGCCCTTGCCAGTGCTTCTGGTGAGTGTGACAGTGACATCTGACTGCGGGTCTACTTCCTTTTCCTCCTCCTCTTCAAGCGATAGTTCGCGGAAGGCTAGGCGTAAAAGGGCAAGGAGGTCTCGTAGATGTCGCTCACGTCGTCACAGGCATTCTAGCGAACGGTCCTCTGGCAGTAGTACCAGTGTAGATCGCGGAGCGGGTCCGGAGGATGTTGTACACTGCGCTAATACAGCGGTCACTCGAGGTATGCGTACCAGGGTTAAGCAGCGGATCAAAAAAGGGCGCTACGTAGATATGTTCACCCTTACAGCTACGGCGAAGAAAGCTGCTGCGACCGCAAAGGCAAAAGGGGGTATTGGTCTGGAGGCTTTTAAGTCTTACACGAATTGGATATCTGGGTTCTGCGTGTTCTCAACTTGCTATCTCAAAACCAGGCCTTCCGAGTACCTTAATGTTATACGATATTTACACCTGATACATGGCCTATTCAAGGCCTCACGCAGTACGGCCTGGCGTCAATACGACGAAGAGTTTCGTCGAAAGCAAGATTGGGTTAAGGTCATGGAATTGGGTTGTAAAGATGTTGAGGTGTGGATGGAGGTGACACAGCCTACATGCGCCCTTGCTGATCAGTCCCCTGGGCGGCCAGTTCAACCCTCGTCCCCCTCGGCACCAAGGGCAGCCAATGGAGGGCAAAACAAGTGGAAGTGTTATGCATACAACAATGGGAATTGTACCCTTGGTAACAGGTGCCGCTTTCGACACCAGTGCCTCCGCTGCGGCGCGGCACACCCCAGTAAGGACTGCTCCCGCGGTCCAGGAGGAGCTCAGGCCTCCGCTGCGGCACCCTCTGCCAAACGGTCAGGGGCCGGGACTTCGAAGTAAAGCGTCAACTCCCATTCGTCTGGATGCCATGGCAAAATGGTTAGACTGGTATCCTGTGCGGGACGATGCCTCCTTTTTGCGTAAGGGTTTTTCAGAGGGATTTTTGCTTCCAATAATACGGCCTGTCAATTCCGGGTCCCCTAGGAATTTACGCTCGGCCTGCGATTTACCTCACGTGCTAAAGGATAAGGTTATGAAGCAGGTCGGGCTGGGTCGCATGATTGGACCTTTCCCGCAGCCTCCGATACCCGATCAGGTCCTTTCCCCTGTGGGTGTTGTCCCCAAGAAGGCCCCCGGGAGTTACCGTTTAATTCAGCACCTGTCACATCCGTCAGGCACGTCGGTTAACGACGCCATAGATGTTGAGGTCTGCCGCGTATAGTACCAGTCATTCGAATCTGCGTTAGCGTTGGTTCGCGCAGCGGGTCCGGGTTCTTTCATGGCGAAAGTGGACATTGAGTCCGCCTTCAGATTGTTGCCCTTGCATCCTGAATCATTTCGCTTCATGGGGTTTCGGTTGACGGATGGCTATTACCTGGACAAATGTCTTCCGATGGGTTGTTCTATTTCCTGCGCGTTCTTCGAGCGTTTCAGTTCCTTTCTCCATTGGTGTGTCGCGGTGGGGTCTGGGGAGATGAGCATAGCCCATTACTTGGACGGCTTTTTGTGCGTAGGTCCAGCTGGTTCGCGTCGCTGCAATCGTCTCCTTTTTTCAGTGCAAGCACTCTTCTCGGAATTTGGAGTACCTATTGCGCACGATAAAACTGAGGGCCCAGCCACTAAGCTGGTTTTCTTGGGTATTGAACTTGATACCTTGGAGGGTCTTTGCCGGCTGCCGTCGGACAAGATTCGTCGTTTGCAGGATACTATCCTCCTAGCGTTGGCAGGAGGAAAGGTAACTCTTCGTCAAGGTCAATCCCTGCTCGGGCTGTTTAACTTTGCGTGTCGAGTTATCCAGATGGGGAAGATTTTCTGTCGGAAGCTACAGAGGGCTTTGGTAGGGCTACGTCACCCGCACCATTTTCTGCGACTGTCGACTGAACTAAAGCTGGACCTGGCGGTTTGGGATGCATTTTTGGTCGATTTTAATGGAGTGCGCGTCTGGCCTACGGATCCTCAGCCTAATGCTTGCCTGCAGCTCTTCACGGATGCTGCTGGATCATCAGGTTTCGGATCTTTTTTGGGAGGAGATTTGTGTTTTTCAGTTTGGCCGGCGGAATGGGTACAGGCAGGATTGACCAAGAACTTGCTCCTACTGGAGCTGTTTCCCATAGTGGTGGCATTAGAGCTATGGTGTCAGCGGTTGCGCAACCGTTCCATAGTTTTTTGGTGCGATAACCTGGGGGTAGTACATGCAATCGATAACCAAAGATCGTCGTCGCTACCAGTGTTGCGGCTTCTTGCTTGGCTGGTTCTTCGCGCTTTGCAGTTTAACATATTGTTCACAGCTCGTCATGTGCCGGGTACTGATAATTCCATTGCTGATGCGCTCTCCAGGCAGGATTGGCGGAGGTTCCGCGAATTGGCCCCGTACGTGGCATTAAAAGGTGAGCTTTGTCCATTTCATTGTTGGCAGATCATCAAACCAGAATGGAAGATCTCGCACATCGGTCCGTGGCCCCACGGACGTTGACGGCCTACCAGACATCTTGGCAACAGTGGGAGAAGTTTTTGGAAGGACGGAGTTCGTCAGGTAGCTCTCGTGATGCTAATATGGTTGCTTTTGTTTGTTTCTTGTTCGATTCCGGCAGGTCGCGGGCTTATGTTGCCCAGAGGCTTGCTGGGATTTCGTTCTTTTTGCGCCTAGCGGGGCGGAGGGACATAACTAAGGGTTTTTTAATACAAAGGGCCCTTAGGGGTTGGTCTCGCATCAGGCCTGCCACGGATGACGAGCGTCGTCCTATTGGTCCTGATTTGTTAGCGCGTCTAGGTGAAAGTTTGACGGGCATTTGTTCTTCGCAATTCGAGGTTCTGTTATTCCGCCTCGCTTTTGCGATGGCCTTTCATGGGGCTTTTCGCATCAGCGAGCTGGTAGCGTCTTCGCGCCGCGCTCAGCCCCCTCTGCTTCGTTGTCACATTTTGCTGCTTGATACGCTGTTGTGCCGTATTCGTCGTTCCAAGACCGATCAGATGGGTAGAGGTCGCTGGGTGTCCCTGAAGTCCTGTCCTGATGACGGGATTTGTCCAGTTCACTTGGCCTCCCAATATACGCTTTGCAGGCCAATGCGGCCGGGGGCTTGGCTTATGCACGAGGACGGAAGTCCTTTGACTAAATTCCAATTTAGATCGGTCTTCCATCGCTGCATACGGCACCTCGGGCTTTCCCCTTCGGATTACGGCACCCATTCTTTTAGAATAGGTGCCGCCACTCTTGCGGCCTCCTCGGGTCTTTCTTCACAGGAGATCCAGGCACTCGGAAGATGGAAGTCCAATGCCTACAGAAGTTATGTTCGTCTGGAATCTTAAATTGTTATACTTTATTCGTTTGGACTTGAGTGCCTTTCCGGTGGGGGTCCCGAGAGATTTTGCCCTGTTTTTTGCCCTGCTTTGGACATTGATCGTTTAGCTTAATATAATATTAATGTGAACGAATGAAATATAGAAAAGATCCAGCAGGTATTTTGTAGGTTTTCACCTCAGGTCAAGTCTTCCTCCCCCCCCTCCCACCCTCCCACTCCTCCTTTCTGATTTACATGCTGCATATATACTTATCTATTTTATTTCTGTATATTTGCAGGTGTCCAGGACGCTAGGCCCATTTGGTTCATTGGTCACTCTTTTATTTTTTGGGCCGGGCAGTCGCGCTTTGCTGTAGATGCCTCCGTGTTCCCACGTTGGGAGAGTGTTAGGTGGTTGGGGCAGAGGGGAATGCTTTGGGAAGCTTTGTTGCGCAACTTGCACAGGTCAGTAGCTGAATTTGGTTACCCTTTAGTGTTAATTATACATCTCGGGGGCAATGATTTGGGCCAGCAAACTTCCTTAGAGTTGCGCCATGCGATTGTTCGTGACTTGAGAGAGGTGGTTCGGTTATTGCCTAACTGCCTTTTGGTGTGGTCCCCTATCATCGCCAGGCTTTCATGGCGATATTGCTATAATAGTGTGGCTTTGGACAGGTCCAGGAGGAAGGTTAACAAATGGGTGGCCAGGCACGTGCTGGAATTGGGAGGGTTGGTGGTGCACCATCCTTTAATTCGGATTCAGGATGCCCACCTTTTCCGCAGGGATGGAGTTCATCTTACTGCGGGCTGCTTCTCTCCTGAGAGCCGCTGTGGCGGGAAAGACCGGCAATATTGAAGTGTCCATCTTGCAGCAGTAATAGCGGTGCGCACCCCTTCAATGCACTGATAGGCTGATTTCACCCTATTGGGGTCAGCGGCACCTCTCGACCGAGCAGGATGAATGGTGCATTGGCATGGGTGTTGGGGCCGCATCACTTGCTCTGAAAGGGATAGTTGGCCCTTGCAAGTTTTTAAGATCACCCTACCCTTGTCTGGGATAGTTGGCCCTCACAAGTTGTGATTAACTTCCGGCCTAAGACAAGTGGACGCTGGTTAGTTGCCGTTCTTTCTCCTGCCACCATGTCTACCTTTGTAACCAAATAAAGCTGACCAATTAATTTAAACGGCATAACTTGGTCTCCTGTGTTTATTTTAGTTAAGTTTAGTTTAAGTTTATGGGTCACATCTATCATCTGACGATAGAAGTTTAATATAACGGAGGTTAGGAATAGAGCCGACGGCACATAAACTTCTAGTCAGGGATTAGAGGGGTTAATAAAGTTAAAAATGTTTGTTTACAGTTATAGGCAGATGCGATAGGACGTTAGGTTAGGGAGAGGGGTAGAGAATTTACTGTGGTAAAATCTGCCTCTTTTGAATTGATCTCCCACCCTCCCTACCCTCTTGTGTCTTGTGTCGGCTTTATTTCATTGGCAGGGAAAGACCGGCAATATTGAAGTGTCCATCTTGCAGCAGTAATAGCGGTGCGCACCCCTTCAATGCACTGATAGGCTGATTTCACCCTATTGGGGTCAGCGGCACCTCTCGACCGAGCAGGATGAATGGTGCATTGGCATGGGTGTTGGGGCCGCATCACTTGCTCTGAAAAGGATAGTTGGCCCTTGCAAGTTTTTAAGATCACCCTACCCTTGTCTGGGATAGTTGGCCCTCACAAGTTGTGATTTACTTCCGGCCTAAGACAAGTGGACGCTGGTTAGTTGCCGTTATTTCTCCTGCCACCATGTCTACCTTTGTAACCAAATAAAGCTGACCAATTAATTTAAACGGCATAACTTGGTCTCCTGTGTTTATTTTAGTTAAGTTTAGTTTAAGTTTATGGGTCACATCTATCATCTGACGATAGAAGTTTAATGCAGAGAGCATAGCAGGGAATGCATATAATGCAGAGAGCATAGCAGGGAATGCATATAATGCAGAGAGCATAGCAGGGAATGCATATAATGCAGAGAGCATAGCAGGGAATGCATATAATGCAGAGAGCATAGCAGGGAATGCATATAATGCAGAGAGCATAGCAGGGAATGCATATAATGCAGAGAGCATCACAGGGACAGCATGTAATGCAAAGTGTGTCACAGTGACTGCCATATAATGCACAGGGCATTGCAATGACCACCATATAATGTAGATAAAACATGGCAGCTGAGGGAGGTGATGAAGGTGGTAGTAGTAGGGGGGCTGAGTAGGGGTAGATACACACATACATACAGTCGTCACATACATACTGTCATCACATAGTCTCACACATACATACTGTACATACATACATAGTCATCACATAGTTACACATATATACAGTCATCACATAGTCACACATACATACTGTCATCACATAGTCACACATACATACTGTCATCACATAGTCTCACACATACATACTGTACATACATACAGTATATACATTGAGACATTAATGTCCTCCCTCCCACTTACATTAAACTCTGCCACTGTGACTTGACTGGCTGCAGCTACAGCTCCTCCATGCTCTCTCCCATCTATGTTGCTGCTCCTCCTGGCCCCGACTTCAGACAGCGCCTTGTAGCTCTGCCCCCTAACAGGACTCCGCGCATCCAAAATGCCTCTTTTCAGTTTCTCAGATCGCGATCGAAGGCTGGGTGGGGGGGAGTATGGGTGTGCTTCTGAGAGAGGGAGGGCACCGGGGAACTTACCACCTACCCACTATGCCCCCTTAAATAATCCGTCTCTGGCTCCATATGTGTACACAAATGGAGTGGCCCAGCAGCATCCTCTGCCTGTCTCCAGTCACCAGGCATTCATGCAGCATTCGGCTGCAGATAGATGGCGGCCCTCCAGCACTGAAATAGTACCGGCTCAGGGGGCAGATGGCACCCTGCCCCCCGGCCCAGCCCGCCACTGGTAGTGCTCCTCACACATTATGACCACAGTAGTGCTCCTTACACAATATGCCCACAGTAGTAGTCCTCCTCACACATTATGCCCACGGTAGTACTGCTCCTCACCCATTATGACCACAGTAGTGCTCCTTACACATTATGCCCACAGTAGTAGTCCTCCTCACACATTATGCCCACGGTAGTAGTGCTCCTTACACATTATGCCCACGGTAGTAGTGCTCCTCACAGATTATGCCCAGAGTAGTAGTGCTTCTCACACATTGGGCCGTATTCAATTGCCAGCGAAAAGTCGAGATCGGCAAAAAGTTCTCGCCGTGACGTCATTTCAGTAGGCGAGAACTTTTCCCTTTATTCAATTCACCGGTGTGATAAGTCTGCGCCTTGTAATCAGCGGGAAAGTTGCGCCTCTTAAAAGGAGGCGGAAAAAAGTGCAAAATTGGAGGCTTGGGGTGCAAAGTTGCGGGAACACTCCTGCAGCCTTGGGACAGTCCCCCAAAGGTAAACTGCGGCAAAAGAAGTTTAAAAAATACTTTTGAACACCCCAAAAAAGTACTTTAGTTTTGGGGGTGAAAAAAAAAAAACAAAGTAGGGGACAAACTATAAAACTAGCGAAATCAACTCCAGGGGGTCCCCCAAGTATGGCCAAGCTTTTTTTTGGATTGCAGGTGCATGCTGAAGGTGCGTTTTATACGTTTTATAAAAACGCACTTTAGTGATTTTTAACCATGCTTGCACCCATTTTCATGTACCCTAAATTTGCTGGGACTACTTATTTTTGCCCCCAAAAAACTGCTAAATGCTATTCTTCACCACTTGTGCAAAGACGCTAAATAGCACCATTTGTGGGGGAATTGGTATGGAATCCCGGCTGCTGCATGGCCGGCAGTTTGAATCCCGGCAGCGGCAGCCCGACAGATCAGCAGAGCCCGGCAGCCCGAAAGCGCTGGAAATCCCGATCGTCCCCTAAGGTAAGTATAAACTAACCTAACCTAACCCCCTAACCATCCTTAGGGATGCCTAACCCTAATCTCCCCCCCAAGTGCCTAACCCTAATCCCCCCCTTCCCCGCTGCCTAAATCTAAGTCCTCCGGGGGGTGCCTAACCCTAACCCTAACCTTTCCCCGGGGGTGCCTAACCCTAACTCCCCCCTTCCCCTAGCCTAATCCTAACCCTCCCTTCCCGTAGCCTAACCCTAACCCTCCCAGGGGGGTGCCTAACCCTAAGTCCCCCTCGGGTGCCCTAAACCTAACCCTTGTCTAGATATAGACGCCGGTCATTTATCCCACGCCGGGATAAAGCAGCCGGGAAGCCGGCTGTCGGTATTAAGGCAGCCGGTTTCCCGACTGCATACCTTTGAGAGCATTTAAGGACCCCAAATACCTTCAGCAGGGCTATTTAGGGGTACCCATAGTGATCCCCCATGTCAGTGCAGCTTTTGGGGGGTGTCAGGCTGATTTCCCCAAATCTGACAGGACTTTGAGACGATTTCAGTTTCACCGATACGCGTTTTCGCGTCCTTTGGAATTGAATAGGGCGAATCGCGGTGACAAGCGCAATACTTTTCCGGAGGCAAAACTAGCGATAACGGCGAAAACTCCGGTATGTGAAAAGTCCAGGACTTTTCGCCGGCAATTGAATACGGGCCATTATGCCTACAGTAATGCTCCTTACACATTATGCCCACAGTAGTAGTGCTCCTTACACATTATGCCCACAGTAGTAGTGCTCCTTAGTTAAACCAAATTCACAGTGATGAGTCTGACTAACAAGAACTGCTGTATCAGACTTGGAAATTCAAAGTAAAGATGCTGTTCGTAAGATTAGGCATGTTGAAATGTATACAAGAAGCTAAGCTTGACCCTGATTAATACTAGGTACACACTACATGATTGTGTGTTCGCAGCAACAGGATGACACGATGGAGCGATACATCGCATCGTGCGTGGAGGATGTCGCGATGTGTCATTTAACTGTACATCAGATGGGATAATACGATGAACGACCCACAGGCACGTCAGGTTCAGGGGTACACACTATGTGATCCACACAACATAACGTCTCAATCCACATCGGAAGGAAATATAGGGGCTGATTCAGCACAGATGCAGACGCATGCAACCGCTGCTGCGAGAATATGCTAATGAGTGCATATGCACGGTAATCGCAGCAGAATAAGCAGACGCCCAGCACTACATATTACCATCCACTTCCCTTTACTTGTGTCCTCTATACCTGGCAAAACAGCAGTAATATCGAGAACCATCGGACACATACACACAATAGTGGTTGACCTGACCCTCCCGCAGACAATGCGTAATTATGCACGCCCCTGAAATACCGTCCAAACGCACAGGCACGCCTGTGTTTGCCTGACCACTCCCTCATCACCACCCACAAACGGCACTTCCTGTCAATCACTTGTCCCTGGGTCTGCGGACTCCCTGCGTACGCATACTTCATCTCACTGGCCAGTTCACACACGCGCACTGCAAGACATACGCATGTGCAGAGCAAAACCATTGACCGATTGCGTGCGTCTGCATCCATGCGTTCCTTGCTGAATCAGGTCCATAGTGCAATAGATCGCTTAGTGTACCCAGCTTTAGACCAAAGTACAATAACTCTCAATGTGAGGGATGATCGGATTGTGCATATACAGTATGTAACTGTGACTCTGCAAGAGAAATGTGCTATAGTAAATACATGAGAACTAATTTAAGTGTTAAGCTGTATATATATTTACTTTCTAGTCTTTCCAACATTTACCAAAAACGAAAAGGTGCCTACACACATAGCGATATTTTACATGATCTGGCCGATTCCGACGCATCGGAATGACAGATCGTGTAAAATATGCCCAAATCGTTAGTAAATCGTGAGTCCCCACTCACAATCACGATGCGATGCGCGTCCCCGCAGGTCGCACAAAGCATCTTCACATCTGCCGTGTTGTAGGGCAGATGTGAAAATTTAAGTCACGATGCACTGGATAGTTTAGGAGGCACGATAGATTATGTGCCAAATTGGCAGCTTTTCAGACCAAATCGTGCCCACGACTGCCGGGGAGCTCCTGGGGAGAGTTCAGGGAGAAATCGTACACATCGTGGGAACGTGAGCACATCGCTATGTGTGTAGGCACCTTTACTGGATGAAGAATGTCTTATACTGTATCTGCCTAATCTTGACACCAATCTGTTGTCTGTGAAAAAGTGTACCAAACAAGGATATGTTGTGACATTTAAGGGTGATAAATGCATTACAAACTATAGACATACATTTCCAAAAGGAAAAATCGCAAATCATCTGTATCAGTTAAATTGTAATGAGGCTGTTAATACTGCTAATCAGGAGCATGTTAACTATATTCATGTATGGCAATGTCATCTAGGCAGGGGCGTCTTAAGAGAGGAGGGGGCCCGTGCGCACTCCCAATGCGGGGCCCCCTCCTCTCTCCCCAGTGGCCGGCAGCTGACTGACGCCGCTAGCCAGCCACTGGAGCCTTAGTAGACTCCGAGCACTAGAGTGTACCCGGAGTCTACTGCGCATGCGCAGAAAACCGGAAAAATGGCTGCGGCGGCCAATTTGCGGTGTTCTGAGCAGCGCAGAAACCTGACGTGGGACCACGACAGGTAAGTCTAAAATAATATGGGTGCAGTGTGTGCGGTGCGGGGCCCCCCTGGAACCGGGTGCCCATGTGCCCCGCACACACTGCACCCATTATAGATACGCCACTGCATCTAGGGCAGAGAAATTCAGAAGCCATAAGAATACTAGCCCAAGAACAACATGCACATGGTATAAACATACTTGCCTACCCTCCCGATTTGGTCGGGAGCCTCCCGAAAATCGGGTGCCGCTCCCGACCACCCGGAAGGCAAGGCAAGTCTCCCGGAAACCAGCCGTAGCCATCCCACACCACCCGTTGCCGGCCAATTAATATGCAGCCGGGGGATCAGATGACGCGATTCGCGTTAAATCGTGTCATCGAAGCCCCGCCCCCCGCAGTACAGTGCATGTATTATGGGCTCTGAACAGCGGGGGGCGGGGCCACGATGACGTGTTGAGCCACCACGCCCCCCGCTCCGCCCACCTGCTGTGAGAGGAGTGTCGTCCAGGCTGTCCCCTCCCGGAAGGGACAGCCTAAAGGTAGGCAAGTCTGGTGTAAGCTGTTTAAAAGGGAAAATTAAAAAAAAAAAAGTTTTCAAAACCCCAGTAACAGCAGAGCTAAGAATTGTCTAGCCCTAATTCACACAGTTGCATGTGAGCCTATGAAAACTGTGACCCCATGACTAAATAGATATTTCCACACATTCATTCATGATTACTCAAAGTTCACAACAGTTTACCTGCTGCATACTTGCCTATTTTTGAAAACTACTTTAGGGACATTGCAGGTGGCTGTAGAATGCACCGCATGGTGGGGGCGTGGTCTGCTCCACCCAAAGGGTGTGTCTAGTTCCACCTATGGGCTTATATATTCCTATAAGCTCACACACACACTTACATGAATAGATTCTAACACACACACTTACATGAATAGATTCCCACACACACAGTCTCACACATGAATAGATTCACACACACACACACACACACAGTCTCACACACACTTATAGGAATAGATTCCCACATACACAGGCCGGGATGCAGTAAACGGAAAATGCGGTAAAACCCCTGTTTACCGCATTTTCTGTATGCATCAATCAGCTGGCTGCTGGGCTCCGATGCGGAGGGTAACGCCAGCTTCAGCATCGCGCCGCTATGAGGGATCCGATCGTATTCCTCCTAGCATGCCCCACGGCCGCTGCATCACTCTGTGCATGCGCAGATGGACTCCCGGGTCGCAAAGGACAGCTCTTCTCGGAAGAGCTGTCTTTTGCTGTACAGATCACATATGTTAGTGCATATGCGATCTGTACAATTGCAGTATCCGGCGGTAAGTTTTGCACTCTGTTAGTGCATCTCGCTCACAGTCTCACACACACTTACATGAATAGATTGACACACACAAACACACAGGAGCTCATTTGACCCGATCGCTAAGCAGTGGCCTCTCGCTGTTGCCGATAATCGCACATCTGCGCATTCATTTGGTTCGCAATGCGTGTGCGCAAGCTAGTTTTAACGATCGGGAATTGAGCGCTCGTTGCACACAGACTGACTGTTACTTTGAGTGACAGCGCCGTTTGTGGGTGGTAACGGGGAAGGTGCTTGTGAACGGGGGTGTGGATGTGCGAACGCAGGCGTGTCTGGGCGTCAGAATGGAGTTTAATGGGTGTGCATAATTAGCAACGTAGAGTCATTGAACATGTCACTTGGTTGTTTTTTAGCCTGAACTGCTCGCAGTGCTTGCGGGAGGGTAGGGTCTATCACAAGCGCTGCGAGCAGCTCCGATGGCCCTCGATGTTTCTGATTAAATACACACTTCCTGGAGATGATGTGTGCAGCGAGTGACAGGTGGGAGGTTTTATAGTCCTGCGTGCGCTCACTGCCATCGCTCTCTAGGACATAGAGGGCGTCCTTATACCGCAAAGTGCGATCGCTTGATTTGCATACCCCGCCCCTTTTGCAAGCGAACGGCCACTGATTAGTGATCGGGTCTGAATGAGCTTCACAGTCTCACACACTTACATGAATAGATTCACACACACACACAGTCTCACACACACCATACTTGCCTACTTCTGAAAACTAGTTTCAGGGAGATTATAGACTGTAGTAGAATGCACGGAATGGAGCGCCGACGAGGGGGGTGGCCAGCTCCGACCAAAGGGCGTGTCTAGCTTCACTTAAGGGGGTATCTATTGCCACTAAGGGGGGTGTCCTGCAGAGGCAGGTGAAAACAAATATGTGAAATGCATAAATATAAAGCACTGGAATAATAAAAAAAGACCATACACATTTCTAAAATATGGCTTTTGTAAATAATTTCACAGCTACAGTAGCACTGTTCCAAGACAATGGAGTATGCATAAAAAGGGACAAAGTTAGACAAAATAAATGCAGATTTGAAGCAAAAGGGTAGGAAGAGCCCTGCTTGTGAGAGAGCTCACAATCTAATGGGAAACAGACAGAACTGGCACAAGAGAAGTGTGATTTATGCTGGACTATGGGGAGAGTAACAAGGGTGAACCAGTGTTAGTATAGGTGGGAGTATGATAGATTGTTTTAAAAGGGTGGGCTTTCAGATAGTGAATGTGAGGGGGTTCAGTGTGAGGCTGGGGTTTTTCTGGACTAACTGGATTGCCTTTTCTTGCAAGGTTATGATCTCATTAGACAGCTCTCTGGAATGACAGACAGTCTGTCCTCCCAGTGGGAACTTGCAGAGTGCAGACTGCCTGTCATTCCAGATAACTGTCCACAGACAGAGATCACAACCTTGCAAGATAAGACAGTCCCGACCTTTTCTTATCCCTCGATCCTTCCACTCATGAGAAACCATCTGCGTAGAGAGCAAAGCAACAGTAAATAAAGCTGCTTAGTTTACTGTGTTACTTTGCACTGCAAGCTCTGTCACATAATAAACAAAAGTCCCAAGTCCCTACTACAGTACTTACATTTACTTTTTTTTTTCTAGGGGAGCAGTTTAGAGCCACCAGGGGAAGGACGCTGCTGCTGCCTCCTGTCACTGCCATGAGACTCCTGGCAAGAAGGCACTGCAGTGAGTCTGCATGATCATGGGCTAGGCAGCCACGGCTACTCACACAACCCAGCGGTGGCCAGCCTCTAGCATTGCAGCAACAAAGTCATGTTGTTAATATAACCTCGAGCTCCGGCCCTGCTACATCCGGACTCGCGCATGCACAGTCCGGATTCTCAACTGCACAGTCTGGAAACCGGGAGGTTATCTTCACTTTCCGGGGTAGCGGGAGCTCCCATCTTAAAACGGGAGGCTCCCGCGGAACGCGGTAGGGTAGGCAAGTCTGACACACACACACTTACATGAATAGAGTCACACACACACATGAGTAGATTCACACACACAGACTTACATGAATAGATTCCCCCCACACACACACATACATGAATAGATACACACATACACACTTAGATTGAATAGATACACACACACACAAACACACACCACTTGAATAGATTCCCTCACACACACACATACACAGTAATAGATCTCCTTCCCTCCCCCTCTCCTCCCCCACGGCACTGACATGAATAGATCTGGCAGGAACTGCAGTGAGCTCTAACACTCACAGTCTCAGGCAGCTCCTTGGTCTCTGTCTTCAGTGTCCACTGCCTG
Organism: Taudactylus pleione; assembly: GCA_031769625.1. NCBI lineage: Eukaryota > Metazoa > Chordata > Amphibia > Anura > Myobatrachidae > Taudactylus > Taudactylus pleione. Next base: position 1,856,979 of record JAUIMM010000017.1, on the reverse strand, counting down.
TCCGGCGCTGGCTCCTCCCCACTCCGTTATCACAGGCTGGCCAGGGAATGCTGGGAGCATCAGCCTCTCCCAGCAGCAGTCTGTGAGCAGGGAAAGGCATGCCCAGGAGACCTCCGGGCCAGCAGCCACACTCCTGACTCCCTGCACCCAGTGAGTAGCCCCTGCGTCTTAAGCTCAGGCCCCGACACCTTTACCTCCAGACTCGCGCATGCGCAGTCCGGATTTTTATGCAGGACTTTGTGAATGCGGGGGATTCAGCCTACTTTGCAGGGTGGCGGGAGCTCCCACCTTAATTCGGGAGACTCCCGCGAAATTCGGGAGGGTAGGCAACTCTGACCTGCTGTACGGATGGATGAAGAACATCTACCATAAGTAAATACCAAGTTTGGATGTTTTCCAAAAACATTACCATGAAAATGTGTCAGAATATACAAGTGGCAAGGCACAAGCCATTCTAAAAAGTTATGGCATTATGATACAGACAACCGTACCGCAATTCAGGGCAAAATGGTGTCACTGAGAGGTTAAATCGGACTCTGCGAAAGTGGGATGAGCATGGTATTTAATCATGGTTGCCTACCCTCCCGATTCAGCCAGGAGCCTCCCGATAATCGGTTGCAGCTCCCGGCCCCCCGGAAAGGCAGGCAAACCTCCCAGCCGCCGATCCCCCCCGACCCCCCCCCCCCACAATTAACTGTTAACCCCCCGCAGTGAGGGGCCAGTGACGAGATTCACCTGTATTATCAACATTGTGTAGCGGGGGCGGGGCCAAAATGATGCAATCGGATGACCCCACCCTCATCACGCCTACAAACATCAGTCATATGCCCGGCCACGCCCTCTTTTGCCGGCCACGCCCCCCTGCCCTGCCGATCTGGCTGCTCCCTCCCGGAAGGAGCAGCCAGAAAGTTGGCAACTATGTATTTAATGCAGTTACTGAATGCCATCAATTTACTGGGAAGAAGCAATGACAACAGCCTGCTATCTTCAAAATCATTTATTGGGAAAAACAATTGAAAAGACTCCATTTGAACTGTGGAATGGAAAGAACCCCGACATACAACATATAAAAATATTTGGACATAAATCATTTGTACAAGTTCCAAAGGATAAACATTCAAAGTGGTTTGGTAGTGCAAGGAAGGCTTGTAGGCTACTGGGAATCACAAAAGGGTTACAGAATTCTGCATAAAGAAACCAACTGTCACGGCACTAAGGATTTGTTGTTTTGGGTCGTGGTCCCTTGGGCTAGCTGTATGTGCTGCTGTATGAATGAAGCTAGATAGCTTAATTATCCTATTCCTCATGCAGGCCATTAGGAGTAGCAGAGGTTGATGCTGCAGAGTGAGCAGCAGAACAGGTGCAGGCTAGCAGGATAGCCCGTGGCTATAGCAGTAAAGCTAGGTACACACTATATAATTAAGGATTATACTGGTGAGAAATGCTAAGAAACAATTACTGGAGCAGGTGTGCTGGAACACATTGAGGCAGAATGCTTGTGAATGAAATACTGGAATGGATTTTTTGGATAACACTGGTGCAAAATGCTGTGAAGCAATACTGGAGCAGGTGTTCTGGATTGCACTGGAGCAGAATGCTATGAAGCATTATTGGAGCAGGTACTGAAACAAGAGCTATTGTACTGGTCCTCAGAGAGAGATGTTATAATGGCAATGTGCTTCCAGCAGTTCCTGGTTTAAATAGGACACTTTGGACCCGATTCAGAGTTGTACATAAACCAGTAGTGGGTGTCTTTTGCTATCAGATGCCTCCTGCAGCATTACCATTGATTTGCATTACTGCTGCTGCATCTAAAGATGCAGCAGCAAAGCGAACAGCATACAACTCTGAATCAGGCCCCTGCTGGTAGCTGGTTAAACAGAATGGATCATGTGATAAAGTCCAAGAAGGCGGCGGCCAATATGCAGAAAAGAAGTAACTGCCAGCCACACTTAAGGTGGGTACACACTGAACAACCATCACTGCCTCTGGCCGCAGGTCCCTCTGGCCAGGGGTCGTGTTGCACCCCCCTCCCCGCCGGCCTTTGCAGCAAGTGTACAGGTGGTCGGCTGACTGCCCGTACAAACAGCACGATGAGCAGATATAACTGTCATCAGCCGTGCTGCACAGCCAACGCGATATCTCAGTAAAGAACGTTGTTTACAGAGATATGGGGCCAAATGTAATAGGGTGAGAGTTTAGAAAATGTGAGAGCTTAGCAGTAATCTCTCACATTGGTCGAGCTTTATGTACAAAATAGGAAATCACTTGGATGAGATATTAAATCGTGAGAGTCTATAAACATGCGAGTTTGCATGTTCCCGGTTCCTATTACATTGGTTGAGTTTAAAAGTGTGAAGGTTTACTGCTAAACTCACGCGCTATTACATTTGTCCCATCGTCCGTACACATCGGCAGCCGTGTACACAATATATCGACCGTTCAACTGAACGGCCGATATGGTGGCCAGTGTGTACCCAGAATTAAAGATAAGTGTCCACAGATCTCAGGAATGCCAAGGTGGGCAGCAGGGACAGAGACTGCAGTCAGGTGACACCACTGGACCTGGTAATGGGGAGCTGGACAACATCGTCTGACACCAACTAAGTGAAGTGTTGTCATTGATGTAAACCCTGTGTAGAAATAATTTCATGAAACTACACAAAACGCCGAACAGCTTGAGGAAGAAGAAGTTAAAAGTTATCTGCCAGAGGAATAGGAAACTGAAATTGAAGTTACTATGGATGATCCAGTTATTGTTGAAGAAAGAAGATTATCCTTGTCTTCAGTCCGGAGATATAGTAGGCGGAACAAGAATATATTACCAAAGTGGTTATCTTATCTTGCTCAGACAGCACCGCAACCAGGATCCTGGAAAGAGATGCAGTAACTACCTACCCAGGAAAAGGACTTAGGATACTGAATTTAAACCTCTATACGCTCCTGCCTAAAACCTGCCTATACCTTCTAAAATTGACGATATTTGCGTACGCAGTCATACAGTAAATAAATACCCTCAGACTTTGAGACCATGTGTTTCCAAAGCACAAGGTATATTATCCAAGCAAAGTACAGATAGTTACACGCTGTGATCTAAATACAATTTAGTGCAAATAAATTATACAGACCCAAGGTACAGTTATACATACGCACGCGCTCTGGGACTAGATTCCGGCATCAACAAGAAACCTCCATCAACAGCATCAGCATGAAGACTGGGGTCAGAACACACATATATATACCCTTACAGAAATAGACTATACAATAGAGAGAAACAATAAAAATGGGAAAAAAGGCGCAACCTTCTAGAATATAATAAACAATAAATATAAATAATCCCAATTAAAGTCCACAAAATCACTAGAGTAGTGAAAAATGTCCTCCTTCAATTTTCAGAGTGGGGTAATTCCAACAAATGAGATCCTCGTAGTTGACATGCAAAAAAAGGGGAAAATCGCAATATAGCGTAATATATTGATTTTAATCACATAAAAGTTAACACAAAACATATATCCAACATTTAAAATCCTCCACCAATATCAAAGCAGCGTACCAGAGGTAGCGGTGTATAATGCACACCCATTCACGTATAAGCCAAACAATCCAAAGTCTCCCGGGTACAACCTGGAAAGGCAGCTCCTGGATGTGCACTCTTCGTTTAGATGTTTAAAAATCCACTGGTGCTGTGTTCCTTTCACCAACGCGTTTCAACTCCTATCTGGAGTCTTTTTCAAGGTGTATGTGGTTGGTGGCTTAGTCAGTACCTTAAATATCCCCTACTACCCTCTGATAGGTTAATCTGGGTAGGAGGAGTTCAATAATAAAATCCATTTCTTCAAATGTGCAAATAAAACAATCAAACAAACAACTGTGGCAGGTACAGACTCTGCCACCTCAAACTTGTCCCATTTTATTGATCACTGTTTACAGCCGGAGGTTTTAAAGATCCCATCTTATTTAAAAGATACCACTGACGTTTTAAATAAATTAAAAGAAGTAAAATGGAAGGATAATTATATATTGGTCACAGCTGATGTTAGTTCGCTCTATACTATTATTGACCATTCCCATGGAATAGAGGCTGTTAAATATTTTCTCACCAAGAGTGATACTTCATTGTGTAAAATCAACTTTGTCTGTGAGAGTATTAAGTTTATTCTGGAAAATAACTTCTTTTGGTATAATGAGAAATTTTACCAACAGCGGAAGGGAATAGCCATGGGGACACGTTTTGCCCCTGCATATGCAAATCTTTTTATGGGATGGTGGGAGGAGCATTTTATATGGACCAATAACAATTTTATTCTCAACATTTTTAAATGGTATCATTTTATTGATGACATTTTATTTATATGGGAGGGGGATTTAGACAGTCTCAATACGTTTTGTTCTGGACTTAATTGTAATTCTTTTAATATTGATTTATCTTTTAAATCCAGTATTGAGGAAATTTGTTTTTTAGATTTAGTCTTATATATACAAGATAGCACTTTACATACTAGGAATTATTGTAAGCCGACTGACAGTAACTCCTATATAAGTACTGAGAGCAACCATCACCCCCTATGGTTGAACAATATCCCTAAGGGACAATTTAGATGGATAAGGCGGAACTGCACAGATGTCCAAGTTTTTAAAGAACAAGCAGAAGATCTTAAATCAAAATTTTTATCTAAAGGATACACCACTACTGACATTGATCCCGTAATAGAACAAATGATAAATATTGATAGGGAAGAGTTGTTAATTACTAAGGAAAAAGTTAAAAGAGAGATTTCTCTCCCTTTTATAACTACTTTTAATGGACAACATAAGGAGGTTGAAAAAATCATAAGAAAACACTGGCATCTTTTAGAAGAAGATCCCATACTTAAATCTATTGTCCCTAAGAATCCAAAATTTATCTATAGGAGAGCTCCCAACTTGAAGAATAAATTAGTGAAAGGAGCAATTTATAAGAAAAGAGAAGGGAGAGTCAAAAGCAAAGGATTTTATAGATGTGGTGTGTGTATTATGTGCAAAAATCATCAGAACCAGTCAAGTAAAATAAAAAAATATTGTGCCAATTCCAAAAATTTACAATATGAGATTCGTGACTTTATCACTTGTAATAATAAGAATTGTGTATATTTAATTGAGTGCAGTTGCAGCCTCCAATATATTGACCGAACATCTAGGCCTTTAAGAGTAAGATGGGCCGAGCACATTAGGAACATTAAAAAGGGATATGAAAGCCACTCACTCTCTAAACAAGTTCATCAATGTTCTGTTAAATATTTGAAATTGGTGATAGGAATCCAACAAGTAGAAGGCCATTGGAGAAAAAGAGATGTGGAAACTTCTTTAGCTAAAACAGAGATGAAATCTATTTATGAAATTGGCACTTTAGCACCTAATGGATTAAATGTCGATTTTGAACTTAAATGGTTCCTTTAGCACCATTTTTATTGTTCCTCTGTTTTTTATTGTTACCCTGTTTATGTATCATGTATAAGAGTGGGTCTGTGTACATCGGAAGTGATGCATTGTTTACATACAGCACGCTGCAGTGCTCTTTCCGGATGTGACGTATGAACCATCTCCCTGCCGGATGCCTTGCGGCACCCGACTTCCGGCACGTGGGTCAGGCTTGTTCCTGTGTACCGGCGGGGATGCGCTGGCGAAGCGTCCGGTTGTGACGCTGCGGAGGGGATTGTTTTGCCGGAAGGACTTCTAGGCTGACGCGGTCCTTGCTGAGGCCACAAGGTTGGTCCAAGTCGGGGGAATTAGCGGTACACTTCCGGGTATTGTACAAACAGGAAGTGACGCGTCCCCACTGAACGATGTATTTTTAGAATGAAAGTGCAATTTATATTGTTCATTTTTATTGTAGATCTATAGAATTGTTTTTAGATATGCTTATATTTATAAATGTATCATGATTGTTTTATTTGCACATTTGAAGAAATGGATTTTATTATTGAACTCCTCCTACCCGGATTAACCTATCAGAGGATAGTAGGGGATATTTAAGGTACTGACTAAGCCACCAACCACATACACCTTGAAAAAGACTCCAGATAGGAGTTGAAACGCGTTGGTGAAAGGAACACAGCACCAGTGGATTTTTAAACATCTAAACGAAGAGTGCACATCCAGGAGTTGCCATTCCAGGTTGTACCCGGGAGACTTTGGATTGTTTGGCTTATACGTGAATGGGTGTGCATTATACACCGCTACCTCTGGTACGCTGCTTTGATATTGGTGGAGGATTTTAAATGTTGGATATACGTTTTGTGTTAACTTTTATGTGATTAAAATCAATATATTAGGCTATATTGCGATTTTCCCCTTTTTTTGCATGTAAACTACGAGGATCTCATTTGTTGGAATTACCCCACTCTGAAAATTGAAGGAGGACATTTTTCACTACTCTAGTGATTTTGTGGACTTTAATTGCGATTATTTATATTTATTGTTTATTATATTCTAGAAGGTTGCGCCTTTTTTCCCATTTTTATTGTTTATGCTATGTTGTAAGGTGTTGTGTGACCACCTCAGTGGATTGAAGTGCAGCATCCATAAAATTGAAGCACAGGTTCCTACCTATTTTTTTCTAGATTGTATACAATAGAGAGGTTTGTTGCGATCCCATTGGTTTTCCATCATGGTGCTTCTGTTACAGGACATTTAACAGGTCGATTCAAATGGACACAGACCAGCCTCCGACAGCCTTTTGTCTCTGTTTTCCCACCTCATGCAAACCTAAGCTGTTAACTTTACAAAGTACATTTTGGTGCTTTAACTTTCTATGGTCCATAAGTTGAGAATGCATGTTGCGATCTTCACACCGATGATACCTGAAAGCTGTTGAGAAAGTGCAGATCAGTACAACACCAAACACGGTTTACTTATCATGTATTAGCCTTAGATACCAAATAGCCTTTATTTCACAGCATCAGTAATAAATGGATAAAACTTGAATCTTATACTTTGAAGCAATGGAACCTTTTATGTGAATGTGCAGTGTGTAAGTATTAGGGGTTTGGGAAAAGACGCTTGTTAACTTGGGGCAGATGCGTGCGCACGAAGCTAATAAACAGCGTTCGCATGCGGGATATTATGCATTCGCTAATGTGCGACATGTTAACAGCGCAACTGTGTGTATTAATGTGTGTATGGGGTATGGTAAAATATGCGATCACATGATGCTAATAATGGCATCGCCATATGTACTTAAGTGTGAGTTTAGCTAAAATGGCGCTGAGCGGCCATTCGCAAAATGGCATCTCGCAGATCTAATTTTAAGCTGATCTTGTCTCAGCCAATTATAGAGCCTCGACAGTCCACCCTTTGATAGCGAACAACATGCTATCACACTCTGGATTTAAAAATATTTAGGCTTACATTTATATTATTTTGTGTTATTATGGGATGGCACAAGGTGGTTCTTAATCCATCAATAATGTGTCTCTGGGAAGGGACATAAAACTACCATTATACGCACACCGCGGATCTTGGAAGATCATGGGAGTGATGTGGGGATGCATCAATCCTATAAAGGCAGTCTTGAGGGGGAATAGGGACTTGCATTATTTGAGATGTTTTTAAAATAACATTTTTAATAATACATTTTGTGCACGTCTAAATATAATACATTATAAGATGGTATTACCTAGTTCAGGGTTATAATGCAGTTCTATATTTACCTCAGTATTCATATTGTCATTACTGACCACCATCATAATTTCCTTCTTTCGATTTACCTTATCTTTACATTTTCCACACTTCACCACAGTAGGAACACACCGGACACCAATTATTATGATGACAACCAGTATAAGGATCAGTAGTTTACCTATGCTTGTGATCATTTTTTGGACCCACTCCCCTAGGCCAGAGAACCACTTCACAGGGTTCAACCATAAAACCCATTCCTCTACCTTCTCCTCTACTTCAGCCACTGAAGCATTATGGTTTTTCCGAAATTCCCCTTTTAGCTGCAGAATTTCATCCATCTTCTGGTCTATCACCTCCTTGGGGTCGCTGGTATCATTGGTGACATAGGTGCAACACTTCACTCCAAATTGGGTGGCCAAAGTTATGCAGTACCCTCCAGTGACAGAGTTTAAATAATTTAACACTAGCCTGTGTTGCACCAGTTCTTTCTTGTACACTTGCAATTCCCTACCTGTATACCTGAAGGTGTCATCATACATCTCGGTGATATTAGCTATCAATTTAGCAAGGTCCTGAATATATCTAAAATTTAATGTACCCCGAGCGATCCTGGTGGGATCCAGTGCTACTAAAACTTGAAAGCCAGATGTCTCACTAATTAACTGAGTGGCTTTATTCATGTCACCAGGTATCATATTTCTTTTGCCTCTGTGTTCATACTGCGTGTGAAGATATGGTGATGGTGTGTTTTTATAAATACCAAGCATTTCAACATGTGTGAGGGTCATAACCTCTGGGACTACTCTTCCCAGGTAACACAAACCTTCGGAACTCGGGGAGAGCCATTTATACGCTTTTCTTCCACTTATAAAATACACATTATCGGGGAGAACATAAGGAATAGTATGCATCATTATCATTAAACACATTTCCCTTGCAAATAATCGTATCTCAGGTTCTTCCATCTGGTACATGCAAGTTTCTGGTTGTATTATCTTAGCACAATATCCATCTGGTACCTTACCAATAATTTCTTTGGTGGAACTTAATGTATACCAATACCTAAAGTGTCTCTCGTTCGTTCTAATTGAGCGTAACAGATCATGATTCATAGACTCAATATCAGCTCTCAGTGAGAAGGTCATCGTCTGATTATTCCCCGTCACTTCCCAACTCCCTGGTTTATTGGGGTTGGTTATGTTTAAACACAAAAGTGATCTATCTACTTGGAATTGATAGAGTTTGAAATGAGGTGGTTTGGATGAGAGGAATTTTCCATCCAGCGTTTTCCCTTTTTGCAATTCTAAAATTTCCGTAATATTCAGCAGAAATGGCACCAACCCTACATTATGCTGACCCTGTGGCACGTGTGAGCATACCCAACAATCAGTCTGGTTTAATACTTTGCCTACCATGCTATGATAATCCTCTAAAGGATACCCACCCCAGTACGGGTTATATTTAGGCTGGCACCATTGGATACAGTTCTCATCAACTAGGGACCCACAAAGCTCACAGATACAGGAATCTTCAGACGATAAACCTCCACACCGTCCCCGAGTATCCGGAATAGCAGCTCTCTTAACAATTACAGTACTAAGATTGGTCAGACACTCCCCTGATTGGCATAGCACTCCTCCTTCTGACTCCACTCCATCAGCACTGCCATCAGCTACCATCTCCTCTATCGGTCCCCCGTCACAGAAACCGGACATTCCCGAACCAACCAGAATGGTGAAAACTCTGTAAGAGAATATGAAAATGAACACAGCAGGCCAGTCCATTGCCACAACAAAGACCTGCAAATTTCTTTTAGTTCAGGTATCTCACTACAACCTTTTAATCCTCCCGGAACAAGATCGCGATCGACAGGTCCACGTTATCAGCCCCGTCTCCGACTTGTTTCTCCACCGGTTGGTTGACCTTTTTGCAGTGAGTGGAATGGACCCAGGTATCTCTCTCAGCCACCTTCAAGGATGTGGTACTCATTAGCAACACCTGATACGGGCCTTCCTACCGATCAGTCAAACAACCTGAACACAAGACATTTCGGATCATAACATATTCTCCAGGTTCAACATCATGACAGTTAGTTTCAGGCATATCATGGGACAACAATTTAAGTTTCTGCTGTTGCTGTTTTAACTGTTTACTCATTGATATAAGATACTTTACAGTTACCTCGTTGTTACTCTTCAAGTCTTCCTGTGGACTTATAATTAAATGAGGTTGTCTACCAAACAGTGTTTCAAAGGGGGACAGATTTAGAGGGGGTCTAGGAGTGGTCCTTATACTATGTAGGACCAACGGTAATGCTTCTGGCCATCCTAGTCCCGTCTCTGTCATGATTTTACTTAACTTATTTTTAATAGTCCCGTTCATCCTCTCTACCTTGGCACTGGCCTGCGGTCGGTAAGGAGTGTGAAGTCGACTATTAATATCCATCAGTTTACACATATTTTGAAAAACGTCACCTGTGAAATGCGTACCCCTGTCACTCTCGATAATTTTAAGGATACCATATCTGCATACAAACGCCTGTACAATTTTCTTGGCAGTAAACGCAGCAATATTAGTGGCTGCTGGGTAGGCCTCAACCCAATTGGAAAACACGTCAGTGCACACTAATACATACTTGAGATTTCTGCAGGGTGGTAATTGGATGAAATCAATTTGTATTACCTGGAAAGGTCCGTCAGTCGGTGGAATGTGGGATGGTTCGGTAGGGATCGCTTTCCCTATGTTCTTCCTCAAGCAGGTCAGACAGGACATTGCTCTCTTTTCTGCTTGTGAAGAAAAACCCGGTGCACACCAGTATGCTCTTACCAATTTGCACATACCTTGCTTTCCCAGATGAGTCAGACCATGTGCTGCCTCAGCCAGGCTGGAGTAATATGCCTTGGGGGCTACTGGTTTACCTTGTCTGTCCCTCCAGAGGCCGGAGGACTCTTGCCCACATCCCTTGGACTTCCAGACTGACTTTTGCTGGATTGAACACAAATTTTGCATCTCAAATAATTTCAGCATATCGGTTGTTTGGAAAGACATAATTTGTTCCGTTGGTATGTTCATTTTTAACCCTGCTGCCCATTTTGCAGCTTCATCTGCTCTGTTGTTGCCCAGTGACACCGGATCATCCTCACATGTATGGGCTTTACACTTAATTACTGCCACCGTTTTGGGCAGTTGGATTGATTTTAGTAATTGTTTTATATGTCTGGAATGTGCAACTGGTGTGCCTGCTGCTGTCATAAAATTTCTCAGACGCCATAGAGCTCCGAAATCGTGTAACACTCCGAACGCATACCTAGAGTCAGTGTAAATGTTAGCAGATTTGCCTGCTGCCAGTTCACACGCTCTTTTTAGTGCTACTAACTCTGCCACCTGGGCTGAGTGAGGAGGACCAAGGGGTTCAGCTTCTACGAACGCATACCTAGAGTCAGTGTAAATGTTAGCAGATTTGCCTGCTGCCAGTTCACACGCTCTTTTTAGTGCTACTAACTCTGCCACCTGGGCTGAGTGAGGAGGACCAAGGGGTTCAGCTTCTATGATGTCTGTGTCATTTACAACAGCATAACCTGTACATAATTCACCTGTGTCTGTTTGTCTATGACAACTCCCATCCGTGTAAAAAGTCACATCTACATTCTCTAAAGGTGTGTCACGTATGTCAGGTCGTGCAGTAAAGGTCTGATTCAGATATTCCATACAATCGTGTGTATCATTATGTCCGCTGAACTCACTTCCCGCCAGCAACTCGTCTCCTTCCATCCTTTGTACAACATGTTGTACATATGGTAAATACGTTGCTGGATTCAGCGTATTGCATCGTTTAACAGTGATGTTTGCAGCTAGTTCCCATTTTGTAAACCTAGCTGAAGAAACCTGTCTGGTTTGGGCAGAGTTCAGCAGAGCAGATACAGCGTGGGGAGTATAGACAATCATATCATGGCCCAATACTACGTCCTCACTTTTACTCACCAATAGAGCCGTTGCTGCCACACTTCTTAAACACGTTGGGAGTGATCTTGCCACAGTGTCCAATTGGGCACTGTAGTATGCTATGGGCCTACTGGCATCACCATGTTTTTGTGTGAGGACACCTGAAGCACAACCATTGGCTTCCGTACAATACAAATCAAAAGGTTTTTCATAATCAGGTATTCCCAATGCAGGTGCTTTTGTCAGACTATCCTTAAGATTAAGGAAAGCCTGCACTGATTCCTCTGTGTGTATGAAACGATCGGGCTTTGAGGAAGAGACTAAGTCCTGTAATTGGAAGGCCAAAATAGAAAAACCTGGGATCCACATTCTACAGTATCCACACATTCCCAAGAAGGTACGAATTTGCTGTTGGTTCTGCGGCAGTGTCATGTTCTGTATGGCTTGGATTCTGTCATTTGTGAGATGTCATAACCCCTGAGTTAGGCAGTGTCCCAAATATTTTACTCTGGATTGGCACGGCTGTAGTTTGTCCTTAGTAATCTTGTGTCCTGTGTGCGAGAGGTGAAGCAACAAAAGTTTAGTATCATTTAAACATGACATAAACAAATCAGAACATGGCAATAAATCGTCCACATATTGAATTAGAACAGACCCATTGGCAGGTTGAAAAGATTGTAAACAGTCATGGAAGGCCTGTGAGAAGATACTGGGGCTGTCTATGAAACCTTGGGGCAATCGTGTGCATGTGTATTGTACACCCGTGTATGTGAAAGCGAATAGATACTGACAGTCTGGATGGAGAGGCACAGAGAAGAAAGCAGAACAGAGGTCAATGACAGTGAAATGGGTTGCATTTGGTGGGATCTGCATAAGAATGACAGCTGGATTTGGGACTACGGGAAATTGGCTCTCTACTACCTTATTAACACCTCTAAGGTCTTGTACCAGCCTATAACCCCTCCCACCACTCTTCTTTACCGAAAAGATTGGACTGTTGGCTACACTAGCTGTACAAACTAAAATTCCCTGTTGTAATAATCACTCAATTATTGGATAAACCCCTAATTCTACCTCCTGTTTTAGTGGGTACTGGGGAATTTTTGGAGCTTGCCTACCGCCTTTTAAATTTACCATTACGGGGCTTACGTTTGCCATTAATCCAGTGTCCTGTCCATCCTTAGTCCAAAGTGAATCTGGAATTTGGGATAACATTTGATCTACCTGGGATGGATTTTCATTTAAACTGGTAGAGTGATACATTATCCTTTGGGGAGTGTCCAACATATACCTCACCTCGTGCGCAACTCTCTCTGGGATATCTAAAAATACACCATCAGGAGTACAATATATGACACATCCCATCTTACATAACAAATCCCTTCCCAGTAGGTTAGTAGGAGCTGCTGCTGCCAGGAGGAAAGAATGCCTGGTATGCAACGGCCCAATAGTAACCTCTGTGGATTTTGTTAAAGGATAATGTTGCACTTTACCTGTTACGCCCATTGCTGGTACTGTCTCATTGGTTACCTGTAAATTAACGGGAGATTTTATCACTGACCTGGTCGCCCCTGTGTCTACAAGAAAAGGATATTGAGGAAAAGGATATGGTGGGAGGTATGGAGTTTGTGGGTAGTATGGGACCTGTGGTTGTGTATGATAAGTGGGGTAGGGCTGTGTTTGCTGTTTTGTGGGATTAGTGAGGACGTGTAACTGTTCAGGTGCAGGTGTGTTGGTTAGCTGTGATGTTACCGTCATTCCTTCTAGAGCTTGAATACTGACAGCCATTAGTTTCTCGCTCTGGGTCTCTCTCTTTTTAGAGATTTTTTTTTCATGTTCTATGGTGGATTCTATGAGGGTATCTATTGTGTCTCCCCTTCAGCCAGGCTGTGAGGTCTGAACCCGGGTCTTTAGGTTCTCTTTAAGACCATCCATGAGTACAGTGACAATCATCCCCTGTGGTGAGTGCTATCTTTAATATCGTCTAACCCAGTATACTGGGTGATAGCCTGCAGAGCCCGGTCGCAATAATCTTCTGCAGATTCACTCTCTTTCTGTTTTATAGTGATGATTTTGTTCCAGTTAACTACTACTGGAAAATATATACCCAATTGAGTTACAATGCGGGAAATGTTATCTTGATTAATTCGGTCTGTTAAGGGAACGTCTCCATCCAATACACAATCCGTGATAAATTTTGTCACGTCGATATTGCGTGAAAGACAAGCCCTTAACACTACTCACCAATCTTTGACATTTGGCTAATTCCTTTTTGGGATCAGGGAAATCATTCATGATGGAATTTAGTTCCGCTCTTGTCCAAGGACTATGCATTACTACTTCCCTTGTGGGCACTACTCCATTCGCATCCGCATTCCCATTCGGAACAGTTATTGTCCGGATGGGATGCAGACCGACCGCACTGCTACTTTTGACCTTATTACCTGGCTGGGGGTTTAGTCTGTTACTGCAACGTATAGTATTAACAACTTCCTCTACAGGTGCAGAGGAAGTTAACACTTCCCATGCTGTTACTGATGGAGATGGTGGCACCACTTGTGCTTCTCGTGGTGCAGCATCTAACATGTGCACAGCATGGGAAATGGCAGACATGACAATAGGCTCATTATCCATATCATAGACATTTTCCTTATGGTTACTTAAGAGAGGGTACAAATTACTTGTTACATTTTTATTGTTTTTTTCAATAACTGTACCTGCACCCCCATCCACATAAGGTAGTGGTGTTGCACGTGAACTACTGGCAATACCTTCTGCAACTCTACCTTGCCGCACGTGCGCGCCGTTTTGTGGCTCGCACGCATTGCAATTTAGCTCTGCGGGTGTACTTTCTGGCAATGCGTTCGCAACGTTAGTTTGCGTCGCTTGCACATTTTTAAGCTACGCATCCCCTTCATGCTGCTACAATTTTAAACATTCATTATGTTTTACCTTTTACACTCGAGAACGCATCAGGCTGATGTGATCTCGGACATTATTCAATACATCTTTATCAAAACTACCAATTCTGGGAAACGGCCTAACACTCTTCATCGTTATCTTAAACCATACATCACAATACCTTATTGAATAAGCACCGTACTTAGTATGCATAATACGACGGGCCGATCCAAGCGGCGCTTCCATTAGCAGCATATCATTGTCTAACATCTCTATTGTTTGCGTGGCTCCCATCTTGGGACAACTCCTATGTTTTTCAATAAAGATTTTAACTGGTGAAAGACAGTCAAGATACTTTCACTTACCTGCGGACGCCCTGGAAAAAGGGTGTATCCACGAACCCTATGGAAGACCTCTAGATGCCTCCACTCACCTATGGAAGAAAGGCCGCTTCCATGCAGCAATCCCTTTTTGAGTACTTTCCAACTGCAAGGGGGCAGTTGATTTCGTCTACTCTCTCACCAGTTCACAATCATAGTTTATCCCAAAACTATGCGGTTCAATTATAGTGTTCAAATAAGCCTAACAGATCACACACACTGATTACTGAATACTATAATCACACTGGGAGCCGAACCCTAACAAAAATAACAACCCATACACCTGCTTTGTGTAAAGTAAACGGTAAGCTGCTACCGAGTTACTAGGCCAACTCTGCGCCTAGCACTTAAGGGTCCTACGATCCCCTTAACATTTAGGTCCCGTGTTACACCCTAAACAAATACTCACAGTTCCACACTTTTTTCCTGCGCAGAAAAATACACGTTAACCCAGTTATTGGC
Source organism: Taudactylus pleione (assembly GCA_031769625.1). NCBI lineage: Eukaryota > Metazoa > Chordata > Amphibia > Anura > Myobatrachidae > Taudactylus > Taudactylus pleione. The sequence continues at coordinate 1,841,635 of JAUIMM010000017.1, read as the reverse complement.
AACAGTTGATAAAGTAAACTCAACGGCTTTGTTTAAACACGTAGCAGCACAACCGGAAATACATAAACGCTATTGTGGGACTAGTCGCATACACAATAATGCGACTACTACACAACCGTATGACTTAAAAATAGTTATGGGTTTCGCGCTATAGAGTAGTACCTCTAGCTGCTGAACACCAAGAAGGTAACCCCACCTTCTTAAATAGATTAATGCTAATAATACGATATGGTGTCTGCGCTCTGAGGTGCTTATTGTGTCATGTGTTGTTACTAAACTACGGGGTGTTTGTGGGATATATCTGTTGTAAAACGTGAGTGGGTTGTACGTGTTTTTTTAATGTCTATGTTTGATTTGAGAGCTCCCCAAATTTTGGGACTTTATTTGGAATGTCCTGGTGTAATCCACCTCAAGGAAGCTGTTGGATGGTAGTTCTTAAAAACAGCAGTCCTGGTGGTGTTTACTGGTGGGCAAAAACTTTGGGCGGAATTTTCATCTGTGTATATACAAAGTTACTGTGAAATTGTTGTGGTGGTTATTTTTGAAGTTCTTAGAATAATGGTGGGCGTGTGTGCGGTAGGTGTAACCTCCCCTTCTCCAAATGGTCTCTGTCCTGGATAACAGCCACTCCACCTCAGAAATTCACCAAAAAACAAACGCAGTATCAGGTGCTGGTGGACACTATGTTGCAGTGGTAAGTGAATATAGGGACTTACCTGGGTCCCGACGTACTTCTGCTGGTCCACCAGGTGTACCTCCTTCCGCGTAGTGAGAGGTGATGGGTGTAAAGGGCAAGAAGTGCTAGCCAATGTGTGCGGACAGATCACTGGATATATGGATGAGGGGTAAAAAACTAATTTATTAATCTGCACCTAGCCCAATAGGGCATCAATCGGTGTCAGATAGTAAAATAACATTACACTGAGGTAATCAGAACATGTACTGCATATAGTCTGGAATAAAAGTCAATAGCATATCAATCAGTATTGCCCCAACGCGTTTCTTCCCATGTGGGGACTTTTTCAAGGGTAGGTGACCTCACTCTACCCTTGAAAAAGTCCCCACATGGGAAGAAACGCGTTGGGACAATACTGATTGATATGCTATTGACTTTTATTCCAGACTATATGCAGTACATGTTCTGATTACCTCAGTGTAATGTTATTTTACTATCTGACACCGATTGATGCCCTATTGGGCTAGGTGCAGATTAATAAATTAGTTTTTTACCCCTCATCCATATATCCAGTGATCTGTCCACACACATTGGCTAGCACTTCTTGCCCTTTACACCCATCACCTCTCACTACGCGGAAGGAGGTACACCTGGTGGACCAGCAGAAGTACGTCGGGACCCAGGTAAGTCCCTATATTCACTTACCACTGCAACATAGTGTCCACCAGCACCTGATACTGCATTTGTTTTTTGGTGAATTTCTGAGGTGGAGTGGCTGTTATCCAGGACAGAGACCATTTGGAGAAGGGGAGGTTACACCTACCGCACACACGCCCACCATTATTCTAAGAACTTCAAAAATAACCACCACAACAATTTCACAGTAACTTTGTATATACACAGATGAAAATTCCGCCCAAAGTTTTTGCCCACCAGTAAACACCACCAGGACTGCTGTTTTTAAGAACTACCATCCAACAGCTTCCTTGAGGTGGATTACACCAGGACATTCCAAATAAAGTCCCAAAATTTGGGGAGCTCTCAAATCAAACATAGACATTAAAAAAACACGTACAACCCACTCACGTTTTACAACAGATATATCCCACAAACACCCCGTAGTTTAGTAACAACACATGACACAATAAGCACCTCAGAGCGCAGACACCATATCGTATTATTAACCGTATGACTTACCCTTAGCTGAGTACACAAAAGTGCGTCTCTGCTGCCCGCGCAAAAATGCGACTTAGCCGCGTACGCAATACTGCGGCACCCTTTTTAGCGTGAAATTCTATCAACAAAGGAAAACAAACTTTTTTCCTTTCTTGTCCCTGGATTCTAGTCAGCGTACCTTGACTCACACAATAACGGGTAGCGATTTCTCAGCATCAAGTAGTTGCAGGTAAACTGCGTGTGGCCACACTCAACCCTTTGGTGAGATATCGATAACCGTATGTTTATTGTGTGAATGTTACGATCCTCTAGCAATTGCTAGGACCGAGATGGAGGTATTGGAGATACGTGGCACATAGAAGAACAGTCACAAGCAGAATATTAGAATAATGGCAGTTTACTTAATAAATGATATGGTAGACCAGGAGGGCCAGTACAAACACAACATGTCCATGATGTAATTAGGAGTTGAAACAATAGGACAGTCAATAGAATATACTGTAGACTTACAGTCCAAACTAAAGTTGTTAAATGGCCAAGAGGCCTAGTTGACAGCGATGCTTGAAAAGTGGTGTTGAAGCAGGATTGCTGGATGGCCTGGAGGGCCTAGTAGACAGTGATGCTTGAAACGTGGTGTTAAAGCAGGATTGCTGTATGGCCTGGAGGGCCTAGTAGACAGCGATGCTTGAAACGTGGTGTTGAAGCAGGATTGCTATATGGCCTGGAGGGCCTAGTAGACAGCGATGCTTGAAACGTGGTGTTGAAGCAGGATTGCTGTACGGCCTGGAGGGCCTAGTTGACAGCAGTGCTTGAAACGTGGTGTAGAAGCAGGATTGCTGTACGGCCTGGAGGGCCTAGTTGACAGCAGTGCTTGAAACGTGGTGTAGAAGCAGGATTGCTGTATGGCCTGGAGGGCCTAGTAGACAGCGATGCTAGAAACGTGGTGTAGAAGCAGGATAGCTGTATGGCCTGGAGGGCCTAGTAGACAGCGATGCCTGAAACGTGGTGTAGAAGCAGGATTGCTGAATGGCCTGGAGGGCCTAGTAGACAGCGATGCTTGAAACGTGGTATTGAAGCAGGGTAGCTGTATTGCCTGGAAGGCTCTGCAGACAGCGATGCTTCAACTCAGGGTACTTGGGTCACTTAGAAGCCGGTGAGCAGAATACACGCAGCATGTACAAATTATAGCTGGAAGTCTGGATGCACAGAAAGTAGGTTGCATAACCAAAAGTTCCACATGAAAACTCTATAGCCGACAGGGCATTCAAATAGGATCAGCTGCCAATCAGGCAACACTAGGAGGAAACATGTGAAATCCTCTGATGTCTGGGTCTCCTAGCAACCGGCAACCTAGAAGCATGGTCAGGAGCAGGAGGAATACTGGCAGGAGACAAGTCCTGGACTGGACTTCTAACAGTGAATAGATAAGTGACCTCACTCTATGAGCCCCCAACTAAGGATACTGAATTTAAACCTCTATACGCTCCTGCCTATACCTTCTAAAACCTGCCTATACCTTCTAAAATTGACGCTATTTGCGTACGCAGTCATACAGTAAATAAAATAAATACCCTCAGATTTTCAGAAAATGTGTTTCCAACGCACAAGGTATATTATCCAAGCAAAGTACAGATAGTTACACGCTGTGATCTAAATACAATTTAGCGCAAAGAAATTATACAGACCCAAGGTACAGTTATACATACGCACGCGCTCTGGGACTAGATTCCGGCATCAACAAGAAACCTCCATCAACAGCATCAGCATGAAGACTGGGGTCAGAACATACATATATATAGACTATACAATAGAGAGGTTTTTTGCGATCCAAATGGTTTTCCATCACAGTGCTTCTGTTACAGGACATTTAACAGGTCGATTCAAATGGACACAGACCAGCCTCCGACAGCCTTTTGTCTCCGTTTTCCCGCCTCATGCAAATCTAAGCTGTTAACTTTACAAAGTACATTTTGGTGCTTTAACTTTCTACGGTCCATAAGTTGAGAATGCATGTTGCGATCTTCACACCGATGATACCGGAAAGCTGTTGAGAAAGTGCAGATCAGTACAACACCAAACACGGTTTACTTATCATGTATTAAACCTTAGATACCAAATAGCCTTTATTTCACAGTATCAGTAATAAATGGATAAAACATGAATCTTATACTTTGAAGCGATAGAACCTTTTACGTGAATGTGCATTGTGTAAGTATTAGGGGTTTGGGAAAAGACGCTAGTTAACTTGGGGCAGATGCGTGTGCACGAAGCTAATAAACAGCGTTCGCATGTTGGATATTATGCATTCGCTAATGTGCGACACGTTAACAGCGCAACTGTGTGTATTAATGTGTGCATGGGGTATGGTAAAATATGCGATCGCATGATGCTAATAATAGCATTGCCATATGTACATAAGTGTGATTTTAACTATAATGGCGCTGAGCGGCCATTCGCAAAATGGCATCTCGCAGATCTAATTTTAAGCTGATCTTGTCTCAGCCAATTATCCAGCTTCGACAGGACAAATGAATTAAAGCTGCTGATGAAAAGACGGAATTTTCTCAAACAGCATCGGACATAAGGTCTTACAGAGTTACATCCAGTAAAACATGTCAGTGGATGTAAATGGGTTTTTAGGACCAAATGTGACTCTGAAGGTATAGTTTACAGATTTAAGCAAGATTAGTGGCAAAGGGCTATTCTCAAAAATATGGAGATTATGATACCACTTTGGTACTAGTTACTACTCAGAGCACTTTCAGAACCTTGATCGCCATAGCTGCCTTAAGAAATATGAAAGTGAAAAGCATTAGTGAGAGGTCTAATCTCTGACATGTGCTACTGCTCATGGGCTGCGTTTCTCCCTGGTATTTATGCCAACGAGACGTGACTCCAAGATACTCCAACATACTAGCCATGCAGAGCCTATACAAACTCTGATGCATTTACCGCTGCAACACCCTGCGCACTATAATGCCCAGCAATACCCTAAAGCTCCAGGCTGCTTCTATATATATGCTACTGTTATACCCCGTGTCTTATGCTACTTTTTGCTTTTCCTGGATCAATAACTCTAAGAACTGGATAAGCTATACTACATGTAGACTAACGGACACCAGCACCAAACAACTGCGCTACACACTCAACATCATATACACTTTGGCCAAGTGTGTTCCCTCCTGATCGATAAGCTGTCTGGTGAACTACTACAGCCAGCATCACAGCTGTGCAAAATACTGGTACACAGTTCTGCTAATAAGTTATGGGCCTAGCAGTCTCAAGTTAATAGGCTCTGGACCCCCATACACCTACCAATACTCTGCTAATAGGAATCTACTGCCAAAATCAGGACAATCAGAATTCACAGTATACTGTCATATATTGTAAAGTGAAAGGGTGTAATTATTCCTATTATCACAAATGTTCCGCAGCGCCTTACAAAGTACATAAACAAATAATTTGACAACTGACTTACAGTACAAAATAGGACAAGGACATGGATAATATACATTGCTACATTAGTGACCATAACACCTAGATATGCAGCAGAGCGTAAGCAACCAAGTGTTAGGTGCCCTGGTGGGGGGTAAGAAGTAGGTGAAAGTAAAGTAAGGAGAAGCACAAAAAGGTAGATGCCCTGCTTGTAAGAGCTTACATTCTAAGGGGAGGGGCAGACAAACAGGTGTGACACATGTTGAATCGTGCAATGAACCTTTAGTACATTCCTGCCTATAAACCTCTAAGATTCACCTGCCTAGAACCTCTAAGACAAAACCTGCCTATATCTTCTAAAACCATAAGGTGTCGCTAATTAGCGCTGTGTTTAATTATACCATTAATAAAACTCTAAGACAGTTGAATAGCGGTCCAACGCGCTAAAGATTATTATTCAGGTAAAAGTACATATGTCACCACGCTATGATATAACAATGAGCGCAAACTAAATTGTACAAACATTAGGTCATAAGGTACAGTCAATACATATGCGTGCACTCTGGGACCAGATACCGGCATCAATAATGAGACCTTCATCAGAACAGCATAACAGGAACACCGCAGCCTGGCATCCCATTTCAGAGCACTCACATATATACCCGTACTGGGATAAGCAATACAATAGAATACGTTGGCAGGTTCTCATTGGTTCCTCTTCTTGCTTCTTCCGTTACGGTACAATTCATAGGTCAGTGCAAAGACTCAACCCAGCCTCTAACAGCCTGATTGTGTTCACCTTCCCGCTGCATAATAAATCTAATCTAACTATGGCATACAACATTTCAAGAAGTTATTCCTTCTAACATTCATATTTCATAGCCGCATGTTCTGATCTCCTCACCGATGCCACCGGAACGCTGTGGGAACAGAGTAGATCAGTACGGCACCAATCACGGTCCAATTGCCATTTACTAGACCATAGTTACAGAAAACATTCATTTCTTTATATGCTGACATTGCGATTAAACCAAATAACAATCATTCCTTTCGTGCTGCGAGACCATTGCTTTTAAATGTCTTTGCGGGGAGAAATGACATTAAATTGTGTTGTGCGTTTGAGGGTCTGTGGGGCACTTAGCGACCAGCACTAAGTTGGAAAGGCTTCTGTGTATGTGTGTGAGCATGCCAGTATGGGTTTGGGAAAGATCACTAAAAAGCTGGCTGTGTGTCTAAATAGCTATTTTGCGTTGTCCTATGTTTAACATGAAGTGCAGGGAAAACACCACTAATTTGCTACTTTTTGCTACATCGCGTATGTGTTAATGTAAATGCAGGGGAAAACACTACTACTTTGCTACTGCTCAAATATGTTTGTGGTGATTTTAATGTGTTGCAAAGTTATTTTATGTCTGCTAAACACCGTCGGTAGGTGTTTGGGGAAGATTGTGAAAAAGCTGTTCGTGGTACTTTTTAGCAACTTTGCTACTTTTCAAATATAAGTCTGTGGTGAGTTTAATGTGTTGGAAAGTTATTTTATGTCTGCTGAACACCGTCGGACGGTGATAGGGGGAGATTGTTAAAAAGCTGTTCGTGCTACTTTTTAGCAACTTTGCGTTGTGAGTAGCAAAATTGCTACTTTTATAAATTTTGCACTGTGGATTGTGTACTATGTATTTTTGACAAAATGGCGCTTGTGTAAGCTTTCCTTTCTAAAATGGAGTCTTGCTGCCATTCACAAGATGGCGTCGTGCAGGTTTTCCTGATTGGCAAACAGATTCTGTCCTACCCAATTATTCGGTTTCGACAGTCCACCCTTTGATAGCCAATCAAGCGCTATCAGAACCTATTCTGAATCTGTTTAGCCATGCATGAGAATATACCATTCTATGTTATTATGGTATGACACAGTATGGTCATTTGAACCATTCAGATAATGCGTCTCCGGGAGGGATATAAAACTGCCCTTATACGCACACCGTGGATCCTTAAGGGATCATGGGAAAGATGTGGGGATGCACCTATCCAATAAGGAGAGCCTTGGAAGGGGTTGGGACTGCATTACCTAAGATGACTTAAAACAACATAAATGTTATATCCATGCACGACCACTCAAACTCAGGCTACATTGTTATACACTACATCATAACTCAGGATTGTAATACAGTTCTTCCTTACTATTGTTATTCACATTTTCACAACAATTTACTGTACTGAAATTGGACCGGCACTCCCCTGATTTGGTATAGCACTCCTCCTCCTGACTCCACTTCACCACCTCCGCCATCAGCCCACATCTCCTCCATCGGTCCCCCATCACAGACACCGAGCATCCCCAAACAGATCATCATGACAAAAAAAAATAAAACTCTGGAAAGAAAAAGAACTAGGATGACCACAGCAGACCACTCCATTGCTGGAAGCACTGATCTACACATTTCTTTAGCTCAGATATCTCACCATCACCTTTTTAATCCTTCCGGCACAAGCTCGCAATCGACAGGTCCACGTTATCAGCCTTGTCTCTGCCTTGTATCTCCACCGGTTGGTTAACCTCCCTAAAGTGAGCGGAATGGACCAACGTATCTTCCCTGGCCACCCTTTGAGGATGCTGTATCGTCAGATACGGACCTTTCCACCGATCAGTCAAACAACCTGAGCTAAAAAAAATTTGGATCATAACAAATTCTTCCAGATTTGACATCATGACAGTTTGATTTGGCATGTTAGTTAATAACACTTTCAATTTCAGTTATTCTCATTCATCTTCGTGAGACCCTGCACAGTAACCTCATTATCATATTTTCACATGAGGCTGCCTGTTTGGACAGTATCTCAAAGGGAGGCAAATAAAGGAAAAGACAATCTGGGATAATCTCAGTGTTGTTACCCATCATCTTACACATGTTCTTGGAAATGTCACCTATAAAATAAGTCCCCCTATCATTTTTAATAATTCTAGGGATATAGTATCTGCATACAGGTTCCTGCAATTAAATCTTGTTATTAATAGCTACTGCTCTAAATAATGCCTGTGCCACTGGGTTGGATAGTATTCCGAGTAGTCGACCTCAGCCTGGCATTGCTGCCGTTTATCCTTAGCAACCTTGTGTCCTATGAGTGGGAGATAAAGCACAACAGTTTAATATCATTTAAACATGACCTAAAATACAACAATAAATCATCCACATTTTACAGTAGAACAGATCCATTGATAGGTTGAAAAGATTATAAACAGTCATATAATGCCTGGGAGAAGATACTGGGGTTACCTATGAACCCATGGGAAACTCGTGTTCCTGTGAGGTGTTCTTCACTTTGCAGTACTTACTTATGTGTCCCACTTGGTGACAGTTAATACATAATTTTGAATGGGTTGGATGAAAAGATTGTTGTGGGATTTGAGCAAGAGGGAAAGGTGGTGGGTATGGGTAAGGATAGGGAGGGTAAGGATATTGTCGGGGATATGAGTATGGGACCTGTGGTTGTGTATGATATGTGGGGTAAGGATGTGTTTGCTGTGGTGTAGGATTGGTGAGGACGTGTAATTGTTCAGGTGCAGGTGTGTGTGTGTGGATGCAGGTGTAGGTGTGTCGGTTGGCTGTGATGTTATTGTCATTCCTTCCAGAGCTTGGATACTGACAGCCATTAGTTTTTCGCTCTGGGTCTCTCTCTTCTTTGTGATATTTTTATCATGTTCTATGGCAGACTCTATGAGGTTATCTATTGTGAGTCCCCTCCAGCCAGGTTGTGAGGTCTGAACCCGAATCTTTAAATCATCTTTCAGACCGTCCATGAGTACCGTGACTATCATTCCCCTGTGGTGAGTGCTATCTTTAATATCTTCTATCCCAGTGTACTGGGTGATAGCCTGCAGAGCCCGGTCGCAATAGTCTTCTGCAGTTTCACTCTCCTTTTGCTTAATTGTGGAAATTTTGTTCCAGTTAACTACTACTGGAAAATATACACCCAATTGAGTTACAATGCAGGAAATGAAACCTTGGTTTCCAATACACAATCCGTGATAAATTTTGTCACGTCGGTATTGCGTGGCAGACAGGCCCTTAACACCAACATGCCAATCTTTATTAGTGGGTTCATGTGAACTACCCAAATTTCTCAAAAATCTTTGACATTTGGCTAATTCCTTTTTGGGATTGGGGAAATCATTTATGATAGAATTTAGTTCTGCTCTTGTCCAGGGACTATGCATTACTACTTCCCTCATGGGCACTATACCGTTTGTGTCTGCATTTCCATTTGGAACAGTTATTGTCCGAATGGGATGCAGACCGGTAGCGCTGCTACCTTTGACCTGGTTACCTGGCTGGGGGTTTAGTCTGCTGCTGCTACGTATGGTATTAACAACTTCCTCTATGGGTGCAGAGTGTGTTAACACTTCCCTTGCTGTTACCGATGGAGATGGCGGCACCACCCATGACTGTGGTGATGCAGCATCTATCATTTGCACAGCATGGGAAATGGCAGACATTACAATAGGCTCATCATCCATATCATAAACATTTTCTTTATGGTTGCTTAAGAGAGGGTACAAGTTGCTTGTTACATTTTTATGGGTATTTTTTTCATTGACTGCACCTACACCCCCATCCGCATAGGGCGGAGGTGGTGCGCGTGAACCATCTGTACTACCTTCTGCGACGCTACCTTGCAGTGCATGCGCGCTATCAAGCGATGCGTCCGCGGCGCTATTTAGCGTCACCGGCGCATTGCCCGAGACTGTGCCCGTGACGCCTGTTTGCGTCGCGGGTACATCCTTCAGCCACATTTCCCCCTTGTGCTGCCACAGTTTTAAACATTCAAAATATTTAACCTTTTTCTCTCAGGAGCACATCAAACTGATGTGATCCCGGACATTATCTAACACATTTTTATCAAAACTACCAATTCTGGGAAACGGTCTAACACTCTTCCTCGTCATATTAAACCATAAATCACAATACCTTATTGCATAAGTACCGTACTTAGTATGCATAATACGACGGGCCGATCCAATCGGAGCCTCCATTAGCAGCACATCATTGCCTAACATTTCTACTGTTTGCGTGGCTCCCATTCTGAGACAACTCCTACGCTTTTCAATAAAAATTTAAACTGGTGAAAGACAATCAAGATACTTTCACTTACCTACGGAAATTCTAGATGCCCCGCTCACCTACGGAAGAAATTCTAGATGCCCCGCTCACCTACGGAAGAAATTCTAGATGCCCCGCTCACCTACGGAAGAAATTCTAGATGCCCCCCGCTCACCTATTATCTCTCAGCTCACAATCACACCTAGTGCGCCTCAACTACAATGCTCAAATATTATTGAACACTGCAGTCACACTGAGAGCTGGTCCCTAACAAAAATAACAAACCATACACCTGCTGTGTACTGAACGGTAAGCTGCTTACCGAGTGGCTAGGCTAACCCTTGCACCTAGCCCTTAAGGATCATACGATACCCTTAACTTTGTTCAACAAATATTCACTGTTACACACTTTTTTTCCTGCGCAGAAAAATACACGTTTAACCCAGATATTGGTAATAGAAAAAAATGTAAACCTCAATGGCTTTGTTCAAACACGTGGCAGCACAACCGGAAGTACGTGTACACAATTGTGCGACTAGTTGCATACACAGTGATGCGACCAGGCTCACGTGTTATTACCATAACGCTATTATGCTATTCCCTCTAAACTTTTATCAACGAGAGAAAACAACTTTTCTCTCCTTGTCCCTGGATTCTGATCAGCGCTTCCTCTACACAATAACTGGCAGTACGCTCTTAGCAACACTGTGGTAATAAAAGACTAATGCGTCTCTCAAAAGGCGCCTCCACCCTTTTGCTGAGAGAGAACTGACCGAGTGTTACCGTGTATCAGATAACGTGATAAACCTACGAGCCCCCAACTGTTGAATCGTGCAATGAACCTTTAGTACATTCCTGCCTATAAACCTCTAAGATTCACCTGCCTAGAACCTCTAAGACAAAACCTGCCTATACCTTCTAAAACCATAAGGTGTCGCTAATTAGCGCTGTGTTTAATTATACCATTAATAAAACTCTAAGACAGTTGAATAGCGGTCCAACGCACTAACGATTATTATTCAGGTAAAAGTACAGATGTTACCACGCTATGATCTAACAATGAGCGCAAACTAAATTGTACAAACATTAGGTCATATGGTACAGTCAATACATACGCGTGCGCTCTGGGACCAGATACTGGCATCAATAATGAGACCTTCATCGGAACAGCATAACAGGAACACCGCAGCCTGGCATCCCGTTTCAGAGCACTCACATATATACCCGTACTGGGATAAGCAATACAATAGAATACGTTGGCAGGTTCTCATTGGTTCCTCTTCTTGCTTCTTCCGTTACGGTACAATTCATAGGTCAGTGCAAAAACTCAACCCAGCCTCTAACAGCCTGATTGTGTTCACCTTCCCGCTGCATAATAAATCTAATCTAACTATGGCATACAACATTTCAAGAAGTTATTCTTTCTAACATTCATATTTCATAGCCGCATGTTCTGATCTCCTCACTGATGCCACCGGAACGCTGTGGGAACAGAGTAGATCAGTACGGCACCAATCACGGTCCAATTGCCATTTACTAAACCATAGTTACAGAAAACATTCATTTCTTTATATGCTGACATTGCGATTAAACCAAATAATAATCATTCCTTTCGTGCTGCAGGACCATTGCTTTTAAATGTGTATGCGGGGAGAAATGACATTAAATTGTGTTGTGCGTTTGAGGGTCTGTGGGGCACTTAGCGACCAGCACTAAGTTGGAAAGGCTTCTGTGTATGTGTGTGAGCATGCCAGTATGGGTTTGGGAAAGATCACTAAAAAGCTGGCTGTGCGTCTAAATAGCTATTTTGCGTTGTCCTATGTTTAACATGAAGTGCAGGGAAAACACCACTAATTTGCTACTTTTTGCTACATCGCGTATGTGTTAATGTGAATGCAGGGGAAAACACTACTACTTTGCTACTGCTCAAATATGTTTGTGGTGATTTTAATGTGTTGCAAAGTTATTTTATGTCTGCTAAACACCGTCGGTAGGTGTTTGGGGAAGATTGTGAAAAAGCTGTTCGTGGTGCTTTGATGAATCATCACACAATACAATAAAAGGAAGAGCGGAGTGGGAGGGTGTGTTTACTTGTTCTTTAATGAAGTGAACAAACTTTGTTACCAAGTGCCTCCAGTTCCAGAATTACAGTGCTCTAAACAAGGCAGCTTACTGTATATGTATGAACATGCACATAAATAAGATTCTATTGGGGCATATTCATTTAATGGGGTTTGGACATGATGATTATGCCCCTACTCACAATGTGATGATGAAAATTACCACTTGCAAAATTTCAATTAAGAAAGGTTGGGGAGATGGGACAGAGCTTACCCAAAAAAGCCCTGTCCTGATGAAAGGATGGAAAATAGTGATAGCAATCGCTGCATTCTCTCCTTGTTATATTGTGGGGATATTTAGATTTTGAGGGAATCAGCCATTTTTGGGGGATTTTCTGCATTATACGTTTAATAAATATGTCCCTATGTGTATGATTATTTATTTACATGTGTTTTATTCTTATTAAAAAAATTAAACATTTAAAAATGTCAGGTTAAATTCAAAAGGAAAAGCTCAGTACAGTTCTAGCCCCCACACCCTGCACGAAGGAGCACACTGATAAATAAGGTTCAAGTGCAAGCTGAGATTACCCTCTTCAGTTACAAGGCAGTGAGGCCATTGACTGTAAATCTCTTTTATGGATGCTTTTATTGTTAAGCAACTGATAATAAACACATTTAGGAAAGCATTGTATAAGTACTGTGGAGATGTGCCAGCACTATATGCAAGCGCTCCTCATTTCAGTCTTTAGGAGCAGAATGACCACTTTTAAACAAATAAACACAGTTTATTGCAATATTAACATAAAATATTAACATGCAAAATATAAACCTATTCCAATGGTAAGAGTGTGACATTATGTGACATCACTGCAGTAAATTATTGTTCAATAAAATTTCAGGCTCAAAGCCAGAGGTAATTGGGTAATAACCATATGTACTGCTTAGCCAGATTCAGACACTGCATAAGTGAAAACATAACGTACACTATGCTGATCATAGACACCATAGTGTAACTATAAGACTAAGGGGCCTATTCATGTTAATTATCAATAAGTAACATACTAACTCGCCGCGGATTCCGGAGCAATTCATCATTCATCATTGCTCCGGCGCAGTGACAGCTGATGCAGTGAATCTTTTCATGGCTCCTTTCAGAGCAGTGACAAGAGTGCGCATGCACGACATACATGTCACGCATGCGCACGAGAGCCCCATCGACTGACGGAAGGAGCCGGACAGGGGCGGAGGGATCCTAAAGGGTCCCTCTTCGCGACCCAGGACTCCTTCCCATAGGGAAGGACCGGGTATCAGAAGCATTCACCATCTGAAGATGGCGAATGCTCTCGCACTCAATATATTTTTTCGGAGCTTGATGAAAATATTATATTTTCGGAGCTTGATGAATTTTGGGGACAGCGGGCCATTCCACAAGAGGAAGGTAACCAGGAGGTATCTGTGATATCTCCTGCTTTATCTTCGTGATGAATGGCCCAATAACTTAATTTTTACAATTGCAGGTGAAAATGTGCATTTTCACCTCCTTTTGTAAAAAATTAAGTGATGATGAATAGGCCCCTCTAAGAGAGGAACAAACAATAAACTTCAGAGGAAAACACGGAACATGGGAGGCTCTGACTGATGGCCAAAATTATGACTGTAGAAAGTATAATTTCACAACTTCCGTGAATAACGACAGAGGTGACTGACTGATAACTGCACCAGATGCCTGACTGGCTAATACTGAGTGTAACCTGCAGGCTTATTTAAAAAGGCAACAAGAAATCTAAGCACAATAATATCATACTTGCGCACTCACCCAGAACGGCCAGGAGGCTCCCAAAAATCAGGTGGTTTCCATGGCCACCTGGAAAAGCATACAAGTATCACGCAGTGCCCCCCCTTCCGCCCAGTACTGCCCACTTCCCAGAGTAAAGTCCATGGGCTGGGCAGTCGATTACGCGATTCTTGCTGAATCTCGTCAGCATAGTCACGCCCCTGCTTTACAATGCCTTTTTGTAATTTGACCAGGAAAATGGGCCCCCTTCAGTTCTGGATCCCATAGGAGCTGCACACCTTGCACCTATGGAAGTTACGATCATGTCAACAAGTATGAATCATATTTGCTCTTGACAGCTAGCACAATTCAGGAACACTAGTTTTAGGCGCTGCATACATTTGGTAAATAGCTTTGCACTAAGGGCCCGATTCATTATAGATAGCTAATGCGATCACGGCTGCGATTACACACGCAGGTCTGCTGTGAAAATATATGCTAATGGATGCAATCACAAAGCCTTGGCACAGCCAGCATAGAGACGCCCACTACCACTATCTCACATCCGTAATACCTTGCAGTCCTGCGTATACATTGGGAACATTGAGTAACATCATCCCTTCACGCACAGATGCAACAGGTCTGACCTTACTCAGAATTGCTAACCTCATCGCAGGCAGTGAGTACGCCGTCACAGTGTCTAATATATACATGCCCATGCAACGGCGTTCGGACAGGCACGCCTGCGTTTCTCCTACCACTCCCCCGTCTCCACCCCGTCCCTTGACCTGCAATGGCTTTGGATCTGTGTAGGTGATTGGCCGATCTGCGTACCCTGTTGTAGTTGCATTCCATAGTGAATCAGGCCCTAAAATCCTGTTTGAGAATAACATCTACAGTACTTTGATTTAACGTTTTTTTAATTGCCCATAATATTGATTTTGCTGTAAACATCTTCACAAGAGATGCTCAAATGTTGCTAACTGCTATATTTGCAATTCTATTTTAGAAACTTTAGGGACATAGGGGACTATTCATCTTCGGAGGCCGTATGACCTCCGATGATTAAGTATTGATCTCGCTGCAAGGGATGCTTAAGTATCCGTCTCGTAGCAGGGGATAGTTTACACCGGAGCAATTCATCATTGCTACGGTGTGGGGACACCTGCTCTGAAAATGATCTGTCACCTCGGTTAGTATTGCAGCTACAGATGTAGCTGCATTACTTACCTCCTCCCCGTCGGCCCGGCTACGCATGCGTGACCCGAGGTCACGCATGTGCATAGCTGCTGCGGAAGTAGTGAGAAGGTGTGGGAGGGATCCGCCCAGATCCCTCTTCGCATCCCCAGAACTTTGAGCGTTGAGAGCAAGCGCCGTCTGAAGATAGCGCCTGTTCTTGTTTCGGAGTATGCTGAATATCAGGTGGTACGATCGGACCCCTGATGATGATTGGCCCGGTAATTAAAATATGCGGAAACTAGTGTTTCCGCATGGTTACCAGGCCATTTACCAATGATGAATAGGCCACATATTCATCAATATACCCCATCTGCCCCCTGTTAAATATATATCCGATGGATACAATACTACCGGAGCAATTCTGCATTGCTCTGGATCAAGGACAGCTGCTCTGAAAAGCAGCTGTCCTGGTGAGCCCTAGCACTGCTGATTCTGCCTCTTCATTGCTAGCAAAGGACATTTATATTGCTGGAGGGGGGCGCAGGGCCAGAGAGTGGGGGGTTTCTTTAAAAATCTCTCTTCACAACCCGGACCTCCTTCCCATAGGAAGGAGCGGGGTTCCGAAAACAAACCACATTGTAGATTCCACCAGTCAAAGGGCCTGATTCAGACCCGGTCGCAAGCGCTGAGCGCTCGCAACCGGGTCGATGGTGGCCCAGAGCGCATGTGCGAGACCGGGATAGCAACGGGCAATCTGTCGCTCTGGGTCTCGCACCAAAGGGGGCATGCTGTCGATGTTGAGTGACAGCACGCCCCCTTTGGTGGGCGGGTCGGGAGGGTGGCTGCCCAGACGGAGGCATGGGAACGCCTACCGTCTGGGGGCGGCCCCACTGACATCACAAGTGATGTCAGTGGGAGAGCTTTCGGCTCTGTTTGAGCCGAAAGCTCTCTGGGGCTTGTGGCCACGAGACCCTACCACAAGGGTCTCGTCGCAAGCCCGATGGGCGCGATGGTCTTGACCATTGCGACCATCATCCTGGCTGCTCGCATTAGCTGTGGGTGGCAGCCTGGCCGCTCCATAAAAAAAAAAAAGACACCCTGATTCAGAGCGAGCGCTCTGTCAGAGCGTCCGGCTCTGAATCAGGGCCAAAGTTCATTAGCATTCAGTTTTCGGAGTTTGATTAATGAAGGTCCCTATACTAGTGTATGAGGACAGCATGTCTCATGGGGAAGGAAAGGAAAGTAGTAATATTCAGTACAGATGTGTCTTCATACACTGTGGCTTCAGTCGTGCTAAAAATCCAGATCATGGGGAGACAGACTCGCTGAGCATTTTTGTCGCTCAAAATGTGTGTCTTATTCGCACAAATAAAGCTGGACGCAACTAAACTAGATTGCACTGATTAGTTTGGCATGCGACAAATGTGTGGGAATTAGTCTGAAACTGTATAGGAAGTGCTACGATGCAGCAGATGCGGCATTTTCCATGCCAAGTTCCATTATGCTTCAACTGTGACTTTGTAGTTTGTACATGTGTAAAACTAATTCCTGTGTGGTTAAAGTTGCAGCCCAGCATCTCTGGTATACTTTGGGGTATATTTACTTAAGTGAGAGTTTTTAGAAGTGGAGATGTTGCCCACAGCAATTATCTTCTAGAAGGTGCTAGTTAAATGTTAACTAGAATATATGATGGAATGAGCACTATATGTGATATTGTTATATGATTGTGGCACCTGAAAAAAAAGAATGGTTAGGTAATGTTTATAGCTCCTATAGGAAAAAGTATAGGTGAGTGGAAGCAGAGAGCGGCCATTGCTGTGTCTGGCTGCTGGTAATGGTATTTACTTTAAGCTGGCCACACATCTAAAGGTTATCTGTCCAACCAGCCAACTAGTTGATTGGTTGGAATGAAAATCTGGTCAGGTATGAAAGCAAATGACAATTAGCAATTTGCTCCCACACGCTAGAAAATGGACAAAAACTGTTGTTTGAACAAATTGTTTGGATCAAACATTTAACAAACTTGTCTGAATAACCATTTTCATCTGTTTTCTGGCATTTAGGAGCAAATTGCTGATCATCAGTTACTCCCATATGTTACCAGATTTTCATTCAAACCAATCAACTAGTTGGCTGGTTGGACAGATAATCTTTAGATGTGTGGCCAGCTTTAGGTGCTATGGACAGCAGACAGGTGAACTGAGGAAATGTGAAAATTCAACTTGATGTAAATATAACTGAGCCTGAGGTGAGGATAATGGTGTAGTGTCTGGAACTACATTCAGCTCTGTGATAGGTATGTGCGGTTTTGTTTTCCTGAATATCAAACACACTAGAGATGAATGGGTTCGGTTCCCTGAGAACTGGATCCACCTGGACTTTGCGATCCGGGCCAGGACCCGAGTACAGCTTGGGTTTTCCTGCCTAACTCGGATTCCAAAACGAGGCAAAACATCATTATCCCGCTTTCGGATTCTGTCAGGTTTTAGATACTATAAAGGTACCCGGTCATTGGTGCCATTTCACTCTGGCTGTGGAGAGTGAAGTGAACAGATGTGCTGTGTCTGTCCAGGGATGCTGTGTCTGTCCATGGAAGGAGCTGATGGGTCCATCACGGGCTGTCCAACCAGGGGCTGCTGTGTCCAACCAGGGCAGCGGCTGCTGTGTCCATCCAGGGGCAGAGGCTGCTGTGTCCATCATGGGGCTGCTGTGTCCATACAGGGCAGAGGCTGCTGTGCCCATGCAGGGGCAGTGGCTGCTGTGTCCATCCAGGGGCTGCTGTGTCCATCCAGGGGCTCCAGTGTCCATCCAGGGGCAGTGGCTGCTGTGTCCATCCAGGGGCTGCTGTGTCCATCCAGGGCAGTGGCTGCTGTGTACATCCAGGGATTGCTGTGTCCATCCAAAGGTGCTCTGTCCGTCCAAGGGTGCCCAGTGTAAAAAAATAAATAAAAGCTAATGATATAATTTTTTTTTGTGCTGTACCCAGCGTACTACATTATTAATTTTTTTTTACTGTGTCGCTGCCGGTCAGACCGGAGTATAATATATTCATACACGTATTGTGACACTGTAAGTGTACCCACAGTGTAATATACACGTATTGTGACACTGTAAGTGGAAACGCAGTGTAATATTCAACATGTATTGTGACACTGTAAGTGGTATTGCAGTGTATTCATAAAAAATATTGTGAAACTGTAAGTGGTAGCGCAGTGTTTTATTCATAAAAAAAATTGTGACACTGTAAGTAGAAAGCAGTGTAATATTCAACACTTATTGTGACACTGTAAGTGGTAGCACAGTGTATTCATAAAAAATCTTGTGACACTAAGTGGTAGCGCAGTGTTTTATTCATAAAAAATATTGTGACGCTAAGTGGAAACAGTGTAATATTAAACACATATTGTGACACTGTAAGTGGTAGTGTAGTGCATTCATAAAAAATCTTGTGACACTGTAAGTAGTAGCGCAGTGTTTTATTCATAAAAATTATTGTGACATTGTAAGTAGAAATGCAGTGTAATATTCAACACGTATTGTGACACCATACATGGTAGCGCAATGTATTCATAAAAAATATTGTGACACTGTAAGTAATAGCGCAGTGTATTCATAAAAAATATTGTGACACTGTAAGTGGTACCACAGTGTTTTATTCATAAAAAATATTGTGACACTGTAAGTGGTAGCACAGTTTTTTATTTATAAAAAATATTGTGACACGAAGTGGAAATGCAGTGTAATATTGAAAACGTATTATGACACTAAGTGGTAGCGCAGTGTATTCATAAAAAATATTGTGACACTAAGTGGAAATGCAGTGTAATACTCAACAGGTATTGTGACACTGTAAGTGGTAGTGCAGTGTATTATTAAAAAATATATATTGTGACACTGTAGGTCATTGATACTGCAGTGTAATATTTGAAATTGGTACAAATTGACATATGTGCTGTACCCCAATTCGTTTGTGTTTGTTGATATGGAGAACAATCAGTTGAGAGGAGAGCAAGAACCACACGCTAGTGCTGGAGCTGCTGCCAGTGCCACCAGTCCGTCTACATCATCTACTAAAGCCGATTCACAAGGGCATACAGAGCTTAAGTCAGGTCATCTAAAATCAAAGAACCAATCTTTTACTGTGGTAAAGAAAAAAAAAACATCAAAGGGAAAGTTAGCTGCAGAAAGACATAAATTTGGCAATATGCCTTTCACCACACGAATCCTAGTCAAACTACAACACCATGCTAAATTTGGTGGAGCTAGGTCCTTTAGGCCATGCATAAAGGACAAACAGACAGACACACTTTCTTGCTTATTATATAGATTACCATCTTGGGATTTTTAAGTATTTTTTTATTTTATTTAAAACAGCATTAACTGGAGTTTTTGTGGTAGTGCCTTGTAATCAACAACTAAATTGTACTACAAACTATCAGTAAGCCTATTGCATTGTGAAGCTGACTTCAGTTAACATAGACACGTTTGTAACTATCCAGGCCAACATGAAATAAATACAAGACTGTATTCAAAAGTACAGTACTAGTTTCCTAACCAAACAACCAAAAATAGGCATTCTCTAATTGTCTGTAATTGAACTATAGCAGCACCTACTGCAAATCATACAGTACAGCAGTGGCAAGCTGCAGTGACACGTTACTTATACTGTCCTGCCCTCTAGTGGTATGATATTAGATGACAATTTGAGTTACAGTATGGCAACAGAACTTACATTTCTGCAAATTGCAGGCTCTTACATTTCGGCCTTTGCCTGCAGTCCTTGACTTAGTTTTATTTTTTTTTAAGGAAGTTTGCTTATATTTTAACGAGCTATTACTGAATTGTTGCTCTAGGATATTGATCTTTTATTTTTATCTATATTTATATCTAGAAAGTGTAGTGTAATGTACAAAAATGCTCACACTGGGCCTGATTCAGAGCACGCTGATGCAGCTGCGAATGCGTCCTTTTCCACAGCATGAATGCATCTTTATTCTAATGCCACAGCCAATCGGATTCATACAGAGACATACACCGCCTCAGCACTAAGCCCCCGCATTGAGTATTAAGACACATCGTCGGCCGCACATCGGTTGCATCATCAAACATTGTACCAGCCCTATGGAGGCAGGCGCAGAATGTCCGTCTGGAAATGGCAGCTGAAACCAGGGCAACTGCGGCAAAAGCCGTCGTCAATGAGCGAGACATGCCTGCATCTGACTAACCACCCCTCTGTTACCACCCAGGAACACCCAATAAAATTGTCTCTCTCTGCGTCCAAATTAATTTTGCGTCTTTCGCCGGTAACCATCGAGATGCATGCACACTATGACTCGGACTCATGCACAGACTGAAAATATCGGCCGTTTGCGTGCGGCATCGACATATAAACCACTGAATCAGGCCCACATTGTGGAACATGGAATGACCATCTCAATAATTTCAGGGACATGAACTTGCCTAGCAGTCGAGCAGAAAGAAAGTAAAAAGGCTAATCTAGTAATCTATTTTGTGTATAAAATGGTAAGCAAAATTCTGTTTTCAGGAGTTGGTATGTAACAGAAAATGTTTCAGTCCATAAAAGTCGCATAAATCTAGCCATGACCAATTCCTCTTTATACAGAAT
Source organism: Taudactylus pleione (assembly GCA_031769625.1). NCBI lineage: Eukaryota > Metazoa > Chordata > Amphibia > Anura > Myobatrachidae > Taudactylus > Taudactylus pleione. The sequence continues at coordinate 1,820,610 of JAUIMM010000017.1, read as the reverse complement.
ATAAATCCAAACGGCATGGTTTCAAATTATGATTTGTATTTTTAGTGCTGTATAAAATACCAATGTTTCTCTGTACACTGACAGTAAATTTCTAAGAATACATCAAGACATAGGAATGTAGCTTCTTCCATTTCCAAATATGTTGTTGATGTTTTTAATACAATGAGCTGGTTGTAAATCAGACATGCATGTGCACAAAACTTTCCAAAAGTATACAATTACTTTCTTTGCCAAAGGTTTATACTTTATACTGCTCTGTATCTGATTGTGAACAGGCATATTATTAGGGATTAAAGCAGATTTCATCTGGATGCTAAAATTAACAGAGCAAGATATAGTACTAAACGCTATCAAACTGAACTTCATTTTGAAAATCTGCTTTTGCAGGACATCCATTTTGCTTTCATATAGGGTTACCACCTTTTCTATTTGAGATTTCCGAATGGGGGCATAACCAGGGAAAGTGGACAAAACCTCAGCAGGGTTTCAACCCTTTTTCCAAATAACAAGCCATGTTCTTACCACTCTAATAAAGAGCCCCCTCATACCCCTTTGTATACCACAGAGGCCCCTCATTCTCCTAATAAATGCCTCAGAGCCCTTCATGCCCTTAAATGCCAGACCAAAAGCCCTGATGCCAATTTATACGTCTTAGAGCCCCATCATGCCCCTTTATACTCCTCAGAGCCACCTCATGCCCTACTGTATATGTGGTTCATAGCCCCCTCATATTCTTATAGGCCAGACTGGGCCCCCGGTCATGCCCTTTTATATACAGTATATACTGACTATATTAGGGGTGCTAAGAGGGGGAGGAGCAGGTACTACTTACCCGGGCTGGTTAGAGGGGCTTAGCATTGGCCTGGGTCAGCTACCGCCACACCTGTATAGCAGCACAGTTGCTGCGTGACATCAGGCAGTGAGAGAGCAGAGCCTGCTGCTGCAGCAGTCTCTTCCCACAGCGGTAGTGGACAGAGAGAAGTGTTACAGCAGGGCAAGATCACACTGATTGCCCTCCCCCCCAACAAGGCAACAGGGCTGCCTCCCCGTCCCTGTGCTGAGCTCACGGACTGTACATGGTAATTTCTTAAGTATTTTTGGGGAGGTAGCATGGCCACACATAAAGGAATTGCCTATCCACCCACAGTATCCCGGCCTGTCAGAGCTCTCATTGGCCTTGTATACTGCTCCCTGTATTCTGCTATAAGATGTCATTCTGATTGGTATTTCATGGAGGTCCCATTTATGCCAAATGGTGGACTGATCTTGGAGCCACTAGGTGTCTTTCCTTAGAGCAGCACCTCCATAGGACATTTAGTGCTGGAGAGATAGAATTGGGGGAAGGGCATACAGAGAGCTAACATCATCCAAGGTGCTGCCGTATGTGTAGAGGAGTGGAACAAATGAAAATAGGCAAGAAAGCTGTATCAGAGGAGGCAGGACAGAGGACAGGGGACTGAACAGATGGAATAAAGGACATGGGATGGACATAACAGAAGAGGTGGGATGAAGCAAAGAAGGAGGGATGGACGAACTGAAGTAGGCCAAAACAGAAGAGAGGAGGCCAGATGGATGAGGTGGAATGCAGGAGAAAGGGCTGGCCAATGTTGTCAATTCTGCCCGGGTTTGCAAACACTATGAAGATATGTGCTGATTTCCAGACTGTCTGGAGCAGTCTTGGATGGGTGGCAACCCTATTTTCATAGAGAGGATCTTACATAGTTTGATGATTGAAGAAGTTTAGAATAGAATGGTCTTGAATGCTCAGGGAATGTAGTGTTTGTACCAGGAGTTGTGAACAGTGTCAAATGCAGCAGATAGGGCCAGGAAAATATAATGCTATTGTTAGGGTCATGTGTGTGCATGTCTGTTACAACCAACCAAATTACCAAAACAATTTATGCAAGTGCCTTTCTTAAAGAGTTAAAAAAAAGAGACATTTTAATTTTATGTAAATAAGGCAACTAGGGGAAACTGTGAGAAACAATAAAGACAATGCAAGCAGAGGGTCTTCTTAAAAGAGGTTGTCACAAATAACCTTTCAATTGAAATCTGTAAACAGTAGCACTGGATATACTTACCACTTGACTATGATTTTCTGTGGATATTGTATATGGGATGTACTCCTCACTGTAAATTATAGGGATATTAGAAAGCGTGTTGGGTGCATTATGTCAACAGTCACTGTGTTCACAGTGAGTATGTCTACAGCCATGGCCAAAGGTTTTGAGAATGACACAAGTATTGGTTTTCACAAAGTTTACTGTTTCAGTGTTTTTAGACATTTTTGTCAGATGTTACTATGGTATACTGAAGTAAAATTACAAGCATTTCACAAGTGTCAAAGGCTTTTATTGACAATTACATTAAGTTTATGCAAAGAGTCAATATTTGCAGTGTTGACCCTTCTTTTTCAAGACCTCTGCAATTCGCCCTGGCATGCTGTCAATCAACTTCTGGGCCACATACTGACTGATGGCCGCCTATTCTTGCCTAATCGATGCTTGGAGTTTGTCAGAATTTGTGGGTTTTTGTTTGTACACCCGCCTCTTGAGGATTGACCACAAATTAAGGTCTGGGGAGTGTTCTGGCCACAAACACAAAATCTCGAAGTTTTGTTATCCGAGCCACTTAGTTATCACTTTTGCCTTATGGCAAGGTGCTCCATAATGCTGGAAAAGGCATTGTTCATCACCAAACTGTTCTTGGATGGTTGGGATAAGATGCTATTGGAGTATGTTTTGGTACCATTCTTTATTCATGGCTGTGTTCTTAAGCAAAATTGTGAGTGAGCCCACACATGAATGGTCTCAAGATGCTTTACTGTTGGCATGACACAAGACTGATGGTAGCTCTCACCTTTCCTTCTCAGGACAAGCATTTTTCCAGATGCCCCAAACAATCTGAAAGGGGATTTATCAGAGACTTTACTCCAGTCCTCAGCAGTCCAGTCCCTGTACCTTCTGCAGAATATCAGTCTGCCCCTGATGTTTTTCCTGGAGAGAAGTGGCTTTTTTGCTGCCCTTCTTGACACCAGGCCATCCTCCAAAAGACTTCCTCACTGTGCATGAAGATGCACTCACACCTACCTGCTGCCATTCCTGAGCAAGCTCTGCACTGGTGGTGCCCCGATCCTGCAGGTGAATTAACATTAGGAGACAGTGCTGGCACTTGCTAGACATTCTTGGGCGCCCTGAAGCCTTCTTCACAACTATTAGACCTCTCTCCTTGAAGTTCTTGATGATCCGATAAATGGTTGATTTAGGTGCAATCTTACTAGCAGCAATAACCTTGCCTGTGAAGCCCTTTTTGTCTAAAGCAATGATGACTGCACGTTTCCTTGCAGGTAACCATGTTTAACAGAGGAAGAACAATGATTTCAAGCTCCATATGCAAATCCAGCGCACGCCCAGCAAGGCAGGTGATCGCACGGCAAAGCATTAGCACGCCCACTATGTATTGGTGTGCAATCACTTTGTGTATGCAGACACCCACCAGCCAATCATAAGATGCCCACTTGCGCACGTCATCTCCTGGAGCGCATGAAAACATCGGTACATCGAGCACCATCGGATGCGATCACAACGCTTGAGGTTTACTATACCCTGCCGCAAACACTGCAATCACTTCATTGTGAAATGTAACCAAGTGACGTGAACTATGATGCTGCCTGTTAATTATGTACGCCTCTTAAATGGCGTTGAAACAAGCCTGCGTTCGCACCTCCACTCCCCTTTTTCTAGTGGACTGTCCCTGTCACCACCCACAAACAGCTTCTCCTGTCACTCACTCTGCTGGGCTGTCTATGCGCAGCAAGCGATTGCTTCCAGAGTGTACCCACTGGTTCGCACACGCACACTGTGATGTATACGCATGCGCAGATTGCAACTATCGGCCAGCTACAAGCGATCGCATCCTAGCGAGCGTGTCTGAATCAGCTCCTAAGTTCATTGTCATGGCAAAGAGGGACTTTGCAATTAATTGCAATTCATCTGATCACTCTTCATGACATTCTGGAGTATAATCATATTGCCATCATAAAAACTGAAGCAGCAGACTTTGTGAAAACCAATACTTGTGTCATTCTCAAAACTTTTGGCCATGGCTGTACTTGACAATGCCTTTGCCAGGCTCTCTACATGGTATAATGCTACTAAGAGCATGCCTCTGGTAAATGGCATGTTTAAAATAATTAGACCTGCATGATAAAAATGCTGTAAGTACTATAGCATTTAGAGATGTGTGCGGACCCTGTATTTTGGTTTTGGCAAAACCACCCTCAAGTGTTTTGGCTTGTTTTTGGATGTCTTTAAATTTTTGATAAAAAAACGGCTAAAATCCTGTAACTTGGACCTGTTTTTGTTGTTATAGTATATTAACATCAATAACAATAATTTCCAGTCAATTTTGACAGCCTCACAATACCTGAAATCACCAAGGAGGGACTTAAATGCAATCCAAAATATGCAAGATCTGTTTTTCAGATCCGACTTGCGGGAAGACCCGAGCCGAGACTCGGTTCCCCTCTAAATCTCAAAAGTCATCTGAGTCAGGATTTAGTTCAACTTGGACCCCCAAAGTTTGGCTGTGTTCGGTTTTCAGCAAACCAAACTGCTCATCTCTAATAGCATAATACCAGTGTTGGGATCCCAGCACTGTCATTTCAACATACTCACTGTGAACATAATGAGTGTTGACATGCTAACCACATCCCTTAGAAAACACATAAAATGTCCTTGAAGACTATAAAGGCTTAAATACAGGTCAATCAAATGTTTTGCATGCAGGGTAAATACCGGCTGCTTTTGCATGTAGCCGACAAATGCTGGACAGCTTTATTTTTACATTGTAATTTAGATTTGAGTTTGGACAAACCCCTTTTAAATCTAAATCTCTTTGAGCATTTTACATTTTCTTCACTTGCAGGGCAACATGGTTTTATCAAGGAACAATGTTACTTGCATAAACCTCATAACGCACATGTTTGTGCATCTTTTTCGACACAAATGTAGTGCCAAATGTTGCAGCTCATTCCTCACCCTAAATGAAATCACACAGATGTGGTCATGTCACAAGTCATAGCTTCAACCACAATGACATCACATAAATGCAATGGGCACACCCACCAATGACTATCCCCTGCATACCTGGCATTTTAGTTCTCCTCTCTATAAACTATGGAATCACTTATCATGTGTCATTATAATGCAATAGAGAGAGAAAAGAAGTACGCCTATGTGCAGGGGCACACCTCAGAGTATCTTAATATATAAAATATATCTTTAATTAGTTCATTTCAGAAAATCAGGAAAACAGCATAAAGCAACACATTTGAGCTTAACAATTCATTTGCTTATGTCCTCATGAATTAGAGGAAATATAGCGATAAATACCACAAATGATTAACACAAAAAAAAATCGAAAAAGTGAAAAATGATAGCATTCATATATATACACCAGGTACTAACTAGTGATTATATTTACCACCTTGGTAAATATCGACAAACATATGAGTGAAAACAAACAAATAGTGATAAACATACAGTGTAAAATTGCACCTATGGCCAGACCATGTGTCTATATATATATATATATATATATATATATATATATATATAAAATTGCTTGGTAAGGCATCCCTCAAATAACTGGGAATATAATGGTAGATACAGTACCAGATATTTTCAGGTAAAATACAGTATTTGGAAACAATTTGTTCAAGAGTAGATAGGAAATACAGTATCTGTGTATTTAAATGCACTGGGATCTGCTTTCCCCAGTCATGCCAGGCATCAGAGTCCCTATGCAACGGCACAGTTAAGAAACAATAAAACTGTTTCTGCTGCCCGCGCTGGCTCAGAGCTTTTGCAAAAATTAAGTGATGATGAATAGGCCCCATAATGTCTTTACGAACTCAGTGTTATAACTACTGCAGTTGTCTAGCTATTAGGCTTAATTACAGTTACTAATACCTGACTGCTTTGCAACTATGTTAATCGAATGTAATATGGCCAGGATCCCACTCACAAGGATAGTCGTGCCAACCAGGAAAACTACAAACTATGATTACAAGTTGGGCTCAATCCTAGCACACACACTTGATATTTCAGCCAAATTGCAGCATATCACTTCTATTTTTCAACAATTTGGGCCATTTGGTATGTTTTTAGTTACTTATTTCTTATTGCTCGTGATAATGCAAAATAAATAATCATGTGACCAGGACTCCAATAAAGGTAGAGAGCCCTGCAATACTGGGACACTACACCCCCCTCCAAGGCTATCAAACAGACGAGCATGACCATTAGTAATCATCCTATAGCATGGGACATGCGAGTCACATGACCAAGGCTCCATAGAACACAGATAATTCTGCTCGACATAGTAGAACACCTCCCACCTAGGACATGACTGGTGAAACAGCCATCAAGCAAATGGGCAGGGCCAATTAGTAACTAGCTGGGCCTGGCCATCTGAATACATGATGAGCTTCCTTTGAAAAAGCCAGCATCGAAACGTGCATCAGCAATGCTCACGGGTTACCTCTATGTGCACATAGAACCCCCCAGCACCACCAGATCATTGCCAACTGGGAACCCACTGCTAGCATCTATCAGGTACCTTAACTCCCCTCCACTGTTCTCTCTCCTGCCGCGGCTTGACGCTGACACCCTGCAATGCCTAGCAACAGAGGGAAGCTCTGACCCAGCGCAGGCAGCAGAAACAGTTCTATTGTTTCTTCACTGTGCCATTGCATAGGGACATCCCCAGTCTGATGCCTGGCATGACTGGGGAAAGCAGATCCCAGTGCATCTAAATACACAGATACTGCACTTCCTGTCTACTCTTTCCAATTACTCTATTTTACCTAAAAATACCTGGTTCTGTATCTACCATTATACTCCCAGTTATCTGAGGGATGCCTCACTAAACAATTAACTATATACATATATATATATATATATATGTGATAGGATCACTGGTAAAGTGGTCTGTGGCAGGTACATTTGTCCCAGATTCCTGTCTTTTGTGTTTTAAACCCCCAGGAGAAAGTCTGCAGTGTAGCAGGCTTGAGTTTCGGCTTTTTGAAAAGCCGGTTTGGGACCTGGGGGTTGTGGGTGAGAGGAGAGGGAGGGCTCCACCCACGGCCACTCCAGGTTTTGGTTCTCGCAGCCTGGTAACAGGATTGTTAGTTTTCCACCTGAGAGTGGCCAATATAAGCCTAGTTTGTTTAGGGCTGATTGTCTCACCTGGAAGAGCAGACAGGGAGTTTGCTCAGAGACACTTGGAAAACCTATCTGTGTGTGTTGTGCTGTGCTTTTGTTGCTGGCGAGGGCATTAGGCCCTGCCAGGTTATGGTAGTAAGGGAACTACCTGTGAAGTTAGTGCCCCGATAGGGCTAGGATTTATGTTTATGTTTTCTTTATGTTATTTCTGACATTGTACAATAAAGACTGGCGCCGACCAGCTTGTACTTGCATCCAAACTGGTGTGCTGCTTCCCTGCTGCTGTGTGTGTGTGTAAGGAAGGAGTCCTCTACCCAGGAGAGGGACCCCCTAAGCTAACTGTGTCACAATATATATATCTGTCAAAACAAGAAGAGAGGAGAGCGCTCCATAGTGCAAGTAAAAGCGATTTTATTAGAACATAAGATGTATACACGTCGGTGCCGCTCGTACCTCAATGCAAACTGTGTCGGCTGATTACCACGTGATGTGTTTGTAATACTCCACCAGCTCCTGTAGGCACTGTCCCAAAGACACACACCCAAACATTACTATTCACTAAAAACAACATAATAGCTTTGTTTAAGAAACATATACATTCTTAAATACTATAATGTTTGGGTGTGTGTCCACACTATTGTATACTGATTGGCTGAAATGGCCTATAAGAGAAGTGTCTTGCGTCACAGAGCCCAGCCCTCTGACAAAGTCCTTGATGAAACGCGTTAGAGCAGGCCTCTGTGACGCACATCATAGGAATCCCCAGCTGCTTCCTAGCTTGCCCCAGCCGCACGTGATCCGACCAGCTGTGGCCTACATTGCAGTGTCCGGCAGCGGGGTGTGTGAGCCCGGCGGTTCTTTGGGACAGCGCCTACAGTAGCTGGTGGAGTATTACAAACACATCACGTGGTAACCAGCCCACACAGTTTGCATTGAGGTACGAGCGGCACCTTTAGAGTGCCGACGTGTATACATCTTATGCTCCCATAAAATTGCTTTTACTTGCACTATGGAGCGCTCTCCTCTCTTCTTGTTTTGACAGATCCTTTTGGACCTGGTATCCGGTCTTTTTATTGTGGAGAGCTGCGGTCCGCTATCACCTGGGACCTGGTGCTATATGACAATATTAAGAACATTTATCACCAATTATTGGTGGTCTAATTGCTGGACTCATTAGAGATTTTATTTTTTGAGCAGTGCCTTTATATGAACACGCGCAATTACTGATTTTCTTATATATATGGGCACATGGTCTGGTCATAGATGCTATTTTAAACTGTATGTTTATCACTGTGTTTGTATATTTTCATGCATATGTTCACCAATATTTACTGAGGTGATAAATATAATCATTAGTTAGCATCTGGTGTGTGTGTATGTGTGTGTGTGTGTATATATATATATATATATATATATATATCGCTATATTTCCTCTAATTCTTGAGGACATTTGCAAATTAATTATTAAGCTCAAATGTGTTGCTTCATGCTGTTTTCTCGATTTTATGAAATGAAGTAATTAAAAGTTATATTTTATATATTAAGATACTTTTGAGGTGTGCCCCTGCACATAGGCGTACTTCTTTTCTCGCTCTTCTGCATTTGAATTGAAAGAATCCTAAAAAATTCGGACTGTTTGTACATTTCTCACCTTATTTTGTATGCTGAAACATTGGTGATTCAACTCTTCACTGTACACGAGTGTCTCCACTTATCACAGTACAGCCCATTCATTTCTATAGTGCACATATAAAATTACTGTTTCACTCTCCAGCTAAAACTGTTCTATTACATGATTCACACTGTCTGATTGACTGATATTATAATAGAAAGGTAGAAAAATAGAAGGCAAAAAAATCCCTGCATTTTTACAACACTTCTAGTGATTGAGTGATTAGAGGATGACAAGGTAAGTGGTCATAATTATAAATAATTATTCAAAAAGGAAATGAGCTACATATCAGGTGTTTAAAAAAATATGGTGACTAATCACTGCTTTTAATTAAATATAGGAATTACCTGACTATCTCGTTGTTTAGAAACATACACCATCCATTGTACTGTATGGTTATTGGATAATGTTAATATCTAAAGGCATTTTATAGGAAAATATTCATGATGGGTTAACTATGTTAGGTAATATAGCATCTGTCAAATATGGGTAGATACTGTAAAAGAATCAATAAATGTTTGGTTAAATCCACAAATCCGCAAGAAGAATGCAAATACCATAGTTAAAAGCCATAATAATTGTAATATCTCTATCCTGATCAGTTTAAATATTTCAGATTATCTAGATTCTGATTTAATGGAGCATTGTTGTTAATATCCCAAACTTCAGACTTCTGAATCCATATTTTGTTTTATTAAGTTAAACCCTATGTTTATATATATATATATATATATATATATATTAGGGGTGTGCACGGGCCACTTTTCGTGTTTTGGATCTGGATTGGTTTTGCCAAAACCGCCCTTATGTGTTTTGGGTTCTGGGTTTTTGTGTTTTGTATCTGTAGTTTTTTTTAAAAAAAAGCATAAAACCAGCTAAAATCGCAGAAATTGTGGGTTTTTCTGCTCCTATGCTATTATTAACCTCAGTAACCTTAATTTCCACTCATTTCCAGTCTATTCTGAACACCTCACACCTCACAATAGTGTTTTTATGTCCAAAAGGTTGCACCGAGGTAGCTGGATGACTATGCTAAGCGACACGAGTGGGCGGCACAAACACGTGGCCCATCTAGGAGTGACACTTCAGTGGCAGACAGGATGGCAGTTTGAAAAACAGTACATAATGCAAAGAAAAAAAAGAGGTGCAAGATGGAATTGTCCTTGGGCCCTCCCACCCACCCTTATGTTGTATAAACAGGACATGCACACTTTAACAAACCAATCATTTCAGTGCCAGGGTCTGCCACACGACTGTGGCTGAAATGATTGGTTCGTTTGGGCCCCCACAAAACAAGCTGGCAATTAATCTGTCCCTGCACAAACTGGCTGTACGGAGTCAAGATGTCGTCCTCATCCTCCTCATCCACCGATTCCTCACCCTCTTTGCTGACAAGGTTCCCGGCTGCACTAAACACTCTTTCGGAGTACACACTGGAGGGGGGGCAACTCAGATAAAATAGAACCAGTTTGTACAGGGGCCTCCAAATTGCCTCTTTTTAGTGCCAGTACAGGTACGGACTGTCTGACATGCCTACTTGGATGCTGTCACCGATGTAATCCTCCACTATTCTGTCAATGGTGACAGTATCATATGCAGTGACAGTAGACATGTCAAAAATTGTTGCCAGGTCCTTCAGGTCGGACCATATGTCCAAACTTGGTCCGGCCTGCCCTGCATCAGCGCCAACAGGTTGCTTAGGATACCTAAGTTGTTTCCTGGCAGCCCCAGTTGCGGGAGAAAATGAAGAAGGAGCTGTTGACATGTCACATTCTGCTTCAGCTGACAGTGTTTTCACCAGCAGGTCTTTGCACCTCTGCAGGCTTGTGTCGGCCGGAAAGAGAAACACCACATAGGCTTTAAACCTAGGATCGAGCACGGTGGCCAAAATGTAGTGGTCTGATTTCAACAGATTGACCACCTTGGAATCCTGGCAAAGTGAATGAAGGGCTTAATCCACAAGTCCCACATGCCGAGCGGAATCGCTCCTCCTTCACTTTCTCCAGCTGCTTCTGCAAAAGCCTGATGAGGGGAATTACCTAACTCAAGCTGGCAGTGTCTGAACTGACTTAACGTGTTGCAAGTTCGAAGGGCTGGAGAACCGTACACAACACGGAAATCATTCTCCACTGCGCTTGAGTCAGGTGCATACCCCCTCCTTTGCCTATGTCATAGGTGGATGTATAGGCTTGAATGGCCTTTTGCTGCTCCTTCATCCTCTGAAACATATAGAGGGTTGAGTTCCACCGCGTCACAACCACTTGCTTCAGGTGATGGCGGGGCAGGTTCAAGAGTGTTTGCTGGTGCTCCAGTCTTTGGCACGCAGTCGCTGAATGGCGAAAGTGGCCAGAAATTTTTCGGGCCACCCAAAGCATCTTCTGCACACCCCTTTCGCTTTTCAGAAAATTCTGCACCACCAAATTGATTGTGTGAGCAAAACATGGGACGTGCTGGAATTTGCCCAGATGTAATGCCCGCACAATATTGGTGGCGTTGTCGGATATCACAAATCCCCAGGAGAGTCTAAGTGGGGTAAGCCACTGGGCGATGATTTCCCTCAGTTTCTCTAAGAGGTTGTCGGCGGTGTGCCTCTTACTGAAACCGGTGATACACAGTGTAGCCTGCCTTGGAACAAGCTGGCGTTTCTGAGATGCTGCTACTGGTGACGCTGCTGTTGTTGCTGCATAAGTTGATACATCTACCCAGTGGGCTGTCACAGTCATATAGTCCTTAGTCTGCCCTGTTCCACTTGTCCACATGTCCATGGTTAAGTGGACATTGGGTACAACCGCATTTTTCAGAACACTGAGGACACTTTTTCTGACGTTTCTGTACAGATTCGGTATCGCCTGCCTAGTGAAGTGGAATCTAGACGGGATTTGAAACCAGGGACACACTACCTCCAACAATTGTCTAAATCCCACTGCACTAATGGCGGATACCGGACGCACGTCTAACACCAACATAGCAGTCAAGGCCTCAGTTAGACGTTTTGCTTCAGGATGACTGCTGTCGTACTTCATCCTCCTCACTAAGGACTGTTGGAGGGTCAATTGTTTAGTAAAAGTAGTGGTGTTCCTACTTCCTCTCTGGGATGATGAATGACTCCCAGCAGCAACAGCAGCAGTAGGCGTAGCAATGCAGGATCCTCCGGAGGAATGCCGGATAGGAGAGTCAGTCATGCCAGTGACATGGCCTGCAGGACTACTTCCGATCCTGACTAAGGAGGAAATTGACGAGGATGGAGTTGACTGTGTGGTTTGCAGGCGCTTGGATACAACAGGACAAAGGGATTTAGGTGTCCCTGGACTGCTTACGGTCTTAGCCAAAGTTTCTGAACTTGACAGTAACTTTTTATGAACACGCTGCAGGTGACGTATAAGGGAGGATGTTCCTAGGTGGTTAATGTCCCTACCCCTGCTTATTTCACCTTTACATATGGTACATATGGCAAAACAGTTGTTGTCCGGATTTGGATAGAAATATTGCCAGACCAAAGAGATGGAATGTTTGGTCTTCTGCCCAGGCATGATCGTGATGGGCTTTTTCATCCCACGGACAACAACTGTCTCGCCCGGAGCCCGATTTAAACAAACCACATCACCATCAGAATCCTGGCCAACTTCCTCCTCAGCGCCTGCTACACCAGTATCCTCATCCTGTTGTACTTCAACAGTGACATCTTCAATTTGCAAATCAGCAAGTGGACTGTGAGTGCTCCTTTCAGCACTTGCAGAGGGCGTGCAAATGGTGGAAAGAGCCACCTCTTCCCGTCCAGTGCTGGGAAGGTCAGGCATCGCAACTGCCACTACACTTGGACTCTCCTTGGGGATTTGTGATATCTTCTTAGAATGCAAAGAACACACAGTTCTTCGCTGTGCTTTTGCCAGCTTAACTCGTTTGATTTTTTTAGTGGGAGGAGGGCTTCCATCATCATGTGAAGCTGAACCACTAGTCATGAACATAGGGATAGACCTTAGCCGTTCCTTGCCACTCCGTGTCATAAATGGCATATTGGCAAGTTTACGTTTCTCCTCAGATGATTTAAATGTTTTTTTAAGGTCATTTTCCTGAACTTTGTCATTTGGGATTTTATATGCCCTCTACTATGACATTGGACATCGACCTTGGCAGACGACGTTGATGGCATTTTATCATCTATGTCATGACTAGTGGCAGCAGCTTCAGCACTAGGAGGAAGTGGTTCTTGATCTTTCCCTATTTTATTTTAAGGGGACAAAGTTTGGTCCTCCTTTTATTTTATATTGATTGATATATATGTGCGGCTAAGGTGCACACAAACACAGAAAAGAAGAATTAAAAATTTTTTTTGGAGTGCACTTTGTGGGTTACAGCACCCTTTAACGGTCAAGCCAGCCGGCCCTTGATTTATGACACAGGCGCACGCTTGGCGCTGCTCCTTTATTGATAGACGTGCGGCTACAGTGCACACAATTCACAACACAGAAAAGAATATTTTTTAATATTTTTTGGAGTGCACTTTGGGGGTTACAGCACCCTTTAACGGTCAAGCCAGCCGGCCTTTGATTTACGACACAGGCGCATGCTTGGCGCTGCTCCTTTGTTGATGGACGTGCGGCTACAGCACAAGTCACAACATAGAAATTAATAATTTAAAAAAATTTTTGGAGTGCACTTTGGGGGATACACAACCCTTTAACAGACTTATGGGACACAGGCACACGCTTGGCGCTGCTCCTTTGTTGATGCACATGCAACCACAGTGCACACAATTCACAAACACAGAAAATTATTTTTTATTTTTGTTGGAGTGCACTTTGAGGGTTACACCACCCTTTAAGAGATGAGCCAGCTGGCCCTTTACTTATGTTGTTATTTATTTATTATTTATTAACAGTTTCTTATATAGCGCAGCATATTCCGTTGCGCTTTACAATTGGAAACATTGATAGAACAAAACAGGGTAATAACAGACAGACATAGAGGTAAGAGGGCCCTGCTTGCAAGCTTACAATCTATAGGGAAACAGGCATTGATACACAAGGATAGGTGCTATATATATTGCAATTTGGTCTGGCCAGAATGCAGAGTTTCTTGGTGGGCTGCATGATCCAGTCACACAGGAATGTCGGCAAAATGTCAGGAGTATGTGAAAGAAAGACAATATGTGAGGTTATGTGTGGACTGTGAGAGGGGATGCGATAAGACATGGAAGCTATGAAGGTTATGTGGTCGGTTCTGGAATCTGATAAGCTTGTCTGAAGAGGTGAGTTTTCAGGGAACGCTTGAAGGATTGAAGAGTAGAGGTAAGTCTTATTGTGTGTGGTAAGGCATTCCATAGAGTGGGTGCAGCCCGAAGAAAGTCCTGTAACCGTAAATGGGAGCAAGTAATGCGTGGGGATGAGAGAGCGCAGTTCTTGTGCTGAGCGGAGAGGTCGGGTTGGGAGATATTTTGAGATGAGTGAAGAGATGTATGTTGGTGTAATTCGGTTAATGGCCTTATGTGTAAGTAACAGTATTTTGTATTGAATACGGTAGAAAACCGGCAACCAATGGAGGGACTGACAGAGCGGGGCAGCAGACGGTGAACGTTTGGCAAGGAAGATAAGCCTCGCAGCTGCATTCATAATGGATTGTAATGGCGATAGCCTGTTTTTGGGAAGACCAGTAAGGAGACTATTGCAATAGTCAATGCGGGAAATAATGAGTGCATGGATTACAGTTTTTGCAGTGTCTTGTGTGAGATATGGTCGAATTTTGTATATGTTTTTTAGATGTATGTAACATGATTTTGAGACAGATTGAATGTGGGGAACAAAGGACAATTCAGAATCAAGGATGACACCAAGGCAGCGAGCTTGTGGGGTGGGGTGGATTGTTGAGTTATCAACAGTGATAAAGAGATCAGATTGGTAACTGTTATTGGCCGGTGGAAATATAATTAATTCTGTTTTAGAAATATTAAGTTTCATGTAGCGAGATGACATCCAAGATGAAATGGCAGAAATACCTTCAGTGACACGGACCAATACAGATGGTGATAAATCTGGAGAGGATAGGTAGATTTGAGTATCATCCGCATACAGATGGTACTGAAATCCAAAAGAGCGGATTAGTTTGCCAAGAGAGGTGGTATAGATTGAGAATAGCAAAGGACCTAAGACAGAGCCTTGCGGTACTCCAACTGATAGAGGTAGCGAAGAGGAGGCAGAATCAGAAAAACGAACAGAAAAAGAGCGATCAGATAGGTAGGAAGAGAACCAAGAAAGGGCTGTGTCCTTAACACCTAGGGATTGTAATGTTTGTACGAGAAGAGAGTGGTCAACAGTGTCAAAAAAGCAGCAGAGAGATCTAGAAGAATTAGAAGTGAGTAATGGCCTTTAGCCTTGGCAGTGACCAAATCATTAACAATAAGTTGTGGGTGTTAAGAAAGTGTGTGAGGCGGGTGTAGACAAGTCTCTCCAGTAGCTTGGAGGGGCATGAGAGCTGGGAGATAGGATGGTAATTAGAGAGAGTGTTAGGGTCAGAATTTTGTTTTTTCAGAATGGGAGTAATCACTGCATGCTTGAACAGTGATGGAAAGATGCCAGTAGAAAGAGAGAGATTACAGATTTTAGTTAGGGTTGGGATGAGCACAGGAGACAGAGCTTTACTAATTTGTGAGGGTATAGGATCTAGAGGAGAGGTAATAGAGTAGGAGGATGAGAAGAGTGTAGATACTTCATCTTCATTTGTGGGGTCAAATGAAGAGAATGTGCCAGAGGGTTCAGGTAGGGAATTGAGTAGGTCACTAGCTGAGGAAGAGAATAACATTTCATTTCGGATATTATCAATCTTGTCCTTGAAATAGGAAGCAAGATCTTGTGCACAGATAGTAGCAGGTGGCTTGGGTGAGGGAGGGGTAAGAAGCAGTTTAAATGTATTAAAAAGTCGCTTGGGGTTAGAGGCTTGAGCAGAGATAAGAGATTGGAAATATATTTGCTTGGCAGTGTCCAGAGCAGTACGATAAGAGTTGTAGATAGACTTATATGTGAGGAAGTCACTTGGAGTGCGAGACTTTCGCCACTGACGTTCTACTTTACGTGAGAGTTTTTGTAGATGCCTTGTTAAGTTAGAATGCCACGGTTGACGTCTGAGTCTACGCGGAGTGTGATGGGTAGCTGGAGCTACTTCATCGAGGGCTTTTACTAAAATCTGGTTTAGCTGTGATGCAGCAGTCTCAGGAGAAGTGAGTGCAGAAATTGGTGAGAGTTGTTGTTGTAGAGAGGTAGATAGTTGTTGAAAGTTAATCACATTAATATTTCTGCGGGTTTTAGGAGGTTTGGTTGATTTCACTGACATTGAGGTTGATGTAATGGAGGAAAGTGTGCAGGTGATAAGATTGTGATCTGAGAGAGGGAAAGGAGCATTAGTGAAATCAGAAACTGAGCATAGTCTGGTAAATACAAGATCAAGGCAGTGGCCCTCCTTATGAGTAGAAGAGTCAGTCCATTGGGAGAGGCCAAGAGAGGAGGTTAGAGAGAATAGTTTGGAGGCATGAGGAGATTGTGGACTGTCAATGGGGATATTGAAATCACCCATAATGATGGTGGAGATGTCTGAGGATAGGAAGTGAGGGAGCCAGGCTGAAAAATGTTCCAGAAATTGGTGCGGTGGCCCTGGCAGGCGATAGATAACAGCAACTCGCAGAGAGAAAGGGGTGAAAGTCCTGATAGAATGTACTTCAAATGATGTAAATGTGAGTGAAGGTACCTGTGGGAGAACTATGAATGTGAAAGTTTGGGAAAGTAATATTCCTACCCCACCTCCTTTACAATTGCCAGGCCTGGAGGTGTGTGAGAAGTGTAGGTTACCATGTGAAAGTGCAGCAGGGGAGACAGTGTCTGATTGTGTTAGCCATGTTTCTGTTATTGCCAGAAGGTTGAGGTTGGTTGAAATAAAGAGGTCATGGATGGATGTTAGCTTATTGCAGACAGAGCGTGCATTCCATAATGCACATTTTAGTGGCTTGGATGGTGAAGGGAGGCATGCAATATTTATGAGGTTAGCTGGATTTATAGTTCGTTGTGGGTGTGGCATGTGGGTTGGGCCTGGATTTGGAGATATGTCACCAGCTAATAGAAGCAACAGGAGCGAGATATAAATATATTTGTGGGATTTGACTGAATGTTTGTTATGGCGAGAGGTTGTGGATGTTATTGTCAATGTGTTTAGATAAGTTAAAAGCTCATATGTGTTTGTAAGAGAAGAGGAAAGTACTGAGGCAGCAATATGTACAAAAGGATGAGCTGCAGGGAGAGTAAAGGATGTAGTAGTCTTAGAGATGATTCCATGGAGTGAGATCATTAATAGAAGTTTCTGATACATTTTTGCAATACATTCAATAATGTACAACACATAAACTACTGGTAAGGAATGATATTGTAATTACCTTGTTGTAGATGGTGTTCAATGTTTGGTCAACTGTTTTTTTTTAACTGTTATATAATTACACTTTGTGTTATAACACACTTAGTGCTTATAATACATGGCTGCCATCGACATCCACGGCTGCCTCTATACTGATTCTAAACTTAAAGAAAGTCTGATTGAGACATGCTACAGCTGACCACAAATGCTAACTAATCAATGAAGAAATTTGGCACTGGGTTTGTGTAAACACAAGCAGTATCCTACCATAAACTAGGCATCACTGAACAACATCCCCCACCCAGGTCATACAAAATACAATCAAGTCATTACATCTAAATCTTTGCTAACAGAAATAAATTCCATTACGCAGAAATGTAAGAGCAATATGTTGCTTGCTAGATGGGAATGGGTAACATACTTTTTAAAATCCAAACAGCTGATCTGAGTGATTGCAAAGCACTAGTTAGACTATGCAGCTTGTAGAATGGGTAACATACTTTTTAAAATCCAAACAGCTGACTTATGGGACACAGGTGCACGCTTGGCGCTATTTTGTTGATGCACGCGCGGCTACAGCGCACACAATTCACAAACACAAAAAAAAAGTTTAATTTGGAGTGCACTTTGGGGAGCACCCCTGATGGACAGATCACCCACTGTACAAAACACTACAGCACCCCTTTAGGACTACAGCCTTTATGGGACACTGCACAACACAGTCCAGCCAGCCCCTATAGACTTTGGAGTGGATACAGCCCCTATGGACAACTGACTGCACAACACAGCCCAGCCAGCCCCTATGACAGCAGCACAACACAGCCCAGCCAGCCCCATATGGACAACAGCAGCACAACACAGCCCAGTCATCCCCTATGGACTGAGTGGACACAGCCCCTATGGACAACAGCAGTACAACACAGTCCAGCCAGCCCTAGCTCCCACCCTCCCTCTTCACTGTCCACAGCCGGAGTGAGAAATGGTGCCGATGCGGGGACCTTTTATAGAATCCAAAACCCGCAAGATCCGGAAGGCGGGATGATTACGTTTTGCCTCGATTTCAGGGTCAGGCGGGAAAAGCCGAGCCAGTCTCAGTTCCCGGCTCAGATCGGGGGAGCTCGGATTTCAGAAATCCGAACCCACTCATCCCTAATATATATACATATATATATATATATATAGATATATATATATTTATATGTGTATGTTCCCGGTAGAACGAGATAAGGTTGTTGGATACAGAAGGTTAATTAAGCCACACAAACCAGTATCTTGAAAAAAGATATAATTTATTACAACAAATGACAAGATATAAAAGAATAATAGGTACTTAGCTTCGGAATATAGAATGGTTACACGATCAAGGAGCCTCGTCTCTCAGAATGGAGAGCTGGAATAAACAATATCCTGGCCACCAGCTGCAGTCTCTGGTCCAGGCTTAGGGCAGGCCACTTGAATCTCCTTTGTTCTTCGTTTATATAGTATCCTACTTGCATACCCATCTAACTCTTACTAATATGGGCATATAAACCTACTTCAAACTACTTTATTGGTTAACTACTGATAAGGACTCTCTAAAACTTAACGCAGGCATACTGTACATCGCAGTAGACAACGCCTTGTGGATTAATGGCCTGTCTGCTTTCCACATTCCTATACCATTTCATGCCTGATACACTTCATGTCTGATAAACACATAAGAACCATGAATAGAAACGGCTGTCAGTAGCCATTTTGCTATCTCAATACAATAAATATATATATATATATATATATATATATGTTATATATAGGGCTATTTGTAGCTATGTGCCATAAGTTCTGCTACAGGGCCTTGGCTACGTAAACCTGTGCTTGGCCTTCTCTGAACTCACCTGTCATCTACACAGTGGTATGGTTGGTCAATTGTGTGCTCCAAAGATTAACCATACATTATAGTGAAATAAAAACAAGTAATCAAACTAAACAAATTAAGCAATACATTCAGTAATGAACTGGCCTTTCTTGAAGTGACAGCGATATTACTCACGTTCTTTCTCAGGTGACACTAAATATACAGAATTTAGAATTCCGCATAGCCCTGTCAGAATGGAAAACATCAGCATAACAAATCTGATCAAGCTGGAACCTCTTTTCCTCTGTTTTATAAATGAGTAAGGGAAATACATCTCACATGCTATATTCCATTCCAGCTACTCAGGTAGCCATTCTTAAAACATGTTACTGTTGCAAAAACTGACAGGTAACTATTATACTTCACACCTCGTTCTACAAAGACATTTAAAAAATATCTAATCACAGAACCTATTTTCTGGAATTTAATTTCTCTCACTTCTACGGATTGCAGAAGTAATCTAGTATATAAAATATAATGGGGCCATTTAATGATAACTGTACATGTTTATGCGCAGAAAAGATGGTTTTGCCCAAATCAACCAATCAGATTCTAATTGTGATTTGTCAGGAATAACATGAATTATGAAAGGAATCTGACTGGTTGCTATGGGAAACCCGTGCCACCCATTTCTTTTACGGAGCAACCGTCATCACCGTATCTGCATATGCTGCATTTTAGGTACGAGAGATCCATCAGAAACAGGTTTTTCTTCCCGTACGCATGATTTTTCATTTATACCCACGACTCTCCCACAAACCAGGGTGATTACGAGCAATCAATTTGCCGTTGCCCATTTTCCGTCCTAACATTCTCTAGTGCACAGAAATACAGACTTGGCCAATTCAATATATGAAAAAATGTGCAAAGTCGCTCCTATGCATGCGCTGTATGCATCAATTGTTTGCAGCCATGAAGAGAGATCCATGCAACTCACAATCAGCCCCACAGTATGTTTCACAGCACCTAGGAGCAATATAATTCACAACAGCTGATTTACAGCAGGTGGTAAAATGGATATTGTCCACATAAATTGTCCTGGAGATATTTGTCTTGTAAAGCAGTGTTTTCCAAACTCATTCCTCAGGGAGCACTAACAGTGCATGTTTTCCAGGTCTACTCACAAAATCAGTGAAATAATTAGCTCCACCTGTGGATCTTATAAAATATGTCAGCCAGTAATGAATACACCTGTGCACCTGCTAGGAAAAATGGAAACTATGCATTGTAAGAGCTCACTGAGGGATGCGTTTGGGAAACACTGTTGTAAAGGAAAGAGTGACTTATTATTAGGGGTGCAGACTCAAAACTTTGGGCCTGATTCAGCAAGGATCGCTATTCTGCTTATACGCCTGCAATGCAGTTGCTAATATCAGCGGTGTTATGCAAATGTTTGCATTCGCAATGTGATCTCAGCTTAACATGAGGAACCCCACTTCCCCTTACTCACATCGATTAACATCGGACCCATACGCACAGTTAAGGTAGGTCAGATCTCACACAGGGATTGGTAACTTTGGCACACGCTATGAGGCCTAAGGCTGCGTATGGTATTGCAGTGGCTACCTAAATGGACGCCCCTGCAATGGCATTGCAACTCACTGGCACGCCTGTGTTTGCCTGACCACTACCTCATCACCACCCACAAACGGCACTTCCTGTCAATCACTCAGCCATGGGTCTGCGTAGCCTCTGCAAATGCAGTACCCATCGCAATTGCTAATTTGTGCATACGAATGCACAGTGCATTTCTGCCATCTAATAATCAAAATGCATTCGCTATATACCCAATGTGTAACCAGGAGTGCAATGGCCTAAGGCTATTATATCCTATATATTGCAGCATTTAATCTAAAATGAAATCTAAAATTCACCTGAAATAAGGGAATATAGTACCTTCAATTTACTTTGACATCATTAAAGCTGAGCTACCACTTATGAAAATATTGTTCCTACCCAGGGGCGTAGAAAAACCTATGGTAGCCCTAGAGCAAAATTTTTCCACATAATTGTTTTTATTAGTCTCCCTAACCCTAATTGTGTATGATATACTGTAACTTGGTATATAAGAAGGTTATAAATCACAAAACAAATTAGATATGAAGTTATGCTCCTCCCAGGAGATATGGTTGAGTGGGTTAAACTTCTAACCACACATCCTCCCAGTGAAGAGAAATGGAATTGGTCGGGCCCATGACAGCAGATGTGCCCTGCAGCACCACACTGCTGAGAAGCTGCTGGCAGAGTTACTGTGTCCATGGGGAGAGCTAGGCCCCTGAGGTGGCCCGGGTCCCATAGCAGCCGCACTTCCTGTACCTACTGTAGCTATGACCTTGTCCCTACCTGTTGCTCTGGGGGATGCTACATGCAAAAGGAATACTACTTTAATTTCTTAACCAACTTTAAATGTTGGTGGAGGTAGTGGTTATTTTTGGATGGCATTGTGAGAGAAACAGAGGAGTCTGAGGAAAAATGGATGTTCTGAGATTCAGTGTATTGTTAAAAAGCTTAGACCCATTTGGTCATTTACAGTTTTTAGTTGGCACAGTGTGCGGCACCCCCATAAGGCAGCCAAGAAGGGGTGAGGCTACACAGATAGTGGCCATGTGATCTTGGCTACTTCCAGCTTTCTTCCCTGCTCCTTAACACCCCTGTAATGCTGTACACCCAGTGCTGAGGGGCAGCCATTAACAAGGCACATCTCCTAACTATCCTGGAATTGGGACAAAGGTGTCACAGTGTGCCAGAACCTGGTTCCCACTTACTTATTCCCACTTACGAGGTCTAGCACCACTAGTCTCTTGGGGATGCTGCAGTCCCGCTGCAATAAGGTCCTCAAGGAGGGGGAACCTCCTCCCAGCTGCTGGTTTCTCCACTCTCCCAGATGCTGCTGTGTGGCTCTGGTTGCAGACGGCCTTGTCTCCCTTAGTAGCATGGGCGCCGCTCTACTAGAGAGTTAAAGAGGATGGCGCACCAAACATGATGTCAAGTCTCCCCTGGTGGTAGTGATTTCCTGGTACTGACAGGCTTTTCCTTGGCCTGATTCTGCTCGCTCCCTAGTACAGCATTGACCACCTGCTTCTGACCTATTCCAGCTGACTACTCTCCAGTTTTCCCCACGGTGATCAGCCTCATTGTCTGCCATCTGTTCCTTCATACTGATAGATTCAAATCTTCATCAAGACAGCTTGTGGTGAAAACAAAGGTAAATTTATTTAGAGGGTCCAGCCATAAGATTGTGCGCACAGACGTGGACCATGTACAATGAGATATCAGGGAGATATTCTAATTCTCCATCAGGTTACAATACATTTTATGCACTCCAATTACAATAATTAATGAAAAGGGTGTACATCATTACATTGCAATACATCATATTACAGAGACATGATTGGTGGATATGTCATCATGGGGAGTGACAAGGAGGGGATGAGATAATGAGGGGCATTCAGGGGAGTGGGCAAATAAAGCAAGTCCAGAGGAAAATTACTGGGATACGTGACGAGAAATGCAGAGTCTTCACTTTAGGGGGTATAAAGTAGTTCATTATAGTTCATAAGAGCCTTTAGTCAACAGGTCCATTGTCCATCTTGATTCCGGGTAGTATGATCACATAATCTCTTCATTAGTGGTCCATAATCAATATAGTATCGGGATAAGTTTCTATTATCTTCTTCATTACTCATAATTCCAACGTGTCCCTTCAGCTCATAGTCCAAGTTAAAGTAAAATCATTCCTTATAATATGCTGAACCCATTTCAAAGCATTTTGGTCACTGCAATTATCATCTAAAGAAAGTTTAATGCATTCACATAAATTCACACAACTTCATAATTATTTAGACAATACAGAAGTATTTTATTTTAAACTTAACAATACCCATCAGCCTGTACATTGGTACCCAGTGAGAGGATCACCAGCTCCGTATTGAGTGCAACGAACCGCAGAACAACCTTGTGGGGAGTCTCTGATGATGGCCACTGATACATTATACTCCACTCCGCTGTTCTGAATCTACACCAATTTAAAGTGAGTGTCGTGGTCAGCATTTGGGGGTGATAGGGTGGTGGCAAAGTAAATGCAGGCGTATCTGACCGTTTAAACACAGTTTCATAGGCATGCATAAATTAGCCATAGTGATTGCATTTGCATCATAAGACCTCTCTGTGCGTGAGGAGAGCTGCAGTGTTGTCGTCTAGTCAGACCTGCCTTACATGCTGCGTGACTACTTGATGTGCATCAATGGTACCGATGTTTACCCAGGAGAGCCATATTTTACGGATATTTTGCGGCTGTACTTTGGCAAGCATTAGCATATTTTAGCAACTGCTATTCACAAGCAATTGCAGTTGCGATTGCATTTGCATCTGCTGCTGAATCAGGCCCTCTGATTGTACTAAAGCTTAAAGTTTAGTGCACCTTTCAACCAATCAATAAATGAAACTAATTCAAACTAGTGGCTCCAACAGCTAGATTTGCCACCTGCTAAAAGACAAAACCAAGCGACAAAGTGGAGTGCTTTATTTGAAAAGTATAAATATTTTGATAAACTAAATATACAGTATTTTAATGATATGAATGTAACATACTATATGCATAGAAATACACATCGGCGCAATAAAACCGCTCAGTATCAATCCTAACCATCCAATTTAAAATGCACCAACATTTGGTAAATATAACATTATCGTAATCAGCATTCATATATACTAGAGAATATTACAGAAATCCTCAAAAGTCCCTCTCCTGTGATAATGTCCACAAATAATCTTTCCAGTTGATGAAATAACAAATTGAACCTCATTGTCCAAACATTAGTCTCACCAGAGTGTTTGCAGTAAGATCCACTAGTCAAGTGAGTAAGATGAAAAGCCACGGAATTAAAATCTACACAGCAATCCCTGCAATTGGGCTCTCAGCGGCAGATACCAAAGCCTGTGTGCGTGAGCACCGCCAGCTCTCTGGATGATAAAAAGATTGTCTATTTACTGCTATGTAGCGGGAGCACGGTGGTGAGGGTGCCCGTTCCTCTAAAGGCATATGCCAGCAAGGGATGTAGAATGATGGCAGTCGGCCAGATAGGTGGGCAGGAGTGGAGCAGGATGAAACTGAGTGGTCTCTGGTATCCTTGATGCGTTCTCCGGGTATCAGAACTCTCGGTTTCCTCAAAAGGCAGCCTCTGACTGTACTGCAGGAAAGCAGGGCGCCTTCTTGCTGGCTGTACCAAGCATCCAGGAAATGGAAGAGCCTAGCTGATCAAGGGGTGGTCAGATTAGGCTCAGTTCACTACACCCTGAAAGAGGACACCTCATCACAAATTTTGATTGAAGTCTTGTACCCTTTGTCATCAGATCCAGAGTTTGACCATGCAGGTTGGTGCTCTCTATCTGGCGCTAACATCATTCTTCATGCTTCCTATTGCTGAAAGTTCAAATATTTTGGGGTTTTGCTTACATCTTACATCATCCTTCACTGTTAGGAGCCGAGTGCTGCCTGTAATGCTCCAGTTACTGAAGAGTACCCAGCTCCAGTCACTGAAGAGAAGTCGGCACTTTGGGAGGCATGGCACTGCATACCGTATGTCGTACCAGTGGCGTCCCTCCCTGCGACACCAGCCTTTCCCTGCATTGGTAAGGGCCACTCCTCAGCATGCCAAGTGCTGGGTCCTCTCTTGTCTCTCAGAGCTGGCTGGACTCTGCTGACTAATAGATTCTTGTTGGGCTTCACCCGAACAGCAAGGGGGCCAGTTTAATCTCTTATGCTAGAGCCTAATTGCTGCCAAAGTATAGGTGTCCTGGAATCTTTTGGCTTGACCCAGAGGGGCTGATTCAGACCCGGACGCAATGATGCGCTCGCTCGCATTATGCGTATGATGCAAATTTGCCGGGATGACGCGACGAGAAGCGCTTGCTCGCCACGGCACTAGCACGCCTCCATGGCGAGCGAGCGATCGCTTTGTGTATGCAGACGCCCACCAGAGATTACGTTGATCCACCCAAAAACCCACGAGACCGCCAGGAATTAGTTCTAATCATTGGTATCTGGACAATCGGAAGCGATCACAACCCATGTTGCGTCTCTTCCTAGTTTTCGATGTACCCTTTAATTGCTTATGCTGCATTAGTAATCAGTGTAAAAGCGCACTTTTTTTTCTTTTGTTTTATTTAGTTAATTAACAACTTATATATGCAGTATTTAGTAAATTGGACTTTCAACTACTTTTTTTTTATTTTGCAGCCCACAATATATATATATATATATATATAAATATATCTCTATAAATATATATATTTGTAGATCACTACTGACTGGCAGTACCTTCTCTCATCCACACAGTGGAAAAAGAATCAAGATCAAACATCGATTACACTGCATGATGAATGTTGTAGTGTATATGTTAATTTGTCCGTGGGGATGACAAAGAGATGTTTCCGCGAACGAATGGCGAACCATCGCTCCACGATTAGAATGGCGCTCGAACAGAAAAAAATCAGACAAGCCAGTGGCAACCCACTTTCTTGAACAGGGACATTCTGTGGCAAGTCTCAAGTGCATGTTAATTGACCACATACCAGCCCTTGCTAGGGGCGGAGATCGGGAATTAGCTTTGCGCAAATGTGAAGCTAGGTGGATTTTTTACCTTGATACATTGGCCCCTAGAGGACTTAACGAGTCCAACCCTTATAATATTTTTTTTAAGTAATATATTGTTTTTGCATTTGTTTAAAGAATATTTTTATTTTTTAATATTTTGACCTTACACATGAGGATATTAATGTCTGTATGTCTTTGCTTTATAGTTTTTCTTTATAATTTTTCTATTTAATTTTTTCAGTATTGTGGTTTTATTATTGTTTTTTTAATATACACTTGGTGTTTAGTAATAGCCATACTATTTACCCATAATGATTAACCATATCTCAAATCTATTAGTAACATATTAATAAAGAAATTTTCCTGCTTGTGTGCAATATGCTGGTAATCCAGTAGATGGCGCCTATATAGGCCTTGCTACACATTGGCTATGCGTTCCAATGTGATGGCACGCAGTCTAAATTGGTTTTTGACCATTATTGTTGTCCGGACATGTGACTTCCGGTTTTGGCATGCGTTCCACGGTGATGGAGCGCATGTAACTTCCGGTGGTCGCGTTCCCTTAGTTTCAAGATGATCGTTAACCTGATTTTTGCTTCCTAATGTGGACCGGACATGTGACTTCCGGCGTTGGCGTGCGTTCCACGGTGGTGGAACGCATGTCACTACCGGTTATCGCGTTTTTTTAATATTATACCTTTAGCGCTGGTGTATATAGCGCTGGTCTTACTGTATGATCTGCACATAGGTAGGAACGCTCTACCTAAAGGGAGTGGTTCTATTTGAAGAATATAATGGTATTATTGTGTTTGTACTATTTTTGCTACCCAGCAGGCTGTGCAGCTGGGGGTGGCACCTTGTGTTAATTGTTTGGGGTATTTAGTCTGGCTAGTATGGTGATGGTGTATATCCTGCACTTGGCTGCTCATCAGGAATTGTTGTTGCATGTCTGTTGAGGTCTTGATAAAGATCCTGGATTGGGATCGAAACGTCGACTGGACTGAACCCTTGTATCTTGCTGCTATGGGTATTTCAAAACCTATTTTTGCATATATAAATAAGTCTTTTTTCATATATCTGGTGAGTGCCGATTATTTTCTCCGTATATATATATATATATATATATATATATATGTGTGTTACATACTCAAAATGTCAAAATGTATATATCTATCTCTTTCTCTCTCTCTATATATATGTACATATATATATATATATATATATATATATTTACGTCTTGATTTATTTTGTAAGCGCTTCAAGATCAAAATATCTTGTAATGCTACAGGTATAGGAGGTTACCACCCTCAATTTGCTGATGGATCCGTGATTTGTGGTAATACCTTAGCGCTCAACCTTTTGCAATATAGTATAGAATAAATTCATAAAATTTGTGTGTCTCATTAAACCTTTGTTTAGTGTAACGACATAAATGAATGAAACTGTTTTTTTATATAAACAATTTATTTATCTAGTTCATAATATCAGCAAAATTTCAATTTTACCCCAATAGTTGTTATATTATCAATATAAATTTGAATGTTACTGTAAAAGCACAATCAGAATCGTTATGATCATATATTTGAGCAAATCTTTATAATCAATTAAAATATATATGGAAACAATTATATGTATTATAAGAAATAGCCAGCTGATGGTAAGTGAATATAGGAAGTCCACATGAACAACCGTACGTTTTAGACACAAACTAACATAGGAAGGGAGTGAGTGTGTGGGGATGTGTAGTATAGACAATTACAATAGTGTTAAGTGCAGGGGTTTAGGGATGACGGGGACAGGGATCAGGTAATGACTAATGTCCCAACGTAGTACAATAGATACGTCCAAAAAAGAGTCCTGCTGAGACAACCTGATTGGTCTGTTGATGGTAATGTGGAAATGGCAGCTACTTTCAATAATATGCAGCCCGCCGAGATCCGGCTGCCGATATTCCCCGTAAGTGACTGTCCCTTGTGGGCTCTCTGAGATGCCGGTTTCTCCCTGTATGTTGTAAAATGTATTGAGAGCCGCTGGTGACCGGCCGCTGTAGCCTCGTGGGTGACTTACCCTTTGCTGGCTACCTGCAACGCCGGTCATCGCTCTGTGCGGCGTACTCCTGTAGACGATCTTCTGGAAGTTCGCGGTGACACTCGCTCTGTCGTCCGCGTGATCCAGAGTCCCAGTGAAACCTCCCGTTTTCAGTGAGCTGCTGCTGCACCTGCGGCTGATCGGACCGTTGTAAGGGATGGAAGCGTGTGCTCGCGCTGTCCTGATCTCTCCGTCTGAGGTTCTGCTTCTGCTGTAGGGGGTGTCAGTACACCAACGCGTTTCGGCTCCGTTTTGCCTTTGTCAAGGTGTATGTATATATCCCTGTCCCCGTCATCCCTAAACCCCTGCACTTAACACTATTGTAATTGTCTATACTACACATCCCCACACACTCACTCCCTTCCTATGATAGTTTGTGTCTAAAATGTACTGTTGTTCATGTGGACGTCCTAGATTCACTTACCATCAGCTGGCTATTTCTTATAATACATATATAATTGTTTCCATATATATTTTAATTGATTATAAAGATTTGCTCAAATATATGATCATAACGATTCTGATTGTGCTTTTACAGTAACTTTCGAATTTATATTGATAATATAACAACTATTGGGGTAAAATTTAAATTTTGCTGATATGAACTAGATAAATTGTTTTTATAAAAAAAACAGTTTAATTCATTTATGTCATTACACTAAACAAAGGTTTAATGAGACACACAAATTTTATGAATTTATTCTATACTATACTGCAAAAGGTCGAGCGCTAAGGTATTACCATAAATCACATATACAGTCAGGTGCATAAATATTGGGACATTGACAGAATTTTCATATTTTGGCCTCTATTCACCGCCACAATGGCTTTGAAATGAAACTGCTTTAACTGCAGACTTTCAGATTTAATTTGAGGGTAATTACATCCAAATCAGGTGAACGGTGTAGGAATTACAACGGTTTCTACATTTGGACCAGAGTTTTTCAGGAAAAAGTAAGTTTGTTTTTAAAATATTTTTCAATTTTTCTATATGGGAGTAATAATGCAAATAATTAAATATTGTTTGGCATTTTTCTTATAAAAAATGTAAACAATGTTTGATAAATGCTCAATATATCTTTTTAACTCATAACAAGATTTTTATTGTAAAAGTTTAATGATGCAAATTTATCCTAAAGGTTCAGTGACCTTTGCTGCCGACTAAAAAGGAAGCTGGGTTTATGGAAAAAGCACTTTCAGGGGCCAGGAGGTCGTCTCCCTCGCACCTTGGCTATATCCAAAAGGGAACATCTCATTTTGGGGGCCTTAGATTGGAGGTTAGTGGAGGCAGCAAATATCAACTTTAAGAGCCTTCCACAAGATGTACCTCATGCTGAGTCTGGTAAGAATTTGCATACACCTGTCTCTCTATCGGTCCATTTTTGTTTTTGTCTCCAAAACTAATAGATTTATCTTCCATTTTTTAGGAAATAACATGGCTGCAAGCCTTCCGATGGATGGGGTGACGGCTGAATCTCCATCCTTCTTGCCTCCTCCATCCTACACTGCCACCCTTACCGAAGTCATGGATGGGATTAGGGTGGCAGTTGTGAGGCAAGCAGCAGCCATGGAGGCTATCCAGGCCAGCATGTTGGTGCAAAACTCCTTTCTAAGGTCCATCAGCCAAGATTTGAGGGAGATGAAAGAACATCTGTCTGGCCCGATCGAAGGTGCGGTGGAATAGTGCCCTGCTGTGGCTGCACCAAGCTCCCAGCAGGGTACGCGATGTTCCCCCCAGATCCGTAAATACAGCTTCCCGGAGTCGGCAGCAAAGAAATAAGCTTCCGATTGATGATCTTTAATTTATTTCACCCAGACATTTCATTATGTATGTTCCAAATGAAAATCTGGTTAGTGCCCCTGGAAGGGCCACAAGGTCTCCCTTGATTTTGTATTGTTCCATGTGATGTGCCTGCCACATTTTGAGGTGATGTGTTTGTAGGAGGTGGAGGAGGCACATCTGGTGGCGGCACAGGCCCACTTTCCTCAAACACATCTGCAAGTGTGTACACATCTTCATTGTCTGATGCTAATTCTAAACCAAATACGTCCAGAAAATCATGTATTTTTAATGATTTAACTTGGTTATTTTTGTTTGATCCAAAAAATTACAAATCTGTAATGATGTTTTTTTTTTTAATTATTTTTTTATTATGTATTCTGAAGGTGAATAATTACCAAAGAAATAACAAAAAATAAAAAAAAAATATTGCAAAATAAAAATGTCTTTTGAACCTTCTTCCAACATGATTTTACAATTAAATAATATGGTACAACAAATCACGACCTGGCCTGCAACAGTATTGGAAAAAAGTCTAGTATTTTCCATGTAAAGGAATGCTGGGATGTGCAGTTCCACAACCCAAAAACACTGTCACTTTTAAATTTGCAACAAAAATAAAAAGTATTTGAGACCTTTACAAATATATGGTCTATAGTTTGTTTATTCAAAGTTGTTTGGCACTTTTATCTTTCCTAATTTAGAAAATGTATAACAAAATAAAAAATTATCATTTACGCAGACACTTTGCTATTGTTCAATTCAATGAGTAACACCTGCTACTCTTTTAATTGACTGCGTATATCGGCACAAGCGGATACTATCGGCTGCATACGCAGTGCTTGTGGTAGCTTTTTTCTACCGCAAGCCTTGCGTGGAAAACAGAGGAAAAAAATAGCTGGTCATGTGTACAATGATGCTGCCTGTTACTTATGTACGCCTCTAAAACGGCATTGAAACACTCGGGCACACCTGTGTTCGCATCTCCAACCACCCCGTTTTTACTGGACTGCCCGTTACCACCCACAAACAGCCTCTCCTGTCACTCAATCTGCTGGGCAGGGCGAGCAAGCGGTTTGCCATCGCACAGTGTAGTTCACGCACTTGCACTGTGATGCATGCGCAGATTAGCAAACATTGGCAATAGCGAGAGCATTGCAGATACCGTCCAGGTCTGTATCAGGCCCAGAGTCTTCTGACTTCCTTATGCCGCCTATTTTGGGCTTCAGTCTTCTAGAGCCTTTGACCTTCTTCCCGTCAGGTCACCTCTTTTAATCTGCGTCTTCTGTGCCTCTTCGGGAGCTCTTCTATGTTCCCCCTCCGACATTGTACTGACTTCGCACCACTTCGATCGGTTAATAAAAGCCAGAACGAATGGCGGAGTGATGACACAGCTCACTGCGATTGGCTAACCATGGTCACTCCTGATTGTCTGCCAGTCCGCTAGCCACGATTGTCTTGTGGTCAGCACCAGATCTGAAAAGC
Source organism: Taudactylus pleione (assembly GCA_031769625.1). Taxonomy (NCBI): domain Eukaryota; kingdom Metazoa; phylum Chordata; class Amphibia; order Anura; family Myobatrachidae; genus Taudactylus; species Taudactylus pleione. The sequence continues at coordinate 1,789,479 of JAUIMM010000017.1, read as the reverse complement.
TGCAGTGGCTCCTCCATCAATGCTGGGCTCTGATGCCCAGTCCCAGGGAAGGCCACAGCGGGACTCATCTCTAGATCTGCTTGGCGGAATAATTCTGGATGGTTGATAACCGTAGGTGCCCTCTCTGTAGCTAGGTCACCTGTGCCCAAGGTCAGTCCTAGTGATTGTCCCTGAAAATTAGTGATAGTTGTCATATATGATGATAGCACTTGTATGATTTTTAAGCTGTTAAAAATTTTTATATTATTCATGTCATACTTGACTACTTTTTTTTTTCACTCATCTCCGGGAGAAGACGGGGGCTGGAGAACTACCCAAAAAATCTGAATTGTCCCAAACCGTACAGAAGAGTAGGTAAATAGTCAAAGTTCTGCCCAGCGTACACCAATGGGAGGTCCGACAGGGACCCTAACCCACCTAAAACTTAGCCAGGATCCAACTGGACCAGCTCGCATTGGTGTCATCTAGGGAAGAGCAGGTTCGGATTTCTGAAATCCGAACCCCCCTGTTTCGAGCCGGGAACCGAGTCAGGCTCGGGTTTTCCCGCCTGACTCGGATCTGAAATCGAGGCAAAACCTCATCATCCCGCCTTCCGGATCTCGCGGGTTTTGGATCCTATATAAGGTCCCCGCGTCGGTGCCATTTTTCACTCCGTGGACAGTGAAGAGGGAGGGTGGGAGTTGTGCTGCTGTTGTCCATAGGGGCTGTGTCCACTCCAAAGTCCATAGGGCCTGGCAGGGCTGTGTTGTGCTGCTGTTGTCTATAGGGGCTGTGTCCACTCCAAAGTCCATAGGGGCTGGCTGAGCTGTGTTGTGCAGTCTGTTGTCCATAGGGGCCTGTGTCCACTCCAAAGTCCATAGGGGCTGGCTGGGCTGTGTTGTGCAGTGTCCCATAAAGGCTGTAGTCCTAAAGGGGTTCTGTAGTGTTGTCCAGTGGGTGCTCTGTCCATCAGGGGTGCTCCCCCTAAGTGCAAAAAAAAACAATTCTTTTTTGTCTGTTTGTGTGCGCTGTAGCCGCACGTGCATCAACAAAGTAGCAGCGCCAAGCATGCGCCTGTGTCACAAGTCAAGGGCCGGCTGGCTCGTCTGTTGAAGGGTGGTGTAACCCCGAAGTGCTCCAAAAAATCAAAAATTATTTTTTTCTGTTTGTGACTTGTGTGCGCAATAGCCGCACGTGCATCAACTAAGTAGCAGCGCCAAGCGTGCACCTGTGTCATAAGTCAAGGGCTGGCTGGCTCGTCTGTTGAAGGGTGGTGTAACCCCAAAGTGCTCCAAAAAATAAAAAATAATTTTTTTCTGTGTTTGTGACTAGTTGGCACATTATCCGCAAGTGCATCAACAAAGTAGCAGCGCCAAGCATGCACCTGTGTCATAAGTCAAGGGCCGTCTGGTCTGTTGAAAGGCGGTGTAACCCCCAAAGTCCCCCCAAAAATTGACACATTTAAAAAGTGTTTATTTTTCTGTGTTTGTGTGCGCGTTAGCCGCACGTGCATCAACAAAAGATGAGGATGACACCTTGCCTCTGTAGAGCCAGTTTGTGCAGGGACAGATTAATTGCCAGCTTGTTTTGTGGGGGTCCAAACGAACCAATCATTTCAGTCACAGTCGTGTGGCAGACCCTGGTGCTGAAATGATTGGTTTGATAAAGTGTGCATGTCCTGTTTATACATAAGGGTGGGTGGGAGGGCCCAAGGACAATTCCATCTTGCACCTCTTTTTTTATTTGCATTATGTACTGTTTGGGGCCTAGTTTTTCAACTGCCATCCTGTCTGCCACGGCAGTGCCACTCCTAGATGGGCCACGTGTTTGTGCCGCCCCGCTTGTGTCGCTTAGCATAGTCATCCAGCTACCTCGGTGCAACCTTTTGGCAAAGAAACTGCACCTACAGTACCATAGGGCTGGTGCACGTTTCGATGATGTAACCAATGGTGCATCTAAAGATGCACCAAGCAGTATTTCAGCCTCTAGGATTCTGACAAGGGGCATCTTAGTCCTTGCACATTTTGGATGCACAGATGTACACCAGGTAAGGACTTTGCCGTGGCATTAGCATAAAGTCACAGACGCGACTGTGACAAAAGATTCAAAGACAGCCATGGCTACGTCCGACTCAGGCCCACAGTGTGACCATTATCAGTGTGCACTTGTGCCAGCCCTATCCCTGGTGCAAAAGATAACAACTCTGCATAACATGGAATTTTGTTAACACACCCTCTCTGAGCCTACATTTGAATACCCCATAGCCACCTAGTTACACCCCTTTGGCAGCAAGTGGAAATGCGACTGAGTTATACTTCGCTACTCTGGCTAGTTGGTCTCTGGGTAGTTCCTAGGAGAGGATGGTCCAGATGGGTAGGATGGGGGCAGGGTGCCATGAATCGTTTCATTATGATGGGGACTTGATGATGCGATTCATAGAGAATCGCATCATCATTGCCCTTTGTCCCACCCACTTCATGAAGCAGCCAGTGAGGGGGGGAGGGGTGTATGAGTGGACAGAGCAGGGGAGTTACCCACCTTTTTAAAGTGAAAACGGGCATGAATGGGCTATGGACTGAGTTGCATATGACATCACCTGTTGTGTATGCTTCGCTCGGAGCATATGCAATGGGACAATACACAACCTACTTCTGTTCAACTCTGCATTCACCAATAAAAGCCAAACCCCCTGCAACACCTTCCAAACCTTCTTGGGACATACATCCTGATTGCTGACAGTCATTCAAAATCGACACTGTCTCTCCAAAAGTATGATAGTTGCGTCATATGATTTATCCATGCTATAACTTATTATCATCAGATCACGACATAAAAGTACGGCAAACTTGCCTACCCTCCCAGTATGGAGGCTCCCAAAAATCGGGGTGGTGTCCATGGCTGCACGGAAAAGTGAGCAAGTCTCTGGGAGGCTGGGGTCTCCCGGCCATGACACAGACGACCGATGATGCAATCTGCGTTGAATCATGGCTCCACCCCTGCTCCCACTTCACAATACTGGCAATAGCAGCATTGCATAGCCCCCCAAGCCCCACCTCCCGCAGGACCAACCTGGCTGCCCCCTCCTGGAGAAGGCAGCCAAAAGATCAGCAAGTATGAAGTACAGTAGTGTGCTAAAAAAATGTGCCATTGTGTTATTAGCAATAATGATCCAACAGCATTTGATGCACAAATACTTATGAGATGGGTAATATTTGAAGCACCCTAAGCATATATATTGTATACCTTAGAATATATTACTTATTACTTTCAGACAGCAAAATCTCTAAACATAACACTGTTTGCAAGATCTCTAGTACATCCCAGTATAACCAGGCATCTAGCAAATACTGGATATATACGTATGGTCTCCACTAGATGGTGATGAATCCTTTGGAAAATATATAGAAAGGGCCATAATGACAGAAGCTGAGACAGCTACAAATAGAACAGTAATTACACAGCAAGAGAAGTAAAAGGAAAGGGTGAACAATAAATGGAGCAGCTCAAATACCTTCACTGAATTCTAAAGTATAATGGAAGATAAATTAGGAGAATATTTAACCCATAAAATGTACATAGTGTACTTGGATCACTTCCAAATCTTTAGTCCATAAATCTTGTGTTCAATATATTTTAATAAGCATCACACACCATGACCACTGCCCAAAGCATAGCTCACATAAGTGAAATACATGAAGGTCCTCTATGACACTGATATCCAGATTATCTCAGCTTAATTACCTGTTCTTCAGTCCTGACCAGTGGAGGCTCCAGGTGTGGGGCTGCAGTGGAGTCCAAAATTCAAATAGGGGAGCCACACCAATTGCCAGTGAGTCCCAGCCATCTATATTTGGCAGCATTTGAAATGACAGTTGGTGTGGCTCCCCTATTTGAATTTTGGACTGCGCTGCAGTCCCACCTCTGGAGCCGCCACTGGTCAGGACTGAAGAACAGGTAATTAAGATGAGATAATCTGGATGTCAGTGTCATAGAGGACAATACAATACATATTGTGCAAGTAAAGCGGCCATCAAATAATTACTACAATGATCAAGTCACTGTGGGTAAGTTACAGCTGTAAGGTGCAATGCAGAAGAGAGCTGTCCCCTTTATATGATGCCAGGCACCTACCCTAATATAATCATCAAGGGCAAGAAGGCTTTCATGAATTCTCGTTACAATTGTTATATTGAGGCATTATTGTGCATATTGACTGTTAATCTTAACGCTGGGCATACTCACCAAACCACGAATAGGTTTGTGCACACTTCATAAAGTTTTCCAGTTTTAATGCTTTTAATCTACTTCATAGTGTTTTTGGCAATGCTTACCCAGTAAAAGTCATAATTTGTTCACTTATTATGATTATCTTTTATTTATGTCATCCTGATGGTTCCATAGCACTGTACCAAACGATAGAACATGCATTAAGATTATATAGTACAATGTGAGCAATTTAAACATATAAATACAGGTTAACAAATGCAAAAAAAAAAAAAAACTAAAGGAGTCCCCAGTTCGTGAGAGCTTATATTCTAAAGGGGAAATGGGCAAACAAAGAGTGAGAGGAAAGCAGAGCAGTAGAGTGCAAAGGCTTAAGAGTTAGGAGGAAGGATGATAGACATGAGTGAAAAGGAAGTTTTAAGGGCACATTTTAAGACTGGATGCAACGCAAGAGAAATCCTGAAGGCAGGACTGTGAGAGGTTATCAATGAGGAGAATAGGAAGTGGTCATTGGCAGAGCTGAGTGGGTGATAGGGGATGTGAGTGGAGATGAGACTGGCAAAGGGAGGAGAGTGGTTTAGGGCTTGTAGGAGAGTGAGAGGAGTATGAATTTAAGTATGTGTAGGATAGGGAGCTATAGGAGGAACTGACAAAGGAGAGCAGCACAGATTGAGCAGTAAGAGAGGAAAAAGAGGCTTATAGTGGACATAAGGATGGATTGCAGAAAGTGAGAGTAAGGTAAGTAGAAGAGGAGTAGATTACATTAATCAATACAGAAGATGATATGGGAGTGGATAATAGTTTTAGTGGCTTCCAGGGTGAGAAAGTGCCTGAGTCTGGAAATATTAATAAGGTGAAAGCATCAGGATTGGGAAAAGACCAATATGAGGTGAAAAGGAGATGGCAATGTCAAAAATGACACCCAGACAGCAGGCTTGGGGAAGAGAGGAGAGTAGCTGTTTGCAACTGAAAAGGAGAGGGGTGTTGGAGAGAAAACCTTTCAGGGGGAAAGACAATGAGTTCAGATTTAGAGGAGTTAAGTTTCAGGAGATGGCCAACAGACACTGGGCCTGATTCAGACTTGGGAATAGAGAGAGATATCTCTCTCAACTGATCATCTTGGTGAAACCATGCTGCACTGCAGGTGGGGCAGATTAAAAATGTGCAGAGAGATTAGATTTGGGAGGAGTGTTTCCAAACTGACATCTAAATTGTAGAGTAATAAGAAAGCTGTGCAGTATTTGTGGGCTACATGCAAAATCAGCCAGTATTTACCCCACATGTAAAAAGATTTATGTATTTACACCCCTTGCAGTGCAACATGGTTGGTTCACTTTCACAGTTGAGAGAGATATCTCACTCTATTCCCAACTCTGAATCAGGCCCAATGTTCCTTGGATGGTGGATGCAGATGTAGAGACAGCGAAAACCATGAAAGTGCAGTATCATGGAGATCAATCTATTGGAAAATTAGCAGTAGGGGTGGTCGGCAGTTTTGAATGCAGCCATTAGGTCAAAGAGAATGATAATACAATTCTGTTGATATGTATGTTACTGCTATCCAGAAGATATAAGAGCCTTTTACAACAGCTGTTTTTTTTCCTATATCCATTTATCCAATTAGTTGCCATTTTGCTGTGTTTAAAATGAATAGTTCATACTGCATAGGAGAAGCTATACTGTCTTTAGGTTTATTTTAACTTCATTTAAATGTTCTGTGTGCACTTTCTGGGGTTAATTGTGAGAAAAATGATGGTGATATGCTTTGGTAATTCCACACTAATAAACACAACCACTAATCATATACAAATCTGTGCATACAACCATGAAAACAAATTGTTCCAAGGCTCTGAATCCCAGTGATAAGCAAGTGACCTTTATTTACACCTTGATTTAAAAATAGCGCTTATAGTCCTCAATCAATATGTCAGGAATTCCATAAGGTCTATGTGACTAATCTGAGGGACTATACTCGTATTGGCTGCAAATCAATATTAGAAAAAAAAAAAGATTCACGTGATAAAAATAACTAGATTTTCAGGTATCATTCCATGAGCAGCCTGCATCTGGAACTCTAAATGAGCATAGACACAATTTAGTTGCACACTTTTTAGGAGGATTCGTATAGTAATTTGCAAGTTGTTAAGAGGCAAAATGAACAATCAGCAAAACCACCCTACTGGTTGATTACAAATCCTTAAGGCATGCATCGGCATAGCAGTAATATTCTTATTAATCATGGAGGTTTTGCATTGTTCTGCTGGTGTATATTAAATGGCTGTTTATATATGATAATGATGTTGTTTTTATTGTAGAATGGGTTGCAGGTCACTCTACTGGTGTTGTGTACATTTTTTCATTATTGTGTTGTGAGCTATATATTTTTGCCTCATTCAAATACTTTACTAGTTATGCTGTAACCAAAGAAGCACAAAATCAGGGGAAAAAGAACAAAAGGCTTATAATTAACTAAAATGTTCTGTCTGATCTATAATTGTCATTACTGTTACATTGCACAAGAATGAAGTTAGATAAGAAGGTATTTGGTGTATTTTTTTTTACTTAAAAGTAATTCCGTATTTTCTGTACAGCATGATTGGGAGGACTTTAGTCATTCTCTATATCCTATATACAGTATGAAGGACAGAGGATGTTATTCTGCTTAATGTGTGTCTTACATGTTTGACCCAGGCATGATGTATCAGATGAGATAAATAGAACTGTCTCATCTTAACCCTTCACAAATCTGTTTCCGAAGGGAAGGATATTTTTACTCACTCATAACCATTTTTAATACTGGAGTGTGACCCAGAATGGAAGTCACAGGTAAAATCATTTTGTTAATATATTAAGGTGAATAGTATTCCATCCTGTGCAAGATAAATTGGATTTAAGTCACATGAAATGCCGGCTTAGAGAGGACACTGTGGTTCCACTTTGCGGCTCGGCCGGAGGTTACGTGGCTCTTATTACACTCCTCTTGCTTCCACTCATTTTGTGAAAGCCAGAAAAACCTAAATCACGGACATGGGGCGGGGGAGTAGAATCAATACAAGGGAGAGAGGAGAACAATCAATTAAATAAAGCACAGATTAGTTTCATTTTATCATGGCAACGTAGGATAAAATCAGTGTTCCTCAGTATTTGTAGACATAAGGAAATGTAGTACACAAAATGCACCTAAAATGTACTCCATAACACTTGCATATAAATATATACTGTACAAACATATTCATTTTCTGATAAAAACCAACAGTATTACAATAGTTTTGTTGCCACTATGGTGAATACATTTGACACAATTGAAGAATACAGTGAAACTACTACAGTCTCTCTCCCTGTGTATGTAGCATAAGGGCAGTATCTCATTCTCTTACTATAGGGAACAATATGGTGGTGAGAGAGTTTCTTACACTTACAAATTATAGCAGGGCTTGTAATACCTTTAAGTGAACATAGGCAGTTGGCTAGGGCACCCAAAAGTAAGAGGACACCAAAAACACTGAATGCTACACTCTTATTCATAACCAGCAGCTTCTTACTTGCTTCTGTATGTCAGTTTTATGCTGGGAGTGTGACACTTGGCTATGATTTCACAGCCAAGGCCCATGCCCAGGGGAGGCGGGGTGGAGGTGATGCAGTCAGGAAGCCGATGGTCGAAATACTGTGAGATCCAGTTCATTTAAAACTAGATTTCATCAGGATTGTAAACTTGTAGGAACAATGCAAAATACACTGTTCCTTAAGTAATTGAAAGCTGTTTGTTCCAGAGAGTTGAAAAATGTTTCAAATCATGATACCGTACCTCTACCATGCTGCTTCATTTTTGGTAATTAAAGTGTTACAACCCATCAAATTAGCACATAACGTTTTTTTTATTATGACAAAAACTCCCATTTATAGTATATCTTCAGTCCATAGAACATTCTTCCAATACTCTTACAGATCATTTAATTACCTTACAACAAACTTAAGATTGGCAGTAATATTCATTTGCAGGTCATACATGGCTATGTGTAAAGAATTAAGGAGTTTTCATGTTTACCCAATTTCCTTCTTTACTTTTCAAATCCAGATTATTTCCCTATACAACATATATATGGCCGAAGCACAAAACTTCAATTCATAGCAAAAAAACTAATTTCTCATGCGTTTCTGAATGCCTGAATTACTTGATGAATTCAAATTCATATGTGCTTGATTTCACCATGAATTAAAATAAACAAAACTCCCAAAAATTGGGCAGACATCTCCCACTCTTCACCCTTCTCAACAACTGAGCATGGGAATTCTCCTAAACACAATAGATAGACGGCGCTAATCCAACATAGCAGATAGGCAATAAACACTAAAAATTAAAAATAATTTATATTTATTAATAAACACATGTAATATGTAAATGATCCATAAATAGGATCAACCCTAAAACCATATGACAAACATAAATGGACATAAATTGTACACAAATAACAAAAAAAAAAATTAATAATAAATAAATAAACAACCGGTATATATTGATCTCCAATTCCCTTAATGCAGGGTGCCAAAGTTCCTTTGCAGATTAGATGGTGAACTGTGCACAGCGTAGACTCCCCATCCAATGGTAAAAAGAATATACACAGTGATAGTGACACTGTGTAACAACAGGCCTCAAACTGATACTTGTGGCAACAATTGTATCAAGGCGCAATAGCGGTGCGCTAAGCTTCAAAGTGAAGTAAACGTTGATGGTGAAACAATAATTAATTGGTAATAGATGCAATGGATATGAGTATGGGGGGGATCAACAGTACTCACTATCCTCCAATGGACAGGTTAATCCGATAATTATATGTAGAGAGCAGTCTCCGTGATTAATACCTTGATGTTAAGTAGAGTAACAAGTGTCCAACAGGGTCTCTGTCTCCATACACCGCTCCAGCGGTCAGTGCATTGTGACGTCCGTAATCGTGGCGGCTGTGTTAAGCATCCCGTGATATAGGTCACCTGTGCCGCTCACAAATGCCTCGGCAAGTCGCTATGGTCAGCCTCTGTATTAGCCGCTGGAGGAATGGCAGGCAGAATTCACACACTGCAGCGTGCAGTCTAGGATGGAGTCACACTACCATATAGTGCATCCGTGTCCTCAACGCGTTTCTCCGCACCTGGCGGCTTTCTCAAGAGGCGGATGCATGGGAATTCTCCTGCTAGATATACAGAACTGGTTTCTGATTAGGGGTGTGCACTGGCCACTTTTCGTGTTTTGGTTTTGGTTTTGGATCTGGATCTTTCTTTGTGTTTTGGATCTGGATTGGTTTTGCCAAAACCACCCTTCCGTGTTTTGGGTTCTGGGTTTTAGATCTGTATTTTTTTTTAAAAAAGCATAAAAACAGCTAAAATCACAGAATGTGTGGGTTTTTCTGCTCCTATGCTATTATTAACCTCAATAACCTTAATTTCCACAAATTTCCAGTCTATTCTGAACACCTCACAGTAGTGTTTTTATGTCCAAAAGGTTGCACCGAGGTAGCTGGATGACTATGCTAAGCGACACGAGTGGGCGGCACAAACACGTGACCCATCTAGGAGTGATACTGCAGTGGCAGACAGGATGGCAGTTTGAAAAACTAGGCCCCAAACTGTACATAATGCAAAGAAAAAAAAGAGGTGCAAGATGGAATTGTCCTTGGGCCCTTCCACCCACCCTTATGTTGTATAAACAGGACATGCACACTTTAACAAAGCAATCATTAAAGCGGCAGGGTCTGCCACACAACTGTGGCTGAAATGATTGGTTCGTTTGGGCCCCCACAAAACAAGCTGGCAATTAATCTGTCCCTGCACAAACTGGCTCTACGGAGGCAAGATGTCGTCCTCATCCTCCTCATCCACCGATTCCTCACCCTCTTCAGTGTTGTGTACATTCTCATCCTCACAGAGTATTAACTCGTCCCCACTGGAATCCACCACCACAGGTCCCTCTGTACGTTCTGGAGGCTGGTCTCCCTGGAAGAGTTGATAGTTCATTTTTATGAACATCATCTTCTCCACATTCTGTGGAAGCAACCTCCTGCGCCTTTCGCTGACAAGGTTCCCGGCTACACTAAACACTCTTTCGGAGTACACACTGGAGGGGGGGCAACTCAGGTAAAATAGAGCCAGTTTGTACAGGGGCCTCCAAATTGCCTCTTTTTCCTGCCAGTACAGGTATGGACTGTCTGACATGCCTACTTGGATGCTGTCACCGATGTAATCCTCCACCATTCTGTCAATGGTGACAGTATCATATGTAGTGACAGTAGACATGTCAGAAGTTGTTGCCAGGTCCTTCAGTCCGGACCAGATGTCCAAACTTGGTCCTGCCTGCCCTGCATCACCGCCAGCGGGTTGCTTAGGATACCTAAGTTTTTTCCTGGCAGCCCCAGTTGCGGGAGAAAATGAAGGAGCTGTTGACGTGTCACGTTCCGCTTCAGCTGACAGTGTGTTCACCAACAGGTCTTTGCACCTCTGCAGGCTTGTGTCGGCCAGAAAGAGAGAAACCACAAAGGCTTTAAACCTAGGATCGAGCACGGTGGCCAAAATGTAGTGGTCTGATTTGAACAGATTGACCACCCTAGAATCCTGGCAAAGCGAATGAAGGGCTTCATCCACAAGTCCCACATGCCGAGCGGAATCGCTCCATCTTAGCTCCTCCTTCACTTTCTCCAGTTGCTTCTGCAAAAGCCTGATGAGAGGAAAGACCTGACTCAAGCTGGCAGTGTCTGAACTGACTTCACATGTGGCAAGTTCGAAGGGCTGGAGAACCTTGCACAACACGGAAATCATTCTCCACTGCGCTTGAGTCAGGTGCATACCCCCTCCTTTGCCTATGTCATAGGTGGATGTATAGGCTTGAATGGCCTTTTGCTGCTCCTCCATCCTCTGAAGCATATAGAGGGTTGAGTTCCACCGCGTCACAACCTCTTGCTTCAGGTGATGGTGGGGCAGGTTCAAGAGTGTTTGCTGGCGCTCCAGTCTTCAGCACGCAGTCGCTGAATGGCGAAAGTGGCCAGAAATTTTTCGGGCCACCCAAAGCGTCTCCTGCACGCCCCTGTCGCTTTTCAGAAAATTCTGCACCACCAAGTTTATTGTGTGAGCAAAACATGGGACGTGCTGGAATTTGCCCAGATGTAATGCCCGCACAATATTGGTGGCGTTGTCAGATATCACAAATCCCCAGGAGAGTCTAAGTGGGGTAAGCCACTGGGCGATGATTTCCCTCAGTTTCTCTAAGAGGTTGTCGGCGGTGTGCCTCTTACTGAAACCGGTGATACACAGCGTAGCCTGCCTTGGAACGAGCTGGCGTTTCTGAGATGCTGCTACTGGTGATGCTGCTGCTGTTGCTGCGTAAGGTGATACATCTACCCACTGGGCTGTCACAGTCATATAGTCCTTAGTCTGCCCTGTTCCACTTGTCCACATGTCCGTGGTTAAGTGGACATTGGGTACAACGGCATTTTTCAGGACACTGAGGACACTTTTTCTGACGTTTCTGTACAGTCTCGGTATCGCCTGCCTAGTGAAGTGGAATCTAGACGGGATTTGGAACCAGGGACACACTACCTCCATCAATTGTCTAAATCCCACTGCACTAATGGCGGATACCGGACGCACGTCTAACACCAACATAGCAGTCAAGGCCTCAGTTATACGTTTTGCTGTCGTACTTCATCCTCCTCGCTAAGGACTGTTGGAAGGTCAATTGTTTAGTAAAAGTAGTGGTGTTCCTACTTCCTCTCTGGGATGATGAACGACTCCCAGCAGCAGCAGCGGCAGCAGGAGGCGTAGCAATGCAGGATCCTCCGGAGGAATCCCGGATAGGAGAGTCAGTCATGCCAGTGACATGGCCTGCAGGACTACTTCCAATCCTGACTAAGGAGGAAATTGACGAGGAGGGAGTTGACGGTGTGGTTTGCAGGCGCTTGGATACAACAGGACAACGGGATTTAGGTGTCCCTGGACTGCTTACGGTCTTAGCCAAAGTTTCTGAACTTGACAGTAACTTATTATGAACACACTGCAGGTGCCATATAAGGGAGGATGTTCCTAGGTGGTTAACGTCCCTACCCCTACTTATTCCACCTTTACATATGGTACATATGGCAAGACAGTTGTTGTCCGGATTTGGATAGAAATATTGCCAGACCAAAGAGGTGGAATGTTTGGTCTTCTGCCCAGGCATGACCGTGATGGGCTTTTTCATCCCACGGACAACAACTGTCTCCCTTGGAGCCTGATTTAAACAAACCACATCACCATCAGAATCCTCCTCGCCAACTTCCTCCTCAGCGCCAGCTACACCAGTATCCTCATCCTGTTGTACTTCAACAGTGACATCTTCAATTTGCATATCAGCAAGTGGACTGTGGGTGCTCCTTTCAGCACTTGCAGAGGGTGTGCAAATGGTGAAAAGAGCCACCTCTTCCCGTCCAGTGCTGGGAAGGTCAGGCATTGCAACCACCACCACACTTGAACTCTCCTTGGGGATTTGTGATATCTTCTTAGAAAGCACAGTTCTTCGCTGTGCTTTTGCCAGCTTAACTCTTTTGATTTTTTTAGTGGGAGGAGGGCTTCCATCGTCATGTGAAGCTGAACCACTAGTCATGAACATACTAGGGATCGACCTTAGCCGTTCCTTGCCACTCCGTGTCATAAATGGCCTATTGGCAAGTTTACGTTTCTCTTCAGATGATTTAAATGTTTTTTTCAAGGTAATTTTCCTGAACTTTGTCATTTGGGATTGTATGTGCCCTCTACTATGACATTGGGCATCGGCCTTGGCAGACGACGTTGATGGCATGTTATCGTCTATGTCATGACTAGTGGCAGCAGCTTCAGCACTAGGAGGAAGTGGTTCTTGATCTTTCTCTATTTTATTTTTATCGGAGAAAGTTTGGTCCTCCATTTATGTTATATCGATTTGATATATACGTGCGGCTAAACACAGAAAATATTTTTTTATTTTTGCTGGAGAGTAGTGCACTTTGTGGGTTACACCACCCTTTAAGAAATGAGCCAGCCGGCTCTTTACTTATGGGACACAGGCGCACGCTTGGTGCTGCTCCTTTGTTGATGCACGTGCGGCTACTGCGCACACAATTCACAAACACAGAAAATATTATTTTTTTTGGTTTGGACTGGAGTGTACTTTGGGGGGTTACAGCAACCTTTAACGGTCAAGCCAGCTGGCCCTTTACTTATGACACAGGTGCACGCTTGGCACTACTTTGTTGATGCACGTGCGGCTACTGCGCACACAATTCACAAACACAGAAAATATTTTTTTTTTGGGTTTGGACTGGAGTGTACTTTGGGGGTTACAGCACCCTTTAACGGTCAAGCCAGCCGGCCCTTTACTTATGACACAGGCGCACGCTTGGCACTACTTTGTTGATGCACGTGCGGCTACTGCGCACACAATTCACACAGAAAAAATATTATTTTTTTTTAGCACTTGGGGGGAGCACCCCTGATGGACAGAGCACCCCCTGGACAACACTACAGCACCCCTTTAGGACTGGGACACTGCACAGGACTTTGGAGTGGACACAGCCCCTATGGAGAACTGACTGCACAACACAGTCCAGCCAGCCCCTATGGACTTTGAAGTAGTGGACTCAGCCCCTATTAACAACAGCAGCACAGCACAACACAGCCAGCCCCTATGGACTTTGAAGTACTAGACAACAGCAGCACAGCACAACACTACTCTGCACTACACTACACTACACAGCCCAGCCAGCCCTAACTCCCACCCTCCCTCTTCACTGTCCACAGCCGAGTGAGAAAATGGCGCCGACGCGGGTACCTTATATAGGATCCAAAACCTGCGAGACCCGGAAGGCGGGATGATGACGTTTTGCTTCGATTTCAGATCCGAGTCAGGCGGGAAAAGTCGAGCCTGACTCGGATCTGCCTCGGATCGGGGGGGCTTGGGGGATTTCGGATTTCAGAAATCCGAACCCGCTCACCCCTATTTCTGATATGACATCTCTGCCACTTCAGAGTTTCTAATATAACTGACAGAAGTTCTGAAGACCCGCTTCATTTTAGTTAGGAAAAGACAACAAAACAAAAACAGAATTTTCAAATAACGTTTCACTGAAAAGAACAGTGTCACACTCTGCACAAATTGCAGGACCTACCTTGCTGCAGGTCAGGATTTCTGCCTGACCTTGTTTGGGAACCATGCAGTGACATCGCCATCATGCACTATGTCAGCTGATAGCATTCTTCCAGTGAGAGAGCTCCTGCCTCAGCTGACCTCAGCAGCCTATCAGGGACTTGCAGCAGAGTCATATCCCCTGTGAGAACTCCCACTGGTGCCTGAGCAAAGTGTTGCTTCCTAGAGTTTAGTTCTAACCTGTGGCTCCTTTGTGCAGAAAACCACCACTGCTATCAGGCTCATTTACCAGACTCCAGCGTTCCTGTGATATTCCGTTACCTGTTCCTGACCTTGGCTTCGTTTGTGACCCTGATTTCACCTGACCCCTGGTACTGCATCTGATATCTGGTTTTGACTTCGGTTATTCCCTGTGACCTGTTTACGCCCGCTTCCTGGTACCGTCTAAGTCCGTTGGTTCTGACCCGGCAATATGTCTTCTCTGCTTCATCCGGAGTTTACCAGCACCTGCATAAGAGAACCTATCCTGAGGGCCGTGACCTGTGTGTCGGATGCAGCCAAGCCCATACCTTCTTGCAAGGGTCCCTGGTGAATACCGCCGGCACATTAGACTCCGCGCCTCAGGCTTAGGTCTAGCCAACTCCCTAATACGGGCCGCATCCATAACCATCTGGGAGTTGTGACAAACAGTCCCCAAAAACTTTGACATCAAATTAAACATCCAATGTGAAAAAAGATGAATGACAATCCAGATACTGTAAAGCACCAGCTCAATAATGCTGCCAGTCTCTAAATCAGGGATGGGGAACTTCAGACCCGGGGGCCGTATAAGGCCCGTGGAATCATTTGGTCTGGCCCTCTGAGCTTTTTTCTGCTAGCCTTATCTGGCTAGCAGTGTGTCTAGAATGGCACCCTGCAGCCAGAATCTATGCAGCAGTGCCACCTGGAGTGTCCTTAGGACGCTTCAGATGGTCACACCGCTGCCCTTACAGCTCCACAGAGCATCCTGAGCATTGCTGTTATCACCGGTGATTGAGGCCCCACCCCCGGTGACATCACACGGAAGGGCATGACCTGCACCGGACCCGTGAATAATATTATATATTTCAAAATGGCTCTCCGCAGAAAAAAGGTTCCCCAGCCCTGCTCTAAATGATCAATCCAGTCTGAAGTGGCCAGTGATGGAAATGATCTGAGATTGGCTGTGTGAAAGAGGAATTTTGGGGACTTCTGTTCATCATTTTGTGGCCCAAATTCTCTGAAAAGTACCCTGCTGCCAAGCCATTCAATTCATTGGTAGCAGTTTCTTTTCTTTGCTCTGGAGTCCTGCTACAAGAGGACATTGGAGTAAGGAGGCACAAAACAGTTGAATTCTCAGCTACCCGTACCCAGGTGCAGGCACTTTTTTAAATTAGGGGTACACTTGGTGTTCAGATGAGTGAATTTTTGGTGATGGATGGAATCAAGCAACATTCTCACTTGCATGGAATACACACTTTATCACACTGTATTGAAAAGTTACCTAACTACTTTTTGTTAGTTAAAAATGAATGCAAAGTGGAAGTTAAAATGTAACCATTGGAGTTGAATGTTATTAGCCAACGTGTTCAGAAATTATTAATTTTTTTTAAATCTTTCCCACCCTTGCCGTTATCAATGAGAAGCTCTGAGGATTAATCGTTACTTACTGAACAGGGTAGGGTTCCCTTCTATAAGTTGCAACTCCCCACTGCATACATTGAGTATGTTATCCTGGCTTTTACTTCTAAACAAACACTAACTGGATGGCTGTTTCTGAAACCACTCCTCCAATGACATTTGAATCTCTGTAACACTGATCCATGATTCTCCTGTCCAAAGAAGCATTTGTTTTTCAACTACAGTATGTTGACTATAAGCAAGCTTTCTGGAGCTTGATCCTTCAATTGCTAATGCCATCTTGAGAATGAATTCCTTATTGCCACAATGTATCACAGTGTTCTGATAAGTGTATAGTACCCACATTGTATCCATCGTATTGGCCTTTTCACAGACCCCAACCTGCAGTTGACAATTTTCTACACGAGATAAGTTAAGCTCAGCTCAATATGGAGCTGTCCCTGATAAACAGGAATCTTGAGCTGTCCATGGTACTAACAAACAGCTAGTGATATACTAGAGCAGGGGTCTTCAACCTTGGCCCTCCAGCTGCTGTGGAACTACACATCCCAGCATGCACTGCCACCTTTTTGATATAACTGCATGCTAAAACTATGGCAGTGCATGCTGGGATGTATAGTTCCACAGCAGCTGGAAGGCCAAGGTTGAAGACCCCTGTACTAGAGGTTAATAGATTCCAAATACCAGCACAATCACACTGTATCAATGACATTTGGTAGCTAGCAAAAGGAAAATAATTTTAATGAAGAATATTTACATATATTAAAGGAATAAATATATAACAAAGTACTTAAGAAATGTTAGAAGTTTTCCGAATTGTAATACACTATATATTATAGAAAATATTTTATACATATTAAAACTTAAATGGCATATGAGGTTTGCTGATATATATATATATATAATTTAACAAGAGAAAAGTAACATTGGACACATAAGTGTTTACAATTGGATGCATTTTTCAGGCTGCAGGCACAAAATGCGTCCATAACAATGATGCAAATGCACGTATATACTGAGCTGGATGCAACACATGATGAGTCCAGCTCTGCAAAAATATAATATAGTATGTGCGTGGTTTAGGGCGAGAGTAACAAAACTGTAAAGATGTAGCTTGACTTTGTCAGCAGTAAAGACTAAGGCCCTCATTCAGAGCCGTACGCTCTGAGCAGAGCGCACGCTCTGAATGAGGGCCGTCCTTCATAACTATGGAGCGTCCTCCTGGACGCTCGAATAGCTGTGGGTCACCACCCACAGCCTATACGAGCGTGCAGTTTGATGGCCGTGATGGTCTTGACCATCGAAACTGCGAGCCGGAGCCTGCGGTTGAGGTTTTCAACCGCAAGGAACGGAGTGATTTTGGCTCTATCAGAGCCAAAATCACTCCCACTGACATCACTAGTGATGTCAGTGGGCCGGCTTCTGACGGTAGGCGTACCCTTAGGAACGCCCCCGTCAGGGAGGCACGCCCCCGGCATGCCCACCAAAGGGGGCGTGCTGTCGATGTTGATTGACAGCACGCCCCCTTTGGTGGGCGTGCCGGGGGCGTGCCTCCCTGACGGGGGCGTTCCTAAGGGAACGCCTACCGTCAGAAGCCGACCCACTGACATCACTAATCATCAATCAACATCGACAGCACGCCCCCTTTGATCAGACACAACGAGCGAAGGAAAGTCCTTCGCTCGTCGCGTCTGGCGCATGCGCACGGCGGAGCTCCCTCCGTCGTGCGCATGCTCAGTGCAGAACATCGACCCACTTGCGAGCGGACAGCCGCTCGCGAGTGGGTCTGAATCAGGCCCTAAATTCACAAATTGTACATAGTGCAATACCATAAATGTATTAGATGTGTACTCTCCTTCAGTGTGTGGCATGGTGCAAGCTGTATTTGAAGTGATGCACCTCAAGTTGGCCCAGGCTAGTTCTACAGTATGTGGGCAATACTTGAGAATGGTGTCCCTGCCAATACAGGATTTATAACAGTCATATATATAGACAGATGCAGTAACAGTTCTTTTTGGAATAGAATTGGGTGCCAGATCCTTATCGACAAACGCCGACTTAATAGTGCTTTGCACCTTACACAAATATGTCCACCTTGGCCCTTTGCTTGCTGGTGTCTGTAGCTCCACATACATCTCTAAAGCAGAAATCACCTTCTCTTTGTGGCTTTAACCTGAGGATACACCACTCTAATGGGTAAATTCACTAACAATCGCGTTGGTCCGAATTTGCAGTCATGGGTGTATTTTGTGAAATTTTTAAACATGGAAGTTTACTATGGCAAAACGGGTGTATTTTTTGTATTTTCATAGGTGAACATGGCCGAATCTGAAGTTAAAATGCACTCATAAACATAAATAGAAAACAATACACCATCGTCTAAACACGACAGTACTTTCCATAAACAGGAATACAACACAGGAATTTACCAAGAATCGTGATTATAATCACGGGTGTAATTTAAGCAAACTTGTTTAAAAATTAGAAGTTTTAAATAGACCCTCTCAGCGTGTCTTGCAGACACACACACACAGATCAGTGTGATCCGTGTATGTTTCTGCATCTAATGAATAAAATAAAGTATAAAATGAATGAAAAAAAAATGGTGTGGGGTTCCCCCACTAAAAGCAAAACCAGCCCCGGGCTCCATGAGCCAGTCCCGGTTATAAAAATCCAGGGGAGAAAATGTGTAGGGATCCCCAATATTTTATGAACCAGCACTGGCCTCTGTGAGCTGGCAAGGGTTGCAGGGATAATAGTGATAAGATTGAATTGGTACTAGTGTTATTTACAGTGAGACCACAGGTCCCAGCCTTTTGGAACTTGTGAAACTACAAGTGCCAGCAGGCGGCCGGCACCGGTACCCCCACTGTAAAAAATATATAAAAATGACAGGACACACACCGTAGAAAGTAAAAGTTTAATACACACAAACACACACGTACTATACTCACCTTGTCCCCGGTGATTGGTCCCCTTTTCCAGTAGAAATCCACAATTATTATAAAAAAAAAATACTCATCTACGTCCTGGAGCAGGTCGGTCCCCTTCACCAGTTGAGTGCTGGCCATACAAAAAAAAACACTTACACGGACCAGTACGAACATTGAAGAGATGTATGTGTCTCCACATACATCACTTCCTCTGCAATGATGAAAACTTTGTGGGTATTGTCACTTGCTGAGCACCAGTCACTCAGAGGTCACTCTAGAGTAAGCAGCCGCTGATTGACTGTGAGCGGCTTAACTGTTGATTGACAGCAGGGGCAGATTGAGAATTTAAAGTGGCCCTGGAAAAATTGCAGAAAGTAGCTCATGTTAGCTAGCTAAAAGAGCGTGCCCGAAAAAAGGGGCGTGTCCTTAAGAGAAGGGGCATGTCATGTGAAATATCATGGCAGCAAGCCACTCCCCTTATTTCTATCACACTTGGGGCATGCCCAGCGCTCCTGGAATGCTGGGCATGTCCCCAGTCCCTCTCTCTCCAGTGAATAGACACATTGCACAATGTGCACAGTATCTATTCAGTGGGTGAGAGAGGGCTTCCCAACCTCCTTCCCACCACAAGACAAGACAAGGATGGTCTCATCTTGCGATATTAAGAGATCCTCCGCGGGCCACTTTGCTTGCTATGACAGGCGTAAGTAAGTCATGGGCCTAGACCAAGTGGAACTAAATCTCAAAAAAAAATAATATATATACTATTTTTTGTGCGTACTAAATAAAAATACACCTTACCACCTTTCTCTGCAATGGGGAACCTCTGAAGATATTCACTATTCATGCAAGAGGTCAAATGGTCCAGAAGCTGCATAATTGCATAGGAATGAAGCCAATATCATCACCATGCAATAGAGATTCAACCAGATAATACATAGTAGCAGACGTTTTGGGGCAGGGCAAAATGTGAGTTTTTCTGATCTAACAATTTTATATTAATAAAATATATTTGCTAATTTGGTACCATTGTATCAATAATATGGTTTCTAGAATTGGTGTTTTACTGAAGATTATTGTCCCCCTATTCTTCTAATTTTACCAGCAGTCCGGGATGCGGTCATAATAAAAACCACAAGGATTCTGGACGTCAGAATGCCAGCGCCAGAATCCCAACACCTGTCAGAATCCCGGCTGCTGGAATCTTGAAGGTAAGTAGTGGGGTTAGGTTTAGGCACTAGGGGGAAGGTTAGGGTTAGACACAGGGGTGTATCTATAATGGGTGCGGGGGGGCCCACACCGCACACCCTGTTGAGTCCCATGTTGGCGGTATCAACGCTGTAAAAATCGCCTGGAAAATGGCCGCCACAGCCATTTTCCTGGTGTGTTGCGCATGCACAGTAGGTAAATCACCGGGAAAATTACTGCCACACCATTTTCCTGGTGACCTGCTAATGTGCAGTAGACTCTGGGCACAGACTAGTACCCAGTGTCTATTGCTGTGCAGCTGCACTCAGTGTGCTGCTGGCCGCCGGAGAGAGAGGAGGGTGCCCCGGATGGAGATGGCACACTGGCCCACTCCTCTCTTAATACACCCCTGGTTAGGCACTAGGGGGGGGGTTAGGTTTAGGCACCAGGAACGGCGGGTAGTGGGGTTTTTAGGATACCGACCGACAGTTGTCAGTATCCTATCCCTGTCAGGATGACTGCATTGGGATTTTGTTTGCCAGGATCCCGAGCACCGAAATCCAGTACCCAACCCAGTGGTCCTAATGATGGTGGGAGATAAAGTGGTGGCTGCATTGTTAACAGGGAGGGAGAACACTGGCTTAAATTGGTGGGGGGCAGGGGGGATGGAGAAAATGATATATGAGAGGAACACTGGGCATATTATGTACATACTGGGCAGTGGACAGTGAGGGTATTAGATAGCTATGAGAGCATATTATGTACATACTGGGCAGGGGACAGTGAGGGTATTAGATAGCTATGAGGGAATATTATGTACATAGTGGGCAGGGGACAGTGAGGGTATTAGATAGCTATGAGGGTATATTATGTACATAGTGGGCAGGGGACAGGGAGGGTATTAGATAGCTATGAGGGCATATTATGTACATACTGGGCAGGGGACAGTGAGGATATTAGCTAGCTATGAGGGCATATTATGTACATAATGGGCAGGGAACAGTGTGGGTTGTGCTGGCCAGCTCACCTCCTCTCATTCTCTGTCTGTAGCAGCACTTACAAGCTTTCCTGTGGGCTCTGCTTGGATTCACACTGCTCCATTCACATCTCCTCTCTGTGATAATCAGGTGCTGTGGGAGACAGCAGTATCTGCTCTTCTTCACAAAAGGCAGGAGGCAAAATAATTACATTTGCTAAAGCTACCATTGCTTCTGAACTGGAGGAGGCGGAGCTTCTAGGTGGGAGGCGGGGCTTATCGGCCAGAAGGCAGAACTGCAGTGCTTGGCAGCCAGCTCTCACCACAGGTATTTGGGCCAGGTTTTGCACTGGTGACTGAAAACGCTCCCTCCAAACCTAGTTTGTGAATTGACAAAACTGCTCCCTCCTCCCCCTAAATCTACCACGGAGGCAGGCATACTAGCAGTGCAAGGCAAGCAGGACGGCTGTAGAACCTGCATGAACATGCCTGCTGCAGCTGGGAGACAGCCCAACCCTGCTTCCTGTTGGGTGGGAACTTGCAGCCTCTACTCACGATAGAGGCGGGCCGCGGGCAGCTCTACTAACTGTGACAGGCAGGCTGCCTGATATGCAGGAAAGCAATGACAGGTGACGCGTTCGGGGGCGGGGCCACAGTTGACAAGCGGCCCCACAGACCAATCGGCCCTCCGGGAATATTCCAGACTATGGCCAATCCGCCCAGACGTTTCTCAGCTAAAGCCAACGCCAGTGGTAGCCTATCATAAAAAGGTCAATTCCCTATCTCCTGCAAAAAAAGCTATTTTTTGCTAGTGTGTTAATTACAGGATTTTTGCAGAAGTTGTATAAAAAAAACCCCTTATTATCCCTGCCACACACAGCCACGCACACACACCATTCACAATTTAATTGTTTTTATTTTATATATTAACAATTATTTTCAGATTGTAAACATTAAAGTATTGTCTTAACCACTTAACTGACGTGGTTGTATGGGATGTGAACGCAGCCAGCTGTTCTTCAGCATACAAGGTGCGACTACACCGCCCTTGTGTTTTTGAAGAGGAAATTTGTTCTACACATGTGCAGAACAGACCTCCACTGTCTCCCCAAATTCTCCTGCGAACCCAGCAATTTCTGCCTGGTTTTGATGGAAAAAAGTGGTTAATTAGGTCAGAACATTTTCAATCATGTACTTTTTGTATCCAGATAAAAATTCAATGAGATATGAAAATCTACAGTGGACACAATTACGCAGGAAACATAGAATATTGGAATACTGAACACATTGCAGTGACACAATGACATTCTAAGGTACAGTAACACAAAATAGGTGTGGTCAGTAAGAATACATTAAGCTAACAATGAAATCAGAAGCTTCCAGCTATGGATTGTTACAGTTGTTCTGCTGCTCCCTTATAGCTGTGTTTCTTGATTACCGTATATTAAATTCCTTCTTCATCTTAACTTATCATCTTTTCAATTTCATCTCCTCACCCTCTCTTGCAAAAATTGTAATAAAGGAATTAGCGGAAATGTGAATGCCATGTCCCTAGCCTCATCTGTACCTTTAATTCAAATTTTAATGAGCTGCACTGGCTGCATCCTGGTGCAGTGAGGACCATGGCCATGTAATTGTATTGTGCTATACATAAAGAGTGAGTATTTGTCTCTTCATCATTTTAGCTTTCTCCTGAATTCTCTACAATTGTCAGGAGGTCGGTGTACGTGACCCTGAATCAATTAGCAGACAAGTAATTTGCATCTTCTATGCACTTGTCAGATTGCTCCAATACAACCCTGGCTTACATGAGTGGTATGTGAATCTGCATTAAACACAGACACAAACTAATGTATTTTATGCAGAGGGGAATGTGTGTCTGTTGTGTAACTGAGCACTATATGCTCTTTTCTGTATAGATTGTCTGTCTGCATTGTATACTGTACACAGCATAACCATTTGTAATGTATACCAAGTATATACACCAGTACCTTGTACCTAATCGTTTGTGTGCTTCGCATTGCATAAATCAAGCAGGGTATGCCTCTATATTATATTGTACAGTGTCTTTAATGTATTATACATATAGATCAATGTAATGTTATGTCTGAGTTATATATGGGGGCGGAGAGGGGCAATCCATGCATCTGTACTTTCTGCTAAGAGTCGTTTAAGCCAGTGACTGCTACCTGTGAGTGGTGGTGGTGGTGTGTGGGGGGTATTGTTGTAATGTGGGGGCCTATGGAGTGGCTATTATTGTTATTTTGGGGCTGATTTTTTGAATGTATTGTGGGATTAATGGGGGTATTAATGTTTAGCAATGTTTCTTTTAAATGTTAAGGCATAGGGAACCCTGTGGAAGATGGTGAATCATACTGCCCAGGAAGGTTATTGCCCACGATAACAGTGTGGTATCCAATGGTAAATCTTTGATGTATGGGTCAGAACAAAAAAAAAAAAAAATTGCCTGCAGAAGGGCTTTTTACTGGTTGATAATTAGACCCTAGATGTATATAGGTATATAGAGTGCATCCGGAAAGTATTCACAGCGCTTCACTTTTTGCACATTTTGTTATGTTACAGCCTTAATCCAAAATGGAATAAATGGTATACGAAGGCTGGATAAGCGTGAGAATAACTAAGAATACTGGAGTTTTTTGCTGTATGGCTGTTGAAGACAGCTTTGTTGCTGGGCAGATTATAAGGCTGTCTGGTCATCTGGTCGAGTGAGCCAATGATATTGCTTGAGGGAGAGGTCAGATTCTCAGTATATATTGGCTTGTTTGCATGTGGACAGCCTCTTTTTTCTGGATCTTTGAAACCCACCATCCCACCCATTACTGTTTTTGTTGTGTCACACTAACCTTTTAATTTTATCAATTAAGGGGAGGCGCAGCATGGCGGGAGTACGCTGCAGCTCAGTGGCTTTATGTGGTGCATGATACGTTGTGGGGGCACTTGCCCTCGATGAACAGGCAAATTTGTCCTGCTCTGTGCGGGGGGACCCGGGTGCTTTTGTGCGAAAGCATCTCGGACTGGCACAGGAGGGAAGTGGGACCCTCGCAACGTTAGTGCTTCTAGAGGGGGGACGTTTCAGTCATTCCCCGAGTATTAGAGCAAAGTAAAAGCAAGAACTGAGCCTGCAGCGTCTCTTTGCTACCCTGGTTAGGTTAATTAACTAATTCAGTATAAATAAAAGCTGTGACCTTTTAGCCAAGCTCTTGTTGTCTGTGTCGTTATTTATTAGTTTAAGTTAAGTAAGCTAGACAAGGTTGTTAAGGGTTAGAAGCAATAAACCAATGTATATCTTATTCATTTTTGTCCTCAAAATTCTACACACAATACCCCATAATGACAACGTCTAAAGTTATTTTGAGATTTTTGCAAATTTAATAAAAAAAAAAAAAACTAAAATCACATGTACATAAGTATTCACAGCCTTTGCCATGAAGCTCAAAATTGAGCTCAGGTGCATCCTGTTTCCACTGATCATCCTTGAGATGTTGCTACAGCTTAATTGGAGTCTACCTGTGGTAAATTCAGTTGTTTGGACATGATTTTGAAAAGGCATACACCTGTCTATATTAGGCCCCACACTTGACAGTGCATGTCAGAGCACAAACCAAGCATGAAGTCCAAGGAATTGTCTGTAGACCTCCGAGACAGGATTGTCTCGAGGCACAAATCTGGGGAGGGTACAGAAAAATATCTGCTGCTTTGAAGGTCCCAATTAGCACAGTGGCCTCCATCATCCATAAATGGAAGAAGTTTGGAACCACCAGGACTCTTCCTAGAGTTGGCCGGCCGTCTAAACTGAGCGATCGTGGGAGAAGGGCCCTACTCAGGGAGGTGAACAGGAACCCAATGGTCACTCTGTCAGAGCTACAGCATTCCTCTGTGGAGAGAGGAGAACCTTCCAGAAGGACAACCGTCTCTGCAACAATCCACCAATCAGGCCTGTATGGTAGAGTGGCCAGACAGAAGTCACTCCTTAGTAAAAAGCACATGGGAGCCAGCCTGGAGTTTGACAAAATGCACCTGAAGGACTCTCAGACCATGAGAAACAAAATTCTCTCGTCTGATGAGACAAAGATTGAACTCTTTGGCGTCAGTGCCAGGCATTATGTTTGGAATAAACCAGGCACCGCTCATCACCAGGCCAATACCATCCTACAGTGAAGCATGGTGGTGGCAGCATCATGCTGTGGCAATGATTTTAGAGGCAGGAACTGGGAGACTAGTCAGGATAAAGGGTAACATGAATGCAGCAGTGTACAGAGACATCCTGGATGAAAACCTGCTCCAGAGTGCTCTTGACCTCAGACTGGGGCGACGGTTCATCTTTCAGCAGTACAATGACCCTAAGCACACAGCCAATATATCAAAGGAGTGGCTTCAGGACAACTCTGTGAAAATCCTTGAGTGGCCCAGCCAGAGCCCAGACTTAAATCCGATTGAACATCTCTGGAGAGATCTGAAAATGGCTGTGCATCAATGCTTCCCATCCAACCTGATGGAGCTTGAGAGCTGCTGCAAAGAGGAATGGGTCGAAACTGCCCAAAGATAGGTGTGCCAAGCTTGTGGCATCATATTCAAAAAGACTTGAGGCTGTAATTGCTGCCAAAGGTGCATCAACAAAGTATTGAGCAAAGGCTGTGAATACTTATGTATATGTGATTTCTTAGTTTTTTTATTCAATTAAATTTGCAAAAATCACAAAAAAAACTTATTACACGTTGTCATTATGGGGTATTGTGCGTAGAATTTTGAGGACAAAAATGAATTTATTCCATTTTGGAATAAGGCTGTAACATAACAAAATGTGGAAAAAGTGAAGTGCTGTGAATACTTTCCGGATGCACTGTATGTGTTATAAAGCTGAAAATGAGAAAAAGAAAGGAAAAGCTATTTTTGGAGCATGTACAATATAGAGTAAATGCTGTAAATAGAGTGTTATGGCGTAAAGGTGTTGGGGAAAGCCATGGGAGAGATATTATGACAGGGATACAGCTTCACCCTAGCATGATGAAAGCCCTAATGTGTGTGTTAGAGAGAGTGTGTATTTGCCTTCTGTGTGCAGAGCGGTATGTGTGTCAGTATCATGCAGTACAGTATATCCTGTGTAGGAATGTGTGCATTTGTATTTCACACATACGGAATCTCAGGGAATGATAAATAGGTAGATAGTGAATGTAATTTTGTACTACACCCTGAAGAAATGGTCCGCCGTGGCCTTGAAACTTCAGCTATATGTACAATACAGTACATTGTGTAATAGTTTATATTTTTCAAATTCTCATATTTCTTTAACAATGTATCTGTAATGATTGAGCTTAAAATTGGAGGCTAGTATATACCAGTAAGTGTCTATTAGATTGTGATTAACATAATCCGGAACTATAGTCTGGAACGCATAGTTAAAATTAAGTTCACATCATTTCCAGTTAAAATGTTAATAATAAGCTGGTGTTAATAATATATTTGTATTTAAATAATTTGAGTCTAAAAATAGAGGTGCAGCAAAAATAGTGGAGAAGCACAAACCATAAAAGTGTTTATTAAGGTGCCTATCCACTAGACCAGTGGTTCCCAAACTTTTTCAGTTCAAGGCACCCTTAGTGTGTCCATGATTTTTTCAAGGCACCCCAAGTAAAATATTTACGAAGTGGTTCCTTTTTTAAAGTAGTTTGGTTAAAATAACGTAATTAGTATTTAGGTCAGAACAGAAATACTTATTAACTTGTTTGCAAAAATAATACACATAAATCTAAGGAAAAAAAAAAAAATATATATATACTGTATATATATGTACTGTATATATATATATATATATATATATTTTTTTTTTAATTATAATTCATTTAAAGAACAATTTACAACACTCATTAAGAAGAATAAGAACAAAATAAAAACAATATGTACCAAAATGTGTCCTCCTCCATGTGTCTGTCAATGCAACCCTCTCCTCCATATGTCCCTCATTGCAGCCCCCTCCTCCATGTCTTTCATTGCAGCCCCCCTCTTCCATGTGGTTGTCATTGCAGTCCCCCTCCTCTGTGTGTCTGTACACTGCAGGACCCCCTCCCCATAGTTCCCCATTCCCTCCTCATTGCGGCCTCCTCCATTTAGAACTTTAAGTGGTACTCCCCCTCCTCCTTGCTCTGCTCACCAACCCGACTCTCTCCCACGCATTGCAGCTCCCCCAAGCCCCACCCCGCCTTACTTATCTTTAGCACCGTTTCAGCTCCTCAGCTCAGCTGTGCAGCTAGCCAGGACCTCCTTCAGCAACAAGCAGTGATGTTGCCTTGTAGGCACATCACAGACTGACAAATGACTGCATGATTACAATGTCGTAACCGTGCAGTCTTTTGCCTGTCTTCTAGTGGATAAGCACCTTTAGAGTACAATCTACATGGTGGAACGCAGTCCTGATGTATAGTCTGGAATGCCTGCATTATTAATGTGGTGAAACGCAAATAGGATGTTGAGTCTGGAACTCATGTACTTCCTTAGGAGAATTATCACAGGAATTAGTTAGCGAGAAACTAACTTGGCTGGAGCCGCAACCCGGAAGCATCAGTTACTATATACAGTCAAAAGGTTTATAACGTTTGAATAGTGTATTTACCATTTTCGGAGTCCCCCATGTTTATTGCATATTAGAAGGGTTTAAGGTTGTAGGACAATAAGATTCAGAATTAGCCATACTTGCCTACTTTTTTCTCCATGGAAGAAAAGCAAGTGGGTGCCAATGGGGGCGGGACCTGATGTGTTGCGTCATTAAGCCCCACCCTCACTGTAAATTGGCGCATATTTAAATAATGGGCGGGGCCAAATGATGCGATTCCTATGGAATTGCGTCATTAAGCCCCGCCCCCAGCTCAGAGACCCCCGATCATCGTGGAAATTCTCTCCATTCTGCCCACTTCACTAGGAAGTGGGCAGGAATGTGGGAGAAGTGCCTACTCTACCGGGGGTGCAGGGGGTTTCCCGAAAAATCAGGAGCCTCCCGCAACTTCCCAGAAAGTGGGGAGGAATTTAATTAGACAATTTTCAATATAGCCTTTCCTGATTACCAATTAAGGGCGGAACCACATCATATCCTTGTGGATTTTAAGGGAGACCACTTGAGGGGATGGTCATTCTGCTTACAGAGAAGATTGAGAGTACAGCTCTATTGAATCAATGCACACCTTCAAAGTATAGCAAAGTAAAAAAGGGGGAGATTTATCACAGATTGGAGAGTGATAAAGTGGAGAGAGATAAAGTATCAAACAATCAGCTCCTAATTGTCATTTTTCAAATACAGCCTGCAAAATGACAATTAGAAGTTGATTGGTTAGTACTTCTCTCTCCATTTTATCTCTAAAATTTTATAACTCTCTCACTAAGGGGTAAATTTACTAAGATTCGAGTCTGATCGAGTTTGTTATTTTTAAACTCAATTAGCTACGCTGAAACTCGAGTGATTTGAGGCTCCTGAAAGTCACAAATTTACTAAGAAGTGAGTTTGGCTGAGAGTGAGTTGGTCGATGGTGAAGCAGATGTAGATATCTCCCCCGAGTAGCAAGTTTAAATGAGATTACTCACCCGAGATTGCAGTATTTTCTCTCTGCCGAACTTTCCCAAACAAGCAGCCTGCACATATCAGTGAGATATGTGAAGGCGGCATGTGTTGTATCTGTAAAAACAAAAAGGGTTAAATGTTTAAAAAAAAAATTACGTAGGGTGCCCCCCCTCCCAAAAGACATAACCAACTCCGGGCTGCTCAGCCAGTCCTGGTTCCTAAAATTACGGGATAAAAAGCATGTAGGGTTCCCCCGTAATTTAGGAACCAGCTCCTGGCTGCAGGGCCAGTCATAGTTTTAAATACAGGAGTGAAAAAATATGCATAGGGGTCCCCCTATATTTAAAACCAGCACCAGACCGACACCGACCGGGGTGTGCAACAGCCAAGGAACCCTATCACCAGGTCTCCCCAGCCAAAGCGTTCACACCCCAAGCCGGTCAGCCCAAGCCGGGGATCTCAAGGTAGGTGGGGACTCCCCCAAGAAGATTGGCTAGCGATCCGTGGGAAATACAGATGACAGCGGTCATCTCCCACTTCATGTAATGTAAGTATATGTGACAACATATACTTACACATGTCCGGCATGGATCAGGTCAGTCGTTTTTTTATTTTGCCAAGTACGGGGATGCTACGGAGACCCACGCCAGAAAGGAGGTGAGTATAGGATATTTTTTCCAGGTACCCCCTTTGGATTCTACTAGAGAAAGGGACAGAACAGCTGGCAGCAGGTAAGTATGTGTGAATGAGTTAGATGTGTAATAAAGTTTTACTATACATGGTGTATGTGTCTTGTGGTTATTTAACTATTTATTATACAGTGGGGGGGACGGCTGCCGGCCACCTGCTGGTATTTGTAGTCCCACAATTACCAAAGAGCAGACATGCTGGCACCTGTAGCTCTACTGTAAAATACAATAGTTACAAACTATTTCCCCACACTATTACCCCCGTACCCACAGCCCAGAGGTGCGAGGAAAGGCCCCGGGCTTCAGCCTAAGCCTGGGGTGTGTTCAGGAGAGGGGGGGACCCCTTCTTGGAGGGTCCCCACCTCTCCTGAGATCCCCAGCTTCAGCTGACCGCCTTGGGGTGTGAATGCATTGGCTGGGGAGACCTGGTGATAGGGTCCCCTGGCTGTGGCATTACACCCTGGTCGGTTTGGGTCCAGTGCTGGTTTTAAATATAGGGGGACCCCTACGCATTTTTGACCCCTACATTTAAAACCAGGACTGGCCCTGCAGGCCAGGTGCTGGTTCCTAAAATACGGGGGGACCCTATTAATTTTTTTCCCTGTAATTTGAGGAATTATGACCGGCTGTTCAGCCTGGGGCTGGTTATGGTTTTTTTTGGGGGGGGGGACCCTACTTCATTTATAAAAAAAATTAAATGAACCCTTCATTTACTATTTACAGGCAGAAACATACATGGATCACACTGATCTGTGTATGTTTCTGCTGAACTCGCAGCTCACAGGCAGGTGAATTGATTTCAACGAATTTGGACAGGAGTCTTGTCCGTTCTCATGAGAGTTTAGAAACTCTCATTTTGGTAAATTCCATATCTTCACTAGTGAAAAGTTACTCGAGTTTGGCCGATGGTGAAGTGAAGAGAGATTGCTAACTCTCCAGAATTTTCCTGTAGCAAAGGAGATTTCTCTCCCGAGTTTGACATTAGTAAATTTGCGAGTGGAAAACAATGCCCAAACTCTCCAGAGAATGCTAACTCAACCAAACTCGAATGTTATTAAATTTACCACTAAAGGTGCGTACACACATAACGATTTTTTGAACGATTTAACTATAACGATGTCGTTATCGTTCAATCGTTCAAAAAATCGTTCAGTTCCTGAGTTATAACAATGAACGAAAATCGTTCAAGCATGCTCCCGTTTGTAGTTCATTTCATTTCAGATTGACCAACATAACGATTTTCATTAAGGGAAGGAAAATTTTTCGTTCATCGTTGTAAAAATCGTTCATTATACTTACACTTCAAGGGAATTCTCTGACAGATAATCTGGCAGATAATCGTTGGTTACAAAATCGTTACTTGTGTATGCACCTTAAGTCTTGAAATTTGGAATTTTTATGGTGATTAGTGCTATTAATGTGGCTTTTAACTTTTTTTCATTTTCGTTTAATATTGTTTAAAAATGTATATTTAATTTAGATTTTCATAAATTTGCTTTGTAAAGTTATGCTTTTGTGTCAATAATATATATTTTGTATCAATAATTTTCAAGCTGGTATTTGTTATGTATGTACATTTTTTTTTTTTAATAATATAAGATGAAAGCATTGTTTTTTTTAAATTTGAACGTAGTTTAATTATAATGTTGAAAGTTAGTTTTTAGGTTATATACAGTACGCCAGGGGTGGGGAACTTTTTATCTGCCGAGGGCCATTTTGATATATATAACATTATTTGCGGGCCTGGTTTAGGCCATGCCCCCTACGTGTGACATCACATGGGCGCAGGGCCACAATCACCGGTGATTACAGCACTGCCCGGAGCATCCTGAGGATGTTTCAGGGAGCTGTAAGGGCAGCGTTGTTACCGTCTGAAGCATCCTAAGGATGCTCCATGTAGCACTGCTGCATAGATTTCTGGCTACAGTGTGCCATTCTAGGCAATCTGCTAGCCAAATGAGACTAGCAGAAAAAAGATCTGAGGGCCAGACCAAATTATACAGAGGGCCTTATAAGGCCCCCAGGCAGGTGGTTCCCCATCCCTGATATACACAATATGAAATGCTGACACTTACATTATCGACACCGGTCAGAATCCCGGCGTCTGCATCCTGATCGACGGGATGCCGAAGGTAGTAGCGGGGTTGGGGGGAGGGTTAGGGTTAGGTTCAGGGTGCGGGGAGGGTTAGGTTAGGTTCAGACACTTGGGGGCGAGGTTAGTGTCTCATGTTAAACATGCACATACATATATATATATATATATATATATATATATATGTAGCAATATACTATATATATATATATATATATATATATATATTTCTCGTACATGCATACTAACACACATATACAGTGTACACACATAAACACATATACACCGTATACACACACACTAACACATATATACAAATTAACACATATATACACACTAACACATTCACAGTATGCACACTATAACACCTACAGTATATACATACAAACGCATACATACACATATATATATATACAATAAATCAGTACACATACTTACATTTTTATGCTGCAACTGCAGGTTGAAAATGGGGGCGGATGCTTCACATTAAGCCCCACCCCCTCACATCATACTGACTCGATTTGCGAGTAATATGGGGGCGGGGCTTGTCATTTTGGCTCCACCCCCACTTCGCCGAGATTTGTCCATCAGGGGGGGTTTCTAATTACTCAGAACCCCCCCTGCCTGTGCCTGTTGTGGGGGGCCTTTTTATGTGGGGGCCCCGGGACAACTGCCCCTGTCATCCCCCCCTTAATCCATCCCTGCGTGCAGCTTTTACATGTTAAATGAACAAAAATGGAGCTTTACTGTCAGCATACAGGAACAAAATAATAAATGACCTAGCCTCCATGCAGGGCACTACATCACTTCTTGAACCTGCTAGTCCGCTCGCTCTGAATCAGGGCCCTACCACCTAAAATTGGAGCGGCCTCCTGACCACCCACAGCTTATGTGAGCGGCCAAAAAGATGATCGCGATGGTCAAGACCATCGCGACCATCGGGCTTGCGACGAGACCCTGCGGTAGGGTCTCACTGCCGCAAGCCCAGGAGTGCTTTTGGCTCTATCAGAGCCAAAAGTACTCCCACTAACATCACTAGTGATGTCAGTGGGGCCAGCCCCAGACGGTAGGCGTTCCCATGGGAACGCCTCCATCTGGGCAGCAACGCCCCCGGCACGCTCACCAAAGGGGACGTGCTGTCAATCACCATCGACAGCATGCCCCCTTTGGTGCAAGACCCATAGCGACGGCTTGGCCCCAGCTATGCGGGTCTCACGCATGCGCACGATGGAGCTCCCTCCATCGTGCGCATGTGCACTAGGGCACCATCGACCCGCTTGCGAGCACTCAGCGCTCGTGAGCGGGTCTGAATCAGGCCCACAGTCTCTTATAGTCCTGTCTCTCACAGATATAGACATGGCCTCCTGGCTTCCAAAAAGTCACACAAAGTCTCTCTTTGTCCTCTATGCCATCTGCAGGTATGGACACTGACCCCCTGTCCTGCAACTTGGCTGCTACACTGTGATATAGCTTCACATAAACAGTCTCAGGACCTCATTCAGAGCTGGACGCTATTTGCGCTTGTTCGTTCAGTAAAAAGGGATGGCTATTCAAATGAACCGTTCGCTCTTTGCGGTCTGTTCACGCCTCTAGGTCTGAACGAGCGAAAGAAACATGCGGTCGTTTTTTGGAAAACTACGCCTCCTGGCCGCTCGCATCCTACGTCATGTCCGCTATTTATTAGATTAATCGAGTACATCAACCAGCGTATGAACTGCTCGCTATTCTTGTGGTTGGTTTTTCCTACCGCAATCTTGCGAGCAGTTCTGACTATAAAATAACCCAGTGACGTGGTCAATGACGCTGCTGTATTAATTATGCACACCCATAAAACGCCCATTTTGACCTTTAAGCACGCCTGCGTTAGGATCTCCACTCCCCGTTTTCAAGCACCTTCCCATGTTACCACCCACATACGCCTCCTCCTGTCACTCAAAATAGCAGGCATTCGCTATTTAGCGAACAAACGATTTTCAGCCGCACTGACTGGTTCGCGCATGTGTATTACGATCCGTACGCATGCGCAGTTGTGCAAACATCGCTCAGAACGAACGCTTACGAGCGGCTCTGAATCAGGCCCTCAGAGTGTTATGGTCCTCCCTGCCTTTTGCTTGTCTGGACACTGGCCTCCAGACACACTGGGCTCTATAGCTACAAAAGTCCCACTTGGGCAACCTGACTGGTCTGCCTCATCAGCCCCACCTGGACTCTGTACACAAGGCAGCCCTTCAGTGTGGTCACACTTCCTTTTTCTTCCCTGTGTGGGTGGATCCAATAAATATATATATACAGCATACTGTTAGTGGGTCAGAACTTCCAATTGCTTCAGCTGCTAGCTCCACTCACATCGCACTATGTGAGAGAATAAATTTGCCCTGTTGGTATTCTAATGCAGGTAAATTACACAATATTCTACCTAAATTAAGGTACACAAAGTATTTTGTAATAACACAAGTACAAGGTAAAAACATAAAATATATACTGTACTTTGGTCTCTATATATTAAAACACAAAGGCTGGCATGACCACCATGTGCTTTAGAACCCGGATTAGTGCTATTCAAATACACAAGCTCCTTCTAATATATGCAAGTTTTCCCTAAATCATTATTGTACTGGAGATTTGAATCCATTGCCTCAGAATTTCCAGTAGAATGCTGTTTTACTCAACCCCACAGTGTTTTTCTGCTGTTGTTGTTCTGTACAAATGAATCCCACTCCCTTCCTCATCACTCCTGAGACCGACACGAAGCTCAAGCTATAAACCAGCTTATAGATCTTCAGCTTACTGGTCCAAATCTCTCCATATTAGTTCCCCCAGGATCACACAAAAGAAACCAGCAGCGGCCAGCTGGAGGCAGAGAAAGGAGACATTTTAAAGCCCAGTAATGTACATATTTAATTTAACACATTCTTCTTTTTAAGGGTCTAATAAATAATGGGTTAACGTCATTTAAATATTCCTGTGGACCCTAACTACTTATGGTTTGTGTGCAAAATCTTCCAAAAGCGTGATAGCCCAGTTAACATGAAATTTCCAAGTTTTGATTATTCCAATAATATGCTTAATCTGAAGCACTCAGCCACCAAGTGTCCTCTCTTAAATATGAATAAAATAGCTACAGACAAACCACTAATACACAGTAATCTATAGGTAGGGGAAAATAAATCAATCAATCGACAGAACCACTATGACAAAATCTGACCGGAAGCTGGGGCTATTGAAATCTGAAGGAACCAATAGGATGAATCAAATCTTAAGAGACCAATGGGATTAATCAAATTTGATTGGACCATTGAAATAAAAAACCTCTTCCAATGCGACTATTTAGATCAATAAATTCTGATCGGTGCATTTTGATAAATAACATGAATAATTCTTACAGTTACATTAGTATAAATGGATATATTGCCATGTTTCAAAATGGATAACATTCAAAACATACAGTAGACCATGGACACGCAAAATTAAAATTGCTGTAAACGTAATCATAAACAAGCTGGACCCACCAAATCACATCCTAAAAGTATCTCTTTTTATTACTCAATTCTTCATCATCTGACAATAATAGTATGCATTTACTGCATGATGAGATCAGCTGGGAAAGGACAGTCCAATGGTACATTTGCCTTGGTTGTCAAAATATCCCATTCAGTAAAAAAATTACTCCACAGATGACATCATATATTTAGATGAATACCCAACTCCTAAGCACAAAGTGTGTGTTTTTCAAATTACACATGCGTCTATGCCCTGTATGCAGATTTAGATGTATATGTTCAGTGCCCCTCTTTACATGTAGAGATGATGAATGAGGAAGGGAAAGGGCAGGCTAATGTATACTGCAGCCTGAGTGCTTTAAAGACAAGTTAACAATCCTGAAGCCCTTTTAGGAGTGGAAGGAAGCAAGTATATGTTCTTAGGAGGCCATCTGTTAACGCTGCTTTCACCTTAGTGCAAACTACCTGCTCATGCTGATCACTAGCAGGAATATACAGTATATATCATACTTGCCTATTTTGAATCTTTGGTGGCTCTTCCAGATGCCCAAAAAGTAGTCAAGTCTCCCAGAGGTGGCCTGCGGCCACCCAGTGCATACAATTTCCCAAGTGAAGTGGATGGCCTGGGCAGTCGATGACTCAATTTGCACTGAATCATGGCCTCACCCCCTTCTTTTCAAAGCATTGTATAGCAGGGTGTAGGGCCACAATGAGGTGATTCTGCCATCACACTCACCACATACCTCACTTCTGATGTGCCATGCACCCTGCCTCACCAACCTGGCTAAACCCAGAAGTTGGAAAGTATGGGTGAGGCAGTGGGTGGTAAGGAGAGGCAGTGGATGGCAGGGAAAGACAGAGGGTGACTGGGGAGGCAGTAGGTAACAGGGAGAAGCAGTGGGTGATGGGTCAGGCAGTGAGTGATAGGGAAAGGAAGGTAGTCAGTAGGTGATTGGAGAGGTAAAGGGTGACTGGGGAGACAGAGGGTGACAGGGAGAGCCAGTGGGTGATGGGGAGAGGCAGGGAGTTGCAGAGGCAGGCAGAGAGAGGCAATTGGTGACAGGGACAGGCAGTGGGTAACACAGAGAGGCAGAAGTTGCCAAAGTATGACAGGGAGAAGCAATGGGTGACAAGGAGAAGCAGTGGGTGGCAGGGGAACAAACACACAGTTCAGCACAGTACGGCCATCACATCTGTTGAAAGGAGCTGGCCTAGTCTTTTGGTTTGCAAATACTGGAGTCCAGTGGCTGATCGGCAATTGAAGGGGCAGGAATCCAAGCAGGTGTATGTAAACTCCGCTTCCCCTCCTCAGCTAGCAGTGGCACCAGGATTGTGACGCTGCGGCTGTACACACACACACAATGTCAGTCCCTCCTCCCTAAGGTTATGGGCAGGTCCCTCAGGGTATTGGGACTGATGATACTCCCTGCCCTGGGCCAGTTCAATGTCCCTCAGAAGAAAATCCATTTCTGGTCTGGTCAGCCACAGGCTCCTAAGTCCACATGGGCTCCAGTGCACAACAATGGCTGCACTGCTGGCAATTCCGCCGGGGTAACATGGAGGATACCTAGGAAGATCAAGCCCATATAAAAAAAGCCAGGGGCCCTCCACTTGGAAAATAACAGCCCTGTGCTAAAATTAAAGTGATATAGCAGCATTGCATTACCAATACCAGCATGCCCTGGCTGTTTTAAAGTGTTTGTGTATGGTGACACATATAGTATTACAAGTGCTGGTATACACATGGTTGCCAGGACCTGCAGGAAGCCATAGTGCACCATGGCAAAATGTGCACAATACACACACACTGATTTAAAAAAATATTTTATTAGAAATGAATACCCTCCCACACACATCCATTCAGGGACTGAACTAGCTGCAGTTTAGTGCACTTGGGCCCCGTCGCAATGAAGAGGTCCGCTGCCGACAGCATTACCAGCATGCCAGGTAGGTACTAATAATGAGTCAGACTGACTTATTATGGTACACTGGTGGCTGCCACAACATGGGCAGTAACAAAAAGAGCGGAGGAGGTGGTCCCCTCTGCTAATCCCTGGCTCCTCCTCTCTGCGTCCTCACTAAGGCGGTCCTCCTTTTGTTGCCGCTAGGTATCTGAAGTCCCCAGTATGAAAAAAAAGCCCTCCTGCCTGCCTCTGCCACCCAGCCCTTATGGTCGCTTCCTTCCCCACTTGCCGCTGTTTTTCCTAGGCTGATGTGTGCTATGGAAAGGCTTGGAGCCAGTGGACATCAGCACTTGATGGTTAGTCAAAACTGTTCATGTGCTGGGTCCTCACTCCTCACCTACATAGTGAACTTGACCATGGTAAAAAAGATGAATAGGTGAGTAAGGGGCCCTACTGTGGCATATAGTGAATGATAGGCACTATTGTGGCATAACGTAAATAAAGGGCAACACTGTGGCATAATGTGAATTAGGGGCACAACTTTGCAGCATAACGGGAATAAGGAGCACTACTGTGTGACATAATGGGAATAAGGAGCACTACTGTGTGACATAATGGGAATAAGGGGCACTACTGTGTACATAACATCAATAAGAAGCACTACTGTGTATCATGTTAACAGGGGACACTACTGTGTGGCATAATGTGAATAAGATGAATTACTCTGTTGCAAGGCGTAACATGAATTGAGGGTACTACTATGTAGTGAAATGTAAATACTGGGCACTACTGTGTGGCATAATGTGAATGAGAGACACTAATGTGTGGCATAATATAAATTGTGGGCACAATAATGTGACATTATGTGAATGCCGGACACTACTGTGTGGCATAATGTGATCAGGGCACTATTGTGTGGCATGTGAATTTTGGGCACTGTGTGTGGTATAATGTGAATTTGGGGCATTATAGTACAGTAGATATATATAATGTAACATTTATTATATAACTGTAGCCAGTATTTACCCCACATGTAAAAAATGTGTGTAATTCCACCCTTTGCATTGCAACATAGTTTGTATTGTACAGACATTGGCGTTTCTGTAATGGGTGCAGGGTGTGTGATGCACACGGACCCCTTGGTCCAGAGGGGCTAACACCACACACTCTGTATCCGTAGTTATACTTACTGCTCTAGAGTCGCGAATTGGTCGGTACTGCAATACCACAAAAATCACTGAGAAAATGGTGCAGCAGCCATTTTACCAGTGTTTTGCACATATACAAAAGAGATGTCTCAGAGGAAGTGTCATGGGTGCCATGTTCCAGGAGACCAGTGCATGCACAAAACCAGAGTCTACTGTGCTACCAGAGGGGAGAGGGCCTGCATGGAGCCTTTCCTCTCCTCTCTTAAACCGCCTCTGTTTATAGGTGCAAAGTTACATGCTCTTTCATGCTTTATTCCCAACTCCGAATCAGCCCTGTATTGCTTCTATTTATACCGTGGGAATTTTCCACTGTCTGAAGTGAGACCATGGGAAATCCATGGGACAGTGCCGTTTGTGGGTGGTATCAGGGGAAGGTCCTAGGAATCGGGGAAGTGGATGTGCGAATGCAGGCATGTCTGAGTGTCAAAACGGAGTTCATTGAACAGTAATACGTAGAAATGATATGTCACTAGCTCTTGATTAAAGCATATACTTTCTTAAGATACTGTACCACTACCTGCAGATTGTGCAAAAGCATATTTTTGGAAAAAGCAGTATATGTCTGCTTTTAGACATTCATTGCACCCAGGTCTACATCATCCCCTAAATTTGTCTAGAATAATGGTGCATGGCCTTTATTTCCCTTTAACTACACCTGTCCTGACACTTCTTGTAGTTACACCATCCCTGCTTTCTTTTCTATATCCCTAACTTTCTTTTTCTTTTCAATCTGTAAGCCATCCTGAGCTCCATGTAATCAGATTTCTTTGGAGTGAGTGTTACACAAAAGCCACGAGTCTAATCACAGCTCAAGCAGAAATCTATGCACAGTAGTCACTTGCAGGGATGAATAGGTTAGCCACAAGCTCTGTAACTGCCTGAGTCTCGAATTACTGGGTTAATCAAACTTCAAACCAATCTAACACATAAATAAATTAGTCTAATCAGACATTGCACTGCAGTGCTAGAACATCTCTTTGGAGATACAGTATAAAGGCCCATTTACTAATTATCGTGTTTTTTACCAAAAATAATACCTCATTGATGCTATTCATGGCAATAAGCAAGTATCCACCACAAGCATGTATCATCTCACACATACTGGGGTCTCTGCAATGTGTAAAAGTAAAGAGTTGCATTAGCCAGTGGTCACCGCATTCTATTACTGGGGCAAAGTTCCGGAATGCAACACATTCTGGAGCTTGGAAAATCGTTATGGGGCTGCTTTGCTGTCGAAAATGGGAGACCTCAGCAGATATCTTGGATATCTTCTACATTTTTCTGTAGATACATTTGGTGGATACCTATTATTTGCAGGTTTCTCTAAAAAAAAATCAGAGTTTTGGGGGGTCGTCATGCAACTAATAATTGATAAATAGGCCACATAGAGTTTGTCTTTACCCTAAAAATGTGCAATATACTGGAAATTATGTTGTGCTAATTAAAAATAAGTGTACTTTCTTATCAGCTAAATGCTTAGTTGCTGCTGATGACATATGGAATGACCACTGGGTGATACAGTTCTACTGCTGTTTATTGAAAAAACAAAAATATATAGGTATTACTGTAGGTGCCTAATTATCTGCTAACACCTAGTGGCATCTGAAAGATAATCTTTATTACTTAAGTTGTACAAAGCACATAGAAGACAACTGCCGTTTACTGTACACAGGGGCCGATTCAGACCCGGAAGCTAAGCCTCGTTTGCTCACTATGGGCGATTGCCGCCCGTCTGCGCATGCGTACGCGGCAAAATATGCATGCACAAACCAGTCTGTGCGATGGGAAAGTGCTCGCTCGAAGCCCGCAGATTCGCCGCTCCTTTGAATGACAGTGCCGTTTGTGGGTGGTAACAGGGGAAGGTCCTAGGAAACGGGGAAGTGGATGTGCGAACACAGGCATGTCTGAGCGTCAAAATTAGCATGGATGCAGCATTGTACACGTCACCTGGTTGTATTTCAGCCTGCAGTGAACGCAGTGCTTGTGGCAGGGTAGGATCTACCTTAAGGGCTGCGAGCAACTCCGATGGCTCTCGATGTTACTGATTAATCATACACTTCCTGGAGATGACATGTGCTAAGAGAGAAAAGTTGACGTCAGTACACTATCGAGCGTTCACTCTGCCATCGCTCTCTAAGACATAGAGGGTGTCCTTTCATCTGGCTGTGCGATCATGGCATTTGTGTACCCGCCCCC
This sequence comes from Taudactylus pleione, assembly GCA_031769625.1. NCBI lineage: Eukaryota > Metazoa > Chordata > Amphibia > Anura > Myobatrachidae > Taudactylus > Taudactylus pleione. Next base: position 1,749,223 of record JAUIMM010000017.1, on the reverse strand, counting down.
TGACGGCTGCGAGAGAGCGCAGCTTAGAGTCCGTGTCTGAATTGGCCCCACAGTCTCTAGCAATAACCAAAAGGGTTCCGTAGCACCATATAATGAAATAAAACTGACAAGAAAAATAAGTTCAGAGCAATACAGTCAGTATATATATTCACATAGATATATAAGATATATAATTAAGTGGGAATTTAGCAATTATGTAGAGAAGACAAAGGAGTTTGAATTTGATTCTGAACTGTACAGGGAGCGAGTGGAGTCACTGAAAGAGTTGGGCTGCAGACGTAGAGCCATGATAGGGAAAAATGGGACACCCAGCACAGTTGAGGATATACTGGAGAAGGACAAGGTGTTAGTATTGTAGGCCAAAGAGGAACAGGTTACAGTAATCAAGGCAGAAGATGATGAGCCATGAATGAAAATTTTAGTAGCATAAAGGATGAATAAGGGTTTGCTTCTGTAAATACTCTAGATTGGGAAATAGTTGGCTTCAGAAGGGGACTGTATGTGGGTGGAGAAGGAAAGGGCAGAGTCAAGGGTGTTACTTTGAAATCAGACTTCGGGAACAGAGTATCAAACAGGGATTTGTTTGATAGTAAGGGAGCCCTGATTGGGGGAAGAATGATGAGTTCAGTCAACAAAAAAGTTTGCCATCCAGGATGATATGGTTCACAGATAGTAGGTAGGTGATAAGGAGAGGACAAAGAGATAGAGGTTCAGGGAAGAGAGGTAAAATTTGGGTATCAGTGGCATAGAGATGACAATGAAGTTCTAAGGAGGGTTTGCTGGAGTAGGGTTTGGTCAACAGGCTTAAAATACTACTGTGAGGTCAAGGTATACATTAATAGAGAACTGGACTTTGGATTTGGCCATGAGGAGGTCATTATTGATCTTGGTGAGGGCAGTTTCAGTGGAATGAAGAGACAAAGAACCATATTGGAGAGGGAATAGGATGGAGTGGGAGTACTTTAATGAGGTGAGGTAGTTGCACACTATCCACCTAAGGAACTTGGAGGTATAAGGTATAACAGCTTTGGGAAAACCAAGCCATGCATGAAGGATGAAGGGAAGGTGCTGAAAGAGAGGAGAGATAAATTAGCCAGTTGGGAAATGTTGACGTATGCTTTGAGTGGGCGTGATTAGAAGAGGTTCAAAGGAATATGGTCAAGTGGCAGATAGAGAGTGGAGAGCAGGATAGGAGGGAATGGACATTTGTTCCAGAGACCTAAGTGAAGGAGGATGAGATTGGTAGTGCAGGTAGGGGTGGAGAGGAGAGCAAGGGCCCAAAGTAATAATATATCATGGTGGATGGACTCTATTTTGTAGCTGAAGGGAGTAAAATCAAGTGCATTTTGGAAGGAGAAAAGGTAAAAGGAAATGGACCCCCCACCACCATAGTATTGGTCCCAATACCCCCGCAGTAATGCTCTATTTAATAAAATTTCCCTACAGTAGTGCTCCATATACAATATTCACAGTATGAGGCAGAGATGCAAAAGTAGTCAATAAGTGCAAAAAGCAAAATGCTATTAGATGAGAGTAGCAGGATTGCAATATCCAAGCAAGGAATTCAGCAAGGAGGGTCCAGGCTGTGTACAAAGCAAGTGCTTGAGGTGGAGAGTAGAAGAACTCAAAGTAGACTTTATTCAGTATGATAACTTATTAAAATTATGATTTCTAACATTAGATAAACCTGTCCAAGTCACATAGTAAATGGAAGGCTTTATTGCTCAATATGTCACATCAAAGAATGTTTCAATGGGTCAAAAAACTATAATGATTGTTACTGGAATTGGTGAGGCAAACAGTGTAAGAGAAATGTAAGTCAAATATTGAAACAAAGCAGCTCCACCTAAGTGATGAAGTAAAGGTTATATGTATATTCATACTGGGTGCCATCCAACCCACAATATTACTTGTTACACGGGGTGAGTGCTAACTTCTGTTGTGGGCAAAATAAGCTATAGAAGTCAATAAAACTTATAACACACTATGGAAATCTATGATGAACACTGGGGCACTGTGGCTTCATTACCACTGAACTGTATATAATATCATGTACTGTAACTCATTATCAAAAAATATGTTAATATACTGTACTGTAAGACATTATCAAAAATATGTTATATCTACAGTATTAGTTAATCTCATGTAAGTGCCTAGATTAATATATTTATAATTGATGGCTTGTGGGCGGTGGTAACTAACATTATGTATAGTTTTATATTAAAGCAACACATAATAAAGTAGCAAAGCTTTAGCACGCTGGGGTTATTCTGCAAACAACAGTGAAATCTACTCTTCTGTTGACCAAAAGAAGTAAGTGGAATGTACATAGCACTCTTACAGGAGCTAGTTAGGGATCCAGAGAAGACGCTTCTTCTTATACGCATGTGCAGATTGCAAACATCGGCCAGCTGCATGCGAACGCAGCATTGCGATCCAACCTGAATCAGGCCCATATTTCAAGATCTCATTAGATAAATTGTTATCAGTATTAGAATCTAAAATTATATAAAAAAATATTTCTAACTGCCTATATAATGACTAGTTTGGCCAAATGTATCTAAAAAGGAATTGCATAGCCAGGCTCATGAGTTAAAAATATTCTTATTTACGTAGTACATACCATATTATTATCTACATAAATAATCACATATCTAATTAGAACTTTCTATACAGTTCATACATTTATATACAGTCATCTATATTTAGAGTCTAACATTGTTAGCAATTATACTTGATGAGATCTAGTACTTCCTTGATAAATGAAATGTGAATATGAATTTTTGTGGAAGCTGACTGCATTTTTTAACTAGCAATGTGCTGCATTATAACATGGTGTATACAATCATTTAGATTCTAACATTGATAACAAATATATTTAATGCGATCTTGTACTTCCAAGATCAATAAAATATGTACATAGATTTATGTGAAAGCTAGCTGCAGCTAAACCATAAAGATATTGTACTACTGTGTTTTTGTTTTGCAACATAACATGCTGTGGTTGTGGACTTCAAGCAAAAAAGCTATTTTGTAATTTAATAGGTTATAGGGAATAAGAGCAACAATTTTAATAGTGTATTTCTGGATAGAGAAACACTAAGTCACCCATAGTTTTATTATTTTACCATACTTAACTTAAACTTATCCAACTAAAATAAAGACACTGACAACGATATAGATTTGCAAAAAAGAGGTCGCAGCCAAATTTATTGAAATCAGATTAGGAATTGAAATTGTAATGATCGAGCATGGTGGCGAAAAAGCAGTGCTAACTCGACTACAGCCCGTTTAAGAGTATTACTAAGAAGGAGGTGGAGAATCCACCACCCGATGTGAGCTGCCTTGAGTAGTACCATCCCCCCTTAATCTAGCACAGTGCTGATCCCTCCATAAGATGGAGACCTGGTCCTCCCCTAAGGCAGCAACCGACTCGCCTCTCTCAAAGGGGGGATGCTAGCCAAGTTCAGCTGCACTAAATTGAGCCGCCGAGGAGCACTGCTTTCCGCCAGCTGCGCCTCCCCTGTTGGAAGAAAAACATATAATAACAACATTCCAACGAAACACATCGGCCCAAGCCGATTCAATAAACCTAGGGTGGGTGGGTGGGATCACAACTGGAAAAGAGAAAGCTGACTCCTCCCAGCGCCCTAATATTCATAAACAGAGCCCGCCCAAACAGGTCCCTGACAGGCTGTCACTACTGATTGACCCACTAACCTAACCTATGACGAGACTGCAACCCCCAAACCAGTTTTAACCAGTATTAGCACAATAAAAAACAGGGTGCTTATGTCCTCTCATGCTTATTCTAGCATTCGCGTGCTTTAAGTCACCCATAGTTTTATTATTTTACCATACTTAACTTAAACTTATCCAACTAAAATAAAGACACTGACAACGATATAGATTTGCAAAAAAGAGGTCGCAGCCAAATTTATTGAAATCAGTTTAGGAATTGAAATTGTAATGATCGAGCATGGTGGCGAAAAAACAGTGCTAACTCGACTACAGCCCGTTTAAGAGTATTACTAAGAAGGAGGTGGAGAATCCACCACCCGATGTGAGCTGCCTTGAGTAGTACCATCCCCCCTTAATCTAGCACAGTGCTGATCCCTCCATAAAATGGAGACCTGGTCCTCCCCTAAGGCAGCAACCGACTCGCCTCTCTCAAAGGGGGGATGCTAGCCAAGTTCAGCTGCACTAAATTGAGCCGCCGAGGAGCACTGCTTTCCGCCAAAACGAGGTCCCTAGACAACGAATCGCCACCAGCTAACAGGACCACTAACTTCTACCCATGCCCGACAAAAGAGCCGAAACAAACAATGCCAAACCTTCTCCTGCCAAATGCACTCCATCCTCTCTGTAGAAGTCAACCTCCTCGAAACGTATACGGGGGTGTTTAATGACACGTCCTCCCAGACCCTCTACATGACGAGACACTGCGGCATTCAATTTCCTCCTCACTCTATCCAAAGCCGCGCCACCTTGCTCCCCTCGCCAAAACCTATGAGGAATAACCTCTGACCACACCAAATGCACCTGCGGCCAACGCTCGGCTATTATTTGAAAATCCCTTTTAATGGCCAGGATAACCTCAACACCCTTACAAGTGCCCAAATCATTGCCGCCTAAATGGATGATCAAGCAATCCGGGGCACCCCATTTCTTCTCTGATTCCCAAAGAAGAGGCAACAGACCACTCCAACGAAAGCCTCGCACCCCAATCCAGCGTACATTACCGGGGCCATCACGAGCAAGGGGGTGCCTGCAAGCCCAAAACACATATGAATGGCCTACAATCCACACCCTATCAAACACCCTACCACAACCTGTAAGGGGAAATTATTTAAAAGAACGTTAGTGTTTAATTCGAATTTCAAGTAACCAACAACAAGGTCGGGGAAACTGAGTTATTTGAGTGACCCAGATGGAGGTGAACAACACCAAAACCTCAATGGAGGGCAAAAGGTGAAAAGAACTCCAACCCCCCCTAGCGGCGGGTAGCTTAAGGCACTGGGTTTCCCAAAAAACAAACTCGCCAGATGCGCTGTCTAATTAGGCAGCATGTCGCCTCTCACGTAACCTTTATAAGCGGAAGACCTCCAACGACCCAACCGTTTGATTGCATCGCTGGAAGAGCCCGCTGCTGCCGCACAAGTAGCTGCGCCAATCCTAAACGAATGTGTGCCGTAAAGCTCAACCGGCAAATCAAGCGCTACCAAACACCGCTTAAAAATTGCAGAAAACTGAAAACGTGTCAGTGGCGAAAGGTCCTCATGAACTAGCCATTGCAAACCGCCTTGCTGAAGCTGAGAATTGTAATGCCTAGCTATGCTTACTGGACATATGCTCGGGTCCGGATGAGCAGGGATCGACAGCCAATGCCCCCTACCTAATTGGTCGGTCTTTGATCTTTGAATTTTGAGCAAGATCAAATCCGACTTAACCATCACGTTATTCAAAAGAATCCCCGAGCTTGTTGCTCTCTTGCTAGCAGCCGCCAACTCGCCTACCCGCAGCGCTCCGAAAAATGCCAACACAAAAGCTAATTGAAACAAAAAGGCTTCAAACTGCCCCAAGGCTGCTACTGCCACCAGGGGATTTCTCAACAAACCAGTGTCAACCGGCCTCCGAGAGTCACCTGGCCCTGCCTGCTCTCTAGCCCAACCTTTTAAAGCCTTGGCCAGAAGGAACGACTTGGTTGGGTCTACCAAGCCACGCAAGCGTGAAAAATACGAAGGCGCCGGACATTGCGGCCTTAGACCGGCCCCGCTCGTGCCACATCCAAACAGATTGCAACATGCTATCCTCAATATTCTTACCCCGATCTACTTCAGCTAAGAAAGCCAGCCACGAATCCCACGCTGCCGTATATGACTTTAAGGTGCTCGGTGCCAAAGCTCTCAACGCGAGTCCATCGATGCCGGCCCGATGATCTGCCAGACATGAGCGGGACAAGGTAAGCCCTGGGCGCTGGCTTCAGGTGCCAATGCCCTGAACCTAGTCCCTTGAAAACGAGACAAAGCATCCGCTATCTCGTTCTCAACGCCAGGGACGTGCCGAGCCCTGAAATCAATGTTCCCCTTTAGACACAAAAGTATCAGATGCCTCAGCAAACTGAGAGCCTGAGGGCAGACTGACCTCTGATTGTTAATGGCCTGGACTACCCCCAAGTTATCGCACCAGAAACTTATGCTACGATTGCTAAGCTGCGCAGCCCAAATCTCTACTGCCACCACAATCGGGAAAAGCTCCAAAAGGAGCATATTAGATGTCAAACCGGCGTCCTGCCAGCTTTTCGGCCATGGCTCCGCGCACCACTGCCCCTCGAAAAATGCCCCAAAACCGCAAGCTCCGGACGCATCCATATAAAGCTGGAGTTCAGAGTTGGCCACCAATTCGGGTAACCAAATCCTCACACCATTGAAATCCCGTAAAAAAGCACACCACAAACGCACGTCCTCCTTAAGCTCCCTAGTCAAACGAATTAAATGGTGCGCCTTTTTAACGCCCGCCGTGGCCCTCTCCAACCGACGGCAGAAGATCCTACCCATAGGAATCACTCGGCAAGAAAAATTAAGTAGGCCGAGTAACGACTGCAACTGCCTCAATGAAATTTTCTTTGCAGAGAGGCAGAGCCCTAAATACTCCCGCATCTTACCGACTTTGTCCTGGGGCAATCGACATAAACCCATCACGGTATCAATCTCGATACCTAAATAGGACAAAACTGTGGTAGGCCCTTCTGTCTTCTTCGTCCCAATGGGCACGCCCATAACGCGAAAAAGAGCCTGCACTGATAAAAGCAGCTCGCTGCAGACACCGCTATCAGCTGGACCAACTAATAAAAAAATCATCTAAGTAATGGGCTATCCCAGTTTTTCCCGAACCCACTCGAATGCACCATTGCAAAAATGAGCTAAAGCACTCGAAAAAGGCACAGGAAATGGAACAGCCCATTGGCAAACATTTGTCCACGAAATATGAACCCTCGAACTTAAAACCCATGAACCTAAAAGAGTCGGGGTGCAATGGAAGTAACCTAAAAGCCGACTCTATGTCTATTTTTGCCAATAGCGCTCCCCTACCAAACCCCTGCACTATCCGGAGGGCGTCCTCAAAAGATTGGTAAGTGACGCTGCAGTCCCTCGGGTCCAGAGCGTCGTTAACTGATCCTCCCTCCGGGTAGGACAGGTGCTGAATCAGCCGAAATTTACCCACCTCCTTCTTGGGCACAACTCCCAAGGGAGCAATGCACAAATCCACTAAAGGAGGAGATGAGAAAGGGCCAACCATACGGCCCAATTCCACCTCCGCCATTACTTTGGCCCTCACAATATCAGGATAATCCCTAGCCGATTTAAGGTTCCTTTTTGCTAACGCTGCAACTGACCTAACTATTGGCAAACGAAAACCCTCCTGAAAACCTTGCAATAAAAAGGCTGCTTCCGCCCTAAGCGGATAGCGGCCCAACCACCGCTCCAACACATCTAACTGTATTGGTGAAGCGGCTCTATTTAGCAGTTCGCTGCTCGCCCTGTCCCGCTGCCTGCCCGCCTGTGCGCTTGCACTCTTTAACTGCGTGATTGCCTCCACACGACAGACAGACATGCTTAAAACGGCAGCTTGCTCCTCTGTTGCACTGCCCGTTATTAAAGGCAAAGCACTTTCCCTTTCCTGCCGTATTGAAACCTGGGCGGGCAACAAAGGGCTGCTTACGGCCCACTGGTGCTTCCGTGGTGGGTTTGTTCTGCTGAGTGACCTAAAGCCAGACCTCCACGTCCTTATAGCCGAAGCTAAGAATTTTCTGGCCATCCTGCTTCTTACGGAAAGCCTCGTCATATTGCCGCCACACATTATGCCTAGCGGACAACTGAATGCTGTGAACGAGGTGTAAGTACGGCAGGCCTAGTCTCAGTGTAGCAAGCCGCAAATATATACATCCCGCAAAGCCAATTGGCGTAGCTGCGCCGCGCCTCCTCCGCTGCTGCCCCCCCAGATTTAGCTGTATCCAAAACTTTTTTGGCGTCATGCGTAATGGCAAACATGTCTACGTATTTGCCCTTTCTAATACGCTCCCTCACTTTCGACCTAACGCCTCTTAAAATGGCTGTGTTAGAGCAGTGTACTGCATCACCCGTCGCATCCGGAACCGAGCTGCCTGCAGAACTACGCGCTCTATTCGGGCTTTTACGCTTCCCTTTCAATTGCTGAACGAAATAGCGCATTAGCTTACGCGGTTTATCTACTGAACTGGAAGAGTCGGAGGAATCCTCCGAGTGTGACAAATCAATGTGGCTGTGGTGCAATGGTATCTCACCTGCTCCGGAAGTCGACGGGGTAGCTGACGCCACGGCGGAAACCGCCTCCTGACTTATGCCGCGTGGCATGTCAATCACGTTCAGGGTTGACGACGGCTGGGCATCCTCTGTAGACACAGCATCACCAGCAATGACGGCCGAAGTAGATGGACCCTGTGGACTTGTAACAACAGTGTTAGACACAATCTCATGTGCCACAGAGGCCGCTGCGGGGGCTTGGGTTGGGACCACTGTGGACGGGGAAGCTCTCGCCTGCGCGTGGCTTGAGCATGGAGGGGTGGGTGGCCTAACCGGAGGAGGGGCCGCCGGCAGAGGGGGTTGCTGAATTGGGCCCTGCCTGACAACATAGTCTGGCGCCTGGTGAGAAACCGGATGCTGCAAGCGGAACCATGAAGGGGCAGAATAAAATTGCTGTCCCGCATAGGGCGGCATCACCTGGTGCATGAACTGACCCACCGCCTGAGACGGCCGCGGGTCGAAGCACTGCTGCGGAAACGCTGGAGGGACGGTTGGGAGCACCTGCTGCGCTAAGCCCTGAGCAAAATAAGGGGACCACTGCGCCCCCAATGCCGGGCTGTGCAAAGGCAAATTACGCCGCGCAGGGCCATAAAACGCAACGCTGGGCGCCTGCGGCAATGGCGCCGCGAGAGGTAGCACATACTGTGGCGTAATGGGGGTGCTACGAGCGGAGACACTGCCGTGTCCATCCGCAGCAGCACTACGCCTAATAGGGGAAGCCTGCAACCCTGCCGGGCTGGAGAAAAGCACATTATCCGAGGGGGTTTGCGCTCTTCTAGGGGTGTTGCGCCCCGTCCTCCCTGCCCCTAAAGCAGTGGAGGTAGTTGAAAAAGGGCTGCGCAAATGCTGTGGCTCTGCAGGCGCCTGGGTAACAATGCATGCGGGGCCGGGTACTGGGGTCAGCGAACCCGCCCTCTCCAAGTCCCGACAGCCGGCGGCCATTAACGTAGGGCTCTGCAAGCCCTGCTCATCTAAAATGTCCGCCGCCGTAATGTGGGCGGGGCCAACGACGGGAGCCGCGGCTACCGCAGCAAGGCTCCCGCCGCCAGCCCTTGTTATATTAAAGGTATGGGGGGAAGGGCCCCCCCGGCAGGCCACCCAGACCTGGGGGCCCGGCGGTGAGGGCGCAAAGCCTCTTATCCCCGCGCAGCCAGCCGAGTCCTGGCGGCCGGCGCCCATTAACACAGGGCTCTGCAGGCCCTGCGCACCTAAAATGGCCGCCGCCGCCATCTGAGCGGGGCCAGCGACGGGAGCCGCGATTGCCGTGGCAACGCTCCCGCCACCAACCCCTGGTGACTGTGATGGGCTCAGGGAAGGGCCCCCACCGCGGGCCAGCCAGACTTGCAGGCCCGACGGTGAGGGCGCGAGGACGCCGGTGTCCGCGCTGGAAGCGGGCGCCGCCGGCGCCCGTGATGACACGCGCGGGCGCAGTGCGCGCACCGTGCATGTAAGGGGAAGCGGCGGCCACTGCAAGCGGCCTGGCTGCATCGGCCAGCCGCTGGGGGGGGGCATTGCGGCGCGGGCGCGGCATGATGGATTGGTAAAAGATGGTGGGGGGGTGTAATAAGAGCAGACAGGGGGGTGAGGAGCGTGTAGGAGGGGGGGGGTACACTATGAGACAGATAAATGAAGGAGAAACAATAGAGAAGAGGAAGGAAGTATATGTTAGAAAATTGTAGGTAAAACAACAATAGCAGGAATAATAGCTTAGTCTTATGACACTGAGGTACTTATCCAGAGGAGATCACAACTGGAAAAGAGAAAGCTGACTCCTCCCAGCGCCCTAATATTCATAAACAGAGCCCGCCCAAACAGGTCCCTGACAGGCTGTCACTACTGATTGACCCACTAGCCTAACCTATGACGAGACTGCAACCCCCAAACCAGTTTTAACCAGTATTAGCACAATAAAAAACAGGGTGCTTATGTCCTCTCATGCTTATTCTAGCATTCGCGTGCTTTTATTGGGGTAATTCAATTAACACTGTGGCTAATTACCCATATGGGGAAATGCAATTCAATTAAATAAAATTTTTACCCTTGCGCGGTAAACCAGGGGTAAACGTGCGCTAACCCACTGATTTTGCATAAACTGTGTAGTCAATGGGTTTCCCTGTGCACGGGTGCCCTTTATCTAAGACTTTTTCCTCGCAGCCCCTGATGCTGTGAGGAAAAGTCCACTTCTGTAGTTTTATGCCTAGGATAAACCCCACAAATTGAATCTCCCGGCGTGGGTAATTAGCTGTAGAGTAGCCCCGTGGCTAATTCAATTCCTCCCATGGTTGTTGTTAAAGCTCTAACAGCACCACCAATGTGGATGCTAAAAATTATATAAACCCTACTAGGAATCTAATAATAACATAAATGCATAACTGATAATTGCTCTGAAAAAGCAATGCAAGTTTGCAACTAAAATTTGAGTTGAGAGTTTGCCGAGAGAACACCTCACAGTCCATCTGATGGTATTCACCAGTGACCCCTCCAAGCGGAGGGGATGTGAGTTTCGCTGCACCAAGTGAACAGGTTGCGGCCCTCGGGGTAGGTACCTGCAGAAAACACAGAGATAGATATGGAAGGACTATAAAAAATACACTGACAATGTTGTAAATGTTCAGGTAAGAAATTATGTTACTGAAGTTCCAGTCGTAAAGACTGACAAGGAGATACGATAGGATGTAAATACAGGAGACCCAGACGCAGATGAGTGGTGGGTGATACTCTGAAGACTGGGATACTAGTAGCGGTGAAAGTCAGCGCTAGGTGGTATGAGACGCTGTATAGAGATGGCAGTCAGCACGAATGGTATGAGATGCTGTATAGCGATGGCAGTCAGCACAGGTGGTATGAGACACTGTATAGCAATGGTAGTCAGCACAGGTGGTAGTGTATGAGACGCTGTATAGTGAATCTTGCTGGAACAGGAAGGGGTCTGGAAGTCACAAACTGAGTACACTGGAAAGGAACACAGCGGAGCCTGAGACACTGTCACAGTGGTAGCTGGTCTTTGGCCAAGGACAGCAGCTGACCGACCGCAGGACTACCATAGAAGAATACTGATCAGATACCATGAACCAACATGGCAGCACCCAGGACCGCACCACGGCTATCAGGATGCACGCATGAAGGCTCTAGCAGTGCCTGGGCAGAATACTCAGCCACTACCTGTCTCTACACCTGGCGCCCGGACACCTAGGAGTCAGAAGACGCCATCGCAGGGTTATCGGCCGATCCCAGGCTGCATCCTGACAGTACCTAATTGAATTCCCCCTTAATGTATATTAATATAGGTTATTTTTTATCTGACTACTGCTTAAAATGTGTGCCCCTTTAGCAAATACTTGGGTGTCTTTCTTCAGACTTTGTGAAAATGATATGCAGAACAGTGCACAGCAGATATCTTGCAGCTTCTTGACCTGTTATGCTTAACAGAAGCACACAGTAGACACCTCCCAACTTCCTGACCTTATATTTAGAGCAGCAGCGCACAGTAGATATCTTCCAACTTCCTGACTTTATATTTAGAGCAGCAGTGCACAGAAGATACCTGGGCTTCCTAACTTCATATGCAGATCAGTGGTGCACAGGAGAAACCATTCAACCTCCTGACCTGATATGCAGAACAGCAGCACACAGGAAGTACATGCCAACTTCCTGGCCTGATATGCAGTAGCGCACAAAATATCCCTCCCAAATTCCTGATCTGATACGCCGAGCCCACGGCACGGAGCAAAAGTATCCGAACCTGGACAATGGTACATAGCCCTCAAATCTGTGCTGTCCTGCCTAAATCTGGACAGTTTAGAGGTATTAAATTCACTTATTTATTGAAATGGTTTATTTGACGTGCTTAATGGAGATTTGCATGGTGTTTGTGCCAAATTTTTCTCTCCAAAAACACTATTTGTGGTCTCACTTTCTTCTTATAATAATAATAAGCTGTGAGAATGGGAAAACATTGGTACATTCTTAATTTAATCTATCAGATTTATATATTTTATTTATTTAACTATAGTCAGTCTATTTACTTTAGTGGCTGCTGTCCAATCACTGCTGCCTCAGAGTACATGCAAAAATATCAAGAAATATTTTTGATCCGACGGTGTATTTACCACAGTCATGCCTGGCATCACTACAACACCCAGTAATATCCTAAGCTCCAGGCTGCCGTTGCTTATATATTTTGCATACCGCTGTTACACCTGTGATATCCCTGTGTCATATGCTACTTGTTTTTCTAACTGATTCAATAAATGGAAGAACTGGTTAAGCTGTACCACGTGCGGACACCAGCAACTGCTTTACATATTTAACACCACATGTATCTTGGCCAAAGTGCAATATACCCTGGTTTAACTTTCTGTCTGGAGGACTACTGCTCTCAGCTCGTCTGCTTGCATTTCATATTGATAACCACATTAACCCTAACAGGTTGTGTCACCCGGTACACTATATGGCTAACTCTGCTTATAGTTGCCGGGACACTAATGCATAGCAGCAGACACACAAGGGAACGAAGCAGCGATTTTGTATTCAGTTTTGTAACTGACACGCTTTGTATATGGTTTTCAGAGCCAAACATTCAATTAATTATTCTGGAGTTTGGAGCCTGAAAACTGAAACTCATCCAATGTGAGGCTGAGGGACCTATTTATAAAAAGCAATTAAGACTTTTTCTTTCTTTCTTTTTAACACAAAACAAAAAAATATCATATCATTTATTAAAAGAAAAGCAAAAACAGCTGAGAAACTCTCAGATCTCTGCTGTTTTACTTCAAGCTATGTGGAAGTGCTGGCCCTATAGCTAACAATGGGGTCCACTATGGACACCTCCACAATTAAAGAAGAAACATATGCACATTCCATCCAGCAATCAGTGACAAAAGCAGGGAATACAATGATCTCTTCCTGCTTTCTCCCATAATGTTTTGCATTGCATTGTGTGGCAGCCTCCGACCATCTCATTACAATAGAGTACACTTACCGAATGATGGCAGATAATACAGATCTATTACCGAGAAATTTCCTTTTTATAGGCATCATACTGAAATTTCATGTGATTTGTGCAATTTCACCTATCAGGACTATGGGGGGTATTCAGTTAGGCACCGAAAAGTCGGAAATTTATCGCCGATGATGTCATTTTCGCCTATTACAATTATCCCCGTATTCAATTTCAGACTTTTCGCAGGTTCGAAAAGTCTTTGAAAAAAAAAAACCGGGGATAACTTTTCACCACTGAAATAGGTCGCGAAAAAAAGTGCAGAATTGGAGTTTAGGGTTGCAGGCTTAAAAAAAAATAGGAATAGGAATCGCCCCTAAAAATTAACTGTGTCAAAAAAGTTTTTTTAAAAAAAATAGGGACATCCCAAAAAAATTATTTTAATTTTGGGGTAAAAAAAAAAAATGGGGAACACGTTTTTAAATAACGAAATTAATTCAGGGGGGGTTCTCAAGTATGAGGCAGGTGTTTTAAAGAATGCGGGTGGTTACGGCCGGTGCATTTTTGAAGAATTTTCAAAATGCACTTTAGGGACTTAAAAATATGCTTACCGCCATTTTCATGTACCCCAAACTTGATAGATTGTTTTTTGGGGAAAATAACTATTCCTAAGTGCTATTCTTCACCACTTCTTCATTGCCGCAAATATGCACCTGCCGCGGCTATTACAAACCCCGACTTCCTTCAGCAGGCAAAAATGGGGGTACCCATAGTGATCCCCCATGTCTGGACATCTTTAGGGGGGTCCAGGCACATTTCCCAAGAATTCCCATTTTTTTTTCATTGATCCAATTTCGCCGGGTCCCGTTTTCGCTCCTTTTAAATTGAATACGGGGATAAAGCGAGCACGCGCCCGATACTTTATCCCCAGAAAAGCTCAGATGTGGAGCGAAAATTCCAGCACGGACTTTTCGCTCCCTAATTGAATATGGCCCTATGTCTAGAAGTTCTGCGTTTATCTGCTGGTTTAACATTATATGCAGTTTTGAAAAACACAGCAAGATACATTGCACAATGTGTACTCTTTTGATGCTTCAGATTTGGGATGGCTGTTTTAGATATAGCAGTTTGAAATAATGGACCTGATTGTGAGTCAGGTGCACCTATGTCCAGACAATGGACGGATCAATCCGTCTGCACATTCAGGACCTCATTCAGAGTCGGTCGTTGCGGCCGCTCGGTCGTAAGGTAAAAGGGGCCAGATATGCAAATGAAGCGCTCGCAAGTTGCGTCGTTAAGATGGGATCGTTAGCTGGACAAGCGAGGGAAGGATGCGGCCTTAAGACTAAAAATACGCCCCCTTCTCGTTCGCATTACACGTCATCTCCGGGCATATAAGGATTAATCGAGACCATCGGAGCTGGTCGTAGAGCTTAAGGTTGACCATACCCTCTCTTAAGCACTACGATCAAGTCAGTGTAAAAACCTCCCATGTCACATGTGCCATGACACTACTTAGTTAATTATGCACTCCCATAAAACGCCATTTGCATAGTTAGGCACGCCTGCGTTCGAATCTCCACTCCCTCGTTCACAAGCACCTTCCCCTGTTACCACCCACAAACGCCTCATCCTGTCACTCAAACTAACGACCTGGCTGTGTTCAAGGAGAGAGCAATTTCTGATAGTAATAGCTAGTTTGCGCATGCGCATTGCGAATTTTACGCATGCGCAGTTTAGCAAACATCGGTGGTGTATGACCGAGCAGCCGCAACGACCGACTCTGAATGAGGTCCTCAATCTCCTCCTGTCTGAGTATGCATGAACAGCGCATATGAAGTCTGCAATTCCTTCTTGTGGTGCATGAGTAGTTTGCAGACATTTATGAAATTAGTTCACATTTGGACTTGCATCATGTGGGGTGACCTTTTGAAAATATCACAGATTACAAACCGCACATATAAACGGCAAAATCATGCAGTTTGGCAAAATGCCCTTCAGGTTAGTCTCCCCCATGATGTCATATGACACAAGACAACAAGGTTGCTGCACCCATAAGGGCTGACTCTTGGGGGCCCCCACGTGAGGTGAGGTGCAAGTGAAAAGAGGGTTTTTTATATTATTTTTTATATATTTTTTTACAATTACTGGGACTCCTTAGAATGTTTTTAAATGGATCAATGTAAAAGGCCACTGAACTGTCTGGCACAATTAGCTATGTATGCTATTGTATGTACGCTATGGTGCCTGTACCACCTGCCAGCTATTGATGCATAAATCCAGTCATTACTTATATATCATAGAATTCTGTTTATCCTCTGATCTTACAAGTAATGGAATGATATATCAACATTATCATTTAAATATAGCACCAATGGGTGTAAAGAGTAGGGGGAGGACCTTCCTGCACAGCAATTCACCCTGTGTACAACTATCACTTAACCACTGCAATGCCAACATAATACAGGAGATTATATTTATGGCATTTTATGTACACACTGCCAACAAGAGGATTCACAGATAAGGTCCTAAATGAACAAACAGAATGTAAATTAGAAAAAGAAAAACAGATCATTATAGATAGAGGCGATGTGGTTTTCAGCACACAATACCCTGAGCTGGCAGCACACAGTCTTGTAACCAGCAAGACATTAACATATAAAAGGGAACCTTGGGAGAAATTATTCACTTCTCTACTCTACAAACCTCTGAATATCAGACTACACAACTAAATGGCTGCTCTGACCAATTTGTCAAGAATTTTTCAAACATCAGTGACATACAGTACTCTCAAAATAGCTTTTCAGATTAATGTCTCACAAGTGCAACCATTATACACTTAAATACTCATGTGTCTCATTTTTATCATTCAGGGTTTGGAGAAGTTAAACCTTGCATCGTATGAAGGATAATCTAGATTTACAGGATCTCTCTGTTTTCGTTAGGGTAAATGATCCCTTTTGGATCAAGTAAAAATTCATACATATACTTAAACAATTAAGTAATTAATCAAAGCAAAAGTTTAATTATACAGGTAGAGTAATATTATTAGCATTTCTTTCCAAGACATTTTTTTTCTCAACTTCTTCAGTTTCCTATGCTTCCATTCGCACATGAAGATCAGTAAATTCTTGTATTAGGCACACCACACGGAATTTGCAGGAGATCCCGTTCTTTATTCAACCATTTCCACAGTTTTGACAGCCCTTTTCAACACTTTTGTCCCTGGCCAGAACTTCAACTTAAACAGTACTCCTTAAAAGCCATATTTCTTGCCCCAAGCAGTTGTCCTCATAATTCATTCAGTTTCTACTTTACCAGTTATTTTGTTAGACTATGGTAATATATAATGTGCAGATATACTGTTTAAATCTGCATTAGGGGTGTGCACCGGCCACTTTTCGTGTTTTGGATCTGGATCTTTCTTCGTGTTTTGGATCTGGATTGGTTTTGCCAAAACCACCCTTCCGTGTTTTGGGTTCTGGGTTTTGTGTTTTGGATCTGTATTTTTTTGAAAAAAAGCATAAAAACAGCTAAAATCACAGAATTTGTGGGTTTTTCTGCTCCTATGCTATTATTAACCTCAATAACCTTAATTTCCACTCATTTCCAGTCTATTCTGAACACCTCACACCTCACAATAGTGTTTTTATGTCCAAAAGGTTGCACCGAGGTAGCTGGATGACTATGCTAAGAGATACGAGTGGGCGGCACAAACACGTGGTCCATCTAGGAGTGGCACTGCAGTGGCAGACAGGATGGCAGTTTGAAAAACTAGGCCCCAAACTATACATAATGCAAAGAAAAAAAAGAGGTGCAAGATGGAATTGTCCTTGGGCCCTCCCACCCACCCTTATTTTGTATAAACAGGACATGCACACTTTAACAAACCAAACATTTCAGTGCCAGGGTCTGCCACATGACTGTGGCTGAAATGATTGGTTCGTTTGGGCCCCCACAAAACAAGCTGGCAATTAATCTGTCCCTGCACAAACTGGCTCTACGGAGGCAAGATGTCGTCCTCATCCTCCTCATCCACCGATTCCTCACCCTCTTCAGTGTTGTGTACATCCTCATCCTCACAGAGTATTAATTCGTCCCCACTGGAATCCACAACCACAGGTCCCTCTGTACGTTCTGGAGGCTGGTCTCCCTGGAAGAGTTGATAATTCATTTTATGAACATCATCTTCTCCACATTTTGTGGAAGCAACCTCCTACGCCTTTCGCTGACAAGGTTCCCGGCTGCACTAAACACTCTTTCGGAGTACACACTGGAGGGGGGGCAACTCAGGTAAAATAGAGCCAGTTTGTACAGGGACCTCCAAATTGCTTCTTTTTCCTGCCAGTACAGGTACGGACTGTCTGACATGCCTACTTGGATGCTGTCACCGATGTAATCCTTTAACAGACAGACGCACACTTGTCGCTGCTGCTTTGAGGATGCAAGTGCGGCTACAGCCCACACAATTCACAAAGACAGAAAAAAGAAGAAGAATATTTTTATTGTTTGTGTAGCACACTTTGAGGGTGTCACCACCCTTTAACAGACAGACGCACGCTTGTCGCTGCTGCTTTGAGGATGCAAGTGCGGCTACATCGCACACAAGTCACAAACACATTAAAAAAATAGTTTTCTATTTTTTGGAGCACTTTGAGAGTTACACCACCCTTTAACAGACAGACGCACGCTTGTCGCTGCTGCTTTGAGGATGCAAGTGCGGCTACATCGCACACAAGTCACAAACACATAAAAAAAATAGTTTTTTATTTTTTGGAGCACTTTGAGAGTTACACCACCCTTTAACAGACAGACGCACGCTTGTCGCTGCTGCTTTGAGGATGCAAGTGCGGCTACAGCCCACACAATTCACAAAGACAGAAAAAAAAAGAACAATATTTTTATTGTTTGTGTAGCACACTTTGAGGGTGTCACCACCCTTTAACAGACAGACGCACGCTTGGCGCTGCTGCTTTGAGGACAGTATCATATGCAGTGACAGTAGACTTGTCAGAAATTGTTGGCACGTCCTTCAGTCCGGACCAGATGTCCAAACCAGCCCTTGACTTATGACACAGGCGCACGCTTGGCGCTGCTACTATGTTGATGCACGTGCGGCTACATCGCACACAAGTCACAAACACATTTAAAAAATAGTTTTTTATTTTTTGGAGCACTTTGAGGGTTACACCACCCTTTAACAGACAGACGCACGCTTGTCGCTGCTGCTTTGAGGATGCAAGTGCGGCTACAGCCCACACAATTCACAAAGACAGAAAAAAGAAGAATATTTTTATTGTTTGTGTAGCACACTTTGAGGGTGTCACCACCCTTTAACAGACAGACGCATGCTTGTCACTGCTGCTTTAAGGATGCAGGTGCGGCTACAGCCCACACATTTCACAAAGACAGAAAAAAAAAGAACAATATTTTTATTGTTTGTGTAGCACACTTTGAGGGTGTCACCACCCTTTAACAGACAGACGCACGCTTGTCGCTGCTGCTTTAAGGATGCAGGTGCGGCTACAGCCCACACATTTCACAAAGACAGAAAACAAAAGAAGAATATTTTTATTGTTTGTGGAGCGCACTTTGAGGGTTACACCACCCTTTAACAGACAGACGCACGCTTGTTGCTGCTGCTTTGAGGATGCAGGTGGAATCTAGACGGGATTTGGAACCGGGGACACACTGCCTCCATCAATTGTCTAAATCCCACTGCACTAATGGCGGATACCGGACGCACGTCTAACACCAACATAGCAGTCAAGGCCTCAGTTATACGTTTTGCTTCAGGATGACTGCTGTTGTACTTCATCCTCATCGCTAGGGACTGTTGGAGGGTCAATTGTTTAGTAAAAGTAGTGATGTTCCTACTTCCTCTCTGGGATGATGAACAACTCCCAGCAGCAGCAACAGCACTAGGAGGAAGTGGTTCTTGATCTTTCCCTATTTTATTTTTATCGGAGAAAGTTTGGTCCTCCATTTATGTTATATTGATATATACGTGCGGCTAAAGCGCACACAAACACAGAAAATATTTTTTTATTTTTGCTGGAGAGTAGTGCACTTTGTGGGTTACACCACCCTTTAAGAAATGAGCCAGCCGGCTCTTTACTTATGGGACACAGGCGCACGCTTGGCGCTGCTCCTTTGTTGATGCACGTGCAGCCACAGTGCACACAAGTCACAAACACAGAAAATACAATTTTTTTTGGTTTGGACTGGAGTGTACTTTGGGGGTTACAGCACCCTTTAACGGTCAAGCCAGCCGGCCCTTTACTTATGACACAGGCGCACGCTTGGCACTACTTTGTTGATGCACGTGCGGCTACTGCGCACACAATTCACAAACACAGAAAATATTTTTTTTTTTGGTTTGGACTGGAGTGTACTTTGGGGGTTACAGCACCCTTTAACGGTCAAGCCAGCCGGCCCTTTACTTATGACACAGGCGCACGCTTGGCACTACTTTGTTGATGCACGTGCGGCTACTGTGCACACAATTCACAAACACAGAAAATAATTTTTTTTTTGGTTTGGACTGGAGTGTACTTTGGGGGTTACAGCACCCTTTAACGGTCAAGCCAGCCGGCCCTTTACTTAAGACACAGGCGCACGCTTGGCACTACTTTGTTGATGCACGTGCGGCTACTGCGCACACAATTCACAAACACAGAAAATTATTTTTTTTTGGTTTGGACTGGAGTGTACTTTGGGGGTTACAGCACCCTTTAACAGTCAAGCCAGCCAGCCCTTTACTTATGACACAGGAGCACGCTTGGCACTACTTTGTTGATGCACGTGTGGCTACTGCGCACACAATTCACAAACACAGAAAATAATTTTTTTTTTGGTTTGGACTGGAGTGTACTTTGGGGGTTACAGCACCCTTTAACAGTCAAGCCAGCCAGCCCTTTACTTATGACACAGGAGCACGCTTGGCACTACTTTGTTGATGCACGTGCAGCTACTGCGCACACAATTCACAAACACAGAAAATAATTTTTTTTTTGGTTTGGACTGGAGTGTACTTTGGGGGTTACAGCACCCTTTAACGGTCAAGCCAGCCGGCCCTTTACTTATGACACAGGCGCACACTTGGCACTAATTTGTTGATGCACGTGCGGCTACTGCGCACACAATTCACAAACACAGAACATATATATTTTTTTGGTTTGGACTGGAGTGTACTTTGGGGGTTACAGCACCCTTTAATGGTCTAGCCAGCCGGCCCTTTACTTATGACACAGGCGCACGCTTGGCACTACTTTGTTGATGCACGTGCGGCTACTGCGCACACAATTCACAAACACAGAAAATATTTTTTTTTTTGGTTTGGACTGGAGTGTACTTTGGGGGTTACAGCACCCTTTAACGGTCAAGCCAGCCGGCCCTTTACTTATGACACAGGCGCACGCTTGGCACTACTTTGTTGATGCACGTGCGGCTACTGCGCACACAATTCACAAACACAGAAAATATATTATTTTTTTAGCACTTGGGGGGAGCACCCCTGATGGACAGAGCACCCCCTGGACAACACTACAGCACCCCTTTAGGACTGGGACACTGCACAGGACTTTGGAGTGGACACAGCCCCTATGGAGAACTGACTGCACAACACAGTCCAGCCAGCCCCTATGGACTTTGAAGTAGTGGACACAGCCCCTATTAACAACAGCAGCACAGCACAACACAGCCAGCCCCTATGGACTTTGAAGTAGTGGACAACAGCAGCACTACACTACACTACACTACACAGCCCAGCCAGCCCTAACTCCCACCCTCCCTCTTCACTGTCCACAGCCGAGTGAGAAAATGGCGCAGACGCGGGTACCTTATATAGGATCCAAAACCCGCGAGACTCGGAAGGCGGGATGATGACGTTTTGCCTCGATTTCAGATCCGAGTCAGGCGGGAAAAGTCGAGCCTGACTCGGATCAGACTCGGATCGGGGGGGCTCGGGGGGGTTCGGATTTCAGAAATCCGAACCCGCTCACCCCTAATCTGCATGTGTGTACACACAATCAAACAACTGTTTGTGTGTATGCACAATATTATTTGTACATAACCGTTACCAAATGGTTGCATCAATGGCCAATCGGTCGGATGGCCGTTCCGTCATTCTAGTATGTACTAGAGATGTGCGGCGACCCCCGTGTTTTGGTTTTGGATCTGTATCTTCTCTGGTTTTGGATCTGGATTGGTTTTACCAAAACCGCCCTCCTGTGTTTTGTTTTTTGGTTTTGGATCTGGATTTTTTTCTAAAAAAATCATAAAAACTGCTAAAATCACATAAAATAGACCTGTTTTTGTTTCTACAGTATTATTAATAGAGATGAGTGGGTTCGGATTTCAGAGATCTGAACCCACCCGAATTTAGCAGGTCCGAGTCGGATCCAAGCAGGCTCGGGGTTTCCCTCCTGACTCGGATCTCAAAACCGAGGCAAAACCATAGAGTCGGATATCTTGCGGTTTGCAAGCTTACGTCTCTATGATCAATGTAGTATATAGGGACCATGCGGTGGACGTCATTTCACTTCAGCTGTGGAGACTGAACAGGGAGGGTGGGTAGTGTAGGGCTGGGAGAGTTGCTGGTGTTGTCTGGTGTTGTGCTGTCTGCTGTGTCCTGTCCTGGTGCACTGCTGATCCATTTTGGGCTGGTGCTGTCTGCTGTGTCCTGGGCTGGTGGTGCTGTGCTGTCTGCTGTGTCCTGGGCTGGTGCTACTGATCCATTCTGGGCTGGAACTATCTGCTGTGTCCTGGGCTGGTGGTGCTGTGCTGTCTGCTGTGTCCTGGGCTGGTGCTGCTGATCCACTCTGGGCTGTGCTGTCTGCTGTGTCCATCTGGGCTTGTGCATAATACATCTAGGCTCTGCTGCGTCCATCTGGGCCCACTTCTGGACTCAAAAAACTAAAAAAATAGTCATAACGACCCAAAACAATAAAAGTGTCTTTTTGTGTAATATTTTTCTGTGTGTGTGTGTGTTAGGCTTAACTGCACAACATCCAACCAGTAACGCAAGTTGCAACCTAGTGCTGTCCAACTCCAGTCGTGATCAATCGGTGCTCTTTGCCCAAGTTCTGGAGCTGAAAAAAAAAAAATCAATTGTCTTTTTTTTATCTTTTACTGTCTGTGTGCGTGCGTGCGTGTTAGGCTTAACCACACAAGATCCAGCCAGCAACGCAAGTTGCAACCTATATTGGTGCTTGTGACACTGCTTCAAGACCCGCAGAAAATATGGAGAGCAAGGCCAACAACCACATGTTGTAGCTGCCGCCAGCAGTCATCATGGTAATGCAAGGCCATCAACTTCCTTGTCCTCTATGAAGGCCCATGCCTTCAATCCTCTAAGGTATCCCAACCATCATCGTTACAAAGTCCTCAACTCTATTAATAATTATATCAATCAGTTTTGAGCCAGCAAGCTGGATGCAACCTTTTGTCCCTTTAACTAGATGAATAAATCAATATTTTGAGCTGTGAGGTGGTCAAAACTAACTGGAAACAAGTGGAAATAAATGTTATTGAGGTTATTAATACTGTAGGAACAAAAAAAGGCCCATTTAATGTGATTTTAGCAGTTTTTTTTTATTTTTTAAGAAAAAATCCAGATCCAAAACCAAAGCACGAAAACAAAACACGGAGGTGAGGTTTTGGCAAAACCAATCCAGATCCAAAATCAGGGAAGATCCAGATCCAAAACACGGGGGTCGGCGCACATCTCTAATTATTAACCTTTTATACAACCTCAATAACATTTATTTCCACTCAATTTCAGTCAATTTGACCACCTCACAGCTCACAATATTAATTTTTTCATCTAGTTAAGGGTCAAAAGGTTGCATCCAGCTAGCTGGCTGTCACGATTCCTAGGCGGAACCAAAACTGAGTGATAAATAGAGTTGAGGACTGTGCAAAGATGATGGTTGGGGTACCCCTTGAGGATTGAAGAATTGATAGTCGATAATTGATACAGTCACTGACTGAAAGAGGAATTGATAGTTGATAATTGGTGCAGCCACTGGCTGAAGTAAGAATTGATAGTTGATAGCTGGCACAGCCACTGGCTGAAGTAAGAATAGTTGATACGTGATAATTGGTGCAGCCACTGGCTGAAGTAAGAATAGTTGATACTTGATAATTGGTGCAGGCACAGGCAGCAACCCTGCGCAGCTACGCTGTTGATAAGTGTGGCTAATGCGCGCACACACACAAAAAAAATACTTTTATTAATCTCTTTTTTTTTTTACACTGGGGGAGAGAGCACTCCTGATCGTGGCAGCAGCCCCTTGATAAATGACACAGGCAGCACCTCTGTGCAGCTACGCTGTTGATAAGTGCGGCTAACGCACGCCCTCGCGCACACACACACAGAAAGAAAACTTTTTTTATTTACATTTTTTCCACACTGGGGGGAGAGCACCCCTGAATGAGGCAGCAGCAATAAACAACACAGGCAGCACACCTGCGCAGCTACATTGTTGATAAGTGTGGCTAATGCACACACACACAAAAAATACTTTTATTAATTTCTTTTTTTTTTACACTGGGGGGAGAGCACCCCTGAACGAGGCAGCAGTCCCTTGAAAAACGACCCTTGCAACACCACTGCGCAGCTACGTTGCTGATAAATTTGGCTAACGCACACACACAGAAAAAAAAACACTTTTTTATTTAAATTTTTTTCACACTGGGGGTGAAGATCACCCCTGGTTGACCAAGCACCCCCTGGACATCACAGCAGCACCCCTATATGGACTGCAGTGACACAGGAGCCACTGAAGCCCCCTCTTCTGTCTACAGCACAGCTCCTATAGAGTATAGACAACAACACAGCCCTTATGGACAATAGCACAGCACAGCCCAGCCAGCCCCTATGGACATTAAGCAGCCAGCGCCCATGACAAGTGACAAGTCAACAGCAGCCCCTCATCACTGCAACAGCACAGCCGCTATGGACAACAAGAGCACAGCCCCTCCCTTACTTCCTCTTCACTCTCCACAGCCGGAATGAAAATGGCGGCGAGCGCGGAGAATCTTTTATACAATCGAAAAACCACGAGAATCCAACAGCGGGATGATGATGTTTCGAGTCAGGCGGGAAAACATGAGCCAGACTCGGATCTGCAAAATTCGTGTGGGGACCCTCTCATCTCTAGTATGTACCCCACATAAGTGTATGGTTTATATTAGGGGTGAGCGGGTTCGGATTTCTGAAATCCGAACCCCCCCGAGCCCCCCCGATCCGAGGCCGATCCGAGTCAGGCTCGACTTTTCCCGCCTGACTCGGATCTGAAATCGAGGCAAAACGTCATCATCCTGCCTTCCGAGTCTCGCGGGTTTTGGATCCTATATAAGGTACCCGCGTCGGCGCCATTTTCTCACTCGGCTGTGGACAGTGAAGAGGGAGGGTGGGAGTTAGGGCTGTGTAGTGTAGTGTAGTGTAGTGCTGCTGTTGTCCACTACTTCAAAGTCCATAGGGGCAGGCTGTGTTGTGCTGTGCTGCTGTTGTTAATAGGGGCTGTGTCCACTACTTCAAAGTCCATAGGGGCTGGCTGGACTGTGTTGTGCAGTCAGTTCTCCATAGGGGCTGTGTCCACTCCAAAGTCCTGTGCAGTGTCCCAGTCCTAAAGGGGTGCTGTAGTGTTGTCCAGGGGGTGCTCTGTCCATCAGGGGTGCTCCCCCCAAGTGCTAAAAAAATAATATATTTTCTGTGTTTGTGAATTGTGTGCGCAGTAGCCGCACATGCATCAACAAAGTAGTGCCAAGCGTGCGCCTGTGTCATAAGTAAAGGGCCGGCTGGCTTGACCGTTAAGGGTGCTGTAACCCCCGAAAGTACACTCAAGTCCAAACCAAAAAAAAAATTATTTTCTGTGTTTGTGAATTGTGTGCGCAGTAGCCGCACGTGCATCAACAAAGTAGTGCCAAGCGTGCGCCTGTGTCATAAGTAAAGGGCCGGCTGGCTTGACCGTTAAGGGTGCTGTAACCCCCGAAAGTACACTCCAGTCCAAACCCCAAAAAAAATATTTTCTGTGTTTGTGAATTGTGTGCGCAGTAGCCGCACGTGCATCAACAAAGTAGTGCCAAGCGTGCGCCTGTGTCATAAGTAAAGTGCCGGCTGGCTTGACCGTTAAGGGTGCTGTAACCCCCGAAAGTACACTCCAGTCCAAACCAAAAAAAAAATTATTTTCTGTGTTTGTGAATTGTGTGCGCAGTAGCCGCACGTGCATCAACAAAGTAGTGCCAAGCGTGCGCCTGTGTCATAAGTAAAGGGCCGGCTGGCTTGACCGTTAAAGGGTGCTGTAACCCCCGAAAGTACACTCCAATCCAAACCAAAAAAAAATTATTTTCTGTGTTTGTGAATTGTGTGCGCAGTAGCCGCACGTGCATCAACAAAGTAGTGCCAAGCGTGCGCCTGTGTCATAAGTAAAGGGCCGGCTGGCTTGACCGTTAAAGGGTGCTGTAACCCCCGAAAGTACACTCCAGTCCAAACCAAAAAAAAATTATTTTCTGTGTTTGTGAATTGTGTGCGCAGTAGCCGCACGTGCATCAACAAAGTAGTGCCAAGCGTGCGCCTGTGTCATAAGTAAAGGGCCGGCTGGCTTGACCGAAAAGGGTGCTGTAACCCCCGAAAGAACACTCCAGTCCAAACCAAAAAAAAAATTATTTTCTGTGTTTGTGAATTGTGTGCGCAGTAGCCGCACGTGCATCAACAAAGTAGTGCCAAGCGTGCGCCTGTGTCATAAGTAAAGGGCCGGCTGGCTTGACCATTAAGGGTGCTGTAACCCCCGAAAGTACACTCCAGTCCAAACCAAAAAAAAATTATTTTCTGTGTTTGTGAATTGTGTGCGCAGTAGCCGCACGTGCATCAACAAAGTAGTGCCAAGCGTGCGCCTGTGTCATAAGTAAAGGGCCGGCTGGCTTGACCGTTAAAGGGTGCTGTAACCCCCGAAAGTACACTCCAGTCCAAACCAAAAAAAAATTATTTTCTGTGTTTGTGAATTGTGTGCGCTGTAGCCGCACGTGCATCAACAAAGTAGTGCCAAGCGTGCGCCTGTGTCATAAGTAAAGGGCCGGCTGGCTTGACCGTTAAAGGGTGCTGTAACCCCCGAAAGTACACTCCAGTCCAAACCAAAAAAAAAATTATTTTCTGTGTTTAGCCGCACGTATATATCAAATCGTTATAACATAAATGGAGGACCAAACTTTCTCCGATAAAAATAAAATAGAGAAAGATCAAGAACCACTTCCTCCTAGTGCTGAAGCTGCTGCCACTAGTCATGACATAGACGATAACATGCCATCAACGTCGTCTGCCAAGGCCGATGCCCAATGTCATAGTAGAGGGCACATACAATCCCAAATGGCAAAGTTCAGGAAAATGACCTTGAAAAAGACATTTAAATCAGCTGAAGAGAAACGTAAACTTGCCAATATGCCATTTACGACACGGAGTGGCAAGGAACGGCTAAGGTCGATCCCTAGTGGTTCAGCTTCACATGACGATGGAAGCCCTCCTCCCACTAAAAAAATCAAAAGAGTTAAGCTGGCAAAAGCACAGTGAAGAACTGTGCTTTCTAAGAAGATATCACAAATCCCCAAGGAGAGTCCAAGTGTGGTGGTGGTTGCGATGCCTGACCTTCCCAGCACTGGACGGGAAGAGGTGGCTCTTTCCACCATTTGCACGCCCCCTGCAAATGCTGAAAGGAGCACCCACAGTCCACTTGCTGATATGCAAATTGAAGATGTCACTGTTGAAGTACAACAGGATGAGGATACTGGTGTAGCTGGCGCTGAGGAGGAAGTTGGCGAGGAGGATTCTGATGGTGATGTGGTTTGTTTAAATCAGGCTCCGGGGGAGACAGTTGTTGTCCGTGGGATGAAAAAGCCCATCACGGTCATGCCTGGGCAGAAGACCAAACATTCCACCTCTTTGGTCTGGCAATATTTCTATCCAAATCCGGACAACAACTGTCTTGCCATATGTACCATATGTAAAGGTGAAATAAGTAGGGGTAGGGACGTCAACCACCTAGGAACATCCTCCCTTATACGGCACCTGCAGCGCATTCATAAAAAGTTACTGTCAAGTTCAGAAACTTTGGCTAAGACCGTAAGCAGTCCAGGGACACCTAAATCCCGTTGTCCTGTTGTATCCAAGCGCCTGCAAACCACACCGTCAACTCCCTCCTCGTCAATTTCCTCCTTAGTCAGGATCGGAAGTAGTCCTGCAGGCCATGTCACTGGCATGACTGACTCTCCTATCCGGGATTCCTCCGGAGGATCCTGCATTGCTACGCCTCCTGCTGCCGCTGCTGCTGTTGCTGCTGCTGGGAGTCGTTCATCATCCCAGAGAGGAAGTAGGAACACCACTACTTTTACTAAACAATTGACCCTCCAACAGTCCTTAGCGAGGAGGATGAAGTACGACAGCAGTCATCCTGAAGCAAAACGTATAACTGAGGCCTTGACTGCTATGTTGGTGTTAGACGTGCGTCCGGTATCCGCCATTAGTGCAGTGGGATTTAGACAATTGATGGAGGTAGTGTGTCCCCGGTTCCAAATCCCGTCTAGATTCCACTTCACTAGGCAGGCGATACCGAGACTGTACAGAAATGTCAGAAAAAGTGTCCTCAGTGTCCTGAAAAATGCCGTTGTACACAATGTCCACTTAACCACGGACATGTGGACAAGTGGAACAGGGCAGACTAAGGACTATATGACTGTGACAGCCCACTGGGTAGATGTATCACCTTACGCAGCAACAGCAGCAGCGTCACCAGTAGCAGCATCTCAGAAACGCCAGCTCATTACAAGGCAGGCTACGCTGTGTATCACCGGTTTCAGTAAGAGGCACACCGCCGACAACCTCTTAGAGAAACTGAGGGAAATCATCGCCCAGTGGCTTACCCCACTTAGACTCTCCTGGGGATTTGTGATATCTGACAACGTCACCAATATTGTGCGGGCATTACATCTGGGCAAATTCCAGCACGTCCCATGTTTTGCTCACACAATAAACTTGGTGGTGCAGAATTTTCTGAAAAGCGACAGGGGCGTGCAGGAGACGCTTTGGGTGGCCCGAAAAATTTCTGGCCACTTTCGCCATTCAGCGACTGCGTGCCGAAGACTGGAGCGCCAGCAAACACTCTTGAACCTGCCCCGCCATCACCTGAAGCAAGAGGTTGTGACGCGGTGGAACTCAACCCTCTATATGCTTCAGAGGATGGAGGAGCAGCAAAAGGCCATACAAGCCTATACATCCACCTATGACATAGGCAAAGGAGGGGGTATGCACCTGACTCAAGCGCAGTGGAGAATGATTTCCGTGTTGTGCAAGGTTCTCCAGCCCTTCGAACTTGCCACACGTGAAGTCAGTTCAGACACTGCCAGCTTGAGTCAGGTCATTCCCCTCATCAGGCTTTTGCAGAAGCAGCTGGAGAAAGTGAAGGAGGAGCTAAGACGGAGCGATTCCGCTCGGCATGTGGGACTTGTGGATGAAGCCCTTCATACGCTTTGCCAGGATTCCAGGGTGGTCAATCTGTTGAAATCAGACCACTACATTTTGGCCACCGTGCTCGATCCTAGGTTTAAAGCCTATGTGGTGTCTCTCTTTCCGGCCGACACAAGCCTGCAGAGGTGCAAAGACCTGCTGGTGAACACACTGTCAGCTGAAGCGGAACGTGACACGTCAACGGCTCCTTCTTCATTTTCTGCCGCAACAGGGGCTGCCAGGAAAAAACTTAGGTATCCTAAGCAACCCGCTGGCGGTGATGCAGGGCAGGCAGGACCAAGTTTGGACATCTGGTCCGGACTGAAGGACCTGGCAACAATTTTTGACATGTCTACTGTCACTGCATATGATACTGTCACCATTGACAGAATGGTGGAGGATTACATCGGTGACAGCATCCAAGTAGGCATGTCAGACAGTCCATACCTGTACTGGCAGGAAAAAGAGGCAATTTGGAGGCCCCTGTACAAACTGGCTCTATTTTACATGAGTTGCCCCCCCTCCAGTGTGTACTCCGAAAGAGTGTTTAGTGCAGCCGGGAACCTTGTCAGCAAAAGGCGTAGGAGGTTGCTTCCACAGAATGTGGAGAAGATGATGTTCATCAAAATGAATTATCAGCTCTTCCAGGGAGACCAGCCTCCAGAACGTACAGAGGGACCTGTGGTGGTGGATTCAAGTGGGGACGAGTTAATACTTTGTGAGGATGAGGATGTACACACTGAAGAGGGTGAGGAATCGGTGGATGAGGAGGATGAGGATGACATCTTGCCTCCGTAGAGCCAGTTTGTGCAGGGACAGATTAATTGCCAGCTTGTTTTGTGGGGGCCCAAACGAACCAATCATTTCAGCCACAGTTGTGTGGCAGACCCTGGCACTGAAATGATTGATTTGTTAAAGTGTGCATGTCCTGTTTATACAACATAATGGTGGGTGGGAGGGCCCAAGGACAATTCCATCTTGCACCTCTTTTTTTTCTTTGCATTATGTACAGTTTGGGGCCTAGTTTTTCTAACTGCCATCCTGTCTGCCACTGCAGTGTCACTCCTAGATGGGTCACGTGTTTGTGCCGCCCACTCGTGTCGCTTAGCATAGTCATCCAGCTACCTCGGTGCAACCTTTTGGACATAAAAACGCTATTGTGAGGTGTGAGGTGTTCAGAATAGACTGGAAATGAGTGGAAATTAAGTTTATTGAGGTTAATAATAGCATAGGAGCAGAAAAACCTACAAATTCTGTGATTTTAGCTGTTTTTATGCTTTTTTAAAAAAAAATACAGATCCAAAACACAAAACCCAGAACCCAAAACACGGAAGGGTGGTTTTGGCAAAACCAATCCAGATCCAAAACACGAAGAAAGATCCAGATCCAAAACCAAAACACAAAACACGAAAAGTGGACGGTGCACACCCCTAGTTTATATCAGTTATATTCAAATATTAGCATAAACAAATGACTCAAACTTGACTAGAATAATGGTCAGTGAAACTACCATTTCTGACTGACTGGAGATTTGCAAAGCAGTGGTTTTATGTGCCACATATCGCAATGGTTTGGACACTGAAAACTCAAGTCACGTGATATAGAGCAGACCACATGCAGTTTTGGCCAAACAGACAGAAAAAAGTCTGATTTTTTTAGACATGGTTTGAACAGGCAAGACAACAAATACAGCACATACATAATTTCTTGAGATTCATATCAGAGATATCCGCTGCGGACCTGCTGCACAGTAAACCATTAGAATTGTATGTGCCCATATGCAGAAAGCTCCGGAAGTGTCACTTTCCGGAGCTTCTGTCCTACTTTTTTGCAATAAGCCCCTGGATAAAGATACGAAGGATGAAGGATCCTTCTCCATCCAATCATGGCTTGCACATGCGGAAGTCTACTCAATGCTGGGACAGTTCCAATTAGAATGTCCCAGAAGGTAAGTATTCCTGCATAATGTCAGCAATCACAGATCTGCAGGCAAATGTATTGGAATTTTCTTGTGCAATTGATACATCCCACCATAAGTGAGTTATTGCTATCATGTTTGCAGTTTTATCCCACTCACTTGTTAGTTGTTAGCATTCACATTATCTTTATTGGACAAACACTTTCAAGTACTAAAGTTGTTACTTGAGTATGATCCATATCACCTATTCAACATACAGAAAAACCATTTTGGTGACAAGATAACTGTTGAGACAAGATCAATTACATGTCCCACTTAATGGAGAACTGGGCAGAGTATAAAGATCACTGCCACCACGTGGCAAGTTGGGATGATTCCACATATACATTAAGACATTAGTGTTGTACTCAGGTGTGAGAACACATTTTAACTATCTTTTCTTTATTTTGTTAGCGTTACATTATTTATTTTTTCGATCAGCAGCGTACTAGAGTGCACCTGCTAAATCAGGCCTTAAGTTCCTGAATTGTCATTAACTTATTACTGAAAGGTTGTCCAAAAATACACTATTCAGGCATTATATTTTCTCCCTTCCCTTCCCTTGCCTTTCCTTCCTCCCTTGCACAGTGTGACTCCGGGATCTATATACTAAGCTTTGGAGAGAGATAAAGTACCAACCAGTCAGCTCCTAACTGTCATTTTTCAAACACAGCCTGTAAAGTGACAGGAGCTGACTGGTTGGTACTTTATCTCCGTTCACTTTATCTCTCTCCAAGGCTAAGTACATAGACCCCTTAGACGTATGCACAGATGGCCGATAATCCCTCAACTGTGAAAACATTGGCATAGTGTACATCTCTGAATCAGGCCATATGTCCCCAAACCCTTCACCATGACCACGAGCACTACATATATGTTGCCTAAAACATTTTTTTTGTGGAAACTCTAAGAACATAATTATTTCCTGAAAGCTCCTCCTAATGAGTATTTATAAACTATGTTTTTTTAAGCATTTTAGCTAATCATAAAGTCTGTATTATGTTACGCAGAAGGGGTGTGACTGGCAGCTCCAGTAAGTAAAAAGTACACATGGAAAATGGGGCACTAGTCAGTTAAATATTTAGATATATTTATTAGAATAGTAATAAAAGATTGTAAAAATACCCTACAAAAATGACGATCCAATGTTAAATCACAAATACAATACACCAACATACAACATATAACATAAAATGGTAGAGTACCAATATATATGAGCTAAAGATGGTAAACCATCAACCTTCTAGTTAGGCAAAAAGATATTAGATCTCTATATTAATTTATACACCGAGTTGAATGGTATAAAATGCTGAATAGGTCGTTAAATGGATGATTAGATCCTAAGACTCCGCTGTAAAAAGTAATTCATCCATAAGTCATTAATCGCACTTGTTTATAGATATGTTAGTGCACTTTCCAATGTACCAAGCCTGGTACCTTTGTAGCATTTACTGGCAACAAAGTCTATGCAACGAGATACACAGTAGCAAAACAGTTTTGGACGGCTGCCAGAGAGTTACTATGTAACCACACACATAGAGTCTATTAGTATATTTTGTATGAGAGAAATCTACTTCCTGATGAAGCCGCTGAGCTGTCAGATAGGCGGAGAAACGCGTTGATTGATCTGAGGTTGAGGCGCCAGAGTACACACTATTCCGGGTGCCGGTTACTATACCGTCCTTGAGACCTGATACTTCCCGGTCTGGAAGCCAGCTTCTGTGGATTGCCTGTGTATGAGCTCACAACGGAGAGCAGCACGAGTCACATGAAGCCGCACGCCGCATCACAGGTCGGGTAGGATAAACCCCAAGGGACAGAGTCAATAAAGAGGGCTTTTTACACAGAAATATTTATTTATTTTTCATGCATGTATGCAATCAAATAAGCCCATTCCTCTCTCCCTCATACAAAATATACTAATAGACTCTATGTGTGTGGTTACATAGTAACTCTCTGGCAGCCGTCCAAAACTGTTTTGCCACTGTGTATCTCATTGCATAGACTTTGTTGCCAGTAAATGCTACAAAGGTACCAGGCTTGGTACATTGGAAAGTGCACTAACATATCTATAAACAAGTGCGATTAATGAGTTATGGATGAATTACTTTTTACAGCGGAGTCTTAGGATCTAAACATCAATTTAACGACCTATTCAGCATTTTATTGCACAAACACTTTCAAGTACTAAAGTTGATACACGGTGTATAAATTAATATAGAGATCTAATATCTTTTTGCCTAAATAGAAGGTTGATGGTATACCATCTTTAGTTCATAAATATTGGTACTCTACCATTTTATGTTATATGTTGTATGTTGGTGTATTGTATTTGTGATTTAACAATGGATGGTCATTTTATAGGGTATTTTTACATTCTTTTATTACTATTCTAATAAATATATCTAAATATTTAACTGACTAGCGCCCCATTTTCCATGTGTATTTATTCCTAACTGTTATTGGGGTATCCAGTTTTCCTCAATTGTGTGGTGGCAGCTGTCAGCTTAATTAGTGTGCTAATATTTGATTGCCCAACAGGTTAGCGCCTGTTTTCTTTTTAGCTGCAGTAAGTGCATCCCTTACGGGCGTCCTCAGGATGCCCAATCGGCTGCATATACTGTGCAGGGTGCCCGTCTGGAGCGTCCACAGGACAATCCTGGCTGCAGGGTGACATTTCAGGCAGTGGTTGCCCATAGCTAATTACGGACTGCAAATAATAGCTTCTTGCAAGGAACTACAATAAATTATGACATTCAATTGATATACTTACTGTAGGGCGCATTCACACGTAACGTTTTTTTAAACAATTTAACTATAACGACGTCGTTATCGTTCAAAAAAGCTTTCAGTTCATGAGTTATAACGATGAGCGAAAATTGTTCAAGCGTGCTCCAGTTTGTAGTTGATTTCAGACTGTCCAACATAACGATTTTCATTAAGGGAAGGAACATTTTTAGTTCATCGTTATAAAAATCATTTATTACACTTCAAAAAATCATTCACTTTTACAAGGGAAAATCTGGCAGATAATCTGACAGAAAATCGTTGGTTACAAAATCGTTACGTGTGTATGCACCTCTAGAGATTGATTCACTTAGGTGTGTAGTGGTTGAATTGACATTTAACAGTGTAAAATTCGCCCCCATCGCTGCCCGATCTTACCCTGGACTCGCACATGTTTGCTTGCAGCCCCTTGTGCAAGTCCGGCGGTACAGTTAGTGCGGCTTACAGCAACTCAGAATCAGGCTCTAAATGTTTTCTTTTTTTTTTTTTTACTGTGAAGGGTATATTTCATTCCATCTCAAAGGCACTTGTGCATAAACTATCATTAAAATAATTATTATACTGAATTCTACAAATTTGGCTTTAAAAGCAAAAGATGCACTAGAGTTCCTTGCAATTTAGTCATGCAATTATTGCAACCTATGTTGTACTCTTGTGAATGCTACAAATTTATATAGGTTTACCGAGAACTAAACTTTTATTAACCCATCACCCAGTTAGTAGCAGATGACATTTGCTATAAAATGATGGTCACTTCTTACTAGAGAGATGTCCACTGACCCCCGTGTTTTGGTTTGGTTTTGGATATGGGTCTCCCCTGGTCTTGGATCTGGATGGGTTTTGCCCATCACATTAAATGGGCCTTTCTTTGTTCCTACAGTATTATTAACCTCAATAACATTTATTTTCACTCATTTCCAGTCAATTTTGACCACCTCACTGTATTGTTTTCATCCAGTTTAGGCCCAACATTTGCACCAAGCTAGCTGGCTGACTAAGCTAAGCAGCAACAGTGGGTGGCAAAAACACATGGCAGTTCAACTTCAAACATGGCACATCAGGAAACACTTTTATTATTCAAGAGAGGCCTGAGAGAGTTGGAGTATGTATGCAGATGAAGGCAGGGCAGGGACAGGAAGGGTTGATTTGATTGGTAGTAAATTTAATTTCATTTTTTGATTCCGAAGAAAAATTATGAGGGCGAAGGGGAGGGGTGGGGAGGAGGCATTTACAAAAAAAATTTGATATATTCACATCAGTCCTTGTCACAGAAGAATCCTTGGGCATGGCTGCTGCTGCTTGGAGTTGATTTTCTCATCACAGAAGGGGGCCAGGAAGACTTCTAGTAGTGCTTTCCACATGAAAAACATTTCCCAACCCGTACAGGGGCATTAAAAAAAACATAGCTAGTTAGTGGCCTCAAGCGTAAGATCTATGATTTAAGGCAGGGGTAGTCAATCCTGGTCCTCGAGAGCTACCAACAGTGCATGTTTTCCAGGTCTCCTCACAGAATCACAACTATAATAATTAACTCCTCCTATGGATCTTTCTAAATGTGTTGGTGAGTAATGAATACACCTGTGCACCAGCTAGGACATCTGGAAAATGTGAGCTCTCGAGGACCAAGGTTGGTTACCTCTGATTTAAGGCCTTACGTTGTCTCTTTTTTGAGAATCCTGCGCCTGCTTCTGCAGCTAGGAGTGGATTTTCATCCCAGAAGGGGACCAGGAAGAGCACTTCCAAAAACAATTTATTTAAATAATCTGTTGGATTTTCTTCTGTTAAGGAATTTCCCAACCTGTACAGGGACATTAAAAAAAACAGAGTTAGTGGCCTTCAAAATACCTTTGTTTCCACTGTCCACTTAACCATATTACTTAGATATGTGAACAAGAGGAACAGAGCATTAAATGCAACATTTCAGTTTAAGGTTTAAGTTTTACGTTGTGTCTGGAGATCATTGAGAAAGCAGAAAAAGAGCTCCACCACAAGTGGCAGATGACTAAACTCACACACAAAGGTTTAATAGAAATAGACACAACACCAGATCAGATGTTTACGCTGGAGGATCTGTCTGATTCATCATGGTGCCCCCAAGATTGTGCAAATTCTGCAAAAAGAGAGACTGACACCACAGCTAAACATAAGAGTCACCTTCTGGATGTGAATTGTCTCATTTGCATGGGGAAAACCCAACCCTCAGATGAGATGGATCTCAGCCAGTGGACAACATTGAAATCACCATTAAAAGTCACAATGGAAGACTACAGTGTGGAGAATCTTTCTTCACAGTCAGGAGAGGCCTCAGAGAACATGAAAAAAGATGCTCCAGGTGCTGAACTTCAAGGGATTTCTCCATCATCTTCTGCAGTGTGGAAAGGTTTCATTTACATGTTTTCTATAAAGCAGTTCAAAGTTACAGCCTTCAAAGTGCCTGGTTATAACACCCACCTTTGCCAGGAATTACCAAAGATTATCACTAGCAAAGGAATCATCTGTCCAGAATCTGTCTTGGAATTCATGGATCGTATCTGGCCTGAATGCACTAAGACATCCAGTGATTCTGTCTTCTGTAGCCGACTTTATTCCTACCTGAATCGCAAATTGAATTACGGAATAGTGAGCACAGACAACATGGAGGCCTTTGTTATTCCGCTGTCTGCATGCCAACCAATACCTTCCAGACTACACCCACTGGGAGGACCAGGTCATAATAATGAACATCCCCATCTGTTGCTAGGCCTTCCAAACCATCCATCCTAGACTTCCTGTCCAAAAAGGGTGAATAGGGTACAGAAAGAGGAGCTAGATGTCCTCAATGACATTTTTTTTTCATCTATAATAGATGATGTGGAGAGATAAGAGCTTCAGATGTTGGAACAGGGGCTCCCACCTATTTGGCTTCCCTCCAGAGAGCAGAGTTCTGTTCCTCAGGAAGTGTCTATGCCTGAGATGATAGGTAGTCTCTGTCTGTTGGTAAACACCCTTCAGGAGATGGCAATCCAGAATAATAACAACTATAATAATGTAACCAGCCTGATCCCTTAACAGCAACATACCCCATATGGCCAACTCATAACATGACACCCAGTTTGCAGCCTCCTCTTCCTTATGACACTAATCCAGTCGCCATGGTTGATCAATCAGCCATGTGTGGTCCACCCAATTTTTGACCTTCTACATTCTAACATCATAATAACACACTATAACACACTAGACTTATAATCTTTACTTTTGTTTACGTTTTTGAATAGAACAGTTTTAGAATTTAGGATGTTCACTCTATATAGGTTTGTAAATACAGACTAGTTTTTTAGAGCATATAACTTTATAAACTGTTAGGATAACATTTCTGCTATGTTTAAGATTAAAAAAACAACTTTTTGTAACCCAGTAGCTTAAAAAAAAGGTTTAATTGCAATAATCATGTTTGTTTGTTTTTAAAAAAGAGATTTTTTTATTACTCGTTTTGTTTACAAAATGCAATAAAAATATTTCTAAAAATTTTCTTTTAAAAAAAATTGTTTTTATTTTTTCACTGATTGTGTGGCTAACATGCACACAAAAAAATTGTTTATTTTTTGGGCAGCAGCCCTTGACAGATAACAGCACAGCACCCCTGTGCAGCTACGTCAATGACAGTGACTAACATGCACACAAAAAAAATTCTTGTTTTTTATTTTTGGGCCAGCAGCCCCTTGACAGACAGCGCATCTACGCCAATGACAGGTGTGAACCCCTGAAAAGAGGCAGCAGCCCCTTAACAGACAGCAGCACAGCACCCCTGCACTGATGACAAGTGTGGCTAACACTATTTTTTTTTTTTTTTTATACTGGGGGTGGGTGAAGAGCACCCCTGAAGTACAGAGCACCCCTTGGACAACACAGCACTACAGCCAGCCAGCCCCTATGGACAGGACAATGATGGCCAGCCAGCCCCTATGGACAGGACATCGACAGCCAGCCAGCCCCTATGGACACGACAACAGCCAGCCAGCCCCTCTATAGACAACAGCCAGCCCTTATGGACAACAGTAGCCAGCCCCTATGCACAGCATCAGCATACAATTAACAACAGCACAGCACATGCCCCAGCTCCTTCCCTCTGTACTCTCCACAGCCGGAATGAAAAATGGCTGCGAATCGCGGGACCTTTATAAAATCCAAAACCAGTGAGAATCCGACAGCGGGATTATGAAGTTTTGCCTCATTTTCAGATCCGAGTCAGGTGGGAAAACCCGTGTCGACTCGGATCTGACTTGGATCCCCATAGTTCGGGTGGGTTTGGTTCTCCGTAAACCAAAGCCGCTCATCTCGACTACTTACATCCCTTAACTTGTATCATTGCTTGAAGACTTTCACCATGAGCCTTCAAGGGCTGATGTACAGTTGGACATGAGTTCTTAACATGTGCACAAAAAACTCCTTATGCATCCTTATATCGGTATGCCTATAGATGT
This sequence comes from Taudactylus pleione, assembly GCA_031769625.1. Taxonomy (NCBI): domain Eukaryota; kingdom Metazoa; phylum Chordata; class Amphibia; order Anura; family Myobatrachidae; genus Taudactylus; species Taudactylus pleione. The sequence continues at coordinate 1,711,239 of JAUIMM010000017.1, read as the reverse complement.
GGAACAGATGATGCTTGCAGGCATTAGCCAAATACAGTAAGGGAGTATTCACACAAACATGTCTCACGCAGATCACAACAAAGGCGCATATGCGCCTACATTATCAGGGGACTTATAACTTGCAGATGCTTAACCCCTGGTACAACATACACTCTGATAATCATGATGATCTACAAATGCTTCTGATTGGCTGAATGCATCTTGATCCCTTCTGCTGATACTATTATTAGCATGGCTGTAGCAATCTATTCACACTATTTATTTTTGCAATTGGCTGCATGAAGCCAAATTTCCATTTAATCATTTAAAGTGGAAGAAAACAGATGCATGCAATCAGATTAGTAGCGTGGAACCATGGCGCCCGCAGAAAGTGCATGTCATATCGCTCCCCCTTCCCCCCCCTCCATGTACCGAACTGTGCCAGTGGGGTATGACCAGCCTGCAGGGGGAATACTGAAGTGAAGAGAAAAACAGCAAACAGTGACAGTATCACACTGGGCATAGAGGTACCATTGGGGGAATAGAATGCTTCAGTGATCTGACATTAAGGGGTAGCTCCTTTGGCACTGCTTTATTTATGTATAGTACCAAGGATCTGACTTTTATCTCTTTTGGATCATTGTTATTAGTCAATAGAGGAGATTGTATTATATATTCTGATCATTTAACTTAAATTGACAGAGTACATGTGCTAGAGTGAGATTCCACAGGGTACACAGCTTATTACTGCAACTACTGCCCCGAGCAGCTTTCACTGGAGTGGGAACACCTATGGGAAGCTCCATTCTCAGCTATGCTCCTACTTCGCAAATATACATTGCTCCAATATTAATGTGAGTGCTACTAATCAGGATCTGTCTACCACCATTATTATTATTTCAGGTCTCCTAAAATTTATTAAAATACCTTTCAAATAATAACACTGTGTGGTCATTCATGGGAACACCTCCATTACTTTAAATAGCACAACACTGACTTTTTTTAAACACATATCTTATCATTGAAGTTTAGGATTTTACCTTAGATGTGTCACTTTAAGCCCATTGAAGCACAGAATGAGGAGAGAAGGAGGGAGGGGATCAAATAGGAAAGGTGAGAGGAAAGTGCCGATCAGAGAGGGGAGGTGACAGAAGCCAATAAGAAAGGAGAGGGGTGGTGACAGAAGCCAATAAGAAAGGAGAGGGGAGGGGCAAAGAGTCGATCAGAGAGGATGGTGACAGAAAATAAATAAGAAAGGAGTGGACAGGGGCAAAGAGACGATCACAGGGTAGATAGGGGAGGGAATAAAAGAGGTGAGAAGTGAATGTAATCAATCTAACAGGAAAGGGGAGGTGACAGAAGATGATCACAGAGAAGGGAGGGCCGGAGGGGAGACAATCTGGGAAGCTTGAGGGAGCATGAAATGTAGAAACGGTTCTCAGATCCATAACTTGTTTAGGATATAGAGCAAACAAATTGAGATAAAACTAACAGGCAGCCATCATATTGTGTAGCGTCCCATGAATTCCGGAACCCTGGATGGTGCCCTCTGTCCATTTTGGCGCCCGGAGCTCACCACCCTCGCTACACCCCTGCTTGCAGTTAATTTCACTTAATTTGTACTTTTTTATTTTGTATTTTTATTCATATTTAATTTTCTACTTTACAAGGCCACTGTCATATTAAAATAAAGCTGATTTAAAACATAGATCAGTTGAAGGAGTGACAGTTGGAGCTGTGGATAGACTATAACAGCGGGGATGCATAGTGATAAGCAGCTGAGAGAGAGACAGAGAAAAATATTAGAGTGGCAGGAGAAAAGACTGTGAGCCTGATTCATTACGGATCGTAACTGCGAATGCAATAACAATTACGCACACAGTCTCACTGCGATAGTATGCTAATCCATTGCGATCGCTATGCCATCGCAGCAGCACTACACAGGGATGCCCACCTTACCTTACACACATCCGTAATCCTTATCAAGACTGCAAAACCATTGGTAACATCGAGTACCATCGCAGCCTCATGCACACTTGCACAAGCTCTGACCTTACTCAGTAATTGCTAACGTCATGTTACGCTGTACTCACTGTAATGCTGTGAGTACACAAGCTGCGTACGGCATCGCAGTGGATAATTTATGCACGCCGACCACCCCCCGTCACCTCCCACAAATGGCACTTCCTGTCAATCACTCTGCGATGGGTCAGTGTAGTCACTGTGATTGCAGTCCCTATCGCAGTGGCTAGTTCGTGCACGTGCACTGCAATGCATACGCATGTGCAGATCGCAACAAATGGCCGATTGCGTGCGTAATCGCAGTTGCGATCCTTGCTGAATCAGGCCCTGTGACTAAAATTAGATAATGGAGCAGAACAAAATGGAGCAGGATAAGAGTGGTTTAGAGAAATTTGCTAAGGAGAAACACAGACTATCTGAAGATAATTTGCAACCAAGAGTAGCTGGGACTTGTGGTGCCACATAGAAAGAAACACTAAAGGTGCCTACACACTAGACAATATTTTATACGATTCACCCGAGTTTGACGCATCGGAATGACAATTCATGTAAAATATGTCCAAATCGTGAGTGTCCACTCATGATCATGATCCCGATGCGTGTACCCACTGGTCGTACATCGCTTCTTCAGATCTTGCCTGCTGCTGGTAAAATCTGCCAATCTCGGACACGATGTGGTGCAGATCGTACGTGTGTTTGCACTCACAATCTATCGCATGATCTATCGTTCATTCCATCACTTGACTGACATATCCCTGTATACGTCCAGTCTCCATTTTGTGCAGTGTCGTGACTTGGATGAAGATGGACGTGATTCCTTCAGCTTGCACACCTGATCGCGTGGACTTATTCTTTAGTGAGTACTAATGATTGCTAGTGCTGCTGAGCAGCAATGTATATGCAAACCCTGTCCACCAATGAATATTCCTGACCCACTGTCCACCAATGTGACCCACCCACTGACCACCTATGTGTATAATGCAGGACCCACCCACGGACCACCTATGTGTATGATGCATCAAACCGACCACCTATGTGTATAATGCATCACCCACCCACTGACCACCTAAGTGTAATGTGTCTATATATATTATATTTTAAGCATATTTTGAACATAATAAAAAAAATGAATGAATCTAAAAAATGGATTGAAAAATGCAATCTGTATTAATATTAACCCACCTTAAAACACCATAAGAACCAAACCAAAAGTAACTTTAAAAATATTTAAACTATACACAACAACCAAACATATCAATATTAAACATATTTAAATATAACCAAACTATTAAAAATTATGATAACATTGTATTCGCCTATATTTTTATTATGTTTTATGTTCCCCTTAGCTATGTATTTAGATAAGGACCGTAAGTTTATCACCGGCTTCCTGGAGAGTTTGGAGGCAAAGAAGTGTCTATGGAGGGTCAGCTGTTGCGACTATTCCAATAAGTCCAAAAACTATTGGTATTAGAGGACTTGGTGTGGAGTAAAGCTGTCAATACTGTAGTGATGCATCCATGAAATGCATGAGAAATAGAATCCAAAATCTCTGTACAGTCTTTGTCAAAGAACGGAAGAAGGTGGAGGAGTCGAAACGTTCAGGAACGTCCGCTGATGACGTGTATCGGCCCACCCTTTGGTACTATCCTCGTATTTCCTTTATCGTGGACGAAGAACCACAGCGTCAGTCTCTTGTCCTTATGGCTGAGCGAGAGGGAGAAGAGAAGGCAGCTACAGTTCACAGTGGACCGTCCGAGGCAGGTCTTGTAAGTAGAGACAGTGCATACACACACCATGTTTTTTTTTTTTGTTTTTTGTTTTTAAATACTAAGGGCCAAATGTAATAGGGTGAGAGTTTAGAAAATGTGAGAGTTTACCAGTAAACTCTCACACTATAACATTGGTGGAGTTGTATCTTCAGAATGGGACAACATCTGGATGAGAGTTTAAATCATGAGAGTTTTTTAGTCTGAAAAACATACGAGTTTGCCTGTTCTCGGACTCTATTACATTGGCCGAGTTTACAAAAGTGTGAGAAAACTCTCCCATTTTCTAAACTCTCACCCTATTACATTTGGCCCTAAATGTCCACTTGATTGTCAATTATCTCAGACAGTCCACTTGCCATGGCACTGCACCTGGTCCATTAAATTAGGCCATATCACCTGTTTGGCCCGTGCAGTCCCTGTGGTTTGCATTGGAGATGCTGCCACTGAAGAAAACTGGGCAATCTCCTCCGGATGCTCTGACTCTTCTAGCATAGCTGTGCCTGATGCCCTTTGTTGGGTTGTTTCGCGCCGTCGAAAGTTATGCAGTACACAGCACGCCAAAACGACCCAGTCTATCTTGTCCACATGCAGGTTTATGGTGGTGTGGAAAATGTGGAAGCAGTTGCTTAGAATTCCAAATGCATTTTCCACTATACGGCGTGCCCTAGAAAGCCGATAGTTGTAGATGTGCTTTTCTCTGGTCAAGCCCCTTTGAGCATATGACTTCATCACATTTTCTTTTAACGCGAAAGCCTTGTCAGCCACTAAAACATAGTTTAGGCCGTGCTTTGTCTCCTCCACTGACGGCAAGTTGAGGGTCTTAGAGGTGAACCTCTGGTAGAATGCCATCTGTTTGGAGGACCCACTATCCAAAGCATGGCCATTCTTGCCAACATCCACAAAGACAAACTCATAATTGGCATTCACCACTGCCATGAGAACGATGCTGAAGTACCCCTTGTAGTTGTAATAGTAGGATCCGTTGTTGGCAGGTGGGGTGATGCAGATATGTTTCCCATCGATGGCTCCCCTGCAGTTAGGGAAATTCCAACATCGTCCAAAGTCTTCATCGATGGTTTTCCACTCATCGACGGTTGTTGGAAACTAGAAGAAAAATTTAAAAATTGTTTCAAACATGAACATTATTTATTTAATTTTTTTTCAATACAGACTCCAACCCAAGAACTTGAATTGGCGTGTATGCCTGATTTGAGCATTATTAGTGACAGTAAGGGGGATGTGTTGATTTCACCATGCCCACCACCAACCGCACTTCCCCCAGCACCTACCGCACCTTCCCAGCGAAAGAGAAAGCGCCCAGGGAAAAAACAAAGCATGGAGCCTGCAGAAGATTTTTTATGGCAGTCAGAAGAGGTTTTAAAAAGGCCCCCTGACCATTTAGATCACTTCATCTCTCATATCAATAGCACCATGCGGTAAATGAGTGCTGAAACCCAACCAGAATTCCAGCGTCTGATATATGAGTTGCTCATCAGGGCGCTGCATAATAATTTATACCCAGCGACCGATATTGGTAACCCTCTGCCCTGCCCACCTGCCTCTGTGATGCCTCCATCCCAGTCACAGCCTACTCCCCCACCCACTAACTTGTCCACCGCAAGCCAGGCTATATACAGTGCCCTTTTAGAAGCAGAGGAGGATATTCCGGGGTTATACAACCTCTAAAGTTTGATTGTTGTTGATACCTGCAGTATCCCAAAATTTTATCTCTCCCAATAGCTACTCTATGGTATACGGTGGTGACAACGCTGATTGGACACAGTCACTAAACACATGGAGCAAGTACAGATTGTTGGAAACCGAGGCCACAATCTGTACTTTTGGCCTATTCAATCTGCTGCCTGACCCAACGTATACCATAGAGCAGCCTAGCTATTGGCATTGATAACATTTGGTGATAATGCAGTTTTATATTATAAATGCATATAGGAGATTAAAAAAAAAAATGGCAAAGTTATTTATTCCATGTTTGGAATGCAAATGTTATACTGTTGTCTTAAAGACAGTTTTATTACTCGCAGCCATATTGGCAGCAAATTTTATACTGTTTTAAAGTGTTTATACAGCAGTTTTCTACATTTATAAAAAAATAAAAAATAAACAAAATTTTTTCTTTCACAAGACAAAAATGTGTAGTGTGTTTTTTCTTACCTTGCAGCACTGGTTCTGCAGTACTTTGACAATAGCCTTGCAGGTTTCCGGGATGATGACACCCAAAGCCTGAGGGGATGCGAGGGTCCTAAACTTCAGGTCTTCCAGTGACCTTCCTGTAGCTAAGTACCTCGGGGTAGCCACCAGCCTCTCCTCAGCAGGGATTGCCCTCCGCAGCTTAGTATCCTGCTTCCGGATATAGGGGGTCACCAGACGCAGCAACTCCTGGAAGGTGTCGTCATCCATGCGCAGAAAGTTGCGATAGTCGTCCGGATTGTTTTCCCGAATCTCCATCAGCAGGGACATGTGAGAGTGGGTATCCCTCTGCAGCAGCCACTCCTTGGTCCAGCATGTTCTCCTCCTTTGCTGGGCCCTCACCTTCACCACCTTAGCCCTAGCATAAGCGAGCAGAACTCTATACCAATAGGGATCCATCAGCACATAATGCAGGATAGAATGCAGGTAAAACAACCTTTGTTGAGCCAGGCAAAACAAAGCAGAGCACAATAGCAATGTACAGCGTTCAACAGGTATACACCAAGCCTCACTAGTCACAGAGCAGAAGTGCACAGAAGTGCACAGACCTAAAATGGCTCCTTCTTTATATACCTCCTAGTTAAGTCTGCCCATTATTTAAATTTAGTTGAAATCTTAGCAGATCATAGTGAGGTGTTTTTAAAGCTAAAGCTTAATCGTGTACGATCCCACGATTTGGACATCGGACGCGATGCACGATAGATCGTGAGATCGTTGGACAAATTGGACACTTTTTACTCCAAATCATATCCAGGACTGCCAGGGAGAGTTCAAGGGAAATCAGACACGATATCACATCGTGAGCACATCCCCTAGTGTGTAGGCAAATTAAGAGTCCTGTCCAATTGTTTGCTGTGCCTACCTTCTGGAGGGAAAACCACATTCTGATTTAGGTCCTCTGATATGCTTAGAGGAAACCAGTATTACAGCAACATTGTTTTTTGACAGCTCTAACATGTGATCAAAGAGTTAAGGGTAACCCGGGTTATGAATGATAGGTCCAATGTAGCAGGGTATTGGGACATTCTAGTAATGTGTGAAGAAGAGCAAATGTGCAAGTTTAAGAATATACAAAAACTGTTTCATAACGTCATACCTACATAGCATGTGGCCAGTTATCCAAGCAGCATAAGACAGGTGCAAAATGACTGCTAGGGACACACTTGTGAGTGTGTACAGTGGGAGATTGTTCTGAAGGTCATTTTTGTATTACTTGGGGATGAGCAAAGCAGAACTTGTAGTGCAGTAGAAGGTTTACAGGAATATTGGCAATCACCTGGCAACCACTGGATCACGCACTCTTGCATATGGTACTGGAACAGCAAGTGTATATTATAACAGTTCATCCCACACACCCAAAGGCAAGTTATAATTTGTTGTCCCCCCTCGTCACAGCCGCTGACACTGTAATGTAGCATTTTGCAAGCAGGAACACCCACAGTTGCACACAGAGCATAGGCATGCCACAGAACATTTTAATTAGCAGAAGCTGCTTGTGCATTCTATTCACATCGCTGTGCAAATAGACACATTTGAAGGGAAAAAGTAGCACAATAAGATGCTCGGCGCTACCGAGCCACCCTGTGCTCACGCGTTATGTGTCGGACGGAGGATAGATGTATGTGGACACATCTGTAAGCATTAGTCCAGAGATGTAACTAGACTTTTTGGTGCCCTGTGCCAGAGAGAGCATTGGCGCCTCCCCTCCTCCCCAATTTGTTAAATAGGGACATAAGATAGTGCACCTGAAATAGGGCCATGGTCTCATGGGGAAGGGCCAGGGAAGAGATAGGGGAGACCAGGAGATGCTGGGGATAAAAGAAGAGGAAGCTAAAAGTGAAAATGATAATAAACAGGAAAATTGACATGCCCAAACAGCGCCCCCTGCCCGGAGAGGGAAGCAATCGGGAAGCCGACTGCCTAAATACCGGCAGCTGGCTTCCCAACTGTCTTATCCCAGCATGGGTGAAATGCCGGGCGTCTAGATGTAGATGCCGGGTGCCGCGAGCGGACAGCCGCAGGGGGGGAGGGTTAGGTTTAGGGCTCCCGGTGGGGACTTAGGGTTAGGCACCCCCCCGGGAGGATTAGGGTTAGGCTAGGCGGAGGGAGGGTTAGGGTTAGGCTAGGGGGAGGGAGGGTTAGGGTTAGGCACCCCCCCGGGGGACTTAGGTTTAGGCAGCGGGGAAGGGGGTGGTTAGGGTTAGCCACTTAGAGGGGGGATTAGGGTTAGGCACTTGGGGGGGAAGTTAGGGTTAGGCACCCCTAAGGAGGGTTAGGGTTAGGGGGGTTAGGTTAGTACATACTTACCTATCCACGATCGGGATTTCCAGCGCTGTCGGGCTTCCGCTGCTTCTAACTCTGCTCCTGTCGGGCTGCCATGCAGCCGGCGGTTTATCATACCCATTCCCCCTGAGACCCCACTACCCTAGTTACGGCACTGCATTAGTCAGAGATAAGGTAGTGACCTGTATGGTGTAATTAGCATGAGGCTCAGAGTCCTTCTGATGGAGGCGAAAGCCACCTGATGTGGGGTGGGGAGCCCTCCTGATACCACTGATAGAGGGGAAAACCACCTGATGTGGTGGCTTTGAGGACTGAGTTTATGTCAAAATACTGTAAGACTGCTACTGTGGTGGTACCAGGAGTGTATCTCTCAGAGACAATGGAGGCGCCTGCCTCCGAGTGCCAAGTCCTGAACGGGCTCCTCCACCGATACTGTAGCATGTAAAGCAGCACTTGTGTGGTTCATAGAGGAAAAGGAGTGTGACCGCTGATCTTCCACTGCAGCAATGCACCCGCTGATGCTACAGCATTAATCTGTTCCAGGAGCCCCGCTAACACCTGCAATAGGGGACGGGAAGAATACCCCTTAGCCTGCACTGCAGCAAGCGACGGTGCACTGCTGCTAGAGAGTGAGCTGGGACCCGAGACGCCTGTCTGATCTCCTATCCCAGGGACCATTGGTACAGAGAGCCACCCGCCGGTAACCTCTGATTCTGCATCACAACGGCGGCTCACCAGTATATGCTGCTGCAGAGTTGGCTGAAACTCGGTGAGTTTGTATTACTCTGATGCACCAGCCATTGTCATGCAGCGTACCTGAAGCCCTGGAACAAAATGTACATATCAGCATAATTGTATATGAGCATCCTGTGCCTCATTCGGCACTGCCAAGGCTAACCTTGTAAAACAGCCACAGGGAAATGCACGTTGTTGTCCTATTGTGTGTCTGATGCATGTACAAATTGTGACTATTACATGTGATCCCTGGGTCTTGATACTGCAGGACCCCGGGGTGTAGCAGCGACGGATCAGGCACAAATGCTCATATACTATTATACCTGATGTAAATTATCATGCACTTCTAGACCCCATAGAATAATTTACATATATCCTATTTAAGTGTGACTGAGTGGATATATATATATATATATATATATATATGATACACGTCATATTGTTTTTATTTTTTTATTATTTTTATTTATTTTTTTTTGGGGGGGGGGGGGCGCCAAGCTCTAACTTGCCTCCGGGCGACTGGGATGAACTTACACCCATGGATGGTACTACAAATCACAAAATGCTCAGTCTACTGCCGACTGCATCACATGCCGGGAAGTTGCTCCACCAAAGATCTGCCCCCCCGACTTCGTTGTAGTCGTTGGTGTCCCTGGTCCCCGCCTCCCATGCCCTCTTACCCGCAGCTACTGTTCTGTGTTTCCTTGTTGACATCCAGCAGCGGTTATCCTCTGGCCAGCCACTCAGGACTCTGCTGCACAGGTCCGTGGTTAGGGCTGCCACCAGGTAGGTGTGGGGTGAAGAGTTGTGGGCGTAGGGGGTGCCGGGACTGCTGCACGGGTCCACGGCTAGGGCTGTTCCCAGGGAGGAGTGGGAGAGGAAGTTGTTGGTGAGGGAATGTGCCAGGACTGCTGCATGGGTCCGAGCCAAGGCTAGTGCTGCCGCCAGGGAGGAGTGATGCAGAGAGTTGTGGGTGAGGAGGGCACCAGACATGTCACACTGACATAAGAAGCTGTGACACCAATGAGTAGGGACAGGCTATAGCTCTCCACTAGTGTATGGCGGCTTCTCAGGTGTCGGGAAGAGTTGCCATATATTGGGCAGCCATGATGGTACACTCCGGGTACATAGTTACAGCCCTAAGTGGGGTGAATATATATGGGGGAGGTGCAGCAGTGCTGGAGCCCATAGTTGTGCCCTGCACTATAAATACATTTGATAAAGTCTCTATAGTGAGACAAAACACATCAGATCTTTCTGGGAACTTTGATTATTGCTAGCCTGTACTTGTGGAGATCTATATTACTAATAAGGAGTTGAGTGACCAACCTCTAATCAGATACAGCTACATTGCATAAGTGGTATACACCCTTTATTAAGAAGAAGATTTCTTTAAAGTGGTGGCCACCTGAAATCTTGGACAGTACTATCAATTAATTTATTCAACTAACTCCACCTGTCAGTGTACAAGTTCAGGATTCACTAAATTAGAACCCCTTTAGTGGCTATTTTATATTTACATTTGAACCCCAATTTTTGAGCACAACAATGTCCCTGATTCAGATCCGCATCCAAATTCCACCGCAGCTGCGATGTCTCATGTATCGCAATTGCGAATATATGCTAATGACTTCCCCTTCGTCCAGTGCTTAGATGGGCGCACTAAAAGCATCTCACATCTGCCGCTCACGGACAAAACCAGATACATCTGAAACATCATACACAGATCAGGCCTTCTGAGTAAGTCTAAGCGGTCGCAAACAAAGCGTTTCTCCAGACACGCAGAGGCATGGGCGGATTGGCCCTTATCTTTTGTGGGGAAAATCCCGGTGGGCCGATTGGTTGTGGAGCCTCTTCTCAATTGTGGCCCTGCCCTCCTTTTTGCGTCACCCGGCTGTTGTACTTCCCTTCCCCAGGCTGTGAAGAGTGACGTTAAAGTTTAACTTCAGAGCCAGGAGAGGGGGCAGAGTGGAGACAATTGGATGACCGCAGTACCTGGTAGCAGTGGTAACCCAGGATTCAGGAAGACCTGGGCTGGGGGTTTATTTAAAATTCATAAGATCCCTGGCCGGGGAAGGACAAAGGTCCTGGGCTGGCTGCTGGGAATGGGAAACTCAGCAGCAGCTGAGCAAAGGGAGATAGTGCCTGAGAGGGGTGTGTGTGGAGGGGGTTATTCTGTACTAATTAGAGCTGATCTGTCTGTGGGGGAAGGTCAGAGGTAGATAATTTTTGCTAGGGGGGAGATGATCAGTCTGAGGGGGAGGGGGGGTCTGCTGTACTAGGGGGAAATGATGATCAGTCTGAGGGGGAGGAGGCCTGCTGTACTAGGGGGAGATGATCTGTCTGAGGAGGGTCTGCTGTATTAGGGGGAGGTGATCTGTCTGAGGAGGGTCTGCTGTACTAGGGGGAGATGATCTGTCTGAGGAGGGTCTGCTGTATTAGGGGGAGATGATGATCAGCCTGTGGTGGAGGAGTCTGCTGTACTAGGGGGAGTTGATCTGTTTGAGAGGGAGGGGGGTCTGCTGTACTAGGGGGAAATGATCAGTCTGAGGGGGAGGGGGGTCTGCTGTACTAGGGGGAAATGATGATAAGTCTGAGGGGGAGGGGGGGTCTGCTGTACTAGGTGGAAATGATTATCAGTCTGAGGGGGAGGAGGTCTGCTGTACTAGGGGGAGATGATCTGTCTGAGGAGGGTCTGCTGTACTAGTGGGAGATGATCTATCTGAGGAGGGTCTGCTGTACTAGGGAGAGATGATGATCAGCCTGTGGTGGAGTAGGTCTGCTGTACTACGGGGAGTTGATCTGTTTGAGAGGGAGGGGGGTCTGCTGTACTAGGGGGAGATGATTATCAGTCTGAGGGGGAGATCTGCTGTACTAGGAGGAGATGATCTGTCTGAGGTGCAGGGGTGTCTGCTGTACTAGGGGGAGGAGGTCTGCTGTACTAGGGGGAGATGATCTCTCTGTGGGGTGGGGTAATTTTGTTCTAAGGGTAGATGATTTGTCTGTGGGGAAGGGCGGCTATTCTGTGCTAGGGCAGGAGGATGGCACTGGGGTGACGCAGGATGATAGCACTGGGGAGATGGAATTTAGGAGACACAGAAGGATGGTGCTAGAGAGAAGCAGGGGAGTTTTGCTGGATTGACACATACGGAGATGGGCTGGAGACACACCAAGGCGATGGTGCTGGAGAAACACATAGAGGATGGTAGGACTGCTGGTATATATGAAAAAAGACTGCGGGACAGTAATCATCAGTAAGACAACAATTCTAATGAAACCATATTACTGATGCAAATGGTACCATATGAGCAAATATATTTTATTAATATAAAATTGTTTGATATGGGAAACTCACATTTGGCACTGCCCCAAAGCTTCTGTTACTATCTGGTTGAACCTATGTTGCATGATGATGACATTGACTTTATTGCGACACAAACAAATGGCTTCCAGACCATGTGATCTCCTGCATAAATAGTGATCAATTTCTTCAAAGGTTTTCCGTTGCAGAGAAATCATATACTGTAGGTAAGAAAATACTCAATCACCTGCTTACTGTGCTTATTTACTGGAGAGAGGGACTGTGGGCATGCTCCCAGCATGACTAAAATGGGGGGAGTGGCTTGCGGGCATGGCATTTCACGTTAGGCCATACCCCTTGCCAAGAGGCCATGCCCATTTTTCCGGTTGCGAGCCTTTGGCGCCCGCACATAGGCATACCTCCCAACATGACCCTCTCCAGGAGGGTCACAATGCTCTTGTCCTGGACTTACCTGGTAAGAGGTGGGGCTGCAGCGCAGTCCAAAATTCAAATAGGGGAGCCACACCAACTGTCATTTCACACACTGCCAAACATCACTGGCTGGGACTCACTGGCAGTTGGTGTGACTCCCCTATTTGAATATTGGACTGTGCTGCAGCCCCACCTCTGGAGCCACCACCAATCATAAGTTACCAGGGAAGTCCAGGACCAGAGCATTGTGTCCCTCCTGGAAAGGGTCATGTTGGGAGGTATGCATAGGCCACTTTCAGAGATTTTCCAGGGCCACTTTAAATTCCCAATCTACCCCTGCGCAGAGGGCTCTCCTGCTGCAAGCAAGGATGCAGTGGCTAATTTATGCATGTCCTGAAAACAGTGTTTAAATGGTACTGAGATTTTCTAATCTCCCCCCTTTATCTCCCCCAAACGATGACTACTTGTCACTCACTTTGCAAGTGAATCCTCTGTGCGTGCGTTAGCGCAAAACAATCGCTGCATGTGTGCAGTGCGGATATCAAGCATGCACAATGGCTAACAATCCCTCAAACTGAATAAATATTGCCGTTGTGTGCAGATCTGAGTCAGGCCCAATATCAAATCAGAGGCTTCACCAGGTCTGGTTACACCCGGTGCGCACTCTAGGTGTGCCGAAGGCGCGCATGGCCAAAAAGGGGGTGTGCCCTAAATAAAGGGGGCGTGGTCTCACAGGGATCCCGATAACATCACTCCGGGGGCAGCCCATCATCACCGGAGATGCTGGGCTGTCCCCGGAGACTGGGCAGTCTGCACTGTTGGGTTCCTCTTCTATGACAGGAGCCAAATGCTGCAGGAGAATGTCACACTGCAGCACCTGACTCCTGTCACTGCAGAGGAGCCGGAATTTTTGGTGTCACCCCCTCATGTCGCCACTGTATCACATAATCTACCATTTTATCTGTTTCAATATTACTTGTTGTTCCTAGCTTAATATCAGTTTGTATATTCATTGTGTTTGTGATATATAAATTATATCCTATAATTATTTAAATTGTGCAATTATGTGTTGTTATGTGTAATTATTGTTATTAAATGTATTTTAATGTTATGCTTGATGTAGCTATGCTACTTGTCCCTTTGCCCACTCCGTATGGTAAATTGAATGTCCTTTTTCTTTTTCTCTTTTCTATCAGTTATTATAGAGTGTCTCACATCCTTCTTTGGACACTACAGCTTATGGACTGGGCCGATAATCGGCCTTAGCGTCTGACCCATTCTGCGCATGCGCAGAACGGGTTTGAGATCCCGCATGCAGACTGGCAGCAGACTGTCAGTGCTTGACAGTCTACTGCCATTTGTGGGTGGGGAGGGGCCGGCGATGGCCTCCATTCCCTGAAATTCGCCGCAGTTGAGGGGGAGGGTAGAGACCAGGATCTCCGTAGGCTGACGGAGATTTCCTGACCTCTTCCCCTCATCTGCGGCGGACGGCTTGTATGACCCCATGGGTCACCTTTGCCGGACGATGTTCCTGCACCAACTAGAAGAAATATGTAATACAGAGGACCAAGAGAGTCATCTATGTCCACTCCATACTGCATGAGTGTGGCTCTTTGTGCCACCCCCACCTTCCATGCATCTGTCTTGTCTTGGATGGTTCAGTCTCCAGGACTTGATTATCTGCAACAACTACAGTGAGTGACTATATGCCTACACTGAGCTGTTGTCAATTGTTCACAATCATCATAAGGAACAGCTATACAGTCCCTAACAGCATGTCACAATGAGACCAGTACTGAGGTGTGGAATCTAAATTGCTGGTGGTATTCACCAGGTACACCTGCAAGGAGGTTTGGACTTAGCTATGGCCCTCAGACTAGGTTCTCTTGTACAGGTGCTGGTGTTCTCGGATTGAGCAGAATACAATACAGGTGTATACGTAGTCGACAAGCCAGGTCAGAACCAAACAGACAGGTTGGTACCAAGAAGCAGACAAAATCAGGTCACGGAGGATAGCCAAGGTCAAAATTGTAATACAAGTGCAGTACCAAGGAGAAGACGGAGTCAGGTCACAGAGGATAGCCAAGGTTAAAACTGGAATAGAAATGCAATACCAGGGAGAAGACGGAATCAGGTCATGAACAAGCCGCGGTCAGAAACGAATAGGCAGTAATCACTGGGAACGCTGGAGTATGGTTTGGGAACCTGGTCCCTGGCAAGAGGAAGTGTCCCAGATCCTCCATAAATACTGAGACCCTAATCCTGTTGCCCACAGTGACGTCATATTTGGGTGCTCAGAAGATCTTGTGTTTTACCCCTGATCCACAATGCTAGAGATGCTGGTACCATTTGCATCTTGTAACACTACCCACATGCAAATCACCAGCTGGTGACCTTTATGCTCCGCTCCATATAAGGTGAAACACTATGGGGTTCATAAAAGTTTGATACTGGGAGGGGATTGGTACCAAAATAAAATGCCATATACAGGGGGATGAAGACTACTACCCACATAAAATGCATTATACCAGTCTTAATATAACTTGCATTGTTATTTTTTAAAATTACATCTGTGATATTTTATTGCTTGTGGCTTTTAGTTGTGTATTATATGTTAAATAACTGTGCTATGCTGTAAAGAAATTCATGAAAATACACAGATTTGCAGACTACATTTTGTCTATATTGGACCTACTGTATAATAATTTTAATAAAGACATGAAAATGTAATAAATAGAAAAACCCTGGTACTCTGTTCTTTTTTGAATATTGAGAATATGTAATCTGGAATGATCTGTATTGTATGGTGGTCTTCTGTTTATTGGTCTCTCAAATGCTCTATTTATTGTATAGTGTTGTGCCTTAAAAATAAATGATAATAATAGTGGTCTCTGTATTGTATGGCAGTCTCTGGAATGCTTTCTGTGTTGTATAGTGGTTTCTGGAATGTTCTCTGTATTGTATATCAGTCTCTGAATTGTTTTCAGTTTTTTTATGGTAATCATTATGAGGCTCTGTACTTTATGGCAGTTTTGGAAAGCTCTTTATTGTATGACAGTCTCTGGAATGCTCTTTGTATTGCAGGTTGGTTACTGGAATGTCTCTGTAATGTATAATAGTCCCTGGAATGCTCTAAGTATTGTATAGGGGTCTTTGGAGGGCTAGCTTCATTGTGTTTCAGTGTCAGGGATGCTCTCTGTATTATATATAGGTCCCTAAAATTCCTCTGTTTGTGAATCTGTAAGTATAAAAGTAAACATTCATATTGGGCTAGGGGGTGCTACAAGTGTATTGGACCAGTGGTTCCCAAACTTTTTTGAATCGCGGCAACCTAGAGTATCAGAATTGTTTTCGCGGCACCAAAAGTCTGTTATTGAAACTCAGAAAAAATATAAAGTACTGTAGTAAAGTGAAGTAAATTGTGCTTACCTGTCATCCTTAGGTTCAGTTATGTGGTGGTGGACAGGTTTGCGCTTCTGTTTGTCCACATATTTAATTTACATTGACCATAAATAATTTGATTTGGTGCTGGACCACCACCCTGCAAGTGTCCCAAGGCACCCCAGGGAGCTACGGCACACAGTTTGGGAACCACTGTATTAGACTATGGTGGCTGAAATCCTTAACCAGGGCCTGAGTAGCTGTTATTTGAGCCAATTTGAAAAGTTGTTTTGTGTTGTTTTTATACAAAGTGGGATTGATTCCTTGTTTATGTGAAATTAATTTGTGCTCCTTTTCAGTGATATCTACACTAAAGTATCTAGGAAGTTACCTTGAGTATGTAAATGAGAGCTTCTTAGATGAGAAATTATTTGATGCATATTCATTCAAAGGTTTATACAGATGTCACCTGGATTCGTTTCAGTCATTTCATTTGTTTCTTGAATATACTATATTTACAAAAGGTAAACAGTTGGAATAAGATATAAAGATGACTTCTGAGCTCATCACAGAAGTTATTTTTAATATCCTAGAAGTTATGTATTGCTATGGTTTGTATTGTTTGTTTACTATTTTACTCCAAGTCATATTGGACTTTCCTGTTGCTTTTCTGGCTGGAATCGCACCTGTTTAACCCAGACTATTGTGACTTGCCCTGTTGCCTTAACTCATTTGTTGCCTGTATGGATTATGTTTACTGCAATATGATGCCTGCCCAGTCATGCTATGGGAGTACCTGCCAGGTAGGGAAAGTGCTCAGCAAGATGTGATGAATAGCATCGTTTCTGTTTAGCCCAGCTGCAATGCTAATGTAAATCTTACTTGGATATTTGATGGTAGCACTTCATTTGGTGACCTTTTTATATACAGGTGCTATAAACACAAGTCTACACTAAATGACTCAATGTTCTCTTGCAACTAATTACCTACTCTAAGTTAAGCCATTTGCTATTTACGTTCAATTTTTACATAAGCTATGCAGGGGCAAACGCAGAATTTTTATAGGAGGGTGGTTCCAAATGCTTGGTTTTAGAGAGAGTGTGACCACCCCATGAAGGGGGAATAATTAGCCCTTAACAAACTATATGTCTGTCTCATACATAGCGCAGTATATGTAATAATTCAGAAATGTACAGGCAGGCCCGGCGACAGGGGGGGACAATGGGTACACCTGTCCCAGGCCCCAAGGCTCAGTGAGGTCCCAAGGCTCCGAGGAACCATTGCACCTTTTAGTTAGTAAATGATTTAAGTAAACGGCTGCTTGTCGGGCGAAACACAAATAAACAAAAAAGATGTAGCAATCCCTCTTATCGCTACCGCCCTCCGGCAACCCCCATCAACTGGTCTGGCCAGCCATGACGTCGATGCGACGTCTGAATTATACATCATGCTGCGCCTTCCCTGCCGCCGCGGCCACCGAGGAAGGAACAGGAACTGAATGGCATGTGTGAGCGGAACGGAACCGCTGCCCACCGCCCACCACCAGGTACATGGCATCGATCCCTCTACAGACCCCCTACCCAGTCCCACCTACTGTATGAGGCAGACTTAGAGTGACACTGTCAGCAAGTAAGTGACAGTGCATTTTATGCTGCTGTGTTGCTGCTTATATATATATTATTATTATTATTAACAGTTTCTTATATAGCGCAGCATATTCCGTTGCGCTTTACTATTGGAATATAAGTATGTGTATATATGTGTATTTGTGTTTATATATATATATATATATATATATATATTTGTATATGTGTGTGTGTGGTCCCGGCTGCACTAAACACTCTTTCGGAGTACACACTGGAGGGGGGGCAACTCAGGTAAAATAGAGCCAGTTTGTACAGGGTCCTCCAAATTGCCTCTTTTTCCTGCCAGTACAGGTACGGACTGTCTGACATGCCTACTTGGATGCTGTCACCGATGTAATCCTCCACCATTCTGTCAATGGTGACAGTATCATATGCAGTGACAGTAGACATGTCAGAAATTGTTGCCAGGTCCTTCAGTCTGGACCAGATGTCCAAACTTGGTCCTGCCTGCCCTGCATCACCCCCAGAGGGTTGCTTAGGATACATAAGTTATTTCCTGGCAGCCCCAGTTGCGGCAGAAAATGAAGAAGGAGCTGTTGACGTGTCAAGTTCCGCTTCAGCTGACACTGTTTTCACCAGCAAGTCTTTGCACTTCTGCAGGCTTGTGTCGGCCAGAAAGAGACACACCGCATAGGCTTTAAACCTAGGATCGAGCACGGTGGCCAAAATGTAGTGGCCTGATTTCAACAGATTGACCACCCTGGAATCTTGGCAAAGCGAATGAAGGGCTTTATCCACAAGTCCCACATGCCGAGCGGAATCGCTCCGTCGAAGCTCCTCCTTCACTTTCTCCAGTTGCTTCTGCAAAAGCCTGATGAGGAGAATGTCCTGGCTCAAGCTGGCATTGTCTGAACTGACTTCACGTGTGGCAAGTTCCAAGGGCTGGAGAACCTTGCACAACACGGAAATCATTCTCCACTGCGCTTGAGTCATGTGCATACCCCCTCCTTTGCTTATGTCATAGGTGGATGTATAGGCTTGAATGGCCTTTTGCTGCTCCTCCATCCTCTGAAGCATATAGAGGGTTGAGTTCCACTGCGTCACAACCTCTTGCTTCAGGTGATGGTGGGGCAGGTTCAAAAGTGTTTGTTGGCGCTCCAGTCTTCGGCACACAGTCGCTGAATGGCGAAAGTGGGCAGAAATTTTTCGGGCCACCCAAAGCGTCTCCTGCACGCCCCTGTCGTTTTTCAGAAAATTCTGCACCACCAAATTTATTGTGTGAGCAAAACATGGGACGTGCTGGAATTTGCCCAGATGTAATGCCCGCACAATATTGGTGGCGTTGTCAGATATCACAAATCCCCAGGATAGTCTAAGTGGGGTAAGCCACTGGGTGATGATTTCCCTCAGTTTCTCTAAGAGGTTGTCGGCGGTGTGCCTCTTACTGAAACTGGTGATACACAGTGTAGCCTGCCTTGGAACGAGCTGGCGTTTCTGAGATGCTGCTACTGGTGATGCTGCTGTTGTTGCTGCATAAGATAATACATCTACCCAGTGGGCTGTCACAGTCATATAGTCCTTAGTCTGCCCTGTTCCACTTGTCCACATGTCCGTGGTTAAGTGGACATTGGGTACAACCACATTTTTTAGGACACTGAGGACACTTTTTTTGACGTCTCTGTACAGTCTCGGTATCGCCTGCCTAGTGAAGTGGAATCTAGACAGGATTTGGTACCGGGGACACACTACCTCCATCAATTGTCTAAATTCCACTGCACTAATGGCGCATACCGGACGCACATCTAACACCAACATAGCAGTCAAGGCCTCAGTTATCCGTTTTGCTTCAGGATGACTGCTGTCGTACTTCATCCTCCTCGCTAAGGACTGTTGGAGGGTCAATTGTTTAGTAAAAGTAGTGGTGTTCCTACTTTCTCTCTGGGATGATCAACAACTCCCAGCAGCAACAGCAGCGGCAGCAGTAGGCGTAGAAATACAAGTTGGAAGCTGCTCAATCACTTCAGTAATATCACTTAGGTGCATGTAAGGGAGGGGTTAGTCTATACAAGAAACAACAAAAAATAATGCCCCAGCACACTGAATGAAATCAGCAATAAGATTTGAAATACTACATGGTGGTAGATAATCAGAGATCTCAGTTGCATATATTTGCAAAGATATGGCTAAGCCTCTGGGCCGCGTCACGGCGTCTCTGATACCGGAGGTCCCTATCACTTGATCAGAATCTGGGGTGCAGAACCCAAAAAAAGCCGGCGATAGCCAGCCACCCCAGCGAAGCACACCAGTGAGAGACTAAAGTGTTAGTACAAGATTAAAGGAAAAACTATGTGTTAATAAGTGAAGGTGTAAATAAATATTATAATAACTACATATAATAATATAATTACACCTTCACTTATTTTTTTTGGAGTGCACTTTGGGGGTTACACCACCCTTTAACACACTTATGAACACAGGCGCATGCTTGGCACTGCTCCTTTGTTGATGCACATGCGGCTACAGCGCACACAATTCACAACACAGAAAAGAAGAATTTTTTATTTTTTTGGAGTGTACTTTGGGGGTCACACCACCTTTTAACAGACGAGCCAGTTGACCCTTGATTTATGACACAGGCGCACGCTTGGCACTGCTACTTTGTTGATGCACATGCGGCTACAGCGCATACCATTCACAACACAGAAAAGAAGAATTTTTTATTTTTTTTGGAGTGCACTTTAGGGGTTATGCCAGCTGGCCCTTTAATTATGACAGGCGCATGCTTGGAGCTGCTCCTTTGTTGATGCACCTGCGGCTACTGCACACACATTTCACACACAAACACAGAAAAAAAGAAGAATTGTTCATTTTTTGTGGAGCGCACTTTGGGGGTTACACCACCCTTTAACAGATGAGCCAGCCACCCTTTACTTATGACACAGGCGCACGCTTGGTGCTGCTACTTTGTTGATGCACGTGCGGCTACTGCACACACATTTCACACACAAACACAGAAAAAAAGAATTGTTTATTTTTTTTTTTAGTGCACTTTGGGGGTTACACCACCCTTTAAGAGATGAGCCAACCGGCCCTTTACTTATGACACAGGCACATGCTTGGCGCTGCTCCTTTGATGCACGTGTGGCTACTGCGCACACATTTCACACACAAATACAGAAAAAAAGTAGGATTGTTTATTTTTTGTGGAGCGCAATTTGGGGGTTACACTACCCTTTAACAGATGAGCCAGCAGGCCCTTTACTTATGACACAGGCGCACGCTTGGCGCTGCTCCTTTGTTGATGCACGTGCAGCTACAGCGCACACAATTCACAAACACAGAATAGAAGAATTTAATATTTTTTTTGGAGTGCACTTTGGGGGTTACACCACCCTTTAAGAGATGAGCCAACCGGCCCTTTACTTATGACACAGGCACACGCTTGGCGCTGCTCCTTTGATGCACGTGTGGCTACTGCGCACACATTTCACACACAAATACAGAAAAAAGTAGGATTGTTTATTTTTTGTGGAGCGCAATTTGGGGGTTACACTACCCTTTAACAGATGAGCCAGCAGGCCCTTTACTTATGACACAGGTGCACGCTTGGCGCTGCTCCTTTGTTGATGCACGTGCAACTACAGTGCACACAATTCACAAACACAGAAATAAATGTTTTTTTTTGCACTTGGCTGGAGTACCCCTGATGGACAGATCACCCCCTGGACAACACTACAGCACCCCTTTAGGACTACAGCCTTTATGCTACACTGCACAACACTGCCCAGCCAGTCCCTATAGACTTTTGGAGTGGACACAGCCCCTATGGACAACTGACTGCACAACACAGTCTAGCCAGCCCCTATGGACAACAACAGCACAACACAGCCCAGCCAGCCCCTATGGACTTTGGAGGAGTGGACACAGCCCCTATGGACAACAGCAGCACAGCACAATACAACACAGCCCAGCCCAGCCAGCTCTACCTCCCACCCTCCCTCTTCACTGTCCACAGCCGGAGTTAGAAATGGCGCTGACCTTTTATAGAATCCAAAACCTGCGAGATCCGGAAGGCAGGATGATGACGTTTTGCCTCAATTTCAGTTCCGAGTCAGGCAGGAAAACCCGAGCCAGACTCGGTTCCCAGCTCGGATCGGGGAGGGTTCGGATTTCTGAAATCTGAACCCGCTCATCCCTAATATATATATAAATATATATATATATATATATATATATATATATATAATGTATAGAAGCACCGATAGGCGGCACACAGCAGACTTAACAATAAGTGAGGATAAAAAAGTATTTTAATCCAACGGCGTTTCGGGGTAACCCCACATCTTCAGGGACATGTGATACGATCCATGTCATTTGTATTCATTGGCACTAGGGTTTGTTTGTATTACACATGTAATATACACGTTTGCAGCATTGTGCGCCCTTCAGATGACGTCACTCACTGTGCTCGGTGTGGTCTCAGCAAGGGTTGAGTTCACCGGAAGTTTGGGCGTGGTATTGTTACTCTGCTCATTTGTTATAATATTAACAAAGGTTTAATGGGCCGTTGGCACATGCAGCGGAGGAATGTGTGGATGCAGGGGTCAATTGCTGAGTGGGGGGCCCCCCAGAGCTTTCAGGGTACCGGGCCCTAAGTTTTCTGTTGCCGGCCCTGTATACAGGGTCAGTCAGTAGCGCACGCAGGGGGTTTCTGAGTACCCAGAATTCCACCCCTGACAGAGGGGAGAGCAAGTACCACCATGTTATTAAGCCCCGCCCCTCACAACAAAATGCCTCATTTGACTCCGCACCCTCCCAATTAACCCGAAAATTGCGGCACTTTGCTGAGAGGGGGCAGGGCTTATTGACATGGTGCCTGGTCCCATCTCCATCTCCAACCTGCAGCATGGTAAGTGTGTAATGTATTTGTGACAAATATGTATGTGTAAATAAATATACAGTATATATATATATATATACTGTATATGTCAGTGTATGTATATATATATATATATATATATATATATACTAGAAACCCCCCCCTTACAAATCCTGCATTTGCCCCTGCCAGTGATCACCGTAAGCCGTTAAGAAGTGGCAGTAGGCCTGGCCAGCAATACATAGTGCAGTGTACAGTATGTAACACATCAAGCATACAGTATAGGGAACAATCCAATTAGGTGCAAGTTGGTTTGTTCGAGTTGTTCTCACAGAGACCTCGCACTATGAAGTGCAGTTGCAATCTAGTTCCAAACTTACTTTTTTTTTTCAGAGAAAAATCTAGTATTTTTGTGTACAACCGTGGCCAAAAGTTTTGAGAATGACACAAGTATTGGTTTTCACAAAATTTCCTGCTTCATTGTTTTTAGACCTTTTTGTCAGAGTTACTATGGTATACTGAAGTAAAATTACAAGCATTTCATAAGTGTCAAAGGATTTTATTGACAATTAAATTAAGTTTATGCAAAGAGTCAATATTTGCAGTATTGACCCTTCTTTTTTAAGACCTCTGCAATTCGCCCTGGCATGCTGCCAATCAAATTCTGGGCCACATACTGACTTATGACCACCCATTTTTGCCTAATCAATGCTTGGAGTTTGTCAGAATTTGTGGGTTTTTGTTTGTCCACCTGTCTTTTGAGGATTGACCACAAGTTCTCAATGGGATTAAGGTCTGGGGAGTTTCCTTGCTATGGACCCAAAATTTTGCTACTTTGTCCCCCGAGCCGCTTAGTTATCACTTTTGCCTTATGGCAAGATGCTCCATCATGCTGAAATTCAGCTTTGGGAATAGAGTAAGATATAGCACGTAACTGATCATCTTGGTGAAACCATGCTGGTAGGGCAGCAGGTGAGGCAGATGTAAAATGTGCAGACAGATTTAGATTTGGGAGGGATGTGTCCAAACTGACATCTAAGTTGCAGAGTAAAAATTAATCTGTGCAGTATTTGTGGGCTACATGCA
Source organism: Taudactylus pleione (assembly GCA_031769625.1). Taxonomy (NCBI): domain Eukaryota; kingdom Metazoa; phylum Chordata; class Amphibia; order Anura; family Myobatrachidae; genus Taudactylus; species Taudactylus pleione. Next base: position 1,687,575 of record JAUIMM010000017.1, on the reverse strand, counting down.
AAAGCTGCCAGTATTTACCTTACATGCAAAATATGTATGTATTTGCACCCCTTGCATTGCAACATGGTTTGTCCTGGTTCACAGTTACTTGCTCTTTCTCACTCTATTCCCAAAGTTGAATCAGGCCATAGTTCGAGAGGACATGCATCTTTTCGAGAGGGGCATCATGTGGTATCCTATAACCATGAGAGGGAGAGAGAGAAAGAAAGATTTTACTTTATCTTGATTACCCAACTGTAACAAGTTTTATTATTGCACCAGATTGTGGAATAAACATTGTTATTATATTGCATCTGAATTGTGTTGCATCTGTCTGTGTTTGGGGAATCCTTCGCTCTCAGCTGAGGTGTGCTATAGTAAAGAGCTGTTACTGAAAGAAGACTTCACCACCAAGGTAACTCTGATCTGAACGCGCACCACACAATTATTACTCTTACCACTTTGTGGTATCACATTAATACATATAATCAATAAGTAGGAGACAGAATTGAGCTTTCTAAGAACATCCTCCCACCTCATGTTAAGACACCTGTCTCTTCTTGCTTGCAGCTTCCCTCTGGTCTGGTGTGCTAATGGTTCACTCAGATCCACTAACAGCAGACTGGGTAGGAGAAGCTGCTGCCACTAGACATGCACAACAGCTCTGTACCACCACTTACATTGCATGTTGTGGCCATAGCTCTAGTAAAATTATATTATATACTGTACTATTGCTATTGGGATCATGATTTCAGCAGCTAGCCTGGAGGGGTTTTGAGTCAACATGGAACCTCTACCCTGCGTTTGCCTATGCTATGCACTATGGGTGAGCGGGTTCGGATTTCTGAAATCCGAACCCCCCCGAGCCCCCCAATCCGAGTCAGATCCGAGTCAGGCTCGACTTTTCCCGCCTGGCTCGGATCTGAAATCGAGGCAAAACGTCATCATCCCGCCTTCCGGGTCTCGCGGGTTTTGGATCCTATATAAGGTACCCGCGTCGGCGCCATTTTCTCACTCGGCTGTGGACAGTGAAGAGGGAGGGTGGGAGTTAGGGCTGGCTGGGCTGTGTAGTGTAGTGTAGTGCAGAGTAGTGTTGTGCTGTGCTGTGCTGCTGTTGTCCACTACTTCAAAGTCCATAGGGGCTGGCTGTGTTGTGCTATGCTGCTGTTGTTAATAGGGGCTGTGTCCACTACTTCAAAGTCCATAGGGGCTGGCTGGACTGTGTTGTGCAGTCAGTTCTCCATAGGGGCTGTGTCCACTCCAAAGTCCTGTGCAGTGTCCCAGTCCTAAAGGGGTGCTGTAGTGTTGTCCACGGGGTGCTCTGTCCATCAGGGGTGCTCCCCCCCAAGTGCTAAAAAAATAATATTTTTTCTGTGTTTGTGAATTGTGTGCCCAGTAGCCGCACGTGCATCAACAAAGTAGTGCCAAGCGTGCGCCTGTGTTATAAGTAAAGGGCCGGCTGGCTTGACCGTTAAAGGGTGCTGTAACCCCCAAAGTACACTCCAGTCCAAACCAAAAAAAAAAATATTTTCTGTGTTTGTGAATTGTGTGCGCAGTAGCCGAACGTGCATCAACAAAGTAGTGCCAAGCGTGCGCCTGTGTCATAAGTAAAGGGCCAGCTGGCTTGACCGTTAAAGGGTGCTGTAACCCCCAAAGTACACTCCAGTCTAAACCAAATAAAAAAATATTTTCTGTGTTTGTGAATTGTGTGCGCAGTAGCCGCACGTGCATCAACAAAGTAGTGCCAAGCGTGCGCCTGTGTCATAAGTAAAGGGCCGGCTGGCTTGACCGTTAAAGGGTGCTGTAACCCCCAAAGTACACTCCAGTCCAAACCAAAAAAAATATATATTTTCTGTGTTTGTGAATTGTGTGCACTGTGGCTGCACGTGCATCAACAAAGGAGCAGCGCCAAGCGTGCACCTGTGTCCCATAAGTAAAGAGCCGGCTGGCTCATTTCTTAAAGGGTGGTGTAACCCACAAAGTGCACTACTCTCCAGCAAAAATAAAAAAATATTTTCTGTGTTTGTGTGCGCTTTAGCCGCACGTATATATCAATATAACATAAAAGGAGGACCAAACTTTCTCTGATAAAAATAAAATAGGGAAAGATCAAGAACCACTTCCTCCTAGTGCTGTTGCTGCTGCTGGGAGTTGTTCATCATCCCAGAGAGGAAGTAGGAACACCACCACTTTTACTAAACAATTGACCCTCCAACAGTCCCTAGCGATGTGGATGAAGTACGACAGCAGTCATCCTGAAGCAAAACGTATAACTGAGGCCTTGACTGCTATGTTGGTGTTAGACGTGGGTCCGGTATCCGCCATTAGTGCAGTGGGATTTAGACAATTGATGGAGGTAGTGTGTCCCCGGTTCCAAATCCCGTCTAGATTCCACCTGCATCCTCAAAGCAGCAGCGACAAGCGTGTGTCTGTCTGTTAAAGGGTGGTGTAACCCTCAAAGTGCGCTCCACAAACAATAAAAAAATTCTTCTTTTTTTTTCTGTCTTTGTGAAATGTGTGGGATGTAGCCGCACTTGCATCCTTAAAGCAGCAGCGACAAGCGTGCGTCTGTCTGTTAAAGGGTCATGTAACCCTCAAAGTGCGCTCCACAAACAATAAAAATATTCTTTTTTTTTCTGTCTTTGTGAATTGTGTGGGCTGTAGCCGCACTTGCAACCTCAAAACAGCAGCGACAAGCGTGCGTCTGTCTGTTAAAGGGTGGTGTAACCCGCAAAGTGTGCTCCACAAACAATAAAAATATTCTTCTTTTTTTTTCTGTCTTTGTGAAATGTGTGGGCTGTAGCCGCATCCTTAAAGCAGCAGCGACAAGCGTGTGTCTGTCTGTTAAAGGGTGGTGTAACCCTCAAAGTGCGCTCCACAAACAATAAAAAAATTCTTCTTTTTTTTCTGTCTTTGTGAATTGTGTGGGCTGTAGCCGCACTTGCATCCTCAAAGCAGCAGCGACAAGCGTGCGTCTGTCTGTTAAAGGGTGGTGTAACCCTCAAAGTGCTCCAAAAAATAAAAAATATTTTTTTTATGTGTTTGTGACTTGTGTGCGATGTAGCCGCACGTGCAGCAACACAGTAGCAGCGCCAAGCGTGCGCCTGTGTCATAAGTCAAGGGCCGGTTTGGACATCTGGTCCGGACTGAAGGACGTGCCAACAATTTCTGACAAGTCTACTGTCACTGCATATGATACTGTCCTCAAAGCAGCAGCGACAAGCGTGCGTCTGTCTGTTAAAGGGTGGTGTAACCCTCAAAGTGCGCTCCACAAACAATTAAAAAATTCTTATTTTTTTTCTGTCTTTGTGAAATGTGTGGGCTGTAGCCGCACCTGCATCCTTAAAGCAGCAGCGACAAGCGCGCATCTGTCTGTTAAAGGGTGGTGTAACCCTCAAAGTGCGCTCCACAAACAATAAAAAAATTCTTTTTTTTTTTTCTCTTTGTGAAATGTGTGGGCTGTAGCCGCACCTGCATCCTTAAAGCAGCAGCGACAAGCGTGCGTCTGTCTTTTAAAGGGTGGTGACACCCTCAAAGAGCGCTCCACAAACAATAAAAAAATTCTTCTTTTTTTTCTGTCTTTGTGAAATGTGTGGGCTGTAGCCACACCTGCATCCTTAAAGCAGCAGCGACAAGCGTGCGTCTGTCTGTTAAAGGGTGGTGACACCCTCAAAGAGCGCTCCACAAACAATAAAAATATTCTTCTTTTTTTTTCTGTCTTTGTGAAATGTGTGGGCTGTAGCCGCACCTGCATCCTTAAAGCAGCAGCGACAAGCGTGCGTCTGTCTGTTAAAGGATTACATCGGTGACAGCATCCAAGTAGGCATGTCAGACTGTCCGTACCTGTACTGGCAGGAAAAAGAAGCAATTTGGAGGTCCCTGTACAAACTGGCTCTATTTTACCTGAGTTGCCCCCCCTCCAGTGTGTACTCCGAAAGAGTGTTTAGTGCAGCCGGGAACCTTGTCAGCAAAAGGCGTAGGAGGTTGCTTCCACAAAATGTGGAGAAGATGATGTTCATAAAATGAATTATCAACTCTTCCAGGGAGACCAGCCTCCAGAACGTACAGAGGGACTTGTGGTTGTGGATTCCAGCGGGGACGAATTAATACTCTGTGAGGATGAGGATGTACACAACACTGAAGAGGGTGAGGAATCGGAGGATGAGGACGACATCTTGCCTCCGTAGAGCCAGTTTGTGCAGGGACAGATTAATTGCCAGCTTGTTTTGTGGGGGCCCAAACGAACCAATCATTTCAGCCAGAGTCGTGTGGCAGACCCTGGCGCTGAAATGTTTGGTTTGTTAAAGTGTGCATTTCCTGTTTATACAACATATAACAATTCCATCTTGCACCTCTTTTTTTTCTTTGAATGATGTACTGTTTGGGGCCTAGTTTTTCAAACTGCCATCCTGTCTGCCACTGCAGTGTCACTCCTAGATGGACCACGTGTTTGTGCCGCCCACTCGTATCTCTTAGCTTAGCTAGATAGTCATCCAGCTACCTCGGTGCAACCTTTTGGACATAAAAACACTATTGTGAGGTGTGAGGTGTTCAGAATAGACTGGAAATGAGTGGAAATTAAGGTTATTGAGGTTAATAATCACATTGGAGCAGAAAAACACACAAATTCTGTGATTCTAGCTGTTTTTATGCTTTTTTAAAAAAAAATACAGATCCAAAACACAAAACCCAAAACACGGAAGGGTGGTTTTGGCAAAACCAATCCAGATCCAAAACACGAAGAAAGATCCAGATCCAAAACCAAAACACGAAAAGTGGCCGGTGCACACCCCTACTATGCACCCAAAATGTTAGAGCAAGGTGCAGGAAACTGAAATATCAGTTCTGCATATGCTATAGGCTCAAAGGAACAAATGTACAGGAAGCTCACCCCTTACATTACATAGTGACACCTTAACATAAACAGAAGGTAGGTAGAGTAGTCTATTGTATTCACTCTCTAGGAGCACAATGACAGTTTATTCCCAGTCCACCTCTGATCAGCAGCCACTGCCATACGCTCCATCAAGCTTTGCTGTTCTCCCCGAGCAGTGCACAGACACACAGACTGCACTGTCACTACAACTGTCACATATAGTAACACAATGTGACATCAAGTCCCACAATAGTCTGCTGGATGACAAAGGACCTTCATACTGTCATTTACCAAAGCCACAACATGGTAAAGATGTAACCTTCTGTGTACTTTGTCTTTACTGTCACTGACAAACACTGATGAGAAAGGCGTTGCTCCCCCAAGAAATGAGACAGAACTGGACGTAGAATGACATAAAAGCATGTAATTTCTACTATGACTTGAAGAATCTTAAAAAAAATGCCAGTAATCAAAATGTCACAGTTTGAAATGTCATATAAAAAAAACAGCAAAATTGTGTACATGAAGTTCAGAAATACTTTGCTGGTCCTTTCTGTTTCATAGTGGTAATTCAATGGGAGGCTTATGCTGCCCATCCACTAGGCGATTATACCTAGCGATGGAGCGATAACGACGGTTGTTATCGCTCCATCGCTTGGTAATCGCCCGCAAATCGGGCAGTAAAAGGTTAAAAATGACCAGCGATGCGCGTGCCCGCCGGTCGTTTTTAACATCAATCATCGCCCGAACATGACGGTCAACCTGACGACCGCCGCCAGGTTGCCATGTTCGGGGATGATTGATCTGCATACACTGAACGTTCAGTGTATGCAGTTCACCCCGCGGGAGACGACGGCGTCGTAATCGTGCCGTTGTCCCCCGCATCGTTAAATGGATGGGCAGCATTAGTTTACAGATTTTTTTAATTTACAGTGGAAAATAAATTTGTTTAGATTCAAAGCAGATATTTTTATATTTCAAGCCTAAACAAACAAATGCAGAACCACATTTCAGGGCTTTTTATCAGTAGAGTTCTGTCATTAAAATGTGAGAAAATTATAATATAATGCTGAAGAGCATCTGAAGATGGAGTTAGCTTGCATTTCTATATGGGTGGGGCATCTTCTGATCCAGGTGGGGTGGAGCACCTCCAATCCCTATTTGCATAGTTTTCACTATGCTGATTGCCACACATGGACAGTGGCACAGCAGAGTGTGAATATTTTCTGCCTTTACACGGCTAGCACATAGTTTGGATGCAATAATCTAGCAGAGGGTTCTTGGTAAATTGCACCAAAGCATAAACTGTTATTGCCGCAAATATTGTAAATTTATACATATGCTCCTCAGTGTTGAGGCTACTCTAGGTATGGAGAAAATTTCCTAAATTCCACACTCCAAATACTCATGTAATTCTATCTACCATCCAATTGTTTTAATGGGGAACACAGGCAGTTGGTGAATATGAAATAGAGAGAAAAAAAGGATCCGGAAAAAAATGACAGGAATGGCACCATAATCGGAAAGGAAGTGAGGGGTAGAGGGGTGAAGACGGCATGACCAAGTGTGTGAGTGAATATGACCTTTGTGTGAATAAAGAATGTGTCTACAGTTTCAGTGCCATGGTGAAGTGACAATGCACTACTGGTGGGGATATGGGTCCTTGCTGGCCTGTCACGTTGCTGTGTGCTTCCCTGCTCTTTTGTAAGATAAAATAATAAACTCTTATCTCCTCCTGGCTGGCTGGGGGTTTCCAAATGCTACATTTTTACAAAAAACAAAGCAAAAAAAAAAGTTTGTCACAATCGACCAGCATTACACACTTTTATTGTGGTTATATGTTTAAGTCCCTTGTCCCTTGGTACTAGGAAATACAGGTATAACTGCACAATACATAAAGGGAGCAATTAATTAGTAGTGATAGCTGCAAAGTCCCAGGGAAAAAGTTGGAATGCCCATAAAGATGCGCTGAAAACAGCAATGTTGGGGTACCACAACTCTTAGTTATGTGTACATCCACTAAAATAATGAAGATGTGAAAATCTCCACCAGTTTTTCCCTCACAAGCCCATCTGTCTCCTCCTTTTCCTTAAAATATTCATCTGCTAACAAGCTTTTCCCTCACCTACCTTTCTGCCAGGAGTAGAACCAGGGAAGCTGGTATGATTACCCCCACTCCGTTACACTTTTCACCTGCACACTACCACTGAAGGCAGTCTCCTCTATCTCCCTGCATGATGTGCCTCAACGACCAGTGGTAGTGGGCAGGTGAGAAGTGTTATGCTGGATACACACTGGCAGATATATTGGCTGATCAACTGATTGGCCAATATATTGTATGCCCGTCGGCCAGTGTGTACCAACGATATGTCTGTGAACGACGTTGTTCACGGACATATTGCGTTGGTTGTATTGCACAGCCGATGGCAGCTATATCTGTCTATCGTGCTGTGTGTACAGGCAATCAGCAGCAGGACCCGCTGACAGATGGAAGATACTGGTTGTTCAGTGTGTATGAACAACCATCATCTGCAGATATATCTGCTAGATGTGTACCAAGCTTTATGGGGAGGGGGGTGATTGCACAGATTTCCCCACCCCCCTGCATCCACCATTGCTGTCTGCCCACTAGCTGTTTGCTTACATGCACATCTACCATCAGCTTTTTCCTCACATTGTCACCACTCAGGGGCATCACCGGGACTGGTGACACCTGGTGCACACTCTGGATACCCCAAACCTGCCAGAGACTTGCTCGGATGAAAAAGGGACATGGCCTAAATAAAGGGGTGTGGCCTCACAGGGGATCCCGATAACATCACACTGGGGGCAGCCCAGCATCACTGGAGATGCTGGGCTGCCCCTGTCGGCTCCTCTTCTATAACAGGAGTCAGGTGCTGCAGGCAGGGCCGGCGCTACCACTAGACAAACTTAGGCATTTGCCTAAGAGCGACGGCACTGTAGGGCAGTAGTGTGGATCGCACATAAGTGCAGTCCGCACTACACTATTAGTATAACAAACACACGGCCGCCGGCGCCGGCAGCTGTGTGTTTGTGTTAGCAGCCGATGAGAGTCAGACAGACTCTCATCGCTGCTGCGCCCACTGCAGGAGCCGGGCTTCGGGCTCCCGCAGTGAGTGATGGTAAAGACGTCATGACATCTCCCCCATCATGCAGAGCGGGCCGGCCCGGGAGGACGCCGGACGGATGAGCATGCCGGAGCGGGGATTAAGGTAAGTGGAGTTTTTTTTTTCCTCATGCGTGCTTGTGTGTGTCTGGCCGGGGGGGGGAGGTATGGGGGTTACTAATACTACTACTAAGGGCACTGCTTGGGGGGGGGGCTACTACTACTAAGGGCACTGCTGGGGGGGACTACTACTACTAAGGGCACTGCTGGGGGAGACTACTACTACTAAGGGCACTGCTGGGGGTGACAACTACTACTAAGGGCACTGCTGGGGGTACTACTGGGGGCGCTGCTGGTGCAGTGCAGTTCCGCCTCCTCCAGCCTACCTTACCCGGCCAGTCACTCAGCCAGCCCTGCGCCGCAGAAAGGCACCGGGCTGGAGAGGCGTCGCCACTGCCTGCTCCATTTGCCAAACACCCACTGAGGATTTGTTAATGGGCACCCGGCTCCTTCCCTACAGTGGCAGCCGGAGGCTTCAGTTCACTCCTGAGCTCTGCCTTCCATCTCCCGCAGTGGTTGAAGGGTGAGACTCTCTCCCATATTCCCGAGGAGCAGTTGGAAGGCAGCAGACGCAGGAGAGGGGGCTTAAGGTAAGTATTGTGTGTTTCTTTTTGTGTAAGGAGCACTACTAATGGGGGCATTACTACTGGGGGCACTACTAATAGGAGCACTACTACTGGGGGCATTACTACTGGGGGCGCTACTAATGGGGGCATTACTACTGGGGACACTACTAATAGGAGCACTACTATTGGGGGCATTACTACTGGGGGTGCTAATAATAGGGGAATTACTACTGGGGGTGCTAATAATGGGGGCATTACTACTGAGGGCACTACTAATGGGGGCACTGCATAAAGAGCATCACTGCTTGGGGCACTGCATAGGGGGCACCACTGTTATGTGCTCTGATTAAGGGGCACTACCACTGGGGGTACTGCATAAGGGGCACTACCACTTAGGGGACTGCATAAAGGGCACCACTACTGGGGGCATTGCATAAGGGGCACCACTGCTGTGGGCATTGCATAAGGGGCACTACTGCTGTGGGCATTATGCATAAGGGGCACTATTGCTGTGGGCATTGCATAAGGTGCACTACTGTGGGCATTATGTATATTAGGGGCACTACTACTGTGGGAATTGTGTATAAGGGGCACTAATGTGGGCACTGTGTAAAAGGGGTACTACTGTATGTCATAAAATGAATAAGGGACACTATGGGATGTAATATGAATCAGGGGCACTATGTAATGTGTGGCGTAATTTGACTTGGGGATACTATTGTGTGGCAATGCCCCTTTCTTTTGAGACCAAACTCCTTTTTGTGGCACGTGCTGTCCCTTTATTAAAAAAGGGAGGGAGGCTGCAGGGGGCGCCGAGGTTGGGAGGGGTGAGTTCCACCACGCCTCTAGGACCACTTTAAGCACTGGTGGGTAGAAAATGGTGGGTGGGCAGTATAGGGCTTCCAATCGACACCCATGGTAAATACGCCACTGTGTATACTGTTCCTGTGGGTGGAGCTGCTTCCTCAGCTTTGTGTTTGCAGATTGCTTAATTGGATTCCAAAGTCATCACCTTATTACAAGTAGGGATGTGCGCCGATCCCCGTGTTTTGTTTTTGTTTTCGGGTTTTGGATCTGTATCTCTTCGTGTTTTGGATCTGGTTTTGCAAAACCACCCTTGCGTGTTTTGGTTTTGGATCTGGATCTTTTTTTAAAAAACTATAAAAATAGGCAAAACCACATAATTTGGGCCTCTTTTTGTTCCTACAATATTATTATTAATCTTAATAACATTTATTCCCAGTCATTTGCAGTCAATTTTGACCACCTCACAGCTCACTATATTGATTTTTTCATCTAGGTTAGGCCTACGGCGAAAATGTTGCATCCAGCTATCTGGCTGACTAAACTAAGCGACAGCAGTGGGCGGCCTAACATGTGTCGAGAACTTGGTGCCCGGAGCAGCCCTGACCGAGGCAGCAGCGATTGACGACACAGGCAGCACTAGGTTGCTGCTGTCTGATAATAAGTGGGGCTAACGCACACGCACACACAGAAAAAAAAAATAACTTTTTATTATTATTTTTTTTGTCCAGAACTTGGGGCCCGAAGCACCCCTGACCGAGGCAGCAGCGATTGACGACACAGGCAGCACTAGGTTGCTGTCTGATAATAAGTGCGGGTAACGCACACACAGAAAAAAAAAATATTTTTTTTTTTGTCCAGAACTTTGGGCCCGGCGCCCTGACTGAGGCAGCAGCGATTGACGACACAGGCAGCACGCTACTAGCCCAGATGGACACAGCAGACAGCACCAGCCCAGATGGGCACAGCAGACAGCACCAACCCAGATGGACACAACAGACAACACCACCCCAGATAGATCAGGACAGTAGCCCAGCCCTACACTACCCACCCTCCGTGTTCACTCTCCACAGCCGAAGTGAAATGGCGCCACCGCAGGGACTCCTTATATAGCAGAGACGAAAGCTCGCGAGCCGCGAGATTTCATCTGAGGTTTTGCCTCGGTTCTCGCCCCGAATCTCTAAGTTTGGGTGGGTTTGGATCTCTGAGATCCGAAACCACTCATCTCTAATTACAAGTAGTACAAGCAATAGTTTGGCTTTGATTGTCCTATTGTTGCCCTAATGATTTTGATTCTGATCAATAACTAGCAGAAATTAAAAATGATTCCTAAATCCAATTTCTATATAAGAAGAGTAATTATATACAGTAGGAGCTTAACTGGCTGGAGCACTGCAGGGGCAAACGCAGGATTTTTAAGGGGGGGTTTCTATCTATCTATATATATATATATATATTATATATATATATATATATATATCTATATGTATGTATATATATATATATATATATATAAAAACACTGTGTGTATGTGAGAGAGGAGTACTGTGTGTAGGGGTGCTGTGCAGCCGGGTGTACTGACCTTCCTTCCTTATGTCCGTTCAACCATCTTTTAAGCGCGGGGGGTGGCGTGGTGCAACTGCTGCCATTGTATTGTGTGAGCCAGACTCCCAGTGATCACCATGCTGCGCTCCGCTTCCGGGTCTCAAGTTGCGTGGCTGCGTGAGGATGTCGCTCTGAGTCCAGTCTGGGAGCGGGGGAAGACTGTGTGCGTCCCTTGCTGCTGCTGCTCCTGGCCAGTGGACGGGGCCTGGCAATCCCGGGAGGAAGCGGCGTGGGCCGGCCAGTGTCTGTGTGGTCTGGACGGAGCTACCTGCTGGCTGAGGAGACAGCGCGGTGGGGACTGGTTGAGATGGCACCGGTGATTGGCTGCTGCGGCGCTCTGCATGTAACACAGCCATACACTACAGAACCCGCTCAAATTTTGCGATCACTGGGTTCGTCAGGGGGGGTTTCTGGGTACTCAGAAACCCCCCTTGCGTGCGCTAATGCACTGGATGGCTTTTGATATTGCTGTCTGTATGTGGTTATGTTGACTACAGCACTACTGTCTTCTGTCATCAATACTAGTACTTGTTAGTTTAACGAAGAATAACTTCTAATAGGAACATTTGTTTTGCAAGAGGGAGGACTGAGAAGCATTTGGGGACTTTTATGATAGTAGGGCATCTGAAGGCATGTGGAGGATTATATATTAAAGTATATTACAACTATAGTAGATTCATACATTTGCAAGGACAGAGAAAATTGGTTTTTGGTATATGGAGAACACAAATTAACAATTTAAAAATGCCCAAAGATAACAAATTGATTATTTTTATATGTTTTATTGGAAGTAGAAAATAGTCTACTCCATCTGCTAATGTACAGTATATTTAATTTTACCATTAACGGAAAATGAGCATTAACGAGTAATAAATGGGCTCTGATGTCCATCCACTGTTCTATCTTTTTAGCTAATGGGCTGTTCTGCTCACCCCACCTAATATCCCCTAACTATGCCTGATATCCCCACTGAAATGTGTAATTGGGCCTTCAGACTTTCCCACTAATGGATCACAATGTTACTTCTAATGTTCCAGGTTTGTCTTGTTGCAGACAGTGATTATAGTTAATTAGATCTTGAACAGAGTCATATACATTATGCACTGTGATAAATGAGAATGCTGTGAGCAGAGACACACTGTGAGGACATAACATCACAGAAGAGAAATGAATCGTCACCTTTTTTTGCTAGGAGAAACCCCAGTTTCCTCGGAAGCATCATACGATACTTAGAAAGCCTTAATATTAGAATTAATTGAATATTACTACTCTACAAAGTAGGGGTGAGCGGGTTCGGATTTCTGAAATCCGAACCCCCCCGAGCCCCCCCGATCCGAGTCCGGCTCGACTTTTCCCGCCTGACTCGGATCTGAAATCGAGGCAAAACGTCATCATCCCGCCTTCCGAGTCTCGCGGGTTTTGGATCCTATATAAGGTACCCGCGTCGGCGCCATTTTCTCACTCGGCTGTGGATAGTGAAGAGGGAGGGTGGGAGTTAGGGCTGTGTAGTGTAGTGTAGTGTAGTGCTGCTGTTGTCCACTACTTCAAAGTCCATAGGGGCTGGCTGTGTTGTGCTGTGCTGCTGTTGTTAATAGGGGCTGTGTCCACTACTTCAAAGTCCATAGGGGCTGGCTGGACTGTGTTGTGCAGTCAGTTCTCCATAGGGGCTGTGTCCACTCCAAAGTCCTGTGCAGTGTCCCAGTCCTAAAGGGGTGCTGTAGTGTTGTCCAGGGGGTGCTCTGTCCATCAGGGGTGCTCCCCCCAAGTGCTAAAAAAATAATATATTTTCTGTGTTTGTGAATTGTGTGCGCAGTAGCCGCACGTGCATCAACAAAGTAGTGCCAAGCGTGCGCCTGTGTCATAAGTAAAGGGCCGGCTGGCTTGACCGTTAAAGGGTGCTGTAACCCCCAAAGTACACTCCAGTCCAAACCAAAAAAAAAATAATTTTCTGTGTTTGTGAATTGTGCGCGCAGTAGCCGCACGTGCATCAACAAAGTAGTGCCAAGCGTGCGCCTGTATCATAAGTAAAGGGCCGGCTGGCTTGACCGTTAAAGGGTGCTGTAACCCCCAAAGTACACTCCAGTCCAAACCAAAAAAAAAATTATTTTCTGTGTTTGTGAATTGTGTGCGCAGTAGCCGCACGTGCATCAACAAAGTAGTGCCAAGCGTGCGCCTGTGTCATAAGTAAAGGGCCGGCTGGCTTGACCGTTAAAGGGTGCTGTAACCCCCGAAAGTACACTCCAGTCCAAACCAAAAAAAAAATTATTTTCTGTGTTTGTGAATTGTGTGCGCAGTAGCCGCACGTGCATCAACAAAGTAGTGCCAAGCGTGCGCCTGTGTCATAAGTAAAGGGCCAGCTGGCTTGACCGTTAAGGGTGCTGTAACCCCCGAAAGTACACTCCAGTCCAAACCAAAAAAAAAATTATTTTCTGTGTTTGTGAATTGTGTGCGCAGTAGCCGCACGTGCATCAACAAAGTAGTGCCAAGCGTGCGCCTGTGTCATAAGTAAAGGGCTGGCTGGCTTGACCATTAAAGGGTGCTGTAACCCCCAAAGTACACTCCAGTCCAAACCAAAAAAAAATTATTTTCTGTGTTTGTGAATTGTGTGCGCAGTAGCCGCACGTGCATCAACAAAGTAGTGCCAAGCGTGCGCCTATGTCATAAGTAAAGGGCCGGCTGGCTTGACCGTTAAAGGGTGCTGTAGCCCCCAAAGTACACTCCAGTCCAAACCAAAAAAAAAATTATTTTCTGTGTTTGTGAATTGTGTGCGCAGTAGCCGCACGTGCATCAACAAAGTAGTGCCAAGCGTGCGCCTGTGTCATAAGTAAAGGGCCGGCTGGCTTGACCGTTAAAGGGTGCTGTAACCCCCGAAAGTACACTCCAGTCCAAACCAAAAAAAAAATTATTTTCTGTGTTTGTGAATTGTGTGCGCAGTAGCCGCACGTGCATCAACAAAGTAGTGCCAAGCGAGCGCCTGTGTCATAAGTAAAGGGCCGGCTGGCTTGACCGTTAAAGGGTGCTGTAACCCCCAAAATACACTCCTGTCCAAACCAAAAAAAAATTATTTTCTGTGTTTGTGAATTGTGTGCGCAGTAGCCGCACGTGCATCAACAAAGTAGTGCCAAGCGAGCACCTGTGTCATAAGTAAAGGGCCGGCTGGCTTGACCGTTAAAGGGTGCTGTAACCCCCGAAAGTACACTCCAGTCCAAACCAAAAGAAAAATAATTTTCTGTGTTTGTGAATTGTGTGCGCAGTAGCCGCACGTGCATCAACAAAGTAGTGCCAAGCGTGCGCCTGTGTCATAAGTAAAGGGCCGGCTGGCTTGACCGTTAAGGGTGCTGTAACCCCCAAAGTACACTCCAGTCCAAACCAAAAAAAAAATTATTTTCTGTGTTTGTGACTTGTGTGCACTGTGGCTGCACGTGCATCAACAAAGGAGCAGCGCCAAGCGTGCGCCTGTGTCCCATAAGTAAAGAGCCGGCTTGCTCATTTCTTAAAGGGTGGTGTAACCCACAAAGTGCACTACTCTCCAGCAAAAATAAAAAAATATTTTCTGTGTTTGTATGCGCTTTAGCCGAACGTATATATCAATATAACATAAATGGAGGACCAAACTTTCTCCGATAAAAATAAAATAGGGAAAGATCAAGAACCACTTCCTCCTAGTGCTGTTGCTGCTGCTGGGAGTTGTTCATCATCCCAGAGAGGAAGTAGGAACATCACTACTTTTACTAAACAATTGACCCTCCAACAGTCCCTAGCGATGAGGATGAAGTACGACAGCAGTCATCCTGAAGCAAAACGTATAACTGAGGCCTTGACTGCTATGTTGGTGTTAGACGTGCGTCCGGTATCCGCCATTAGTGCAGTGGGATTTAGACAATTGATGGAGGTAGTGTGTCCTCGGTTCCAAATCCCATCTAGATTCCACCTACATCCTCAAAGCAGCAGCGACAAGCGTGCGTCTGTCTGTTAAAGGGTGGTGACACCCTCAAAGTGTGCTACACAAACAATTAAAATATTGTTCTTTTTTTTTCTGTCTTTGTGAAATGTGTGGGCTGTAGCCGCACCTGCATCCTTAAAGCAGCAGCGACAAGCGTGCGTCTGTCTGTTAAAGGGTGGTGACACCCTCAAAGTGTGCTACACAAACAATTAAAATATTCTTCTTTTTTTTTCTGTCTTTGTGAATTGTGTGGGCTGTAGCCGCACTTGCATCCTCAAAGCAGCAGCGACAAGCATGCATCTGTCTGTTAAAGGGTGTTGTAACTCTCAAAGTGCGCCAAAAAATAAAAAAATTTTTTTAATGTGTTTGTGACTTGTGTGCGATGTAGCCGCACTTGCATCCTCAAAGCAGCAGCGACAAGCGTGCGTCTGTCTGTAAAAGGGTGGTGACACCCTCAAAGTGTGCTACACAAACAATAAAAATATTCTTCTTCTTTTTTCTGTCTTTGTGAATTGTGTGGGCTGTAGCCGCACCTGCATCCTTAAAGCAGCAGCGACAAGCGTGCGTCTGTCTGTTAAAGGGTGGTGACACCCTCAAAGTGTGCTACACAAACAATTAAAATATTGTTCTTTTTTTTTGGTCTTTGTGAAATGTGTGGGCTGTAGTCGCACCTGCATCCTTAAAGCTGCAGCGACAAGC
This sequence comes from Taudactylus pleione, assembly GCA_031769625.1. Taxonomy (NCBI): domain Eukaryota; kingdom Metazoa; phylum Chordata; class Amphibia; order Anura; family Myobatrachidae; genus Taudactylus; species Taudactylus pleione. Next base: position 1,671,916 of record JAUIMM010000017.1, on the reverse strand, counting down.
GTGCGTCTGTCTGTTAAAGGGTGGTGTAACTCTCAAAGTGCTCCAAAAAATAAAAAACTATTTTTTTAATGTGTTTGTGACTTGTGTGCGATGTAGCCGCACTTGCATCCTCAAAGCAGCAGCGACAAGCGTGCGTCTGTCTGTTAAAGGGTGGTGACACCCTCAAAGTGTGCTACACAAACAATAAAAATATTCTTCTTTTTTCTGTCTTTGTGAATTGTGTGGGCTGTAGCCGCACCTGCATCCTTAAAGCAGCAGCGACAAGCGTGCGTCTGTCTGTTAAAGGGTGGTGACACCCTCAAAGTGTGCTACACAAACAATAAAAATATTCTTCTTCTTTTTTCTGTCTTTGTGAATTGTGTGGGCTGTAGCCGCACTTGCATCCTCAAAGCAGCAGCGACAAGCGTGCGTCTGTCTGTTAAAGGGTGGTGTAACCCTCAAAGTGCGCTCCACAAACAATAAAAATATTCTTTTTTTTTTTCTGTCTTTGTGAATTGTGTGGGCTGTAGCCGCACTTGCATCCTCAAAGCAGCAGCGACAAGCGTGCGTCTGTCTGTTAAAGGATTACATCGGTGACAGCATCCAAGTAGGCATGTCAGACAGTCCGCACCTGTACTGGCAGGAAAAAGAAGCAATTTGGAGGTCCCTGTACAAACTGGCTCTATTTTACCTGAGTTGCCCCCCCTCCAGTGTGTACTCCGAAAGAGTGTTTAGTGCAGCCGGGAACGTTGTCAGCGAAAGGCGTAGGAGGTTGCTTCCACAAAATGTGGAGAAGATGATGTTCATAAAATGAATTATCAACTCTTCCAGGGAGACCAGCCTCCAGAACGTACAGAGGGACCTGTGGTTGTGGATTCCAGCGGGGACGAATTAATACTCTGTGAGGATGAGGATGTACACAACACTGAAGAGGGTGAGGAATCGGTGGATGAGGAGGATGAGGACGACATCTTGCCTCCGTAGAGCCAGTTTGTGCAGGGACAGATTAATTGCCAGCTTGTTTTGTGGGGGCCCAAACGAACCAATCATTTCAGCCACAGTCGTGTGGCAGACCCTGGCGCTGAAATGTTTGGTTTGTTAAAGTGTGCATGTCCTGTTTATACAACATAAGGGTGGGTGGGAGGGCCCAAGGACAATTCCATCTTGCACCTCTTTTTTTCTTTGCATTATGTATAGTTTGGGGCCTAGTTTTTCAAACTGCCATCCTGTCTGCCACTGCAGTGCCACTCCTAGATGGACCACGTGTTTGTGCCGCCGACTCGTATCTCTTAGCATAGTCATCCAACTACCTCGGTGCAACCTTTTGGACATAAAAACACTATTGTGAGGTCTGAGGTGTTTAGAATAGACTGGAAATGAGTGGAAATTAAGGTTATTGAGGTTAATAATAGCATAGGAGCAGAAAAACCCACAAATTCTGTGATTTTAGCTGTTTTTATGCTTTTTTTCAAAAAAAATACAGATCCAAAACACAAAACCCAGAACCCAAAACACGGAAGGGTGGTTTTGGCAAAACCAATCCAGATCCAAAACACGAAGAAAGATTCAGATCCAAAACCAAAACACAAAACACGAAAAGTGGCCGGTGCACACCCCTACTACAAAGTTTATAATTCTGTTATATAGACACACATCACTCATACATGGACAGAACTTAAATTTTTTTTTGAGAAGACTACATTTTTGGGGCAAAAATGAAAAACGTTTTGGAAATGGGTAAAAAAAAGTGGGGGGGCCTGGTAATTTGGGGGCCTATATGGATGGGACAGATGTTTTGGGGATTGCATGAGGCTGCAGCAGGTGTATTTTTAAGATTTTTTTAAAATTTTCACTTAAGAGACATCAAAATATGCTAGTACCCACTGTCATGTACCCCAAATTTGACTTCGGGACTTATTTTTCCCAAAAGAAATTGCTTTCTATAATTTTTCAGCACTTATGCAAATAAGCATATAACAGCCAATTCTGACACTTTAAGAACACCAAACACTTTCATTAGGGCCTCTATATTGATTTCTAATGTTAGTGCAGCTCTTTCTGGGGTACAGACTGATTTCCCCAAAATCTTAGCGACTTTTCGCCAGTTTCGCTTACCACCGATTTCGCCTGTTTGCCTTGTCACGTCCTTTTGGAGTTGAATCCGGAGATAAGCGGGAGCGCGCAGGGAAAAAGTTTTGCCTCGAAACAGGTGAAGGCGGAAAAAAACATTGCGGCTCGGCTTTTCGCAGATAACTGAGGCTCCCATATAAACAGGACACACTAACACCCAACCCCTGAACAAAACCGTTTTTAGCTTGCGGGTTAAATCCTGCATTGTACAAGCATTGTATTGTATAAGTCAGTGTTTCGCAAATCCACTCCTCAGGGACCCCTAACAGTGCGTGATTACAGATCTCCTCAGTATCACAATATATAGAGTTCAGCAAGTTCTGCACACTCAAACAAAGTCCAAGAGTGGGTGATTGGTCATAAATACATATAAAATGCAAAACCAGAAAAAAACGGGAAGGCCAGCACACCTTTTAAATGCCAAATATTTTATATGTTATCCATCACATATAAACACCAAGATCACATGACTCAAAAAAGAGCCATCAGTTCACATTTAAAGTGCAGTTGTGCAGTAAACATATGGTGATACTAATCCAAAAGTGTGGAACGTGAACCAGTGTTATGGCTACAGTATAGTGGCCACTATGCTGACGCCATAAAGCTCATTAAGGAGCCCCAAAGTGAATGAGGCAGAAGCAGTGCACTGTGGGCCTGATTCTGAGTTGGGAATGAAGTAAGAAAGTAACTGAGCACCTTGGTAAAACCATGCTGCGCTGCATGTGAGGCAGATTTAAAATGTGTGATGAAATTTAGATTTTAGAAGGGTGTGTCCAAACCTAAATCTAAACTGCAGTGTAAAAATTAAGCTGTCCAGCATTTGTGGGCTACATGTAAAGTCAGTCAGTATTTACTCTGCATGTAAAAACAATATATTTGCACCCCTTGCATTGCAACATGGTTTGTCCAGGTGCATAGTTACTTACTCTTTTTTGCTTTACTCCCACTGCAGAATCAGGCCTCTTATTATAAGCACAAACCAGTCCAGTAGGAAAAGTGATACAAGCAGGGCCGGATTTACCATAATGTATCCTAGGCACCCACCTAGGGCCCGTCGGGTCCTAAGGGGCCCGTGGCCACTCCCTCTCCTCCTGTGCTGCTATGTATTTCAACTGCTACTGGCACCGGCCAGGGAGAGGTAACACGCAGACACAGTATATATCACTCAGGTCACTCAGCAGCAGCACGATCAGGGCTCTGGGCCTGATTCAGAGCCGGACGCTCGCTCTGAATCAGGGTGTAATTTTTTTTTTGAGAGAAGGCCTCCTGGCCGCTCGCTAAGCTGTGGGTGACCACCCACAGCTTTTGCGAGTGGCCAGGTGATGGACGTGACCATTGCGACAATAGGGCTTGCGACGAGACCCTTCTGGTAAGGTCTCGTCCACCGCAAGCCCTCTAATAGAGCCGGAAGCTCACTACTGAGGCCCCCTCCAAACGGCAGGCGTTTCTTCGGGAATGCCTCCGTTTGGCAAGCCACCCCCCCTGCCCGCCTGCAAAATAGGGCGAGCTGTCAATCACAATTGACAGACACCCCATTTTGGTGCGAAACCCGTAGCGACGGAGCGCCCGTCGCTGGCCGGGTCTTGCACACGCCGGAGCCGGCTCCGGCACACGCAGTGGGGGACCATCGACCCGCTTGCGAGCGCTGTGCGCTCGCATGTGGGTCTGAATCAGGCCCTCTGCCTTTAACGTGCGGGGGGAGGAGGAGGAGGCGGAGTTACAGTCCTTCAGCTGGCAGCCCGGGGAATCAGTGTCACTCACCACTGCTGCGCAATCAATACCAACCCTGTGATGTGCAGTGTGAGCAGGCACAGTGAGTTCAGCCAGTCTGCATTATAGCCAGCCCCTCTCCGCAGCATGCTCTACTGATCTTGATTGCCCACTCCAAACCCCCTTCCCCCCACAGCCTGCGCTGCTGTAGCCAGCCCCTGCAGTCACATTGAGTGCTGCCTGCCTCCTCCATTGTAGCCGCTCTCCCATGTAGCCAGCCTCCCCAGCAGCACGCGCAGATCTAGTCAGCGGCAGCCTACTCCAACCAACCCCCCTCCCTGCAGCCTGCGCTGCTGAAGCCAGCCCCTGCTCCGCACTCAGTGCCAGCCCCCCCCTCCCCACCACAGTGTAGCCAGCCCCTGCTCTGCACTCAGGCCCTCATTCAGAGGTGCTCGCAAAATGCGAGCGGTCGCTCTGAAAGTGGGCGGCCTCTTGGGTTTTGAAGTGCGGCCTCCTGGTCACTAGCTAAGCTGTGGGCTGCCACCCACAGCTTTAGCGACCGACCAGGTTGATGGTCACGATGGTCAAGACCATCGCGACCATCGTGGCTTTCGACGAGACCCTAAGGTTGGGTCTCAGCAACCGCAAGCCCCAGGGAGCTTCCTGCTCTGATCGAGCAGGAAGCTCCCCACTGACATCACTGCTGATGTCAGTGCGGCCGCCCACAAAATGGAATGCCTCCGTTTGTGAAACCACCCCCCCACCACACCTACAAAACGGGGCGAGCTGTCGATCAACATCGACAGCCGCCCCTTTTGTAGTGAGCTCCGGAGCAAGAGAATTTTTCTCTCGCTCCGCGGCTTGCGCACGCGCAGTGTGGCCGCTCCGCGTGCGCAGGACCTAAACAGCGACCCGCTTGCGAGAGCTCAGTGCTTGCGAGCGGGTCTGAAAGAGGTCCTCAGTGTGAGTGCTGCCAGCCCCCCCTCCCCACCACAGTGTAGCCAGCCCCTGCTCCACACTCAGGACCTCATTCAGAGCCGCTCGCAACATGCGAGTGCTCTCTCTGAATGTGGGCGGCCGCTTCTATGTTCCAAGCCGGCCTCCTGGCCACTCGATAGGCTGTGGGTGACCACCCACAGCTTTATCTAGCGGCCAGGTTGATGGTTGCGATGGTCAAGACCATCGCAACCATCGGGTCTTGCGACGAGACCCTTGTGGTAGGGTCTCGTCTACCGCAAGCCCCAGTGAGCTTTCGGCTCTATTAGAGCCAGAAGCTCACCACTGACATCACGAGTGATGTCAGTGGGGCTGCCCCCGAACGGCAGGCGTTCCGTCGGGAACGCATCCGTTTGTGTAGCCACCCCCCGCCCTCCCTGCAAAACAAGGCGAGCTGTCGATCACCATCGACAGCCGCCCCTTTTGTAGTGAGTCCCGAAGCGAGAGAATTTCTCTCTCGCTCCGGGACTTGCGCACGTGCAGTGGGGACAATGCGCATGCACAGAGCCTCAAGATCGACCCGCTTGCGAGCTCATAGGCGCTTGCGAGTGGGTCTGAATGAGACCCTCAGAGTGAGTGCTGCTAGCCCCCCCTCCCCACCACAGTGTAGCCAGCCTCCCCTCCCCCTCTGCAGTGTGGCCAGCCTCCTCCGACCACCCCCCCAGCCTGGGTAAGTTTACCTTAAAAATATTCTTATACTGTTAAGTACACTGCTTTCTCTACCTGTGTATAACTGTATGTACACACATATACAGTACCAGTCAAAAGTTTTTTACACACCTTCTCATTCAATGTTTTTTGTTTATTTAAATTATTTTCAACATAGTAGGTTAATACTGAAGACATCAAAACTATGAAAGAACATTATGTAGTAAACAAAAAAGTGTTAGATAAATCAAAATATGTTTTATATCTTAGATTCCTCAAAGTAGCCCCCTTTGCTTGGATGACAGCTTTGCACACTCTTGGCATTCTCTCAATCAGCTTCATGAGGTAGTCTCCTGGAATAGTTTTCCAACAGTCTTGAAGGAGTTCCCAGAGGTGCTGAGCACTTGTTGGCTGCTCTTCCTTCACTCTGTGGTCCAACTCATCCCAAACCAGCTCACTTGGGTTTAGGTTGGGTGATTGTGGATGCCAGGTCATCTGATGCAGCACTCCATCACTTTCCTTCTTGGTCAAGTAACCCTTACATAGCCTGGAGGTGTGTTTGGGGTCATTGTCTTGTTGAAGAGCCAAATGATGATCCCAGTAAGCGCAAATCAGATGGGATGGCATGGCGCTGCAGAATGCTGTGCTAGCCATGCTGGTTAAGTGTGCCTTGAATTTTGAATAAATTACCAACAGTGTCACCAGCAAAGCACCCCCACACCATCACACCTCCTCCCACATGCTTCACAGTGGGAACCACACATGCAGAAACCATCTGCTCACCTTCTCTGCATCTCACAAAGACACTTTGGTCTGATGAGTCCAAGTTTGAGATTTTTGTTTCCAACCAAAGTACAGATTTCCACTGGTCTAATGTCCATTCCTTGTGTATCTTGGCCCAAACAATTATCTTCTTCTTGTTGTTCATCCTCAGTAGTGGCTTCTTTGCAGCAATACAACCATGAAGGCCTGATTCACGCATTCTCCTCTGAACAGTTGATGTTGAGATTTGTCTGCTACTTGAACTCTGTGAAGACTTTATGTGGTCTCTAATCTGAGGTGCTGTTAAGTAGCGGTTTCTGAGGCTGGTAACTCTAATGAACTTATCCTCTGCAGCAGAGGTAACTCTTGGTCTTCCTTTCCTGGGGCGGTCCTCATGAGAGCCAGTTTTATCATAGCGTTTGATGGTTTTTGCAACTGCACTTGAGGATACATTCAAAGTTCTTGAAATTTTCCGTATCGACTGACTTTCATGTCTTAAAGTAATGACGGACTGTCATTTCTCTTTACCGAGTTGAGTGGTTTGTGCCATAATATGGATTACAACAGTAGTCAAATAGTGGTGTCCACTGTGTACTAACCCTACCTCTGCACAACACAACTGATGGTCTCAAACACATTAAGAAGGCAAGTCATTCCACAGATTGACTCTTGACAAGGCACACTTGTTAATTCAAAACCATTCCAGGAGACTACCTCATGAAGCTGATTGAGAGAATGCCAAGAATGTGCAAAGCTGTCATCCAAGCAAAAGGGGACTACTTTGAGAAATCTAAAATATAAAACATATTTTGATTTGTTTAACACTTTTTTGTTTACGACATAATTCCACGTGTTCTTGCATAGTTTTGATGTCTTCAGTATTAATCTACTATGTTGAAAATAATTTAAATAAACAAAAACCATGGAATGAGAAGGTGTGTCCAAACTTTTGACTGGTACTGTATATATATATATATATATATATATTTATATATATATATATATATGTGTGTGTGTGTGTGTGTGTGTGTGTGTGTGTGTGTGTGTGTAACTGTGTATATATATATATATATATATATATATATTTGCTGGGTCACTACCTATTCTTCTTCTCCCTTTCCTTCTGTCTCACCATGTTCTTCCCCTTTTCCTCCCATCTCCCAAAGTTCGCCCCTCCCTTCTTCCCATCCACTTTTACTTGTCCCCCTTTCCTCCTGTCCCTCTGTTTATCCCATTCTCCTCCAGTCCACCTCTGTTCATACACACATACAGTACATGCACACTCCTTTCATACATATATGTGTATACACAGTTGGCTACATATATATATTTATTACAGTATGATATACAAATATATATATATGTGATCTAGTAACACTGTAGTAACTGTGCATATATTACAGTCAGTGTCACTGGAGTAATATACACACATATAATATATATATATATATATATGATGCTGGTATATAATATGATGTGTGTATCTTTCTGTAATATATGCACAGGATTGTTTGAGGGGTGGGGGCCCCAAACCAGTATCTTGCCTAGGGCCCCATGAGGTCTAAATCCGGCTCTGGGTACAGGACTGAGAATAATGAGTGAACAGAGAGAAATATTATCTATTATTTCACCTCTCTACATAAAGTACATCTTTTTTAAAACTGAGTAATTGCCAGGAAGGTAGATATAACAAATACATTGAATTTTAATTTTAATAAGTAAAATAAATTATTTTACTTCCTCATGTCTGGAAAACAAGTTATTACATTGAAATACACTTTTATTTAAAATTAACTATCAATTTGGGGCTCATCCAGGATTTGGTTAGAAAGCGCAAAGTACAAAATTTCCATTTATACTGACCATAAAAATGTATTGTACATTGATGATGCAAAGAGAATGAATACCAGATAAGCCAGATGGACATTGTTCTTTTAACAATTCAATTTTGTCATTTAATTCGCCCAGGATCAAGAATTTTGAAAGCGGATGATCTTCTAAGGAGTTTTCTTCTTCAACATGCTGAGTTACCTGTGGAGGTACCATTATACCTTCCAACAAAATTAATGTAGTTCTTGCCAAGGAGTTATCTTTGCAGTTACACTCTTTACAAACTCAGGTTCCTACAGAGTTACCAACAGGATTGTTATATGTACCTGATTCACTGCAGCAAGCTGTTTTACAGGAGGTTCATGAAAACAAGGTTTCTGGTCATCCAGGTATTGCAAAGACTATCAAGTTATTACGCTGTTTGTGAGTATTTTAAAGCCTGTCCCTACTGTGATGAAACAAAACCCTGGGATGACTGATGGGTCCACTGAAATCCTTACCCATTCCTAGTACTCCATGGATGCACCTTCTATGGATTTTATTGTTGAGCTTCCAGAATACAAAGGTTTTACCACCATATGGGTCATGGTGTACAGATTCTCTAAAATGACTCAATTCACTTCATTGGTAGGACTTTCTATTGCCAAAAAAGTATCCAAGCTCTTTATTCAAAATATTGTATGTTTACATGGAATTCCAGAAAACATTGTTTCAGACAGAGGCTCACAGTTCTTTGTAAGTTTTGGAGATTTTTTAGTTCAGCTTATCATCCACAGACTAATGGGCATACAGAATGGGTAAATCAGGTCTAAGAGCAATTTCTAAGATTTTATGTTTCATCATAATAATTGGTCTGATTTCCTTCCTTGGGCTCAGTTTGCCTATAATAACATGCCACATGTGGCTTCAGAACAATCTCCATTCTTTTGCAATTATGGATTTTCTTTTAAAGTGCCTCAGGAAAATGTTGCTCCTGTGGTTCCAGGATTGCAGTCATGTCTTAAGAAAATTTGGGGTAAAGTTCAATCTGCACTTAAAAAAGCCACTTCACAAGCCAAAAAATATGTGGATAAACATAACAAAATGTACCCTTAAAGTTGGAGACAACGTGTGTGTCTCCACTAAAAATATCAAACTTAAACAACCCTCTACAAATTTGGTCTCTGGTTTACTGGTTCTTTTAGGATTAAGAGAAATGTTAATTCAGTAAGCTTTTAGCTTGAGCTTCCAGTTCCAGCAGCTCTAAGGATTCCATGGACATTCCACTGTTCTCTTCTTAAACCAGCATTTAGATCCAGAACTTTTACCAATGTATCTAAGTATAAGCCTGTCCCCGTGACCATCAATGGGCATCAGGAATATGTGATTAAAAAAAATTATGGGCTCTAAATTTGTTCAAGGCTAACACCATTATTTAGTTCACTGGAAGGGCTATGGTCCAGAGGAAAGATCTTGGCTCCCAGCTAGAAATACTCCCATGTATGACTTAGGAAGGATTTCCAGCAAAAATTTCCACAAAAGCCCAGTTATTGGGGACAGTTGACCCCTCCTCAAAGGGGGGATACTGTTTGAACCCCGTGGGAGGAGTCGCATTATTCAGTAAATTGTGGCCTAATGATAGTCTTCATGTTACATGCTGTGCAGCTCTAAGTGCATTGCATGCAATTTTGTGCAGCTGGTTGTGTGAGTCATGGGTGTGAGCCAGGTAAATCAATTAAGCCCCTTTATAGCCTTGTTTCACTGACTCTTCAGTGCTGGTGATAGTGACTTTTCTTGTCATACGTCTGTAGCTGCAGGACTTTTGCTGTGTCCTAGTCTTCAGTCTGCTTGTACTTTGTCTGTCATTTGGATTACCATGGCCTTAGTTATTCACAGACCACTGCATGTTTACCGGTTCTCCTGTCTGCTAACATTCATCTCTGCAAGTGAAAACAGGTTCCTTAATTTTCAATTACAGACCTCAATAAGTTTGCTGGATATCCTTGCCAATTTCCACTCACCACAGCAAGTGCTACAGTTTACCTCAGTCCCTAATACAAATCTCTGCATGTTATCTGGATTCCATTGGACTGCCTCATCTCCCTGCCATTGACTCCTGCTGATTAATTGAACCTGTTACAGCATTGTTGAATTTCTCCCTGCATGACAAGCTGGTGACTTACTGTTTCACTACATCAATTCTACAGTATGCTGGTTGTGTTCTGTCCATACAGTTGTAAATAGAATGGGTTCTAACAGGATTGCAATTCAGATATGCTCACTAAGACTGTTTGAATATTGTGGATTTATGTTTCATTCATTCTGTGATCTGGTTTAGACCTGGTTCATAACAATACATACCTGGGTCTTAGCTGCTGTGCAGGGGTGCATGTGTGGCAAGCTACTGTGCAATAGTGCACGAATGACAAAAGTTGCAGAGGCGATGTCTGATGGCATATGTGAAACACATTTTTTTAATTTGTTTCCTATTTTTAAAAACAGTAGAAGCAGGTGGGCAGTGATTGTTTAGTAGTTAAGTTATGTATAATTTTTGATTGTGAAACATCTGAAAGTATAAAGGTCAACATGAAGAAAGGCGAACCCAGAAGATTGACTGGTTCTGAATGTCGACAGTACAAAGGTCAACATGGTCATTAGGTCGACAATCATTGTGTATATATGTATTTAGGTCGCCAGGGGTTAAATGGTTTGACACAGTCAAAATGTTGACATTTATTTGTTATTTTAGCCTAAACCTAACCCTAAACATCATGAAAAACCATGTGTCCGAATTTTTGTGTTGACATGTTAAATGTCAACCTTTTTTTTGTATCGGTCATATGACCCCATTAACCCAAATACATGTCGACCTAATGACCTTATTGACCTTTTTACTGTCAGTATTCACACAGTGTCGACCTTCTGGCATTGACCTTCTGTATGTCGACCATATTATTGTCGACTAATCAACCGGTATCCATTACATCTTTCTGAACAATATTGTAGAGGCTCATAAAAAAATACATAAATAAATATATTATAAATATTCATTTCAATAAAAGGAATAGTGTAGAAAAAATGTCTCCCCCATTCAAATAGATGTCAGATGGTCAAATGAGAGTAGGATAATAGCTACGTAGTAATAATTAATATTGCTTTTTATTGAATAATTAGCTCAATTGCATTTCAGTGATGCCGTCACTTGGATATCTAGAATGTAAACACAACATTACAGAAACTACAGTGCCGTCTAAGTGACAATCACTTTTTTTTTTTAATTATATAGAATATTTGATTGTGAATATAACTATATAATATAACTTTGTGTTACACCTTTTCCAACAATAGAGGCTCATAAAAAAAAGCAAAAAATATATAGTGTAGTATGATTCTAAACAAGTTAATAACCCTAGTGATGTCAATAAAAAAAATAGTGTAGAACAGAGGGTCCCACACGCGGTCCTCAAGGCACCGCAATAGTTCAGGTTTTAGAGATATCTATGGTGGAGCACAAGTGGCTAAATCGAATTAACTGAGGTACTAATTAAGTCACCTGTGGTCAAGCATGGATATCCTTAAAACCTGGACTGTTAGGGTGTCTTGAGGACTGTGTTTGGGAACATCTGGTGTAAAAGAAATTTCTCTCTCATTCAAATAGATCTCAGATGATAATAGGATTTTAAACTCTGACTTTAGAGACACTTGGTGGTAGAGCATATCTAAAGCATAGTTCTAGTATTCTCATTAACATACTCCCATGTAACTCAGCATGGAAAAACAAGAAATAACACAAATAGTGGAATATTGTTTATGTAATCTCTATATTTATGAATGCAGATGACAGGCATACAACAGTAATATGATATACAAAACATATACAAAAGAGCAAACGTTCCAACATACCATGTATTGCAAAAATGCAATAAAAGACTGTCAAACCAAATTTTTATTTTGGGTCTTATTAATTGGTGAAAGACAACAGACAACACTTAATGACTAAGGAACAGGGGAGGAGTAGGAAAAGAGGAAAAGGGCAGGGGGAATAGGCAAACACTACAAAAAGAGCTACAGCCCGTAAAACTAGCTGGCAGGGCGTGAGAAACCTGAAGCTAATGTATCTATGTTTATATGTTACCAGGTAATTGTCTGTGGAAGTAGGGGTACAAGGGCCCCCAGATAGCGTGAAATGTATCCACTTTGTCATGGAGAAGGGATTTATTCCATCAAGGCAGTATACCAAACTTTGTTGATCAAGGCCTGGATAGAAGGGGCAGCAGAAAGCTTCTAATTGGCATCAACTAAAAGTTTGGCTGCATTAAAGATATGACTACTAAGCTTGTTCATGGGTTTGGAGGCCCCTTGTATTGGTTTACATTAAAGGATGTGTGGTGGATCTTTAGGAGAGTCGGCAGTCACCTTATTGATTAGGGAGATGACATCATTCCAGTATGCTGAAATCAAGGGACAACCCCACCAGATATGTTTGTCCGTCCCTTTATGACCACAATGTAGGGTATACATGGTGCAGTTTTTCAGGAACCAAGTACCAACGTGTGTACATTTTATAAGAGCTTTCCTTTCCTTAATGTTGGTATTGATAGAAGCTTTGGATACCCATGTGTAGTATTGCCCAAAAATATAAATATATGCTAGTTTTATCTATGTTTTACGTGTATATCTATGGGTACATAGAAGAAAAAACAGATACCATTTAAGGAGTCACCCCAGCCTCTGCATAGTGAGTCTGGGTAAGCCCCCTTTTTGTTTAATGTGGTTTGCTACATGAAGGAGCATCTAACATACCTCACTGATTGACAGATAAAGATACCTTTCAAGGAGTTAACCCACCTCTGTCCAGTGAGTCTGGGTACGCCCCATTTAGATAGATACAGCATATATTTATATTTTTGGTCAATACTACACATTGTATTTTATTTTGTCATTTTTTATGATCATATGAGAAAATTTCCAACCTGACGAATACGAAAGAAAATCACAGACAAATATTCAACTTTTGTGGATAAGTATTTTTATTCATATCTTCCTGGTGACCCAATAGGTAGCGCCATTTTCCACACCTACTGTATCTCTATATATTTATATCTCTTCCTAGGATATCTTGGGATAGATCCTTACATGGTGAGGACAGGCAGCAAACTTTTTGGAGCGCAGCGCCGGCTCTGAATCCCTCAATCCCTTATTTTTACCATATAAATCATGTCTGAAATGTTTTCTTCAAAGCTGTTTGATGCACTTTTGTCCACTAAACACATACCAGACGAAATATTCAAAGCAACCATAGTTGTATGTGTTGTAATACTCATTTAAATATAATTTAACATTTTCTCTACCATCATTGTGTAGTAAAATATTACCCATTTTGATGTTGATTGCAATTATTTTACTATAGAAAGCTTTTAATAATACAGATGTAGCCACGCATCGCACTACTGTGCCCTCGTCTATGGCGTGCATGGGCGTATGCACGTGCATTCCACAGACTACAATGGGAGAGCGCCGTCCACGTCTAGTCGCGGCACGGCGAGAGGTCCGCTATGCTGAGATGCGTGACTCTGTGTGCGTGCATTGCTTCAATGATGGACACGGCTCTATCTGTATATTGTAAAATATAAATTTTACAATTAACAGATATTTTATTAGTCCCAGGAGCTGCAGCCGGTTCCACCCATGGTATCCTGCTCTTTATGGCTATGTTGTGAAAGACCTATAATATTACATACAACATTCAGTGCATACATGAGGGCTCCACGAAATTAGTCTAGGTACCGTAACCAACACTTCAAAAGGCCATAGGCCTGTACAATGATCAATATGCTGGCCGTATGTGGCATATGAAAAATCTGCTCTGTGTATGATCTAAAAACAGGTGTCATGGCAGCAAGGATATACACTATCTCCGGATAGAAAATTCACAAAGAAAATGTACATATTGCTTTTGAGTAGTAAAAAAACATTGTATTTTGCAGTTATAACGACGCACTGCTTGCAGCCTTTTGGCAAGGTCTTTTGGATTGTTTGAAAGATGAACTGTCTGCTCTGGATTTATCCACTAACAAAGTAGAACTACCCTTCAAACAGCAAGCACAAGAAAAGGGAGAAATGAGCATCCTAAACCTGCTTAACTCCCCGCTTCTGGCAATCATCCCCAAATATGGGGGAACCTATGTAAATAAATCGGGCACATCTTATGTCTCAGGAACCACAAAGACACTTCCGTGAAAATCTGTGCTTGTATTGTGCCATTCCAGGATATGTTGTGGGTTCATGTCCCAAGAGATTGGGAAATGCCAGTAGCTAACTGATTCCTGAAAGGTCAGTTTAGGTGTATCTATCTATGTTACATTAAAGTATCCTTTAGGATCTAAGTATTTACCAGTTCTGATTGATTCTGGAGCTGCAGGAAAGTTTATGACAGCAGCCTTTGCTTTCTGTCTCTGATAACCCTGTCTATGGTCATTCATCTTATGTCTGTGGATGGCAGTTGTATCCCTGTGGGTACCATCTCCCACCAAATGCCCCCATTAAGAGTAATGGTGGGTGCTTCATTCAGAAATTATGCCATTCCATAATATACCTAATGCTTCCAACCCACTGGTGCTTGGATTCCCTTGGTTCAAGAGACTCAACCCCCACATCGACTGGTCTTCTTTCCAAGTGCTGTCTTGGGTTTCTGCCTGTAAGAGTGCTTCCCTCCTACATGTTTTGCCACATCTGTCTATAACTACTCCAGATACAGCACTACCTCCGATTCCCTATAGGGAATATCTAAATGTCTTTAGTAAACAAGCATCTGAAACTATGCCTCCACATAGGGACTGGGACTGTACCATTGATCTGATTCCAGGTAAAACACCACCTAGGGGCTGAATTTACCCACTGTCCTTACCAGAGACTCAAGCTATGTCAGATCATATTAAGGAGAATCTCGAGAGGGGCTTCATATGACCATCAACCTCCACAGCATTAGTTCTCCATCAGCCTGATATTTATAGACCAATCTTTCTGGAAGTGGATGCCTCATCAATAGGAGTAGGGGCAGTACTGTCTCAGCAAGCAGCAGATGATCAATTTCACCCTTGTGGGTTTTTTTCATCTTTGCCTCAGTACTTTTGAGTACCCAACTCAGTATGTTTCCTTACTAAAACCCCAGATCCTCAATCGTTTCCATTCTGTAACTTCCAAGCCAGCTAAAGTCCAGACTCAACAAGGATTTTACGAGGTTAAAAAGCTCATCGATTCTCGGTGCTCTCATGAACATTTACAGTATCTAATCGACTGGAAGGGGTTTGGCCCAGGATAACAGGTATGGATTGATGCTTTGGATGTTCATGCTCCTGGTCTCATTAAAAAATGTAAAGCTGACTTTTTGTAAAAATCTTGCAAGTGTCCAGTGGCCACTCGTAAAAGGGGGGTACTGTCACACATCAGGTTTCCAAGCCCCATTTCCTGATGTGGCGCTGCTGCTTTCTGGACTTCGGTACCACCACAGACCACCAAAGACATGCTTAAGTCTCCTGAATGCCAATCAGCGGTGCATGTGTGTCGCCATCTTCCTTCTTGTCAATTTACTCTCTGCTCACCGATTATGAGCCTCTCTAGGATAAGCTGACCCAAAGAGCCCATTAGGGCTGAGAATGTCCTATTTAAGTCCCAGTAAACAGACAAATGCCAGATCAACTTAATTCCTTTGTCCTCCTACTGGCTCTGGTTCATAGTTCTTATCCTGCTCTTTAGTCTGCTATACCAGCATCAGCTCTGTTCCTACACTACAGTTTGCTATTCCAGCATCAGTTCTGTTCCTGCACTTCAGTCTGCAAATATCATCATCCATTCCACACAGTGCACTTCAGTCTGCAAGTACCAGAATCCATTCCTTGCTGTGCACTCCATCCTGCAAGCACAGTGTGGTGCACGCTATTCAACAAGACTCTCTTATTATTGAGTGGTGTGCTCTATCCATCAAGTGCCTACATCCCCTCTGCACTGTGCACCTAAACCAATTCCAGCATCCATGTAGGACTGTGGGCCTGATTCAGACCCGCTCGCGAGCGCTGAGCGCTCGCAAGCAGGTCGATGGTGCCCTAGTGTGCATGCGCACGACGGAGGGAGCTCCATCGTGCGCATACGCGAGAGCCGAATAGCGATGGCCAAGCTGTCGATGGTGAGTGACAGCACGCCCCCTTTGGTGGGCATGCCGGGGGCGTGGCTGCCCAGATAGGCGTTCCCATGGGAATGCCTATCGTCTGGGGCCGCCCCACTAGTGATGTCAGTGGGAGTACTTTTGTCTCTGATAGAGCCAAAAGCACTCCTGGGCTTGCGGCAGCGAGACCCTACCGCAGGGTCTCATCGCAAGCCCGATGGTCGCGATGGTCTTGACCATCACGTACATCTTTTTGGCCGCTCGCATAAGCTGTGGGTGAGGCGGCCAGGAGGCCGCTCCAATATTAGGTAGGAGGGCCCTGATTCAGAGCGAGCGCTCTTGTCAGAGCGTCCGGGTCTGAATCAGGCCCTGTGTGTGGTCCTATAGCACTCCTCATACCTCGTCAAATGGCACACCTGGTCTGCTGCCTTCAGACACTGCTATTGGCAGTCCTCCTCATCAACTAGTACAGTGCTCCCTGGCTTGTCATCTCACCTCCAGCCATCAGCTCCATACCAACTTGCTGACAGGCTTGTCTCCTGATTATTTATCTATTGCCTAGTCTGTATACCGCATACCCTCTGGTACCCAGTCATCCCCCACATGAGGAGGAGCCTCATCAAGCCTCCTAGCTTCTTACATGCTCAGAATATCCAAGCCGACACTATGGTTCCTGATCCGAGTCCACCAAACTCAAGAGCCTGACAGACGTGTAGTGTTACATTTTAGGTCTTGCCCTGAACTCAATTGACTGAGGGCCTGATTCAGAGCCGTACGCTCTGACCAGAGCGCTCGGTCTGAATCAGGGCCCTCCTCCATGAAAATGGAGCGGCCTCCTGGCCGCTCGCATAGCTGTGGGTGACCACCCACAGCATATGCGAGCGGCCAAAAAGATGGTCGCGATGGTCTTGACCATCGCAACCATCGGACTTGCGACGGAGACCCTGCGGTAGGGTCTCCTTGCCACAAGCCCTGGAGTGATTTTGGCTCTATTAGAGCCAAAATCACTCCCACTGACATCACTAGTGATGTCAGTGGGGCCGGCTTCAGACGGTAGGCGTTCCCATGGGAACGCCTCCGTCTGGCAGGCACGCCCCCGGCACGGCCACCAAAGGGGGCGTGCTGTTAATCAACATTGACAGCACGCCCCCTTTGGTGCGAGACCCGGAGCGATGGGAAGCCTGTCGCTCCCCGGGTCTCGCGCATGCGCACGACGGAGCTCCCTCCGTCGTGCGCATGCGCAGTGGGGAACATCGACCCACTTGCGAGCATACTGCCGCTCGCGAGTGGGTCTGAATGACCCCCTGAGTTCAATAGAGGCAAGAAAAAAATAGTTGTGGCAAAAGTAGAAGCACTCATGTCTGAGGACTTCTGCTAGTCTTAAATGGTGGGAGTGGAGGGGGCACCACTGTGGGAGCACAAAGGAAGAGGTTTATGTAGATCTGGCTATGGAGAGCAGTACCTTTCAGCTTTCAGTAATTGTCGAAAAGGTGTTGTTTTACTTAAGGATAATTGAACTTTACCATATCTACATATCACATCCATAAACTCGTAGTATTTTTGCCATTTAAAATAGAGACCTCTGTATTGCTACAAAAGAGGCAATTGAGGATTTGTGTTTAATGCAGTGAACTGATCTATGTAACTGATGAGCTGATCAGATGTACCACATCATCTAAGAGTTGTCTGTTTAACTCTGGAGGGGGGTGACACTTCCCATAACATTCAACATCCCCTTCCTGCAGCTGTGTCTGATTGTGCGCCAACATCTTTAAGAAAAAAAATAGAAAGGAATAACATTATGGATAAAAAAAGCATGCTTATGCAAAGAAAAAAAAAGTAATAATAGCAATTAGCGATGAGAGACTGAACGTGGCAGTTAGAGAAGCCCAGATCAAAGGGAAACTTAAAAGGGTAATTTGCAACGGTGTCTTAGAAAAGAAAAGTGTGTCAGCTCAGACAACCTCCAAGACTGCTGTGACTGCCTCTCTGCTGGTACACAGCATGTTCCCTACAGATAAAGGTGTTCATATTAGGGGTGAGCGGGTTCGGATTTCTGAAATCCGAACCCCCCCGAGCCCCCCCGATCTGAGTCCGATCCGAATCAGGCTCGACTTTTCGCGCCTGACTCGGATCTGAAATCGAGGCAAAACGTCATCATCCCGCCTTCCGAGTCTCGCGGGTTTTGGATCCTATATAAGGTACCCACGTCGGCGCCATTTTCTCACTCGGCTGTGGACAGTGAAGAGGGAGGGTGGGAGTTAGGGCTGTGTAGTGTAGTGTAGTGTAGTGCTGCTGTTGTCCACTACTTCAAAGTCCATAGGGGCTGGCTGTGTTGTGCTGTGCTGCTGTTGTTAATAGGGGCTGTGTCCACTACTTCAAAGTCCATAGGGGCTGGCTGGACTGTGTTGTGCAGTCAGTTCTCCATAGGGGCTGTGTCCACTCCAAAGTCCTGTGCAGTGTCCCAGTCCTAAAGAGGTGCTGTAGTGTTGTCCAGGGGGTGCTCTGTCCATCAGGGGTGCTCCCCCCAAGTGCTAACAAAATAATATATTTTCTGTGTTTGTGAATTGTGTGCGCAGTAGCCGCACGTGCATCAACAAAGTAGTGCCAAGCGTGCGCCTGTGTCATAAGTAAAGGGCCGGCTGGCTTGACCGTTAAAGGGTGCTGTAACCCCCGAAAGTACACTCCAGTCCAAACCAAAAAAAAAATTATTTTCTGTGTTTGTGAATTGTGTGCGCAGTAGCCGCACGTGCATCAACAAAGTAGTGCCAAGCGTGCGCCTGTGTCATAAGTAAAGGGCCGGCTGGCTTGACCGTTAAGGGTGCTGTAACCCCCGAAAGTACACTCCAGTCCAAACCAAAAAAAAAATTATTTTCTGTGTTTGTGAATTGTGTGCGCAGTAGCCGCACGTGCATCAACAAAGTAGTGCCAAGCGTGCGCCTGTGTCATAAGTAAAGGGCCGGCTGGCTTGACCGTTAAGGGTGCTGTAACCCCCGAAAGTACACTCCAGTCCAAACCAAAAAAAAAATTATTTTCTGTGTTTGTGAATTGTGTGCGCAGTAGCCGCACGTGCATCAACAAAGTAGTGCCAAGCGTGCGCCTGTGTCATAAGTAAAGGGCCGGCTGGCTTGACCGTTAAAGGGTGCTGTAACCCCCAAAGTACACTCCAGTCCAAACCAAAAAAAAATTTATTTTCTGTGTTTGTGAATTGTGTGCGCAGTAGCCGCACGTGCATCAACAAAGTAGTGCCAAGCGTGCGCCTGTGTCATAAGTAAAGGGCCGGCTGGCTTGACCGTTAAAGGGTGCTGTAACCCCCAAAGTACACTCCAGTCCAAACCAAAAAAAAATTTATTTTCTGTGTTTGTGAATTGTGTGCGCAGTAGCCGCACGTGCATCAACAAAGTAGTGCCAAGCGTGCGCCTGTGTCATAAGTAAAGGGCCGGCTGGCTTGACCGTTAAAGGGTGCTGTAACCCCCGAAAGTACACTCCAGTCCAAACCAAAAAAAAAATTATTTTCTGTGTTTGTGAATTGTGTGCGCAGTAGCCGCACGTGCATCAACAAAGTAGTGCCAAGCGTGCGCCTGTGTCATAAGTAAAGGGCCGGCTGGCTTGACCGTTAAAGGGTGCTGTAACCCCCGAAAGTACACTCCAGTCCAAACCAAAAAAAAATTATTTTCTGTGTTTGTGAATTGTGTGCGCAGTAGCCGCACGTGCATCAACAAAGTAGTGCCAAGCGTGCGCCTGTGTCATAAGTAAAGGGCCGGCTGGCTTGACCGTTAAAGGGTGCTGTAACCCCCGAAAGTACACTCCAGTCCAAACCAAAAAAAAATTATTTTCTGTGTTTGTGAATTGTGTGCGCAGTAGCCGCACGTGCATCAACAAAGTAGTGCCAAGCGTGCGCCTGTGTCATAAGTAAAGGGCCGGCTGGCTTGACCGTTAAGGGTGCTGTAACCCCCGAAAGTACACTCCAGTCCAAACCCAAAAAAAATTATTTTCTGTGTTTGTGAATTGTGTGCGCAGTAGCCGCACGTGCATCAACAAAGTAGTGCCAAGAGTGCGCCTGTGTCATAAGTAAAGGGCCGGCTGGCTTGACCGTTAAAGGGTGCTGTAACCCACAAAGTACACTCCAGTCCAAACCAAAAAAAAAATTATTTTCTGTGTTTAGCCGCACGTATATATCAAATCGATATAACATAAATGGAGGACCAAACTTTCTCCGATAAAAATAAAATAGAGAAAGATCAAGAACCACTTCCTCCTAGTGCTGAAGCTGCTGCCACTAGTCATGACATAGACGATAACATGCCATCAACGTCGTCTGCCAAGGCCGATGCCCAATGTCATAGTAGAGGGCACATACAATCCCAAATGGCAAAGTTCAGGAAAATGACCTTGAAAAAGACATTTAAATCAGCTGAAGAGAAACGTAAACTTGCCAATATGCCATTTACGACACGGAGTGGCAAGGAACGGCTAAGGTCGATCCCTAGTATGTTCATGACTAGTGGTTCAGCTTCACATGACGATGGAAGCCCTCCTCCCACTAAAAAAATCAAAAGAGTTAAGCTGGCAAAAGCACAGCGAAGAACTGTGCTTTCTAAGAAGATATCACAAATCCCCAAGGAGAGTCCAAGTGTGGTGGTGGTTGCGATGCCTGACCTTCCCAGCACTGGACGGGAAGAGGTGGCTCTTTCCACCATTTGCACGCCCCCTGCAAGTGCTGAAAGGAGCACCCACAGTCCACTTGCTGATATGCAAATTGAAGATGTCACTGTTGAAGTACAACAGGATGAGGATACTGGTGTAGCTGGCGCTGAGGAGGAAGTTGGCGAGGAGGATTCTGATGGTAATGTGGTTTGTTTAAATCAGGCTCCGGGGGAGACAGTTGTTGTCCGTGGGATGAAAAAGCCCATCACGGTCATGCCTGGGCAGAAGACCAAACATTCCACCTCTTTGGTCTGGCAATATTTCTATCCAAATCCGGACAACAACTGTCTTGCCATATGTACCATATGTAAAGGTGAAATAAGTAGGGGTAGGGACGTCAACCACCTAGGAACATCCTCCCTTATACGGAACCTGCAGCGCGTTCATAAAAAGTTACTGTCAAGTTCAGAAACTTTGGCTAAGACCGTAAGCAGTCCAGGGACACCTAAATCCCGTTGTCCTGTTGTATCCAAGCGCCTGCAAACCACACCGTCAACTCCCTCCTCGTCAATTTCCTCCTTAGTCAGGATCGGAAGTAGTCCTGCAGGCCATGTCACTGGCATGACTGACTCTCCTATCCGGGATTCCTCTGGAGGATCCTGCATTGCTACGCCTACTGCTGCCGCTGCTGCTGTTGCTGCTGCTGGGAGTCGTTCATCATCCCAGAGAGGAAGTAGGAACACCACTACTTTTACTAAACAATTGACCCTCCAACAGTCCTTAGCGAGGAGGATGAAGTACGACAGCAGTCATCCTGAAGCAAAACGTATAACTGAGGCCTTGACTGCTATGTTGGTGTTAGACGTGCGTCCGGTATCCGCCATTAGTGCAGTGGGATTTAGACAATTGATGGAGGTAGTGTGTCCCCGGTTCCAAATCCCGTCTAGATTCCACTTCACTAGGCAGGCGATACCGAGACTGTACAGAAACGTCAGAAAAAGTGTCCTCAGTGTCCTGAAAAATGCCGTTGTACACAATGTCCACTTAACCACGGACATGTGGACAAGTGGAACAGGGCAGACTAAGGACTATATGACTGTGACAGCCCACTGGGTAGATGTATCACCTTACGCAGCAACAGCAGCAGCGTCACCAGTAGCAGCATCTCAGAAACGCCAGCTCGTTACAAGGCAGGCTACGCTGTGTATCACCGGTTTCAGTAAGAGGCACACCGCCGACAACCTCTTAGAGAAACTGAGGGAAATCATCGCCCAGTGGCTTACCCCACTTAGACTCTCCTGGGGATTTGTGATATCTGACAACGCCACCAATATTGTGCGGGCATTACATCTGGGCAAATTCCAGCACGTCCCATGTTTTGCTCACACAATAAACTTGGTGGTGCAGAATTTTCTGAAAAGCGACAGGGGCGTGCAGGAGACGCTTTGGGTGGCCCGAAAAATTTCTGGCCACTTTCGCCATTCAGCGACTGCGTGCCGAAGACTGGAGCACCAGCAAACACTCTTGAACCTGCCCCGCCATCACCTGAAGCAAGAGGTTGTGACGCGGTGGAACTCAACCCTCTATATGCTTCAGAGGATGGAGGAGCAGCAAAAGGCCATACAAGCCTATACATCCACCTATGACATAGGCAAAGGAGGGGGTATGCACCTGACTCAAGCGCAGTGGAGAATGATATCCGTGTTGTGCAAGGTTCTCCAGCCCTTCGAACTTGCCACACGTGAAGTCAGTTCAGACACAGCCAGCTTGAGTCAGGTCATTCCCCTCATCAGGCTTTTGCAGAAGCAGCTGGAGAAAGTGAAGGAGGAGCTAAGATGGAGCGATTCCGCTCGGCATGTGGGACTTGTGGATGAAGCCCTTCATTCGCTTTGCCAGGATTCCAGGGTGGTCAATCTGTTGAAATCAGACCACTACATTTTGGCCACCGTGCTTGATCCTAGGTTTAAAGCCTATGTGGTGTCTCTCTTTCCGGCCGACACAAGCCTGCAGAGGTGCAAAGACCTGCTGGTGAACACACTGTCAGCTGAAGCGGAACGTGACACGTCAACGGCTCCTTCTTCATTTTCTCCCGCAACTGGGGCTGCCAGGAAAAAACTTAGGTATCCTAAGCAACCCGCTGGCGGTGATGCAGGGCAGGCAGGACCAAGTTTGGACATCTGGTCCGGACTGAAGGACCTGGCAACAATTTCTGACATGTCTACTGTCACTGCATATGATACTGTCACCATTGACAGAATGGTGGAGGATTACATCGGTGACAGCATCCAAGTAGGCATGTCAGACAGTCCATACCTGTACTGGCAGGAAAAAGAGGCAATTTGGAGGCCCCTGTACAAGCTGGCTCTATTTTACCTGAGTTGCCCCCCCTCCAGTGTGTACTCCGAAAGAGTGTTTAGTGCAGCCGGGAACCTTGTCAGCGAAAGGCGTAGGAGGTTGCTTCCACAGAATGTGGAGAAGATGATGTTCATCAAAATGAATTATCAGCTCTTCCAGGGAGACCAGCCTCCAGAAGGTACAGAGGGACCTGTGGTGGTGGATTCAAGTGGGGACGAGTTAATACTTTGTGAGGATGAGGATGTACACACTGAAGAGGGTGAGGAATCGGTGGATGAGGAGGATGAGGATGACATCTTGCCTCCGTAGAGCCAGTTTGTGCAGGGACACATTAATTGCCAGCTTGTTTTGTGGGGGCCCAAACGAACCAATCATTTCAGCCACAGTTGTGTGGCAGACCCTGGCGCTGAAATGATTGATTTGTTAAAGTGTGCATGTCCTGTTTATACAACATAAGGGTGGGTGGGAGGGCCCAAGGACAATTCCATCTTGCACTTCTTTTTTTTCTTTGCATTATGTACAGTTTGGGGCCTAGTTTTTCTAACTGCCATCCTGTCTGCCACTGCAGTGTCACTCCTAGATGGGTCACGTGTTTGTGCCGCCCACTCGTGTCGCTTAGCATAGTCATCCAGCTACCTCGGTGCAACCTTTTGGACATGAAAACACTATTGTGAGGTGTGAGGTGTTCAGAATAGACTGGAAATGAGTGGAAATTAAGGTTATTGAGATTAATAATAGCATAGGAGCAGAGAAACCAACAAATTCTGTGATTTTAGCTGTTTTTATGCTTTTTAAAAAAAAAATACAGATCCAAAACACAAAACCCAGAACCCAAAACACGGAAGGGTGGTTTTGGCAAAACCAATCCAGATCCAAAACACGAAGAAAGATCCAGATCCAAAACCAAAACACAAAACACTAAAAGTGGCCGGTGCACACCCCTAGTTCATATGATAGTCAATTACTTAAATAGCACTCAACACAGTTATGCAAGGAAAAAATAGTCACCAAGAAAGCAAAATATAGAAGAGCTGATGATTAGCTGGTCACATATTCGTCCAAATTTTTTTTTGAAGAGCTACACGTAAAATAGCTGATTTACATTCATTTCATATGCTAACACACTGAAAACTGTTACAGCCAGTTTTGCTTCAGTAACACACAGTATGTGCCAGGCTAACGTCAGGCATAAAGTGCATACAACAAGATTCACCTATACACACAACCAGGTCATAAGCACAAGTAGGGTGTTTTTTTGTTTACATTTATTTTGAAAGTGAAAAAAACATGAACAATTATAGTTTAAATAAATAAAATAGGGTATATTACAAAAGTTTGATTTTGTATTCAATTTTCAGTTCCATTTTCTCTCATGCAAATCTATATCTAAGCGACTTTAGATATCACTATCAAAGTCCCACATTGCTAAAATTTGATTTTGAGTTTCGATTTCAAAATTAAATTCGATAGTGTTCGATTTTGACTAGTGATTTCTTGTCCAGTTTTGGATGTCCATTTCAAAATTGAACATAAATCTCGTATACATTAGAATATAAAAATCGAACACAACATCATGAAAATAATAAAACTGCTTCATGCTGCTGATGTTAGCATGCTTCTTGTGTGTTACTGTATGTGTATTAAAGTGTTAAAAGAAATTACAAGGGGTCCCCCCCAAAGCACAACCATCATCGGGCTGTGTGAGCCGGTCCTGGTTGCGAAGATATGGGGAAAAAAGATGTAGGGGTCTCCTGTATTTTCAACAACCAGCACCGGGCTCTTACTAGCGGGGATGAAATGCCACAGCAGGGGGACAAGAATCACTGCTAAAGCATTCAGCATCCCACACTAGTCAGCCCAGGCCAGGGATTCCTGGGGAAGTGGATACCCTCCCAACAAAGAGGTACCGCCTCTCTAGGTAAGCCCAGGCCGGAGATGAAGCCTGTACCTAGACTCTGCACCTAGGTGGTAGGTTTGGGGTTGATACAGATGTGTCCTCTTACTGTACATCCTTGCCGATCGACTACAAAGGTGCGCATGCCTTGCGCCATGCAATTACTCACAGCAGCGTACACTACGTTAAGCTATGATCGCACCATGCAATCCTATGGAGTCGCGGGTGTTTACGCAGTGCACGTATTCACTCACGGGTGCACTCCTCGCACCATGTGTGGCGTGATTTGCCATGTATGCAACAAAGATGTAGCAGGACACATCGGTAGGTGTAAAATATATAATTAAAGTAGGGGTGAGCGGGTTAGGTTTTACTCGGTTTTACTCGGTTCTTATCGCCACTTTACCGCAATTTCGGCTCGATTTCATTCGCTATCCAAAACACGTGTTCGGCGATAGCCAATAAAAAGATCCGAGTAAAACCGAACCCGCTCACCCCTAAATTAAAGTAATATTGTCTTTTATATGGGGACTATAGGTCCCAGCAAGCCTCCCACACATGCCTGTAGTTGGAGAACCACAAGTACCAGCATGCAGGGCATTAAGGGGCAACTGCTACCTATATTCCCCCTTTAAAGGAAATATTAAAATAAAGACTGTACTCATACACTGTTGAAAGTAAAATTTTATTACATAAGCTCAAACTTACGCTATACTCACCTTGTCCCCAGTGTTCAGTCCAGTAGAATCCCACTGTTTGGATAAGAAAAAATGATATATTATTTTCGTTACTGTATGACACACGCAGGTCTCTTGTTTAGGCGTGCTTCAGGTCTGTGCAGGTGTAACCTGTACAGTCTTTTTATTCCTACAGAAGTAAAACACATGCTGCAAGAGTGTCCAAACAAGCAGAAATCTTTATTTAACCCAAAAAGTTGGACTAAAACTGGTCAAAATAAGTAAATACTAGCTGGTTTTCGTTTGAAAAATAGCAAGAAAAAAATCATTACAACCTAACTAGAATCTGGCCATATATTAAATAAGAAGAAAAAACATGTGTGCTATTACACAATCACTTTCAGTTTTATATTTTCCTTTTAGGAAGAGGCATGTTACCAGTCTTTAGGGAGACCATGAGGATGTACCCCTTGGTTCTGTATGCCACATCTAGGAAGAGTTGACAGGCTGAACTTGATGGTGGGGTGCTGCTTACTAAATATGATGGCATCACACTAAGGACAGTAGGTGGACAATAATTTGTGCTGATAATAAGACCACATTTAACTTCCTAACTATGTTGGCCAGATAACATCCTTATGTGCACAGATGTTTGTGCCTCAATAGCAATGACTAACCTATTAATACTAACATTAGTAGAATAATGGTTTGGGTGGCCATAAATTTAATTTGAATATACTGAAAGTCTAAGGGGGGCTGGGCATCTGCAGGAACCTGTAGACGATGGTTCATTTGTTGGTTCCGGTGCAGGAGAACTTAATGTAAACAAATCTAGATTGTATAGATCTTCCTCATGTCTATCCATAGGAGTTGGTTGTGGGGTTTCCTGATATTGGCATGGATGTAGAGAAACTAAAGTGTAAGTGTGTGTGAAATAGTACTGTGTTCTTATTATGAAACATAAAGGTATATGTACTAAAGGTCAATCTGGGGCTAATTCATACATATACTAACAGACAATTTTTATGTGTTAGTAAATGTGTGATTTAGTCCCACAAACACAACATTGATGTTGATTGATTTAGATTGATTTGCAATTGATTCAAATCGACCATTTGTAAATATACCCCATAGGGCTCTATATATTAATATTATTTTTACTAAAATAAAGTGAAAAAGGGTGTTTTCACACCCTTTTCACATTATTTTAGTTTCACCTGTATTTATTACAGGGCAATTGGAGTAGAATTAGTAAAATTCTACTCCAACCCCCAGTATCACTTATTTTTAGTAAAGCAGATCGCATTTCCCATAATTGTAATGGGAAATGTGATCTGTGTGCAAGTTACTAAAAATAAATTGTAAAAAAATACCGGGGGAAGCCCTGTGATAATAACGCCACCTGGAGGTGGCGTTATCCAGGGTCTCCCCCGGTTACCGGGCTCCCACTCTGCTCTAACGGGGAGAGCAGAGGCGGGAGCCGGTACCAGTAATCAGCTATGTGGTCTAAAGAGACCGCAAGCTGATTGCTGTAAAAAAGAGAAAAAAAAAATTAAACATTTTTTTTTTCACTTACCTGAATCCAGGGACCGGTGATCGGGCCTCCGGTGATGGCTCCTCTCCGGTCAGCTGGTCTCCCACAGTGCACTGGGGCCTGGTCATCAGGTGATCGGGCCCCAGTGCAGTATGGGAGATCACCTGATCGGGAAGCCGGAGGCCAGGGGGATGCAGGTAAGTGTAATGAAGGGAGGGGGGGGAGGGGGGGTCACGGGGGTCCGCGATCATGGGGGGCGGGGCTTAGCGCCGGGGGCGGGGCTTAGCGTCGGTGGGGGGGTAGTAGCGGTGGTCGGTCGGCGCATGCGCGTGCTCTTAGTCGCGGTATTTTTTCTGAAAATACCGCGACTAGATTGCGTATGGGATCCGCAGGGACAGAGCTTTATCGCAAGCTCTGTCCCTGCAAGGGATTTATAGTAAGTCCCTGTGATATTACCTGAATTCGCAATGCGAATTCACTCGGTAATATCACACTACAATCCGCATTCAATATGCGGATTGTAGTAAATAGAGCCCATAGTCTTTTAAAAGAAAAGGAATGAGAATCACTCATGCAAGTGATGTTGGAAAATTTAGTAAAAACATGCCTTCATTTATGCTTATATTTAAAACTAAAAATGTAGATGTCTATTTCTAAACATACTAAAGACTGCTTTTTGGCAGGAGAAATTGGCACTCACTATCTATAAAAATCTGAAACACTCGGATCTCTGCATCGCACATACTAGAAGTGGGCAATAATAAACCAAATGTATAAACCTACTTTGGCACTCACCTAATTATATATAAGAACTGATTTAGGAATATATATTATATATATATATATATATATATATATATATATAGCATCACGGGGGCTCAATGAGAACCTTGGTCTACTTTGTTTTTTTATAATATATGTACAGTTATGTTTTTGTCAGATTACTTTATGTACAATACTGTATGTTCATGCCCTTTGGTATGGATTAATATGCCATGTATCTCATATCATTTATGTACATATGGGTGGAACCATTCGGATGTATCCTAGTATCTTTGTGACATCGGCATGATGTTTAGCTGGTCTCCCCCAGCTGTCATTTCTTTAGATGATTTACATTGTCGTTTATATACATATATGTTTGCTCATTCTTGATTATTCCATATATGGGGTATTTGATATTAGAATATCTGTCTAGTGGAGTCTCATATAATGTATGTCTAGTCTGTTAGACGTTTACATATTTCTTGTCTATATGCCTGTTGATCTGGTAGTCTATAATGTGTCATGAGTTAGGTAGTGATCATTGTTATTGCATCTTATTGACAAATGCTTTTTGTATTTCCATTCATGTGTCGTGACCTTTTTTGTGACATGTATTTCGTCAGGTTTCCGGGCTGCACGTCGCCAAGGTAACAGGGATGCGGACTGTGGGCGTCTCCCCCTACCCAGTACTGGCACGTGATCTGCATGCGCCGGTATGATGGTCAGGCGGCTCAACGTCATGACAGTGCAACCTGGTCCCGGACAGCGCAGACTTCACGTGGTGTTGTGTGAGTATATATATGTACTTATTGTATGTTAAGATCTTTGGCCTTGATGATGGAGCAACAAACAGCTCCGAAACATCGGTGATATTTTCACATTCCTGTGTTGAGTTGCCTTTTTGATCAGAGTGCCGCCTGACTGGATATGTGTATGTATATATATATATATATATATATATATATATATATAAAATGAATTCTTCTATTAGTTATTAGCTATAAAAATTGAGATCAATAAAAAGTGACACAATAAATAAATTAAAAGCAGTTAAGAAATTATAAAGACATGAAGGTGATTAAGACCTTGTAAAAGTATAAATACATAATTCATGTTGTGAATAATAAGAGTCAATAATAATGTCTGTAGCAGCTGTGGCAGGTAAAATAGTTCTCCTTTTAAAACAGAGGTTTTGTCTCTTGTATTTAATAGTTATCCAGAGCTTGTTACATACTATCCAGATTCTAGTGTTAATGTTGCAGGGTCTTAACAGAGTTGAAACTTTTTTATTCCGGCAGTATAGCTGTAGTGGATTATGTTAAGTCCCCCCCGTATGTTCCGGGCTCCGCATAGGGCAATGTTTGGTGCGACCGGTAAGTCAGCAGCTGTGTTGGTCAGGTGCAGTAAGTAAGGAAGCAGGCAGCTGGAAACTCTCCTGGGCTGCGTCACTGATGAGATCTTCTCAGCAGCGGTGTGCTCATCTTCCCGTGCTGTCCGTACTTTACATGGGGGTCAGAAACTCGGTGTTCTTCATCTGCGTCCTCCGGTCATCTGGGTGGGTGGGTGTCAGAGTTCCTGATGAAGCACATATGTCACTAATGTGCGAAATGCATTGGAAAAAATAGGTTTACAGATTTCTTTTACTATTGGTAACCACAAGGAGGAAGAAAGACCTTCTGTTAACCCTAGGCAGCAACCTAATTTTTACCCCAGCACCTTTAGGGAGCAGGAGCGCAACGTTAACCGCTATAGAAATGCTGGCCCCATAGCTTACAATGGGGTCCGTCCACTTCCATAATTTAAAAAAAAAGTCTAATGACATTTTGCATTATGTCTAATAACACTAGAGAGAGAGAGTTCTCTTCCTGCTTTCTCCCACAGAGTATTGCTACCCCGTCTATGCACCTATTCTAAGCATTCGCGAAAGCTGACAAAATCAGGCCACTTCAGGCTAATATTAGGGAGAAAAAAGACAAGCAAAAATTTTACAACCAAAATATGTTTTTCTTTTTAAAAAAAATCTCTTTATTTATTGTTGCAAATAAACATATTCAGCACTGTACATGACATATAGAAAAAAAGAAGTACTGTGAATACTAGAGTATCAAATAGTATAGCACATACATTAATAAGGTAAAAAGTCGCATTAAACTACATTTACATGTGGATATAATCCCAAATTAATAAATAAACAATATTGCAATACAATCAGGAAATGGGAGAGGGTTATGGGAGGGACAGCGAAGGTAGGCAGCCACTATTTCAAACTGTGTGTATTAAGGAACATAATTGGAGGCGCGAGCCACATTAACATAACTGAATAAACAGCTATATCGATTTTGTTTAATTCAATACTGGGTGATTGCCTGTTGAAATGAGTGAACCAAGGGGTCCAAATAGCATGGAATCGGGGCTGAGTACCAAACCTTGTTAAACAAGGCAGTGATAGAGAGAACCCAATTTGTGGAGATAAGTAGTTTAGCTGCACTAAATATTTGGCCACACAGTTTATTATGTGTTTTTGGGATCCCTCATAGTAGTTTGCAAAGCAGTACATGTAAAGGATATTTAGGAGGAACAGGACCAATTATTCAACCCACTAAAACAAGAACATTGTCCCAATATTTGGAGATCAAAGGGCAGTCCTGTCATGTGCGTAAATAAGTACCTCTGGGCCTGATTCAGACCCGGACGCAAGTGGCCGTTCGCTCGTCCGCCGTACGAGCGAAAAAATGTAAATTTAAGCGCTCGCTCGTAGCTAACCTTCCGCCCCACATTCTCCCAACCTCTCCTCTAGCTAGCGAGCGTTCAAAATAGCGAGCGTCCGTCTCCTCTTTGGTTGCATTGAGCACTCGCACAAGTCAATTCCGGAAGTGGGCCTGTCAGTTTTCGATTGCCTGCTATTTCATTCTGCAAACATACTTGAATCGATTAATGGCAATCACTATATTAATTACCTTAATTGTTATTCACATGTTTGCAATCGTGGTTTTATTTTCACTGTCAATAAACTTTCTTCTTGTTAGTGTGTGTCATTTCTTCCGCAGAATACGTACGGTTTGACCAAGGGGATGGTTTTTCGAACTTAATAGTTTGTTAGAATGCTGGTATTGTTTTGCGTTTTTTTTTTATAGGCATATGTAAATACTTTAATTTTGATATTTAAATTAGCTTACGCATGTCACTGCATCAAGCCTATCATAACTCACATTATATTTGTGAGGGTGTAGGTCACATGACTCATACAATAACCAATAAAATTGTTCCTGTTAATTTACAAAGTACATTAGCCAATCAAATTTTTTCTAGGACCTTTATTAAAACTGTTTTATGTAAAAAAAATCATTGCCATCATGAGAGCTGCCGCTTTTTGTCGCCGTGAACTCCTGGTCCTCACCGAAGTGATGGACCAGAGAATCCCAAATTACCCGCGCCACATCACTAACCTCCGCAAGCGGCTGGCCTACGCGGAGGTGCAGCACCACCTGCGTTCAATCGGCTACCGCAGAAATATCGGCCAACTTGAAAGAAGGTGGTCCGATCTGAGGCGCAGATCCCCACGCCTGCTGGCCCGTTTGCGTCTCCAAATAGTTCATAGTAAGTGTTTCTGTGTATGGTTATTTTTTTATTTGTGTTTTTGTATTCTCATACCTGCGTGTGCATGTTTACAGTATAGCCCTGTTTGTTTTTGGATTCTCATACTTGTGTGTGCATGTTTACAGTATAGCCCTGTTTGTTTTTGGATTCTCATACTTGCGTGTGCATGTTTACAGTATAGCCCTGTTTGTTTTATTTGGGCATACTTGCGTGTGCTTGTTTACAGTATAGCCCTGTTTGTGTACAAATTTTTGGGTTAAAATCAAAAGACTAAAAGGCAAATTGTAATTACTCATGTCTTTCTCCATCATTTAGGGGCAGAGCGGAGACTCACACGGCGCAGACGTGTGTCTCGACCCCTATCCCCCACTCCCACCCAAATATCCTCTGCCCGCTCTGCCCCAAATTCCCCCTCCACCCCAGACCTTGCCGCCCGTCAGTCCCCTCCTTCTCCTCACATTAACATCCCTCCAACTTCACCCTCCACTTTATCCCACATTACCCCTCCTCCTTCCCTCAGCCACTGGCCCACCTCTGATGAGGAGGAATTCGGGGCTCCAGGCCCAGTCAGCAATGTTCCCGGTATGTTTACCTTTTAAACTATGGTTTTTGGTTCTGTTTCTGTTATGTTGGTTGATGTTGTCCTTTTGCCTGTGCAGTTCAAAATAGTAAAGTAGTTCCAATGTTATTTAAATATATCTTTGTGAAACAATGTCAAGGATGTTTTCCCCTTACACATATGATACATGTCCAAACACTCACACTTATGTATTTCTTGTTTACGCTACCAACAAATGTCTTAGTTTGTTTTTTTTGTTTTTTTTTTTTTTTTTTTTAATGATTTTCTTTAGTCTTTTTGGGACCTTATTTGTTTTAAAGATTTTCTTTTTGCATTCCTTTTGTTTTGGACATGTTTTGGTAACTGTTTTATTTTTTTGGTATAGTCTGAAAGTTTGGTTGGTTGTTATAATCTAAATGAAGGTGTCATTTTAGTAATCCGCACATTTTTTAAACCCACAGAGGAACAGAGGCGTAACGAGGCCATTGCTGCAGGATTAATCGAGATACGGGGGCATGTCATTGCCATGCTGGTGGCAATGGACCATCTTTTGGCCATCCTGCGCCACTAATTTTTTTCACTTTCCCCCCAAAAAAACCCTAAAAATAAAGTTTATTTTGATTTATTTAAGTCTCATTCCTTGTCTGTAAATCTTAGATTGTTGAACCTTACATAAGTCTACTATTTGTCCCTGAGTTTTTAAGTAATGTACATTTGTTTGTAGAAAGCTCAAGTAAGTATGTAAGCTTGCACATTAAACACATAACAATACCAATTGGTTTGTAGAATTAACCTTCAAATGAGATTATTTTTTTTTGGGGGGGGGTGTAAAAATTAAAGCTACCTGCTTAGGCCTAGAATGTACAACATACTGATTCAGCATAATACCTTTGGGGTTTGTTTTGAGCAACAAAGCAGAGTACTAAAGATTACAAATTAAGAAATTACAGTATTAGGCATTAAGCAACTTTGCATTTTTTGAAACAGGTTACACTTGGTTGTAGTTGACGATGGAAATGGTTGGGTAACATAAAAAATAATCTTAATACACAAATAATAAGCACCAAGTGAATTGACACAATAAATTCAAACATTGAAAACACACACACAAAAGTTCAAAAATCACCAAAACCCACAAAAAACAACAATCAGGAACTGTTTGAAGAAGTAGCATGCCAACATGAATCCACAAATGAGGAGAAGAAATCAGTGTTCCCGAAGTTATATCCAATGTGTCCACATAAAATCATTTTTGTTGATCAGGTAGTATGCATGGATTTGTATGGTCATTTTAGGGAATAAAACAAAAAAAAAAAAAAAGAAGTTAAAAGTGTACATTAAAATATTACATGTCTACATTGTGTCATTGAAAAAAATTTGTTGAAATAATTACCTAAAAAATCTTGCAACAACTTAATCGCGTATGGCCCCCCACATACTGACCTCCGACCAACCTCGGGGGGGCCGTCCTCAGGCAAGGCATCCTCTGGCTGCATTGGGACACCACTCCTTATGGCGATGTTGTGAAAAATCCCACACAGGACCACAATTTTGGAAACCATAGCAGGCAAATACATGAGGTCGCCACCAGAGCGGTGGAGGCATTTGAATCGGCCTTTTAAAAGGCCGATACAGCACTCCACCACCTGCCTGGTGGCTGTAAGTGCGGAATTATACTGACTTTGTGGCCCTGGTGTGGGAACCAAATAAGGAGTGAGCAGGGCGTGCAAGGGTAACCACTGTCTCCTGTGAAAATATAAAAAACAACATCAGGACCATTATGTACCAAGCTTTGCATTGCTTTCAACAGAAGGTGTCAACTTACCCAGAAGCCACGCATCACCAGCTTGTAGGTTGTTTAATTTGTGCCAAATCCCTGATTGCTGGATGACGAAGGAATCATGTGTACTGCCTGGGAATTTGGCATTCAGGGACAGGATCTGGAGGGAGGCATCACATACCACCATTACATTCATCGAGTGAAAGTGCTTTCGGTTCCTAAATATAGCCTCCAGCCTTGCTGGAGGCTGAAGTGGTATGTGAGTGCCATCCACAACCCCTATGATGTGTGGGAAGCCAGCAATTTGGTAAAAATTAGCCTTCACCACATTAAGGGAACCCATATCCAATGGCATTTTAATAAAATGATGGAGGTGTTTAAAAAGTGCCTCCATCACTGCCCTCAGGATCCTTGAAAAGGAGGATTGGGATATTCCTGCCACTATTCCAACGGTGGTTTTAAAGGATCCTGAGGCACAAAAATGTAACACCGACATTAATTGCGTAAGTGGTGGTATTGCTGTAGGACTGTCAATTTGCCGTTCAAGATCACTCTCTATTAATGAGAGAGTGTCTATGATGATTTGTGGCGGAAGACGGTAGCGCCTTAACACCTCATCATCTGGCATTCCAAAAAGGGTGACACGTGTTCTATATATCTGGGGCCTTGCATGCCTACGAGGCCTACGCCTGGGATGAAGTTGAGGTTGGTCGGGTTCTGGAACCATGGCCAATATAATACGACCAACATCAATCTGAAATGTTAAGCCAGGTAGTTATTTTTTTAGACAAATGTGTTAGAAAAAATATACTTATCTTTTCAAAGAAAACCAAATATTCTTACAGGCCTGGGTCTTGTCATGTGAAAAGCAACCTACATTTCAAAAGTAGAAAATAATTTTAAGATTAATTTAAGAAACTAGGAATTAAGCCAAATATATTTGACGAAATTTTAGAGAAGGGATTAGCTCGCAAAAATTTTGCGAACATTAGTTCGCAAAATAGTACGCTACATTTAGAGTTAAGACATGATTTTACACTGAAAAAAAACACACACATTAGTTCGCAAAATAGTATGCTACATTTAGAGTTAAGACATGATTTTACACTGAAAAAAACTACACACATTAGTCGCAAAATAGTATGCTACATTTAGAGTTAAGACATGATTTTACACTGAAAAAAAACACACACATTAGTTCGCAAAATAGTACGCTACATTTAGAGTTAAGACATGATTTTACACTGAAAAAAACCACAAACATTAGTTCGCAAAATAGTACGCAACATTTAGAGTTAAGACATGATTTTACACTGAAAAAACACACACTATAGTTCGCAAAATAGTACGCTACATTTAGAGTTAAGACATGATTTTACACTGAAAAAACACACATTACTTAGGGAAACATATGCTAAGACCAACACATCGAATTTGTTAATTCATAAAACCAAAATAACTTACCAAAAACAGACAAATATCCCAAAGTTCGAAAATGTCACTTGGTCACTGCCAAAATAACTGTTAAAGAAAAAAAAAAAAATTATTAAAAAATGAACACTATTTACTAATTATTTTTTAGGGGAATTTATGAAATACTTACTCAAAAATATAAATAAAAATAGAAAAAAAAGCAAAAATGCTAACGTAAAGAAACAAAGTACTAAAAAAACCAAACTTAAGAACAATACCAACTACTTCAAAAAACCAGAAACCGCGAACAAACCACTACACCGAAAAGCCTCCAACAATCCAAAAATGCCACCTCGAATGGAGTCACACCAAGCCATAAATAGGCTTTATTTTCCAGCTCAAATTAAGGACGGACAATAGGAGCGCACAAGGAATGATACGGCCGAATAATGCTGACGCATGTATAAAAACGTCACTGAAGGCCAAAATCGGTCTGCTACATTGAGAAAAGACAATGAGTACAGAGCAGCAAAGTACTAGCCAAGAGGCGCCATGTCATTATTTTCTAAATTATGTGAAAATGCTTATGTTTAACATTAAATTTTGAAACATTTAACTTTTAAAATTTTTCAATCATTTAAAAAAAAGGTGTGGAGGATGCCATGGAAGAGGCTGCTGTGCCTAGTAGGCAAACTAGGGCCAAAAAAAAAGACAGCCACAATTCATAAGGAAGGAGATGGAGGTTTTGGTGCAAATGTGCAACGACAACCTGGCACAGGCACCAAGGAATATGGGTGCACCCCAGAGATGGAAACTGTGGGACGCCATAGCCAGTGCTGTCAATGGGGTGGGTGAGTTTGAACGTTCAACCCGGGAGGTCAAACGCCGGTACATAAAAACTACATTTGATTAAAAAATGGTTACAGGGCCAAATACTGCAGTAATAATGCCAACTTTTTAACCAACAGATGGAGCGACTTCAAATATCGGCTTAAACAAAAAATGGCTGATAGGGCTAGGCATGCAGGGAGAACAGGTGGAGGTCCCACCCCTGTGTCACTTGAGCTCACGGATTTGGAGGAGCTGGCCCAGGGGTGTGTGCAGGATGAGGAGGTGTTTGGCGTGTCGAACATGGATACCGACATGCCAGACTTTGCGGCTCCTCATGTTGCCCCAGGTAAATGTTGTAATGTTAACAACTCAGAAATGTGTTTTGAACAATATCTTGTTTTGATTTTTAATCTTTTCTCTTTTTTCACACAGAGACACAGGCAGATGAGTCTGCTCCAGAGGAGAGCTTTGTCCGCAGAATTTCTTCTGGCTCTGCAGGGGAGGAAGCCGTAGATCCGGCTGGGGACCCTGTGGCAGACAGTCCAGGGCATTCCCCCTCGCAGGCAGTGGCCCTCCTCACTGATCTCAATGTTAAAACGGATCAGCACACCGAGATTCTGCTGAGGATGGACGCCAATCTGCTATGGGTGGCGGACGCCCTCGAACAAAATACTGCGGCCAACGTGAAAATTGCAAATGCCCTGGCGGAAAATACTGGGGCAAACGTAAGAATTGCAAATGCCCTGTAGCAGCTCGTTCACCAGCACATGTTGGAGCCGGCCTCCCTTCCTGCCGGAACATCAGGACCCTCCACCTCTGGCACAACAACACCCATCCCTCCAAATGTGCCTAGCCCTATGCCTAGTCCAGAGGCAACAACATCTGCCTCTGGCCAGGCCAGCCGAAGGAGCTCCCGGGCCCGTTCCGGCTCCCTCCAACCCCCGGCCAAAAGGCCTAAAAGGCGATGACAGCACTGGCTAATTACCCCACAATCCATCTCTGTGTTTGCCCCATATTCCTTCATGACAACAACCTCCCTCTCCTTTCTTGTGAATTGTGTTGTTTTGATTTGTTAAAGTTCAAATGCCACTTATTTTTTGTGTGTGTGGGCCAAATCAATTTTAATTTTTTTATCCTTATAAAAAATATGTTTATGGCAAACAAAAAAAACCAAAAAAAAAATTTGACACAATCATTTAATAAAAATATGAAAAAAAACAGCACAATTCTATTGATGATTTATTCCAAACGTAATCCCTCAAACAAACTTAGAAACAATAAAACAGAAATAGAAACATTTAATTTTGTTAAACAAAACAAGGGTTAAAAACAATTTATGAGTTTGAATTAACACTTAGCAAAAAACAAAAGGACGATTGGTTTCTTGTCCTCCAAAAAAATAAGCAAATAAACAAACATGCGTACAATATTGTTCCCTAAAAAAGAAACACTTACAAATATTTTAAAAGTACCAAAAACAATAAAAATTGATATCTAATTGATTGTATGACCCTGAAATTAGCAGCTGAGTAGTTCACCTGCGTTCGGATTTTAGCTACTAAAAAAGGTCTATTTCCTAAACACCTTACAAGCAGATTTGCAATTAGAAGATGATTGTTTTTGTGGCCACAATTGATAAATTGAATCACCATCGATGAGCCCAGGGAAGTACGAAGAGACCATCATCATTGTGGTAGACTATACCAGACCACAAGCTGAGCGAGCAGTCTTAATGGAAATTGGATGAGACCGTGATGTATCACTTGTTCTGTTCACATTTGGCGCTCGCATAAGATAATTTATGTACGCCCAAAAAACGCCTCGAGACGCCTGCGTTTTTCCATCTCCACCCCCGTCACCACCCCAAAACGGACAATTCTGTCAATCACATTTGACATGTCACTTCCTGTTCGCTGTGTCTATGATCGACTGAAAAATTACCGCAATCAGACGTACGCACATGCGCACTGTTACAACGACGCATGCGTGGTTGTACAACATCGAATGACTACGAACGAGTGGCCGCTTACGAGCGGCTCTGAATCAGGCCCTCTGTTCACACAGCTTTTCCAGCAAAGGTCCAAGCCATTGGAAATATGGAATGTAACTTTACAGGGACCATATACCAACGTGTGTAAATTTTATAGGCATTTTCTTTAATATTGGTGTTTATAGAAGTTTTAGCCACCCATTGTTGAAAATCAGCACAATCCTCTTCTTCTAGACAAATCCCCAAATCAGATTTCAAAGCATGCTCAAATACTGTAGTTCCTTAAATTCTGTATTTTAGTCTGCCAAAAGGGAATAAAGGGTGGATATAGCACCCCTCCTCAGCCTTGGTCATAGATACAAAGACATTCAAATGGGTTGGGGTTTATAAATGTATGAGATTTATGAGAATTTTATGAGATTAGTGAAAAAAAAATATTAATAGCTACTGGGTCATAACTAAGAGTTCCTCTTTTGCCCTTATAGCTGCAATAGTCTGAGAAGCCCTCTTAACTATTAAGCGAGCTGCTAACAATGTATCAGATTTATTCACTTTCTCATAAAGGGCTTTATTTATTAACATTATTTTTACTAAAATAAAGTGAAAAAGGGTGTTTTGACACCCTTTTCACATTATTTTAGTTTCACCTACAGTTACTATAGGGCAATTGGAGTAGAATTCATAAAAGTATCACTTATTTTTAGTAAGCAGATCGCATTTCCCATAATTGTAATGGGAAATGTGATCTGCCTGGTAGTTACTAAAAATAAATTGTAAAAAAAATACTTAGGGAGGCCCTGTGATAATAACGCCATCTGGAGGTGGTGTTATCCAGGGTCTCCCCCGGTTACCGGACACTTGATCTGCTCTAAAAGGCAGAGCCGGGAGCCGGCCCCAGTGATCAGCTGTGTGGTCTAGACCACACATTCTATATTGTAATATTAAATTGTAAAAATTGTCAAATTGGGGTGCCTCCCCAACCTCGGACAGCATGGCTCGATATAGAACCTCTGAAGAGGAGGATGTGGAGGGGTAGGATGTTTCTGGCATACTGTAAGTGTTAGGGGGTATGGGTTGGGATGGGGTTGGCCCCATTCTTCCAGTGTCCTGGTAGGTTGGTGGTGGATATAAATGAGATGGGCCATATGGGACGCGGAGGGCAGTACAGGCTCTTTGATCACCCTAGATTACTTGCCAGTTGCTTCATTTTCCCCTGCATAATAATATCATAGATTAGCCTTTCAGCTTGGAGTTGCTATTCTTCATACATTACACGAATATTGCTCGCCACATAGGATCCCAGGCTATCATATTGATTGGGTGGTTTGGCTAGGGCTTGCTTTACTTGCACAAAAAGTGGATATGGGGCTGGCAGGTTTCTACATGGTGTTCTTCTAGCATATCGCGGTGGCTCCGGCACTTCTGCCCCACTTTCAGGAGGCTGGGTTATGTGTGGGCTTGCATTGGGGTCAAACTCATGTTAAGATACTGTTTTAAATAATTTTGTTTGTTTTTAGTTTGATTCTAGTTTCCAACATCGATGGAGGACTGGAAGACCATTGGTGATGATTTCAAAAGTCGCTGAAATTTCCCAAATTGTGGAGGAGCCATCAATGGCAAACATATACACATTACCCTGCCTGCCCACAGCAGCTCCTTTTATTTCAATTATAAGGGATTTCACAGTATTGTGCTGATAGCAGTGGTAAGTGCCAACTATCAATTTCTTTATGTTGATGTGGGGAAAAATGGCTGTGCTTCCGATGGTGGATCCTTCAAACAAACAGAATTTTATCATAGACTCTTCACCAACCGTCTAAAATTGCCTACAACAACGGTTACGAAGCACGGCCTGAACTATGTGTTTGTGGCAGACAAGGCATTTGCTCTACATGAGGATTTAATGAAGCCGTATGGACAAAGGGGACTGACCAAAGAGAAACGCATTTTCAACTATCGCCTATCCAGGGCCCTATGCATAGTTGAAAATGCTTTTGGAATTATGTGTAGTTGGTTCCGGATAGTCCATATGGCTATAAACCTTTGTGTGTACAAAATTGATTCTGTGGTCATGGCCTGTTGTGTTCTACACAATTTTTTGCGGGCCAAAAATGTAATACAACAGGGACCAATGGGTATGACCATGGACGACCAGCAGCAAGCACACGAGGGTGTCCAAATGCCCTCTTTCACAACACCCATGGTGAGGGAGACACTACCAAGTGCACGGGCAAAACAGGTCAGGGAGCAATACCTGGCCTACTTTAATGGAGTGGGGCAGTACCATGGCAGGAGGGCAGTTTATGTTAAATTACTTTATAAAGACAACAATAAACTTACCAGATCCAAAGAGGACGCTGGCTCACTAACTGGGTTCTCCAAAGACGACTCCTCAGGGACCATGTCCACTAAAAGACTTGTAGAGGTTCGCTGGGGCTCCACTTCATGGAGAAACTTCAGAAGATTATAATACCATAAGGTGCTACTGTAGATGTCATCTGCCACCGCTCCAGATGCCCGTGAGTCACTTTCTTTCTTCCTCTCCTTCACAAAAACGGTCCACAGGTTCTGGATCCCCTGTATCACCTACTTGGGGGTTGCCTCATCATGGTACCTGAGGCTGAAGGTCACCATGTCGTCGATAGCAGCAGCCTTTTTCTGTTAGTTGCTGTAGTCCCTGGTTTTGATATGCCAAAGGCACTCATGGGACCTTTACAACTCCAGGAAGCCTGTTATGAACTGGCGTTCCCTTATGCTGGCCATTTCTCTTAACAAAAAAACATAAACTGCGTTAATATATATGCTTTCAATTGGACTACTGAAAAAATGTATGCTTTTACACAGTTTGTTTTTAAATGTTTATCACGGTTTCATTTTTTTTTTTTTAAACATATTTTTATTGAAGCATGGCATGTTGCTACAAATGTAACAAAATGTACAGAAATTAGACAAAGATACAAAAAAATGGTAGCATGATAAGAAAGATCTGTCTAGTAACCAAAGTACAACATCAGAAAACAATATGAAAAACAAATAATTGTGAGAAACAAAATGCCTATGCATCATCCACTTTTCTAATTTTCCTAAACCAAATAAACATGACCATCTCTGGATTACAGACCAGAGAAGGTCAGGCACATCTTGAACTTACGTTACAAATAAGATGCAAAATTTGTTGTATAAAACTGAGCTGCTAATGAGAGAAAAAGTATAAAATAAGACAATATAAGAGTCCCAATAGCAAAGAGAAAAAATCTAAATAAATAGTAAACTTACACTAATACCGAGGTGTTTAAATGTATAAAATGAAAATACCTCAGCAAAAAAAAGTTACACGGTTTCATTTTTAATGTTTCTACTGTTGACTAGTATTAAAATTAATTAAAATACCAATGATGGTCCTTTATATTTAAACAATGGTGTGCCAGGGGAATAAACATTTGTGGCACAATGGTATAAACAATGGTGTTCCAGGGGAATAAACATTGGTGGCACAGTGGTATAAACAAGGATGTGCCAGGGTAAAAATGGTGAGCCAGGGGAATAAACATTGGTGGCACAGTGGTATAAATAAGGATGTGCCAGGGTAAAAAAAACATTGGTGTCACAGTGGTATAAACAATGGTGTGCCAGGGGAATAAACATTGGTGGCACAGTGGTTACAGGGTGTACAATGAGACTGTATAGTACATATATACTCACTTGGCAATGCTCACAGACAATGTACACAATGCTGCTGGCTCTTCTCTGTTTCGAGGTCTCTCACAAATCACAAAATGGAGAAGCCAAGGATTTTACAAGTCCTCGTACATCGTATCGTAAATCAAGAAAAAGTATTACGATGTGTGTCATACACGTTAGGTCGTAATCTTACGGTTTTCCCATAAGATGTATGATGCAGATTTACGACGGCGGGGACGTGCATCGGCATCATAAATGTACAAAAACCAGACACGATGTGCACGATTGATCGTTACAATCGATCAAAATCACCCATATCGTGCAAAAAATCGCACAGTGTATGGGCCGCATTAGCCTTCTTTAGGATCTTTCACAAATACAGGATGACCATTCACTTCCACAATCAAATGAAAGGGGAAACCCCATTTATATTTATTCAGTAGATCATCGTCCTATAACACCTTAATAGCTTCACGATAGAAGGAGCCAAGGGGGTCATTCAGACCCGCTCGCGAGCGGGTCGATGTTGCCCCACTGCGCATGCGCACGACGGAGGGAGCTCCGACGTGCGCATGTGCGAGACCCGGATAGCGACGGGCTCTCCGTCGCTCCGGGTCTCGCACCAAAGGGGGAATGCTGTCGATGTTGATTGACAGCACGCCCCCTTTGGTGGGCGTGCCGGGGGCGTGACTGCCAGACGGAGGCGTTCCCATGGGAACGCCTACCGTCTGAAGCCAGCCCCACTGACATCACTAGTGATGTCAGTGGGAGTGATTTTGGCTCTGATAGAGCCAAAATCACTCCAGGGCTTGCGGCAGCGAGACCCTACCGCAGGGTCTCAGTCGCAAGCCCGATGGTCGCGATGGTCTTGACCAGGGGTCTTCAAACTTGGCCCTCCAGCTGCTGTGGAACTACACATCCCAGCATGCACTGCAACCTTTTTGATATAACAGCATGCTAAAACTATGTGAAGTGCATGCTGGGATGTGTAGTTCCACAGCATCTGGAGGGCCAAGTTTGAAGACCCCTGGTCTTGACCATCGCGACCATCATCATGGACGCTCGCATAAGCTGTGGGTGGTCACCCACAGCTATGCGAGCATCCAGGAGGACGCTCCATTTTCATGGAGGAGGGCCCTGATTCAGAGCGAGCACTATGGTCAGAGCGTTCGGCTCTGAATCAGGCCCCAAGTCCTGAAAAAGTTGTAGGTGGGCACCTTTTAAGAAGATATGAGAGGTTGCTCTGCTGGCATTAGCTATTTGATCTTGATAAGATAGGAATTTCAGGACGACATGCCTAGGTCAAACATCATCTTAAGGCGTAGGTCTGGGGGCCCTATGGACACGTTCAATAAGCAGATAGTGATCTACAGTATGAGAGCGGGGACTAGCATCTGAAATAGGTTTTTTGGTAGGGCTCCAGGTTTTGTGGAGTCACAGATTTGGGATTCCCAAATTATTTATCCATTCCCTGTTTTCTAGATATACATTTTTTTGTATTGAGTACTTGAGTTTCTTAGAGATAAAAATGAATATCATGTGAAGCTTCCTGTAAGCCCCTTGCAATGGTTTCAGCTTTAGATTCCACTGCAGTGGTGTGGTTAGTTAGAGAGGCAATTTTATTGTGGAGGTCCGCAGATAGTTGCTGGAAATTAGAAGTGAATGAATGGTTCAATTCGGCTATCATGGCTTGTATGTCATTTTTAGTGGCAAAAGAGTCGCCTGGGGGCAAGTCTACACAATTAGACTCCACTGGCAAGGCTGGGGGAGACTCTGACAGTTGGTGAGAGTCGGAGTGGCAGAGGTGTTGCATAATTCCTTGTTCATAGTGTATTGTAAGAAAAAGGCTAGCTAGAGCAGGTATTTCAAGAAAAGTTCCACATGGACCGAGAGATTTTGACTATATAATATAGTGCATTATCCAGTTTAGGAAATTATATCAAAGGCAGTTCAATGACCAGAGAGTGGTAATACTATATAAAGCTGATTCACAGTAAATAAATGTATTACTGCACAGAGAAGCAGAAAAAAAAATTACCATGGTACAGTGAAATAATGGTATGAAGGAAGGAGAATATACCCCTTCAATTCCATATATATAGAAGGCTAGTTATTTTGTCCACCAGCATGGGTTTATATGGTTTACTGAAACTGTCAGTGGTATATCACAGTATTTCTCCCAGGGGGAAACAGGGTGC
Source organism: Taudactylus pleione (assembly GCA_031769625.1). Classification (NCBI taxonomy): domain Eukaryota; kingdom Metazoa; phylum Chordata; class Amphibia; order Anura; family Myobatrachidae; genus Taudactylus; species Taudactylus pleione. Next base: position 1,627,800 of record JAUIMM010000017.1, on the reverse strand, counting down.
AGGTGTACACAGGGTGACTGATGTAGTATGGGAGACACCTCACCTGGGTCTCCACTGATAGGGACAGCAGTGTAACAGGGGGGTCCTGACCAACAAAAAGGAGAGGCCCCTCCATGTGCTGATAGTTGACTGGTCAGTAGGTAGATCGTGCTTAGAGCCACAGGCAAAATAACAAACCAGAAGACTCGCACCATGAAGCCCCAGCCAATGACAATGGACTCCGGTGTCTGCCATCTCTGCTTTCAGTGGGCAGCCGCGAAGAAGGTGACCCACTACTTAACTGCTAGGAGCTGCTGAGGGTAAGTGTGGGCTCTACCGGGGATGCAGGTGGAGTAGTCCACACTCACTGGGAGCTGTGACCACAGCTGCAGGATGGAGATGGTGGAGAGGTGCCAATTGCCACAAGATCCTCCGGGTTGCAGGGGCAGTCACCAGACCAGATGAGAAACTGACTGGTGATGAGAGATGGGAATTAAAACAGTTTTTAAGATGCGGTAGTCAGAGCTCTCCAAAAATGTGTCCACTCAAGATGGCTGCTTAGCCACGCCCAATGCTTTTCTTTTAAATAGAGTCCAAAACAATGAAATTAGGCCCTCATTCAGAGCCGTTCGTTAGCATCAGTACGCTTGTTGCGTTCCGATGTTGTGAAACCACGCATGCGCCGGTGTTACACTGCGCATGTGCGTACGGCAGATTGCAAGCTTTTTTTGTCTCGTTCGTCAAATAGCGAACAGGAAGTGACATGTCAAATGTGATTGACAGAACAGGCCGTTTTTGGGCGTTGACGTGGGTGGAGATGGAAAAACGCAGGCGTGGCGAGGCGTTTTTGGGGCGTACATAAATTTTCAGATGCGTACGTCAAATGTGTTCGAACCAAGTCATACGTCACTGGCTGATCCTCTTTCCGTTCAACTTGCTCGCACAGCTTGGGGTGTGGATTACTCGACCACAATGGCGATGGCCTTGTCCTCCGGTCCGGGCCTCCTCAATGTTTCATCAATTTATCACGGCTTGTCAGAAAAACAAACAACTTTGAATTGCAAACCAGCTTGTAATGTGTTTTGAAAAGAGTTTTCTGGGTTAGCACAAAACCGTACGCAGGTGAAAATTTCAGCTGCTAATTTCAGGATTACACAATCAATTAGCGTACATTTGTTTGAATGGTTTTTTTTTTGTATTTGGGTTTTGTGTTATTGTAACAATAATGTCATCATGTTTGTGTGTATTTTACCATTTAGCTTTGGCCAGGAGAATTTGCATCCTTTTTTTAATTTTACAGTGTTCCTTAAAGAAGCCTTTTTTTTAAAACCCATTTTTTTTATTTTTGGGAGGACGTTTTTGGCTTGTGGGCCAGGATTAACTCTAAACCATTTTTTAAATAATGTCACAATACAATGGAGAACATTTGTCAAATTTTTTATTTCATACACAAATTTTTAAAGTTTTGGGGTGCATTTTGCAAATACACTTTTTGGGCAGTGTTAGGCAATAATAACTTAAATAATTTTGAAAAACATATTACCAGTGTTGGCCAATTTAAACAAACACATTAAAAACAATTCACAAGAATGGAGAGGGAAGTTTTGGCCCTAAAGGAATATGGGGTAAGCACAGAAGGAGTGTGGGAAAAGTAGCCAGTGCTGTCATCGTTTTTTTCCCCGTTTGGCTGGGGTAGGGTGGGCGCCAGACCGGGTCCGGGATGTCCTCTGGCTGGCCTGTCCAGAGGCAGATGTTGTGGCCTCTGGACTAGGCACAGGGCTAGGCACATTTGGAGGAATGGCTGTTGTTGTGCCCGAGGTGGAGGATCCTGATGTTCCGGCAGGAAGGGAGGTCGGCTCCACCATGTGCTGGTGAACGAGCTGCTCCAGGGCATTGGCTATTCTGATGTTGGCCCTGGTATTTTCAGCCAGGGCTGACCAATGGTCACGTTAGCCACAGCATTTTGCTCCAGGGCCTCAGCCACCCGTAGCAGACTGGCGTCCATCCTCTGCAGAATCTCTGTATGGTAATGATCTCCTCCCACATTCTCCACTTCTGGCTTACACCCATATTCCTGTCTGCCTGTGGCAGGATGTCCACACACTTCTGAACCAAAACCTCCATCTCATTTCTTGTGAATTGTGGCTGCCTTTTCTTTTTGCCAGCTTTGGCCAGAATACTGGGCCCAGCAGCCTCTTCCATGTCATCCTCAACACCTATTTACATTAAATTAATTTTAATTTAGATGTCAATCTTTCACTATATTCTGGTTCAAAATAATCCTTGAATAGAAATGTGAGAAATACTTACCGGCCGCCTCTTGGCCATTGTTTGGCTGGTCTGTAGCCATTTTTCATGCAAAAACTTGAACTACACCAGACCGTTTGTTTTTTTCCGTGACGTATTTATACATGCGTCCTTATTATTTGGCCGCATCATTGATTGTGCGTTTCTATGATCCGTCCTTAATTTGAGCGGGAAACGAAACACTATTTATGGCTTTTGGCGACTCGAGTCGAGGTGGCAGGTGTTGTTTGTTTGAGGTTTACGTGGTTCGGAGTGTATTGTTGGAGGGAGTAGTGTTTGGAGGAGGTTTTTTGGATTGTGTTAGAGGCGTTTTTTTTTATAAAACTTTCCGTTCGGATTTTTTGGTGTGGTTATTTTAGTTGTGGTGTTTTTTTTGTGTAAGTTTTTTCCCGTCATCCTTGTGTAAAATATGGTTCTCCTTTTTTTGGGGGGGGGGCAAAAAATAATATTTTTTTTGTTGTTTGTAGGTTTTTTTTGGCTGTGCCCCAACAACGTTTTTGTTCTGTAACTTATTTATCGTGTATTGGTAAGTTTTGTTTTTAACTTGTTTGTAAAATGTTCATGTATTGTTCTTCGCATATTTTGGGGTCATTAAGGTTTTTTTAAGGGTTTTTGGGGATGTTAAAAATGCAAACAATTTAGCGCACTTTTGTAGGCTTGATTCCCCTTGTAAAAATGCGAACCATTTAGCGCACTTTTGTAGGCTTGATTCCCCTTGTAAAAATGCAAACCATTTAGCGTTCAAATTCTTGGTTGTTTTTTTTGGGCCAAATTGTGGAAGTCCTCTCAATGTAGGTTTACTATTGTTTGAAATGTGTGTTTACCCCCTTTATTTTTGACCATTTTCAAGAAACAAGATTAGAAAATGGCCACCCCAAATTCTAAACTTTTTTTGGTCTTTTGAAATGTAGGTTTTTGAAATCATGACAATACCCCGGCATGTAAGCATCTTTGGATTGTATCGTAAAGATACTGTAAGTATTTTTTTGTCTTTTTTGGGGGCAACATACCTTAACTACAATTCTTACCATTTCAGGTTGATGTTGGTCGTATTATTGTGGCCATGCTGCCGGAAGCTGACCAACCTCAATCTCGTCCCAGGCATCGTAGGCGTGCTCGGCCCCAGATATATAGAACACGTGTCACCCTTTTTGGAATGCCCGATGATGAGGTGTTAAGGCGCTACCGTCTTCCACCACAAATCATCATAGACACTCTCTCATTAATAGAGAGTGATCTTGAGCGGCAAATTGACAGTCCTACAGCAATACCACCACTTACGCAATTTATGGCGGTGTTACATTTCTGTGCCTCAGGATCCTTTCAAACCACGGTGGGAATAGTTGCGGGAATCTCCCAATCCTCCTTTTCAAGGATCCTGAGGGCAGTGATGGAGGCCCTTTTCAAGCACCTCCATCATTTTATTAAAATGCCTTTGGATATGGGTTCCCTTAGTGTGGCGAAGGCCAATTTTTACCAAATAGATGGCTTCCCACACATCATAGGGGTTGTGGATGGTACTCACATACCACTTCAGCCTCCAGCATGGCTGGAGGCCATTTTTCGGAACCGAAAACACTATAACTCACTGAATGTAATGGTGGTATGTGATGCCTCCCTCCAGATCCTGTCCCTGAATGCAAAATTACCCGGGAGTGCACATGACTCATTCGTCATCCGTCAATCAGGGATTTGGCATAAATTAAACAACCTACAAGCTGGTGATGCGTGGCTTCTGGGTAAGTGTAGACCTTTTTTAGATACCAATGCAAAGCTTGCTACACAGTGATCCTGATTTTGTAACTTCTTTTTCACAGGAGACAGTGGCTACCCTTGCACGCCCTGGCTGCTCACTCCTTATTTGGCTCCCACACCAGGGCCACAAAGTGAGTATAATTCCGCACTTACAGCCACCAGGCAAGTGGTGGAGCGCTGTATCGGCCTTTTAAAAGGCCAATTCAGATGCCTCCACCGCTCTGGTGGCGAGCTCATGTATTTGCCGGATATGGTTTTGAAAATTGTGGTCCTGTGTGGGATATTTCACAACATCGCCATAAGGAGTGGTGTCCCAATGCAGCCAGAGGATGCCTTGCCTGAGGATGGCCCCCCCGAGGTTGGTCGGAGGTCTGTATGTGGGGGGGCCATACGCGATGATGTTGTGGCCCGGTTTTTTAGGTAATTATTGTCCCAAATGAAGTTAGATGACACAATGTAGACATGTAATAATGTAATTACCAATTTAAATTTTTGTTTTGTTTGTGTGTTTTATTCCATAATATTTTTCGTGAAAACCATGACTACTACCTGATCTTAAAAAATGACTTCATGTGGACCCATTGGATTTAACTTCTGGACCAAATTTTTCGTCAACTCATTTGTGGAATCATGTTGGCATGCTACTTCGTCAAACAGTTCTTGATTGTTTTGTTTTTGTATACTTTGGGTGTAGGCTGATTTTTGAAGAGTGTTTTCACTGTGTGTATTGATTGTCCTTAATCACTTTGTGTTTCTAAATTTTTATTAAATAAATTTTTGTTACGTTAAAAAAAACATTTCCATTCTAAATTACATGCAAGTGTAACCTGGTTCCAAAAATGTAAACTTGATTAAGGGCTAATCCAGTAATGATTTAAATTGTGCAGTATTTTACCATGCTTAGTGGCTCAAATCAAACACCCCAAGGTATTATGGTGAATCAGTATGTTTTGGATTCTCGGCCTAAACAGGTTTCATTTAATATTTACCTTACCCCCCAAAAATAAATTAAAATTAAAAATAAAAACTACAAACCTATTGGTATTGTTAGGTGTTGAATGTGCCAGCTTACATAATTCAGCTTTCTACAATCTAAGTTACATTACTTTAAAAAACTTGCTGCAATAGTCGACTTATGTAAGGTTAAACAATATAATATTTACAGAGAAGGAATGAGACTTTAAACAAAACTTTTTTTTTAATTTTTTTTAAAAATGACAAAATTTTGAAAAAACAAAACAATTAATGCCGCAGGATCCCTGCCATGTGATCGAGGACCACCAACATGCCTATAACATGGCCCCTCAGCCTCTGCACACACGCTGCTGTCTCCGTCAGCCGCCTCTGGTCCTCTGTGGGTTAAAAAATTGAGGTGCTTAATAAAAAAAAAACTTAATTTTGTTTGACAAATAACTGCCAAAGGAAATGCAACCTTACAAAAAGTGTCAATTTGGACAAACATTACAATTCAAAGCCAACATTCTTTGCCCAAGTAAATAAAAAAAAATCACTACAAAAACTAGAAATTGTAAAAAATGAGAAATCCGCAGAAAAACTACTTTGGTGGGTACCGTAAACAAGAGATACAAGTATGAGTGTTTGGACATGTGTGATATGTGTAAGGGGTAAACATCATAGACATTTATAAAACAAGATATATATAACAAACATTATAAATAAGTAAAATTTTAAAAATGCACAGGCAAAGGATAACATCCCCCCCCAAAAAAACAAAAAAAAGGTAAAAGGGAAACATACCGTTGTCAATGCCGCCTGGACCTGTAGCCCCACCATTGTCCTCCTCGGAGGTAGGCCAATGCAGGTCTGTAGGAGGAGGGGTGATTTCTGAAGGGGGGGAGGGGGTGGAAAAGAGAGGGGTGGTTGGAGGGGAGGGTGATGAAAAGAGAGAGGGGGGTTGAGGGGAGGGGGAATTTTGAGGGATGGGAAGTAACCGAGAGGGAGGGGCGTCTGGGTCTGGCCAGGCTGGATTGGAGGGTGAATTAGGGGTAGGGTGGGGAGAGGAGGATTGGCTGGGAGTTGGGGATAGGGGACGTGGCCGACGGCGTCGCTGCCGATGACGGCGTAGTCTGCGCTCTGCCCCTAAATGATGGATAACAATTTAAGGTTTGTTTAATTTCTAACTTTTCAAACATCCCCACAAATTTTTACCCTTAAAAAAAAAACACAAAGGAAAACATGCACACGCAGATATGTAGTAAATAAACAAACAGGGCAAGAATGAAAACATGCACACGCAAATATGTAGTAAATAAACAAACAGGGCAAGAATGAAAACATGCACACGCAGATAGGGCCGAAAAATAAAAAAGGAAAGCGAAAAAAAAAAACTTACTTTCAGATATACGCTGTCTGACACATGCCAGCAAGCGTGGCGTGCGGCGTTGAAGATCCGACCACCTGCGCTCCAGCTGGCCAATCTGTCGGCGTGAGCCGTAGGAGCGCAGGCGGCAGCGAACCTCCGCATAGGCGGATCGCTTCTCTCTGTTGGTGATGGGGGGAGGCTGGCTGGTTATCCGCCGGTCCATTACCTCCGTCATTACTAGAAGCTACCGCCTGGTGTACGCAGAGGCTCTCATGATGGCAATGGTGGATTTGGGAAAAAACAGTTTTAATAAAGACAAGATAATAATTTTGATTGCTAATGTATTTGGAAAATTAATAGGAACCATTCTATTGGTTAGTGTATGAGTCATGTGTTCGACAGGCTTAAAAATCTAATGTGAGTTATGATTGGCTTAATGCAGTGACATGCGTTAGCTAATTTACATAAAAAAATGAAACAAGTAAAATATGCGTCAGACAAAACACGGAAAACAATATGAAAAATGACAAAAACATGTATTTTGGATAAAGGAAACCATTGTTTAAACCGTACGTATTCTGCGTGAAAAAACAAACACGGACAAGAGTAAAGTTTATTGAAAATGAAAAAAAAACGAATTACAAACATGTGAAGAGCAATTAAGCTAATTGATCTCTTGATTGGCATGATACAATTAAAGGATGTATAAAGAATGAACGACCAGGGAATCGAAATCTGACAGGCCCACTTCCGGTTTGGACATGTGCGAGCATTCCCTGCATGCAAAATTTGAGATGTACGGTCGCAATTTGGCTCGCTCGTCAGCTAGAGGAGGGGTTGGGAGACTATGGGGCGGAAGATTAGCTGCGTACGAAATTACGAGCGAGCGTTTGAATTTACATTTTTCGGCACGTACGCCGAACGTGCGACTGGCCACTTGCGTCCGGGTCTGAATCAGGGCCTTAGATCCTGAGTATATCAGGGAAATATAAAAAAAAAAAGTTGAAAGAAACATACCACAGAAAAATTCAGCTATATAAAGCAAATTAAAAAGGCCCCTCCCAAGTTAGAATACTTACACAGTACAAACCATTAAAAAAATAATATTGTTGCAAATGTCAAACAGCAATAAGCAAAGTAACCAAGTAACAATACTACAGTACACAGGAAAATAAAACTATGAAATACATTTTGAACCCACAAAAAGACTTGCATCTTCCTGAGTAGTAAACCAAAATTTCACATATTGTTTATAATGTTCATATTATGTTACTTGCATTATTGGAAATGACAAAACCTTAGAGAGTCTTAGCGAGCTAGGTCATTTTGCCATTGCATCCCTGAGTTTTTCCACCTGATTGACACTGGCTTGCCTCTTAGTTAAGCCAGTGATTCAGAGAATAGGCTGCCTGTGAATGAACTGACATTGTGTGTTAGATTCGGTATATGTCAAAAGAGAGGTTTCCTGTGCTAAGTGAATATAAAAGCAGCTCAGTTAGGGGATATAACTGTTAAAAGTATAAAACGACTGCTAAAAAGAGAAAAGAAAGCACATGAAACACAATAATAAATTATAATGCTTATAGTCTTTTTGGACTGAGTCATGGAAGTGTGTAGTATTAGGTCTGAAAAATTAGTTGTCCCTATATGCACACTGTGCTTATTGCTTCCCTAGTTGTCCCTACCTCCACAGGGTGGGTGCTCTACTTCTTCTTGCAGTTGAGGGATTCACCGATCTTCAGATGTGGCAAAGCACTGTGTGCTGGCATGGCGCCTTTTGATGACATCAGATGCTGGCACGGTTTTTGTGGAAGTGCCCGCTTGGGGACAGCTCAGTACTTTGGTATCTTCCAGGTATCCTCCACTCAAACCAACATGTATCACACCATCCTTTTAGTTCAGTGTCAATGTTGAAACTGTGTGGCTCTAAGGTTTCAAGAAGGAAATTCCATTTTGTTTCGGATCTGTTTTCTGGTGTGCAGATGATGGGGACAAGACAACACCCACTAAGTACAGTAATATACGCTTCATCTAAAAACACACTATGCTAATTTTTTAATTCAATTATATTAGACTGCCAATTTTATTATACACCAGGATAAGAATTATACTTCTTTGCAATAATTATTTTGGAGTAAAGATGACTGGGATAACACCCAACACAGTAAGAACAGTAATATATGCTGTGTCTCCAAAACGCACTATACAAATCTTTTAAACTGCCAATTTCTTTTACACACAATCAGAAAATTACTTTGAATTAATTATTTTGGGGTAAAGATAACAGAGATACCACCGCACACAATAGGACATAGTATTTCTTTCTTTCTTTGTACACACAGAATTTCTATTTAAACTGCATCTCAAAAATACACAATACAAATTTTTAAATTTCATTATAAAAGACTGGCAATACTGTGAATAAAAGTGAAAGTTCACTTTTTAACAATCAATCATACCCAAGAGTCTATTTGAAGGACCACACAGGAGCCTGTTTGCAGAGCACTGGATTGCACTTTCTAGCTATTGTGTCTGACAAAGACACATACAAAGATATCTGCACTCAACATGCACACTATAGCGTCCTAATGGTATTTTTCTATGACCACCTAAAGCCCACACCCTCCCTCTACTACAGTACACTCTACTCTGTGCAATGGCATCTGATCACAAGGGAGGGACTCTTATATGCAATCTAAAACATGCAAGATCCGAATGGCGTTTTGCTTCATTCCGAGATCTGAACTTGGTGTGAATACCCAAGCCGGGACTTGGATTCACTCAGAAATCCCAAGTTCGGGTGTTTTCGGATTTAAACAATACGAAAGTGCTCATATCTAGCAATTAACACCATAAAATACTAAATGCCAATTTATACTTTACTTCTAAAGCATATCTTGTTGCCTGCACAATGCAGGCAGCTAATATGTGGACTGTCAGGGGCGGATTGGGCCACCAGGACAGTGGGATAGGGCCGGCTGACACTGCCTGCCGGGCCGGCTGACATCGGCTGCCAGACCAGGCAATTTCTATGTGTTGGCCAGATGCCGTGCTTCCTAGATTTGCATTCTAAGGGCACGTAAACAGGAAGCTGTCACCTGCTCCAGCTAGCAAGCACTTCATAGTGCCGTTAGCCAGGAGCAGCGCTGAACTGATGCGGCAGTGCAGCAGAGTGTATGGAGCTGTTGCTCCAGCCAGGGAACAGTCAGAGTGTGGCTGTGTTAGAAGGGGTGGTGCATTTGTGCACAAGACCACCCCTCAGAAGTGCGGGCAGCGGGAGATGCCAGTTCAGACTCAGGAGCAGGATTGCCGGGGGCGGGGCGGTTCCTTGTCCTCCTAAGCTTCTATTCACAGCGGTACTCCTGCACGGTCTGATCATCTGAACCGTGCAGCTGCTGCACTACTGTCATAGACACAGCATGACCTGGTGCTTCAGGTAAGAAGCCCAGGTGTCCTATATGCAAAAAGATCACTGCCTGCCTGTCCAGCTGTGAGGAGACAACAAGCCCCATCACACTTTGTCAACTGGATGTGCTGGGACTTGTAGTGCCATCACAGCTAGACCATACATGCCTACCCTCCCGGTTTTCGCGGGAGGCTCCCGATTTTTTGGGTAACCCCCCGCATCCCCGGAAGGGTAGTCATTTCTCCCGCATTCTGCCCACTTCCTAGTGAAGTGGGCAGAATGAGGAGAATACCCGCGGCGATCGCGGGTCTCCGTGAGGGGGGCGGGGCTTAAGATGTGATTCTACATGAATCACAGCATTTGGCCCCGCCCCCTATGTAAAGTTTAATGAATTTAATGAAATTCCTCTTACAATGAATTTGTACACCTTGCTTTTAGTCTGCTTTGGTTACACACACACAGACACACGTGTATATCATGCAAGTACTCTACACAATAATGGTACCTGTTCACATGCTCTACCTCCTCCTAGATGCTCTCTCTTTCTCTATATATACATACTCACCCTCAGTATCCGTGCCCTCACCCTCCCTGTAACTCCCCCTCGGTGTCCCTGCCCTCACCCTCCCTGTAACTCACACTGTGCATCCTTACCCTGCTCGTCACCTTACTCTCAATATTCCTGCCACTCATACTCACTGTCACTTACTCTGACCGTCATTGTCCTGTCACTCAGTCACATTCACCTATGTATCACTCACTCTGACCCTCAATGTCCCTACACTCATCAATTACAGTCCTGCCAGTCACACTATCACTCAAGCTAAGTACAGTACCACACGAACAACCACAATGTTACCGTCACGCACTCTCACCCTAAAGGTGGGTATCCACTTGCCGACAATGAAGAACTTTCAGGGGGCCATAAGGTTATTGTTCAGTCATTCATTAAACTGTGCAGTGGCTATTGTGCCTACACTGAACGATATGTTGTTCTGGGCAGGCACCCTCCCTCATCCACGAACATGCTCAACCTGTCGCTATAGTCAGTTTGACCGTCATGTTCGGACGATGCCGACAACGACCAGCGGGAGAGCGCATCGCTGGTCGTTTCTGGCATATCCACTGCACGATTAATGAACAACTGAATGATAACAAAGTCGTTATCGTTCAATCATCCATTTATATCGGCAAGTGGATACGCGGCTTAACACTTACACTACGTAACACAATCACCATCAATGTTCTACATCACAAAAATTAGCAGGAAAGAATGTCAGAACGGAAACAGACACAGACAGAGGAGAGGAGAGCGAGAGGGGGAAAGTGGAAGATGGGAGGGAAGAGAGAGACAAAGTAATGGGATGAGGGAGAATATTAGAACAAAAAGGGAAATTGTGGAGGGAGAAAAGAGATATGGGGAAAAGACAGAGTGGAAAGTCAGAGATGAAATAAGAAGGGGGAAGAGGGGAGGAAAAATGGGGCAGGAGAGAGAGAGTAGGAAAAAAATAAATTCCGGCAGCACTGGGGAAAGCAATAGTTAAAAAAAATAAAAAGAAAGCTAGGCAACGCTGGGCATTACATTTAGATTGTGTGTGTGTATGTATACATGAATGTTTTTAAATGTTAATTTTTGTGTGGATGTTTTTTGCTGTAATGTGTATTTTGGGAAGAGTGTATTAGCGGTATCCACTCTAAATTTTCACAGACACACGCGAGATTCACACTGGGGTCTATGTAAAAAGCAAAGTGAAAGCGTCATAAAAACATATTTTTGCGTCCAACTCAGAATCAGGCCTTGTGAGGAGGGATCCCGCCCCCCTCAACAGACTCCACCCCCTCAACAGACCCCACCCCCATTAGGGCTGCCTCCATAAATTTCCCGGGCTGGTTTTCCATCCCAATCCGCCCCTGTGGACTGTTCAGTAGAAGGCTCCTAGCAATTCACAAAGAACTTCACAAGAATGCCCAATGATATTATTACTTCTGACATATATTAGTCATAAAGTGCTTAGTTTATGTCACAGGTATTTAGCAAATGGACTGAAAACATTATCATGCATTTTGGTTCATTCCACAAATTGGATGCATCCACAGTGTAGCTAACACTAACAATAGTGTTATTTGTTATAGTATCGTTAACAAATAACACTATACTGGTGGCTTTAAGTCCTGAATGCCTGTTTATTTACAACAGACAATTTGGCATATTTATCTACTTCTCCTCTCCGCGGTCTATGAGGGCGAAGTCCAAATGATAAAGGTAGGGCATGGAGCAGATAATCAAGTCATTGCAACCTGCCCCATGAAATATTGCTGCAATTTGTGTTCATAGTGGGAGGTATCTGAAAGGGTTAAATACTCTCTTAAAAATCAGGAGAGCTCCCCAAAATTGTGAAACTCATGGAAATTCTGAGAGAGTAGTCAAGTGTGCAACATACTTGCTGACTTTCATGCCTCCTCCTCCGGGAGGGGTTAGCCAGGTCGGTAGAGAGGGGGTGTGGCGGCTGGGAAAGTGAATCGCCTCATCGGCCCTCGCGATAAATCGCGTCATCGACCTTCGCGGACCGCCCACTTGTGCTCTGTAAGTGGGCGGCCCGGGGGAAGTTCGAGTGGATGGAGGGGGGACGCGTGGGGGACCGGGTGGTGTGGGAGACTTGACTACTTTTCTAGGTGGCCGGGAGCACCACCCAATTTTTGAGAGCCTTCCGGTCATTTCGGGAGAGTAGGCAAGCATGGTATGCAATAGGGTTTCCCTTAAAAAACAGTTTATCACAGCAATAGAAAACATCCTATCACAGTAATCAATTACATATCACCTCAGTTATACTGCCCAGCGATAAGAGTTAACATGCAGCTTCCACAGGCTAGTCTCCAGAGATATACGTATACAGTATATGATCCAGGTACCCGGTTCATTCATGCATAATTCCACATGCTGGAAAAAAAAATTTGTTGCCTTCTGCACATGCATCGCAGTGCGCGTGCACGAATCAGCCACTGCGATCAGGACTGCGATCACAGTGACTACGCAGACCCATCGCAGCAGAACCTAAAGACGCCCACTTCCCTTGACTCATATCAGTAATACCATGCAAATCTGCGAAAACATCGGTACCATCAAGTACTATCGGAGAAATAGCTTGAGATACATAACACTCTGAATTGTGCATGAGCATCCAGGGTCATAGCGAGAGCGGAGCAATCAGAGCTCCTTCTCCAGGTGCCAGCCACTCTATTGGGCACTCCACAGGCTTCTGCTCAGCTGTGAGTCTGAATTACAGCTGAGCAGATATAGCAACGGTGGTCTGTGTTCTTCTTTCTGCACTAAGCTTGCCCCTTCCTCCATGTTGCTGAATACCTGCATCCTTTGTGCGTGCTGCACACTCTGGCAGGGGCGGAACTAGCAGAAGGCTCCTCCTCTTTGCCTCCCCTGAGCTGGATCCCACCTCCCACCGGAATCAGTATGATTTACCAATCGGCCACATGGCCGGCGGTTCTAATCCCGACAGCGGTAGCCCGACAGAGGAGGAAATCCTGATCATCCTTAAGGTAAGTATAAACTAAACTAATTCTACCCCCTAACCCTCCTTTAGGGGTGCCTAACCATAACCTCCCCCCCAAGTGCCTGACCCTAACCCCACTCTAAGTGCCTAAACCTAACCCCCCCCTTTCCCGCAGCCTAACCCAAAGTCTCCCGGGGGGGCCTAACCCTAACCTCCCCCCGGGGGTGCCTAACCCCCCCTTCTCTTCCCCTAGTCTAACCCTAACCTCCCGGGGGGGCCTAACCCTAAGTTCCCCCCCCGGGAGCCCTAAACCTAATCCTCCCCCCCACGCGGCTGTCCTCGTCCGGCTTACCTTCGATCGGTAAGCCTGGTGTTGGGCTCCCAGCGTAGGTTTAATGACAGGCGTCGGGATTTTGACGCCTGTCATTTGTACCTTGCTGGGGTTAAGCAGTCGGGAAGCCAGCGGTCGGCATTGCGACCGCCGGCTTCCCGACTGCTTCCCTTCCCACCCTTTCATCAGCTGGTCCGGGTTGCATGGATTGAGCTTCAGTCACACATGAGGAGAGAAAATGGCAGCTGTGTCCCTGCTACTTAGGGGAGGCCGGGAGAAGCCTGAGCAATGAGTCTGGTGAGGTTACACCTGACTGCTCTGATGCCACATGTAAATAAGCGGCACTTTTGTGACATATTGTGCATAAGGGGCACTACTGTGGCATAATGTGAATAAGGGGCACTACTGTGTGGCATAATTAAATTGTGGGCACTACTGTGTGGTGTAACATGACTAACAGCTGAGTGGGTGGGGCTTCATAGCATATACTTGCTTCAGAAGTAGGGCTCTATGCTACGCCTCTGTGAACACCACAGGAAGCATGTGCGCCTACCTCCCAACATGACCCATTCAAAGAAGGACAAAATGCTCTGTTCCTGGACTTCCCTTTTAATTTATGATTGCCATCACCTGTGTTGAAAAACGTCTCTTATAAATTAACTAGTTCAACAATGGTGATGGCAATCATAAATTAAAAGGGAAAGCCACGAACAGAGCATTGTGTCCCTCCTGGAATCAGTCATTTTGGGAGGTATGATGTGCGGTATGTGAAAATTCGCTAGTTGTGGCTGCATTTGGACCTACGTGTGACAGGTCCTATATCTGCTCCCTTTCTGTCATAGGGAAAAAAACACTGACAGTAAAGAAAACGATTAAAAAAAATTGTAAGTAAAGTTAAATAAAAAAATTATCATTTAAAAAATAATCATTTCTGCCACATACACAGAAAGCAAGACATACAGTATAGGTAGTTTTTTTTTTAATACACAATTCCAAATATCAGTTCATGGTGACAGACAAGTAAGAATTTCTGGAAGTTTTATTTTTAGCTGTAAATTCTACATCTGTCTTGTTTTCCACTTTATTTTGGTTACTGCAAAACTTTAAAATGCAGAAGTCAGTGAACACAGGAGGTGATTTAGTGCAGGCAGTCAGTATGAACTGTGTAGTCAGAGCAGAGACAGCTGGGATAGGATGCAGAATTACTTACTTTAAGCACAGGAATAAATTTATATAGCCAAAACATAATGTGACTTTTTTATATATTCCATTCGCTCTTCTAAGCTTAACCCATGCATATACTAATTCATATCTGTCCTAAGCTCACTTCTGTCTTCATTTGTGCTAAATAAGGAAATTAAATGATTGTCTTTAATCAGCCCAACATGACTGCTTTTACACTAATGGATGCATTATGTCATTGTGGAGCACTCAGGAAAACTGACTTCCATCCTTGTTGCATACAGGCTTTAAATAACTGATTTGACCCCTATTTAGCACAAAGATCCAATAGCATGCATGTTAACAGCCCAAGACTGCTGAGGTCAACAAAATCAATCACAAATCTTCATAAGCAGTATGACCATGTTCAGCCCAACAGGATTGCCCCCACTTATAGGTATATCCGTAATGAAATTGCAGCAGCCTGCGTTCCTACATTAAACATTGATTTTTTGAGAATATATGAGAAGCTGGATCGATCTATTCTCCTCCTCTTTTCCCTCGTGGTAAGCAAGAAAGAGGCGCTACTTGGTGGAAACTGGAAGTAGGTTTCAGATATAGACCAACTCCACTGACCTCTGGAATACACTGTGTCCTTGGAAGGTCAGCACAGTATCGACATTTGGCTCTGTCCGATTAACTCTGAAATGTAATGTATTCATTCTGTTTTGATGCCAGCATTGTTTATTTTTAGACTTACTGTAGTGAGCTAAGATTTCCAAAGAATCTTTGAATTGGAACTCAGATGTCAGATACAGACATCAATTACAACACTGCTCGCTCCTTAGGGATAATACTCAATGTCACTGTCGTAAAGCAGGCTGTCTATGAATACTTAAATTATAACTTGAAAAAATAAAATAAAAACAACATTCAATTCTAGTTATTAAATTGTCTCTGCTGTGTTCTGTATTGTATACTGTATGTCCAAGTTTTTTTTTTTCACACATCTAATAAATATGTTAGTTGGCATTGTCCTTTAAGCTTACCAGAGAATATTTCAGTGTAACACAAGTCTTATGCTCGGCATACACTATACAATTATCTGTCAGATATCTGTCCAATCTAGCTGGTTGCAATGAAAACCTGGTAATGTATGGGAGCCAATGACAATCGTCCATTTGCTCACAAACACTGAAAAACAGACAAAAGTTAATTTAACCAATTTGAACAATTGTTTTTGTCTATTTTCTAGTGTTTAAGACCATATGGTCGATTGTCATTTGCTCCCATACATTGCCAGATTTTCATTCCAGCCAGCCAGATTGAACAGATATCTGACAGATAATTGTAGAATGTATGCCCAGCATAAGGAGCATTTTTGGGTTCTAGACCAGATAAATGTAATTTGTTATTGGCGCTATTCGTGGCAATAAGAAATTAAGCAAGAGGCATGGCAGTGGCATAGGTGAGGTGTGTGGCTGTGCAATCGCATCATCGTGGCGGGTCTACAATGACAAGATTCAGCACAAATCACATGAATGCCCCCACCTGGACCGCCCACATTTGTTTGGTAAGTGGGTGGCTGTGGGCGGGTAGTGGCCAGCGCCGGAAGTGCCACACAATTTTCACTGACCTCATGGCCGTTCCAGGAGAATGGACAAATATGTCTGTATTAAATTACTGGGGTTTTTTTTTTTCAAAAAACTCTTTAAAAAAGTTTGTTCTCCTGGATAAGTGATTATTCCAGCTGGGTCATTGTAACTGTGAAACCCTGGAACTACTGTACACACCTCCACTGCTAATGCACAGGTTTCACTCCAGCCTCCCTTGGAAGGAGCTGAGGAGCTGATTCCACGAGAATGTGGGTAATTCAGGTGAGAGACAATCCCTCTCACCACTCTATATATATATATATATATATATATATATAATATATTATATATAATATATATATATAATTTTAAATGTGAACTTTTTATTTTTAAGATACATAAGCAAAGGCCTGAGAACAATAGTTTTTATGTATAGATTATGGGAGTATCTTTCTGCTTAGGATGGAACGTGGTGTGGCTGTTTTTATTCATTCACCCAAGATGTGGATCATTGTTACAAATGCGCATCGAGCACAGCCCTTACTAATTACTCAATCTATGGACCACTATCTCAATGCATCCTCCAGGGGCAAACGCAGGATTTTTAAGGGGGGGTTTCCATATTTCCTCTCTCTCTCTCTCTCTCTCTCTCTCTCTCTCTCTCTCTCTCTATATATATATATATATAATGTGTGTGTGTGTGAGACACACAGCATGCTTACAAACACACACACACATCATACATACACATAGCATATTTACACACACCCTATTTGCCGGGCTGCTGCTGCTGGGTGGCCGTGATGACCTGTATTTTATATTAACATACTGTATTTGATATTAATTCTACCATACTGTATTCTATATTACTATATCCCACCGATGCAGATGCACAGCACCACTTGGCCAATTGGACCACTGGCAATGTTTGCGCAGATATAATTTTTTTAAATATAGCTATCATGCCACCAAACAGCCCCCCCCCCCCCCCCCCCTTTCCCTGGGATTCCTATGTCTGACACACACATACCCTCTCCCCCCCTCCTCCCCGGGACTTCAATGTCACATACACATACAACACGCACACATACATACATATCACACACACACACACACATACATACCACCTACCCGGCCAACACTAACAAGAGAGAGACCTACCTGACATGATGCCTCTCGCCATTCAGCCTTCCAGTGCGGCGCCAAACAGCTCCTCCACCCCTTGTATGCAGTGTGGGAGTCAGTTGAAACACTGGAGGGACGCCATTCAAGCTAGTGTGCCATGCGGGAGCAGGGGGATGCAGAGCTCACAGCAGGGTTGTGGATAGATCCCCTTCCGTAGATGTATCTACTGAAGGGGATCTAAACACAACCCTCACAGCAGTCAGAACACCCGGGTGCGAGGCTGATATACTTTGCAGCGGGCACCCGGCAAATAGAAATTGCAGCAGCGGCTGCGTCCGCGCCCAGAGCATTCTCCGCTCTGTGCGGCCACCCTGGTTACAGCCAGAGACAGAGGCAAGGCTGTCAGGGGGGTTTCTGAGTACTCAGAAAGTCCCCTGCGTGCGCTACTGTCCTCTGTCATGTCCCACAATCCTCTGACGAACTTGCACACAGTGCAGGGAAAAGCTTTAGGACTTGTGGGTGCTATTCGCCTTTTACTCACTTATTACCGACTCTGCATGAGCTCTCTCTGGTGCTACACAGCAAACAGCTGTCCGCTGATTATCCGGATCAACACTTTGCTGGTTCACTGCCTCTGAGCTTGGTGCACAGCATGCAGCATGCCAACTGGACCTGCAAGTGCAGCAATTCTAAGTAATGAGGCGCTTCCAGAAATTGGTCTACTGTATGAAATATTGGGTACACACTGAAAGATGTGTGTACCCAGCGTCCTCGTCAGCGACAGAACCGGCGGAAGTGCCCGCAGTGCTGGCATCGGTAAGTGCGTACACACTTGACGATGCCGGCAACGACGGCGGGTGGGGGGGTGGGCATTCCGCAGCATGGCATCGCTAACGACATCCCCAGATTGAGCTGCAAATACAGATGACTGGGGATGTCGTTAGTGACCCATGGGAGCGCGCATCGCTAGTGATCTATATTGGGTACACATTAGACGATACAACAAATTTCTCATAGCGATGTATCATTATCGATAAAATCGTTTAAAATTTTCTCTAATGTGTACGCATCAGTGTACATTATCCTGTGTGGGACATTGATATACTTTGGCTTACATATGATTTATAATAGAGGACCTTAAAGATATATTTTGGATAGCTACAGACCTAAAGCTGGGTACACACTTAAAGATGTGCGAACCCATCGATGCAACCCGTGACACCTCCCATTGATGGGATGACATATCAAGCGGCCGGTACACACTAGACAATCCAGTGACCGACCACCCGATATGTCGGCCCTGCCGCACCTTCGCTGCATGGGGTCATCAAACACATCATCAGGTTGGCCTGCATGTAGATGATATGGGTGACGACCCCACGGGAGCATGCACCCGACAATATAGAGCGTACAGAGCTGTAACTAGACTTTTTGGTGCCCTGTGCCAGAAAAAGCATTGGTGCCCCCCCCCCCATTATTTTTCAAATTGGAACATAAGAAATGCACCCGAAAAAAGGGCCATGGCCGCATGGGGAAGGGCCAGGGAAGAGATAGAAGAAGAGGAAGATACAAGTGAGGATGATAATATATAGAAAATTGACAGGCCCAAACAGCACCCCCTGCCCTGCGGTGCCCGCCATGCTGTTCGGGATCCTGTAAATTGTTGGTTTTGAGATGTTCCACCACCCTTTTCTTTTGATAGTGTATCCATTATTTTTCCCACTACTGATGTAAGGCTTACTGGTCTGTAGATACTTCATTCTTCTTTGCATCCACTTTTGTACAGTGATATTACATTTGCTCTTTTCCAGTCCTCTGGAATCACTTCTGATGCTAGCGACTGGTTGAATAATTCTGTTAATGGTGTTACCCAGCTGGTCTGGGAGCAGTGCTCTGAGTGGAGAAAGAGCGTCCAACATGGCTGTGTCCATACTGTGGTTCCAACATGGCTGTGTCCATACTGTGGTTTAGGAAGGAACTCTGGCTTGCAGCTGGTGCCATCATGCTGGGAAGACACGCTGTAAGCATGGGGTAGCGGAGGGCCATCTCCATGTTCAGTGACAGGACACTGAGTGGACTGGGCAGGAGCAGCACAGACAGACCCCAGCACCAGCCAGGAGTGATGTGCAGCGTGAACGGACCTCTGTGCTATCCGGTAGTGATGCACAGCACGAGTGGACCTCAGCGCTAGCCTGGACAGACACCGGAGAGGTAATAAAGTGTTTTTTAAGGGCCTGAGCATGACAATAATCTTTTAGCAGCCGTCAATCGCAGAGGGACCACCCGGCCTCTCTACACCCGCGTGTCCACCTCCAATTTGTCCCAATCACTGATGGCCTGGCGGCAACCCCACCCGGTGATTGAAGAGCAGCTGAGACTGCACTGTAAACGGGTCAGCCTCAGCTCATGGTAGCTGGGTGGGGCTCCATAGGGTTCGCGCAGGTGCACTAACACTGCCAAGTCAGACTACAGCCATGGCCAAAAGTTTTGAGAATGACACAAGTATTGGTTTTCATAAAGTCTGCTGCTTCAGTTTTTATGATGGCAATTTGCATAAACTCCAGAATGAACTTAGGACCTCATTTAGACCCACTCGTTAAGGCACCCTCGCTAGCTGGGAGCGATTTTTGCACAACTGCGCATGCGTATAATTCGTAGTGTGCGTGCGCAAGTCATTAGTTGCAATCTGATTTTGGTAGCTCGCAAGTCACTTTCAGGTCACTGCTTTGAGTGACAGATAATGCCCATTGTGGGTGGTAACAGGGGAAGGTGCTTGTGAACGGGGGAGTGGTTGTGCGAACGCAGGCGTGTCAGGCCACCAAAACGCCGTTTAAAGGGTGTGCATAATTTACAAAGTATCGTCATGTTACACGTCACCTGAATGTATGTCATTACAATATTCGGCCCCTTTTTGCCAGCGAACGATTGCATCTTGCGAGCGGCTCTGAATGAGGTCCTTAATCCCAAAAACAACATTTCCACTGCATTTCAGCCCTGCCACAAAATGATTTTCTCATTTACACAGGTGAAAGTGTTGATATGGACAAGGCTGGACATCACTGTCATGCTGTAGAATAACAGACTGGAAGCTTTAAAAGGAGGGTGGAGCTTGAAATCATTGTTCTTCCTCTGTTAACCATGGTTACCTGCAAGGAAACATGTGCAGTCATCATTGCTTTGCACAAAAAGGGCTTCACAGGCAAGGATATTTTTGCTAGTAAGGTTGCACCTAAACATTTAGCGGATCATCAAGAACTTCAAGGACAGAGGTTCAATAGTTGTGAAGAAGGCGTCAGAACACCCAAGAACATCCGACAAGCACCAGGACCATCTCCTAAAGTTAATTCAGCTGCGGGATCGGGGCACCACCAGTGCAGAGCTTGCTCAGGAATGGCAGCAGGCAGTTGTGAGGGTATGCAGTCGGGAAGCCGGCGGACCTATTCCCGACAGCCGGCTTCCCGACTGTCATATCTCGGCAAGGGTCTAAAGACAGGCGTCGATATGCCGATGCCTGTCATTAGACATACGCCGGGAGGCCGGCATCCCGATCGAAGGGACGCCGAGCGCGGATAGCCACTGGGCAGGGAGGTTAGGTTCAGGGTTCCCGGGGGGGACTTAGGGTTAGGCACCACCTCGGGAAGTTAGGTTTAGGCTAGGGGAAGAAGGGGTTAGCGTTAGGCACCCCCGGGGGGACTTAGGTTTAGGTGGCGGGGATAGGGGGGTTAGGTCCAGGGACTTAGAGGGGGGATTAGGGTTAGGCACTGGGGGGGAAGGTTTGGGTTAGGCACCCCTAAGGGAGGGTTAGGATTAGGGGGTAGAAATAGACTTACCTTTGACGATCGGGATTTCCTCCTCTGTCAGGATGCTGCTGTCGGGATTCCAACCGCCGGGCATGGATCCGGCGGTAAATCATACCGATTCTGTTGTGAGTAGGGGTGTGCACCGGCCACTTTTCGTGTTTTGTGTTTTGGTTTTGGATCTGGATCTTTCTTCGTGTTTTGGATCTGGATTGGTTTTGCCAAAACCACCCTTCCGTGTTTTGGGTTCTGGGTTTTGTGTTTTGGATCTGTATTTTTTTGAAAAAAAGCATAAAAACAGCTAAAATCACAGAATTTGTAGGTTTTTCTGCTCCTATGCTATTATTAACCTCAATAACCTTAATTTCCACTCATTTCCAGTCTATTCTGAACACCTCACACCTCACAATAGTGTTTTTATGTCCAAAAGGTTGCACCGAGGTAGCTGGATGACTATGCTAAGCGACACGAGTGGGCGGCACAAACACGTGACCCATCTAGGAGTGACACTGCAGTGGCAGGCAGGATGGCAGTTAGAAAAACTAGGCCCCAAACTGTACATAATGCAAAGAAAAAAAGAGGTGCAAGATGGAATTGTCCTTGGGCCCTCCCACCCACCCTTATGTTGTATAAACAGGACATGCACACTTTAACAAATCAATCATTTCAGCGCCAGGGTCTGCCACACAACTGTGGCTGAAATGATTGGTTCGTTTGGGCCCCCACAAAACAAGCTGGCAATTAATGTGTCCCTGCACAAACTGGCTCTACGGAGGCAAGATGTCATCCTCATCCTCCTCATCCACCGATTCCTCACCCTCTTCAGTGTGTACATCCTCATCCTCACAAAGTATTAACTCGTCCCCACTTGAATCCACCACCACAGGTCCCTCTGTACCTTCTGGAGGCTGGTCTCCCTGGAAGAGCTGATAATTCATTTTGATGAACATCATCTTCTCCACATTCTGTGGAAGCAACCTCCTACGCCTTTCGCTGACAAGGTTCCCGGCTGCACTAAACACTCTTTCGGAGTACACACTGGAGGGGGGGCAACTCAGGTAAAATAGAGCCAGTTTGTACAGGGGCCTCCAAATTGCCTCTTTTTCCTGCCAGTACAGGTATGGACTGTCTGACATGCCTACTTGGATGCTGTCACCGATGTAATCCTCCACCATTCTGTCAATGGTGACAGTATCATATGCAGTGACAGTAGACATGTCAGAAATTGTTGCCAGGTCCTTCAGTCCGGACCAGATGTCCAAACTTGGTCCTGCCTGCCCTGCATCACCGCCAGCGGGTTGCTTAGGATACCTAAGTTTTTTCCTGGCAGCCCCAGTTGCGGGAGAAAATGAAGAAGGAGCCGTTGACGTGTCACGTTCCGCTTCAGCTGACAGTGTGTTCACCAGCAGGTCTTTGCACCTCTGCAGGCTTGTGTCGGCCGGAAAGAGAGACACCACATAGGCTTTAAACCTAGGATCGAGCACGGTGGCCAAAATGTAGTGGTCTGATTTCAACAGATTGACCACCCTGGAATCCTGGCAAAGCGAATGAAGGGCTTCATCCACAAGTCCCACATGCCGAGCGGAATCGCTCCGTCTTAGCTCCTCCTTCACTTTCTCCAGCTGCTTCTGCAAAAGCCTGATGAGGGGAATGACCTGACTCAAGCTGGCAGTGTCTGAACTGACTTCACGTGTGGTAAGTTCGAAGGGCTGAAGAACCTTGCACAACACGGAAATCATTCTCCACTGCGCTTGAGTCAGGTGCATACCCCCTCCTTTGCCTATGTCATAGGTGGATGTATAGGCTTGTATGGCCTTTTGCTGCTCCTCCATCCTCTGAAGCATATAGAGGGTTGAGTTCCACCGCGTCACAACCTCTTGCTTCAGGTGATGGCGGGGCAGGTTCAAGAGTGTTTGCTGGCGCTCCAGTCTTCGGCACGCAGTCGCTGAATGGCGAAAGTGGCCAGAAATTTTTCGGGCCACCCAAAGCGTCTCCTGCACGCCCCTGTCGCTTTTCAGAAAATTCTGCACCACCAAGTTTATTGTGTGAGCAAAACATGGGACGTGCTGGAATTTGCCCAGATGTAATGCCCGCACAATATTGGTGGCGTTGTCAGATATCACAAATCCCCAGGAGAGTCTAAGTGGGGTAAGCCACTGGGCAATGATTTCCCTCAGTTTCTCTAAGAGGTTGTCGGCGGTGTGCCTCTTACTGAAACCGGTGATACACAGCGTAGCCTGCCTTGTAACGAGCTGGCGTTTCTGAGATGCTGCTACTGGTGACGCTGCTGCTGTTGCTGCGTAAGGTGATACATCTACCCAGTGGGCTGTCACAGTCATATAGTCCTTAGTCTGCCCTGTTCCACTTGTCCACATGTCCGTGGTTAAGTGGACATTGTGTACAACGGCATTTTTCAGGACACTGAGGACACTTTTTCTGACGTTTCTGTACAGTCTCGGTATCGCCTGCCTAGTGAAGTGGAATCTAGACGGGATTTGGAACCGGGGACACACTACCTCCATCAATTGTCTAAATCCCACTGCACTAATGGCGGATACCGGACGCACGTCTAACACCAACATAGCAGTCAAGGCCTCAGTTATACGTTTTGCTTCAGGATGACTGCTGTCGTACTTCATCCTCCTCGCTAAGGACTGTTGGAGGGTCAATTGTTTAGTAAAAGTAGTGGTGTTCCTACTTCCTCTCTGGGATGATGAACGACTCCCAGCAGCAGCAGCAACAGCAGCAGCGGCAGCAGTAGGCGTAGCAATGCAGGATCCTCCGGAGGAATCCCGGATAGGAGAGTCAGTCATGCCAGTGATATGGCCTGCAGGACTACTTCCGATCCTGACTAAGGAGGAAATTGACGAGGAGGGAGTTGACGGTGTGGTTTGCAGGCGCTTGGATACAACAGGACAACGGGATTTAGGTGTCCCTGGACTGCTTACGGTCTGAGCCAAAGTTTCTGAACTTGACAGTAACTTTTTATGAACGCGCTGCAGGTGCCGTATAAGGGAGGATGTTCCTAGGTGGTTGACGTCCCTACCCCTACTTATTTCACCTTTACATATGGTACATATGGCAAGACAGTTGTTGTCCGGATTTGGATAGAAATATTGCCAGACCAAAGAGGTGGAATGTTTGGTCTTCTGCCCAGGCATGACCGTGATGGGCTTTTTCATCCCACGGACAACAACTGTCTCCCCCGGAGCCTGATTTAAACAAACCACATCACCATCAGAATCCTCCTCGCCAACTTCCTCCTCAGCGCCAGCTACACCAGTATCCTCATCCTGTTGTACTTCAACAGTGACATCTTCAATTTGCATATCAGCAAGTGGACTGTGGGTGCTCCTTTCAGCACTTGCAGGGGGCGTGCAAATGGTGGAAAGAGCCACCTCTTCCCGTCCAGTGCTGGGAAGGTCAGGCATCGCAACCACCACCACACTTGGACTCTCTTTGGGGATTTGTGATATCTTCTTAGAAAGCACAGTTCTTCGCTGTGCTTTTGCCAGCTTAACTCTTTTGATTTTTTTAGTGGGAGGAGTGCTTCCATCGTCATGTGAAGCTGAACCACTAGTCATGAACATACTAGGGATCGACCTTAGCCGTTCCTTGCCACTCCGTGTCGTAAATGGCATATTGGCAAGTTTACGTTTCTCTTCAGCTGATTTAAATGTCTTTTTCAAGGTCATTTTCCTGAACTTTGCCATTTGGGATTGTATGTGCCCTCTACTATGACATTGGGCATCGGCCTTGGCAGACGACGTTGATGGCATGTTATCGTCTATGTCATGACTAGTGGCAGCAGCTTCAGCACTAGGAGGAAGTGGTTCTTGATCTTTCTCTATTTTATTTTTATCGGAGAAAGTTTGGTCCTCCATTTATGTTATATCGATTTGATATATACGTGCGGCTAAACACAGAAAATAAATTTTTTTTGGGTTCGGACTGGAGTGTACTTTGTGGGTTACAGCACCCTTTAACGGTCAAGCCAGCCGGCCCTTTACTTATGACACAGGCGCACTCTTGGCACTACTTTGTTGATGCACGTGCGGCTACTGCGCACACAATTCACAAACACAGAAAATAATTTTTTTTTTGGTTTGGACTGGAGTGTACTTTCGGGGGTTACAGCACCCTTAACGGTCAAGCCAGCCGGCCCTTTACTTATGACACAGGCGCACGCTTGGCACTACTTTGTTGATGCACGTGCGGCTACTGCGCACACAATTCACAAACACAGAAAATAATTTTTTTTTTGGTTTGGACTGGAGTGTACTTTCGGGAGTTACAGCACCCTTAACGGTCAAGCCAGCCGGCCCTTTACTTATGACACAGGCGCACGCTTGGCACTACTTTGTTGATGCACGTGCGGCTACTGCGCACACAATTCACAAACACAGAAAATAATTTTTTTTTGGTTTGGACTGGAGTGTACTTTCAGGGGTTACAGCACCCTTTAACGGTCAAGCCAGCCGGCCCTTTACTTATGACACAGGCGCACGCTTGGCACTACTTTGTTGATGCACGTGCGGCTACTGCGCACACAATTCACAAACACAGAAAATAATTTTTTTTTGGTTTGGACTGGAGTGTACTTTCGGGGGTTACAGCACCCTTTAACGGTCAAGCCAGCCGGCCCTTTACTTATGACACAGGCGCACTCTTGGCACTACTTTGTTGATGCACGTGCGGCTACTGCGCACACAATTCACAAACACAGAAAATAATTTTTTTTTAGGTTTGGACTGGAGTGTACTTTCGGGGGTTACAGCACCCTTAACGGTCAAGCCAGCCGGCCCTTTACTTATGACACAGGCGCACGCTTGGCACTACTTTGTTGATGCACGTGCGGCTACTGCGCACACAATTCACAAACACAGAAAATAATTTTTTTTTGGTTTGGACTGGAGTGTACTTTCAGGGGTTACAGCACCCTTTAACGGTCAAGCCAGCCGGCCCTTTACTTATGACACAGGCGTACGCTTGGCACTACTTTGTTGATGCACGTGCGGCTACTGCGCACACAATTCACAAACACAGAAAATAATTTTTTTTTGGTTTGGACTGGAGTGTACTTTCGGGGGTTACAGCACCCTTTAACGGTCAAGCCAGCTGGCCCTTTACTTATGACACAGGCGCACTCTTGGCACTACTTTGTTGATGCACGTGCGGCTACTGCGCACACAATTCACAAACACAGAAAATAATTTTTTTTTAGGTTTGGACTGGAGTGTACTTTCGGGGGTTACAGCACCCTTAACGGTCAAGCCAGCCAGCCCTTTACTTATGACACAGGCGCACGCTTGGCACTACTTTGTTGATGCACGTGCGGCTACTGCGCACACAATTCACAAACACAGAAAATAATTTTTTTTTAGGTTTGGACTGGAGTGTACTTTCGGGGGTTACAGCACCCTTTAACGGTCAAGCCAGCCGGCCCTTTACTTATGACACAGGCGCACGCTTGGCACTACTTTGTTGATGCACGTGCGGCTACTGCGCACACAATTCACAAACACAGAAAATAATTTTTTTTTAGGTTTGGACTGGAGTGTACTTTCGGGGGTTACAGCCCCCTTAACGGTCAAGCCAGCCGGCCCTTTACTTATGACACAGGCGCACGCTTGGCACTACTTTGTTGATGCACGTGCGGCTACTGCGCACACAATTCACAAACACAGAAAATATTTTTTTTTTGGTTTGGACTGGAGTGTACTTTCGGGGGTTACAGCACCCTTTAACGGTCAAGCCAGCCGGCCCTTTACTTATGACACAGGCGCACGCTTGGCACTACTTTGTTGATGCACGTGCGGCTACTGCGCACACAATTCACAAACACAGAAAATAATTTTTTTTTAGGTTTGGACTGGAGTGTACTTTCGGGGGTTACAGCACCCTTAACGGTCAAGCCAGCCGGCCCTTTACTTATGACACAGGCGCACGCTTGGCACTACTTTGTTGATGCACGTGCGGCTACTGCACACACAATTCACAAACACAGAAAATATATTATTTTTTTAGCACTTGGGGGGAGCACCCCTGATGGACAGAGCACCCCCTGGACAACACTACAGCACCCCTTTAGGACTGGGACACTGCACAGGACTTTGGAACTGACTGCACAACACAGTCCAGCCAGCCCCTATGGACTTTGAAGTAGTGGACACAGCCCCTATTAACAACAGCAGCACAGCACAACACAGCCAGCCCCTATGGACTTTGAAGTAGTGGACAACAGCAGCACTACACTACACTACACTACACAGCACTAACTCCCACCCTCCCTCTTCACTGTCCACAGCCGAGTGAGAAAATGGCGCCGACGCGGGTACCTTATATAGGATCCAAAACCCGCGAGACTCGGAAGGCGGGATGATGACGTTTTGCCTCGATGTCAGATCCGAGTCAGGCGGGAAAAGTCGAGCCTGATTCGGATCGGACTCGGATCGGGGGGGCTCGGGGGGGTTCGGATTTCAGAAATCCGAACCCGCTCACCCCTAGTTGTGAGTACATCTTCATGCACAGTGAGGCGAAGACTTTTGGAGGATGGCCTGGTATCAAGAAGGGCAGCAAAGAAGCCACTTCTCTCCAGGAAAAACATTAGGGACAGACTGATATTATGCAAAAGGTACAGGAATTGGACTGCTGAGGACTTGGGTAAAGTTATTTTCTCTGATGAATCCCCTTTTAAGATTGTTTGGGGCATCTGGAAAAACTCTTATCCGGAGAAGGAAAGGTGAGCGCTACCATCAGTCCTGTGTCATGCCAACAGTAAAGCATCCTGTGACTATTCATGTGTGGGGTTGCTTCTCAGCCAAGGGAGTGGGCTCACTCACAATTTTGCCTAAGAACACAGCCATGAATAAAGAATGGTACCAAAACAACCTCCAAAAGCAACTTTTCCCAACCATCCAAGAACAGTTTGGTGATGAACAATGCCTTTTCCAGCATGATGGAGCACCTTGCCATAAGGAGAAAGTGATAAGTAAATGGCTCGGGGAACAAAACATTCAAATTTTGGGTCCACGGCCAGGAAACTCCCTAGACCTTAATCCCATTGAGACCTTGTGGTCAATCCTCAGGAGGTGGGTGGACAAACAAAAACCCACAAATTCTGACAAACTCCAAGCATTGAGTAGGCAAAAATGGGCGGCCATCAGTTAGTATGTAGCCCAGAAGTTGATTGACAGCATGCCAGGGCGAATTGCAGAGGTCTTGAAAAAGAAGGGTCAACACTGCTAATATTGACTCTTTGAATGAACTTAATATAATTGTCAATAAAAGCCTTTGACACTTAAGAAATGATTCTGGTGTTACTTCAGTATACCATAGTAACATCTGAGAAAAAGGTCTAAAAACACTGAAGCAGCAAACTTTCTGAAAATCAATACTTGTGTCAAAACTTTTGGCCATGGCTGAAGGCAGTGCTAATTTTCACTACTATGAAAGTAGCAGTGAAAACATTTGCTGAGACAGTTGATTATCAGTGAGAGCCAGGGGCTCATGAGGTAACAGTGGAGAGTGGGTACTTCCACAGAGGAAAATGCTTTACCTGTCCTAAGTGGAGAGTGCAGAGAAGGAGTCCAGAGCTGCAGTGGAGGGAGGTGAAGTGCTGATGAGGTCCCGGCAGCCATCGCAGAGAAGTGCTGAGAAGAGTGAGAGGTGTGACGGTCAGCTGAAGAGGGAGGAGAGCGGGAGAGACAGCCAGTTGCAGCCAGAGGGAGGAGTAAAAGGAATGGTCAGGAGTTTCCCAGTGTAATCCTGGTTCTGAATAGAAGCCATGAGAAAGGTCTGAAAGTGTCTCAGTGATAAGAGACAAAGGGCAGAAAAGAGCAGATACATATTACTATTGCCTCTGTACTAAGAAACATAAATCCTCTATACTCTGCCCCTCAGTGCCCCTTTATAGGAGGCTATGATGAGCATTACTAGCAGGGCCGTAACAGGGCACAAATGCACCCTGAGGACGCCTGGTTGACTGTACAGACTGCAGTGTGTCCATCTGGAGAGTACACAGGATGCTATGGATAGCACTGCACAAGCAAAAAGGAAGGGAAAACTCAATTGTGCCACAATAAGCAGCCCCACATGACTTTAACCAAAAAGTGGCGCCCACAAAATAAACATAATAAATAACAATACATTATACTGTAGGATAAAGTCATATGAGCACTTTTCAAAAAATAATCTTTAAATATATCCCTCGAATGTATGGGAAGTCCACAAGGAGATAAAAGGAGCCCACTTGGTAATGAGAAGCCCAGTTTTATAGTCTTCCTCACTTTACACCTCTCCAACATCAAAAAAATCTTCTGTTTATCCAATCCTAGAATATATAAATGCCAAAGAATTGCCCCAGGAGAAGACAAAAACAATATAGTGTGATATAGATTTAATAAAATATAAAAAATAGCAACACATCTAAATGTACAATTGTGAATACAAAAAGCAATGGAGTGATGCTAGCGTGCCTACCAGAACAAATTGATGGTATAGCAAGTCCAAGATGGAGAGTACAGCCAGAAACTAGAGTTGATCAGGCCCAACGAAGAGGCTGCAAATGGACACCACACTGACAGGTATAACAGGATCTGGCAACACTGGCCCACCACCAATGCTGAGAAATACACCTAGCCCTGGAGGCTACCAGTTACTTTTGCCATCCTACTAAATTTAACTACACTACTAAACTGGAGCACCATCGGCTATAAACATCCTGTTGCAGACTTCTGGGACCCTACATATGCACCAGCGATAATATATGGTATCACACTGATGGGTTATTTAAGTGATTGTTACCTTTATAATCTATTATTATAGAAGTTAAAATAAGGTTACTGGTACCAGTTTAATGTGAGGGGAAGAGGTTTTAAGGTATATCTCCCAATAGGGAATAGTGGAAAAAGGGAGTGAAGGTCAACTTGTTACATACTGAGTTTAGATATTGAATTATATATGTAGCTACTGGCCAGAGTTACAGGAGGTTAATTGAAGTTCAAATAATTTAATAAGATTATTGACATCCCATCTATTATTAGATGTTCAGGCAGGACAATAACTACTGTGTTAAGATAGTACTAGGGATATTATCCTTATTTAAACTTTTTTTTTTATCTATCTTATGCTGGGCATACACTACCAGATAAAATGTCTGACAGACCGACAGACATTTTATCTGGCCGGCTGCCAGCCGCAGAAGTCGCCGGCATACACTGTGAGAGAAATCTCACAGTGTATAGCCCGACATCCGCGCTCCGCCCCCGGGGGCGGAAACATTTCCCTGAAGGAACACAGGAAATGTCTGTCTGTCGGCTGCACTGGGCATACACTGCCCGATGCGGCCGACAGTTTACCCGCTAAATATCGCATCGGACAGGCATGCTGGACAATCCAGCATGCCCGACCGAGCAATATTTAACCCTCTGTCGCCCTCCCACATGCTACAATTATCGCGGCGATCCGCCGATATCGGACGGATCGTCCTGATAATTGTAGCGTGTATGGCCAGCATTAGGGATGATGTTATTACTAAAGAGTAAAGGAGTAATTGAAACACTTGTCATATAACAGATTGTAATAACAAATGTTACCTTTAGGGTTAGGCACCCCTAAGGGAGGGTTAGGGTTAGGGGGGGTGTTTGGTTAGTAAATACTTGAAATACTTACCTGTCGGGATCTTCACTGCCTGTCTTCCACCGTCGGGATTAGAACCACCAGACATTATTACATGCGTATTATTACATTGTTACATGCGTCCTGCGGTATTCCATACTGATCCCCTTCTAACATAGTGTTCAATGTAATGTTACACCGCACTTGTTACTACTAAAACTTACAGTACCTGTAAAATACTGTAACTGTTTGTGGAATTCATAAGAAGAAGGGTTCCTAGTAAATAAGAATAAATATTTTATTTACAACTTGTTTCAGTTCCCATAAATCCCATAGTTAATAATTGGAGCCCTCTTACCCACCAAGCAGAGACAGACACAGGTGAGCAAGTGTTACAAATAAAGAAAGCATCTGCAATCTCAACTTACCTTATTTCTGAATACAGATATATTTGATCAAAGATCCATTTCCTCTTACAGTCTTATTAGAAAATCTGCTATATGTCTGCTGTTATGGGAAAATGAGATCAAGTATAAAAGAGCAGCATCATAGGTTCTAATTACAATGACTATCCTAATTGTAGCAAATAAGGAAGCCCCATCCTGATGCAGAAACAGTGACAACAAGAAAGCCCAGTGGGCAATTATCTCCCTGCCCCATTTCACGGATGGACCTTGGATGATGATGTAGAAAATGCCTATCGCCATGTAATTATTAATATTTTAAGACGTGTTTCTTGACTAACACAGCACGAAATCCCTAAGAATAGACTATTTACTTTGCCTCTGGTATTGTAATTATCTTAATTAAAAAAAATAAATCCCCATTTCTACATCAGTAGTCTATAACAACGTTTCCCAAAGCTCTCATCAAGAAGCCAATCAGATGTGACCCCTGCCTGAGAACAAGTGGGATAATTACGGGCTCTGTCAACTGTACCAATCTATCTCTTCATATCACTTCCTGCGCCGGATACTTGAGTGGAGGGTAAACAAATATCGATCTATAGCATAATAAGCAATTGTGTCATACAGCATCTCCTTTTGTCACAATCAAGTTTAACTCTTTTTGCTATACAGGAGCCAGGACATTGCCAATGGTTTACCAATAAAAAAAGGAATGCTCTGAGCTCACTGCTTCTATGAGTTACTGCAGCAAGATCTGCAGCAGAGAGCATATTCAGCTACACATTCTAGCCGTTAAAAGAAAGAAAAAAGAAAAATCAATGCCAATATGCGCTGGAGTCACCCTGGGGACAGCAATTTAACTTGGCTGGTATTACAAGAGTAGCAAATTAGTTTGGAGGCAGCAGGCTGGTTACTGTTGATTGGTTAGGCGAACGCTTTAAAGCACTCAGTGTAAAACATTGCAAAAACAGGGATCATTAACTTGTGGCTGCCCTGCTTAAAGATATGCAGTAACTTAGAATGGATAATTAACAATTACCAGTTACCATAGTAACCTTGTTAATCACGACATCACTTTTTTGTTTTTTTAACTGTTATTTATTTGCAACAAAGTAAGTAGTAATAAAATATTCATACTGGTAAGTTAATTGGCTTTTGACATAAATTGTTCCTAATGTGTTTTACCTGTGTGTATGAGTGTATTACAGAATTTAGGCTACAAACGTGCCCAAAATGGCTGTCTCACCCTCTGCAAATATGTAAAGCACTTTGAGTCCTTTTGGGAGCAAAATGCAATATAAATAAAGAATTATTATCATCCACTGTAAATTGCATTGTAACCCTAGTGCAGGCCTGGCCAACCTGTGTCTCTCCAGCTGTTGTGAAATTACACATCCCATCATGCCCTGCCACAGTTTTAGCATTCCCTAATAGAAAAATTGAAGCAGTGCATGCTGGGACTTGTAGTTTTACAACAGCTGGAGAGCCACAGGTTGGCCAATCCTGCCCTAGTGGATAGAAGAAATTAGAGATGTGTGCTGACCCCCGTGTTTTGCAAAACTACCCTCATGTTTTGATTTTAGATCTGGGTTTTTGAAAGAAAAAAATTGCTAAAAAGTGTTGAAAAACAGCTAAAATCATGTAATTTATGAAATCCAAAACCCGATATTCTGATTTTAAACCTGAATTCCGAACCACAAAAAGCTCAGAACTGCCACATGGATTCATACAGATCCCCTCAGGAGATCGGAGCCGCAACTCGGATTTATCCGGATTCACAAAATTAGGGGGGATTTGGATTTCTGGAGAACCGAACTGTACATCTTTAGAGAAATTGGGTTTAAAATTTGAGTTCACTGGTGCAAGTTTGAGGGGGCTTGTTATGGCAGCAGATATTTTATATTTGGGTAATGTCAAAAACCCCATTGTTGGACAAGGTTAAAATAATAATGTTTTTCTTTAACAATGCAAATATCTTCCAGATTACATTTTGCAATTCATTTAAATCTACTCACAGATATATTAACTATCATTGTGCCACCCATATCTATATTTTATTGTAATGTATTATCCTTAAATTGTGTATAAAGTGAAAATAATGTCTGCATGTGCTGTATGATCTACCGCACAAATGTATGTGTGCATCATTTTTACACTGCATGTTCATATACATCCTTATAAAAGTTTTAGCAGAGCAATGTTTTTTTATGCAAAGGCAAGGTGCGCTCCCTTGCTATAGTGCAATTTTTTTCTTTGGATGATAGGCGTATGAGGGTAGATAGGGGAATTGATTATGCATAGCTATCAAAATTACACACATGCCTGTGCACCTAAAACACTTATTGATTTTAACACCACATCAGAGGTGATGTTATCAGCCACTTTAAATGGATTTCTGTTGGCTCAGTCAACTTCAGTAAGTTGCATGTAGAACATGTCATGCCACACAGCTGAATTTCAGGATAAAAATGTGATTTAGGTGGGAAAAAACCTTCTACTTTATAATATGGCAGATGTAATATTCCTTATCACCTTGACAAAACATATAAGATATGCACATGAAGAAAGCACCAGCTTGGATATGAATTTACAATAAACCTCAACATCATCATCAACAACAGTGTGTATTAGCACCAATCCTCAGGTACTAGCAACATATATACGGTTACCAGTTTTGCAAGTATGGCCGTACTGGTCGTTACTGCGTACAATTAAGAACTTGACAGCTGGTATGCTGTGCCGCCCAACCGCCTTGCAGCAGCCATTAGCAGTAAAGCAAACTGCACTGCCGAGCAAATCCACAGTGCTCGGCAGGACGACAGCACCTCCTCTTTACTTTAGCCAGTGTTGCCAGAAGGGCAATGCCAACATCACACTACGCTCCCTGTCCTGGGGCGAAGAAGAGCCTGCTGGACACTTCCTGTGGAAACCTTGCCTGATCTCACCGTTTGCTGAACGCAATTGTGATTACTTACGTAGATCGAGAAATTGTTTGCCATCGCGCATGCACTTAAATAATGTGATTCATAAGAACTGACTTAGTTTATAATGAATAAAATTCCAGCACATAAATTCCTTAAATCTGAACTTGATAGAGATACCAAAGTCCCAATCTGCACAGTTATATTAATATGTCACCGTAGCTGTCAGTTTGTTACAGAGTTCCTTAATAGAAATGATCTATGATCCAGAGGCTGTGGAGACTCTCAGATGTTGCTGTGCATAATACACCTCCGGAACTGCTGCGCCCTGCTCATGTATCCCCGGGCAGTCACTACGGAGGACATAGCGTGGGTTTTCTGAATGGCCGGAAGTGACGTCTATAATCCGTAGCGCACTTTCGGTAAATGTGAGAGGAGAAAACACCAGGAGTTTATATGTCCTTTAACGTGGTATCCATTTTGAAGCCTTTATATTTAAAGAACTTTCTATAAATATACAGCAATAAAAACAATTAGAACATGCATCTATAAAAATATAGAAAATATAAAAAGACCACATGGCTGGTAGGTTAAAAGCCACATAAAACAAATATATCACATATATAAAAAGTATATATTACATATATATAAAATATGTATGCAGGAAAAATAGTATACAAGGAATAAATAAATATATGTCAAAAAAATATGTAAAAAAATGCAACAAGCTTTAAATAATTTATAAAAACCATTTTACTTCAAAATCTTGGTTAAGACCACCAGGGACCAAAGTTTTACATTTATAAATAATTTTCATTTCTTCCCTGGCGATAGCTGCCATATTATCATTGGATCTAATGGATCCTTTGACTAATTTTAAACCCCAACAGTTTTTAATATCGTCTGTGGAACACTGATGTGTGGTTTTAAAATGGGCTGACAATGAATGAGAATCTAAACCTTTTTTAATGTTTCATAGATGTTCTCCAATGCGGGTTTTAAGATTTCTCGTGGCGCGCCCAATATAAAACAGTCCACAGCTGGATTCTATTGCATAAATAAGGTTTTTAGAGTTGCATGTAATAAAATCAGATGTTTCAAATTCTTGTCCATTTATAATGGTTGTTGGCAATTTCTTTTCCTTCCCAGGTTTTTTCACATTTCTGCAACCCAGGCTTAAGCCACATCTATGAAAGCCCACCGATTTATTAGTAGTTTGAACCTTATCTGACTTCAAATATGCACTTTTGGCCAGTTTCGTTCTAAGGTTGGCTGCCTTTCTGTAGATGTGAACTGGTTTGTGCGGAATTATATTTCCCAAAATAGGGTCCCTCTTAAGTATGGACCAATGCTTTCTGAGAGATTTTTCAATCTCCCTATATTGGGAGTTAAAATCTGAGACAAATGCCAATTGGAATCTATCATCTTTGACTTTTTTTTGATTCACTAATTCACAGGTTCTCAAACTCGGTCCTCAGGACCCCAAACAGTGCATGTTTTTCAGGTCTCCTCACATAATTACTAGTGAAATAATTAGCTGCACCTGTTGACCTTTTAAAACATGTCAGTGTGTAATGAATACACCTGTGCACCTTCTGGGTGACCTGGAAAAAGTGAACTTTGTGGGCTCCTGCGGACCGAGTTTGAGAACCACTGCACTAATTCATTCCGATCCATTTCTACCGTCAATTTAAGTTCTTCTAAAACATGATCTTCCCTATAACCGCTTGCTAAAAAAGCCTCCATCATTTTATTGGCTTGTTCATTAAAAATTTCCAGTTTGGAGCAGTTCCTCCTTATCCTTTTGAACTGCCCCCATGGTATTGAAGTTAGCCACTGATAGTGGTGGCAACTACTGGCTTGTATATATGAAATGGAATCAGTTGGTTTTTGATAAGATTTAGTTATAAAATTCCCTTCTTCCAAGATGGGTTTGTTATTGATGCTAATTCATTGATTGATCACATAGGGTATTTAAGGTACCCTGGTGTGAGTGGTCCCTTATACCTTGAAAAAGATCTGCAGTGGCGGATCGAAACGCGTTGGTCACAGGGGTCTTTTGCTTTTTTGGACACTATCGATAGGCGATTTCCTTCAATGAGATGGTGGATTCCAGTTTGGATATCTGCAGATTTACTAAGGCCAAGACCACTGCAAAACCACCATCAAACTGCCACCAAACCATCGGGGTTTAGAACCCACCGCTTAGTCAACTTTGCCCCTACAATACACCATGTGGCGCAAGATGCCTTCCGCAAATGAGCCAACAGGTCCTGTGCAACTCTGCTTGTTGCGGGCATCTTCATATACAGATTCAGCTATTTAGTCACACACAGTCACACACATATATAAAAGTGTTGCATATCAAATACATCAGTGCAGTTATCTGGTGCATCCTACTTACATACCAAAAGTCAGAAAAAAATGCCAGGCACTAGCAGAGTCAAATGGGACCTGGTGCACTCAGAGGGGCTATGTGGTGCGACTGCAGCAATGATGTGTGAGGAAACATCTATAGCTTTGCAGTGATGCAAAGCACTGCAAATGCACTGCAAAGCTACCAATGGAGATTGTACGTGCCAAGCTACTGCTTCAAGAGCAATTTCCTGTTGAGACCAACGCTGAGAATTCCATTCTGCTATCAAAGGGCCTAAACCCCAAAAAGCCCAAGTACAAGTGTTTCAAATGTCACAAGATGGGACACAAGGCCTCAGAATGTAAAGCAAATGAACTAAGTGGTACTTCATCAGACAAGCATGATAGAAAGAATGAGTCAGCATTAAATGTAGCTGACAGTCACTGCAAAGATTGCTGGTACATGGACTCAGGAGCCACAAGGCACTTCAGCTGTGTTGAAGTTGTTACAAGTCACTAAAGTTGTGTGATCCTGTAAACATCAGTGGAATAGGAGATAAAATCCTAATCCCACAAAAGGCAGGACAATTACTTTTCACTTGAGGATCAAGGATGAAACAGTTGTCATAAACATAGAAATAATAGTATTTGTGCCAGATCTAGGTACTGGAGAAAAAGTGATACAAGGTCTAATGTGCAGAGGGATAATGTGTTGTGTGCAATAAAAGATGGACTGCAATTGTAACAGCAACCCAGTGCCAACAGCTATACATCATAAACACTGAGGGGTGTTGTGTGATGGTGGTGGTTTCAGATTCCATCCAATCTATGGTGCGGTGGATAGAAGACTGGGTCACCTAGGGTATGACAAGTTCAGATACTTCTAGATGACATGGTGATGGGGATGTCAGTGACCAAACCAGAGAGACCAGAATATGAAAGTTGTGTGACAAGTAAGCAAACTTGTTGCCCCTTTCCAAAGTCAGTGTCCAGAGCAAAAGCACCTTTGGAACTAGTGCACACAGATGTGAAAGGACCAATGGAAGTGGAGTCAATGAGCGGTAACTGCTACTTCATAATGCTCATACATGATGCAACAAGGATGCTGAATGTATACTTCCTGAAAGCTAAGGGTGAAGTACACAGTAAAATTGTAGAATACATGATCTAGTGGAGACTCAAACAGGCCTAAAAATACAAGTGTTGAGGTTTGACAATGATGGAGAATATGAGAAGAGAGATCTAGCTATCTTTATTAAAAGGATTGGCACTTGACACCAACTAATGATTTTCTACACTCCTGAGCAGAATGGCATGGTTGAAAGGGCAAACAGAACAATCATAGAGCACAAAGTGATGTGGGGTTGGATAAGAGATTCTGGGCAGAGGCAGTCTTACTTGCAACGTACCTCAAGAATTGGGCACCTACACTGGCAGTTAAAATAAAAACACCATTGGATGCATGGTACAGTAAAAAGCCAAGTGTTAGTCATCTCCATGTCTTTGGGTGTAAATAGCAAACCATGAGATTGCACAATATAGTGGGACCTGGAAGTCTTAGGATTACCCGGTGGTCAGGTAAGATGGTGTTCAATAGAGGCACGTTACACCGGCCTCTCATAACACCAGACTCACATCCATCTACAGTATATCTCCAGAAGAACAGTAAAAAAAATACAAGTGTTGAGATTTGTCAATGGTGGAGAATATGACAGAGATCTTTCTAAAAAGAAATGGCATTTGAGACCAACTAACAATTTCCTACACACCTGAGCAGAATTGCGTGGAAGGGCAAACAAAACAATCATTGAAAGAGGCATCTCCATGTCTCTGAGTGTAAACAATGAACCGTGAGTTTTCACAATATAGTGGGACCTGGAAGTCTTGGGCTTACCTGGTGGTCGGGTTAAATTTCAGCAGAGGCAAATTACAGCAGCCACTCATTACACCAGATTTTTTTTTTTTATAATTAAACCCATGAGGGATTGACTTTAATTTTGCAAAGAAATCACATTTACAGGATATCTCCAGAAGAACAGTAATACCTGTGTTAAGGAATTTCTGTACTAGCTTATAGTTGAGCACATTGAATATCCATATTATGCAGGAAGACTTATTAGCTCATCAGTTACTCATACAAGTAGGTTTATGTGCATATTTTAGTATATAACTAAACAGCAGTATTCCACATACTATTTATATATAAGAGCACTGAGACTCAATATATTACTTTCTATCTACTACCACATTGTCTGCTGGTCATCCCCATCTTCTGCACCCCAAAATAATTCTTGAAAAGGAGACCTTTCTGTTCCTCTGCATAAAAAATGCCAGTGTTTTATAAAGGAATCTAAACATTTGCATACTGTGTTTTTCAGTTGCAGCAACTGTGAGCAGAGGTATCCCCATCATCTGCAATTCTTGCAAAGGAGATCTTTCCTGTTCCTGCTGGGTAAACAAAAGTGCCAGTGTTTTGTAAAGGAGATTAAAAATTTGCATAGTGTGTTTTTCAGTACCAGATACTATGTGCAGTGGTATCCCTATAATCTGCTCACCAAAACTCATATGTGGACAAGAAAACATTTTTTGCTGGTGTCCAAAAAAAATAAAAAATCTCCAGTCTTTTAATAAAACCGTATAATAAAGTTAACAATCCACTCTTTCACTATCTCAGTGTACATTTACTTGGCGTGGTGGCAGTTAAGTTCAACAACAGTATCTTTACTCCTGACCTATTTTAAAACACAAAAGCAATCATGGACCAGTCGATAGATGAGCAGGAACCACCTAATACTAGTGCTGCAGCTGCTGCCAGTCATAGTACGTCTTTAACATCTACTGACGGTGGTCAAGGGGAAAGAAGGTGTTAAGGGCACATCAAATCGAAACAGTATTTCACAATCCTAGTAAACATTACCTCTAACTACTGTATAAAAGGAAAATTTACTGCCGAAAAAATTTCAAATTGCCAACATGCCATACACAAACTGCAGTGGCAAGGAAAGGCTCAGAACATGGTCTTTCTTTGCAAGTTGAGCTCCTGCTACTGCTGTTTCATGCACTAGAATGTCTATTGCGGAAATTGGAGCCAAAAACAGTCAGGCATCTTCTGTAACCTTGCATGCAACATGTTCTCAATCTGAGTCTAGACGTGTCACCTTTAAAACAGGCAAATCAAAGCAGAAAAAGAACACTAATGGTATATTTACTAAAGTGAGAGTTTTTAGAAGTGTTAGAAGAGGAAGCAAGTATGCCAGCACCATCATGTTGCACAATGGATCACTGAAGCCATGATGGCTACTATATTAGCATGAGATCATTGTCTAATATCTGCCACCAATGCATCTGGTTTTAGACAATTAGTTGATGTCTTGTGTCACCACTACCAAATTCCATTTTACCAAATAAGCAATTCCTCACCTGTACCAGAAAAAAAACCTTATTCTTGTCCTAGAAAATGCCATTGTACCAATATCCACTTAACTATAGATATGTGGAGAAGTGGTATTTATCAAACTAAAGATTACATGACTGTGACAGCCCACTAAGCTGGTGTATCACCTTCAACAGCAGCAGCAGTATCTAACACACAGCGCCAGCTCACTCACAGGCAGGCTACTATCTGTATCATTGGCTTCACTAAGGTGCATAACGGTGTCAATCAGGATTTGTAATTTCTGATAA
Source organism: Taudactylus pleione (assembly GCA_031769625.1). NCBI lineage: Eukaryota > Metazoa > Chordata > Amphibia > Anura > Myobatrachidae > Taudactylus > Taudactylus pleione. Next base: position 1,587,530 of record JAUIMM010000017.1, on the reverse strand, counting down.
CACAAGTAACATTGGGCCTGATTAAGATGTGAACACCATGCCTATATTTACGCAGATTGAGCTACATACGCATGCTTATAAGCACGCGCGAAGCGATTGGTATGCGATTACACTCACACAGAGAATTCATTCGCACAGTGAGTGTGAGGCAGCCAGCATTTGGTGGAAGTACTCGGGGGGGGGGTAAGTGGGTAGCTGATTAGAAAATTGCAGGAGTGTCAGACCGTTTAAATGTTGTTTTCTAGGCGTGACCTCCTCCCGGAAGAGCTGCTCCCTTGTCCTCTCATCGGCATCACGGACGACTCGGGAGCCGCTCTGCGCTGTATGCAGCGGCACTAACTGTGGGCAGTGAGCCTCAATCCGGGAACAGGTGTCACTGGACACCTGTTCTCAGCAGGGTCACACTGACCCTGTGTGGGGGCCCAGGGACGACCGCCCCTGTCGCCGCCCCTTAATCCGGCCCTTTTTCTAGGCATCCATAAACTAGCCACTGCATTCTTATTCACAATAGGATAGTCTTCTGCTATATCTGCAACAGCTTAGACTTACTCAGAAGGCTGATGGCCGCCTAATCTGCGTTTTATGCTTCCGATGTTTATGATTTTGTGCATGAGCGAAGGATGTGAGATGCTGTCAGTGGGCGTCTCTAAGCACTGGACGGTGACTGAGGGCTCTATTTATTAACATTATTTTTACAAAAATAAAGTGAAAAAGGGTGTTTTCACACCCTTTTCACATTATAGTTATTACAGGGCAATTGGAGTAGATTTCGTAAAATTCTACTCCAACCCCTAATTATCACTTATTTTTAGTAATCAGATCGCATTTCCCATAATTGTAATGGGAAATGTGATCTGGCCAAAGTTACTAAAAATAAATTGTGAAAAAAAATACCTAGGGAGGCCCTGTGATAATAACGCCACCTGGCGTTATCCAGGGTCTCCCCCCGGTTACCGGACTCCTACTCTGCTCTAACGGGGAGAGCAGAGCCAGGAGCCGGCACCAGTAATCAGCTACTGTATGTGGTCTAAACAGACCGCAAGCTGATTACTGTAAAAAAAGAAAGAAAAATTGTCAACATTTTTTTTTACTTACCTGATTCCAGGGACCGGTGGTCGGGGCTCCGGTGATGTACTCCCTCCGGTCAGCTGGTCTCCCATGCTGCACTGCGGCCCGGTCATCAGGTGATCGGGTCCCAGTGCAGTATGGGATATCACCTGACCGGACGCATGGAGGACATCAACGGAGGCCCGGATCATGCAGGTAAGTGCTATTAAGTGAGGGGGGGGTCACAGGGGGGAGGGGTTTGCGGGGGTCCATGATTGCAGGGGGTGGGGCTTAGCACCGGGGGTTAGCAGCGGCAGCCGGTCGGCGCATGCGCGGCACTTTGTCACTGTATTTTTGCGAAAATACCGTGACTAGTGTGTGGAGGGGATTTGCAGGGACAGAGCTTTCTCACAAGCTCTGTCTCTGCAAGGGATTTGCAATAAATCCCTGTGATATTGCCTGAATTCGCAATGCGAATTCAGTCGATAATATCACACTACAATCTGCATTCAATATGCGTATTGTAGTAAATAGAGCCCCGAGTCATTACAATATTTTCATGACAGTTCCCAGCTGCAATGGCATTTGCCTCCACATCTGGATCAGGCCCATTGTATGAGCAATACAACTGGGTGATTTTCAACTTACACCATGTTTTGCTTGCACAATAAACTTGGTGATTCAGAATTTCTTAAAAATGGACAGGTGCGTGCGGGACATAGCATTTCAGCAACCACATGTACAATATTGGCGCAGTGGTTGCAGCAACAGTTCTATTTTCCATTCTACTAATTAAAGCAAGATGTAGTAACCAGGTGGAATGCCACTGTTTATATGCTTTAGCAACTGTAGGAACAGCAACAAGCCATCCAAACTTACACAACAAGCCATGACACAGGTAGAGGGGGCCAATATACCTTACTCCAACACAGTGGAGAATACTCTCCACTTTATGTAAGCTACTGAAAGCATTTGAAATTGTAACCTATGGAGTGTCTAAGTCAAGTGAATCCCTTAATTAAACTACTGGAAAAGCAGTTATAGAAGCTGAGGGATGAGATGAAACAAAGTGTTTCTGCTAAGTATATTGGAATTGTAGATCAAGTTCTTTATTTGCTTTGTCAGGACCAAAGGATCACTACATTTTCGCAATCATGCATAGCCTGGGTTTAAGTCTTACGTAAGGTCTTTCTTTCCAACTGACATAGATCTTAAGAGGTGCAAAGAGCACCTTGTGAGCAAGTTGGCAGTACAAGTGGAAAATGACAAAATGTCTCCTTCAGTCTCTCCTGCAAATGCTGCTTCCAGAGAAAAAATTACATTTTCCAAGAGACCCACTGGTTATGATGATATACCAATTCAGTAGACCAGTGTGAAACATTATGGCATCTGGCCAGGCTTAACAGAATTGTCCACAACTATTGACACCTTTACCGTGCCTCAATCTGATACAGTTAGCCTCAATAGAATGAAGGAAGATTATTTTAATGTACAAATTAGCATCTCATAAAAAAGGCAGTTTCAGACATGTACGCTAATGCAATCGTAGCTGCAGTCCCATACGCAACTGCTGTGCGAAAAAATGGTAATATATGCCATCGCTTGGAAATGAATTGAGGCGCCCATCAGCAGCTGCCTAGATCCAAAAAAGTGTGTACAAATATGCAGCGCTGGACACAGATCCTTTGATAATCAAGCATCTGAGTAATTCCATGGTCAAGCAGAATGTCTGCGGGAACTCAGGTGCTGGCACTATATTTTCTGCGTATGGGATCGCAGATGTAGGCAGATGCATGAAAATGGTAACAACACGCCTGCGTTTTTGCCACCACTCCGTTACCTCCTGCAAAATGGCCTCTATCTGTCAATTGCTTCAAATCCTCGCCACAACCGTAGTCACAATAGGCTGTTACTCTCCATTGAATCTCTTGTATTGTTCTGAGGCCTGTGATTTGCTGTTTGGATTCAGTTTCCACTTTAAAATCTCCTTGGGCTTTTGATAGCTTGTTTTTAATAGTGTTTTCTATATCTCTGATTGTTTTTCTTGATATTTATATTAGTACTTGCAAACATAGAAATAGGTACGTGCGCTCCAATAAACAGTACTAAGGTAACAATGGGAGCAGCTTACTGACAAGGTCACCACTCAACCTTTAAAATATACAGAATAAACACAAACAAACATGTAGAAATGTTTGCGTCAGCGAGCACTCAAACATATGAGATAAAGTGTTCTGTCTTTGTATATATGTACGTATATATATATATACATATGACAGTTAGCCTTATACTGTGTGTAATGAGAGGATAACTATGCCAAATACAATAAACAGTATAATCACAAATCTATAGCTGTATTAGACCTACATGGACGGAATTAGTGTGCATAGATAATGTTAAAAATTATGATCCTACATAAAAATGGTGGATCAATGCAAAACGATTTAGACAGTATAAAAACACAGTAAATAAATATAATAAATACTTTAGTCCTATATATAAAAGAGGTAAGTAGGTATTAATAACAATAAAATTGCGGACACAGTGTTGACACACTGGAAAAATTATAATAGGGAGGATGGGGTGGGATGGACGGGAGGGGGCAGAAAAGCAGAAATACATTTCCAGGAAGTCCAAAGCGTAGACTTAGAAATCCTTGATTGGTGGGTAAAATTAGGGTATTGAAATCTGATGATAATGTGGCAAGGGGTCCAATGATTCAATAGCACCAGTCAAAAAATCCTCTTGGCTGATAATGCTGGGAATTTCCCAAATGCTTAAATGAGCAGGATGCGCATTGTTTTTGTAAACATAAATACCCCTGGAATAGGTAAAGGTGTGATCCGAACTTTAAATGTCCATACAGTGTGTTCGTTCCACAGTGACCACAGCTCTGTAGTAGCCGTAGCCCGCACATGGCCAGCTTCACTGCTAGCCAGACAGTAACAAGGGGGATCCCCTTCGGGACAGTCAGCAGTGTCTCACCGGCCCGGAGCAAGTGACAGGTACGAACAGCCCAAACTAACACGGCAGCGGGGATGTGGGGCCCGCTACCAGTGTTGTGGCTGTCAACAGTCCCCTGTGCTGCGTGGTGTTTGGCTGCCCGCAGTCACCACCTCACTGCCGGGGCCAAGGGTCTGACTCAGCGGCGGCAGAGCAGGAGGGTAGGGCTATGGGTCAGACAAGTGCAAGGGGGAGAGGTGGCTTACCGGTGGGTGAGAATGCTCAGACCGTCATGCGCTAGGATCCCTCCGAGTGATATCCGGGAGCTGGTGGCGGTGGGAGTGCGGCGTGGTTCTCTTTGCTTTTTCTGGGTCCCACACTGCAGGACTTGTCAGATGATTGTGCCCCGGTGTCTGCCAACGCGTTTTGGCTGGCGATAGCGCCCTTTTTCATGTATAGGATGGCATAGTTATTCTCTCATTACACACAGTATAAGACTAACTGTCATATGTATATATATATATTATGTACATATATACAAAGACAGAACACTTTATCTCATATGTTTGAGCGCTCGCTGACGCAAACATTTCTACATGTTTGTTTTTATTCTTATATTAGTACTTGTCACAAGCCGCCGCACTGTTAATAATGTGCGAATCGAACGCCAGGCAAGCGTTCGCTGATTCTCCACCTACCTCCTATCATCCTGGTGGCACTAACGCTGCACCAGTGCCGGTGATAGAGTTTTCATGCTTCCGGTTCTGGCTTTGTCTCCTGTCTTCCAGTTGAGCTCCAGTGTTCCTGCCTCCTATATTGTTGTTCTGCCGTTTGCGTCATCTAGGCAGCACAGTGTTGCATATCATCTACCTGCCATTTGTATCATCCAGGCGGCACGGTCCGCAAACCTGTCCTCTGCTGTTCGTGTCATCCAAGCGGCACGGACAGTACAGTGAGTCCAGAGTATGCACTACAGCATCAGCTGCTTGTGTCAACCCGGCGGCACAGGCCGCACTACAGTGACATTCATGCGCAAACCTGCACTCCAACACAGAGACTTTGTTTAAGTAATACTCAGCTGCTTCCGCATCTAGTCAAGTTACTCCGGCCCTCAAGGCTGCTACACGGCCCAAAGGACGCTTCATATTCTACGGCCCACTGACCACAGCAAACCAAGTTATACCAGCCCTCAAGGCTGCTGCACAGCCCAAAGGCCGCTTCATACTCTACGGCCTTCAGGCCCATCTAGCCAAGATATCTACCAGCTCTCAAAGCTGTTGCCGCATCCAGCCAAAAATTACCCACCCTCAAGGCGGTTGCTAGACATTACCCTCTATAGTCACGCCCGTGGCATAACAGTTCTGTAATCAATCAATCAGTCAGTGTTTTACCTATCTTTCACTAAATACTCCACCTGTGCTGGCCTCAGACCTCTGATCAAGCTCTGGATTACTGAAAACATTCTATAGGATCATATAGTTAATCTGCCATTCTGTTTGCCTCTGCAGTGCCACTATGTTTCATAGATGTGCTATAATCTTTTAAACTGCCATGTGTTTCTGCCACTGATCTGCCGGTTAGTTTAGCCAGCCAGCTCTCTGCAGCCTTTGCTCACAATATTGGTGAAAACAATATTGTGAGCTGTGAGGTGGTCAAATCTGACTGGAAATAAATGTTATTGATGTTAATAATACTTTAGGAACAAAAACAGGTCCGAATTACATAATATTAGCTGTTTGTATCAATTTTAATGAAATTCAAAACCAAAACCAAACCAAAACACTTAAGAGAGGTTTTGCCAAAACCAAAACTCGATGATGATTTAGAACCAAAACGTCCACGCACATCTCTAGTATATATGCATAGGCAAATGCAGGGGGGTTTACGGTTGCCTGGAAACACCCCTCCCTAGCCCACAACATGATGACCACAATAGAAATGGCATATAATAATAAAGTTGTATGTTTTTTAAGAACCCCTCAGTGTCACAAATGGAATAATTAGCAGTACAGTGCCTGTTGACCTATTAAAATGTGTCAGCCAGAAAAGAATATAATTGTGCACCAACTAGGAGATCTGGAAAACATGCACTGTTAGGGGAGCACTGATATAGACCATCTGTAGGGTAAATTATTAATACTGTATAATAATACACCATCCAGTACATATGGAGCCCAACATGTATGTCTAGGGCAGTGCAAGATACTTTTCACATACTTATACAGCAGTTAAACTCTCTGCTTGCAGGTCAGGTACTGGTTGTTTAAGTTGTCACTGGGGAGTGTGAAGTGGAAGTATAGCAGATCAACCATCCTATCTGCCATGATGCTAGCAGGCAGGAGGACGGTACAATGGTCCATTTAGCCATGCCCCCTCCACAGAATACTCCCTTTCCTCCTCTGCTGCCTTACAGCACTAACAGCAGCAGTTCACCCTCCTCAATGAATGAACCAAGGGGGTTAGTTGCTGGAAAGAACACTGCCACTGATTGTTTATTGATTTGGTAATTTTGCAGTGCTGAACAGATATGTGTAATTTGCATCAGTCCCTGCCAAATAGGAGCTTAATATGTAAATTCCCTAACATACAAGCACACAAGGGTCCAGAACATAGATTAAGGGGATGGGGGCACAAGGGGTGAGTGCCCCCAGTCCCCCCTCCAACTATGTGCAGAAATGTAGAGGGGGTGGGCCAAATGATAAGTAGACGTTGTAATACTTAGCATTACTTCCTCACAGCCAGGGGCATAGGGAGGGCGGTTCTGGTGGAGCGCAAGCTCCAGGCACCAAAATTGCCAGGAGGAGCCCGCTGGCTGGCTGGCTGGCTGGCTAGCTAAAATCTAATCGGCAGCTGTCTGAGCTGACAGCCTGCCGGGTGCCAGCTCCAGGAGCGCTTCCGCCTTGACGTCACATGCACAAACAGAGGAACCTGGACGTGCTGTGTGCCCTCCCCCCCCAAAAAAAGCAACGTGTATGAGCTCGGCCCCCACTGATTCCAGGCCCCACCTTTTTCTGGGAGGGAGCGGGGTTTAGCGAGCCGCGGTCAGGGGAATGGGGGGGGGGTCTTCTGCCCAGCAGGTCTGTGCAGCTGTCTGCCCTCCCGGCTCTTTCCTTCCCGCAGTAAGTCATTAGAGCAGAACTACTGGGCGAAAGGTGACCACAGCTGTCCAGACCTGCAGTACAGCTCAGCAGCAACAAGAGCCTTGGCCAGAACAGATCCCCAGCAGCCTATGAAAACAACAGAAGGCAAAGTGGAGGAACAGGTAAGTAAAAAAAAAAGGCAGGATGGGCACAACTGTGGGGATAGATGTATAAATGTAAAGGGGTGGAGGAGGGACATATACAGGGAAGAGGGGACAAAAGATTATTAGGTTTATATACTGTAAAGGTGCGTACACACTGGGCGACATTACTGAGCGATTTCACGATTACAACGTCGTAATTTTGCAATCGCTCAGTAATCGTGTATAAATCGTGCACTATAATGTCGGAAACGTCCAGCGATGCACGCTCCCGCTGGTCGTTTCCGACATCAATCATCGCTTGAACATGCCAGTCAATCTGACGATAACGACAGATTGGCCAAGTTCAGGAATGATGGAGGGTGCCTACACTGAATGACTGATCGTTCATTGCAGACACTACAGGGGATCAGGAACGACTGTACGATTACGATGTCGTAATCGTACTGTCTTTCCTAATCCCAGTGTGTACGCACCTTAAGGTTTAGGAGAACAAAAGAGTAAATATATACAGGGGAGTGGGGACATAAAAATCACTACATTTATAAAACTTATTTTGCAGGGGTTGGGGGGGACAAAATATTAAATACATATAAGCGAATGAGAGGGAGGTTGTAAAAGAAATAAACATTTATTACACGTTTATTATGCCATTTTATTATGTATATTATATATCATCTACGAGCTTGTAATATACAGTAGTACTAGTAAGTCCTAGTGTGGGTAATTTTCTTAGCATTAGCACAGATAATAGTTTTTCCCCCTACACAAGTCATTTTTTGAAGTTCATCTTAAAAAAAGAAAGAAACCCTCCACCCCACCTGTCTCGGCACAGCTGATAGACCTTGCATTTATCCACGCACCAAAAAGAGAGGAACAGTAAGTCAGACTACCATACATATATATATTTATACTAATTGTTGAAGGGCAGGAGATAGGGGTAAGTGGTGTGTGTGTTGGGGAAGGGGGACTGCTGGTGGTCTACCTCCCCCTGCCACCCGCTGCCTCTCTGTGTCGCTCTCTTCCTCTTGCTGTCACCCTCTGCCACTAATCGCCCAGTGTGTACGCACTAAAGGGGCGTACACATTGGGCAATTAGGAAAGACAATCACTCTCTGTCTCTTCCTGTCACTATCTGCCTCTCCCTGTCATCCACTACATCCCTAGCCACTCACTGCCTCCCTAGTCACTCACTGCCTCTCCCTGTCATTCACTGCCTCTCTAGTCCCTCACTACCTCCCCTGTCATCCACTGCCTCCCTAGTCACTCACTACCTCCCTTGTCATCCACTGCCTCCCTAGCCACTCACTGCCTCCCTAGTCACTCACTGCCTCTCCCTGTCATCCACTGTCTCTAATCACTCACTACCTCCCCTGTCATCCACTGCCTCCCTAGCCACTCACTGCCTCCCTAGTCACTCACTACCTCCCTAGTCACTCACTACCTCCCCTGTCATCCACTGCCTCCCTAGCCACTCACTGCCTCCCTAGTCACTCACTGCCTCTCCCTGTCATCGACTGTCTCTCTAGTCACTCACTACTTCCCCTGTCATCCACTGCCTCCCTAGCCACTCACTGCCTCCCAAGTCACTCACTACCTCCCCTATCATCCACTGCCTCCCTAGCTACTCACTGCCTCTCCCTGTCATCCACTGCCTCCCTAGCCACTCACTGCCTCCCCTGTCACTCTCTGGCTCTCACTGTACACCTCTCTGCCTTCCCCTGCCACTCACTGACTCCCCAGTCACTCACTGCCTCTCCCTGTCTCTCCTTGCCACTCTCTGCCTGTCCTTGTCACTCTCTGCCTCAACCTGTCACTCTATGATTTTGCTGCCACCCACTAACTCCACAGTCACTTTCTACCTCACTCTGTCACCTACTGTCTTCCGCTGCCACACTGCCTCCCTAATCACCCCTGCCATACTTTGCCTCCCCAGTTACCCACTGCCACCCTAGTCACTCTCTGCCTTCTGCTATCACTCACTGCCTTCTACCACTGCCTACACCCACTGCCTACCTAGTCACCCTGTGCTTCTCACTGCCACCCACGGGCCCCTAACATTGCATTGTGGGCCCTTCATGTCCCCATTGTACACTGGTGGTACTGGTAGCACGGTGCCCATTTGTTGCACAGACAATGCTACACTTTATATACAAATATAGTTTTTAGATGTCTATGTGAGGGAGGTGAGGTTTGGTAAGGTGTGATGGGCACTTATATATTTAATACTGGCATTGGCAGTGGCTGAGGGGTTTTATAGGTGATGGGGACTTATGAATACCCTTAAATTGCTAGAGAGAAATAATCGCTGTCCAAACAATTATCGTGGTTCCAACGCACACAAAAGTTCTTATTGCAATAAAAGAAAGTTACACGCTTTCATCTAGCACAATTAGCGCAAAGACAATAAAATACAGAATATGATACAGCCCAATACATACGCGTGTGCACTGGTCCCAGGTCTAATTGTGAAAATGTAAATAGATACATACAGTCATCAGTCCAGAAGCCTGTAGTCATCCAAAAAGAATGGCTGTATACTAGAACCAGTATGCAAGCTATATATCCTCCCAGAACAAAGAAACTAGTTAACGGGTTTTCATTGAATCCTGCTCGTGGACATTCTGGTATGATGCAGGTCATTGGACAGTACATATAGCATCACTAGGGGTATGTCCCAGTTCCTCAGATGTTGCTTTGTGTGGTTTTCCCGCCAAAGAACTGGTTTAAACTAGTAAAAAACACTTCATACAGTTTCACATTCTAACCCCACTATTTTCATATTGTTCATATCTTGCGAACGCATGATGCGATTTCCTTGCGGGTCGAACCAGAAATCTGCAAATAAACAGTGCTTTAGAATGGTACCAAACATGATATGTCTACTAGCTTATATACCTTAAATATCATATACCTTACATTTCACAACATAAGTATTCGCTAATAAAACCTCTAATATTTAGCTTTTAATGTGGAGGAACCTTTTTATAAGTTTTGGGAAGTGTGTGAGAATATTGTGTATAGTCGCTAATATGCGTGGTGCGTTTATGTATAGAGTGCTTTGATAAACAGCGCAACTGTGCGCTGTGCGTCTTGTATATTTTATGTTTTAATTAATGTGCGTATGGGGTATGGTAGGACTTTTAACAATATGCGGTAGCAATGCAGATGCACGATGCTAATAATCGCATATTAGCATCGCACACAATGGTTTCATGCTGACGACGCAAGATGGCGTCGTCAGTGGCAACACAAGATGGCGTTGCCTGATATTGATTTAAGATCTGGCCTCAGCTAATCATCCGGCTTCGACAGCCTGGCCTGCTATAATCAGTGAGGGGGCAGAGCACTTATAATTTACACTTTAGGGTTTTTTTTCTTTCAAATGCAACATGCCCCCATATTTTAGCCATGCCCCCAATTCAGTACAGGGGAGGGGGCGCCGAAACATACCCGTGCTACGGGCATCATGGCACCTAGCTACACCTCTGCTCACAGCACTGAGGTCGTAGGCTCGATTCCCACCACGGCCCTATGTGGAGTTTGTATATTCTCCCTGTGATTGCGTGGGTTTTCTCTAGGTACTCCAATTTCCTCCCACACTCCAAAAGTATATACTGGTAGGTCAATTGGCACCCAACAAAAATTAACTCTAGTTTGTATGTGTGTGTGTGTGCATGTGGTAGGCAATATAGATTGTAAGCTCCACTGGGGCAGGGACTGATGTGAATGGAAAAATATTCTCTGTAAAGAGCTGCGGAATATGTGTGCGCTATATAAATAACTGGTAATAAATAAATAAATAAGTAGGGGCGTGCCAGATACTCTCAGATGGCCACCTACTGGCTGGAGCTGCTCCTCCTCACCTCTGTCACTGCTATCCGAGGAGATTCTGCTTGTCTCTAGCCTCTGCCACCAGTCAGCAGCAGCTGGGGCACCCACAAACCTTACGCCAGCTCAGCATGGGTCTATTTTAGTCATATATGCCAACAATGTAGCTGCCTCCTCAGCAAGATCTGCACAGCAGGGGGGCGTGGCGCTAATTTGGGGGCGTATTGGGGGTGTGACTCCATGATCGCATCATCACAGCCGAGATTACCAGGGGAGGGACCACGATGATGCTATTCAGCGCAAATCGCGTCATCGGCTCCCCCGGACTGGCCACTTAGGCACTTACAAGCCGGAGCAGACGCAAGAGGAGGGTGGGAGCGGGGGGATGTGGCGCCGGCCGGGAGACTTGCCCACCTTTCCAGGGGGCTGGGAGCACCACCCCAGGCTCCTGACTTACCAGGGAGAGTAGGAAAGTATGATTTTAGTTAGCAACCAATTAACCTATCAGTATATTTTTTGATTTGTGGGAAAAAAAGTAGCACATGGAGCAAACACAGAGGGAACATACAAACTACACACATATAGAACCCTGGTCGGTAACAGAATGCGAATGTAAACATTGGGGAGGCTACAAATGTACTGGCCTAGGGTGATCAGAATCAGGTCATGTCTATTATATGCATTATAAGTATATACATACTTTCAGAGTTGGATTTACCGCTATGCAACCTAGGCTCCTGCCTAGGGCACGGCAGCTCCCCCGGGGCCTGCGGACGGGCCCCCGAAATCTGGCCCTGACCATCCTGCAGGCTCAGTGGTAGAAATATCTGTGGTGTAGCCTGCACCCGCGGCAATGAAGGAGCCCACAGCAACACTAACAGCCAGGGGCATATCTATAATGGGTGCAGGGTGTGCAGGGAACATGAGCCCCTGGGTCCAGTGGAGCCCCGCACCGCACACCCTGCACCCATAATATTACTTACCCCCTCCGAAGTCCCACATCGGCGTGGGAGTCCGGCGCATTTTCCCGGTGATCTGTGCATACATTATAGACTCTGGGCACACTCTAGTGCCCAGAGTCTATAACTCCGGTGCTGGCCGCGCACAGCTTAGTGCACTGTCGGCCGCTGGGCGGAGAGGAGGGGGCGTGTCGGAGACTGCACACGGGCCCCTTCCTCTCTAGAAACGCCCCTGCTGACAGTAGTGCTAATGATGAGTCACACTGACTCATTACAATACACTGAGGCTGGACATAACAAAGAAGGAGGAGATGGTCTGGCCCACCTCCTCTCCTCCCCTATCGTGTCCCCTCCTCCCCTTTTCTAACCTCATCTTCTCTGAGCAGTGCTCGAAGTGTGCCGGTATGAAACAGTATGTCATACCGGCACTTCCTTTGGCACTCGGCACTGGGACTGTCACTGTCCCAGCACCGGTAAATAAGCTGTTGCGCCTGCCCTTGCCTGATTAAATTTAGCGACGCTCGCGGACCAGCAGCCAATCACCTGCGACTAGCAGCTTATTGAATGTGTGTGGCACTGGCCGTGAGCCAATCACAGCTCGCAGACCGGCAGCCAATCAACGGTGGCTGCGTTTTCGGCCCCAATTGTCTGTCGGTCCGCAAGCTGTCATGGAGCTAAAATGCAAATGCCTGAGGAACGGTTATGCCAGTGAGGGAAGGGAGCACCAGCAGTTCCTGGAGTGCAGCGAGGTGAGCCTGTGTGTACCTGTGGTGGTACTATGTGAAACAGGGAGGTGCAGTACTGTGTGGTGTGGGGAGTAGCAGTGTTGTGTGGTGTGGGGAGGTGCAGTGCTGTGTGGTGTGAGGAGGTGCAGTGCTGTGTGGTGTAGAGAGGTGCTGTGTGGTGTGGGGAGGTGCAGTTGTGACACCTGCAATGTGTATATACTCCTTCGGGTTGGTTAGACTTTTACTACTAGGCAGAAAGGTGAATTTATTTCCGAACACAGAATAGTACAATTTTTCCTGAATACGAATTTCTAGCAATGAATCTAGAGTCAAGCAATAAACATCAATAAAATGAAGTGTCACTTTACAGCATAACGTTTTATTATACAGGAACTCTGGAACTGGAGCTGTAAGTTAAAAAAGGGGTTAACACCTTACGAATGCAACATTTACAGTAATATTACATTGGTAACCGTACAATTACAATTTTCATAAGCAGTTTGCACTACGTCTAATTCATTTGTTAACTATTTGTTCCTATGAGTAATTTGATATTTATCTAACTTAGTACACTTCTATATATTAAACTTTAGTCCGGACTAAATGGATTCACTCTTAGACTCTACACTTACTGGCCAAACTACTGTCGTTGGTGCACATTCGATGTAGTAGATAATTTAAAGAAAGGAAGAGCCTCAGCTGTGGTAATTTACAAACTCCCTGAAAGGTTTTCCTGTGTGTAGCAGTCCTGATATCAGTTTCACCCACTAAATACTTTTGTGAAGGTGATACTGAAATATTAATGAGAATGAATTGTATCTTTCCTTAGAGTCTCATAATCCGGACCTTTTCTCAGTTACTTCTTATGTTCTATAGATAAAGCTGTATTGTTACAATCTCTAATAAAGCAATGTATTTATTTTGCTCACGGTGAGTGGGTGCCTGCTGCCTGTGCTGCTCTGCAGAATAGTTCTTTCCTGCTATTAAATAGTCTTAACAACTTTGTGTGCCCTTTGATTAGTAGGGCAATAGCTGAACACAGGGCCTGATTCAGAGCCGCTCGTAAGCAGCCGCTCGTTCGCTCCGAGCAATGTTCGCACAACTGCGCATGCATATGGGTCGTAATACGCATGCGCAAACCAGTCATTGCGGTCGGAAATTGTGTGCTCGCCAAATAGCGAATGCCTGCTAATTTGAGTGACAGAATGAGGCGTTTGTGGGTGGTAACAGGGGAAGGTGCTTGAAAACAGGGAGTGGAGATCCGAACGCAGGCGTGCCAAACGGTCAAAACGGGCGTTTTAAGGGTGTGCATACTTAACAAAGCAGCGTCATCAACCACGTCACTTGGTTGTCTTTTAGCCTGAACTGTTTACATGATTGCGGTGGGAAAATGCTACCACAAGCACTGCGAGCAGTTCATATGCCTTTCGATGTACTCGATTAATCTAATAAATAGCGGAGATGATGTAGGATGCGAGCGGCCAGGGGGCGTTTTTAAAAAATTAGCGAGCGCATGTTTCGTTCACTCGTTCAGACATAGAGGCGTCAACAGACCGCAAAGAGCGAGCGCTCTATTTATATATCCGGCCCCTTTTTCTGAACGAGCGAGCGCAAATAGCGTCCGGCTCTGAATCAGGCCCACAGTGCTTTTTTCTGAAGGGTTACCTCTCAGTCCCTGCTCCCTGGGGCAATCACTATCTCAGTCACTGCACCTGTCAGTTTGGTGTGTGTACAATCAGTCCTATGACACTAGCCGTTGCTGCAGAATGGAGGCAGTGAATCTCAGCCAGTAATACTCACTGCTCACAGTCTCTCCCTCTCCTTAGGCAGCGTTTCATCAACATAGCAGTGACAGCTCCTGCTCCTGCTGTCACTCTCTGCAAGCCAAGCCCCTCTCCTCAGTCTCAGCTAGAGCCTGGGGCTGTCTCCTCTCACTGAGCCACTCCCATAGGCCCACCTCCGGCCACTGTCATCGGACTTCGGCTCCACCCAGACACGCCCCAGCCTCTAATCCTCACAGGGGGAAGGTGGATCACTCACTGGCTTTACTCCGCCCCTCTAATGGCCGCTGATGCTCCCCTTACACAGCTCCTGATAAGATGCAGCAACTCCGTCAGCAGCACTCCAGCAGCGCAGCGCCACTCCTCAGCTCACTTCTACTGGACTCCCCAACTGTCAGTGAGTGTTCCTATTTATCTCCTCTGTCCCAGTGCCAGGATGTTTCCTGCTGGGGGGTTGCAGGGCACTGTCTAGCCAGCACGTGGGCTTCCAGAACTTTCCATCTGCGTGCTGGCTCCTGCAGTAGCTGCACTAGTGTCCACTGCCACCAATTATATAGGTGTATAGGGTGGCTGTCAGTCCTCCTAAATCAAGCAGGAATATAATACACACAGCGACCCCCTCCTCAGTACCTTTCCATGTTAATCACCACATTAGTATAAGAGGTTGGGGATACATATATGTGCACAGGGTTCTTATTGCATTTGGATATCACCCCAAAAGACAGTATACAGTACTTTGGTGGGGTATTACACAGTGTTGTGTGGAGAGGTGCAGTGTGGTGTGGGAAGCTACAGTGGTGTGGGGAGGTGCAGTGCTGTGTGGGAAGGTGCTGTGCTGTGTGGAGAGTTGCAGAGGTGCGGTACGGGGAGGTGTCCTGTGAGGGGAGGAAGTGGGGGTATGGAAATATAAGAGGGGCTCAGGATTTGGGCCTCCCTATGTAAAGCCCCCCTATCATTTTCATACCCCCACTTCCCTATGTAAAGCCCCCCTATCATTTTCATACCCCCACTTCAAAATTTTCACTTCGACCACTGCCTCTGAGACTGATGTTACCAGGAGTCCGACGTCACAATCTACTGACTGGCCCCGGCGTAAAAACCAGAGGAGAGGAGCGCTACAGCCAGCGTTAGGTCTAAAGTCAGGCATGCAGGTCTGGATCTTCTCTGTCTCTCTTTGGGCACCTGCTGTGTTGGCCAGGGGAAAATACCTACCTGCTGTAGCTTCTCTGCACAAGGACTGCATGAAAGGTCAGTTCTTCACTCACAGTTAACTCCTGATTTTCTCTCTCTCTAGCATTGTTTTTCCTCAGCAATTTAGCCCCTTTACTCCCTCACTCAGAAACTTAATATACCCTTTGCCTATCATTCACTGCTTCTCCTTGTAAACCCCCTTACCGTCACACTCTCCATATCACCCTTTGCCTCTCCCTGTCACCCTTCTCCCTTTCACCCATCCTCCGTCATCTCCTCCCTGTCTCCAAATGCCTCTTCCTGTCACCCTCTTTCACCGACTCTCCGTCACTCTATTCCTCTCCGTTATCCTCTCCCTGTCACCCACTGTTTCTCCCTATCACCCTCTGCTTGTCACCTTCTCACGCGCTGCCTCTCCCTGTCCCCCTCTCCGTCACCCACTGCTTCTCCTTGTCACCCTATCACCCTCTGCTTGTCATCCTCTGCCTCTCTTTGTCAACCACTCCTTTTCACCCATTCTCTGTCATCCTCTGCATCTCCCTGTCCCCCTCTCCCTTTCACACACTCTCCATCACCCTCTACCTCTCCCTGTTATCCTCTCCCTATCACCCACTGCTTCTCCCTATCACCCTCTGCTTGTCACCCTTTCCCCATCACCCTCTGGCTCTCCCTATCCCCCTCTCACTGTCACCCTCTGTCTCTCCATTACCCACTCCACATCCGCCTTTCTCGCTTCCCATCCGCCTCTGCCTCTCCCTGTCACACTCTGCCTCCCCCTGTCTCCCACTGGCATGGGGCATATTGTGAAAAAAATAAATAAATAAATACAAAATATATATATATATATATATATATATATATATAATACTTCATTTATATGGCACCACAAGGTTTCCACAGTGCCTAACAAAGTACATGAATTGTTTGCGGAAGGGTTGGCACCATACTGGTAGCTTGCCCAGGGCCCCATGAGGTCTAAATCTGGCTCTGCATACATGGGACTCTAATGCTTGGTACACACTGGACAATACAGTATATCGTTCATACAGCCGACTATTGGCCAGTTGTGTACGCATGATACATCTGTGAACCATATTGTTCAGATACTGTGTATCATCTTTGCCATGCAGCACAGATGATGTGATCTATATGAAAGAAATATCGTCTGCCTGTGTGTTCAGGAAACCGACCGACCCATATGCTGGCCATGGGAACCAGCGACAATTATGTCACAACTGGTTCCGTAGCAGGACACACTGTAACAGGCGAGCAATCCATTTCTCACTGCGCATCCGTATGCATCGCAGTGTATGTGCGCGAACCAGATGCTGCGATCAGAACTGCAATCACAGTAGCGACGCACACCCATTGTAGATTGATTGACAGGAAGTGCCATTTGTGGGTGATGACGGGGGGTGGTCGGGTGAATGCAGGCGTGCCAGTGCGTTTCAATGGCGTTGCATGGGCGTGCATAAATTAGCCACTGCAATACCAGACACAGCCTGAGGCCTCGTAGCGTGCGCTGAAGTTAGCAGTTACTGAGTGAGGTCTGACCTGTCTTAACTGTGCATATGGGTTAGCTGTTACTGATTATTACGCTATGTTGCCAAAGTATACGGAGGTGAGTAAGGCGAAGGGGGCGTCCTTATGTTAGGCTGCGATCACAGAGCATGATTCAGCAGTGTACGCTAGTGCACTGCTGAAAGCAGATTCCCAATGTTTGGGAATCTGCGCAGGCACAGGACCCATTCTGCGAGTGTGCAGAATGTGTCCTGCTAACTCGCTCGCAGACTGTCAGTGATTGACAGTCTGCTGCCATTTGTGGGCGGGGAGGGGGCGGCGATGCCCTCCATTTCCCGAAACGGAGGCGTGTTGTCGCCATTGTGGGGGAGGGTAGAAGCCAGGATCTCCGTCGGCAGACGGAGATTTCTTGGCCTCTTCCTTTAAACTGCGGCGGCCAGCTGCGGGACCCCATGGGTCACTGCAGCCGGCCGATGGTACGCAGCTTATCTGATGCTGCGTTGGACAACGCAGCTCGGATAAGTAATGCACAGGAGGGGGGATGCCTCCTGCTGCATTACCATATCTGCAAGGATCGCAATTGCAAAGCTGCCTGCGTGCATACATCATATCTATAGCCTGCGTGCAGCTTTGCAATTCCGATCCTTGCCGAATCAGGCCCACAATGTGAATGCAAACTTTTGCATATCATCACTGATATTAGCAACTGCATTGCGTGTGTATTAGCAGAATAGCAATCCATGCTGAATCATGCCAGTTGTCATTTTGTTATCCTCTGACCCTGAGGAGACTGAATTTGAGAATAAATCAATACTCTGTTCTGACAGTGTACCTTAAAATAAAATAAATAAAAAGAATCATTAGTTTTCCTGTGCAGAGACAATAATCACTCATCTGTCTAAACCTGTCACACATGGGAAGAGTGCAGAGTGACAGGAGATAGGTCATTCTTTAAATCAATAATTAAAAAGACAAGGCAGGATTAGTATATGGAGTATGATACTGTGGTTGAGTGGGGTGACAGATATTTTGGAGTATAATGGGATTATATGGGACACTGATATGCTTTTTCACTTCAAAGCGCTGTAGGGAAAATTATAAGCAAAAGCTTCTATTGTCTCCCACTTCCTAAGGACTACTAAGGACTTGATTCATAGGTACACGCGTAATGTACAAAATGCTGATATGTATATAGTTGGCCAAAGTTGGGAGTACTGTGGCATGTTGCTGGAAATGACTGCGTCCATAGAAGCTGAAGTGCTGGCACAGAATGCCATGTTCAGACAGAGAATGCTTTTATATGATGCACTTCCTCAGTTAATTTGTTCTTTCAATGCACATACTGTATCATAAAAAAAAAAATATCATTAAAAAATAAATACATAGGGCCTCATTCAGAGTTGGGAATAGAGAGAGAGGTAGCACTTAACTGTGTACCTGGACAATGTTGCAATGCAAGGGGTGTAAATACTAGGGGTGTGCACCGGCCACTTTTCGTGTTTTGTGTTTTGGTTTTGGATCTGGATCTTTCTTCGTGTTTTGGATCTGGATTGGTTTTGCCAAAACCACCCTTCCGTGTTTTGGGTTCTGGGTTTTGTGTTTTGGATCTGTATTTTTTTTTAAAAAAGCATAAAAACAGCTAAAATCACAGAATTTGTAGGTTTTTCTGCTCCTATGCTATTATTAACCTCAATAACCTTAATTTCCACTCATTTCCAGTCTATTCTGAACACCTCACACCTCACAATAGTGTTTTTATGTCCAAAACGTTGCACCGAGGTAGCTGGATGACTATGCTAAGCGACACGAGTGGGCGGCACAAACACGTGACCCATCTAGGCGTGAAACTGCAGTGGCAGACAGGATGGCAGTTTGAAAAACTAGGCCCCAAACTGTACATAATGCAAAGAAAAAAAAGAGGTGCAAGATGGAATTGTCCTTGGGCCCTCCCACCCACCCTTATGTTGTATAAACAGGACATGCACACTTTAACAAACCAATCATTTCAGCGCCAGGGTCTGCCACACAACTGTGGCTGAAATGATTGGTTCGTTTGGGCCCCCACAAAACAAGCTGGCAATTAATGTGTCCCTGCACAAACTGGCTCTATGGAGGCAAGATGTCATCCTCATCCTCCTCATCCACCGATTCCTCACCCTCTTCAGTGTGTACATCCTCATCCTCACAAAGTATTAACTCGTCCCCACTTGAATCCACCACCACAGGTCCCTCTGTACCTTCTGGAGGCTGGTCTCCCTGGAAGAGCTGATAATTCATTTTGATGAACATCATCTTCTCCACATTCTGTGGAAGCAACCTCCTACGCCTTTCGCTGACAAGGTTCCCGGCTGCACTAAACACTCTTTCGGAGTACACACTGGAGGGGGGGCAACTCAGGTAAAATAGAGCCAGTTTGTACAGGGGCCTCCAAATTGCCTCTTTTTCCTGCCAGTACAGGTATGGACTGTCTGCCATGCCTACTTGGATGCTGTCACCGATGTAATCCTCCACCATTCTGTCAATGGTGACAGTATCATATGCAGTGACAGTAGACATGTCAGAAATTGTTGCCAGGTCCTTCAGTCCGGACCAGATGTCCAAACTTGGTCCTGCCTGCCCTGCATCACCGCCAGCGGGTTGCTTAGGATACCTAAGTTTTTTCCTGGCAGCCCCAGTTGCAGGAGAAAATGAAGAAGGAGCCGTTGACGTGTCACGTTCCGCTTCAGCTGACAGTGTGTTCACCAGCAGGTCTTTGCACCTCTGCAGGCTTGTGTCGGCCGGAAAGAGAGACACCACATAGGCTTTAAACCTAGGATCGAGCACGGTGGCCAAAACGTAGTGGTCTGATTTCAACAGATTGACCACCCTGGAATCCTGGCAAAGCGAATGAAGGGCTTCATCCACAAGTCCCACATGCCGAGCGGAATCGCTCCGTCTTAGCTCCTCCTTCACTTTCTCCAGCTGCTTCTGCAAAAGCCTGATGAGGGGAATGACCTGACTCAAGCTGGCAGTGTCTGAACTGACTTCACGTGTGGCAAGTTCGAAGGGCTGGAGAACCTTGCACAACACGGAAATCATTCTCCACTGCGCTTGAGTCAGGTGCATACCCCCTCCTTTGCCTATGTCATAGGTGGATGTATAGGCTTGTATGGCCTTTTGCTGCTCCTCCATCCTCTGAAGCATATAGAGGGTTGAGTTCCACCGCGTCACAACCTCTTGCTTCAGGTGATGGCGGGGCAGGTTCAAGAGTGTTTGCTGGCGCTCCAGTCTTCGGCACGCAGTCGCTGAATGGCGAAAGTGGCCAGAAATTTTTCGGGCCACCCAAAGCGTCTCCTGCACGCCCCTGTCGCTTTTCAGAAAATTCTGCACCACCAAGTTTATTGTGTGAGCAAAACATGGGACGTGCTGGAATTTGCCCAGATGTAATGCCCGCACAATATTGGTGGCGTTGTCAGATATCACAAATCCCCAGGAGAGTCTAAGTGGGGTAAGCCACTGGGCGATGATTTCCCTCAGTTTCTCTAAGAGGTTGTCGGCGGTGTGCCTCTTACTGAAACCGGTGATACACAGCGTAGCCTGCCTTGTAACGAGCTGGCATTTCTGAGATGCTGCTACTGGTGACGCTGCTGCTGTTGCTGCGTAAGGTGATACATCTACCCAGTGGGCTGTCACAGTCATATAGTCCTTAGTCTGCCCTGTTCCACTTGTCCACATGTCCGTGGTTAAGTGGACATTGTGTACAACGGCATTTTTCAGGACACTGAGGACACTTTTTCTGACGTTTCTGTACAGTCTCGGTATCGCCTGCCTAGTGAAGTGGAATCTAGACGGGATTTGGAACCGGGGACACACTACCTCCATCAATTGTCTAAATCCCACTGCACTAATGGCGGATACCGGACGCACGTCTAACACCAACATAGCAGTCAAGGCCTCAGTTATACGTTTTGCTTCAGGATGACTGCTGTCGTACTTCATCCTCCTCGCTAAGGACTGTTGGAGGGTCAATTGTTTAGTAAAAGTAGTGGTGTTCCTACTTCCTCTCTGGGATGATGAACGACTCCCAGCAGCAGCAACAGCAGCAGCGGCAGCAGTAGGCGTAGCAATGCAGGATCCTCCGGAGGAATCCCGGATAGGAGAGTCAGTCATGCCAGTGACATGGCCTGCAGGACTACTTCCGATCCTAACTAAGGAGGAAATTGACGAGGAGGGAGTTGACGGTGTGGTTTGCAGGCGCTTGGATACAACAGGACAACGGGATTTAGGTGTCCCTGGACTGCTTACGGTCTTAGCCAAAGTTTCTGAACTTGACAGTAACTTTTTATGAACGCGCTGCAGGTGCCGTATAAGGGAGGATGTTCCTAGGTGGTTGACGTCCCTACCCCTACTTATTTCACCTTTACATATGGTACATATGGCAAGACAGTTGTTGTCCGGATTTGGATAGAAATATTGCCAGACCAAAGAGGTGGAATGTTTGGTCTTCTGCCCAGGCATGACCGTGATGGGCTTTTTCATCCCACGGACAACAACTGTCTCCCCCGGAGCCTGATTTAAACAAACCACATCACCATCAGAATCCTCCTCGCCAACTTCCTCCTCAGCGCCAGCTACACCAGTATCCTCATCCTGTTGTACTTCAACAGTGACATCTTCAATTTGCATATCAGCAAGTGGACTGTGGGTGCTCCTTTCAGCACTTGCAGGGGGCGTGCAAATGGTGGAAAGAGCCACCTCTTCCCGTCCAGTGCTGGGAAGGTCAGGCATCGCAACCACCACCACACTTGGACTCTCCTTGGGGATTTGTGATATCTTCTTAGAAAGCACAGTTCTTCGCTGTGCTTTTGCCAGCTTAACTCTTTTGATTTTTTTAGTGGGAGGAGGGCTTCCATCGTCATGTGAAGCTGAACCACTAGTCATGAACATACTAGGGATCGACCTTAGCCGTTCCTTGCCACTCCGTGTCGTAAATGGCATATTGGCAAGTTTACGTTTCTCTTCAGCTGATTTAAATGTCTTTTTCAAGGTCATTTTCCTGAACTTTGCCATTTGGGATTGTATGTGCCCTCTACTATGACATTGGGCATCGGCCTTGGCAGACGACGTTGATGGCATGTTATCGTCTATGTCATGACTAGTGGCAGCAGCTTCAGCACTAGGAGGAAGTGGTTCTTGATCTTTCTCTATTTTATTTTTATCGGAGAAAGTTTGGTCCTCCATTTATGTTATATCGATTTGATATATACGTGCGGCTAAACACAGAAAATAATTTTTTTTTGGGTTTGGACTGGAGTGTACTTTGTGGGTTACAGCACCCTTTAACGGTCAAGCCAGCCGGCCCTTTACTTATGACACAGGCGCACGCTTGGCACTACTTTGTTGATGCACGTGCGGCTACTGCGCACACAATTCACAAACACAGAAAATAATTTTTTTTTGGTTTGGACTGGAGTGTACTTTCGGGGGTTACAGCACCCTTTAACGGTCAAGCCAGCCGGCCCTTTACTTATGACACAGGCGCACGCTTGGCACTACTTTGTTGATGCACGTGCGGCTACTGCGCACACAATTCACAAACACAGAAAATAATTTTTTTTTTGGTTTGGACTGGAGTGTACTTTCGGGGGTTACAGCACCCTTAACGGTCAAGCCAGCCGGCCCTTTACTTATGACACAGGCGCACGCTTGGCACTACTTTGTTGATGCACGTGCGGCTACTGCGCACACAATTCACAAACACAGAAAATAATTTTTTTTTGGTTTGGACTGGAGTGTACTTTCGGGGGTTACAGCACCCTTTAACGGTCAAGCCAGCCGGCCCTTTACTTATGACACAGGCGCACGCTTGGCACTACTTTGTTGATGCACGTGCGGCTACTGCGCACACAATTCACAAACACAGAAAATAATTTTTTTTTTGGTTTGGACTGGAGTGTACTTTGGGGGTTACAGCACCCTTTAACGGTCAAGCCAGCCGGCCCTTTACTTATGACACAGGCGCACGCTTGGCACTACTTTGTTGATGCACGTGCGGCTACTGCGCACACAATTCACAAACACAGAAAATAATTTTTTTTTTGGTTTGGACTGGAGTGTACTTTCGGGGGTTACAGCACCCTTAACGGTCAAGCCAACCGGCCCTTTACTTATGACACAGGCGCACGCTTGGCACTACTTTGTTGATGCACGTGCGGCTACTGCGCACACAATTCACAAACACAGAAAATAATTTTTTTTTGGTTTGGACTGGAGTGTACTTTCGGGGGTTACAGCACCCTTTAACGGTCAAGCCAGCCGGCCCTTTACTTATGACACAGGCGCACGCTTGGCACTACTTTGTTGATGCACGTGCGGCTACTGCGCACACAATTCACAAACACAGAAAATAATTTTTTTTTTGGTTTGGACTGGAGTGTACTTTGGGGGTTACAGCACCCTTTAACGGTCAAGCCAGCCGGCCCTTTACTTATGACACAGGCGCACGCTTGGCACTACTTTGTTGATGCACGTGCTGCTACTGCGCACACAATTCACAAACACAGAAAATAATTTTTTTTTTGGTTTGGACTGGAGTGTACTTTCGGGGGTTACAGCACCCTTAACGGTCAAGCCAGCCGGCCCTTTACTTATGACACAGGCGCACGCTTGGCACTACTTTGTTGATGCACGTGCGGCTACTGCGCACACAATTCACAAACACAGAAAATAATTTTTTTTTTGGTTTGGACTGGAGTGTACTTTCGGGGGTTACAGCACCCTTAACGGTCAAGCCAGCCGGCCCTTTACTTATGACACAGGTGCACGCTTGGCACTACTTTGTTGATGCACGTGCGGCTACTGCGCACACAATTCACAAACACAGAAAATATTTTTTTTTTGGTTTGGACTGGAGTGTACTTTCGGGGGTTACAGCACCCTTAACGGTCAAGCCAGTCGGCCCTTTACTTATGACACAGGCGCACGCTTGGCACTACTTTGTTGATGCACGTGCGGCTACTGCGCACACAATTCACAAACACAGAAAATAATTTTTTTTTTGGTTTGGACTGGAGTGTACTTTCGGGGGTTACAGCACCCTTAACGGTCAAGCCAGCCGGCCCTTTACTTATGACACAGGCGCACGCTTGGCACTACTTTGTTGATGCACGTGCGGCTACTGCGCACACAATTCACAAACACAGAAAATAATTTTTTTTTGGTTTGGACTGGAGTGTACTTTCGGGGGTTACAGCACCCTTTAACGGTCAAGCCAGCCGGCCCTTTACTTATGACACAGGCGCACGCTTGGCACTACTTTGTTGATGCACGTGCGGCTACTGCGCACACAATTCACAAACACAGAAAATATATTATTTTTTTAGCACTTGGGGGGAGCACCCCTGATGGACAGAGCACCCCCTGGACAACACTACAGCACTCCTTTAGGACTGGGACACTGCACAGGACTTTGGAGTGGACACAGCCCCTATGGAGAACTGACTGCACAACACAGTCCAGCCAGCCCCTATGGACTTTGAAGTAGTGGACACAGCCCCTATTAACAACAGCAGCACAACACAGCCAGCCCCTATGGACTTTGAAGTAGTGGACAACAGCAGCACTACACTACACTACACTACACTACACAGCCCTAACTCCCACCCTCCCTCTTCACTGTCCACAGCCGAGTGAGAAAATGGCGCCGACGCGGGTACCTTATATAGGATCCAAAACCCGCGAGACTCGGAAGGCGGGATGATGACGTTTTGCCTTGATTTCAGATCCGAGTCAGGCGGGAAAAGTCGAGCCTGACTCGGATCGGACTCGGATCGGGGGGGCTCGGGGGGGTTCGGATTTCAGAAATCCGAACCCGCTCACCCCTAGTAAATACATATTTTTTTTGCATTTAGGATAAATACTGGCTGCTTTTACATGTAGCCCACAAATACTGCACAGCTTTATTATTACTCTACAATTTAGATGTCAGTTTGGACACCTCCCTCCAACATCTAAATCTCTTTGCACATTTTAAATCTGCCTCACCTGCAGTGCAGCATGGTTTTACCAAGATGATCAGTTGAGAGCGATATCTCTCTCTATTCCCAACTCTGAATAAGGCCCGTAGTGTAGTATGCAGTGGCGTAACTAAGGTATTTGGAGCCCAGGGCAAGTTAAAAAAACAGCCTGATAAAGTGGGCTATATATATATATATTATATTAGGGATGAGCGGGTTCGGATTTCTGGAATCCGACCCCTCCCTGAGCCTCCGCGATCTGAGCCGGGAATCGAGTCCGACTTGGGTTTTCCCACCAGACTCTAATCCCGGAACGAGGCAATATGTCATCATCCAGCTGTCGGATTCTCATGGGTTTTGGATTCTATAAAAGTCCCGTCATCACCGCATTTTTCATTCGGGCTGTGGAGCGTGCAGGCTCGGGAGCTGTTGGCTACTGTTGTGAAAACTTTTAATAAAGTACCACTACTTATATTATATACATTACATACTGGGCTGGCTGGCTGGCTACTATGAAGAGGGAGGGAGCTGGGAGCTGTTGCTGACGCTGACCATATGGGCTTGCTGGCTGGCTACTGTTGTTAATATACATAGGGTCTGGCTGGCTACTGTTGTCCATATAGGGGCTGGCTGTTGTCCTGTCCTCTCTTCACCCACCCCCAGTGTGAAAAAGAAATATATATATTTTTCTGTGTACGTGCCGTGTTAGCCACACCTGTCATCGGCGTAGGTAGGTGTGCAGGGATGCTGTGCTCCTGTCTGTCAAGGGGCTGCTGCCCAAAAATACAAATAATTTTTACAGGGGCTGTCCTGTGTGGTGTAAGCTGCCCTTCATCAAAATAATTTTTACAGGGGCTGTCCTGTGTGGTATATGCTGCCCTTCATCAAAATCATTTTTACAGGGGCTGTCCTGTGTGGTGTATAATGCCCTTCATCAAAATATTTTTTTACAGGGGTTATTCACTCCATAAAAATAATGCACTCCATAAAAATAATGGAGGACAAAAATTTGGAGGATAAAATCAAGAACCACCTCCTCCTAGTGCTGAAGCTGCTGCCACTAGTCATGACATAGATGATGAAATGCCATCAACGTCGTCTGTAATGTCCAAAAAGCCAAAGTTCAGTAAAATTACCCAAAAAAATAATTTTAAATCATCTGAGGAGAAACGTAAACTTGCCAGTATGCCATTTACAACACGGAGTGGCAAGGAATGGCTAAGGCCCTGGCCTATGTTAATGACTAGTGGTTCAGCTGCTTCACATGATGATGGAAGCCCTCCTCCTCCCGCTAGAAAAATGAAAAGATTTAAGATGGCAAAAGCACAGCAAAGAACTGTGCGTTCTAAGAAGATATCACAAATCCCCAAGGAGAGTCCAAGTGTGCCGGCGGTTGCGATGCCTGACCTTCCCAACACTGGACGGGAAGAGGTGGCTCCTTCCACCATTTGCACGCCCTCTGCAAGTGCTGGAAGGAGCACCCACAGTCCAGTTGCTGATATTCAAATTGAAGATGTCACTGTTGAAGTACAACAGGATGAGGATATTGGAGTAGCTGGCGCTGAGGAGGAAGTTGACGAGGAGGATTCTGATGGTGATGTGGTTTGTTTAAATCAGGCATCGGGGGAGACAATTGTTGTCTGTGGGATGAAAAAACCCATTGTCATGCCTGGGCAGAATACCAAAAAAACCACCTCTTTGGTCTGGAAATATTTCTATCCAAATCCGGACAACTGTCTTGCCATATGTACCATATGTAAAGGTGTAATAAGTAGGCGTTAACCACCTAGGAACATCCTCCATTATACGTCACCTGCAGTGCGTTCATAAAATGTTACTGTCAAGTTCAGAAACTGTAAGCAGTCCAGGGACACCTAAATCCTTTGTCCTGTTGTATCCAAGAGGTGGTCAAAATTGATTGGAAATGACTGGAAATAAATGTTATTGAGGTTAATAATACTGTAGGAACAAAAACAGGCCCATTTTATGTGATTTTAGCTGTGTTTATGATATTTTAAGAAAAAATCCAAAATCAAAACCGAAAAACAAAACACCAAGGAAAAAATCCAAAACCAGATTCAGATCCAAAACCAGGGGAGATCCAAATCCAAAACCAAAACACGAGGGTCAGCGCACATCTCTAGTTTGATTGGGCCCCCACAAAACAGGCTACTGTACCAATTGGCAGCTGACATTGCTGGCAATGATCTCTACATGCACAAACTGGCTTTACAGAGGCAAGAAGTTGTCACCATCATCATCCAATTCCTCACCCTCATCAGTGTGCACATAATTTTCACACAATATTAATTCGTACCAACTGGAATCCACCATTACAGGTGCCACTGTAATTTTTGGATGTAATTGGCATAGAATTTCTAGTTCATTTTGATGGACATAATCTTTTCCACACTTTGAGGAAGTAGCCTCCTACGCCAATCACTAATTAGGTTCCTGGTTGTGCTGAAAACTCTTTCTGAGCATACACTGGAGAGTGAGCAGCTCAAGTAAAGCAAAGCCAGTTTGTGCAAGGGCCTCCAAATTGCCTTTTTTTCCTGCCAGTAGTCAAACGGACTGTCTGACATGCCCATTTGGACTCTATCACTAAATTTTTTTAAATAGTCCTCAACCATTCTTGAATGGTGACCTATCAGATGGAGTCATGGTAAAGGTCTCATTAATTGTAGGCAATTTTTTTAGACCCGACTAGATGTCAAAACTTGGTTGTGTTGACTCATCTGCATCACCAGTGGGTCTTTTGGGAAAGTCTTGTTTTTTCTCAGCAGATGCACTTGCTGGAGAAACTGAAGGAGAAGCCATCGCTGCATTACGTGTGCTGACAATTTGCTTGCCAACAGGTCTTTGCATCTCTTCAGATCTGTGTCCGTTGGGAAGAAAGACACAGGACCTCATTCAGAGTCTCTCGCAAATGCGATCGCTCGTTGCCAAAAAGGGGTCGGATATTGTAATGAAGTGCTTGCACTGCGTCTCGTAAGGACGCCCACTATGTTTTAGCAAGCTACGGCAAAGTACACTTGCAAGTGTATAAAGACGCCCCCTTGCCACTCGAAACAGACATCATATTCCGGGAAACGAAGGATTAATCGGGACCATCAAGAGCCATCGGAGCTGCTTGCGGTCTTGAAAAATAAAGGATACCCGAGGAAATACTGATAGGACAGTAACATCATAAGTACACAGGGATTTCCACCCTAAGTGTTGTTTTCACGGCATAACTTCCCTTGTCATGCAAATATTAAATTCAGCATTAAATTTCCTTTCATTTGATATATAAATCATTGCACTGCATGAAGTGAAACAGTTTTTAGAAGCATTCGAAGTTGATAAACATTCAAATTTTGAAATGTGTCCGCAATTTTCGCCACAAGTGAATCTATACATATGTGTGTGTATGTATATATATATACATATATATATATATATATATATAAATTCGTCCAGAAGGCTGCACTCACTTGTAAAATCCAGGGTGCTCCATTAAAGACAATAAAGTCAAGATATAAAGAACAAATTTGGGCACTCACCATTCAGTAGAAAAATCATGTAATTACTCACAAGTCATTTCACAAAATCGACGTTTCGGTCCTAAAAGGACCTTTGTCAAGACCAAATTGCCACCACACAGCTACCATCCAGTAGACCCCTGGGCAAATATATGTATAGGCATTACTAGTGTAATATTTTCTATTCAGTTTGTCTCGTAAATGGACATGTGGGGCTGAAATTGGAGATAATAGAAGGAGTCCTTTGGGTTACTACTTTGCCTGGGTCAATTATTGGTTCTAATCTAACACTTCTCTCATGGGATAATTGATGCTTTATGTAAATCCACACTTATTACTTTCATATGCTTGAATCAATGCCTCCTACACCTATATGAGTAATATAAAATTGTAATGTTCTCATCTTAGGTTCAACACATTATAATTACCATTCATTGCAGATAACTGGTTGTCCCAGGCACTATTGCATTTTCTGTACAATTTGTCTTTAGAGGCTATATATATATTATTGGTTGGCTGCTTTCGATGCTTAGGGTGCAGTACCTGTAACGGTATGCTTACATGCTCAGTAAGAACAATGTATCAAAGGGGCACTGTGTGATTAAAAAAAATGCCATAGGGTGCCACTGCCATAGAAGCACTGTTTTGTGTGTTCAGGCCAGTGGTGTAGCAAAAGTCCCCGCAGACCCCGTGGTGGCTTGGGGGCACTGACGCCCCCTTCCATCTGTAGTGAGTGGCAGCCAATGGGGGTGTTATGTATAATGGAGCATAGCAGCAGAAGGCAATTTGCTTGGTGGCGCTGCCAGGCTCCAGCAGCCTGTCAGCTCACATTGATTGGACAGCAGCTGCCGGGAGCCGTCATCAGCGCACCACTCTCGAGAGTCCCCTTCTCTCCTGCACTGCGTGCACGTGACACGCATGGAGAGTGGGAGAGAGAAGCAAGCAGAGCACACAGGAAGAAGTCACTGACAGTGTGGTGTGAGTTGCTAAATAAAAAGTGAGGTGCAGCGGATGTATATGGTTTTGGATCTGTATCTCCTTCGTGCTTTGGCTCTGGATCTGGTTTTGCAAAACCACCCTCGCGTGTTTTGGTTTTGGATCTCAGTGGCAAACGCAGTATTTCCAGAGGGGGGTTTCCAAATGCTTAATTTTAAAGTGAGTGTGGCCTGTCAATGAAGAGGGCAGAATTAGCACTTAACTAGCTTTAATAAGCATCATACAAAGTGTATTGTGTGTAATAATTCCAGCATATACAGGACCATTGATCACATTAAGCCATTAGATGCGCCAGTAGGGCCATCCTGTCTGAGGTGAATGTATTTATTTTAGATGTGGGCACCATTCCAGACTTTCGCAGCAAGTTCAGGAGCCTGGAGGAGCAGCAGAAGAACCTAGCACTACCCTGGACATACTGTATATGTACATATTGGGCTCTATAGCAGTGCATCTCTAACAGTGCATGTTTTCCAGATCTTCTAGTTGGTGCACGGGTTATTTATTACTGGCTGATACATGTTAAAAGATCCACAGGAGGTGCTAATTATTTCATTTGTAATACTGAGAAGAACATGCAGCACTAGTAACAATCTATTATATTACTATTTCTATTGTGGTCATGATGTGGGCTGGGGAGGGGGTTTCCAGGCAGATGGAAACCCCCCGCTGCATTTGCATTTGGATTTTTTTTTAAAATATATAAAAACCGGTAAAACCACATAATTTGGGCCTGTTTTTGTTGTTACAGTATTATTAACCTTAATAACATTTATTCCCAGTCATTTGCAGTCAATTTTGACCACCTCACAGCTCACAATATTGATTTTTTAATCTAGGTTAGGCCTAGGGCCAAAATGTTGCATCCAGCTAGCTGCGACAGCACTGGGCGGCACTAACATTGGCCATTTTTAAAAAATGAAAGGGGCATACAGGAGATGCTGAGTGTGGCCATTACAATTTCTGGACATTCACAAACAATCAAATTCAAAATGTTAGGCAGCAAACACAGAAAAAAAAAAAATACACTTTTTATTTTTTTTGTCCAGAACTTTGGGCCCTGAGCCCTGACCGAGGCAGCAGCGATTGCCGACACAGGCAGCAATAGGTTGCTACTGTCTGATAATAAGTGCAGCTAATGCACACACAGAAAAAAAATACTCTTTTTATTATATATATTATTATTTTTTGTCCAGAACTTGGGGCCCGCAGCACCCCTGACCGAGACAGCAGCGATCGACGACACAGGCAGCACTAGGTTGCTGTCTGATGATAATAAGTGCGGATAACGCACACGCAGAAAATAAATTACCCTTTTTATTATATTTTTTTCATTTTTTTGTCCAGAATTTGGGGCCTGGAGCACCCCTGACCGAGGTAGCAGCGATCGACGACACAGGCAGCACTAGGTTGCTGTCTGATGATAATAAGTGTGGCTAACGCACACACAGAAAAAAAAATACACTTTTTATTATATATTTTTTTTTTTTTGTCCAGAACTTGGGGTCTGGAGCACCCCTGACCGAGGCAGCATCGATTGACAACACAGGCAGCACGCTACCAGCTCAGATGGACACAGCAGACAGCACCAGCCCAGATGGACACAGCAGACAGCACTAACCCAGATGGACACAGCAGACAGCACCAGCAGTGGGGACTCCTTATATAGCACAGACGAAAGCTTGCGAGCCGCAAGATTTCGTCTCTGAGGTTTTGCCTCGGTTTGAGATCTGGGGCCAGAGGGGGAACCGAACGCACATTTGGTTCTCGCCCCGGATCTCTAAATTCAGGTGGGTTAGGATCTCTGAGATCTGAACCCGCTCATCTGTAGTATATGGGGGCCTCATATTAGGGGCGAGTAGTGATGGGGATGTATGCAGGGCTCAGTAACGGCTGGGGGCAAAATGGGAGGCCATGGGGGGGCACCAGAAACTTTTTTGGCAGGGGGAAGCAAAATGTATGGTTACGCTACTGGTTCTGCCACTGTGTTAAAAACACTGTTTTGTGTTCACGCAATGTGTTAAAAACACTGTATTCAAAATTATATCATTAGGGTGCCATTACTAGGAGCACTGTGAGGCACTGTGTTGTGTGTTCAGGCACTGTATTAAAAACACTGTTGTGTGTTCGGGCAATATGTTAAAAACACTGTGTTGTGTGTTCAGCCACTGTGTTAAAAAAAATAAGCCATTAGGGTGCCATTACTATGAGTGCTGTGAGTTCATACACTGTATTAAAAAATAATGTCATTAGATTGCATTAATAGGAGCACTGTGAGGCATTCTGTTGTGTGTTCAGACACTGTGTTAAAAAAATTCCATTATTGTGCTATTACTATGAGTGCTGTGAGGCACTGCATTGTGTTTTCAGGCATTGTGTTAAAAAATTAAAATAAAATAAAAAAATGCCATTAGGGTGCTATTACTCTGAGTGCTCTGAGGCACTGCATTGTGTGTTCAGGCATTGTGTTAAAAAAATAGAATAAAACACTGTGTTGTGTATTGTGGCACTGTATTATAAAATAACATAATTAGGGTGCCATTACTGGGTGTGCTGTGAGGCACTGTGTTGTGTGTTCAGGCACTGTATTAAAAACACTGTTGTGTGTTCAGGCACCGTGTTAACACAGTGTTGTGTGTTCAGACACTGTGTTAAAAAACAAAAGCCATTAGGGTGCTATTACTAGGGCACTCTGTTAAAAAATAACATCATTGTTCAGCCACTGTAATAAAAACACTGTGTTGTGTGTTCAGGTACAGTGTTAATAACACTGTTTTGTGTGTTCAAAAACAAAAGCCATTAGGGTGCCATTACTAGGAGTGCTGTGATGCACTGTATTTTGTGTTCAGACTAGGGGTGAGCGGGTTCGGATTTCTGAAATCCGAACCCCCCCGATCCGAGTCCGATCCGAGTCAGGCTCGACTTTTCCCGCCTGACTCGGATCTGAAATCGAGGCAAAACGTCATCATCCCGCCTTCCGAGTCTCGCGGGTTTTGGATCCTATATAAGGTACCCGCGTCGGCGCCATTTTCTCACTCGGCTGTGGACAGTGAAGAGGGAGGGTGGGAGTTAGGGCTGTGTAGTGTAGTGTAGTGCTGCTGTTGTCCACTACTTCAAAGTCCATAGGGGCTGGCTGTGTTGTGCTGTGCTGCTGTTGTTAATAGGGGCTGTGTCCACTACTTCAAAGTCCATAGGGGCTGGCTGGACTGTGTTGTGCAGTCAGTTCTCCATAGGGGCTGTGTCCACTCCAAAGTCCTGTGCAGTGTCCCAGTCCTAAAGGAGTGCTGTAGTGTTGTCCAGGGGGTGCTCTGTCCATCAGGGGTGCTCCCCCCAAGTGCTAAAAAAATAATATATTTTCTGTGTTTGTGAATTGTGTGCGCAGTAGCCGCATGTGCATCAACAAAGTAGTGCCAAGCGTGCGCCTGTGTCATAAGTAAAGGGCCGGCTGGCTTGACCGTTAAAGGGTGCTGTAACCCCCGAAAGTACACTCCAGTCCAAACCAAAAAAAAATTATTTTCTGTGTTTGTGAATTGTGTGCGCAGTAGCCGCACGTGCATCAACAAAGTAGTGCCAAGCGTGCGCCTGTGTCATAAGTAAAGGGCCGGCTGGCTTGACCGTTAAGGGTGCTGTAACCCCCGAAAGTACACTCCAGTCCAAACCAAAAAAAAAATTATTTTCTGTGTTTGTGAATTGTGTGCGCAGTTGCCGCACGTGCATCAACAAAGTAGTGCCAAGCGTGCGCCTGTGTCATAAGTAAAGGGCCGGCTGGCTTGACTGTTAAGGGTGCTGTAACCCCCGAAAGTACACTCCAGTCCAAACCAAAAAAAAAATAATTTTCTGTGTTTGTGAATTGTGTGCGCAGTAGACGCACGTGCATCAACAAAGTAGTGCCAAGCGTGCGCCTGTGTCATAAGTAAAGGGCCGGCTGGCTTGACCGTTAAAGGGTGCTGTAACCCCCGAAAGTACACTCCAGTCCAAACCAAAAAAAAAATAATTTTCTGTGTTTGTGAATTGTGTGCGCAGTAGCCGCACGTGCATCAACAAAGTAGTGCCAAGAGTGCGCCTGTGTCATAAGTAAAGGGCCGGCTGGCTTGACCGTTAAAGGGTGCTGTAACCCCCAAAGTACACTCCAGTCCAAACCAAAAAAAAAATTATTTTCTGTGTTTGTGAATTGTGTGCGCAGTAGCCGCACGTGCATCAACAAAGTAGTGCCAAGCGTGCGCCTGTGTCATAAGTAAAGGGCCGGCTGGCTTGACCGTTAAAGGGTGCTGTAACCCCTGAAAGTACACTCCAGTCCAAACCAAAAAAAAAATTATTTTCTGTGTTTAGCCGCACGTATATATCAAATCGATATAACATAAATGGAGGACCAAACTTTCTCCGATAAAAATAAAATAGAGAAAGATCAAGAACCACTTCCTCCTAGTGCTGAAGCTGCTGCCACTAGTCATGACATAGACGATAACATGCCATCAACGTCGTCTGCCAAGGCCGATGCCCAATGTCATAGTAGAGGGCACATACAATCCCAAATGGCAAAGTTCAGGAAAATGACCTTGAAAAAGACATTTAAATCAGCTGAAGAGAAACGTAAACTTGCCAATATGCCATTTACGACACGGAGTGGCAAGGAACGGCTAAGGTCGATCCCTAGTATGTTCATGACTAGTGGTTCAGCTTCACATGACGATGGAAGCCCTCCTCCCACTAAAAAAATCAAAGGAGTTAAGCTGGCAAAAGCACAGCGAAGAACTGTGCTTTCTAAGAAGATATCACAAATCCCCAAGGAGAGTCCAAGTGTGGTGGTGGTTGCGATGCCTGACCTTCCCAGCACTGGACGGGAAGAGGTGGCTCTTTCCACCATTTGCACGCCCCCTGCAAGTGCTGAAAGGAGCACCCACAGTCCACTTGCTGATATGCAAATTGAAGATGTCACTGTTGAAGTACAACAGGATGAGGATACTGGTGTAGCTGGCGCTGAGGAGGAAGTTGGCGAGGAGGATTCTGATGGTGATGTGGTTTGTTTAAATCAGGCTCCGGGGGAGACAGTTGTTGTCCGTGGGATGAAAAAGCCCATCACGGTCATGCCTGGGCAGAAGACCAAACATTCCACCTCTTTGGTCTGGCAATATTTCTATCCAAATCCGGACAACAACTGTCTTGCCATATGTACCATATGTAAAGGTGAAATAAGTAGGGGTAGGGGACGTCAACCACCTAGGAACATCCTCCCTTATACGGCACCTGCAGCGCGTTCATAAAAAGTTACTGTCAAGTTCAGAAACTTTGGCTAAGACCGTAAGCAGTCCAGGGACACCTAAATCCCGTTGTCCTGTTGTATCCAAGCGCCTGCAAACCACACCGTCAACTCCCTCCTCGTCAATTTCCTCCTTAGTCAGGATCGGAAGTAGTCCTGCAGGCCATGTCACTGGCATGACTGACTCTCCTATCCGGGATTCCTCTGGAGGATCCTGCATTGCTACGCCTACTGCTGCCGCTGCTGCTGTTGCTGCTGCTGGGAGTCGTTCATCACCCCAGAGAGGAAGTAGGAACACCACTACTTTTACTAAACAATTGACCCTCCAACAGTCCTTAGCGAGGAGGATGAAGTACGACAGCAGTCATCCTGAAGCAAAACGTATAACTGAGGCCTTGACTGCTATGTTGGTGTTAGACGTGCGTCCGGTATCCGCCATTAGTGCAGTGGGATTTAGACAATTGATGGAGGTAGTGTGTCCCCGGTTCCAAATCCCGTCTAGATTCCACTTCACTAGGCAGGCGATACCGAGACTGTACAGAAACGTCAGAAAAAGTGTCCTCAGTGTCCTGAAAAATGCCGTTGTACACAATGTCCACTTAACCACGGACATGTGGACAAGTGGAACAGGGCAGACTAAGGACTATATGACTGTGACAGCCCACTGGGTAGATGTATCACCTTACGCAGCAACAGCAGCAGCGTCACCAGTAGCAGCATCTCAGAAACGCCAGCTCGTTACAAGGCAGGCTACGCTGTGTATCACCGGTTTCAGTAAGAGGCACACCGCCGACAACCTCTTAGAGAAACTGAGGGAAATCATCGCCCAGTGGCTTACCCCACTTAGACTCTCCTGGGGATTTGTGATATCTGACAACGCCACCAATATTGTGCGGGCATTACATCTGGGCAAATTCCAGCACGTCCCATGTTTTGCTCACACAATAAACTTGGTGGTGCAGAATTTTCTGAAAAGCGACAGGGGCGTGCAGGAGACGCTTTGGGTGGCCCGAAAAATTTCTGGCCACTTTCGCCATTCAGCGACTGCGTGCCGAAGACTGGAGCGCCAGCAAACACTCTTGAACCTGCCCCGCCATCACCTGAAGCAAGAGGTTGTGATGCGGTGGAACTCAACCCTCTATATGCTTCAGAGGATGGAGGAGCAGCAAAAGGCCATACAAGCCTATACATCCACCTATGACATAGGCAAAGGAGGGGGTATGCACCTGACTCAAGCGCAGTGGAGAATGATTTCCGTGTTGTGCAAGGTTCTCCAGCCCTTCGAACTTGCCACACGTGAAGTCAGTTCAGACACAGCCAGCTTGAGTCAGGTCATTCCCCTCATCAGGCTTTTGCAGAAGCAGCTGGAGAAAGTGAAGGAGGAGCTAAGACGGAGCGATTCCGCTCGGCATGTGGGACTTGTGGATGAAGCCCTTCATTCGCTTTGCCAGGATTCCAGGGTGGTCAATCTGTTGAAATCAGACCACTACATTTTGGCCACCGTGCTTGATCCTAGGTTTAAAGCCTATGTGGTGTCTCTCTTTCCGGCCGACACAAGCCTGCAGAGGTGCAAAGACCTGCTGGTGAACACACTGTCAGCTGAAGCGGAACGTGACACGTCAACGGCTCCTTCTTCATTTTCTCCCGCAACTGGGGCTGCCAGGAAAAAACTTAGGTATCCTAAGCAACCCGCTGGCGGTGATGCAGGGCAGGCAGGACCAAGTTTGGACATCTGGTCCGGACTGAAGGACCTGGCAACAATTTCTGAC
This sequence comes from Taudactylus pleione, assembly GCA_031769625.1. Classification (NCBI taxonomy): domain Eukaryota; kingdom Metazoa; phylum Chordata; class Amphibia; order Anura; family Myobatrachidae; genus Taudactylus; species Taudactylus pleione. Next base: position 1,550,755 of record JAUIMM010000017.1, on the reverse strand, counting down.
ATGTCTACTGTCACTGCATATGATACTGTCACCATTGACAGAATGGTGGAGGATTACATCGGTGACAGCATCCAAGTAGGCATGTCAGACAGTCCATACCTGTACTGGCAGGAAAAAGAGGCAATTTGGAGGCCCCTGTACAAGCTGGCTCTATTTTACCTGAGTTGCCTCCCCTCCAGTGTGTACTCCGAAAGAGTGTTTAGTGCAGCCGGGAACCTTGTCAGCGAAAGGCGTAGGAGGTTGCTTCCACAGAATGTGGAGAAGATGATGTTCATCAAAATGAATTATCAGCTCTTCCAGGGAGACCAGCCTCCAGAAGGTACAGAGGGACCTGTGGTGGTGGATTCAAGTGGGGACGAGTTAATACTTTGTGAGGATGAGGATGTACACACTGAAGAGGGTGAGGAATCGGTGGATGAGGAGGATGAGGATGACATCTTGCCTCCGTAGAGCCAGTTTGTGCAGGGACACATTAATTGCCAGCTTGTTTTGTGGGGGCCCAAACGAACCAATCATTTCAGCCACAGTTGTGTGGCAGACCCTGGCGCTGAAATGATTGATTTGTTAAAGTGTGCATGTCCTGTTTATACAACATAAGGGTGGGTGGGAGGGCCCAAGGACAATTCCATCTTGCACTTCTTTTTTTTCTTTGCATTATGTACAGTTTGGGGCCTAGTTTTTCTAACTGCCATCCTGTCTGCCACTGCAGTGTCACTCCTAGATGGGTCACGTGTTTGTGCCGCCCATTTGTGTCGCTTAGCATAGTCATCCAGCTACCTCGGTGCAACCTTTTGGACATGAAAACACTATTGTGAGGTGTGAGGTGTTCAGAATAGACTGGAAGTGAGTGGAAATTAAGGTTATTGAGGTTAATAATAGCATAGGAGCAGAGAAACCAACAAATTCTGTGATTTTAGCTGTTTTTATGCTTTTTTAAAAAAAAATACAGATCCAAAACACAAAACCCAGAACCCAAAACACGGAAGGGTGGTTTTGGCAAAACCAATCCAGATCCAAAACACGAAGAAAGATCCAGATCCAAAACCAAAACACAAAACACGAAAAGTGGCCGGTGCACACCCCTAGTTCAGACACTCATTACTCGGAGTGCTGTGAAAAACTGTTATGTGTTCAGGCACTGTTTTAAAGAAAATTAAAATTAAACACTATGTTGTGTGTTCAGGCACTGTGTTAAAAACAATTAAAATAAAACATTGGTTTAGGCACTGTTTTAAAAAAATAAAATAAAACACTGTGCTGTGTGTTCAGGCACTGTGTTAAGAAAAAACACTATTAGGGTTCCATTAAAGTGAACCTGCATCTTTTTTCCACTAGGAAATCTTTCACTGCAGTATACCATATTGTTTAATATTTGCCCCCAAAAATAGCATACTCTTCTGTATTTGAGGCTGCTGCACCCTAAAAAGACCTGTTTGCTTTGATGAGTTCCAGTTATATAAAGAAAAAAATATTTTTTTTCCTGTTGTTGTCTAAAACAAAAAAGCAAAGTCTTTTCTAATTGAATTTAAAAAATATATTGTGTATTTATTTAGTGCATGTTCAGGTAAATTACAAAGCATATATTACTGTTACTGTATGCGGTGGTGTCCTCCATCATCTACACCTCAAAACAATTCTATAGTTTAAAAAAATTATTTCTTCGCTGGTATCAAAAATAAAACCAATGTATCAGTTGATAGCAGAGCAGGAGCACCAACTCACTACTAGTGCTGCATCTGCTGCCAGTCATGATGGTACTTCAACATCTACTAAAGCCAGTGGTCAAAGGGAAAGATGGCTTAAGAAAGGGCACCTAAAATCTAAACAATATTTCACAATATTAAAGAAAACATCACCTCTAAATTAAAGTTTACTGGCGAAAAAAGTGCCAACATGCCATACACGACACGCAGTGGCAATAAAAGCCTCAGGCCACACTATTTCTTTGAGAATGGTAGACCTTCTACTACTGTTTCATGCACTAGAATGCCGTTGCAGAAGTCGGGGCCAAACACAGTCAGGCATCTTCTCAATCCACACATGTAACACCTCGCTCTTTAGTCTAGAGGTTGAAGAAAAAGTTGCTAAAATTCAGAAGTAGGATGTTGTTTGTGTCAAAGTAAGTCATCCTCCAGTAGCAGAAGTTCTTGCCTGTGAGAAAATGAAGGCCATTGTCATGCCTGGCAATAAGACCAAAAAAGCCACCTCTTTTGTGTGGAATTATTTTTACCCAAATCTTGAGAACATTTGTCAAGCCATCTGTACCATTTGTGGGACCAAAGTAAGTAGAGGAATGTTAACCATCTAGGAACTTCTTAAATCATGTGCAGCGAGTTCATACAAATTTGTGAAAATCTTACAAACTCTACAAAATAATAACAAGCAGTCCAGGATCAGTTACCAGCAGCATGGGTAGATCCCAGCACATGCAATTTTCACCACCAACACCTTCATCATCAACCTCCTCATTAATAATAGGAGGTAGTCCTCTTGCATCCAATTTACGAAGGCTAACTGACGCCTCCCCTATCCAGGATTCCCTAGAAGAATCATTGCATGCTAGGTCTTCCTGCTGCAGCTGAATCATCATCACCGAAGGGGACTGTGGCAAGATGAAAGCTAGGTGGTGATAGTGAGCCATGGATTCTGTGTGGGGCTGGAAGGATCTTCCCGCATCGGGAAGAAAAAGGAGGTGCGATCACACCTAATGGCTGCCGAGTGGAATCAGTCCCAGGATGACTGAGGCAGAGTAGTCAGACCAGTGGGCCTTGGAGCTGTGAAGGCCAGGAGGCCCTGTCTAGACCTGCAGGTGACAAGAAGGACCACAAATCTCTAAGACTGTGTCTATGTGAAGTTATGGCAGTCAAGCCAGCCCAAAGGCCTGTGGGCAGACTTGTGAGAGACAAGACTGAGAGTTTTGGAGAGACTGTTTGCATGCACACTAGCTGTCCATTATAGATAGGGGTAATGGTGGGTTCCAGTGAGGATGAGCTAATATTGTGTGATGATGATAACAACACTGATGAGGGTGATAATGATTACAAGTATAGAGATGATTAATATCACTGTTATCCACATTAAACCCATTGGTAGTTTGTTTTATGGGGGCCCAAACAAACCAAAAACTTCAGCCACAAAAGTGGCAGTCCTGGTCGTCGAATTGCTTGGTTTGTTAAACTGCATGTCCTTTTTAATATACATAAGGGTGGGTGGGAGGGCCCAAGGACAATTCCATCATGCACCACTTTTCATCATGGGCTTTGCCAAGATTGTGTGTGTTTGACAAGCAGTATACTGTATATTACTGTACTTTACTGGAACATTAATTTTCTTTTGTATCGTGTAATGCCATCCATCACCAGCTTCCCATCCAGGCATATAGACCCGTTTCCTGCAGCTTCTCAGCAGATACAGACTAGTATCATCAAATCATATCATTAATAATTAATTATTCAGTTTGAGTAAGCTGTTACTCTGCCTTGAATCCTTAGGAATCAATCTCATTTGGATTTTGGATGGTTGTTTTTTGATAGTGTTTTTCATGTATCTGATTTGTTGTTCTTTCTAGTTATTCTGTAATCAATCAATTAATCTATTCAATCTCATTTGGATTCTTGTAATTTAATGTTTTGTTCTATTTATCATTTAATTGGTGTATCAATCAATCAATCAATCAATCCTTTACCTGGCTTCCACTAATACTACAACCTCCATTTACTTGTGCCTCTGATCCAGTTCTTGCTTTATGAAAACATTTTTAAAGCATTTTATAGTTTATATTAAACTGCCATCCTCTCTGCCACTGCCACTATGTTTCCTAGATGTGCTGCATCCTTTTAACTACCATGTCGCTTAATATATCCTGTTAGCTCGCTGCAGCCTTTGGCCAATAAACTGTAAACAATATTGTGAGGTGTTCAAATTTGACTGGAAATAACTGGAAATTTAACAAGTTAATACTATAAGAACAAAGACAAGCCCAAATTACATGACTTTAGCTGTTTTTGTCAAGTTTCAACTAAATCCAGTTCCAGATCCAAATCTAATACACTTGAGGGTGGTTTTAGCACAACCAAAACATGGGGGTACACACACATCTCTAATTGTGGGCAAGTTCAGCTAATAGACTGCAAAGGAGTCCCAAGATAATTGTTGGTCGATGACCAAAACCTAAAAACACCCACATGATAATGTGGTAATCAGTTAATCTGATTCTGTACCTGCCCAATGAAATCTAAAAGACAATTTTTTTAGGGGATAATGTTTTCAAATTTTCTAATCAATTTAATTAAAGTAAAACTCTCCAAAATATCTCACGTGGTCAACATAGTGCATTCAATGAATAACTCTTATGTACAGTACAGTGATCCAAACATGTATAAACCCTAACAGACAGTGGGATTAAGTGCAAATGGGGCGAGTTGCCATTACAACAGCACCACAATTCACACCCCTTGTGGCCTGATCTCACACAGTACTCACAAGTTTTTGCCTACAGTTCTATGGGACTGCGAACAAAAATCTGCAAGTCCGGTGGTACCGAAAGTGCGGCATACAGCGGCGTGAGTAATTTGCTCTTAATTTGTTCGAGTTCAATGAATCAGAAAGGAATGCAGTCACTGAGAACCAAATATCAACTAAAGACTGCTAGCAAAATCTGAGAATTGAGTCTAGAAACTTGTATTTTGTTTGTGTTAATTTATACTGTATAAAGCAATTTGTGTAGTGTCTATGAATGCAGTAGATGCTGATTGAGAAAACAATGAATATTTCTTAGGTGTAATTGTGCAGTGACCTTAAATGCTCACAATCACTTTATCTACCTATGCGCACACATTTATACGCACACACAGTTTTCTGTGTAGGTGTTTGAGTAGGAGGAATTTGTCACATAAGTTTTCTTGAGTCAGAAAGTGATTTTAAAAGCAGAATAATTTTGTGACTACACAATGTCTGTCTTTATAAAATATTTATTTTATTTGAAAATATGTATTGTTGCGAGTGGTTAATGAAAACATGGTAAGATCCATTTTTTCCATTAAAGATAGTCTCTAACTGTGTGAGCTTAAATCATAGAAGAATATGTACATAATTGTGGGTTCATTTTCGCTATACCACATAAGTGCAAAACAAATGGAGGACATTCCAGACCATTATTACCCTCCCCAGGAGCAAGGCGTCTAATAATTTGCAAGGTCACAAAGGAACCCAAGGTAACTTCTAAGCAACTGAAGGCCTTTGTTAATGTCCATGAGTCCACCATCAGGAGGACACTGAACAACAATGGTGTGCATCGCAGGATTTCAAGGAGAAAGCCACTACTCTCCAAATAGAACATTGCTGCCCATCTGCAGTTTGCTAAAGATCACCTGGACAAGCCAGAAGACTATTGGGACAATGGTTTGTGGACAGATGAGTCCAAAATAGAGCTTTTTGGTTTAAATGAGAAGCATTATGTGTGTAGAAAGGAGAACACTGCATTCCAGCATAAAAACCTCATACCATCTGTGAAACGTGGTGGTGGTGTCATGGTTTTGGCCTGTTTTGCTGCATCTAGCCCAGGACGACTTGCCATCATTGATGGTACAATGAATTATTAATTATACCAGAATATTCTAAAGGAAAATCTCAGGACAAGGCCGTAACTAGGGCAGTGCAACCAGTGCCATGGCACAGGGCACCGCAGGGCAGGGGGTGCTGTTTGGGCCTGTCAATTTTCCTGTTTATTATCATTCTCACTTGCAGCTTCCTCTTCTTTTATCCCCAGCATCTCCTGGCTTTCCGTATCTCTTTTCTGGCCTTCCCCATGAGGCCATGGCCCTTTCTCAGGTGCATTATCTTATGTCCCTATTTAAAAAGTGGGGGGAAGGGGGGCACCAATGCTCTCTCTGGCACAGGGCACCAAAAAGTCTAGTTACGGCTCTGTCTCAGGACATCTGTCCATGAGCTGCATCTAAAGAGAACGTGGGTCATGCAGCAAGACAACGACCCAAAGCACACAAGTAATTCGACCAAAGAATGGTTAAAGAAGAATAAAGTTTTGGAATTCCAGACCTTATTACAATCAAAATGTTGTGAAAGGACCTGAAGCGAGCAGTTCATGGGAGGAAACCCACCAACATAACAGAGTTGAAGCTGTTTTGTACAGAGGAATGGGGTACAATTCCTCCAAGCCAATGTTCAGGACTAATCAACAATTACCAGAAATGTTTAGAAGCAATAATTGCTGCACAAAGGGGTCATACCAGATACTGAAAGCAAAGGTTCACATACTTTTGCCACTCACAGATATTGGATCATTTTCCTCAATAAAAAAATGAGCATGTCTAATTTTTTTTATCATGTTTGATTTGGTTCTCTTTATCTACTTTTAGGAGTTTGTGTGAAAATCTGAGGTTTTAGGCCAAATTTCAGCTGAAATATAGAAAATTCTCAAGGGTTCACAAACTTTTAAGCACCACTGTACTCCATACAGGAGACAGCTGAAGTTGGAATTGTCTGCAGACTCTTGGAATGGAGATGGTGCTGCAGAAGAGAACACAAACTTGGGCTAGTGCCTGGTACTTAGTGTCTGGGTACATCTGCCAGAAGTACATACTGTACAGCACAAGTCACCAGCTGCTGTGGCAATAATTGAGACGTAAACTGCATCCATTCTTTCTAAAACCCAGTTTTTTACATATTCTACATTTTTTTTTATAAAAAAGCAGGAGTTGTTGGTAATCTGCACATAATTGGGAGGTCTTGTTCTCTTTTGCGGGTCAAGTACAACACTGGTGGCTGAGGGATTATTGAAGGGCACAATGATTTGGAAAGCCAGTAAATTTAAGGGCCAAAACCATGTACATCTAAGCCAACCTAGGCTTGCAACTTGTTTTTGTTAGCTGGAGCCAGAGCCAGCACTATCTGACCAATCTGGCTAATTGTTGGTGCGGGCATGGCAGTCATACAGCTGCTTTTACTTGACAGGTGTTATCAGGTAAAGTCAATTAAGCAGACTCCAGGATAGGGAAGTCATTGCCACTAAAACCTCCTTCCTAACTCTCACAATATAATGGGCCACACAACTGACATCTATGCAAGAGTATGAAGGGAGAGAATCCTATCAATTCTTCTGGCACCTTCTTACAAGGAATGAGGAACTTTGTAAATAATGCTGAACATACACTGTCTAATTATTGGCCTAATCAGCAAATAATCATCTGATCGGGCCAACAACTGTATATTGCTGGGAATGATCAATAATTATTGGTCTGTTGGACACACTGAAATTGTCCCATAGATCTGATAATTGGTCAGCCACATACTGTATGGCAGTTTATGCACTGCCGCGGACCACTGCCTGTGTATAGGGGGGTTGGTATCCCTGCGCACTGGATTCTGTTTGTGATGGTGCAGGGGTGCTGCAGTTTGGGGTACAGGTTGCCCTGGCCTCGATAGATAACCTTATAGAACCAATTTGCTGCTAACTGCGCTCTCCCCTCTCGTGGGTCTGCAGTGGTTGTGGGGGGGGGGGTAATAGAGAGTCTGATTGCTGGTGACCTAATTTATATTAATCAATCAATGTGAAGCCCAGTTGCTTAAAAGGTAATTTAATTGAATATTCATGTAGCTTCTAATGATACAATGTTGTTGTGGGTATTCTGGCCACAAATGATACAATGTTTCTGTGGGTAATACAGTTATACAGTGTAGTCACAAGCATGCAGTGTTATACAACATGTCCAAAGTGATCAATGATACTGTCCCTGCGGAGCAGGTAGGGGAGTGCTCCTGTGAATTCCAATGTCACACTAATGTTCACTGTCTCTCGACAGTGACAGTCCTAATACTCCTTTCTGTAGTTCTTATTACTGTGCTCCGTTCAGACTGGTAGCACTGTTTATCCTGTTAGTGGCAGTACCTTAGTTTATAGTTGGAGAGGCGGCGTCCCGCGTCTCTTGATGTCCAAATTGTACCTCTTCATCCAACGTGTCTTCCTGCTGATGTTGTGGATCTGGGGAATTAGAGTGGTTGTGCGGCTCATATGGCAGTCTTCTCCATCGGGTGACAGTGTTCAGGTGTACCAGGTGATGGTATCTCCGAATGTGTCCATTCGTGGAGGTGCCTGGCTCTGGATGTTGCAGCTCTCTTCAGACCCTCCACAGGGTCCATCGAGTGACTCCTTCCTCTGGCCTGTGTGTTATGCACATCTCGCTCAGTCCTGGCCACTTCCGGGTTCAAGTCACGTGACCGTGGATGCTGGAATTTGCGGCGTTAACTTGCAGGAAGCTGGTGCAGTTGGATGGTGTTTGTTGTGTGGGAGATGTGTTCCACACTGCCTGTGTATGGCCACAATATCTGATGGGTTTAAACCATATTTGCCTAACCTCCCGAAATGGTCGGGAGCCTCCTGAAAAGTGGGTGTCACTCCCGACCCCCCGGAAGAGGAGGCAAGTCTCCCGGCCGGCGTAGCCCACCCGCACACCCCACTTGCGTTCACTCGGCCCCGCCGGCGTCACCACTTACCTGGTCAAAGGGGCTAGGTCAGGGAAGCTGATGACGCGATTCGCGCTGAATCGTGTCATCCTGGCCCTGCCCCCGGCTATATATATGCGTTGTGTAGTGGGGGCGGGGCCGCGATGACATGATGATGCAGCCACGCCCCCTGTTCCACCCCAAAAAATGGGCCACGCCCCCTTTCTCCCCCACTGCTGTGCTGAGCTGGCTGCCTCCTCCCGGAAGAGGCAGCCAGATTGTCGGCAAGTATGGTTTTAACGTGTCAGATAAAATGCCTGTTGGTTTGACAGACATGGTCTGTCCTCACTCATGATTGATGCAAGTTTGGTTCTGACAGTAACACTGCCACTTGACTCTAATGTCCACACAGTGGTGTTACTAGGGGGTGTGGATCGTGCTGGGTGTCACACCAAACTGATGAATCCCCCTCAGTGACCATGAGGGGGGCGTTGCACTTTGATGTTAGTATGCAGTGCTCGGTTACCGATCACTGATAAGGAGCTGGCAAAGCAGGGAGAGTCTTTGGGGGAGGTTCAGCATTTCCCAAAGTGCTGGGCATGCCCCCATAGTGCTGAAACCAGGGGAGGGGGCGGAGGTTTCGCACGGAGACTCCCCCTCTATGCAAAGCCACATCCTCCTTTCAGATGTGAACACCTCTGATGCACACAGGGGGTTTACTGGCCGTACCGAGTGGGTTGATGCTAGATCCTATGTGCAGAAAGGACCTCTGTGACGTATCAACCACGTGAACGCTGCAGGAGGGCTGGACCGCTCCTGCGTTACCATCCACGAGGGCCTAGAGGAGGAATAAATATTTGTGGCGAGCAGACACTTTTGGTCCCCCGTTAGCATCCCCGCTCCTCCCCCTTTCATACCGGGTCACGTGGGTGTGACATCACAGGTCCCCTGCAGCCCTCTATTCTAGTCATAACCGTACTGAGTGTCATCGACACCAGTGACACCACTGCCTCCACATATCATAATTTTGAAGTAAAAGAGTTATACGACACAGCAATATAAATTCCACTAATTTATTGCCCTCCACAACGTGATGCCTGAGGTTTACCCTTTGTAATCACATTACTGATTTGCTTTACTGAACTTTTTTACTGAAACATACAGTAATAGAGGTATGACCATGCTTTATCTAACTTGCACAGGAAAAAATGCATAAAATATTTATTTGCTAAGTTTGCTCCTGAGTTGATTTTCAGTGCCTAGGTTTTGAATGTTCATGTATAGTTATCTTTAAGTATTCTAGTTTATTTAGAGCACTGAACCCCCAGCGTTTGCTTCCTACTTAGTAAGGTCTCAAGTCTCATTTTTAATGCACTCATTATTACATATTACTCCTTCAAATGGCCCTTCTCTCAATACTCTATACTCTCTCTGGCAACATTTTCACATCTGCTTCATATCGGCACTTGCTTTAATATGAAGTGGTAAACTTGTGTGTGATTTAGAATTATAAGAGACCAATACACATAAACTGTATGGAGGTTACATGGTCTTCTCTAACTTGCATCGGTTTCCTCTGTGTGTTCCAGTTTCCTCCCACATTCCAAAAACATACTGGTAGGTGAATAGGATTTTGGCAAGAAAAATTATAGGGAACATTGGGCCTGATTCAGAGCCGCTCGCAAGCGGCCGCTCATTCGCTATGAGCGATGTTCGCACAACTGCGCATGCGTATGGGTCTTAATGTGCATGCGCAAACCAGTCATTGCAGTCGGAAATCGAGCGCTCGCAAAACAGCGAGGGGATGCTAATTTGATTGACAGAATGTACCGTTTGTGGGTGGTAACAGGGGAAGGTGCTTGAAAACGGGGAAGTGGAGATCCGAACGCAGGCGTGCCTAACAGTAAAAAGGGCGTTTAATGGGAGTGTATAATTAGTAAAGGAGCGTCATCGACCACGTCACTTGGTTGTCTTTTAGCCTGAACTGCTCCCAGTGATTGTGGTAGGAAAAAGCTACCACAAGCACTGCGAGCAGTTCAGATGCCTTTCGATGTACCCTATTAATCAAATAAATACCGGAAATAACGTGTGATGCGAACGGCAAAGGGGCGTCTTTACAAAATAGCGAGCGCATTTTTCGTTCGCTCGCTCAGACATAGAGGCGTTAACAAACCGGAATGAGCAAGCGCTCAATTTAAACAGCCGGCCCCTTTTTTGGAACGACCGTCCGCAAATAGCATCCGGCTCTGAATCAGGCCCATAGATTGAAAGATCCACTGGGACAGGGACTGGTGTGAATTACCAAATATTGTCTGTGGAATATGTATACACTATATACTGTAAATAACTGTTAATAAATAAATACATATGCATGTAGAATTGTATTGGCAGTTACCATCCCATCAGAGTTCTCTATATGGGAAACATAACCTACTATAAGATCACTGCATGGGAAAGATAATCTAATATAAGTCTAGGGGATGAATTGAATGACAAAATTTGCACGCCAGTGGTGCCAGATTCAAAATGTTAGCAGCAAACTCTGATGAACTCGCTGCCCTGGCCTTTCGTTGGACAAGCTCTATTCTTCACATAAGCTTTCCAATGCCAGAAGACACCACAACTGCACCACCCAGGGCTCCAGGAATGTCAGCAACTTTCCCCAGGCCGACTCCTTCCAAGATATATGAAACTGTTTCTCCAGTGATTTTCCATGAGCTGCATTCAATGGCGTTTTTGTCAGGATAAGTTGTTGGAAATGTAGTGTGCAGGTGTAGATATTGTAGAGTTATGTAGGTACACACCAACAGATGACTCACACTATGAACAGCTACGTTATTTAACTAGTAGTATTGGCATTGAAGTATAGTAGGTACAGCCATATTCACTGTTACATGTAGAATGGTAATGGAGTGCTGCTTAAGGGGATCAGGGTTCCATACAGTTCACCAGCTGGTGAGTGTATCCTGCAAATGGGTAGTGGTGCAGAATGCTGGAACAGCATTAAATGCAGGTATTAACTGGGTCTCTCACAGGAGCTGAGTAGTAGACTTCTGTCTCTCAGTATGTCAATCTACACAGTAAAGACGAGTTGGCCCCTGCACATGCTCAGTAGCGAGCTCGAATGCCAACTTGAAACACGTCATGAAGCCTCTTTGGAGGGACAGAAAGTTTGAGTCTGCACAGTAGCACACTCCTTTTTCAACATAAGCCTCTTTCTCCAGCTCGTCTAAAGTGGTACCTCTTCACACTGCCACCAATGTCAAAGTAGAAGGTGCTTTCTATTAGGTGCCTGAGCAACATTTATCTACTGCAGTGCTTCTCAAATCCAGTCCTCAGGACACAATAACAGTGCATGTTTCCCAGGACAGTTGCAAAAGAGTATGTGCACAAGCTGACTTGGCGCATTGGCTATAATAATGACAAGGATCTCTAGATACATCAAGGGTATAGACCTCCCCCAGCCTAACAGCATGCTACTTTTCCTTTCGTCTTAGGTTACTAAATGACAATTTGCCTACTATTGCCCCTCTTACATCTAAGTCCCGGGTCTGACCTAGGATTTGGAACATGATCCCAAACTGGATCAGACCCGGGACAGACACCTGTCACATTGTGGCGCCGATACGGGTTATTTCCAGGTTGGCACCATTCACACTGCATGCACCCATGTGCAGTGAAACTCTTCTGCCGATGCTTAGAGATGACATCATCTCCAAGCACCAGGAAATTCAGATCCAGGGTTACCCGTGTACACTACAGGATTACACGGGTCATCCCCATGTTAAAACCTGCAATCTACCCGGGTTGGTTTGCCGGGAATTCAACACTGGATCCATTGACACCAAGCAGCAACCCTGGAAACTCAGCAAGAACCAGGGTTTTAGTTGCGGTGTAAAAGGAATATAACTTATTGCAGCAGGAGAGCTGACTGATGGACTATACATTTTACACATCCTGCCAGTAGCTTATATATAATGGGTGTATTGTGTGTGGTGCACACAGCCCTTGCATCCAAGGACCCTGTACCACCAAACATGCATCCGCAGCAGGGTCTCACCAGGTGCCTGGTGTCGCATGCTACAGCTACAAATGAGTGAGTGAGAGTGAGGCTCAGGGGTGGTTTTAACAAGAGAACACATGTGCAGATCCAGGGCTGCGGTGTCACTCACAGTGCCCCAAACACTGCAGCATGATGGACCTACTGCTGACATTGCAGGTGGTGATGGGGCGGCGACAGGCAGCGTCCCAGGGTATGTAATCCCTGTTCTCTGTGAATGCTGAAGCCAGTGTCCTTGGATGTAGCTTCGCTGGCTTCAGCAGCATGAATTTTCCAGTCGTCCTGGATACCCTAAGGGATACTCAGATGACTGAGATGATCCGATGCTGCATCCTCAGACACAGCTGCAGATCAGAGAAGCCGATAGGAGGCGTCTATTTACACAAGATGCATCCTGTGCACTAGCATATTATCCCACAACTGCTTTGTACAAAGAAACAGCAGCTGTATGGCATGCGTCCATCTCTGAGTAGGCCCTATATCCAGCATATAGGGAGCGTGGCCCATGCAAATGGCTTGCACACAGACCCCCTCATTTCTTAAAATGCCCTGGCATCCTGACATTGTTCCTTCCACTACCTCTCTATACCTAACTATACAGTCACAAACCAAGCACAGGATGACTGCAGGAGGACAACAAACCAATCACTCCAGGGTTCCTCTTGCATGAGTTGGTGGAGGAGATATTTCGCACATGTGTGAAATTTGGGCCTGATTCAGAGACATACGAAATGGCAATTTTTACGCAGATCGAGTAATTGTTTGCTAATGCGTAGGCGTGAACCCCACACTGTGCATGCTCAGCGATTGCATTGCAATTACGCACACACAGTAGCTACTCGCAAAGTGAGCGACATGTAGTCAGCGTTTGGGGGTGGTAACGGGAGGGGGTTTAGAAAAACACAGTTTTTTTAGTGCTTGCTTAAATTAGTGGTTGCATTCTCCTGTGCAGCATAAGAGCTCTCTCTGTGTCAGGAGAGCTGCAGTGTTTGCAGCTGGTCAGACTTGACTTACATGCTGCATGACTGCCCGATGTGCGTCGATGTTAACAATGTTTACACTGTTGCACATCATCATATGGATATGAGAAGGCAGCAATGGGCATCCCCATGCTTTGGAAGACATTATCATATTTTAGCACCTGGATCCGTTAATGTATGCAGTTGTGTATTCATTACCGCCCGTCTCTGAATCAGGCCCAGAGCTTTCACAGCTAATATTTATTAGCACATTCTGCCCATAGGCTGATATCTGCATACAGGAAAGCATTGAAAGCAAAAAAAAGTATGCCTTATGCTGGGCATACACTATACAATTATCTATCAGATATCTGTCCTATCTAGCTGGTTGTAATGTAAATCTGGTAAGGTATGGGAGCAAATGACAGTCGATCAATTCAAACAAAGTTTAACACTGGCATTTGGAATGGTAACAAAGGCTAATTAGTTAAATTAACAATTTCTAGTGTTATGGATCAGTCCCAGGTTCTCAGGTATTACCAAGGGATTTAAATCAAATACTGCCATGACACCCTCCTCTTTCTACAAATAAATAGTTGGATACCGAAAATGATCTTTTAGAGAAAAGGAATCTAGCGTATCTTCCTTGGCCATCTCAACAACTAAAATAATCCCAACTAGACAAGCTCAAACTATAAACTTCATGCTAAGGGGTTGATGTAACAAACAGTGAAAAGAGTGGAGAAGTTGCCCATAGCAACCAATCAGCTTCTACCTATAGTTTTCTAGAATGTACTTGACAAATGCTACAGTACCACAAAGCTGGTTGATATGGGCAACTTCTCTACTGGTCCATTTCACTCTTTTCACTGCTTGATACATCAACCCATTAATCACTGAGTCGGGATAATCACCTCTCAGGCTCAGCCCTTTACCACTGTCTCCTTTAGGAAACACTCATCTATCCCACAAGACTTTTATAAAAATTTGAATTGGTTTGATAAAGCTCTAACATACAGTTGGAGAGCTCCCAATGCAGGTTTCAACTACCTAGCCTACTTCTACTGACTCCTCATGGACCCTATCTGTAAGTCTAGGTAAAGGCATAGATGCTCTAGTAAGAGGACCTGTGAGTACATGAATACCCCTTTCATCAAAATCATGGGTTTTTGCATATGAAAGCACATCGACCCAGGATTTTGGTATGTCTGAAAACAAAAAACTCTGCTCTTTACTAAGGTCAGGCTGAGTCCTGGGAATTTCCCATGTCTAAAGTCTGAAAGACGTATTAGGGAGAGTATACTGGGTAAAATGGCTAAGTGATCAATTAACTTGGCAAGTAAATAGAATGCTTTTAAAATATACTGTATATTAGGTTGTAACTGGTATCCAAAACTCTCTATATCGTATACCTAAATACCACACACCTGTATGGTTGTCCTGTTAACCAGATCTGGAACTGAATAGTAAATTTGATTGACAATATTACTAATGTCAAACTAGAGGTGGATCCCTTTCATCAAAGAAAATAACTTTTCTTAGTTGTTGAATGGTCCACACCTGATGTTCTTTAGCTCAGATGAGTTAGGGCATTATTTGATATTTTTTCAGAAGTGTCTTTTTTCGTGCTTTATAGCATCTCAGACCAACTACTTGAAAATGGCCATAGACGGTATGAGTTCAGGCATCAATATCTGCCTTTGTTGTCCATTGTCACAAAAGTTCAGAGGATGTGACGTACCGATCGGTAAGACTAATGCTCCGAAGAACTCTAATGTTCATTTGTCTTCCTTGGGCACCTTGATCTTTGAAGATCATCAGAAAGCATTTTTTGCATTTTCTGATAATTCTTCACAATATTCTTGTTCTGCTATAAACACTATAAGAAGGTGATTTTCCTGGTCAGGCCTCAGAGATGCCTTCAGTGCTGAGGGGCACATGACGAAGCTACTACACAATGCAGAAAAACATCTTGCTCAAGTTACAGTATTCATATCAAATACTGAATGGTAATTGGTCAACAAACAGCAACAACTGCTTCTTGAAACTATTTCATGGCAGCAAACCCACACCCCTTCCTTGACTGTCATTTAAGTCATTATTAGATCAATAAACTAGAAACCACTTAGGTTATTTTTATACTTTGTTGCATTGTAAGCAGAATATAGAGCAGGAAGATGGTAATGGAAATTGGGTAAAATACAGATCAGTAGATTTCTGTGTTTTCTTGTGCCTGCTGTCCAACTAGACAGAAATTACATATATAGACAGATGACCAGAACTACTGTATTTCAGTGTAAGAAAAGGATTGCTTATCACAATAATTTACCTGAGGGGTTCTCATTTATCACACTTATAGCAGAAACTACAGCCACTCTCCTATTAAACTTGTCATTATTTATGACCTAAAGAAAAAAGGCAAAAATTTAGGGCTTGATTCTGAGGTTCAAACTTTGACAATATTTATGCAGATCGAGCAATTGTTTGCCATTGCGCATGCATGAATGCCACACTGCACACATGCAGCAATTGTATTGCGCTCATGCTTTCACAAAGAACTCACATAGCGAGTGACAGGCAGTCAACGGGGGGGGGGGGCTCTAGGCTAATTGAAGGCGTGTTGGGACCATTCATAATTTAGCTATTGCGATCACCTTCACAGCATGAGAGCTCTCTGCATGTCAAGAGAGCCGCAGTATTTGAGGCAGGTCAGACTTGACTTACAAGCTGCGTGGCTGCCCGATCTGGGCAGGAGGAACGAAGTCAGGGTCTGCATATGTGGTTGCAGATTTCTTGGCCTTGCAAGTGACCAGGAGCTGGTAACTTGCAAGGCCAAGGTGGTAAGCTTCTACTTTCGCAGTATGGCCAAAGTAGCAACCATTGCGACCGATGGTCGTGATGGTGATCCCAGGCTGCTACCTCAGTTTTTTAATTGTGCTATATGAATTTTCATGCTATTAATGTGTTATAATTGTGCTATTTAATAGCTAATTCATGTCTGTATGTATTAGCTATTACATTATGTATTCAATTTAACAAATTCAAGTGTATTCAGGTCACTTGAATTTTATTACATCATGAATCGGGCCCTTGGAGTGCCGTGTCTTCTGTCTGGAGTATGCATGGATGATCAGGATTCAGGAACGGCGGTCAGATGTGTATAATATTTAGAGTGCCCGCAGTTTTGGGACTCTCTCTCTTTCTCTCCATATAAATATATAATACAGTATGTATATTATATATGTATATACTAGAAATGATCTCTGAGAACCAGACCCACTTGAACTTCCACATCCGAGGCGAGAACCGAGCTCAGCTCAGGTTTTCCCACCTTACTTGGATCTCAAAATGAGGCAAAACGTCATCCTCCCTCTGTCGGATTCTTGCGGGTTTTGGTTTCTATAAAAGTCCTGGTGATCGGCGCCATTTTCAGTCCGGCTGTGGAGAGTGAAGCTAGCACACGCGTGTAGTCAGTGTCACTAGTGTAGTTAGTTAGTTACAACTTGTCCACTTACTGTGTTGACCAGTCGGGGTCTGTGGCTGAAGGCTGCTGCTGTGTTGTCCATAAAGAGGCTGGGGCTGCAGTATATAAGGAGGGGCTTCAGTGGGTGCTGCAGCTGCTGTGTCACTTGTCCTGTCAAGCAAGGGGCTGCTGCTGTGTTATACATAAGGGCTGCTGCTGTGTTGTCCTGTCCATCAAGGGGCTAGGGCTGCAGTCCATAAAGGGGTGCTGTGTTGTCCAGAGGGGTGCTCTGTCAATCAGGGGTACTCTTCCCCAGTGTAAAAAAATATGAAAGTGCTTTTTTTCTTTTGTGTGTGTGCGTTAGCAACTTAGACGCGCTATTATTGATTGGTGACACTGCCGTCTAGACCGCAGTTTATTATCCATGTATTTGTGATTCTGCACTGCAGATGGTCTGTCCACACTCAGCATGGGTGCTTTGTTGTCCATAAAGAAGGGGTAATGTCTGTGTTGTTCATCAAGGGGCTGCTGCATCGTTCAGGGGTGCTCTTCCCCAGTGTTAAAAAAATATTAATTGGTGACACTGCCGGTCAGGCCACAGTGTAAGTTTGCTGATATGGAGGACGATCTACGAAGGCCGATGCCCAAGGGCTTAAGTCAGGTCTATTAAAATCAAACAAGCAATGTTTTACAGTGTTAAAGAAAAAAAAATTAAAAGCTAAGGCCCTCATTCAGAGCCGTACACTCTGAGCAGAGCGCACGCTCTGAATGAGGGCCGCCCTCCATAAAAATGGAGCGTCCTCCTGGACGCTCATATAGCTGTGGGTCACCACCCACAGCCTATACGAGCATGCAGTTTGATGGCCGCGATGGTCGTGACCATCGTAACTGCGAGCCGGAGCCTGCGGTTGAGGTTTTCAACCGCAAGCCCCGGAGTGATTTTGGCTCTATCAGAGCCAAAATCACTCCCACTGACATCACTATTGATGTCAGTGGGCCGGCTTCTGGCGGGAGGCGTTCCCGTGGGAACGCCCCCGTCAGGGAGGCACGCCCCGGCACGCCCACCAAAGGGGGCGTGCTGTCAATCAACATCGACAGCACGCCCCCTTTGATCAGACACAACGAGCGAAGGACTTTCCTTCGCTCGTCGCGTCTGGCGCATGTGCACGACGGAGCTCCCTCCGTCGTGTGCATGCTCAGTGCAGACCATCGACCCACTTGCGAGCGGACAGCCGCTTGCGAGTGGGTCTGAATCAGGGCCTAAGTTAGCTGCAGATAAACAAAAACTGGGCAATATGCCATTTACTACATGAAGTGGAGAGGAAAGGATAAAGCCTTGGACTTTATTTATGACTGGTGGTCCTGCATCTTATGGTGATGTAAGCTCTTCTCCCTGCTGGATGCTCTCTGGGGCTTGCGGAAGATGAGACCCTACCACAAGTCTCGTCGCAAGCCGCGATGGTCTTGACCATCGCGACCATCAACCTGGCCGCTCGCTAAAGCTGTGGGTGGTCACCCACAGCTTAGCGAGCGGCCAGGAGGCCGGCTCTTTTTACAGATGCGGCCGCCCTCATTCAGAGCGAGCGCTCGCATTTTGCGAGCGGCTCTGAATGAGGTCCAGAGGCATCACACCTTGCCTATGCTTGCATCTTCCATCATTGCTGCTAGTCATTCTGTGACACCATCTGAGGAGCTGACACCCAAATACCAGAGCATCACCCCCTCGTATGGTGTCACCCGGTGCGGCCTGCATCCCCTAGTGACGCAACTGCACATAGGGAAAATATTTTTCTAGGGATCACTGTCCCAATACATCACAATAGAACTCTGATAACAGGCAAGAAAATACAGTGACTTAATCTCTTTTATAGATTATACACTAGTGATCATCTAGAATTAGTAAAATCCATATACATTCTGACAGTGGGCCTGATTCAGAGCCGGACGCTATCAGCCGTTCGCTCGTATGCATCCGATTGTTTTAAACCACGCATGTGTCCGGTTCTCATTGTGCATGTGCGGCCAGATCATTGCGGTCAGTTTTCATTCACTCATTTACACAGCGAACAGGAAGTGACCTATGTAATTTGATTGACAGAATGTTCCGTTTATGGGTGGTAACGGGGGTGGAGATAAGAAAACGTTGGCGTGTCCAGCGTACATGGGCGTACATGTATTATTTTGTGCGAACGTCCAATTTGGACGTTTTTTTGGATATGTCACTTTGTGATCCAGTTTCCATTATGATTGCTCGTTCAGCTTGTGGTAGGGTATTGGATCTCGCAAAGACGATGGTCTCTTCGTAGCTCCCTTAGCGAATCGATGTTTTGCTATTCTCCTTTACAAGGCACAACACCAATCACCTAATAATTGGATCACTTGCGAGGTGATTTGCAATGGCCAGGGTATATTAGCTAAATTTGGAACGTATGTTGTGTTCCTATTTGTTTGTTTTTAGAAATCACAGCAATCACAAAATAAATGTTTTAATAAAGGTAAAAATGTTAGATGTTTTTCTTGTATTCCGTACGCATGTTGTTGTCAGATATTTTTATGGTTTTAAAAAGCCCAACACCTTTTTTTTTTATTTTTGTTTTTAACATTTTTTTTAAAATCCAGAAAGACAATCAGCTACTAATTGCTTGGCTTGTGTTATTGTTTACTTACCTGTTACCTTTTGTTTTTTTAACTTAAACATTTTTTTAAGTATACGACCTTTGTTAAGTAATTAATTATGTTTGTTACAGTCCCTTTTAGCCATTTGAGAATGAATTAGACAATTTTTATTGGGTTATTGTTTTTTTATTTGTAAATAAATAAATGTTCACATTTTTTGCCAAAATTAGGGTAATTTTACAGTCCAAATATTTTTTATGGGACTTCAAATATATAAAGTAATGATAAAAAAAAAAAAATTCACAAGAAAGGAGAGGGAGGGTTTGAGGTGCAAAAATATGGGGCAAACACAGAGATGGAATGTAGGGAAATTTGCCAGTGTTGTCAACGCCTTCTCCCCTGCTTGGCTTGATGTTGGAGGGAGCATGACTTTGTCCGTCTGGTCGAACGCCTTGCCTGGCCAGAGGTAGCTGGTGTTTCCTCTGGCCTAGGCATAGGGCTAGGCATATTTGGAGGGTTGGCTGATGTTGTGCCAGAGGTGGAGGGCCCTGATGTTCCGGCAGGAAGGGAGGCCGGCTCCAACATGCGCAGGCTGACGAGCTGCTCCAGGGCATTAGCTAGTCTGACATTGGCCGCAGCGTTTTAATCCAGGGCGTCCGCCACCCGTAGCAGATTGGCGTCCATCCTCATCAGAATCTCTGTGTTTTTATCTGTTTTCTCATTGAGATCTGAGAGAAGGGCCACTGCCTGCGAGGGGGAAGGCCCTGGACTGTCCGCCACAGGGTCTCCAGACGGAAATACAGCTTCCTCCCCTGCGGAGCCAGCAGATCTACTGTGGCCAAAACTCAGTTCTGGAGCACACTCGTCCTCTTCTGTGCCTGTGTGAAAAAGAGAGATCATACAAATATTAGTACATTTTTAAGTTTTCCAAAACAAAAAAAATTAAACAGTTTTATCTCAATGACCTGTGGGAACATGTGGAGCCGCAAAGTCTGGCATGTCTGTGTCCATGTTGGACACGGCAAACACCTCCTCTTTCTGCACACACCCCTGTGCCAGCTCCTCCAAATTGGTCAACTCCAGTGACACAGGGGTTGGCCCACCACCTGTCCCCCCTGCATGCCTAGCCTTATCAGCCAACTTTTGCTTTAGCTGATATTTGAAGTCACTCCATCTGTTGGTACAAAAAAGTAATTTTACATTTGAAATGTTCCTCAACATTTTGGGACTTAGGTGAGAGCATTTACGTACCGGCGTTTGACCTCTTTGGTTGAACGGACAAAGTCACCAACTCCATCGACAGCACTGGCTATGTCCTCCCACAGTTTCCATCTCTGGCTTGCACCCATATTTCGTGCACCTGTGCCAGGTTGTCAATACAGTTTTGCACCAAAACCTCCATCTCCTTTCTTTTGAATTGCGGCTGCCTTTTTCTTTTAGTCCTGGCCTGGGTACTAGGCCCCGCAGCCTCCTCATTGTCAGTCTCCACACCTTAAAATAAAAAAAAAATGATTTTGTAATTTCTACTTTTTTTTAGTTTTTTTGGGTTGTTAACTTTCATTTTGGAGCTACTTACTTTGTTGCCCAAGATTTTGGCTTTGCTGCTGTTCTGTGGACATGATTCAATCCTTGAATTCAGCAGACCCATTGTGTGCTCTCTTGACATTTTTATAGATGCGTGTGCATTATACGGGTGCATCTATTGAGCATCATTGATTTGAGCAGGAAAGTTAGGTCTATTTAAGGCTTTTTTGTGGCCTTGTTTCGGGGTGGGTTGATAGAAGTGGTTGGTGGATGTTGGCGGTGCGGAGTTGTTTGTGAAGGTGTTGTCGAGTGGTTGGTTTTTTTTTTGCGTTTTTGTAATAAGCCTTTTTTTGGGTTTTGAGGTAAGTTTGGTGGTTCGCTTTTTTTCTACTTTTTAAAAAAAAAAATTTTTATTTTTTTTTCTATTTCAGTTTTTGTTTTTTACATTTTATCTCCTTTCGTCTGGTGGACTGCATTTCGAGTTTCGGGATCGTCTTTGTACGGTAAGTGTTTATTGAGATACATTAGACCCTGTTTATTGTTAACATTTATCATGTTTTTTTAAGGGATCTCATTATGCATTATTTTTTTATTTTTGCCCAAATGATTATTTGGCCATCAAAAATGCGAAATGTCTGGCATATATTTTGCACAGCTCCTGTCTGTGGCGTTAGCATACCATTTAGCAGTATTTTTTGCCCTCTATTGCGTATATTTTGCACAGCTCCTGTCTGGCGTTAGCGTACCATTTTGTGGTATTTTTTGCCCTCTATTGCGTATATTTTGCACAGTTCCTGTCTGGCGTTAGCGTACCATTTAGCGGTATTTTTGCCCTCTATTGCGTATATTTTGCACAGCTCCTGTCTGGCGTTAGCGTAGCATTTAGCGGTATTTTTTGCCCTCTATTGCGTATAGTTTGCACAGCTCCTGTCTGTGGCATTAGCGTACATTGGATTAATAGAATAAAATCGGACAATAACAACATCAGTGTAGTGCATGCATTCTTTATATTTTGGCCATGGGCTTTTTTTTTTGGGAGTTTTTATTTATGTTAAATCTAATTCGTAGGTTTTCTTCAAGATGCCACTACCTAACCCTGTAAGATTCTTCTTAATGTGTCAAAAAGATAAGTATATTTTCTTGTTTTTAAATTTTAGAAAATTAACTACATTGTCTAACATTTCAGATTGATGTTGGGCGAATTATAGTGGCAATGGTCCACGACCCCGACCAACCTGAACATCCTCCTAGGTGTAGGCATCATAGGCGTGCAAGGCCCCAGATATTTAGAGCACGTGTCACCCTTTTTGGAATGCCTGATGATGTGGTTTTACGGCGGTATCGCCTACCACCCCAAATCATCCTAGACACTCTTTCATTAATAGAGAGTAATCTTGAAAGGCAAATTAACAATCCAACAGCAATACCACCACTTACGCAGTTAATGTCGGTGTTACATTTTTGTGCCTCAGGATCCTTCCAGACCACAGTTGGGATTGTTGCAGGCATTTCCCAATCCTCCTTTTCAAGGATCCTGAGGGCGGTCATGGATGCACTGTTTAAGCACCTACATCATTTTATTAATATGCCATTGGATATGGGTTCCCTTAATGTGGTGAAGCAGAAATTTTACCAAATTGAAGGCTTCCCACATATCATAGGGGTTGTGGACGGCACTCACATACCACTTCAGCCTCCAGCAGCGCTGGAGGCCATATTTAGGAACCGCAAGGATTTCCATTCGATGAATGTAATGGTGGTATGTGATGCCTCCCTCCAGATCCTGTCCCTGAATGCCAAATATCCAGGAAGTGCACATGATTCATTTGTTATCCGGCAATCAGGGCTTTGGCACAAATGAAACAACCTACAAGCTGGTGACACATGGCTTCTGGGTAAGTGGTACCCCTAATATTTTAAGCAAACACTGTTGACTTAGAAATGGTACTGAATGCTTGTTTTTTTTCACAGGAGACAGTAATTACCCTTGCACGCCCTGGCTGCTCACTCCTTATTTGGTTCCCACACCAGGGCCACAAACTCAATATAATTCCGCACTTACTGCCACAAGGCAGGTGGTGGAGCGTTGTATCAGCCTTTTAAAAGGCCGATTTCGATGCCTCCACCGCTCTGGTGGCGACCTCATGTATTTGCCGGCTATGGTTTCCAAAATTGTGGTCCTGTGTGGGATATTTCACAACATCGCCATAAGGAGTGGGGTCCCAATGCAGCCAGAGGATGCCTTGCCTGAGGATGGCCCCCCTGAGGTTGGTCAGAGGAGAGTGTCAGGGGGGGCCATACGTTATGAGGTCATTTCCCGCTTTTTCAGGTATTTGAATTTCCTTGGTTTTACATTTGTTGACATTGTGAAGACTGAAAATTATGTGTGTTTACTATCCTATATTTTGCATTTTAACCTTTTTTTTATGCAGAATCCAAACAACAACCTTCTTACTTCCTGAAAATGCTCGCCTGTGACATTAATGACTCCAAAATGACCTTTACACCTGGACAAATGTGTTTCTTACCTGATTTGGGGACAACATGTTGGCATGCACCATCTTCAAGCAGTTCTTGATTTTTTGTTTCCATTCTTTGTGTGTATTTGCTTTTTATTGTGTGATATTTAATAATAAGCTACTTTTAAAATTATTTGTTTTTTTTTACATGAAAAACCAGCAAATGGACATTACCTTTTAACTTAATTTTGTTTTTGTTTTTTTAATTTATTTTTGGGGTTGATAAAAAATTAAAAAGCAACATAACAATTAACAACATGTTTGCATAGTGGGCCTACCTTTTCTCATTTTTTTTTTTTAACTTTTGGGAGTTGCAGGGATATTTTGGATTAACTAAAATAATTATATAAGGCATTTTTCTAAAAACATTATGGATTTAATGACAATTGGACCAATTTTTGGAATGTAAAAATATGTATTTAAAGTCTAGGAAAACACTTTTTTTGGTGAAAAGTTTAACTTTTAAAGAATACATACTCCCAGAATTTGGTATGCCACATTGTTTGCATTTTCCTATGCAAATTCCATAAACCCAAATGTTTACACCATAAAAATAAATAAAAATGACCTTGTGAGCTAATTTTGGAGTCAATAAATGAGATTGGTTTAAACAAAAAGCTTTTATTAACAAAATAGAATAACTCAAAAAATTAATGTCGCAGAAAGACAATCAAATGGTCCATTGCGACCAGGAGCTGCACCAAATGTCCTCTCATTGCCAATATCTGGCCCAAAATGGCTTGATTCCGCATCCTTGGATCTGTAGAAAGACAAATATGTTTTTAAATTAAATGTGATTTGTAAAACAAATACATACAAGAAAAACAGGATTATTTACACTTAAATAAAGTTTAAATATCATGCTCATTTTGATGCAAAACTATAGTGTTAACAAAAATTTGCTAAAATTACCAATTGGCACAAAAACACAAAAACATGGACATGAGAAGAGTGGTTTGAACAATCACTTTGGGAACTTAAATAATCCTTACACTATTTGTATATTGATTTTAGTGTATAAATTTTAAACATCACAATGAAACTTGTATTTGGCTCTGGCATATGTGGGGTTTTTTTTATTTTAATTTTTGAAACAGGAATAAATTGGGCCAAAAATTAAGACAAAAATTTTTTTTTTTTTAATGTTGGAGCTCAATTTTCCAAAAAAAACCCACCCCCCAAAAAATGGACTGCCCTTAGATTGTAAGCAGGGATACAACAGTGTATGCATATAGGGCACATTTTAACACAAAAATTGAAAACATCACAAAAAAAATACCTGCAGGTTGAGGGCCAGGTTGGCCCAGATCCTCTTCCTCCGAAGTGGGCCAGTGGCTGGGTGAAGACGGGGGAGAAATGTCTGTGGGAGATAAAGGGGAGGGGTTGGATTGAGGAGTGGGTGCATCAGGGGAGGGTGTGGGAATGTGGATGGGTAGGACAGGGGAGGGAGGGGTTATTTGTATTGGGAGCAGGAGAGGGAGGGGAAATAGGGATGAGCAGGTCAGGGGAGGGTGGAGAAATTTTGGAGGAGTGGGCAGGGGAGGAGATGGTGGGAGTTGGGGAGAGGGGTCGGGCAGGCCTCCGTCTATGTCTCAGGATCCGCTCCTGACCTAAATGATGTATAGTTTGTAATATTAGCAAATATGTATACCCAAAAAGATTTTAAAGCTCAAAACATGAAACAAAAAGAAAATATTAATCGTGAGGAAAAAAAAAAAAGGTCTCATTTAGGCCTAAAAAAACGCATACTGCACACGCATTAATGCAAATTTACATTAGCAAAGACAAAAAGTAACAACAGATTGTCAGAGATATATATAAACAATCCACTTACGCCGATGGATCCTCACCCGAAGATGAGCAAGCAGGTGTGGGGACCGGCATCGTAAATCGGACCACCGGCGTTCTAATTGGCTGAAATCCCATGGCCCGCAGCCTGCGCCACACCTCCGCGTATGCGCGACGCTTGCATTGGTTGGTGATGGGGGGCGGCATGTCCATTATACGGCGATCAATTATTTCCGTCAGCACCAGTAGCTCCCGCCGTGTGAAAGCACTGGCTCTCATGATGGCAATGGTTTTTTTTTACACAAATCAGTTTTATTACAGGGACCCCTAAATTTTGATTGGCTAATGTACTTTCATAAATAACATGAAGAATTATATTGGTTAATGTGTGAGTCATGTGAACAACCCCTAAAAATATATTGTGACTTATGATTGGCTTGCTGCATTCGGATGCGTTAGCAACAAGCTGGAAATAAAACAATTTCATAATTATCAACCAAAATAAAAGCTAAGAAACTGCCTTTGGATTGAAAAAAAAACAAGTTTCCCGTTAAAAGCGGACGGATTCTACGGACCAAAATGAACACAAAACAAACAATAAAGTTTATTGACATTCAAAAAAAAACAAGATTGAAAACTTTCGAGCAACAATTAAGTCAATTAAGGTAATGATTGCCACCAATCAATTCACGGATGTTTAACGAAGGAAAAACAAGGCAATCGACAAATGACAGGCCTACTTCCGGTCGTACTTGTGCGAGCGAACACTTCATCCAAAAACGAGTAGTGCGCTTGCTATTTCGGACGCTCGTTAGCTAGAGGAGGGGTTGTGGAAATATGGGGCGAAAGACTCACTACGAGCGACCACTCGTGCGAGCGCTTGGTTTGACATTTGGACAGACGTACCTCCTGCGGGCGAACGGCTGATAGCATCCGGCTCTGAATCAGGCCCAGTGTCCCTAATTTCAGTGACTATGACCTCAGCCTTTGATAATATACTGTATGTGTTACCAGTTTCTTGTTCATTCAAAATAATTAATTTGTAAAAAAAAAAGTAATCAACAAAGTTAAAATACCTGTAATTGTTGAAACACAACATAGCTTTACAAATACACTGTACTAAGAAAACATATGCGAACTATACATGGCCTACAATTACATTGTCCATTTTTCCTTAAATTGTAACATCTGAGAATATATATATATCGCCATATCTGCTAGAAGCAAGCAGGACTGTGACTTTGTATAAAGTTGTGCTCAGACTAGCTGCCCTTGATAGTTAGGGCTGAAGAAGTGAGGTAGTGCCCTGAATGAGGGCTAGGTAGTTTTTAATTTTCTGTTGCTGTATGCTGTGATCCCTCCATTACCGACCACAAAAGCAGCCCCCATGGTTTCTATAGAGGCTGCTATAATGGTGATATTAAAGCATCATTTATTTCTTGTAACCCAGACAAGATGTACGGAAACCCTTATTTGAGCACCCAAATACTGCACCACTGACCATTCTACAGAGCAAAATACCCCAGGAATGTTACTATATATATATATATATATATATATATATATATATATCACAGTCTGCCGGCACTCAATATAGGCAACTTGCTCCGGTGCTCCCAATAGGAAAAAATGCAATCCGATGAAAGAAAGGGCACTCAGAGACGACAATGGGTACAAAAATCTGTGTATAAACGTTCAAACGTTTTCAGGGACACAGCCCCGTCATCAGGCTGTATGTGTATGTTCCTGATGACGGGGCTGTGTCTCTGAAAACGTTCTCTCACAAACTTGCTGAACGGCTTTATTTAGCCCTGCATTAATACACCTGCGGAGAAATCAGCTTGGAATCCAATTCCCACGAGACGGTGATTCAAGCACACTTTACTCAGCCCTTGCATTAAGTTGGCTGAAAGGCTCCACTGAAGCTCCGTACCGATACAGTGTCGAATAAGACAGTTTAGGACTCTATCCACTGTAAGGGGGACATAATAACAGCAGGAGGAAGACTCCGGTAAGCATTATCAGATTATATGCTTCATATACACATCAGAGCAGCACGGTATACAAACAGCCTTTTGGACATCAGCTACTAATATGTACTTTTGGTTTCTTACTCTGATTGTGATGTGGTAGCTGAATAATCTGGATCAGAGACAAAAGGGAGCAATAAACTCCATCACCATTATTAAAAAAAGACTCCAAAGGGAAAAAGAATATTTTTAATTTTGTATATTTTTTATATAGGTATGAGCTCATATATACAAGGATCCTTTTTAATTCTCCACATGATATAATTGCCACATAATTGTGAGAAGCTTCTCCATTGCTACATATATTTCTAAAGTATAATTCATTGCCTTTTTCAACTTCATATACATATTGAAGGACATTGTTTTATATGTGTGATTAGAAGGAGTCAATAAGGACCGTTTTCTTATTTCTTGCAACAATAAACTACATTGTATTTATACAGAGGCCATTGTGTCTGTGTGCATGTCTTTTCAGCCTTGATATACTGTACCTATTAACTAGTGCAGCACTAATTTCTCTGGTAGTTGTTTCTCATGGTAACAGCTTTCTACTTAAGTAGAGGATCGGCTTTTCCTCACATGCAAAGGACTGTGATAAAACCGCTCCTACGCCTGTTGTGGAGGCGTCGGTGTGCAGGACAAAGGGCTTTTGATAATCAGGTGCCTGTAGGACCGGTTTGGAACACAGGGCCATCCTCATATTATCCCAGATGGCTTCAGTTGTTTTGGAACAGATAATTCTTTTTGGCTGAGCCTTCTTAAGGGTCTCAGTTAAGGGTAAAGCTCTGGACGCAAAATTTGGAATTAAACGGCGATAATAGCCTAACAGCCCAAGGAAAGTTCTCATTTGTTTCTTGGTGAAGGGTCTTGGCCAGGACTGAATCACCTCCACTTTAAACAGTTGGGAGTTTCAATTGTCCATTGGCAATCAGATACCCCAGGTAATTGGCCTCTGAAAGTCCGATGGTACACTTGGTTGGATTAGCTGTAAACTCGTGCCATCTTAAGCTGTCTAGCACTTTCTGGACTTTGGGTAAGTGTGTTTCCCAATCTTCCGTATATCTGACAATGTCGTCTAGATAAGTTATAGCATAGCCCTGGTGTGGCTTCAGCAGGTGATCCATGGCATGCTGGAATGTTGCTGGTGCACCATGAAGGACTAAAGGAAGCATTTAATATTGATACAGGCCATCAGGCGTTAAGAAGGCAGTCTTCTACTTGGCAGTCTCATTAAGGGGAATTTGCCAATACCCCTTTGTGAGGTCTAGGGTCGTAACATACCGGCTACTCACCAAATTTTCCACTAGTTCATCCACCCGAGGTAGCGGGTATGCATTGAACTGGGAAACTTGATTCAGACTCCTAAAGTCATTACAAAAGTGTATTGCCCCTGATGGCTTGGGGACCATGACAATGGGACTTGACCAGTTACTTTTGGACTCCTCAAAGACCCCAAGTTGGATCATCTCTTTCACTTCTTGCTGGACAGTTTGCTGGACAGTTTGCCACCGCACCTCAAGAATGGGATATGGTTGCTGCTTTATGACCACCCCTTCAGGTGTATTTATGTTGTGTTCTACCAAGGTAGTGCACCCCGATAGGGAAGAAAACGCAAACCAATTGTTGCAGACCAAGACCTCTACTTTTTTTTAATTGTTCTGCTGATAACGTGTCCGCCAGGTCCAGGCAAACGAAAAACGGTGCCCAGGTACCTGAGGGAAGGCAGTTTCCAACACGCCCTTGGTGTTACCCGTATTGGGTATAAGATTTTTGAGGGTAATTTTATCTTGTTGTACCCGGGCAAAGCTTTGCAGATCTCTGCCATCCGGTAAAGTACCCCAATCCAGAGTAAAAGTACCCTTCTCTGATATGAATTGCTTAGAGGTTCCCCCTCCAAAGAGGGCTGGTTGTCTTAACACACCCCTCTTCAATTTGTGAGGTAGGGCTTTAGAGACTTTATTCTTGTGCTGTCTATGAGAACTCAGCAAACCCTGGAAAGTTGCGTCCCAATATAAGCGGTTAAGGGAGCTTCGGCCCAACCACGGCTACTACTTTCCTTGGATCCATGTACTGTACTAAAGTACCTCCACTAACCCTGGCACTTTCTCTACTGGTCTGGGTAGGACAGCCTCTGAAATCAGGGTTAGCTCACTCCCAGAATCTATTATAGCCAGTAACTCTTGACCACCCAACAAAACAGACTACCACATCAACGTGGGTCTGGAGTCACGGGGTATCATAGTACAGAAGTAGAGGCCACATCACACTCCATAGGGTCTGATTTCTTTGGGCAGGTCTGCATTACATGACCTGGCTCTTTGCACTCATAGCATACAACCACGGAGTCTCTGTTGGGATCTCCGTGAACAGTGGATGTAGATAGGATCACAGGCCAGTGGGGTGCCAACTTAACAGGATGCCCATTCCCTGGTTTCTTTTCCGGGATGTTTGCCATATTTCCTGTGGTTTCATACCGCTCCAACAACTAACTTCTCCAGATTCTGTGGATCGGTGTGTACGACCAAGCACTGCATATCTCGGCCCACAATCTGTGCAGAAGTGCAGACCTCTGGCTGCAGTCAACTCCGCCCGTCTGGTGAGTTCTGCAACCTGCTTTCCAATATGGACCCCTGGTAGTAGGGCCCACTTGTGAAAGTGCTGCGCCTCCCAGCTTCAGTAAGTTTTTTGACTAGATCAAGCATCATATTCAGGAAAAAGAAAGTACTATTTTTCCTCTCCAGCAATGCAATGGATAATGTAAGCTTGTGGATTTTAACTAAATAGCATGAAATTAACACCTGCAGAATTATGCATTTGACTTGCAACACATGAATTACACACTTGCCTACCTTCACAATTCGGCCGGGAGCCTCACGAAAATCGGGTGCCACTTCCGCCCCCCCCCTCCTCAAAAGGCAGGCAAGCCTCCAGGTCCCCGGCGGCCGGCCTGTCCTGCCCTCTGTGGTTACAGTATAAGCCCCGGCAAGCTGAATTGCATCATCGTGGCCCTGCTCCCTGCTTCACAATGCCAATAATATCGGCTGTCACACCCCATGTTCCACCCTCAATGATGCGTCATCGCCGGAACACGCCTCCTGTTGTGGAAGCCCGACAGCTCTCTCTCGGAAGGAGGGAGCTCATAGTCAGCAAGTATGATGAATTAGGCACCACACACACACACACAACAGAATTTCGCACAGCACAGTAATTTATACAGTTTTGATACCACTGCGGTTTTTATGGCTCACCAGTCGTACTCACGTATACTGGAATGGTCTGCCTTGTTAGTTCCTTGGCCATCCTGGAGGCATCTGGCATTTGCACTGTGTCTTGGCAGCATCGTTTCCCCGTATGGACCACCAAATATGTAACAAGGTAGGAGAAATAAGGACACACGACAGGCATGTTCCCAGTGTCTTTTAATGGAAGCAGACACTGGCCCTGATTCAGAGCTGGACGCTCTGACAGAGCGCTCGCTCTGAATCAGGGCCGGCCTTCTTGTTTTTAGAGCGGCCTCCTGGCCGCTCGCATAGCTGTGGGTGACCACCCACAGCTACAGCGAGCGGACAGGAAGATGGTCGCGATGGTTGTGGTAGGGTCTCGTTGCCGCAAGCCCCAGAGAGATTTCTGCTCTCACAGAGCCGAAATCTCTCCCACTGACATCACTCGTGATGTCAGTGGGGCCGGCCCCAAACGGAGGCGTTCACATGGGAACGCCTCCGTTTGGACAGCCACTCCCCCGGCCCACCCACCAAAGGGGGCCTGCTGTCACTCAACATTGACAGCACACCCCCTTTGGTAAGAGACCTGGAGCGACGGTTTGCCCGTCGCTATCCGGGTCTCGCGCACATGCACACTGGGCCACCATCGACCCGCTTGGGAGCACATAGCGCTCGCGAGCGGGTCTGAATCAGGCCCACTGTTCTTTAGCAAAAACACATAGTGGCCTGGAATAGCAGGCCTAGAAATTAAATAAACAGGTGTACTCAAATAACCCAGCACCAAAGTCCCTAGAGTTCAGTCTGCTCCCATGGAATGCAGGCACCTCCTGCCATGCTTCCCAGCACAGCTATTCAGTTGATCCCTGGCACTAATCATGCTCGGGCCTACTCGCTGCCCCCAGAGCACTGTGTGAATGAAAGTTTTACACTCTTCCTGTCTTCAGCAATGACTTGCAGCTAGGCTTGTGCAACCTTGAAAACCCGGAGTTCCAAATCTCCATTGCTGTTGCAAACTGCACAGGCTTTGCTTTTGTCTCCCTTGGAGGGAGCTGATTCCACTATATAGATATATATACACACACACACTATTGTGCAAAAGTTTTAGGCTGGTGTGGAAAAAATGCTACAGAGTAAGAAGTAGGAATGCTTTCAAAAATAGAAGTGTTAATAGTTTATTTTTATCAAATAACAATATGCAGAGTGAATGAACAGAAGATAAACCTAAATCACATCAATATTTGATGTGACCGCCCATTGCCTTCAAAACAACATCAATTCTTCTAGGTACACTTGCACAAAGTCAGGGATTTAGTCAGGTGTATGATTAACCAATCATACCAAACAGGTGATAATGATCATCATTTTCATATGTAGGTTGAAACACAGTCATTAACTGAAACAGAAACAGCTGTGTAGGAGGTTTAAAACTGGGTGAGGAACAGCCAAACTCTGCTACAAAGATTAGGTTGTGGAAGTCAGTTTCATGTCACAGGTCATACACCATGGCAAGACTGAGCACAGCAACAATACATAAGATAGTTATACTGCATCAGCAAGGTCTCTCCCAGGCAAAGATTTCAAAACAGACTGGGGTTTCAAGATGTGCTGTCCGAGCTCTTTTGAAGAAGCACAAAGAAGTGGCAACGTTGAGGACCGTAGACACAGTGGTCAGCCAAGGAAACTTAGTGCATCAGATGATTCCCTTTGGAATCAGAAGATATCCAGCAGTGTCATCAGCTCAGAACTGGCAGAAACCAGTGGGACCCAGGTACACCCATCTACTGTATGGAGAAGTCTGGCCAGAAGTGGTCTTGATCAAAGAATTGCAGCCAAAAAGCCATACTTTCGACGTGGAAACAAGGCCAAGCGACTGAACTATGCACGAAAACGTAGGACCTGGGGTGCAGAAAAATGTCAGCACGTGCTCTGGACTGATGAGTCAAAATGTGAAATATTTGGTGGTAACAGAAGTTAGTCTGTTCATTGAAGGGCTGGAAAGCAGTAAAACAATGGGTGTCTGCAGGCAACAGTTAAGCATGGTGGCGGTACCTTGCAAGTTTGGAGCTGCATTTCAGCAAATGGAGTTGGGCATTTGGTCAGGATTAATGGTGTCCTCAATGCTGAGAAATACAGACAGGTACTTATCCGTCATGCAATACCATCAGGGAGGCATCTGATTGGCTCCATATTTATTCTGCAGCAGGACAACTACCCCAAACATACAGCCAATGTCATTAAGAACTATCTTTAACGTAAAGAAGAACAAGGAGTCCTGTAAATTATTATATGGCTCCTAAAGAGCCCTGATCGCAACATCATCAAGTCTGTCTGGGATTACATAAAGAGACAGAAGGATTTGACCAAGCTTACATCCACAAAAGATCTGTGGTTAGTTCTCCAAGATGTTTTGAACAACCACCTCACCAAGGGCTTCATTCAGAGGCGGCCGTATGGTCTACGACCGCACAGCCGCCTCGATGTTTGTTCAGTGCGCATGCGCACGAGGGAGCCGGCTCCTTCGTGTGCATGCGTGGTCTCTTTCCAAAGGGGGCGAGCTGTCGATGTTGATTGACAGCTCGCCCCGTTTGGAAGGCGGGCCGGGGGAGTGGTAGCCCAAACTGAGGCGTTCCCATCGTTTGGGGGAGGCCCCACTGACATCACTAGTGATGTCAGTGGAGAGCTTCCGGCTCTGACAGAGCCAGAACCTCTCCGGGGCTTACGACAAGTGAGACCCTACCCTAGGGTCTCGTCATAAGCCCCGATGGTCTATGACCATCACGACCATCACCCTAGCGGTCGTTAGAGCTGTGGGTGTAAACCCAGAGCCTAACAACCGAAACAGAGGCGGCCGGTCAGGATGCAAGCGGCCGCCCAGTTTCTGAGCGACCACTTGCATCCTCCGACCGCCTCTGAATGAGGGCCCGAGTTCCTTCAAAAACTGTGTGCAAGTGTACCTAGAAGAATTGATGCTGTTTTGAAGGCAAAAGGTGGTCACAGCAAATATTGATTTGATTTAGATTTCTCTTCTGTTCATTCACTTAGCATTTTGTTAATTGATTAAAAACTAGAAGTGTTAATAGTTTATTTTTAAGTATTCCTACTTTGCAGCATTTTTTCCACACCTGCCTAAAACTTATGCACAATACTGTATATATTTATTTATTTTTCTTCACTGTTTACCTGTGCAGGGAACTGCAGCAAATTGCTACTTGGTGAGTCACAAGGCTCCTTTTGTTACAAGAGGCTTCAGTTCCTCATTCAGCCATCCAAAACATACCTACTGTACTGTACATTTTAAGATACACCAAACTGACTTGGGCTTTATTAGTCACAAAAAAAACTTGTCGCATCTAGATGTTTTCCCATTCTCTAGATAGAACTCAGGCAATGTAGTAGAGTGCGAGTGCTTCACTCGCACATATTACTGCCTGAGAAATCGCAAAAACATAGACCAGCTTCAGGACAGTGAGTTTATCCTGAGCAGGTCAGAGTCACACAGAAACATGCACATATCCATGAGATACATGTTTCTGTGTGTACATATGAACATACTTAAAAAAAGACGTGCACCCTCTCCCCAGAAGCATAACCAGCCCCGTCTCTGTACAGCCTGTGCTGGTTTTTAAAATACAGGAGACAAAATGTGTAGGGAGCCCCTAGATTTTAAGAACCAGCCCCGGGCTATGTAAAGCCTATCCTGGTTCTAAAAAAAAAACAGGGACAAAATTCGTAGGGGTCCCCTCTATTTTAAGTACCAGCACAGGGCTTTTCTGATCGAATCCTGGTTGTGAAAATACAGGGGACAAAATGAGTAGGGGTAATTTCTATAACCAGCACTGAACTTTTTCTAGCGGGGTGTTAATGCCACAGCCAAGGAAACCCTTTCAATGGGTCCCCTAGGCCAACGCATTACCCCTGACCGCTAGTTAGCCCAGGCCAGGGATCCCTAGGGAGGTGGGGACCCCCCCAATAAAGTGGTCCCCCTCTCTAGTGCACTCCTGGCCTAGGCTGGTCATTGCAGGAGCTGCCAGTTAATCAGTGGGTGCCTCCGTAGTGGCTGACCGCTGATTGGCTGTGCCCAGTCAGCCTGTTTCCTCCAAAGACTTCAATGGTGTGAAATCTCCATTGAAGTCTATGGTGGGAACTGCTACATTGTATCCTTTGATGGTAACCGCAAGGTTCACCTCAAGTAACCTTGCGGTTACATCATTGGCTACAATGTAGTGGTTCCCACCATGGACTTCAATGGAGAATTCACACCATTGAAGTCTATGGAGGAGACAGGCTGACCGCACACAGCCAAACAGCGGGCAGCTCTACGGAGGTGCCCACTGATTGGCTGGCGGTTCCTGCAAAGTCTGGGCACACGTGGGTCCCAGTAATTTGCATGGAGGAAGGCTGTGTGTAAACATTCCCTTCCTCCTATCCGGTCTGGTTACGGGATATCTTGCTTTGTTTTTTTAACCCCCTGGATGCCTACATGACCCAAAAAGGACATGATCAACGCATAGGATGAGGTGAGTATGTTTTTTTTTTTTTCAGGTACCCGTGGATGCTACTTGGAGAAGGGGACGTGATTGGATACAGGGATACTAGGTGAGTAAGTGAGATAGTGAGTGTGCATGTGTGTGTGTGTCTGTATGTTTAAATAAAAATGTACTGTCACAGTGTGTGTCTTGTCTTTTTTAAGATTTCTTTTGCAGTAGAACTACCGGTACCAGCGGGTTCGTAATGCCCCGCATGCTGGTACCTTGTGGTTCTCCAAGTACCAGCCTGTCGGGGATGCTTGCTGGGACACATAGTTCTATTGCAAAAGACAATATTTACACCTCTATCTTTTACACCACATTTGCACTATCAACCCGAGACCCACCGGCCAGGGGTGCCAGGGATAGCCCCGGGCTATCAGCCAAGGCCTGGGGTGCCCTGAAGAGGGAGACCCCTTTATTTTGGGGGTCCCCACCTCCCCAGGGATCCCTGGCCTGGTTTGATTTGCGGTCAAGGGTAATGCTTCGGCCGGGGGACCCGATGAAAAGCTTTCCTTGGCTGTGGCATTACCCCCCCACACTAGAAAAAGTTTGGTGCTTGTTATGGAAATTACAGGGGACCCCTACTCATTTTGTCCCCTGTATTTTCACAACCAGGACCGGATCAGAAAAGCCCTGTGCTGGTACTTAAAATACAGGGGACCCCTGCGCATTTTGTCTCCTGTATTTTTAGAACCAGGATAGGCTTTACATAGCCCGGGGCTAGTTATGCTTCTGGGGAGGGGGTACAAAACATTTTTTTTATTTAACACGCAGATAGAAGCCATCACAGATCTCACTGATCAGTGAAGGCTTCTGTATAATTCACACCTTTTAATGCTAGTCTCATTAAAGGGTGTGAGTTTACATGGGCAAATACTTGCAGATTCGCATAATGTAGTAGCCATGAGCTCAAAAGTTTGCAGGCTATTAAATTTGCGAGTCCAGGCACCAACTCGTACCTTCAAAAAATGCGAGACGGTGCGAGTTGGATTTAAACTAAAACTTGAACCCTATTACATTTGGCCCTTAGGGGTATATTTACTAAAGTGAGAGTTTTTAGAAGTGAAGATGTTGCCCATAGCAACCAATCAGAATCTACTTAACATTTATGTAGCACCTTCTAGAAAATAATAGCTAGAATCTGATTGGTTGCTATGGGCAACATCTCCACTTCTAAAAACTCTCACTGTAGTAAATTTACCCCTTAGACTCTCTAGCAGGGGATGAAGTGTGACTAAGTTTATTCAATCAATGACAAATAGACTAGTCATCATCTCAAGTATGCTCATTTACATTATTTGGCAATATGGTAATGATTTTTCAGAGGGATAATCAGGGAAGCTCAGTAGAACTCCATCATAGCAGACCTTGGAGTGACTTTTTGAGTCATCAGTCAAGACCTTGACTTATGGCCATTCACATACTTCATTGGATGTTCACTTCTTACTCCTGACCTTTGAATTATTGATAACAATAACTCTTCAACCAAACCAGTCGACATAATACTCTTGGGAACACTCTTCTGTATATTTTATTGTATGCTAATTCCATTTTACACAGTATGTTCCCACATTTTAAACACAATTCCTATACACAATACTGTTTAGCCCTTTTTTTTTAATAACAATCACATCTCTGAAGAAAAATATCACACCACAATATGTAGGTATTTTAGACTCTGACTTAAATCTCCCAATCAACCAATCAGTTTATGCAATTTTTATAGCAGAGCACATAAAATGACAGAAGCAGACTGGTTGGTACTCTCTCCACCTTATCTCTCTCCAAAATTTGACAAATCTCCCCTTTCTCTCTTTATTTTTTCACAACAAATAAAGTAGGCATCAGGAAATTTAGGAACTTTTATTTTCAAACACAAAGTAGTATATCACCAGCCATGGCAGAACACAGAGCGTCACTCCAGGATTTAGTATAAAGGTGTTTATTACAGCTTCAACGTTTCAAGGCCCTCCTGGCCCTGTCGTCAGGAATACAGTACATGCCGGACCATATGGCCTGTGTGTATGTATATATATATATATATATATATATATATCCAAGGTGAGTCGGATGGCACTCGTAGAGACTTCACAACATCAAAATGAATCACAGCAAAGCTTTGCTAGTTGTCAGCGTTTCAGTGACATACACTTTTATCATCAAATGACAAAACAACCACATTACATACCTTAAATAGTCTTCACCCTGTGCATCTTCACCACGCTGTTCTGTCCCGAGTGGAATCTGATGATGTCAAAGGTAGCGCCAAAGCGCTGGCACCATCGTCATCACAGGGGGGGGGGGTTTACCATTTTGTTACCTGTCACCTAGGTAACTTTACAAACAAAATCAGACATGTTGTAAATACTAGAGGATATATATAATACTTGTGGGACAAAAATAATGAATATGGAGCATCCAAAATTCCAAAGCACATGATTTTGCTATATCACCACTTAATTCAGCCATCAACAAAATCGAGTTGCCATGGTGATCATTCAACAGGAGGCTAATGACTGTCCTATCCAGTCTGCAGGAATTGCATGCAACGGTGGGGTGGATGAATTAGGGAGACAGACAGTCTGGCAGCAAATTAGAATGAATCAGCTGCATTTTGAATAACTGCCGGACTGTCACTCACATAATTCTGTGGAGCTTTAGCCTTATGAGAGAGATATGATTTAACGGTGATCTCCCGTGACGAAACCTGACTCTGCACTACCAGACATTGTAAGTGCTAGCTAGCCTGTTCTATTTAAAGGCGGACTTGCTTGCTGTCACAGCCTGGCTGACCATGAGAGAAACCTCATAGGGAGCACTAGTTGCTCATTTTTAAATTACATATCTTCATTAGTAAACTTCTTTGTGTTATTATTTATATGTTGTACAAATTCAGATACACAGTGTAGTGAAAATCCATTGGAGCCTACAATGGCTGGTCACAAAAAAAAAAAAATCACACAACTATAGAGGAGTGGATATTGCAAGCTAACTGTGAAAACACTGAGATATCCCAATGATCACTTATTGAAAGCGTAGGGCCTGATTAACTACGGATCGCTATTGCGATCACAGCTGCGATTACGCACGCAGGTCTGCTATGATAATATGCTAATGACTGCAATCACAAAGCTATTATAGAGATGCCCAAAGCCAGCATAGAGACGCCCACTACCGCTTACTCACATCTGTAATACTTTGCAATCCTGCGTATACATCGGGAACATCGAGTAACATTAGCCCCTCATGCACAATTACAACAGGTATGACCAAGCCGCCTATTCCGTGGCAGTGGATAATTTATGCACGACCAAGTAACAGCGTTCAAATGGACAGGCACGTCTGCGTTTCTCCGACCACTCCCGTAACCACCCCCAAACGCTGACCTGACGTCACTCACTCTGTGATGGCTTTGTGTCTGTGTAGATGAACGCAGTGCGATTGCAATGCTAACTTGCGCACTGCGATGCATGCGCAGTACTCAACAATCGTCCATCTGTGTATGCTATCGCAATAGCCATCCCCATCATGCCCATAGTTCCTATCATGTTGTGATATATCAGCCCTTCTTACCTGATTCAATCTAAAGAAATGAGATGAGGGTGATTTAAACCAACGGCTGTTCTTTGGATATGCAGAGAAGATTAGATAGATAGATAGATAGATAGATAGATAGATAGATAGATAGATAGATAGATAGATAGATAGATGCAATTATTCGGCACAGGTCCTGTTACAACTATGCAACTTCAGTACCATGGACAGGGCTACTGTGAGGAAAATGCAAAATGAAAATACAGTACTGTAGATCTAAGCAGGAATATTCAACATGTGTCCCTCCAGCTACTGTGGAATTACACATCCTAGCATGCCCTGCCACAGTTTTGCTATTGGGGCATGCTAAAATTGGGCCAGGACATGCTGGGAGGATAGTGCCACAGCAGATATAGAAACACATGTTGAATACCCTTGATCTGCAGTATCTACTGGGAACTGTGATGATCCATCACAGTAGCAGCAACAGACAACAGTGGCAGTGCACTGTAAACATGTGATCAGCATTGCTGTCTTGTGGCCCTCTATTTATGATGTTCATATATTGTTACACTATTTCAACATTGGTTGGTAATATTATACCTATATTATGTTGTCACCATGTCTAGGTTTATATTATCTGTTTATAATGGTATATAGTAATATTGTGTACCATTTGTCAATGTTGTTTAGAATTATTATACAAATATATATATATATATATATATATATATGCAATGAATAATTAAGTTTATATGTAAATTAGGCTACAGCTGGTCCAAAGGAACAAGGCATTTTGATCCAGATAACCATTGTGAGATTGTTGTGAAATGATCCTGGTATGCATTTTATGTATTTTTCCACTTGTGACTTTCTCATTAAGGGCAATCTAGATAACAGGCCCCATAGAATCTATATTTCCTTTGTACCCTCCACCATATATATTTATCTTATATTGATTCTATGTATAGTTCTATATTAAAGAACCAATTTGGTAGTATCATAGTTACTATGCACCCTCCACCATTTATATTACATTGATTATATGTACTGTTTTTTATATATATATATATATATATATATATATATATATATCACTGTTTGTTAAAGATCTTTACCCCTGAAGAAGTCCCTCATTTGGGACGAAATGCATTGGGTACGGGTATCATGTATATCTACTAGCATGGAGGCTTCTGTCAGTGAGCTCACACCTGAAAGGTGTTGACAGGAAAAAATTCCACCTCTCCTTAAAGTGATGATAACATGACACTTTTTATGATGTAACAGATTATTTTTGATGATTGTCTGAAAAAAATAATTTTAGATCTGTCAGTTTATCCAGAATAAATATTCTGATTTATACTAATAAGTGGCCTTTGATGTGTCGGTTGATTTTGGCGAGTGGGTCTATTCCAAAAATCCTTTGGATAATCCTGTTTTGAGATACCGATTGGATACTGTGAATATGGGACATTTATGACACCCAATGAAGAACAAAACTTTAACAAAAATAAACAATTTTTGGGATTTTACCTTTGGAAAATTTGCTCTTTTTAAGTAAAATATATGTACTATCTATTAGCACCCTCTAGGTGTATTGTGTAATTTCAGTTTATTGGACGCTACTAACAGAGGTTCCACTGTGAGGTGCAGCTGTTTAGTCTATATATATATGTAAACAATAGGATCAGGACAGAGTGCTCTAAAGTGCCATAAAGGATAAAGTGATTGCGTGCCAGTAGTGTAAGCAATTCATAGGTGATTTCATACGCAATAGAAAATATATATACAAGAAATTTCTTTCTAGGGCCTAAAAGTGAATAATATAAATAGAGCACATATATGTAAAAAAATATACATTTATTTAAGACACAGATACATAAAACAATATGAAAAGCAAGAAAAAATATGGTAAAAGGTAAAATTTCAGTATTTTTGGATGAGGTAGATAAAGTGCATGAAAATAGATTTTAAGCTTATCTTATTTCATGTGTAGAGGATCGTGATGTCAGGTAGGGTACAGGCTCCCAATGCGTTTTGTCACCAGCGGACTTCTTCAAGGGAATA
Organism: Taudactylus pleione; assembly: GCA_031769625.1. Classification (NCBI taxonomy): domain Eukaryota; kingdom Metazoa; phylum Chordata; class Amphibia; order Anura; family Myobatrachidae; genus Taudactylus; species Taudactylus pleione. The sequence goes on along the minus strand of JAUIMM010000017.1, from coordinate 1,509,988 downwards.
GTGTTGCAAGTGGGATGTAGTTATACTTATACTCTAAAGATTAGGTCAATTTCCTGCACATGGATGTGATCATGACATCACTTCCTATGATATCACTTCCGGTTTGTTTGTAGAATATTTACTATGTGCACATTTAGTAGCATTTTTATGGGGGATCACTTGTACAGTGTGATGTTTAAGTCGATTTATATCTGGAGTAAAACCTGTAAAAGAAAAAAAAAAAAATATATATATATATACATACGACAGGCTCAATCCACGGCACTCAACCATCTGGGGTGCCCTTGGTATGTGACCACACCATCTACATAAAAAATATCATACAAACTCGGCACTCACATGCTTTTCAAACTGCAACTCCTTTGACCATAGGGAATGTTGGTTCCAAAATATTGCAATAATTTGTTAAGCTGGCCACCGCTTCACAGTCATTCCCATCTAGCCAGTCCCTACACTGATTCTCAGATAAATGAACTTGATCTGCCATCTTGGGCTCAAGCTTGCATACATTTTAAACATGAAGCTGGGTCCTGCCTTAAAGAGACAGGACCACACCCGTGACGCGGTGGCCAGCTTAACAAATTATTGCAATATTTTGGAACCAACATTCCCTATGTTCAAAGGAGTTGCAGTTTGAAAAGCATGTGAGTGCCGAGTTTGTATGATATTTTATATATATATATATATATATATATATAGTGATGTGTGAATCGAGCGTCCTGTTCTGTTGTTAGTACTTCTTTTTTTATGAAGATTTAAGTAGAAAAAGGAGATAATTAAGATATGATATATGCCTCGTTATTAAGGTGTTATGAAGACGGAGGGCACCCATGTGTGTAGGATGGACCTTAAACCCATAAACAAATGGTTCCCCAACTTTTTTGAGTCACAGCGCCCTAGCGTATCAGCATTGTTTTCATGGCACCCCTAAGCAAAAAGCTTGTTATTGAGAAATTCAGAAAAAAGTTTAGTAAAGTAGTAAAGTGAAGTAAATTGTGCTCACCTGTCATCCTTAGGTTCAGTTATGTGGTGGTGGACAGGTTTACACTTCTATTTGTCCATATACTGTATTTACATTACATTGACCATCAATAATTTGATTTGGTGCTAACCACCAACCTGAGGCACGTCTGCAAGTGTCCCGAGACACCCCAGGGTGCCACGGCGCACAGTTTGGGAACCACTGCCATAGACTATAGGACAGTGGTACATACAGCTGCATGGATAGTGGAGGAATAACTGGTTTCTACAACTAGCCAATGGTAGAGTTATAGGGCAGGCTTATGGGTGGAGTTACAGTCTACTTTAGTCAGTTTTAACAGGAATTCTGCCTCTTTTCAGATTTTTTCAGCATCTGGATCAGGTCTGTGAAGTTAGGGGCTGTTTCAATACAGGACTAATGAGTTGCGCCCCTGGACGCATCATTGGATCATCTGTGTGATCCTCGGCCGGCTGAGTGACCATGGGGGTCATGCAGGCCGGCCATCGCAGTTCAGGAAAAGAGGCCAGGAAATCTCCATCAGCTGACTGAGATGCTGGCCTTTCCTCCCCCTCTCCCCAACAGAGGAGACACGCTTTGGGAAAAGGAGGCTGTCTCCAGCCCATCTGAACCCAGAAACGGTAGCAGACTGTCAATCACTGACAGTCTGGTGCCGAACTGTGTGCTATCACGCGGACCCATACTGCACATGCAGGGTCAGGCGCATGCACAGATTCCCGGCCATTGGGAATCTGCAATCAGCTGAAACAGCCCCTTAATGCTTTGTGTGCTTATTGTTTGCTTTATTCCTTTTGGCTTTTGATTTTTCCTTCTCTATTATTTTCCTTTCCCTTTTATTGAATTGGTGAGTAGGCGTCTACATTGCTCAGCCCTGGGCCCGGCTCGCTTTGAGGAGGCTCTAGGATGGTGCCTCGGGGTGAACTCTTGCCTGAAGGGAGCACGCCAGCAAGGAATGTCCTTGGTCACTGCTCCAGCGACTGGGGCAGCCATCTTGGTTTTGCCGTGCATCGCGCCAGGCATGGCCAATATAGCAGTGTCCATCGCAGTGGAGTCTGGGGCTGCAGTGGGCCGCAAGCAGCAGAGGGGAGCCCAGTGCAGGTCCTCAATGGAGGTGGAGGATGTGCTGGGTACCTTTATCTAGGCTGCTGATTAGTGGCGATCTGGGTCAAAACCTTGGCCCAGGCCACCAGGCCCCTCAAGTGGGCATCAGGTTTCCCCAGTGGTGGCTGGTGGTGTGAGATGGTGGGATTGGGGGTCAACCTGTTCTGGTGTCACTCACGGCAAAACAGATGCTCCGGGGAGAATGTGCGGGGCAAAGTTGGGGAACACTCCTGCAGCTGGGGTCTACTGCTTGGCTCCTGGTTTCAGTGGTTACGGCCTTGACCCCTTTTTTCTATCTGCCCTGTCATCTGGGGGCATAGCTGGGGGTGTAGCTTACCTGTCATCTCTTGCTTGGTATGTTTGCTCCCAGTTGGCTACTTTAGTCGTGCAGCTAGGTAATATGTGTGGATTGTCTGTCTCTGCTGCCCCGCATCCAGAGCGGTCTCCTGCTACTGGGGTAGGTGGCATGTTCTTCTGTTTTTTTTTTTTTTAAGATGCAGTTGATGTTGGTGATTCGGGTGATCTATCTACTGACTGTTTTTTCATGATGCGTAGTGGTTCCTCTTCTGTTTCTTTTGGTGACTGTTTTACTTTGTCTAAATTGCCATAATCTGGGTCCTCCTCTACGGATAGTTCTAGGTCTTATTCTGCCAGGTGCAACAGCCCATACTGAGTAGTCTTCTATCAGTCTGGAGATGTTGTGTGCTGTAGGAACACAGCCGTGCTTAGGTGTATGGGAATGTATTCATAGGGGTAAATTTGTTGATATTTTTGCCCTTACTACCAAAGCACACAAATTCTTGGCTCCGGCGTAAACAGAATAGTCATCAGATTATGGCCCTAGGATGTTGGGATGTGGAGGCATGATTAAAAGTCACGCAGCAGTCCACTGCTCCGTGTGTTGTGATGCAGCTGCGGCTCCTGCTGCTCCCTGTGTGTCGGGTTCTGGTCTGGGTAAGGGTCATTGTTACGCCTTTAATAATAGCTCCGTATGCATTTTCTCCACCTTTGTCTTTGCTGTGAAGCTTCCTACCCTGTGATTTTCCCAAATCCCACCCTCCATCTCGGGCCCAAAGCCAGCAAGTACAGGAAGTGCGGGAGGGGGAGTGCTAAATAAGACTTAGTCTCCGGCCCGGGTTGCCGCTATTGCTCAGCGGTTGAAGTGTTATCCTTGGTAACAGGGGGTTCCCAAATAATTTGCAATCTGCTTTGAAGTTGCCGCACTTTGTTAAGGACAAGGTGATGCAGGAGGTCGCGTTTGGCCGGATGGTGTGGCCTTTTCCTGTATCACCTTTTTCTGACTTGGTACTCTCGCCTGTGGGTGTGGTGCCTAAAATGGCACGTGGGAAATATTACTTAATTCAACATCTCTCTTGCCTGGAGGGGTCCTCGATGAATTTCGCCATACCAGCTGACATTTCGAGGGTGTGTAATTAGTTTGATGACACCCAGGAATGTTTGTTATTTTCTTTGCATGCCCATTTCATGGAATTTGGGGTTCCTATTGCTGCAGATAAGACAGAAAGATAATGCACCTGTTTTTCTTATTTTGGCATAGAACTTAACACCATGGCCCGCTGTTGCCGTTTGCTGGCAGAAAAAGTGGCTAAACTGCAAGATGCTATTTTTTGGGCATTGGCTAATGTCAAAGTAACACTGTGCCAGATGCAGTCTCTACTGGTATTAAAAGCAAAATGAAAGCGCTCTATATAATAAGGTATTTTAACAGGGTAAGTGTAGTTGAGGTAAAAATGAGTGGGAATGAGCAACAAAAATTATATATAGTGTGAGAACAAGAGGAAGGTAAAATTAAATAATGTGAAATGAGGTAAAATAAAATAAAAATATTACTAAGTAGTAAGGAGGAAAAAGTTAGGGTATTAAAATAGTATAGAAAGTAAAAAGGTATAGTGGAAAACTATAGTAACATAAAATAGCTAATTGCCAGATCCATAAGTGTTGCAAGAAAACATGATACAACGTATATACAGTAGAGACAGAATGTTTACAGCCCTTTTTTAAAAATGGTGGTGGATGTATGTGTTACAGACAAGTTCACAGGACAATGCAGCCTCTATCCCTATCTTACCCTACTTACAGTCGGTGGTCACTGGGTGGAGATGTAGCTTTGTCCTCCTCTGCTGTCACTGACCCTGTACTGTTTGGAAGGTAAGTCCTCCGGATGGCTCTCGTTTGGAGTCCTGTGGTCGCGGCTCAAATTCCGTGCCTAATCGGCGCTCCAGTCCTAGGGTGTTCACGTGTTCCATGATCAGGGATCACGGCTGTATGTGATAGTGATGTCCTATGCACTAATGCGTTTCGTCACTTCTGGTGACTTTTTCAAGGTGCTGTGTGTGAGTTGCCTTCTTCTTTTATCCCTATTTGGTTTCCTCCCATTGTTTAACGGAGGTGTGATGGTAATGAATGTAATAGGTACATCCCGGTCTCTTGTCTTTATTAATTGACATCATTAAAATCACTGCTAAGGTTAAAAACATGCAAAATTGCATAAGAAGTGCATAGCTGCATAAAAAATGGGGATAATACAATAATAAAAAATCTGGATAAGAAAAAATACAATACAAAAGAATCAAAATGGAAATGTATAATAACTGTCCAATCAAAGTACTAATAAAATGGCAATAATTGATTACCAATGTAAGGGCTAAGTCACATTTATCAATCTATACTAGGTTGAAACCATGTATCTCAGTCACCCTGGGTCTGGCTACAATAGCTACTAAGGTGTTAGGTTGTAGCAGAAAAGTTGTTACATGGTGAGTTAGAAACAGTGTAGATGTATGAAAGTTTGATTTTAAGTTTGAAGCTGAACAGTTTTTACATGGCAGGCTAGAAGTTTAGATAGGTGTGGTCAGTATTGCAGAAGGGGGCAGACCCTTTATTTCCTGTAAAAAAAGTTATAAATGGCAGAGAGACTCAGGTGCCAGAATTCAGCAGCTAAAAGGTGCCCCGAGACCTGGGAGAACTCATTGTTTCAGGCTTACACCCTGGGTGTTGTCTGGAGTCCGGGTATTCTTGAGAGCTGGGATGGACTTTGCCTCAGCTGTTCCAGGAAGTGACTTCCCTATTTAGCTGGAGTAGGTATTGTTACCAGGGCTCCTGATGCCAGCAAGTGGCCAGGCAATACTTTGTGAAAGCTAGTGTTAGGGAGCCATGCCAAGCAGGGTGAACAACAGGACCTGTAATAGCAGTGTATATGAAGATACCAACAACTTGTCTGTTGTAAACTGCTGTAAGAAAAATAAAGTCCACTCTACCTTGCAAGTCTGCCGGCAGGGGCGGATGGCCATTGCCTTCAGCGGGAAGTTTCTCGGTGGGCCGATTGGTCTGTGGGGCCGCTTGTCACCTGTGGCCCCGCCCCCCTAACCCATCACTGCTTTCTTGTATGACAAGCAGCCAGCTGGCTGCCTGTCACACCTCATAGAGCGGCCCGCCTATATCGCGAGAAGAGGAGAGGAAGTCCAGGAAGGAAGCTAAGGTGCATGTGACTCCGTGCACCTTGGAGGCGGCAGAGTGGGTCCGTGTCTGGCAGTAAAGGTAAGTATAGCACTGCCAAACCCCCGCTGCTGCTGCCAGTCCCCCGCTGCTGCCGCCAGTCCCCCGCTGCTGCCACTAGTCCCCCGCTGCTGCCACTAGTCCCCTGCTGTGCAGGTACCGGCAGCAGGTGCTGCCAGACAGGAGACAGGCTGTGCCTTGAGGCTGTGATGTGAAGGGCTGAGGTGATGTGAAGGGCTGTGCTGTGCTGTGAGAGGCTGTGCCACAAAGGGACTGTGGTTTGAGGGGCTGAGCTGCAAAGGGACTGGTGTGAGGGCCTGTGGTTTGGGGGTCTGTACTGTGAGAGGCTGTGCTGAGGGGGCCTGTGATGTAAGGTGCTGTGTTATGAGGGGCATTGCTATGTGGGGGACTATGCTGTGAGGAGCTGTGATATGGGGGCCTGTGCTATGAGGGACTGTGATGAGGGGGGCTGTGCTGTGACAGGCTGTAATGACGGGTTTTGCTCTGAGGGGGGATGTCATATGAGGGAGACTCTGCTGTGAGCAGGCTGTGCTGTTAGAGGGTCTGTGCTATGCGGGCGATTGTGTTGAGGGGGGCTGTGTTGAGGGGGGCTGTCATATGAGGGAGATTGTGCTGAGGGGGGCTGTGGTGTGGAGGACTGTGCTATGAGGGGGCTGTGATGAGGAGGGCTGTGCTGTGAGGGGCTGTGAAGGGGGCTATGAGCAGTGCTGTGAGGGGAGAGGGTTTTGCTGTGCTGCGGGAGGATGCTGTGATGTGGGGAGGGGGTTGACACTGGGAGCACAGAGGAGATGGTGCCGGGGAAAAAGGAGATGGCCCTGGGGGCAAAGAGTAGCTGCAGCTGGACAGTGGGATGTATTGGAGAGACCCAGGTGGATGGTATTGGAGAATGATGCTGGTGAGATACAGGGGGATGGTACTGGCGAGAACCTCTGTTGCATGTTGATGACATTGGCTTTATTCCTACGCTAACAGGCGGCTTCCGGACCATGTGATCTCCTGCATGAATAGTGAAAACTGACTGAGGACACTGCCTGTCCAGGGAGGATCAATTTCTTCAGAGTTGCAAAGAAATCATATAGGTAAGAAAAATACTTATTCACATGTTGTGTTTATTCTCTGGTGAGAGGGACTGGGGGCACATCCATCAGCTCCCGGAGCGTTGGGCATGTCCACAGTATGATGAAAACAAGGAGACCAGCTTGTGGGCATAGCATTTCACACAAGGCCACACCCCTTGCCACAAAGCCACGCCCCTTGCCACAAAGCCACACCCACTTTTTTGGCGCGCGCCTTAGGCGCGCACGCATAGGGCCTCTTTCTTGTTTTTTTCCAGGGCCACTTTCATTAGAAATGCTAGAGTAACTTTTGCTGGTGATATATATTGACTGCTTAAAGTATCACTGCAATATGATTAAATGGGTTCGGTATGAAATGCTGATGGCTAACCCTAACCTCCCCCCAGGGGTGCCTAAACCTAACCCCCCCTCCCCACACCCTACACCTAAACCCCCCGGGGTGGTGCCTAACTCTAAGTCCCCCCAGGGGTCCCTAAACCTAACCCCCCACCCACAGCTAAGCGCTAACACCGCCCGGCTTACCTTTGTGCGGGAAGCCGTCTGTCTAGATTTCGGCATCAGTATTTAGACTGGCATCAGGATTTCGGCGCCTGTCTTTAGTCCCACGTCGGTATGTAGACACCGGGATTTAGACAGCCGGCCTCCTGGCCATCTGCATTTTGACTGTATCTCGATTAAAGATGCTAAGTTTAAATTTACAAGCAGTTCTCACACAAACATGGAGGAATTTCTCGGAACTCTTACTAATTTAGCTGTGGGTCAGCAGATGCAGCAAGCACAGATGCAGTCGCATATAAACAATTTGTCTGCTCTGGCCCAAACTCAGCTGTAATGCCACCAGCTAATCAAGGCACAGTTAACAGAGTAGAAACAAAGCAGGTCAAAGATGCCGCCATGCCAAAAGATGACACCAGCAATTGATGTGGAGTATCATTTGCTTACTTTTGAGAGAATGGCCACCCGTTAAAATTGGAGGCCGGGAAGTATGGAGACAGGTGGATACCGGGAGTGAGCTATCCCTGATTTCAGCTGACTTGGTACCCCCAGAGGCCACCCAAGACCCACCACATGTAAAGGCCAAGTGTGTGCATGGAGCTGTGGAGGAGTACCCATGTGTAAAGTTCCCACTGACTTGGCAGGGAAAGGAGATACCACTGGTAGCGGATGTGGCACCTCGGTCACTGTATCCCTTAATCTTTGGTCAAGACTTCTCATTGCTACAGGAGATTATTACGTTCCGGGTGGAGACCAAGTCTACAGTTGCTGGGACAAGAAGAAGCAAACCCCCTTCCACTACAAACCTTACCTGGACATGTGGAGTTACCCCTTGGGCAACAGGCCCCCATTTCTGAAATCATGGGGGAAGAAGGTGATGAGGGGAGCTGGGAGCAGGATTGTCTGGGGGTGTCACTGTCAGACTTTGGACGTGATCAAATAAATTACCCTAATTTGTCAAATGCCTTTCAGAATGTAGCGGAGATAAATGGGCAAATAAAGTTGTCTTTACCCCCAGGAGGTACCCCTTACTTTGCTTTGAAAGGAAATTTGTTATTTTGGGTAGCCTACATGCAGGGTAATAAAATCTAGCAATTGTTTGTACCCCGGACACATGTTAGTTCTTCAAGCTGCTCATACACAGTTATAGGGGGGTCATCTGGGAGAAGAGAAAACCTTGCAAAGAGTACAACAGTGGTTATTTTTGCCAGGGACCATGGCAGCAGTTCAGAAGTACTATTGAGAGTGTCTATCTGCCAAGGAACCAGCCCTCGTCCACATTTCCATGCACCCTTGGTTCCCCTACCTGTGATTTCTGTGCCCTTCGAAAGGGTTGGAATGGACGAAGTAGGTCCCATTGACAAATCAAATCAGCTAGGGGACACCAATATATATTGGTGATACTAGATTATGCCACGAGGTACCCTGAAGCTATTCCGTTAAGGAATGTCAAGTCTAGTACCATAGCCCGTTGTTGATGGTTTATTCCCGATTGGGTATACCAAAAGAAATGCTTACGGATCAAGGTACTCCCTTTGTATCCAAGCTAAGGAAAGATATGTGTAAACTGTTAGGCGTAAGAAAGTTAACAACTGCAGTCTATCATCCACAAACAGATGGGCTAGTGGAGAGATTTAACTTCACCTTAAAACAAATGATACAACAGGCTGTGGCCCAGGATAAGCGGGACTGGGATCTATTGCTCCCATACTTAATGTTCACCATAAGAGAAGTGCCCCAAGCGTCTACAGGATTTAGTCCCTTTGAACTTTTGTTTGGTAGACAGCCTCGGGGCATCCTCGATTTGCAGAAAGAGGGATGGGAGAAGCAGTCAGCCCCAGATCCCAATGTGGTACAATTTGTCTCAGTTGTGCCATCGTATCCACCAAATAGAGCCTCTCCTTCAACAGAACCTGCATCTTGCTCAAAGTCGACAAAAGAAATATTATGACAAAACAGCAGTTAGTCGGTCGTTCAAACCGGGTGACAACGTTTCCTGGTGCCTACTCAGGAAAGCAAGCTTTATGCCCACTGGCAAGGACCATATGAAGTGATAGAAGCAGTCAGGCCCATTAACTACAAAGTTAGACAGGAGGGGAGGTGGAAGCCAGAAAAATCTATCATATTAACCTGTTAATACCCTGGAAAGGAGACACAGGCCAGATCTCTAACATTGCCGTGTAAAGTCAAGACTGTCCAGTCGCTATAGAGGAAACTCTGACTCCAACTCAATGGCGAAACTGCAACCTTATTGAATTCCCGAAGCTAAGAGAGCAGCAGTACGGCAAAAACTGCAAGAGATGTGCCTTTTTGGAGTTATTGAAGAATCCAATAGGAATTGGAACAATCCAATTGTACTTATACCCAACCCATCAGGTGCCGTGAGGTTTCAACGATTTTCATCAACTAACCTGTAAATAAAGTCTCATGATTCCTATCCCATGCCCTGAGTCGATGAATTAGTGGAACATCTCACCAGAAGTCATTATTTGACAACGTTAGATCTAACGAAAGGGTATTGGCAAATCCCTCTAATGAAGCAGGCGAAAGCCAAGACAGCATTCTCAACCCTTGATAGGTTATTCCAGTGTCGGATGTTGCCTTTTGGTCTTCGTGGTGCTCCAGCCACCTTCCAGAGGGCTCTGGATAAAGTTTTAAAGCCCCACTGAGGTTGCGCAGTTGCATATCTTGACGACATTGTCATTTTCACTCAAAATTGGGAGGACCATCCTCCCAAAGTAAATGCGGTCCTCGATTCACTCAGTACCTAGCCGTCCCGTCTTGTAGTGAGCCCCGGAGCGACGGAGCTGCCGTCGCTCGCCTGGGCTCGCGCATGCGTACGCCGAAGGTGGCGCATGCACAGTTGGAGAACATCGACCCACTTGTGAGCGCTGTGCGCTTGCTAGCAGGTCTGAATCAGGCCCATAGATGGCTGTTGTCAGGTGAAACCACAGACTAATAAAGTGGAGGCAATGCTTACCTGGCCTAAACCCACTTGTAAAACTCAACTACGTACCTTTTTAAGTTTGGTAGGCTACTAGCAAAGGTTCATTCCAAATTTGCGACCAGAGTTATGGCTTTAACCGAGTGTCTGAAGAAGAACAGCCCAGACAATGTTATCTGGACACAAGAGGTAGAAACTGCTTGGAAGCTCTTAAGAGGAGCCTTATGTTTAGCCCCAATTCTACAGGCGCCTGATTTCAGAAAGAAATTTGTGTTACAAACAGATGCTTAAGAAACAGCCCTGGGAGCTGTTTTGGCTCAAGATGTAAAGGGAGAGGAAAAACCCATCCTATATCTTAGCCGCAAGCTCTTACCCCAGGAAAATAAATATGCCACAGGAGAATGGGAGTGTCTTGCTATAATCTGGGCAGTGGAAACACTACAATATTACCTTCTGGGAAGAGAATTTCTTTTGATAATGGACCATGCCCCATTGCAGTGGATGCATTGGAATAAAGAAACGAATGTAAGAGTTACCCGATGGTTTCTGGCTTTGCAACCCTACCATTTTTCAGTTCAACATCGACGAGGAAAAATGCATGCAAATGCAGACACTCTCTCCAGACGGGACATTAAAGTTGTACAAACAAAAGAACATATGGTGAAGCTGGGGAGGGGGAGGAAGACTGAAATTAGTTTTCTTCTGAGCTATGTCAATAAGGTTAAAAGGAAAGAAGGTAAATGCGTAAATTTCCCTAAGTTACAAGAAGCTTCACCAGGTGGTAAGAAGCTTAGGGGGAAGGTGTGTGACAGAGAGACTCAGGCGCCACAGTTCAAGCAGCTAAAAGGTGCCCTGAGACCTGGGAGAACTCCTTGTTTCAGGCTTACAACCTGGGTTTAGTGCGGAGTCCAGGTTTCCTTGGGAGCTGGGATGGGCTTTGCCTCAGCTATTCTAGGAAGTGACTTCCCTATTTAGCTGGAGTAGGTATTGTTACCAGGGCTCCTGCAGGGCCGGATGAAGGCTATGGGGAGCCTGGGGCACTTCAGAGAGGGGGGCCCCATTACAGATGTAGGCAAATGAATTATCTCTCATATATATATATATATATATATATATATATAAAAAATATAAACAGAGGGTGCACCACATAGTGCTTCATCAATAACATTTCTTACAAATATCACATATGATAAAACGTACCGACGGTGGTGGTCAGACCACCGCGGGTGTTGACAGCTGAAATCACAAAATCTCCGGGTGGTACAGCAACCTTCTCCGGTATAGATCAACCATGAAATTGGATCACGCTAGGCCACCTCCCTACGTATTTCGTCACAAGGACTTCGTCAGAGGGCCCTCTGACGAAGTCCTTGTGACGAAACGCGTAGGCACTTGGCCTAGCGTGATCCAATTTCATGTTATTGATGAAGCACTATGTGGCTCACCCTCTGTTTATATTTTAGAAATTTTTAAACCCGGTGTGTGGATACGGGGATTCCTGAGAGGGGAGGATACCGGCCAAATATATGAGGCATTGCTTACAGACCGGCATTGAACAATTTGGAAATTACCGAAACTGTGTTATTGTATATAGAATTTGTGCACCAATTGATTTATATATATATATATATATATATATAAAAAGAGAGAGGTACCGGCGCCAACTCAATTAATAACTGGATGATAAAGTGCTATTGTGCAGATTAGTGTATACTACGTTCTTCCTATTTTCAAGGGTGTCTGTTGGACCTAGTGTAATAGGGCTTTTGGAATTGCCCTTATGTGAGACTTTATGCAAATATACCAGGTGTGTAAGCGACTGATGTAGGAAATGTGAAAATAATAGTAAAAGTGCTACATAAAACATATATTAATATAAAATAACAATTTATTATATATGACAACACTGATATAAACAAACACAAACTAGTTAAGTTTTGCTAATATGATGCCCTTTCTTTGAGAGGGGCTCAATAAGTGCAACTGGTGAGGTTTTTCAAAGTGCACAGTGCCAATAAAAACTTATCATAAAAATTAGCCTTATTTAGTAAAAATACATATACTGTAAGCATTTAAAAACTCAGAGGAAACCACATAAAATTTAAAAGAGTTTCTAAATCTTTTTTTAAAAACTCTAAAATAATATATGAAGTGTTTAAGAATTCATGTAGGGCTTATCTGTGGTAGTTCATTCAGGCAAGAGGCAGCCTACCAACGCATTTCATCCACTGGGAACTTCATCAAGGGGTCCTGTGGATCTTTTAAAATATGTCAGTGAGTAATGACTACACCTGTGCATCTGCTAGGTGACCTTGAAAACGTGACCTGTGTGGGGTCATAAGGACAGAGTAGAGAACCTCTGCTCTAAAGGCACTTGTTACCTGCAGAGTCTGTGTTAACGAGCCAGCTGGGGCAGTTTGTGCTGTGCAGAGAAATTGTAACAGTCTTAAATGGAAATTTTCTTTTTTTCTTCTTTTTGTTTTGTCTCTAGTTAGAAATGCTAGAGTAACTTTTGCTGGTGATATACATTGAATGCTTAAAGTATCACTGCAATATGATTAAAGGTCTGCCGGTGTTTGTGCTCTTTCCAGCCAGAGTGCTTCAGAATACAGTGTGGATATATATATATATATATATATATATATACACATACACACATATATATATATCTATATATATATATATATACATACATACACATATATATACATATATATATATATATATATATATACATATATATATACATATATATATATAGATCCTGCACTCACATCAAAGGAAAGTTCATCAGTGGGGTGCTATCCAAGATCAGATTTTTGGATTGAAATATCTATCACAATCTCCAGTCACCTGGATAGGAGCACTCTCCAGTAAATCAATAAAAGTCTTTGTTCAATTCAAAGGTAATATAGTTTAATCAAAAATGAGTTGCCACATAAATAGTTGTCGACGTTTCGATTCCGATGGGAACCTTTTTCAAGACCGGCAAACAATGCATAAATGCACCATGTGTATAAAATTCAAATTACATCTAGAGATGAAAACAGAAAAAGAACAAACAAACATAATCAGTACACATACTAAAAGGTATCATAATATCAATAGAGCAGAAAAAAAATGATCACAGTGACACAGTCTCTCAGGCTCCATGTTCAATCCATAGAAAATCAAATATGTACTAGAGATATAAAGTAATTTAATGTATATATACATCCATCCATACCAAGTAATTTTTCAATGGAGGAGGCTATAAGTGATCTAGAACTTCACAAGTTTCAACCACCTGCACACTGGGGCTATACTCCACAATGGTCCCAATATATATGCACCACAGATACCTATGCAATGACATATCAGTAAAATGAGCACCTTCTTATATCAGAAATTGTGCTATAGAAAGTACATGTCATATAAGTAAAACGGTCTCCCAGATGTAATAGCCTGCAATGGGTTCATAATCAGCCTCACACAATAGTATCCTACTAAAAGTACATAGAGAAAACAAGCAGCGCTTGCCAGGCTGGAATGGCAAACAACTTCATGTATCATAGCCTCACATCTGAGCAGAGCTACATTCCACACATGTCCCAGTTGGCATACATCACAGATACCTATGTAATAAAATATCGATGGTATGAGCACACTATACACAGGACCTGCACTGTAACTATGTTCCTACATGTCATATAATAAAAGCATTCAGGGGTCACTGTTAGCTACAAGATGGCTAAAGGTCAATCTTAGATAGCCATATTATACTGGCCATGGATATAAAAACAAACGACATAAGCGCTTACCAGGTCCATGAATGCACCACACTAAGTTTTCTCCGGAAGACGGCTGAGCTCCGGGACAGCGAGCTGTACACGTGCTAACTCTCCAGCATGCTAACTCTCCAGCCGGCTGCACAAAAACCTGTCCTAGCGGAAGTGGTCACAAAGCAACATCGAGTCGTATGGTCTCAGCCGGGCCGGAACATAAACAACCCCGTCAGACTGACTGCATTCAGCCGGTTACCATGGGAACATGGTACATAGTTGAAGTAGTCTACGTGATATTGTTAACTTGTTCATAAACAAAGTTAACCAAATAGTGGGACACCTTGGCAGTGTGGCTCTGTATAAATTCTACCATATGACTCGATCATATGTTAATCTTCATCTCAGGGATAGGATTACTACCAGACCTTTTGTATACATCTGTGTCTGAGTTGTTTGAGGATATGGTGATTCAGCTGAATGCACTACAGAGTCCAATTAAATTCACTCATCAGGTCAACGATAGAGTTATACATTTTCTTGATGTGATGATAACAAACACTGAGGGGACCATCAATACATCGTTGGATCGAAAAGATACTGATCGGAATATGGCCTTATTGACAACCAGCCACCATCCACCAGCACTCAAGGACAACTAACCAATTTCACAATTTTTACGTGTCATGCGGATTAACTCCAACTTAAATATCAGGGAAGATCAATTAGATGAAATGTCTGTCAGATTCCTTGAAAGGGGCTATAGTCGGATGAAGTTGAACAAATGCCTTGCTAAAGCACAGTGTATTTACCAAAAGCAAATGGATAAGGAACCTCCGCAACATAAAAACAAACAACGCCTTATTTTTACAATGAAATTTGATAAGGGTGTCTATAAAACATCAAAAGCTTTAAAAGACCATTGGCACATTGTCGCATCTGATAACACGCTTCCATTCAAGAACTATGATCCACCTATGATGGCTTATAAACGTGGACCAAACCTTAAACAATTATTAATGAGACCTACTGTGTATCCTAGAGAAGGTAAAACTGTACCTGAGCTTATGAAACAGAAACCTGGCTGTTATTCCTGTGGGAACTGCATTGCGTGTGCGTCTATGCTAACTGGACCGATGTTCCCCCATCCCCACACTGGTAATAAGATCCACATTAAATATAAATTATATTGTATGATGGACTTCATAATTTATTATCTTACATGTCCTTGTGGATTATATTATGTGGGCCTTACGTCAAGAAAATTCCGAGATAGAATGGCCAACCATAGGGCATCCATCCGCTCGGCCCTGTCTACTGGACACACAGATAACCCTGTTGCCAGACATTTCTTGTTGCAAGGCCACCAAGTGGCGAGTCTCAAATGTTGGCTAATTGACTGGATACCACCATCTACCCTAGGGGGTGATAGGATCTAATCCCTCAAGAAGCGAGAGAGCTTTTGGAGCCATACGTTGGATACGGTAGCTCCACGTGGACTTAATGAGAATAATCCTCTTAATGTGTTTCTTTAAACTTAAACGCTGATGTGGGGTGATTCAAATTCGGTGGTTGGTGGTTATTAACTTGGCCATGTGGCTTGAATCTTATGGTGACAGATGAAATATACTATCATCTCTCGTGTTTTGGTGGTTTTTGAATAATTATTGAGTTTCACATTTCCTGTATGTGCCCATTTTTATATGGCACTGTTGGAATGTCTGACCTTTTTCTGTTCAAACTAAGTCTAGTCTGTGTCTTCTTCTTTTTTCACATTTGGATATGGCACTTATACTAGCACTGTATATATGGTATTCCTACCACCTACTTTTTGCATGGGTATCACTTTTAAATAGCATCTCACTATTAGATTCTGTTAGCACAGGTATCTTTGACTTATACTTTTGGGAACACACTGAGGTGCACACACGGGTATGCACACTTTTTTTATTGGATAGATTTCTAACACCTTATCTATCTGTGCATGTAACCTATGGTAATCATTTATTATTGAATATTCTCACTATTGATTTGTGTCTACTATTTCTTTCTATTAGTGTCCATGTTGTTCATACTGTACTTTTCTATATGGTTGTCTATCTGTAATGTTGGTTTTGTATCTATCACTGCGTCTATACAGGCTCCAACAGTCCATTTTTACAGTGTTACACCTGATCGAGTCATATGTTAGAATTTATACAGAACCACACTGCCAAGGTGTCCCACTATTTGGTTAACCTTGTTTATGAACAAGTTAACAATATCGCGTAGACTGCTTCAATTGTGTACCATGTTCTCATGGTAACCGGCCGAATGCAGTGAGTCTGACGGGGTTGTTTATGTTCCGGCCCGGCTGAGACCATGTGACTCGATGTTGCTCTGTGACCACTTCCGCTAGGATGGGTATTTTAGCAGCCGGCTGGAGAGTTAGCACGTGTACAGCTCGCTGTCCCGGAGCTCAGCCGCCTTCCGGAGCATTGAAAACTTAGTGTGGTGCAGTCATGGACCTGGTAAGCGCTTATGTCGTTTGAAATAAAATTGAAGATCAAGCACTTCTAAATAGCTCTAGAAAAGACAGACTTTTATAATTATATTCCTACCACAATATACGTGGAATAGATGCATGTGATGTTTATAGTCTTTTAAGACTAATTGGAGGAGTGGGAATTTAGCAACAATGTCCTGATAATAGTCCGTGCAGGCAGCCCCTGACTGTCCCTACCTTATTCCCAGTGCTGTTTCTTCCTCCGGGGTTATCTGCGGTGATCGCGGCGTATGATGTAAAGGATAGCTGTCATGCGGCTGGACACTCGCGGGGAATCGCTGGTTGTTTTCTCTCTCCGGGGATTTCTCCTCTCAGCACGGTGCACGCTGTGTGTGGAACCTGCGGCGCTGGGTGGTGACGTCAGGCGCTTGCAAACTCTTTCCGGACCTGGTGACCAATTGTGCAGCAAGTGTTCCCTTTCTACTCCTTACTCTCCAACGTGTTTCGAACCTATTGTGGTTCTTTTTCAAGGATGAGTCTGGAAGTTACTGACTTCCTTAAAATACTAAATTTTATTCTCCAAAACAGGAAGGGGTAAAACCGGAAATCCTCCAAAAAAGCGGCAACAGCATGTTTTTGGTATTCCATTAAAAATCTTTTTAAAAATCTTTTAAAAGTCTGGTCTGTCTTTTCTAAAATATGTTTAAAATCAGTGTGTGTTAGAGGGATAAAAATGATTTATAAATGATGAACTGATTTGTAGAAATGATGTTTTATAAAAAAACTATTTTATAAAAAGGCTTTTAACTCTATATCTATAGTCAACCCATTCGGTTCCAATGTATTAAGATTGAAGAGCCACAAAGAAAAGATTGTCTATATACCTTCTCCAACATTTGATATATTTTAAAAAATCTCTAACATCCAATCTCTCAAAATATATAGATGTATTTCTTCAAAATCTGGTAACAAAACAGAGAAGTTTTCTGAAAGATGCCATGAATATCCTTCAAGTTTTGGAACAATTCAGATTTTTTTGTGTACTAGTGATATAAGATCACTATACACAGTAATCGATCACGAAATCAGGTGTCAAGCTAGTAGACACTATCTTTCCACACAATCAGAATTATCCAACACCCAGATTAATTTCATTATGGACAATGTTGACTTCATCCTCCGCCACAACTATTTTTGGTATGAGGGAGATTACTACATCCAAGAGAAAGGGACGGCTATGGGTACGTCTTTTGCCCCTAGTTATGCCAATTTATTTGTGGCATGGTGGGAGGATCAACATATATGGAGTAACAACATTTTTTTAAAATATATCAAATGTTGGAGAAGATATATAGATGATCTTTTCTTTGTGTGGAGTGGCCCGATGGAGGACCTTAGTAAATTCCTCATTTATTTAAATGAAAATAAAATTAATCTGGAGTTTACTACAGTTTTTAGTAAGGAAATGGTAGTGTTTTTGGTTCTTGAAATATTTATTAAAGAGTCGTATCCATACAAGAACGCATGTTAAGGAATGTAATGGCAATAATGTGTTACCATACAATAGCAATCACCATAGGAGTTGGATCGAAAATATCCCTGGAGGACAATTCCGGAGGATCAGAAGAAATTGTACGGATCACAGCAATTACAAGAAACAAAGTGGAGAGTTGAAAAGTAAATTTATGGAAAAAGGTTACCAAGCACAAAAATTAGAAGAGGAAATTCCAAAAATGTCCACTTTAGATCGCAAAGAACTTTTAACATATAAATCTACCATTACAGAACAAAAAGAGACTCAACCACTCTTCATTACACAATATAATGGTAACCATAAAGAGATAGAAAAAATATTGATTAGACATTGGCACATACTACAATTAGACCAAGAGCTAAAAGACTGTATACCACCAAAGCTGAAAATTATCTACCGAAAAGCCAAATGTTTGAAACAACATCTAACAAAAAGCTTTCTACCTTTGGAGAAGAATAGTCAAAGAGTTAACAACAATGGTTTCTACTATTGTACTAAATGTATGGGTTGCAAACAACAGTCCAATAGTACTAAACCCATATTGGAATTTCAGTCAAAGGAAACAAAAGCAACCTTTACAATTAGAGATAATATCTCATGTGAAACAGATGGAGCCATATACATGCTTGAGTGCCCATGTGGTTCCCAATATATCGGACAAACTAAACGAAAAATCAAAACCAGAATCTCAGAACATATCTATAATATTAAGAGAGGATTAAGTACGCATAGTGTTTCAGCTCATTTTCTTAAATACCACGATAAGAACCCAAAAGGATTGAAATTCCTTGGTATCCAAAAAATTACAACAAATTGGAGAGGGGAAGACCTGGTGAATAAATTAAAAAAAACAGAAACCAAATGGATCTTCAATCTTAATACATTAGAACCGAATGGGTTGAATATAGATATAGAGTTAAAAGTCTTTTTAATAAATAGTTTTTTATAAAACATAATTTTTACAAATCAGTTCATCATTTATAAATCATTTTTATCCCTCTAACACACACTGATTTTAAACATAATTTAGAAAAGACAGACCAGACTTTTAAAAGATTTTTAATGGAATACCAAAAACATGCTGTTGCCGCTTTTTTGGAGGATTTCCGGTTTTACCCCTTCCTGTTTTGGAGAATAAAATGTAGTATTTTAAGGAAGTCAGTAACTTCCAGACTCATCCTTGAAAAAGAACCACAATAGGTTCGAAACGCGTTGGAGAGTAAGGAGGAGAAAGGGAACACTTGCTGCACAATTGGTCACCAGGTCCGGAAAGAGTTTGCAAGCGCCTGATGTCACCACCCAGCACCACGGTTCCACACACAGCGTGCACCGTGCTGAGAGGAGAAATCCCCGGAGGGAGAAAACAACCAGTGATTCCACGCGAGTGTCCAGCCACGTGACGGCTATCCTTTACATCATACACCGCGATCACCGCAGATAACCCCGAAGGAAGAAACCCAGCACTGGGAATAAGGTAGGGACAGTCAGGGGCTGCCTGCACGGACTATTATCAGGACATTGTTGCTAAATTCCCACTCCTCCAATTAGTCTTAAAAGACTATAAACATCACATGCATCTATTCCACGTATATTGTGGTAGGAATATAATTATAAAAGTCTGTCTTTTCTAGAGCTATTTAGAAGCGCTTGATCTTGAATTTTATTTCTATTGTATATATTATTGAGCAGCTTTTTTACACTTCAAGCGCATAGCACACACATTACATTTGCTTATGTCGTTTGTTTATATATCCATGGCCAGTATAATATGGCTTTCTAAGATTGACCTTTAGCCATCTTGTAGCTAACAGTGACCGCTGAATGCTTTTATTATATGACATGTAGGAACATGGTTACAGTGCAGGTCCTGTGTATAGTGTGCTCATACCATCGATATTTTATTACATAGGTATCTGTGATGTATGCCAACTGGGACATGTGTGGAATGTAGCTCTGCTCAGATGTGAGGCTATGATACATGAAGTTGTTTGCCATACCAACCTGGTAAGCGCTGCTTGTTTTCTCTATGTACTTTTACAGGGGTATTCAATATGGGAGCGAAAACTCTGTTTTTGCGTTAATATCGCACCTATGATGTAATTATCGCAGGTTTTAGTTTTACACCGTATTCAATTTCAAAGACTTTTCGCAGGTTCGAAAAGTCTTTGATAACAAACGGGGATAACTTTTCACCATTGAATAGGTGTCGAAAAAAAGTGCAGAATTGGGCTTTAGGGGTGCAGGCTTAAAAAAAAATAGCCTGCACCCCTGGGAATGACATTTAAAAAAGAACTGTGTCAAAAAAAGTTTAAAAAAAAAATAGGGAAACCCCAAAAAATTTATTTAAAAATTGGGGTGAAAAAAAAAAAAGGGAATAAATTGTTTACCAATAGGGAAATAAGTTCAGGGCTATTCTGCAAGTATGCGGCAGGTGTTTTCTAGAATAGATTTATAGCGGCAGGTGCACAATTGCAGATTTTTTAAAAACTTACTTTAGGGACATCAAAATATGCTAGTACCCATTTTCATGTACCCCAAATTTGATGGGACCACTTAAAAAAAATGAAAAAAATAACGTAAGTGCTCTTCTGCAACACTTCTTAAATGTCGGGAAAAAACACCTGCTGCGGCTATTTAAATCCCCGACTTTCATTTAAAGGCTAAAACGGGGGTACCCATAGTGATCCCCCATGTTTTTACAACTTTAGGGGGGTCCTACAATTTTGTTAAGGAAAATTTCGTAACTTTACGCAAATCCCACTTCGCAGGCTCCCATTTTCGTTAGTTTGATATTGAATACGGGGATAAGCGGGCGCGCGCCCGATACTTTAATGCAGGTAAAAGCTCCGATATGAAACGTAAACTTCGACAGCGAAGTTACGTTTCATATTGAATACCCCTCTTAGTAGGATACTATTGTGTGAGGCTGATTATGAACCCATTGCAGGCTATTACATCTGGGTGACCGTTTAACTTATATGACATGTACTTTCTATAGCACAATTTCTGATATTAGAAGGTGCTCATTTTACTGATATGTCATTGCATAGGTATCTGTGGTGCATATATATTGGGACCATTGTGGAGTATAGCCCCAGTGTGCAGGTGGTTGAAACTTGTGAAGTTCTAGATCACTTATAGCCTCCTCCATTGAAAAATTACTTGGTATGTATGGATGTATATATAAATTAAATGACTTTATATCTCTAGTACATATTTGATTTTCTATGGATTGAAGACGGAGCCTGAGAGACTGTGTCAACACGGAGCCTGAGAGACTGTGTCACTGTGTATTATTTTTCTCTGCTCTATTGGTATTATGATACCTTTTAGTATGTGTACTGATTATGTTTGTTTGTTCTTTTTGTATTTTCATCTCTAGATGTAATTTGAATTTTATACACATGGTGCCTTTATGCATTGTTTGCCGGTCTTGAAAAAGGTTCCCATCGGAATTGAAACGTCGACAACTATTTATGTGGCAACTCATTTTTGATTACACTATATTACCTTTGAATTGAACAAAGACTTTTATTGACTTACTGGAGAGTGCTCCTATCCAGGTGACTGGAGATTGTGTGTGTGTGTGTATATATATATATATATATATATATATATATATATTATATACAAATCAGTACATGCGGTATAAGGATAAATTAAACTGTATGGAGGGTGATAAATGTGGAGAAATATATATGAGATCAGCTAAAGAACCCCTTATTATACCTTTAGAAAGGCTCCTAAATCAAAGTCTATGTTTAGTCCATTGGGGTGTAAAGTCCCCACTCCATTTCAGATTTAGAGATCTTTGCAATAAAATCTTCTCTTCTCCAGTCTGATTCAATTTTTTCAATAGCCATGAAGCATAAGACCTAGGGATTACTCTGATGGACCTAAGAAAAGTGGTTAGGAACATTATGGGTTTTGAAACCTTATATTGTTATTGTGTTCACCAATTCTTATTTTGAGTTTTCTGATATTGCGGCCAATATATTGAATTTCGCAACCACAAGTAGATCACTCCTGCTGTGTTGAAAACTCAAATGTTGCTTGATTTCAAAGTCCTTTTTTTGTGATTGGACTGGAACTTAGTGATAGGTTTGGTGGAGGCCCTTTCTAGATTTCTTGGCGTTTTGGGATACATTTTTGGCTCAGTTTAATGGCTTACACTTTCGGCTTGCAGTTGCAGCGGTTTCCACAGGTTTTGAGATGTACTTGGAGGGTGCTTGGTTGACTGCTGCTTGGCCTGAGGAGTGGTTTCTTAGTGGGCTTACCAAGAACCTTCTTTTGATTTCCATGGAGTTGTGTGGTGTGCGCTTGCTTGACAGACACATCGTCTTCTGGTGTGATAACTTGGGCATGGTGTAGGCAGTGAACGGCCAGCAGCCTTCACCACTGCTGGTTTTTCAGCTTTTGGCGCCGTTGGTACTCTGATGCCTACAATGTAACGTATGTTTTGTTGCATGCCATATCCTGGGGATCCAGAATTTCAGTTTTCAATGGTCCCAGTTTAGTTCCCTTACCCCTGCTGCTACTTTGGTTGGTGATTTATGCCCTTCTCACTGTTGGCAGGTCATCTGACCAGATTGGGGAGTTTAGCAGGTTGCTCTATTGGTCAGGGAACTCTTAGTTTTCCCTTTCCAGAGTGGAGCCAGTGGTAAGCATTGTCTGGCTCACAAGCGTGCACGAGGTAAGGCTTTGCATGAGGTTTTGCTTTCCTTTGTTATTTTTTTCTTGCCTGTAACCCATGCTCAGTAGTGTTGCAGTGGTTGGTAGGTATTTCCTTCTTTTTGCAATTGCGAGGGCAGTATGATTTCACTAGTTTTTTGGTAAGTCAGGCTCTAAAAGGTTGGGCGCACATGGTTTTGGTACCCAATAATAGCAGGCAACCTATCACTCCTGCTCTACTGTTGCGTATGGTGCTGGCCCTTCAGTCAGTTTGCTCTTCCTCCTACGAGTCCAAGCTGTTCCAGCTCACCTTTTTGATGGCCTTTCACAAGCCTTTCACATCAGCGAGGTGGTAGCTCACTCTAAAATGGCCATTCCCCCATTATTGCTTTTCCATGTGTTGATAGCCAATTCAGTTTTGTGTCAGATTCTTCTCTCCAAGACTGATCAGCTTGGGTGTGGCCGTTGGGTATTTCCTCCCCATGCTGATTCCAAATTGTGACTGGCATGCCTGTTGAAAGCATATGTGTTAGCCTGGCAAGAGTTAAGGGTGCATGGTTGATGTATATTTAGGACTCCCCAGTTACCGCCTTTCAGTCTCAAAGGGTCTTTCAGAGTTGCATCCTGTCTCTCGCATTATCCCCTCAAGATTACGGTATGCATGCATTTTTGATAGGTGCTACCACAGCCACTGCTTTTTTCAGGTTTTTGCTGTCCGAGATCCAGGCTCTCAGACGTTGGAAGTCCAATGCATACAAACATTATAAATGATGATTTAGGGTTTTGGGTTTTTTTGCTACTTCATTGTATATTTGTTCGACTTGGGTGCACTTTTGCCATTCCCGGTGGCCCTTTTTGACTTGATACCTAAGAGACTGATTGGCTATTGTACCCCAGGCAAGTTTTTTAACTTGGGCCAAGTCCTCCCCTCCTTTAGGTCAGCCTGTTTTTTTTATTATGTGCTTGTTGATGCCTTTTATTAATTTTTTTGCAGGTGGCCCTTTGGACGATTGCTCGGTGTGGTTCATAGGGAATTCCTATGTTTTTTGGGCTGCTAGATCTATTTTGGTTTGTTGTCTTCCTTATCCATAGTAGACCACATGGTAATGTGGTTAGGTCAGTGGGTTATGTGTTGGGAGTCACTCTTGCCTAGACTGCATAGGCTGGCTGTGGAGTTTGGTCTGCTGGTGGTGTTGGTGATGCACCTTAGTGGGAATTTGGGGACCCGGTCATCTCCCGACCTGAGGTTCTAGATTGTTCATAATTTGGAATTGGTCGCTCATTGGTGGCCTTGGTGCTTGATAGTTTGGTCTTCCATCATCCGGCGTCAACGGTGGTGTAAGCAGCTGGAAAGCCCCCCTCCGGCTGCACACACCACCTGATTAATAGGTCACTCCCCTTTGATATACCATTTGTCTGATTGTTCAAACTGGGGTCAGCAGCTTTTGTTGGCTAACAAGGCATTGAAAGTGTCAGGAATATGGCCTGGGATCGGTCGCTACTCACCACTGTGCCAGCATCCTCAGGATCTCAGGCATCCAAACGCCAGGCGTGGAGGTGAGTGGCATTCTCCCCAGTGACTGCTAGGGCTTTCATGCGTGCGTCCTGGTTCCTGCTTTGCTGGACATGGGTGCAGCCATGTTAGTCCGAGTCATCTGACTAGTCTCTCCCAATGGCAGCCCTGCGGTCTGTCAGCTGATCTCATGATCCAATGACCAACTGCATAGGGGTATTTAAGTCTGTCTCCTGCAGCAGGTAGTTGCCTGCACAACTTAATTCTCCAGTGATTACTATTGTGTCAGTTTCCTGGCTTCACCATTGTACACTGCATTTCCCAGGCTGTCTC
Source organism: Taudactylus pleione (assembly GCA_031769625.1). Classification (NCBI taxonomy): domain Eukaryota; kingdom Metazoa; phylum Chordata; class Amphibia; order Anura; family Myobatrachidae; genus Taudactylus; species Taudactylus pleione. The sequence continues at coordinate 1,485,538 of JAUIMM010000017.1, read as the reverse complement.
CTGTTCTCAGTGAGGATCACCTGTGAGCTTTCATTGGACTTCCAGAGCAGTACACACCATTGTACCCAGTATTTCCTGGGCTGTCTCCAGTCCTCAGTGTGGTTTATTCTTTTACTCTTCATCGTTCAGTTGTTTATAGTGAGCTATCCAGTTCCCTGACTTTTTCCCTGTGTTGCTGTGGTGTCAGCTTTCATGTTAATTACTAATTAACTCTCAGCTGGACCTCTAGCATTCCTAGCACATGTCTGCATTCACAGTTCTCTGTTTCTCTATACAAATGAGTATCTTACTCAGTATCCCACTGTGTTTAGCTCCAGGCTCCATGGCAGATACCAGTGCTCTGGACAAATATCTCCATAAGCATCTAGTTACTAGTATTATTATATCCATATACGATTGGTCCTCAGTATTTATTACCATCTCCTACATTTGGATACTAGTGCCAGTTAAATCCTATTGTTATCTCATGCGTCCAGATACCAACTTCTATTAGCATTCCATGCTATCAGGATTCTAGTATTTATTTCAGTTTGTTGCTTCTTATGCCAGTACTAGTGAATTCTTTCATTCATTCACATAGTGTTCTCAACTCTCTTCATGGATCACATTACAATTACCAGCACATCCACCTGTGTCCTCTAGCTTGTATATACGTTCTTCCATTTGTCCCCATTAGCATTAGACACCTGACCAAAGTACCGTGACCTGCATATCAGGCGCAGCTAAAACCCATACCCTGATTGGAGAGGTCACTGGTGAACACCTCCCGATAAGTTAGACTCCGCGCCTTTGACCAGGTCTTGTCAATGTCTGGTGCTAGTGGATGAAGAAGACGTATATACAGGTTCTTTGCCTCCGATACCTTCCTCATCCTAAACCCTCACCTTCTAACTCCACGGCTACGATTATCACTCTTAGTCTCGTGACAGAAAGTATGGGGGACTTTCATGTGACCTATGGACTTGCTGAATGGGCAAATGGCCCTGCAAGTTTTTCTAGTCATCTGATTTAGTAGTCACTGACCTGTGATGGCTGCTGTTTCTTTGGTTGTAACCATAGTTAAGTTATTGATTGATTGATAATATAAAGGCCAACCAGTCTAAACGCCTAATCTTTCTCAGTGTTATTATTCTTAGTATAAGTTATGTTTAGAAGTGTTTATATATGTATATATGCATAAAGTTGATGTACTAGTGTCAATTGCCAATAGGGCATTTGAATGTGATTATCAGCTTTTCTCAAGATGCCAATCAGTGGTGGAGGAAGCAGCGGCAACAATAACAGCAGACATAGGGCCTGATTCAGGTATGTACGCTAATGTAAACACAACTGCGATCTCTCACAGATACAATTGCAAAAACTTGATAATGACTCTCTTGCCGTCCAGTGCTTAGAGACGCCCAGTGAAAGCCTCTCACATTTGTTGCTCATGCACAAAACCAGAAACATCATATGCAGATCAGGCATTTAACATGCAGTCAAGTTCACAAGTAAAGTTCACTTCCTATCTGAGCACTGTGGGGGTGACTGTCCGACATGTCACCACTGATCGTTCAGCAATTGGAGGAGACTTGTTCTTGAGGCTAAACACTCCATGCTACCAATCAGCATGACCTCTCTGCTTTGTGCAGAGGAGGTCACGTACGCTGGAAGGTTCCTCATATGTCTCCTGTTATGACCTTGAATATAACCTTTAGAATTGATTATAGTTAGGCTATATAACTTTACGGGTAAATATTGTAGAAAGCAGGATCCAAACATGTGAGCAGCCATCTGAGGTGTTCTCTGTTTCATATTTCCTGGATTTCCAGTTAAATATTTCACTTCATAACATCTGCAGTGCTTGGATTCATGATAAACAGTCAGAGATTCATTACAGCTCCTTGGCAACCTGCTTAGTTTTGCTAAAAATAAAGTGTTGTCCTGTGGATAAAGAGGTTGTCCGCCTCTCATCTACTAATTAAAGAGGATGCAGTGGTGTGTATTACTCTGTGATTTGATTGTGCATATAATCGTATGTTTGCTATGATCTCAACTCACTACCCTAAAAAGGATCATTCTGCCCTTATACATACAGTATATTACTTCTTCAGTACTATCAGTACAACTTAATTTGCTCTCTTCAATTATCTACACAGTCCAATTTACAGTTATTTATATTAATGTATCCTAAGCATATCTGAATCTATGGCGCCTTACCTCTGGAATGTTATCACCTTTTTAGACATTGTTTAGTCATTAGAAATCCTCTATCTTTTAAATCTCTAATCAGTGGCGAGGTGTGATTGGTGGGAGGGAATATACATGCCGATGAGATTGGATATGTGGGGGGAAAGGAGTGGTTGTGGGCCTTAAAGATGACAGTGAGGAGTTTGAACTGTCTTCTGTAGTGGACAGGGAGCCAGTATAGAAATCATCAGAAAAGGGAGGCAATAGTAGAATTATGAGAGAGGATAAAATGAAACAACATAAGAATAAATGAGAGTTTTCATTAAGTCTAATGCTAGGTACACACTAGACGAAGGGTGGCCAAACCTGGTCCTCAAGGACCCTTAACAGTTCATGTTTTTAAGACCACCTGTGTGGAATGTGACAGTTAGAAATCAATGTGTGCATGCTGTCTTGCTGGGTACGCATTGGCCCCGATTTAGAGATGGACGCTAATGGGATCGCAGCTGCGATTTCATATGCAACGCAGCAGCAAAGATATGCTAATGTCAGCAAAGATCACCCGAGCATAATGACTCAGCTATGGCAGTCACTGGTATATTGGCACTTGTAGTTGAATAGCGTCATTGTGGCTTCATCCCGCATTTCATAAACCTGGTAGTCACGTCATTGTATAGTGGGGATGGGACTATGATGACGCAATGGTGTCACCATGCACCCAGATCCGCCCACCTCCGCCACATGTTCCACGAATGGAGGAGGCAGCCAAAAGGTCTGCAAGTACAGTATGCCCAAAACTGAGCTTCTGTATACAGGGAGCCAGTATAGAAGTTAGCAGAAAAGGGAGGCAATAGTAGAATTATGAGAGAGGATAAAATGTGAAGCAGCGGTATTGAGAGTGGGTTAAAGTGGGGAGTCATGGGAGGGAGTTTCCGAAGATGACACAACATAAGAATAGATGAGAGTTTTGGTTAAGTCTAAGGCTAGGTACGGTACACACTAGACCAAGGGTGGCCAAACCTGGTCCTCAAGGACCCTTAACAGTTTTCTAGACCACCTGTGCATCTGTAGAATGTGTCAGTTAGAAATCAATGCACATGTTTTAAAATGTGACAGTTGGTAATGACTACACCTGTGCACCAGCTAGGTGATCTGAAAAATGTGAACTGTTAAGGGATCTCAAGGATATGCGCACTCCTGCAGGTCGTTAGCAGTACTTGCCGCATGCCGTCATACTGAGTACACATTGGTCTGATTCAGAGATGGACGCTAATGCGATCGCAGCTATGATTTCATCTGCAACGCAGCAGCAAAAATATGCTGTCAGCAAAGACCACCCGAGCATAACGACACCCACTGCTGCCTTGCTGCGTGTGACAATGCATACCTGTGTAAATATCGGTAATATCTACGCACATCAGTGGCCATCTTACCCTTGCGGCAGGTCTGACCTGCCACAGCTTTGGGAGTTCTTTTGATATGCAGAGCTGCGCATGCACTCGCAGTGGCTAATTTATGCACCCCCATGTAATGGCATGTATAAGGACAGGCACGCCCACCCCCAAACGCTGACAACTTGTCACTGAACCACTCATCTCTATTTTTTAGATTACTAAATAGATCCCATAGTTACAGAACTCCTTAGTCAACTGCTGCTTCTCTGTGCAGAGCTAGATTAAACTTTGTGGGGGTGCCAGGTCAACTAACTTGTGGGAACCCCAACAAATACAATTGTAGAAATGCAGGGCCAGCGCCACCATTAGGCAGCTGCTTAGGGCGCCGTTCCCTGGAGGGTGCCCATGAGTGTGTTAAATAAGAAAATCTTTTAGATGGCTCTGGATGCAGTTGCAGCTCTAATCAGCTGCAGTCACCGCCATGCTATGCAGCCCGACCCCCACGGTGACCTCGGCCGTGGCGTCACAGCACACATGAACTCAGTGGCGGGTATCTTCCGCGACCGCCCATGCTGTCAGCGCTGACATGTGCTGTGTAGCAATGCTGGCGCCTGCCGCCGGTTCTCTCCTCTCTCCTCCGTTCCATTGGAAAAGACAAAGGCCCTGATTCAGAGCCGGACGCTCTGACCAGAGCGCTCGCTCTGAATCAGGGCCGTCCTATTTAAATTTGGAGCGGCCTTTTGGACGCTCGCATAGCTGTGGGTTACCACCCACAGCTTATGCGAGCGTCCATGATGATGGTCGCGATGGTCAAGACCATCGCGACCATAGGGCTTGCGACGAGACCCTGCAGTAGGGTCTCGCTGCCGCAAGCCCTGGAGTGATTTTGGCTTTATCAGAGCCAAAATCACTCCCACTGACATCACTAGTGATGTCAGTGGGGCCGGACCCAGATGGTAGGCGTTCCCACAGGAACGCCTGCGTCTGACAGCCATGCCCCCGGCACGCCAACCAAAGGGGGCGTGCTGTCAATCACCAACGACAGCACACCCCCTTTGGTGCGAGACCCGGAGCAACAGCTTGGCTGTCGCTATCCGGGTCTCGCGCATGCGCACGACGGAGCTCCCTCCGTCGTGCGCATGCGCATTTGGGTACCATCGACCCGCTTGCAGGCGTCCTGCGCTCGCGAGCGGGTCTGAATGAGACCCAAAGAGCGATCTGTCAGACAGGCTGAGAATATATTAACAGCTTGGTGCGGACATCACAATGGTTGGTAAGCAAGTATACGCGTATATGTGTTGTACTGCACTGCAGTTTGTAGCTATGCCTACTGTATTTTCAGATGAGCATTCTTCCAACATCCACTGATGAGTGTCTATATAACTCTGTAATATCAACATCTACACACACCAGACGATCACCAATAGATGCTGCTGCATGCGCTGTTGCTTGTGACGGAAATCAGGCCCTTTATGTGATACTTGATTGCATTATATTAGGTTCAAAAATAGGTTAATGTGACTTTTGCATTTCCTTCTACCACTGTTAAGGCACAGCTTTTTTCTTTTAATATGTTGGTAAAAGTATACACATTTGTTACTTGGGACATACATTTAGTGCAAATGATGGTAGTTTACAGCTGCACATATCTTAAGATTTGTCCAACTGAAATAAGCCTTTTCCTCTGTGTGTCTGTCCCTGTGTACATTTGATGCTAGTGTTTACAGCTCTACATATGCCAGTGGAGTATCTGTAATGGGTGCACAGTGTGTGCCAAACACACTGCACCCAGAACAGACACTTAACCCATACTTGCCAACATTCAGCTCCCTCCTTCCGGAAGGGAGCTGAATGCCTGCATACAGCGGGGGGCGTGGCTAGGCAATGACTCTGTATTGGGGGCGGGGCCAGTACTTGACTGCACAATTGCATCATCGTGGCTCCCCCCCCCCCTCTTCACAATGTTGGTGGAGCAAAATTTCCGCTGATGTCTATAGGATTATTGCGTCGGCTGAGACTATATCAAAGCGCAATGCCAGAATCTTTGCTATCTTTTGCACAGGTGCTAATTTTGAGAAGATAGAGGGCCCATTTATAAACGAACGAAAATACCAGCGCCAATTTTCGTTTAGCATCACTGTGATACAAACGAAAATGCCACTAGTATTTATTAATACTTACCCCCCCGGCGAGGTCCCACGAAGTCCTCGTCCTCAGCGAGGTCCGCCGCTGGGCTGCTGGTAGCCTAATGCTGCCAGCAACGGGGCTCCAGTGTTATGCACATGCGCGGCGGTTTGCTGAAGCCGGAAAGGCACCACCGGGTCTCCAATGCTGGCAATGGGGACTGCATCGCTCTCGCCATCTAAAAGATGGCGAGAGCGATGCTGTGAAAACAGCGGTAATCTCAGATTACCACTGTTTATTAAATGCAGAAAGACAGCATAAGCCCTTTAGCGAGCGCTAAAGGGGTTATGTTTCGTTAGTAAATGGAGCCCATAACCTGAATAATGTAGTAAAAAGTAAAAATTGCCCCTTTATTTGTTTAAATGCCCCTATGAATATAAATATTTATGAGCTTCTTATGTAATGGAAATATGTAATTCTTTGCTCCTTTATGTCTTGCACTGCACTGTGCAACAATAAGCACAATACAGAGAGGCACAGTTTTGCAGCTTACTGTATTTTGCATAGAAGAATATACTATTGGACTCTTTACTATTAATGTCAAATTTATTTAAAGCATGGCTGTGAAATTGTTGCTCTGCAGGGCTCCCAATTTGTCTAAACAGCAGCTACAGAAGGACATTGTTATTTTAAAGAGATTGGGCTACAAGCTAGTTATTATAATATACCAATACATCTCCCATGAAAAACTGACAACATGGTACAACAGAATGCATTTTCATGCAGAATTTGATGATCCATGGTAAGCCAATGAGGCATAATACTGTATGTTTGCTTACTTTGATTGTGGTGTGTTTTGTTTGCATTCTAAACATCCGTATTCGGTAATTGTGAACTTATAAAGCTTAAATTATGGAAAAGCATGAACATGCAGGAAAACATAAATGGTAGACTACAATCAGTTTGTATTTAACTATAGGGACAGCTGGCAAGAAAGTATTTGCTTATTATTTTTTATTTATAAGGTACCGTACCACAAGGGTTCTGTAGCAACAAGGGGAACATTTCTTATGCACATATCCATATAGAGAAAAGAAATCTATACACAGGAAGCAGACAGCATTGCAGTGATAAGCACAGACAGAACAACAAACTATACTTGTAGTACACCCAACCTTGTGGAGGCAGTTAAAACACACTGAAAAAAGTACAGATCACAGTGTGGGTGCATATCTTCGAAACACATTTATATGTACTTTGATAATTTAAACATGTGGGAGTAAGTGTCGCTACTCAAGAATTATAGCAACTGGGTAATATCAGGTTGAGAAAGCTTTTTACTTTCTTATAAATGTAATTAAAGAGTAGGCTTTTTGTAGAAGTTTTATTTGACCATTTCTCTTTGTTAAAGGTGGCTCTATTATTTAGTTGAACAACTTATACCATTTTCCAAAACTGTAGTTTTGGCAGAGCTCCACTCCCAGCTATAGGCCCTGATTCAGAGGTGAACGTCGTCGATGCCGCACACAAGCGGCAACATTGCGCATGCGTTCCCATGGTTACCACATAAAGATGCAGACCAAGACTGCACACAGATCCATATAATTTCGGCAGAGGCGTCACTTACCTGGGTGACACCCGGTGCGGCTGGTCCGAGTTCTTCAGCACGCCGCAGGAGCACCTGTGTGAAAGGGGACCATGCCCATTATGTGTTCCCGCACCCCGTTCTTGGCACAAAGTGGGCTTACCCAGTGCTCCTGCAGCTGCTGGGGCAGCCCACAGTCTCTCCCCTGCCTCTCTCCGGGTTCTGGCTTCCGACGGGGTGACACCAAAATAGCAGAGCCCGCACCCCCGCATCCCCCTTGTGACGCCAGTGAATTTCGGTGAGCATTTCTGGGGGATAAAAGAGGAGTGGACCTGTGGCGGTCAGCGGCTGTATCCAAAGGTGCAGCTGTACTGACCCAGCGACCATGTTCAGATGGAGGAATTGCACCTGTCATAGGGTAGGTGCAATCTCTGATGGTACGTCCGATGGTGCAGCTAATGCGACCAATAGTGCATCATAATAAGCACTATGGCGGATTAGCCCCACAGCCAGTGGACGTCTCAGTAGAAGGTCCATCAGCTGCGGCAATAACATAAAGACGCAGCCATGGTTCTTAAATTACGGGGGAGCCCTAATCGTTTTGTTCCCCGTAATTTTAGGAACCAGGACTGGCTGAGCAGTCCGGGCCTGGTAATGCTTTTGGGGAGGAACCCTATGTCTTTTTTTTTAAGATTTAACCCTTTTTAACAGGTAAAACACACTTCACATATCTCACTGATATGTGCAAGGTGCTTGTTTTCGGGAGAGTTTTGCAGAGAGAAAACACTGTAATCTTATCTAAACACGCTATTCGGGGGAGAAATCTCGATCTGCTTCACCATCGGAAAACTCACTTTCAGCTAAACTCACTTCTTAAATTTGCGAGTTTAAAAACGAGGAAATCACCGAAGTTTCGGCGATACAAATCGAGTGAAAAAAAAAAAAACTCGATTAGACTCGATTCTTAGTAAATTTACGCCTTGCAATCTATGTAAATAAATGTTGTATGCCCCTGAAGACGGCAATGTTGTCCCCAAAACACCGTTGGAAATAAAGGACTTTTATTTACATTGATTACAAGTCTGCAGAGTGCTCTCTCTCTCTCTCTCTGTCTCTCTCTCTCTCGTATACTTAGTGTACACTTTTTTTTTTTTTAGAGTAAAATGAACCCTTATACAGTACATAAAGTATATAAGGAATCCTTATATCTAGATATGGTACTTTTAACATAAAAAACAATAGGAGCATTGAGTTACAGCTGCATGCATTCTTCATTAAAATCTCATCTCTTTCCAGGGCAGCATTTCTAACCCCCATTAAGATCAGCAGTTCCTTGTTCTCTGGCGAGAGCAGAGCTTAGTCTCTGTATGAGGAAGTGGGCTGTGGGTGGGAAGGGGAACGTGCACTGCATGGGGGCTGCTGCCTGCACCCACCACCATCCAAAGGAGTCACAGAACATGACAGTCCCAGTCTGACTGTTCTGACAGTGACCCAGAACATACATGGGAGCACCAACCCCCTGTTTGCGGCACCCTAAACCCCTCACATAAAGGAGTGTGGCCACAATGCAGTAGGGCCCACCGGGGATTACCCGATTCCCTGGCAGCCCAGTCTGAGCCTGATACCATACAACTAAGGGGCATATTCAAGTAGACGCGAAAACTCGGAAAATTTTTTGCCTGCCATGCTTTTTGCCGACTTCGCTTGTTTTGGAGGCGAAAACTTTTCGTGCGCGGCCTCGCTTTTCACCCTATTCAATTCCAAAGGACGTGAAAACGGGACCCGGCAAAACGTGCTGTCAGATTTGGGGAAATCAGACTGACAAAAGATGCACTAACATTGGGGATCAATGTAGATGCCCCCAAGTAGCCCTGCTGAAGGTATTTGGGGTACTTAAATGCTCTCAATAGCTGCTAATTAGCGTCTTTGCACAAGTGGTGAAGAATAGCATTTAGCAGGGTTTTTTGTGTGAAAATAACTAGTTCCAGAAAATTTGGGGTACATGAAAATGGGTGCAAGCATGGTTAAAAATCGCACTTTTTTCCGCCTGCTTTCATAGGCAAATCTTTTTCGCCTATTCCAATGCATTGACTTTCCGTGTAGGCGAAAAGTCTTTGGAATTGAATACAGGGATACGTTTTCGCCTGGCAAAATGACATCATCAGCGATACTTTTCCACCGAAAACATCTTTTTGCGGCTAATTGAATATGTTCCTAAAGTGCAAATGCAGCAGGAAGCGTCTGTAGGAAAAATATGCCTCCTGCATGCTTCAATGATCTGAGTGGTGTGCCGAAGACACAACACCGGGTCACCATCATGACCATTGGTCGTGATGCTCACAACCCTTGGCCAGTCTGTTTAAGTCGAAGCTCACTCAGACTTGCAGTCGGAACTGCTCAGCTGGGTCCAGGAAGTCTACATCCAATGCCATTTTATAGAAAGGGATGTATTGCAGAACAGTCCCAGTCTCCGACCCCCAAACGCTGAAGCATGTCATGTGCTGCGGTCAGGGGCGGATTGGGAAATGAAAGTGGCCCTGGAAAAAACCGTGAAAGCGGCCCTCGGTGTGCGCGCCGAAGGCGCGCCCTTGTGGAAAGGGGTGTGGCCTAATGCAAAACACCATACCTGCAAGCCACTCCCCCTGTTTCAGTCATAGTCATACTGGGGGCATGCCTACCGCTCCAGGAGCTGATAGCCATGCCCACAGTCCCTCTCTCCAGTGAATAAGCACAGCAAGCATGTGAATGAGCATTTTCTTACCTATATGATTACTCTGCAACGGGGAATCTCTGAAGAAATTGATCCTCCCTGGACAGGCAGTGTCTTGAGTTGGTATTTGCTATTCACGCACGAGATCCCATGGTCTGGAAGCCGCCTGTATGTGTCCCAATAAAACCAATGTCATTATCATGCAACAGAGGTTCAACCAGATAATAAATGTGGGTTTCCCATATCAAACAATTTTATATTAATATAATATATTTGCTCTTTTGGTACCATTTGCATCAGTAATATGGTTTCATTAGAATTGTTATCTTACTGAAGATGACTGTGCCCCAGTGTTTCTTCTAATAGTATCAGCGTTCCTACCGTCATATATGTGTGTCTCCAGCACCAGCGTCTTGGTATGTCTCCAACCTATCCCCTCGTGTTTCTTCAGCGCTATCTCCCTGCGCCTCTCCAGTGCCACCCCCAATTCTCTCCGGCACCATCCACCCACCGTGCCATCCTCCTGCGTCTCCCGAGCGTCATCCTCCTGCGCCTCCTCAGTGGCGTCCTCCTGCCCTAGCACAGAATAGCCCTTCTTTCTCACACACAGATCATCTCCCCTTAGCACAGAATACCCCCCTCCCCACAGACAGATCAACCCCCCCGTCCCCACAGACAGATCATCTCCCCCGCCCTTAGTATAGCAGACCCCCCTCCCCAGACAGATCATCTTCCCCACCCCTAAGGTAGCAGACCTCCATCCCCAGACAGATCATCATCTCCCCAGCCCTTAGTATAGTAGACCCCCCCTCCCCCAGACAGATCATCATCTCCCCCACCCCTAGTATAGCAGACCCCCTCCTCACAGACAGATCATATCCCCCGCCCTTAGTATAGCAGACCCCCCCTTCCCCAGATAGATCATCATCTCCCCCGCCCCTAATATATCAGACCCCCCTCCCCCACAGACAGATCATCATCTCTCCAGCACCACCCCTAGTATATCAGACCCCCCCTCCCCCAACAGATAGATCACCACCCCCTAGACTGCAGCCAGACCCGATTGTCTCCTCTCCACTCTGCCCCCTCCCCAGGCTGTGAAATGAAACTTAAACATGACACTTCACAGCCTGGGGAGGGCAGAGTGGAGAGGATGTGATCAGGCTGAAAGACTGCTCTGACCGGCCGGCGCCCCCCCATCCCCGCCGCAACTTACCCTCACCGCGGCCACGCTGTCACCCGTGGTCCAGCGCCACTTCACCTCACTCCGACTGTACGCTGGGTGGAGCCTTGATAGGATGCTGGCCGCTGGCCTCTCTTCTCGCGAGAGAGGCTAAGGCACGGCCAGGCAGTACTGATAGGCAGCCAGGCTGCTTGTGTAAAACACACCGGAGCCGGCTGGGTGACGCGAATCGGGGGGGCGCGGCCTCACAACCAATCGGCCCACCGGGATTTTCCCCGCAAAAAGTAATGCCCAATCTGCCCCTGGCTGCGGTTAACAGGGGACTCCGAGTGATCATGCAGGACCCATTCTGCACATGCACATCGGATTTGTACGTAAACCATTGGGTTTGCGTGCAAATCCGAATCAGGCCCATAGTCTGAGCACAGAACTTCCATGATGCAAGAGTAACAATCCTAATTACCAGTTTAAAGCTGTATAGTACATATAGGTAGGGAACATGCTTCAACAGTCCAGGAATTACGAACAGATAGAGGCACAGTTATCTTGCATTCTAATTACAAGTCTGTTAACTTGTAATAGCCTAAATTCAAAGTCTCAATCCATCTAATCCTATCTCCTATTAACGGCTTACACTGGAACAATAATCCAACAATTATTTCTGAGAAGATAATTGGATTAGATGATGCAAGTTAAGTAGAACTTTTAAATATCCCGACTGAATTACAAGTAGAATAAACCTTGCACCACATCTCACAAAATTATGAAAAAGGCCATGTCCCCCATAAGCAGCTCCGTGACCATCAACTTTCAATTCAAAAGTACAGGCCATACCCTATTAGCTGCGATAAACCACCCTATTAGCCGCGATAAGTCGGTTTTCTGCAAAAATGGCTTATTGTGCAAAAAAATACTTACAAGGCAATCCTATTAGCCGCGGTTTTCGCATGTGCGATTCTATATACAGTAACATAAAGTCCTGAAAAGTTTTCACCAAATCTAAGCAGGTGAAAACTTGTGCAAAACCCCTATTTTAAGGTAAAAATGTGAGGACTTGATCCAGAACCCCTTGGACACCCCCCTTAATGACTAATTAGGTAAATAAAAGAAAACATTGGCTGCGATATTCAACAACACTAGCAATTGAATGTATTTGTATCATAGTAAAAATGTATTTAAATGCTAAAGGCTATAGTCTGTATAAATAGACAATTTCACAATCAAAAATCTTAACATAAATTAATACATAAGAGATCTAAAACAAAACGATTATAATATTCAAGCATTTGCAAGTATAATGTTTGTAATTCAAACAAACAAAATAAAAGTTCACTGTGAATGGGGAAAACGTCAATTCTTCCTGACTGTTTTAATAGACAGAACTGATTGTTTAGAAGTTATGCCCGTTGTTTTAAAAACGACTCTGCTTAGTTGCAATATATTGTGGCAAAACAGCGGCTGAAAAGTTATTTTAATCTTGCTGGCATAGATTGAAATAATGTTATCTAGTAAATTGGAATGAGCTCACCCACTTAGTTGTTAGGACACGGCATCTGTATAGTGTCATTTCATCAGGTTGTACCCCATAACAACATGCGGATCGATTGAAGGTAGAGAGACCGTTGTACAGGTGAAGTGTGCTGTATGTCCCCTTGTCAGTTGAACGACCCAGACTGCTTGATAAGCTTGCGGGCTGCCGCACTGGGACTTGGTTTGTTCTCAAATTCTCATGACCAATCCACTGATCTGACGGCGTGTCCGGGAGAGGCTGTATCGGGGGTGAATGATGTCCAGGAGACTGGTTCTGCCATTCCAGAGGCGGAGGAGGTGATGGATGCGGTAATCACCAAGATGACGCCGGGTGGTAATGATATCCAAGATGTCCATTAGGTAATTGGGTAAATAGATTTATTTATTAACTTAATTGGGCCAATAATGACATGTCATTTTTGGCGTGAAAAAGTAAAAAGTGCTGTAAAATGGGTTTAAAGTAGTGGGACAGGTATTTGGGGTGGGGCTGAATGGATGTGCCAGATGTTTAAACATTGCGGGTGCAAGTGACAGGTTTATTTTGAATAAAAATGTAAAAGTGCACTAAAATTACAAAAATATACATACACCCATTTTTATGTATCCCTAATTTAACTACAGCATTTTGGCAAAAAAAATATTGCTTTCTATCATTATTTTAAAGTTAGAGAAAAATTGTCCACATATATCTTAAATATAACGCGTGAGCACTGTACGACTTGGCAGCGCTGAGCATCTTTTCATGCAAATTTTTACCTTCAAATGCATCTTATTCGCAAAGCGATGCGAATAGGACGCAAAAGCAGCTTCTGCTGATTAAAATGATCTGTGGGTGTAGCTGCATGCAAAATGCTACGCTACACTGTTAATGGCTGTGACACTATAACGTAGCATTTCACATGCAGATAGACCCGCAGTTGCATGCAGAACATAGGCATACTGCATATCATTTTAATCAGCAGAAGCTGCTTGTGCGTCCCATACGCATTTGAAGGTAAAAAGTTAATTAAGAGACTTTTTTCAAGCAATGACATTATTAAAGAACAAGAGAGATAGCTAGTGATGGAGCTTTATAGATTGACACACCACAAGGCAGGAATGAACAGAAACACAAGTCAATGGAAAGGAAATAAGATGAATGTGGACACATTTGTAATATCCATATGATGCAATTTAAGAACCCCAAACCCTTTGATTATGGCCACGAACAGTCATTTATAATGTTAGCCTATATTAGTTCACCTGTTTTCGGGGTACAGGCTGATTTTCCCATTTTCTTCTGTACTTTTCACCTGTCATCCCTGCAAGAACTATCGTGTGAATGTGTACTTGCGTCTTTTGCAATAGGATTAACCGATAAGCGGGAGTGAGCATACATGCTAAAAGTGATATATTCGGGCACATGGTGCGTAAGTTTCCATCTGCAAAAACGGTTTTGTGGCTAATAGGATATGACCCTACATGCCTGTCACTCCACCGCAGTTAAAACTCTTGTTTCATAGATCAATTACCCTTAGTTGCCTTTCTCTCTCTATTCCCAAAGGCCTTCATCCTCTCATCATGCTCCTCAAACTATATACAGTAATTTTACAATGTACATAGTACAGCAATATACAAAGCCGCATACATCAAACATAATTGAGATAACTAGATGGATTATTCAGATGGTGCATGGTTTTAGGAATAAAACAAATCAAGATATTTTTTCATTAAAAAGACAAATAAAAAATAGACCAAAGGAATACAGAGCAGTATGACTTACACTGCAAATGTATCAATTCACTGAAAGTCACAAGGGTAGAATATAATAAAAGTGTAAAACAAGAGCTAGGACAAAATGCTACTTATTTTGAAACACAAACATCGGTAATAATGCTAAAAATCAAGGGAAGTAGTTAGTTTTCTATTTGACTGTTGATGGCATTAAAGTCGACAATACGTATTGTGACAAAAACACTGGAAAGGTTGTCAAGGGGAGATATATTTGCCCCAGGTTTTTAGCTTCTGTCTAGTAGACAGAAGCTGATTAGCAGCCTTGATTGCCAGACCACCTGTGAGAGTCTGATAAAGGGTGTGTCAGGCGCTGTAGTCAGTCTTTCAGTGCCTGGGGAACAGGTCAGAGGCTTGTTGAAACACTGGGGTATATTTACTAAAGGTTGATTTTAATCGATTTAAAATCAATCAAAATCGATCAACATCAATGTTTTGTTTCTGGGGCTAAATCACACATTTACTAATACTTAAAAAACCAAATCAAAAGTTGTCTGTTGGTAAATGTGTGATTTAGCCCCAGAAACACAAAATCGACCTTTAGCAAATATATACCCCATTGAATGTAACTGTTGCGCTAAAGATTTCTGTTTTGTGAGAGGGATGCTAGGTTTTTTCACTCTGAGAGAGGATATAATTTTGTTTAGTTAGAGCCGTACAGGCCAGGATTTTCTTTTATGCTTTGGTTATTTTTGTTATGCTAATAAAACTAGCTGCTGATACTTGTACTAAGAACCTTTACTTATGTACTACTACTTGACTGCTGCATAACAAGTGGAACCGTTTGCCTCAGGAGACGGCACCCTTACTCTGATCTTACCACAGTTTGTATCACAAAATTCAATACTAAAAAGGTAATGGTTACATTGAATAAACTTTCAGTAGCAGTAATGTTTAATAAAGTAAAAAATATTTTAATAATAAAATTGCAATGTGATTTAAGTGTTATGTACTGTACACACATAAAAGTTGTGGTATGACATGTCAACATTCATTATGTCAACACCGTAATGTCAACATGATCTGGATGTCGACATTTGACATGTCGGATATGTAGACCTATTCATTATGTCGACATTATGAATGTCAACACTCCTATTTTAGCCTATCCCTATTTGCAGCATAACCATAACATTAACCCTAATTTCATAATGTTGACATTTTGTCAGAGTCTACATGTTAAATGTCAACATTATGAACATGTTGACATGCCGACCAAACATGTTTTCAGAGCTTAAATACTATGGGCCAGATGTAATAGGGTCCAATTCCAGCATTTTTTTCAAGTTGCCATATGTTATAGAAGGGATGTAGTTATAATCCCGACAGTTGGGATTGCCGGCGCTTAGAATGCTGGCACCAGAATCTGGACACCTGTCCGAATCCCGGCGACAACATCCCGATGGTAAGTAGTAAAGGTTAGGGGGAGGGTTAGGGTTAGGCACTAGGTGGTGGGTTAAGGTTAGGCACTGGGGGTGAGGGTTAAGTTTAGGCTGGTGGGTGGGCGGGGGGAGTAGGTTTAGGTCCTGGGGAGGGAGGATTAGAATACCTACCAACAGGTTTCGGGATACCGGTATCAGGATTATGACTGTCGGGATCCTGAGCGCCAGCATCCAGTAACCAACCCATAATAGAGTAAAACTACACTTAAACTCAATCTTGCCATGACACAACTCGCCCTCCAGATGTTTCTAATGTTAAACATACAACTCGCTATATGTAATAAAAAGCAAGTTGAAAAGTCACTGGAAATGTGCCAGAATAACTTGCTAAACAATATATAAGCCTCAGGGCAGCGACTTAATTGCTAATGTTTTTATTACATTAAAATTAAATAATATATAAAGAGAGCATATGAGCTGGTGAAGTCTGACCAGAGTGGCCCCATTTATTCCCAGGAGAGTGTCCACAAATGACCTCTCATTAGAGTTTTGCTGCCATCAGGAGGTTCAATGTGTTTTTTCCTTTTATCACCACTTCCTACTATTTAACAAAAGGGATGCTATAGAGGGGTTGTGTATTAGATGCCGGCAGTTGAGATGCCGCTGGTCAGAATACTGACAACTGCATCCTGACAGTGAAGATCCCGACAGTGGTAGGTAAATATAGTAGAACTCACCCTCCCCCCCCCCCCGGTGCCTAAACCTAACCTCCCCCTCCCTACACCCTAAACCTCCTCACTTAGGACTCTATTTACTATAATCCGCATTTGTAATGCAGATTGTAGTGTGATATTATCGACTGAATTCGCATTGCGAATTCAGGCAGTATCATAGGGATGTACTACAAATCACTTGCAGGAATTACCATGACAAAGTGCCCGCGCATGCGTCGACCGGCCTCCGCTGCTACTCCCCCGGTGATAAGCCCCACCCCTGTCGTTAAGCCCTGCCCTCCCGTGATTGCGGACCCCCCCTTAATAGCACTTACCTGTAGCTATCGGTGCTCCGGTGATGTCTTCCATGATGACCGAGCCGCAGTGCACCATGGGAGACCAGCTGACCGGTGGGAGAACATCACTGGAGCAGAGATCAGCTTGCGGTCTGTTTAGATCACACAGCTGGATCACTGAGACCGGCTCCGGGCTCTGCTCTGCCTTTTAGAGCAGAGTAGAAGCCCGGTAACCGGGGGAGACCCTGGATAACGCCACCTCCAGGTGGCGTTATTATCACAGGGCTTTCCCCAATATTTTTTTACAATTTATTTTTAGTAACTTTGGTCGGATCACATTTCCCATTACAAGTATGGGAAATGCGATCTGCTTACTAAAAATAAGTGATACTTAGGGGTTGGAGTAGAATTTTACAAATTCTACTCCAATTGCCCTGTAATAACTATAGGTGATACTAAAATAATGTGAAAAGGGTGTGAAAGCACCCTTTTTCACTTTATTTTAGTAAAAATATGGTTAATAAATAGAGCCCATAGTACCTAACCGTAATCCTAACCCCCAAAACTTACCTTCGGGATGTCAGCGGTCGGGATACTGGTGCCGGTATTTAGACCGTCAACATCCCGCACGCCGGTGGCATCCCGCCATGGAGAAGCACTACATCCCGCCATGGAGAAGCACTACATCCCGCCATAGAGAAGTAACTGATTTCTATTGAGATCACTGTATTTTTGCAGATTACCGCATCCATATAACATACATAAACAGACCTCTGTGACCAACACAAGGTAAAGGCATGTAATCTATAGCAAATATTCAGGCAATGTGTTTATCTGTAGTTAGAGAAAACCATGGGATTACACAAAAGGCCTAGGAGGAAAATACATGCCTCTAGGTCTCCCTCAGCCTGTTGCCTATTGATTCATTTAAGTAGATATGAAACGCTCAAGTCACAGAGATTAAAGCAGTGTGTTATGTGTATTTCAGGCAGCTGTGTCAGATTGGTAAACATATCATTAGTGTGCTGTAGCTGGCTGGGAATTGTTTGAGATGAGGCAGATATCAGTAGGTGTGTGGGAATTTGAAGAGGTAAAGTCCATTAAACATTTTACTCAGACCCAGAAAATTATAATAATCAGTAACCATGAAACTTCCAACTACCACCCAAAAAAATCTGATTTTGCCATATATGGCAATAAATGAACATTACAATAGTAAAGCGAAAATAGAAACAGCAGCTGTCCCTATTCTTCTGCTGGTAACAATGCCACATTCTCTCTCCTCAAATTAATTTATTTCACTTCTCCTCTTCCCTTATCTTTGTGGCACATAATGTAGCACTGCACAGACAGAAATGCCTGACATAGATTGTCTATCCTGGCATGCACAGGTGATGTATGTGTGAGAAGAGGAAAAATGACACAACACATAATGTTGTGTACTCACATACCCTCCACAATACAAATGCATTAGGCTTCACAAATGCCCTTACGCACAAAAACATACAAAAACACAATGTGACAATTATACACGTAGCAAGAAGCCCTTCAAACAAAGACTAGCGACCCGCCCCAGCTTCACACGGGAGCATTTTAATCTCGCCACAGCCGCTTGCATCTCATAACCTATGCCATGTCACCACAGCACCCTGCATCTCACAACAGTATCCTGCTTCTTACTCCTGCCCCCTTAATTTCACCACAGCATCCTATATTTCACCACAGCCCCATGCATCTCACCACAGGCCCTTGTTGCTCACTCCTGCTTCTTACCACAGCCCTCTTCATCTAAAACCACAACCCCCTGCTTCTCACTCCTGCCCCCTGCATCTTACCAGTGTCACCACAACCCTCTCTGCTGCTGCCCTGCAGTTGGCTGGGGCCCAGCCACTGGGATGTGCTAGGAGGATCATGGAAGAGAGATTTGTATTGCAGCTACCATAAGCATTATCATCAACATGTCTCCGGGACTGAGGCATCTGTGCATATTTCTGCAACCTCTATGTGCACCCCTCCCCAACTGCAGAACATGGCGATGAGCAATCTTTGCACAATCTACCTTGCATTTCCTGGGCTTCCTGTTGAGCTTCCTCATTGTTGTGTCTTTTATCGATTCCTGCTTGTCTAAACCTTCTAAAATTGTCACTATTTAGCGTTATGAGTCGCACAAGAAATAAATGCTTTCAGACTTTGAGTGTGGTGCCAAAGCACAAAAAGTTATTATTCAATATAAAAACAGATGGTTGCACGCTGTGATCGAAATACAATTAGCGCAAATAAATGATACAGACCCAAGGTACAGTTGTTACATACGCACGCGCTCTGGACCCAGATACCGGCATCAAAGTAGAAACCTCCATCAGCAACAAAACAAGCAGACTGGCATCCAGGTTTAGAAAGCCCACATATATACTCTAGCAGAGATAGGCAATACAATAGAACAGTTTGGCATGATTCCATTGGTTCTTCTTCCAGGTTCTTCTGTTACAGTACAGTTCATAGGTCAATTTGTATGGACACAATCCAGCCTCCAACAGCTCTTTGTGTCCTGTTTCCCGCTGCATAATAAATCTAAGCTGGCTATATTACAGAGTACATTTTAATGTTTAACTCTCTATGGTCCATAGTTTGCAGACACATGTTGCGATCTTCTCACCTATGGTACTAGAAATCTGCAAAGACACAGTGGATCAGTACAACACCAAACACGGTCTGCTTACCATGTACTAAACCTTAGATATCAAATTACATTTATTTCACAACATTAATAATACTGAATAAACCTTGAATGTTACACTTTAATGTTAGGGAAACTTTTTATGTAAGTGTGCAGTGTGTAAGTATTGGGGAATTGAGAAAAGATGCTAGTTAGCGTTGTGCAACTACGTGTTTGTGGAGTACACAATGGTACATGTTTTGCAGGGTTAATAATTTTATATATTTTAGTGAATATCTGTATTTATAGGATGAGGACTTTTAACTTCTTTCTATTGCATGGGAATCGCATGACGCTAAATAATAGCATCGCCGTATGTACTTATAATGGGCGAGATTCACTAAAATGGCACTGCGTGGCCAGTCACAAAATGGCATCGTGCAGATTTAATTTTAAACCGATTCTGTCTCAGCCAATTATCCGGCTTCGACAGTCCACCCTTTGATAGCAAACAACATGCTATCATACTCTGATTTTAAAATTAATTTAGGCTTACATTATGACATATTATTTAATGTTAATTTATGGGATGGCACAAGGTGGTTCTTAATCCATCAATAATGTGTCTCTAGGAGGGGACATAAAACTACCCTTATACGCACACCATGGATCTTGGGAGATCCTGGGAAAGATGTGGGGATGCACCAATCCTATAAAGGAAGTCTTGAGGGGGAATACCGACTTACATTATTTAAGAGGTTTTAAAATAACATTTTAATAACACATTTCATGCATGTCTAAATCTTATAGATCATATGATAGTACCTTCTAGTTCAGGGTTGTAATACAGTCCTACATTTACCTCAGTATTCATATTGTTACTACTGGCCACCATCATAATTTAATTCTTCCGGTTTACCTTATTTTTACATTTTCCACATTTCAACACAGTAGGAACACACCTGACACATATGCCAATTACTATGATGACAAACAGTATGAGGATCAGGAGTTTACCTATGCTCGCATTCATTTCCTGGACCCACTCTCCTAGACCGGAGAACCATTTCACTGGGTTCAACCAAGAAGCCCATTCCTCTACTTCAGCCACTGAAGCATTATGGTTCTTTCGAAATTCCTATTTCAGCTGCAGAATTTCATCCATCTTCCGGTCTATAACCTACTTGGGATCGCTTGTATCGTTTGTAATGTAAGTGCAACATTTTACACCAAATTGGGTGGCCAAAGTTACGCAATACCTCCAGTGACAGCTGTTAAATAATTTAACACTAGTCTATGTTGCACAAGTTCTTTCTTGTAAGCTTGCAACACCCTACCTGTATACCTGAATGTGTCATCATACACCTCAGTGATATTATCTATTAATTTAGCAAGATCTGGGATATATATCTAAAATTTAGTGTACCCCGAGCGATTATGGTGGGATCCAATGCTACCAAAACTTGAAAGCCAGTTGTCTCACTAACTGTGTGGCTTTATGCACGTCACCAGGTATCATATTTCTTTTGTCTCTGTGTTCATACTGTGTGTGAAGATATGGTGATGGTGTGTTTTTATGAATACCAACCATTTCATCATGTGTAAGGGTCATAACTTCTGGAACTTCTCTTCCCAAGTAACACAAACCTTCGGAACTTGGAGAGAGCCACTTATACATTTTCCTTCCACATATAAAATATACATCATCGGGGAGAACATAAGGAATAGAATGCATCATGATCATCCAACACATTTCCCTCACAAATGATCCTATCTCAGGTTCTCCCAACTGGCTAATAC
Source organism: Taudactylus pleione (assembly GCA_031769625.1). Taxonomy (NCBI): domain Eukaryota; kingdom Metazoa; phylum Chordata; class Amphibia; order Anura; family Myobatrachidae; genus Taudactylus; species Taudactylus pleione. The sequence continues at coordinate 1,464,226 of JAUIMM010000017.1, read as the reverse complement.
ATGTTTCTGGTTGTATAACCGTCGCATAGTACCCTTCTGGTATTCTGCCAACTATTTATTTGGTGTTACTTAGTGTATATTTATACCGGAAGTGTCTTCCACCTGACCTAATTGTGCGTAACAGTCCGGAATTCTTAGGCTCACGATCAGCTCTTAGTGAGAAGGTCATCGTCTGGATATTCCCAGTCACCTCCCAACTTCCTGGTTCATTGGAGTTGGTAATGTTTAAACATAAAAGTGTTTTATCTACCTGGTACTGGTGAAGTTTAAAATGGGGTGGTTTGGTGTTAAGGAATTTTCCATTTTCACACTGTCTCCGAGTTTCTAGAATAACAGATCTCTTAACAATTACTGTACTGAGTTTGGTCAGATACTGCCCTTGTGACTGTATTGCTCTTTCTCCCGACTCCACTACATTGATATCACCATCAGTTCCCCTATCCATCCTCTGTCACAGAAACCAGAGATCCCGAAACAACCCAAGAGAATGCGGACTCTGGGAGAAAACACAAAGATAACCACAGCAGACCAATCCATTGCTGTAAACACTGATCTACAAATTTCTTTAGCTCAGGTATCTCACTGTAACCTTTAACCTTCCCAGAACAGACTAGCAATTGACAGGTCTACATTATCTGTCTCGATTCCGCCTTGTTTCTCCACCGGTTGGTTGACCTTCTTATAGTGAGTGGAATGGACCCAGGTATCTCTCTCCGCCACCTTCAATGAAGTTGTACTCGTCAGCAACACCTGATACGGACCTTCCCACCGATCAGTCAAACAACCTGAATGCAAGAAATTTCTGATCATAACAAATTCTCCAGGTTCAACATCATGACAGTTTGTTTCTGGCATATCATGTGACAACAATTTCAGTTTTTGCTGTTGCTGTTTTAACTGTTTACTCATTGTTTTGATACCTTACAGTTACCTTGTTGTTACCTTTCAAATCTTCCTGCGGACTTATAATCAAATGAGATTGTCTACCAAACAGTATTTCAAAGGGGGACAGATTGAGAGGGGGTCTAGGAGTTGTCCTGATACTATGAAGGACAAGTGGTAGTGCTTCTGGCCAACCCAGTCCGGTTTCTGACATGATTTTACTTAATTTGTTTTTAATAGTCCCATTCATCCTCTCCACCTTGGCACTGCTTGCGGTCGGTAGGGGGCATGAAGTCTACTATTAATACCCATCAGCTTACACATATTTTGGAAAACATCACCTGTGAAATGAGTACCCTATCACTCTCAATAATTCTAGGGATACCGTATCTGCATACAAACTCCTGAACAATTTTCTTGGCAGTAAACGCAGCAGTATTAGTGGCAGCTGGGTAGTCCAGACTGCCTCTTCCTGAATGGAACACAAATTTTGCATCTCAATTAATTTCAGCATGTCAATCGTTTGAAAAGTCATCATTTGTTCAGTTGGTACATTCATTTTTAACCCTCCTGCCCATTTTGCAGCTTTGTCTGCCCTGTTGTTGCCCAGTAACACCGGATCATCCTCACATATATGGGCTTATCATCCTCACTTAATTACCGCCACTGTTTTAGGCAATTGGATTGCTGGCAATAGTCCTTTTATAGGTCTGGAATGTGCAATTGGTGTGCCTGCTGCTGTCATAAATTTTCTCAGATGCCATAGAGTGGCGAAATCATGTACTAACCTGAAGGCGTACCTAGAGTCAGTGTAGATATTAGCAGATTTACCTTCCGCTAATTCACACGCCCTCTTTAGTGCCACCAGTTCCGCCACTTGGGCCGAGTGTGGTGGGCCTAAAGGTTCGGCTTCTATAATGACCTCGTCATTTACCAAAGCATAACCTGTACATAACTCTCCAGTGTCAGTTTGTCCGTGTAAAATGTCACATCTACATTTTCTAAAGGTATATCCCGTATGTCAGGTCTTGCAGTAAAGGTTTGATTCAGATATTCCATACAATTATGTGCATCAATATACCTGCAGAACTCACCTTTCGCCAGCGACTCACCTCTCTCCACCCTTTGTGCATCATGTTGCACATATGGTAAATACGTAGCTGGATTTAACGTACTGCACCTTTTGATGGTGATATTTGCAGGTGCTATTAAGGCTAGTTCCAATTTTGTGAATCTAGCTGAGGAGACATGTCTGTTTTGGGCAGAGTTTAGCAAAGCAGATACAGCATTGGGAGTATAGACAATCATATCATGGCCTAGTACCACATCCTCACTCTTACTGACCAATAGAGCAGTTGCTGCTACACTTCTTAAACACGTTGGGAGTGATCTTGCCACAGTGTCCAATTGTGCACTGTAGTATGCTACGGGCCTACTGGCATCACCATGTTTTTGTGTGAGGACACCTGCTGCACAACTATCAGCTTCCGTACAATACAAATCAAAAGGTTTTTCATAATCAGGTATTCCCAATGCAGGTGCTCTTGTCAGACTATCCTTAAGATTAAGGAAAGCCTGCTCTGATTCCTCTGTGTGTATGACACTATCGGGCTTTGATGAAGAGACTAAGAGCTTGATTCAGAGCCGGACGCTCTGAATCAGGGCCCTCCTACCTAGAAATGGAGCGGCCTCCTGGCCGCTCGCATAGCTGTGGGTGGCCACCCACAGCTTATGCGAGCGGCCAAAAAGATGGTCGCGATGGTCAAGACCATCGCGACCATCGGGCTTGCGAAGAGACCCTGTGGTAGGGTCTCACTGCCGCAAGCCCAGGAGTTCTTTTGGCTCTATCAGAGCCAAAAGCACTCCCACTGACATCACTAGTGATGTCAGTGGGGCCGGACCCAGACGGAAGGCGTTCCCATGGGAACGCCTCCGTCTGGAGAGCAACGCCCCAGGCACGCCCACCAAAGGGGGCGTGCGGTCAGCCACCATCGACAGCACGCCCCCTTTGGTGCGATACCCATAGTGACAGCTTGGCTGTCGCTATGCGGGTCTCGCGCATGCGTACGACGAAGCTCCCTCCGTCGTGCGCATGCGCATTAGGGCACCATCGACCCGCTTGCGAGCGTCCTGCGCTCGCGAGCGGGTCTGAATGAGACCCTAAGTCCTGTAATGGCAAGGCCAAAATAGAAAAACCTGGGATCCACATTCTGCAGTATCCACACATTCCCAAAAAGGTACGAATTTGCTGTCGATTCTGCGGCAGTGTTATGGTTGTATGGCTTGGATTCTGTCATTTGTCAGATGTCGTAACCCCTGGGTTAGGCAATGTCACAAGTATTTAACCCTGGACTGGCATGGCTGTAGTTTGTCCTTAGCAACCTTGTGTCCTGTTTCCGAGAGATGAAGCAATAAAAGTTTGGTATCATTTAAACATGACATAAACGAATCAGAACATAACAATAAATAGTCCACATATTGTATTAGAACAGATCCATTGGCAGGTTGAAAAGATTGTAAACAGTCATGTAAGACCTGGGAGAAGATACTGGGGCTGTCTATGAAACCCTGGGGCAATCCTGTTCATGTGTATTGTACACCCCTGTACGTAAAAGCGAATAGGTACTGACAGTCAGGATGAAGAGGTACAGAGAAGAAAGCAGAACAGAGGTAAATGACAGTGAAAAGGGTTGCATTTGGTGGGATCTGCATAAGAATGACAGCTGGATTTGGCACTACGGGAAATTGGCTCTCTACTACCTTATTAACCCCTCTAAGGTCTTGTACCAGCCTATAACCCCTCCCAACACTGCTTCACAGACTGATGGGACTGTTGGCTACACTTGCTGTATGGACTAAAATTCCCTGCTGTAATAATCGTTCAATTATGGGATAAACTCCTAACTCTACCTCCTGTTTTAATGGGTACTGGGGAATTTTTGGAGCTTGCCTACCGCTTTTTAGATTTACCATTACGGAAGCTACATTTGCCATTAATCCAGTGTCCTGTCCATCCTTGGTCCAAAGTGAATCTGGAATTTGGGATAACATTTGATCTACCTGAGATGGATTTTAACCTGAACTGGTAGAGTGATACATTATCCTTTGGGGAGTGTCCAACATATCCCTCACCTCGTGCGCAACTCTCTCTGGGATATCTAGAATTATACTATCAGGGGTACAATGTATGACACATCCCATCTTATATAACATCCCTTCCCAGTAGGTTAGTAGGAGCCGCTGCTGCCAGGAGGAAAGAATGTCAGGTATGCAATGGCCCTATAGTAACCTCTGTAGATTTGGTTAAAGGATAATGTTGCACTTTACCCGTTACACCCATTGCTGGTACTGTCTCGCTGGTCACCTGTAAATTAGCGGGAGATTTTATCACTGATCTGGTCGCCCCTGTGTCTACAAGAAAAGGATTTTAGTAACAGCTACATCAACCATCATTACTAGTACTTCCCGTTAACCTGACTATCTGTAGATAACAGGTATGACCTGACCCCTAGCGTTGACTCTCACTCTCCAATACATCATTTAAGGCCACAATTGGAGCTGGTGACTGTTGGAAATTTCCTGTTCTCTGTGTATATCCCTTATGAGGATATCCAGGTACTCCCTGGTTAGGGGGTCCTACCTTCTTCACCTTACAGTGCCTACTTACATGTCCCACTTGGTTGCAGAAAAAGCCTGTTCGTGAGTGAGGTGGATGAAAGGGTTGCTGGGTGGGTTGAGCGGTAGGGAAAGGTTGTGGGTGTGGATAAGGATTTTGAGGGTAATATGGTGGCTGTGCATAGTATGGGTTTTGTGGCTGTGTGTGATAAGTGGGGTAGGGTTGTGTTCGCGGTGGTGCAGGATTGGTAAGGACGTGTAGCTGTGCAGGTACATGTGTGTCTGGTGGCTGTGATGTTACAGTCATTCCTTCTAGAGCTTGAATACTAACAGCCATTAGTTTCTCGCTTTGGGTCTCTCTCTTTTTAAGGATGTTTTTATCATGTTCAATAGCGGATTCTATGAGTGTGTCTACAGTAACTTTAGATTGTCTTTTAGACCATCCATAAGTACCGTAATGATCATTCCTCTGTGAGTGCTATCTTTAAATATCCTCTATCGAAGTGTACTGGGTGATAGCCTGCAGAGCACGTGTACAGTAATCTTCTGCAGATTCACTCTCTTTTTGTTTTATGGTGAAAATTTTACTCCAGTTAACTACTACTGGAAAATATACACCCAATTGGGTTATTATGCGGGTAATGTTACCTGGTTACTCTCGTCTGTTAAGGGACCATCTCCATCCAATACGCAATCCGTGATAAACTTTTTCACGCCGGTATTGTGTGGAAGACAAGCCCTTAACACCACTCGCCAATCTTTATTGGTTGGCTCGTGAGCACTACCCAAATTTTTCAAAAATCTTTGGCATTTGGCTAATTCCATTTTAGGATCAGGGAAATCATTCATTATGGAATTTAGCTCCGCTCTTGTCCAAGGACAATGCATTGCAACCTCCCTTGTGGGCACTACACCGTTCGCATCCGCATTCCCATTCGGAACAGTTATTGTCCGGATGGGATGCAGACCGGCCGCACTGCTACTTTTGACCTTGTTACCTGGTTGGGGATTTAGTCTATTACTGCTATGTATGTGGTTAACAACTTCCTCTACGGGTGCAGTGAATGTTAACACTTTCTGTACTATCACTGATGAAGATGGTGCCTCCACTTGTGCTTGTTGTGATGGAGCATCTAACGTGTACAGCATGGGAAATGGCAGAAATAACGACAGGTTCATCATCCGCATCATAAACATTTTCTTTGTGATTACTCAAGAGAGGGTACAAGTTACTTGTTACATTTTTATGGGTTTTTACAATGACTGTACCTCCACCCCCATCCGCATAGGGCGGCGGTGGTGGTGCGCGTGAACCACTGGCAATACCTTCCGCAATGCTACCTTGCTGCATGTGTGCGTTATTTCACTGCAGTTTAGCACTGCGTGTGCACACTCTTTTCAATAGAGATTTAGACTGGTGAAAGAAAGTCAAGATACTTTCACTTTACCTGTGGACGATATTAACAGGATGCGCCCACACACCTATGGAAGAATAACCAGGCTGCTTCCACGCACCTAAAACCCTTTTTTACTACCTTTCAACTGCTAGCATGTAGGCATTCCAATAACACCTACCCTTTTCAGTGATTTCGTCCACCCTCTACTCAGTTCACAATCACAATTTAGCCACAACTGTGCGGTTCAAATACAATGCTAAAATAATCCTAACTGATCACTGAATACTGCAATTACACTGAGAGCCGAAAATACAACAAAGACAACTACACCTGCTTATGTGTATAGACTGCGGTATCTACTACAGAGCCACTAGGCCGACACCATACGCCTAGCACTTAAGGGTCCTACGATACCCTTAACTAGGGAACATGTTACACCTGCCAACAAATATTCACTGTTACACACCCTTTTCCTGTGCAGAAAAATACACGGTGTCCCAGACTATGGCAACACTGATCAATATATTTACAGCAATGCTATCTATCAATATCACTATGCACTCTCAACGGCTTTGTTTAAAACATGTGGCAGCAATAAAGTAAATATGTATACGGTATTGTGCAACTAGTCGCCTACACAATAATGCAACTACTACACAAAATGTATTATTACCCTTACGCTATTGTGCGAATTCCTCTTTTTAACATAAAAATCTATCAATGAAGGAAAATAAACTTTTTCCTCCCTTGTCCCTGGATTCTTAATCAGCGCTCCTTAAGCCACAATAATGGGTAGCGGACTCTCAGCAACAAAGTGGTAGCAGATTTTCTAAGGCACAATGCGTTCTCCTGCTATGGCGCCTCCACCCTTTTGCTGAGAGATCGCTGACCGAGTGTTACCAAGTGACCGGTAGTGTGATTTCACACTGCGAGCCCCCAACTATCGATTCCTGCCTGTCTATACCTTCTAAAATTGTCGCTATTTAGTGTTATGAGTCGCACAAGAAATAAATGCTTTCAGACTTTGAGTGTGGTTCCAAAGCACAAAAAGTCATTATTCAATATAAAACAGATGGTTACATGCTGTGATCTAAATACAATTAGCGCAAATAAATTATACAGACCCAAGGTACAGTTGTTACATACGCACGCACTCTGGACCCAGATACCGGCATCAAAGTAGAAACCTCCGTCAGCAGCAAAGCAAGCAGACTGGCATCCAGGTTTAGAGAGCCCACATATATACTCTAGCAGAGATAGGCAATACAACAGAACAGTTTGGCATGATTCCATTGGTTCTTCTTCCAGGTTCTTCTGTTACAGTACAGTTCATAGGTCAATTCGTATGGACACAATCCAGTCTCCAACAGCTCTTTGTGCCCTATTTACCGCTGCATAATAAATCTAAGCTGGCTACATTACAGAGTACATTTTAATGTTTAACTCTCTATGGTCCATAGTTTGCAGACACATGTTACGATCTTCTCACCGATGGTACCGGAAATCTGCAAAGACACAGTGGATCAATACAACACCAAACACGGTCTGCTTAACATGTACTAAACCTTAGATATCAGATTAGATTTCACAACATTAATAATACTGAATAAACCTTGAATATTACACTTTAATGTTAGGGAACCTTTTTATGTAAGTGTGCAGTGTGTAAGTATTGGAGAATTGAGAAAAGACGCTAGTTAGCGTTGTGCGACTACGTGTTTGTGGAGTACACAATGGTACGTGTTTTGCAGGGTTAATCATTTTATATATTTTAGTGACTGTCTTTATTTATAGGATGAGGACTTTTAACTTCTTTCTATTGCGTGGGAATCGTACGATGCTAAATACTAGCATCGCCGTATGCACTTATAATGGGCGAGATTCACTAAAATGGTGCTGCGTGGCCAGTCGCAAAATGGCGTCTCATTGCCATTCGCAAAATGGCGTTGTGTAGATTTAATTTTAAACCGATTCTGTCTCAGCCAATTATCCGGCTTCGACACCCTGTCCAAGAATAGAGCTGACTTCATTTGGAGGTGCCTCCTGTTTCATGAGGGCGTGTGGCTGATCAGGAACATCACACTGGAGAAGGTCACTTTACGGTGGAAAAGTGGTGTCCTGGTGTCCGCCTGCAAGTTCAGTGTAGGGATGGTTGCTAACCATTAATATTTTCGTTCCGATGGTAGTGTTTTTACCATTTGATAGTGGCAGTCCAAAGTTTGCCACCATCGAATAGGAATCATTTGATGGTGTTCCGATGGTTGTTTATTTGTCTTAAAATTCCTGATAGCTATGCCTCCCCTGGCTCCTTCCTGGCTACTGTGTCTGCATCAGGGCATCTTCATGGGTTCATTGGAGGCTGTCTCTCACTTTGTCTGCCTCAGAGGCTCTAGGCAGCTAAGCAACATGGCACATTGCTATATCTGATTGCTCTCATCATCTCAAAGAGACTCCTACAGCACAACAGTTTTTACTGTGACTTGCTTCATTTTGGCTTGCCTCAGTTTTCAATGCTCTCTTGCTGTTTCAGCACCATGGCCAGGTCCTATACAGCAGCTTGGTGCAATATATTTTTCTGTCATTTGCTTTACTAAAATCATCACTGCTCAACTCCCTTTTGTAAAATATGAATGGTTCATAAACCTAAACCTTCCACATCCAATGCTGTACAGAATATATATATATAGTCAAGGTATGTCCACACTCACGTTTTTGTAGTCCAAAAGTGCTGGGGTAGCCGCCCAAAAGGGACCTTCAGGTCCTTTGTATAACCTTTAAAGAAAGGGGTGCACTCACCAGTCTTGTAAAAAAGTCCTTTATTCCAACATTTAAAAGTAAATACAGGATCAACGTTTCGGTCCCAACCATGGACCTTTGTCAAGACGTCTTGACAAAGGTCCATGGTTGGGACCGAAATGTTGATCCCGTATTTACTTTTAAATGTTGGAATAAAGGACTTTTTTACAAGACTGGTGAGTGCACCCCTTTCTTTAAAGGTTTTTTATATATATATATATATATATATATACATATATATATATATATAGTGAGAGAGAGAGAGGGGCCTATTCATCAACACGAAAATAAAGTTTTTAAGGACACTTTCCTTAATTATCGTCATTTTAGTATCCATGAACACACTTAGCACAGGAGGTATCACTGATATCTCCTTGCTAATTCCCCCTAAGTTAATTTCCACACTCCCCATACATTAGTATGGGGATATGGAAATTGGACTATTCATCAAATTCCGAAAATGACGTATTATCGGAATTTGATGGTGTTACCATACGCCACTGTAAGGTGGCGTATGGTAGGTAACACTTACCTGCTTTCAGCTGGGCATGTGCCCCGGCGTCTTCCTTCATCGCTCTGGACTCTCCTCTGGTTCCGTCTGCTATGCTGTCATGTGTTCTCCCCAGCAGAACACAATAAAGTTTAGAAAAAAAACAAAAAAACTTTTTTTTCTATTTTCTAAACTACTGAGTTCTGCTGGGGTGAACACATGACAGCATAGCAGACGGAGCCTGAGGCTGCTGCGCGAGCAGATAAGTGCGGGGATGGGGGGAAGGTTAGCGGGGGGGGCAGGTGAGCGGAGGGGGGAGGGGGGAACACACGCAATTACTGCAGCTGTAGGTAGTGCTGTGCATGTGCTGGGTTAACGAATGTAACAGCGCATGCGCAGCACGGATTCCAGCTGCAGTAAATTAGTGTAGAGAGGGAAAACTATCTATTTCATGAAAAGCTGTCATCGCAAAAATGAAAGCTTTTCGAAATAGATAGTTATGGGGAGGAGGAATGCTGAATTCCTCCTGTAATTAGGTAGAACTCTATGCCAGATCTAAACCTAATTACGGTACCTCCAGAGAAAGTTTAGGTATGATGAATAGGCCCCACAGAGAGAGAGATACAAATGAGTCTGAACACACACATGCTCAACACACTGATCAACACATCCTTACACTTTGGGCTCTATTTATTAACATTATTTTTACTAAAATAAAGTGAAAAAGGGTGTTTTCACACCCTTTTCACATTATTTTAGTTTCACCTGTAGTTATTACAGGGCAATTGGAGTAGAATTAGTAAAATTCTACTCCAACCCCCAGTATCACTTATTTTTAGTAAAGCAGATCGCATTTCCCATAATTGTAATGGGAAATGTGATCTGTGTGCAAGTTACTAAAAATAAATTGTAAAAAAATACTGGGGGAAGCCCTGTGATAATAACGCCACCTGGAGGTGGCGTTATCCAGGGTCTCCCCCGGTTACCGGGCTCCCACTCTGCTCTAACGGAGAGAGCAGAGGCGGGAGCCGGTATCAGTAATCAGCTATGTGGTCTAAGTAGACCGCAAGCTGATTACTGTAAAAAAAAGAAAAAAAAATTTAACATTTTTTTTTTCCTTACCTGAATCCAGGGACCGGTGATCGAGCCTCCGGTGATGGCTCCTCTCTGGTCAGCTGGTCTCCCATAGTGCACTGGGGCCCGGTCATCAGGTGATCGGGTCCCAGTGCAGTATGGGAGATCACCTGATCGGGAAGCCCGGAGAAGATCACCGGAGGCCAGGAGGATGCAGGTAAGTGTAATGAAGGGAGGGGGGGTCGCAGGGGGGGGGGAGGGGGGGCCGCGATCGCAGGGGGCGGGGCTTAGCGTCGGTGGGGGGGTAGTAGCGGTGGTCGGTCGGCGCATGCGCGGGCTCTTAGTCGCGGTATTTTTCCAAAAATACAGCGACTAGAGTGCGGATGGGATCCGCAGGGACAGAGCTTTATCGCAAGCTTTGTCCCTGCAAGGGATTTATAGTAAATCCCTGTGATATTGCCTGAATGCAATGCGAATTCACTCGGTAATATCACACTACAATCCGCATTCAATATGCGGATTGTAGTAAATAGAGCCCATTATCACACACAAAACAAATAACTTAAATTAGACATAAAATTATTTTCCTGTAGTAGTCACACTGTGTTTTTTGTACGTTTCTGGGCATAAAAACAGTTCTGAAAGCTTAGTGCGTTTTAAAGTAACCACAAGCATAGATGATGAATAGTTGCAATTATCCAAAGATGAGGGGCCAGACTCTGGTCAATGAGCCCTAAATAAGTAAACCCACTCAGATACCATGAGAAAATGAACAGGAAACTCTGTGTTGATCCAACCAGGGCGTACAGATTGCAGAAAATTTCTGTGATGTGTTAGAGATTATACAAAACATATACTGCATTTTATGAACACACCATTAGGTCTCAACAACAGAGCCAAAGGTGTGTGTGGGGTGGGGGTGGGGGGGACCAGGTGCTTCCAAGCTTAGGAAATCTTACAGCAAGTTACATTCAGAATATGCAACATGGCACATTGCAAATCAGATGTTGAGTATGCTTGGAAATGGCTGGGGCAGGCTAAAATAAGGGCTGTGAGAAACATGAACCTGGGTTATACACGAGATATGATGATGTACTTTTCTCCAATGCTGTATTATTTTTGGACAATTACAAAAAATGTAAAACAGGATGCCCTCCCATCTACACGCCAGCATAGAGGCAACACTTCTGGGTAGATTTTATGAAGTTGATTGGGGAGCTGATACCATAGGAGGAATATCAGAGTTTTCACAAATATATACATAGTAGGAAGACGTAACTACATTGGAGCAGATTTCACAAATATATACACAGGAGGAAGACGTAATTACATTGGAGCAGATTTCACAAATATATACACAGGAGGAAGATGTGACTACATTGGAGCAGATTTCACAAATATATACACAGGAGTAAGACGTAACTACATTGGAGCAGATTTCACAAATATATACACAGGAGTAAGACGTGACTACATTGGAGCAGATTTCACAAATATATACACAGGAGGAAGACGTGACTACATTGGAGCAGATTTCACAAATATATACCTAGGAGGAAGACGTGACTACATTGGAGCAGATTTCACAAATATATACACAGGAGTAAAACGTAACTACATTGGAGCAGATTTCACAAATATATACACAGGAGTAAGACGTAACTACGTTGGAGCAGATTTCACAAATATATACACAGGAGTAAGACGTAACTACATTGGAGCAGATTTCACAAATATATACACAGGAGTAAGACGTAACTACATTGGAGCAGATTTCACAAATATATACACAGGAGGAAGACGTAACTACATTGGAGCAGATTTCACAAATATATACACAGGAGTAAGACGTAACTACATTGGAGCAGATTTCACAAATATATACACAGGAGGAAGACGTGACTACATTGGAGCAGATTTCACAAATATATACACAGGAGGAAGACGTGACTACATTGGAGCAGATTTCACAAATATATACACAGGAGTAAGACGTGACTACATTGGAGCAGATTTCACAAATATATACACAGGAGGAAGACGTGACTACATTGGAGCAGATTTCACAAATATATACACAGGAGGAAGACGTGACTACATTGGAGCAGATTTCACAAATATATACACAGGAGGAAGACGTGACTACATTGGAACAGATTTCACAAATATATACACAGGAGGAAGACGTGACTACATTGGAGCAGATTTCACAAATATATACACAGGAGGAAGACGTGACTACATTGGAGCAGATTTCACAAATATATACACAGGAGGAAGATGTGACTACATTGGAGCAGGTTTCACAAATATATACCTAGGAGGAAGACGTGACTACATTGGAGCAGATTTCACAAATATATATATATATATACATAGGAGGAAGACGTAACTACATTGGAGCAGATTTCACAAATATACACAGGAGTAAGACGTGACTACATTGGAGCAGATTTCACAAATATATACACAGGAGGAAGATGTGACTACATTGGAGCAGATTTCACAAATATATACACAGGAGGAAGACGTGACTACATTGGAGCAGATTTCACAAATATATACACAGGAGGAAGATGTGACTACATTGGAGCAGATTTCACAAATATATACACAGGAGAAAGACGTAACTACATTGGAGCAGATTTCACAAATATATACACAGGAGGAAGACGTGACTACATTGGAGCAGGTTTCACAAATATATACACAGGAGGAAGACGTGACTACATTGGAGCAGATTTCACAAATATATACACAGGAGGAAGACGTGACTACATTGGAGCAGATTTCACAAATATATACCTAGGAGGAAGACGTGACTACATTGGAGCAGATTTCACAAAAATATATATATATACATAGGAGGAAGACGTAACTACATTGGAGCAGATTTCACAAATATACACAGGAGGAAGACGTGACTACATTGGAGCAGATTTCACAAATATATACACAGGAGGAAGACGTAACTACATTGGAGCAGGTTTCACAAATATATACACAGGAGGAAGACGTGACTACATTGGAGCAGATTTCACAAATATATACACAGGAGGAAGATGTGACTACATTGGAGCAGATTTCACAAATATATACACAGGAGGAAGATGTGACTAAATTGGAGCAGATTTCACAAATATATACACAGGAGGAAGACGTAACTACATTGGAGCAGATATGGGACCAAATCTCAAGCTCAAGGGTCTCCCCCTAGTCTTTCTCCCAGACCATTTTATGTGGGTCTTTTTCAGGTGGTGAGCAGTCAACAAGAGATGGTAGATAAAGCATAGTAGCCCCTTGGAAGGGATCTGAGCCAGCAAAAATACTGCAATGTTGTACGATGAGAGCAGCGGTATGGAACAGGTGACATATCTGTAGGAATTGGAAGAACCCTGTGGTACTGTAGGAATTAGGTATTTCTCCTGCACATTGGCAAAATTGGAAAAGTTTGAAGGGGGGGGGTCAAATCAACAAAGGAGATGAGACCTTGTTAAATTGTCGAAGCTGAATAATTGGCTGAGACAAGTTCAGTTTAAAATTTAATTGCGGCGACGCCATCTTGCGAATGGCCGCAAGACTCCATTTTGGAAATGAGATCGCAAGACACCATTTTTGTGGTCAGTGTCAATTCAAGTTATAACTCAGGAGCTAAGAACAGATGGCAATGTTTTTGTTAACCTACCAAGGGCAACTGGAAAAACAAGCTTTCTGAGTAAAAGTAAATAAGAAGAGACAATGGGTATTTTTACATACAAATTGGGAATCCCTGGATGCAGATAAAGTATAGTTGTGGCAATTGTAATATAATATCTACACAATTGGATTTGTCTGAATCCTAGACAGGATGGCCCCAAAATTTCACAGCTTAAGGTGGTAATACATTTGCATTTCACACAAGAGTCTGTGAGAACAAAAGAGGTTTTGTTTTCCTTTGAACACACAACAGGTGGGGGCCTGCTGACAGAGGGCATGTAGAACTACAACCCTCAGCCATCCACACTGCTGGATGTTCACTTTGTGTATGAGAGATTATGCACTTAAATCTCACCCATTAATAACTAGCGTCCTTATATCAAACCCCGAATACTCACACACTACATATTCGCACACAAGGTTCCATTAGCATCAAATTGTATGATTCAAGTTGGTTAAGTTAGTTTAAATGCTAAGAAATAGAGGTTTTTGATATCTAAGGTATTATACATGATAAGCAAGGTGTGTTTGGTTTCATTCTGATGCGTACGCTTTTTACAGAATCCCGGTGTTATTGGTGGAGAGATCGCATCGTGCAAACTCAAGTTACGGATCGCAGAACTTACAAGCAACAAAATGTTTAGTTGATGGAATGTTACAGGAGGCGTTACCAGAAAGACTCCGGCTGTTAGAGGCAGGGAAAGTCTATTTGAAACAACCTGTTAAATGTGTCGTTACATATGCTTCTCCTCTGGGAACCAATGAGATCAGCAGGAAGTTCCCCCTTTGTCCTGTTTCAGTCTGGGGGGGAATAAATACATGTGTCCGAACACTGGTTTGACAGTTCATGCTGAATTTTGGGTGAACTGAGGATATCTAGTCAGAAGTCTATCTCTGGGTCCAGAGGTGCAGCGTATGTATAACCGTACTTGGGTCTGTATTATTTCCTTTTACGCCTAACTTGTGTATGTATAGATTGCGTGTAACTGACTGTACTTTTACCTGAATAATACTTGTGCGTTGGAAACACAGATTCCACTCCTGTCCTTATTTGCGGTTAAACTGCGTATGCAATTAGCATTCTGTTTAGAGGTTTTAGGCAGGGTTTTGTCTTAGAGGTCCTTGGCAGGTGAATCTTAGAGGTTTATAGGAAGGAATATATTAAAAGGTTTATTGACGTATTTAACAGTGGGGGCTCATCGGTTTATCACACTATCTGATACACGATAACACTCGGTCAGTCCTCTCTCAGCAAAAGGGTTTAGGCGCCTTTTGGGAGACGCATTAGTCTTTCATTACCACAGTGTTGCTGAGAGCGTACTGCCGGTTATTGTGTAGAGGAAGCGCTGATCAGAATCCAGGGACAAGAGAGAAAAAAAAAAAAAGTTTTTTTTTTCTCTGTTGATAGAACCTTACCTTTAGAGGGGTGCCGCAGTATTGAGTATGCGGTTGAGACGCATTTTTGCGTACGCAGTTATAAAGTAATTATACGCTTGTGTGGTAGTCGCATAATTGTGTATGCGGCCGGTCGCACAATAAGCGTATACGCATTTCCGGTTCTGCTGCCACGTGTTTGAACAAAGCCATTGAGGTTTACATTTTTTTCTATCTACCAATATCTGGGTTAAACGTTTATTTTCTGCGCAGAGAAAAAGTGTGTAACAGTGTGTCTATTGTTGGTAGGGGTAATTTATTCCCTAAAGTTAAGGGTACCGTATGATCCTTAAGGGCTAGGTGCAAGGGTTAGCCTAGTTGCTCGGTAAGCAGCTTTACCGTTCTAAACACAGTAGCAGGTGTACATGTTGTCTTTGTTGCATAGAGGTGCGTGAGAGTGCCCGACATACAAACTCTCATAGGTTTGGAAGTTACCTTACTAAAGCTTATCCGGGTCTGGAAGTTGCCTGTTTCAAAACTTCTCTAGGTGTGGAAGTGGCCTTACAAAATCTTATCCAGGTGTGTGGGCGCCGCCGACTTAAATCGTTCACAGGTAAGTGAAAGTATCTTGATTGTCTTTCACCAGTTTAAATTTTTATTGAAAAGCGTAGGAGTTGTCTCAAAATGGGAGCCACGCAAACGGTAGAAATGTTAAGCAGTGATGTGCTGCTAATGGAGTGGATCAGCCCGTCGTATTATGCATACTATATATGGTTTAATATGACGAGAAAGAGCGTTAGACCGTTTCCCAGAATTGGTAGTTTTGACAAAAATGTGTTAGATAATGTCCAGGATCACATCAGTATGAGTAAAAGATTAAGTATTTTGAATGTTTAAAAATATGGCAGCATGAAGGGGATGCTTGGCTTAAAAATGTGCAAACGACGCAAACTAGCGTTGTGAACGCATTGCCAGAAAATACATCCGCGACGCTGAGTTGCAATACGGGCGAGCCGCAAATTGGCGCGCACGGGCGGCAAAGTAGCGTTGTGGAGAGTATTGCCAGCAGTTCACGCTCACCTCCCCCACCTTATGTGGATGGAGGTGCAAGTACAGTTACCAAAAATACCATTAAAAATGTAACAAGTAATTTGTACCCCCTCTTAAGTAACCATAAAGAAAATGTTTATGATGTAGAAGATGAGCCTATTGTAATGTCTGCCATTTCCCATGCTGTGCAAATGATAGATGCTGCATCACCACAATCACGGGTGGTGCCGCCATCTCCATCGGTAACAGCAAGGGAAGTGTTAATACACTCGGCACCCATTGAGGTAGTTGTTAATACCATACGTAGCAGCAGCAGATTAAACCCCCAGCCAGGTAACCAGGTCAGAGGTAGCAACGCTGCCGGTCTGCATCCCATTCGGACAATAACTGTTCCAAATGGAAATGCAGATGCAAACGGTGTAGTGCCCACGAGGGAAGTCGTAATGCATTGTCCATGGACAAGAGCAGAACTGAATTCCATCATAAATGATTTCCCCAATCCCAAAAAGGAACTAGCCAAATGTCAAAGATTTTTGAGAAATTTGGGTAGTTCTCATGAGCCCACTAATAAAGATTGGCGTGTGGTGTTAAGGGCCTGCCTGCCACACAATACCGACGTGACAAAATTTATCACGGACTGTGTATTGGATGACGACGTTCCCTTAACAGACCAAGTAAACCAAGGTAACATTTCCCGCATTGTGAGTCAATTGGGTGTATATTTTCCAGTAGTAGTTAACTGGAACAAAATCTTCACAATCAAACAAAAAGAGAGTGAAACTGCAGAAGAATATTGCGACCGGGCTCTGCAGGGTATCACCCAGTACACTGGGATAGAAGATATTAAAGATAGCACTCACCACAGGGGAATGATAGTCACGGTACTCATGGACGGTCTGAAAGACGATTTAAAGACTCGGGTTCAGACCTCACAGCCTGGCTGGCGGGGACTTACAATAGATAACCTCATAGAGTCTGCCATAGAACATGACAAAAACATCTCAAAAAAAGAGGGAGACCCAGAGCAAAAAATTAATGGCTGTCAGAATACAAGCTCTGGAGAGAATGACGTTAACATCACAGCCAACCGACACACCTGCACCCACACACACACCTGCACCTGAACAATTTCACGTCCTCACCAATCCCACACCACAGCAAACACATCCTTACCCCACATATCATACACAACCACAGGTCCCATACTCATATCCCCCACAATATCCTTACCCTCCCTATCCTTACCCATACCCACCACCTTTTCCTCTTGCTCAAATCCCTCAACAATCTTTTCATCCACCCCGTTCAAAATTATGTTTTAACTGTCACCAAGTGGGACACATAAGTAAGTACTGCAAAGTGAAGAACACCACACAGGAACACGAGTTTCCCATGGGTTCATAGGTAATCCCAGTATCTTCTCCCAGGCCTTATATGACTGTTTACAATCTTTTCAACCTATCAATGGATCTGTTCTAATGAAAAATGTGGACGATTTATTGTTGCATGTTTAAATGATATTAAACTGTTTTGCTTTATCTCCCACTCATAGGACACAAGGTTGCTAAGGATAAACGGCAGCCATGCCAGGCTGAGGTCGACTACTCGGAATACTATCCAACCCAGTGGCACATGCATTATTTAGAGCAGTAGCTATTGATAACAAGATTTAATTTCAGGAACCTGTATGCAGATAATATACCTAGGATTATTAAAAATGATAGGGGGACTTATTTTATAGGTGACGTTTCCAAGAACATGTGTAAGATGATGGGTAACAACACTGAGATTATCCCAGATTGTCTTTTCCTTTATTTGCCCCCCCTTTGAGATACTGTCCAAACAGGCAGCCTCATGTGAAAATATGATAATGAGGTTACTGTGCAGGGTCTCACGAAGATGAATGAGAATAACCGAAATTGAAAGTGTTATTAACTAACATGTCTAATGCAAACTGTCATGATGTCAAAATCTGGAAGAATTTGTTATGATCCAAATTTTTTTTAGCTCAGGTTGTTTGACTGATCGGTGGAAAGGTCCGTATCTGACGATACAGCATCCTCAAAGGGTGGCCGGGGAAGATACGTGGGTCCATTCCACTCACTATAGGGAGGTTAACCAACTGGTGGAGATACAAGGCGCAGAGACAAGGCCGATAACGTGGACCTTTCGATTGCGAGCTTGTGCCGGAAGGATTAAAAAGGTGACGGTGAGATATCTGAGCTAAAGAAATGTGTAGATCAGTGCTTCCAGCAATGGAGTGGTCTGCTGTGGTCATCCTAGTTCTTTTTCTTTCCAGAGTTTTTGTCATGATGATCTGTTTGGGGATACTCAGTGTCTGTTATTGGGGGACCGATAAAGGAGATGTGAGCTGATGGCGGAGCTGATGGAGTGGAGTCAGGAGGAGTGCAATGCCAATCAGGGGAGTGTCTGACCAATCTTAGTACTGTTATTGTTAAGAGAGCTGTCATTCCGGATACTGGGGGAAGGTGTGAAGGGTTATCGTCTGAAGATTCCTGTATTTGTGAGTTTTGTGGGTCCCTAGTTGATGAGAACTGTATTCAACGGTGCCAACCTAAATATAACCCGTACTGGGGAGGGTATCCTTTAGAGGATTATCACAGCATGGTAGGCAAAGTGTTAAATCAAACCGATTGCTGGGTGTGTTCACATGTGCCACAGGGACAGCATAATGTAGGGTTGGTGCCATTTCCGCTGAATATCACGGAAATTTTAGAATTACAAAAGGGGAAAACATTGGATGGAAAATTCCTCTCATCCAAACCGCCTCATTTCAAACTCTATCAATTTCAAGTAGATAAATCACTTTTGTGTTTAAACATAACCAACCCCAATAAACCCGGAGGTTGGGAAGTGACGGAGAATAATCAGACGATGACCTTCTCACAAAGAGCTGATAATGAGTCCATAAACTATGATCTGCTACGCTCAATTAAATCAAGTGGGAAATATTTTAGGTACCGGTATACATTGAGTTCCACCAAAGAAATGGTTGGTAAAGTACCAGATGGTTATTGTGCTAAAATAATACAACCAGATACTTGCGTATACCAGATGGAAGAGCCTGAGATAGGATTGTTTGCAAGAGAAATGTGTTTAATGATAATGATGCATACCATTCCTTATATTCTCCCTGATAATGTATATTTTATATGTGGAAGAAAAGCGTATAAATGGCTCTCCCCGAGTTCCGAAGGTTTGTGTTATCTGGGAAGAGTTGTCCCAGAAGTTATGACCCTCACACATGTTGAAATGTTGGGAATACATAAAAACACACCGTCACCATATCTTCACACACAATATGAACACAGAGGCAAGAGAAATATGATACCTGGTGATATGCATAAAGCTGCTCAGTTAATCAGTGAGACAACTGGCTTCCAAGTTTTAGTCGCCCGGGATCCCACCAGAATTGCTAGGGGTACAATAAATTTTAGATATATCCAGGAACTTGCTAAATTAATAGATAATATCACTGAGATGTACGATGACACATTCAGGTACACAGGGAGAGAATTGCAAGCGTACAAGAAAGAACTAGTGCAACACAGGCTAGTGTTGAATTATTTAACTGCTGTTACTGGAGGGTATTGCGTAACGTTAGCCACCCAATTTGGAGTAAAGTGTTGCACTTATGTCACCAATGATACCAGCGACCCTAAGGAGGTAATAGACCAGAAGATGGATGAGATTCTGCAGCTAAAGTGGGAATTTCGTAAAAACCATAACGCATCAGTGGCTGAAGCAGGGGAAAAGATAGAAGGATGGGTGTCATGGCTGAACCCAGTGAAATGGTTCTCGGGTCTAGGAGAGTGGGTCCAAGAAGTGGTCGCCAGCGTAGGCAAATTCTTGATTGTCATCATAGTAATTGGCATATGCGTCCGGTGTGTTCCTATTGTGTTGAAGTGTGGAAAATGTGAAAACAGAGTGACACGAAGGGATGAAACTATGATGGTGGTCAGAAATGATAATATGTATACCGAGGTAGATACAGAACTGCACTACAACCCTGAGCTAGGAAGTACCATCATTTAAATGTATAATATTTAGACATGCATAGAAGATATTATTGAAATGTTATTTATAGAACACCCAGACAATGTAAAGTCTCAAAATCCCCTTCAAAACTACTGTTATAAGACTGGTGCATCCCCACATCTGTCACATGATCTCCCAAGATCCGCGGTGTGCGTATAATAGTAGTTTTATGCCCCCGCCTAGAGACACATTGTTGATGGATTAAGAACCACCTTGTGCCATCCCATGATAACACTAAATAATATGTGAATGTAAGCCCAAAATAAATTTTTATAGCAGATTGTGATAGCATGTTGTTTGCTATCAAAGGGTGGACTGTCGAAGCTGAACAATTGGCCGAGACAAGTTCAGTTTAAAATTTAATCGTGGCGACGCCATCTTGCGAATGGCCGCAAGACTCCATTTTGGAAATGAGATCGCAAGACACCATTTTTGTGGTCAGTGTCAATTCAAGTTATAACTCAGGAGCTAAGAACAGATGGCAATGTTTTTGTTAACCTACCAAGGGCAACTGGAAAAACAAGCTTTCTGAGTAAAAGTAAATAAGAGACAATGGGTATTTTTACATACAAATTGGGAATCCCTGGATGCAGATAAAGTATAGTTGTGGCAATTGTAATATAATATCTACACAATTGGATTTGTCTGAATCCTAGACAGGATGGCCCCAAAATTCCACAGCTTAAGGTGGTAATACATTTGCATTTCACACAAGAGTCTGTGAGAACAAAAGAGGTTTTGTTTTCCTTTGAACACACAACAGGTGGGGGCCTGCTGACAGAGGGCATGTAGAACTACAACCCTCAGCCATCCACACTGCTGGATGTTCACTTCGTGTATGAGAGATTATGCACTTAAATCTCACCCATTAATAACTAGCGTCCTTATATCAAACCCCGAATACTCACACACTACATATTCGCACACAAGGTTCCATTAGCATCAAATTGTATGATTCAAGTTGGTTAAGTTAGTTTAAATGCTAAGAAATAGAGGTTTTTGATATCTAAGGTATTATACATGATAAGCAAGGTGTGTTTGGTTTCGTTCTGATGCGTACGCTTTTTACAGAATCCCGGTGTTATTGGTGGAGAGATCGCATCATGCAAACTCAAGTTACGGATCGCAGAACTTACAAGCAACAAAATGTTTAGTTGATGGAATGTTACAGGAGGCGTTACCAGAAAGACTCCGGCTGTTAGAGGCAGGGAAAGTCTATTTGAAACAACCTGTTAAATGTGTCGTTACATATGCTTCTCCTCTGGGAACCAATGAGATCAGCAGGAAGTTCCCCCTTTGTCCTGTTTCAGTCTGGGGGGGAATAAATACATGTGTCCGAACACTGGTTTGGCAGTTCATGCTGAATTTTGGGTGAACTGAGGATATCTAGTCAGAAGTCTATCTCTGGGTCCAGAGGCGCAGCGTATGTATAACCGTACTTGGGTCTGTATTATTTCCTTTTACGCCTAACTTGTGTATGTATAGATTGCGTGTAACTGACTGTACTTTTACCTGAATAATACTTGTGCGTTGGAAACACAGATTCCACTCCTGTCCTTATTTGCGGTTAAACTGCGTACGCAATTAGCGTTGTTTAGAGGTTTTAGGCAGGGTTTTGTCTTAGAGGTTCTAGGCAGGTGAATCTTAGAGGTTTATAGGAAGGAATATATTAAAAGGTTTATTGACGAATTTAACAAAATTCAGGGAGAGAATTGGATGTGTTTGAAGCCAAGAGGGAATGCAGGGTCAGCCCACAGCAGTATCAGGGGCTGGAGAGTCAGAGTTGAGAGCAAATATTCTAATGAGTCTGTCCCACAACTGAAGCAGAAAGGCTACTGTAGGGACTCGTTACAATTCAAGGGACCTGGCATGTAGGGGGATCCACAGTATGTTTGATATAGATTTGGTTAAAGATTCAATGGAGACCCAGAGTCTAATGGCAGGAGGGGAGCGCCAGAGTACACATTGGGTGATGTCAGTGGCATAATAATACTGGAGGTTAGAAATACTGAGGCCTCCTTCCTTTGCATGTTTAAAAAGAGAGTGAAGTCTCCTCACCCAGATGAATGTACAGAAGTGGCATCGCAGAGAAAGAAGGGCCCGGGAGGGTACTGCTATAGGGAAACCTTGGAATACATAAAGCAGCCGTGGCAGAGCATTCATTTAAACTTTGTTTGTCCTATCTGTCCATGTAATGAACAGCGAATTCCATTTATGAAAGTCAGCAATAATAGCCTTAAATAGCATTGGATAATTGGCCAAGATAAGTTGCTCATATCGTCTTGTCAAGGAGACTTCCAAGTACCTGAGGTGCTCTCTAGCTATTGCAATTTAAAGGATGTAAGAAGTTGTAATTTGAGAAGAGGTGGGAGATTGATATCTAACATTTCAGTTTTCCTGGAGTTGACTTTGAAATTGGAAACTGCACCAAACAAGTCTATTTCCTTTTCAAGGCTTGGAAGGGAGATGAGGGTGTTGGTCACAGTAAAGAGGTCGTTGTCCACATACAGTATAAGGCAATTTTAAGATCAAGTAATCCAACCTCTATCCCATAAATATATGGATTACCCCGAATTTTTGTGGCAAATGGCTCCATTATTAACGTGAATAAGAGCGGAGAGAGGGGGTATCTCTGTTGAGTCCCGTTGGTTATATTAAAAGGTGGTGAAGTAAAACTGTTAGTTAAGACTGCGGCCATGGGATTCAAGTAAAGCACAGTTATACCCCTGAGGAAATCACCATCAAAGCAGAAGTAGGATAAAGCTTTATGCGTAAGGGTGAGGGAGGTGATGACATTCCCAGGTTTGTTCACTAAATGTTTTACAAAGAGTTTAAAGTGTATGATAAGTAGGGAGATCAGGCAATAGCTGTTATAAATAGCTGGATCTCAGCCTGGTTTTGGAATAACATTGATCTCCCTGGTGGTGGCCAAGTCAAATCTAGATACTCTCAGAATTGCATTGAGCAGGTCAGTCAATGTAAGTATAAAATGCTTTTGAAATTTCTTATAATATATTTCCGGGTATCCATCCTGGCCGAGGGTAGAGGAATTTTTAAGAGACTTGATGGTAACCTCAATCTCCTCAATCTCGTTCTGCGTCTCACTGCGGTGCCACGGTGCCCATTTTCTTATTTGTCAATACACTGGGCCTACAAATACCAAAGGGTCTTTATTACGATGCCGCACAGCCAGCATAGAGACACCCACTACCACTCACTACCGCTATCTCATATCCATAATACCTTGCAGTCCTGCATAGACATCGAGTTACATCGGCTCCCCACTCACAATTACAGCAGGTCTGACCTGACTCAGAAATTGCAACTGTCGTCACATGCAGTGAGTACTCAAGCTGCATATGCCATCGCAGTGGCTAATTTATGCACACCCAGGAAATGGCATTCACACAGGCAAGCACACCTGCCTTTCTCCAACCACTCCAACGCCACCTCCAAACGCATACATCCTGTCATTCACTCTGTGATGGCTCTGTATCTGCGTAAGTGATCGCAATGCTAATCCGATGCAGTACGCATCATCGGCCAATCTGCGTACGCTGTCGCAGTTGCGATCAGTGATAAATCAAGCCTCAGTCCTCAAAGCACCCTAACAGTCCAGGTTTTAAGGGTAGCCATGCATGAGCACAGGTGACTTAATTAATACCTCAGTCAATTTGATTTATTCACCTGTGCTCAATCATGGATATCTCTAAAACCTGAACTATTGGGGAGCCTTGAGGACCGCGTTTGGGAACCTCTGAACTATGGGCATACAGTATTTATTAATTATTGGGTTTTAGACCTGAGAAATAAATTTTTATATTGCAGCAATATGAAATTATAGATTGTGGGAACTCTTTAAAAAATTACCCGCATAGGCTCCAAAAGGTTCCTGGGGTGCGTAAGAAGGGATGTGTTTGCTATGCTATCACATACCTTCTTCTTCAGGATCCCTCGGCACAACTGTGTATTCATGGCTTGCTTACCTTACGACACATGTGTGGACGGTCTTTGCCAAGGAGATAACATATGGATACGGTCTCTGTAATTTCTGTGATATGCAGCCTATATGCTACAATGGAAAACTCTTTCTAAAGATGGCATTCCAGAATGCTTTACATTCCAGTACTTGGTTAATTCCACAATAAAGCAGCCCATAAAGAAAATTTTGGGGGCTGCTTTGCAAGTCAAAATTGGAGACTCCTGCTATCTCTGATATCTGCTGCGGTACCCCCTAGATACTGTCAGGGGATACTTAATAATTGTAGGTCTTTTCAAGGGGATATCCTGTAAATATTAATTGATAAATACCCCCCCCCCAGCTTGTTAAATAATGAAGAAGTAATTCAAAGAATATTTGAATGAAAATCTGGTAAGCACGTGCTAATTACATAACACATACTGATTTATGGTATATATTTTCTTGGTTAATTGCCTATGAGTCCCTATTTTCATGATATTTGCACATCTTCTAGCTCCCCGGAATGTTCTTGTTAGTCACCTTATTAGAAATTGGACATAACTGATGTAATGTCCCAATTCTTGATGTCTGACCAATCCCCAATATGTTACAATATGGGTAGCTGTATATATTAGTTTAACAAACTGCTATCTGTAATGTTCTGAGCCTGGGCCATAACGGCATTTGCCATCGAAATGGCATTTGCCATAGTTTATGGGAGAGTATTAAATAGGATTGCCCCTGCAAATTCAGTAGTGTAGCATAATAACCCAAAAGTAAAGCAATTGTCCTATTTGTGACTATGAATATTTTGAATTTGCAGGGACAGGATGATATAAAAATTTTCTGATCATTACAAATATTAATATGGACACTGTTAATTTTGCAAGAAAACCACATTATAAAATCAGTAAGAAAATAATATGTTTCGTATAATTTATTTTTTGTTTAAAAAATAAAATAAAATAATTGAGATTATTTTAAATCATTAATATCTATGTAACAGATATCTTAAATTGTTAAAAGCTATATTTGCTTTTTGTAGAATAATTATCACCAGTATAATTCTACCAGACAAAAATGAATGTTATCTTTGAATTCATGAGGATTCAACTCCATATCCTGCTTGCAACAAATTCTGTACCAGCAGTCAATCATTTGCTGGAGGTCAGACATCAGATACTAAGGCGCCAAAGGTGACAACGTGTTTTCTGGCTGTGCATTATCCTAGAATAACTTTGCAAGGTTGAAATTATTTGACTGTATCGCTTACCATCACTGGCTATTAGATATTTGTATCACTTAAGAAAAAGTGATATATCACCGAGTACAAAGAGAACAAGGATTATTCCTGGGATAACCATCAGGGTCAATCAAATCCACAGTTGGTGCCATTGGTGCCATTTCTCAATCTGCCTTTAGCCCAGTGATTTTCAGCCTTTTTCAACTCGAGGCACACTACGCAAGATTTTAAAATTGCAATGTCACACCATCTGGTGATGTGGCGTGCGCGACCTACGATTAAACATACATATTGAGAAATAAAACACAGATGCATTGGCCTCCACAGGAATAAAACACACTACATTGGCCCCAGAGAAATAAAACACGCAGTTATTGGCTCCCACAGGAATAAAATGCACATACGTTGGCCCCAGAGAAATAAAACACACATGCATTGGCCACCACAGGAATAAAATGCACATACATTGGTCCCAGAGAAATAAAACACACATGCATTGGCCACCACATGAATAAAATGCACATACATTGGTCCCAGAGAAATAAAACACACATGCATTGGCCACCACAGGAATAAAATGCACATACATTGGTCCCAGAGAAATAAAACACACATGCATTGGCCACCACATGAATAAAATGCACATACATTGGTCCCAGAGAAATAAAACACACATGCATTGGCCACCACATGAATAAAATGCACATACATTGGTCCCAGAGAAATAAAACACACATGCATTGGCCACCACATGAATAAAATGCACATACATTGGTCCCAGAGAAATAAAACACA
This sequence comes from Taudactylus pleione, assembly GCA_031769625.1. NCBI lineage: Eukaryota > Metazoa > Chordata > Amphibia > Anura > Myobatrachidae > Taudactylus > Taudactylus pleione. Next base: position 1,437,794 of record JAUIMM010000017.1, on the reverse strand, counting down.
CATGCATTGGCCACCACAGGAATAAAATGCACATACATTGGTCCCAGAGAAATAAAACACACATGCATTGGCCACCACATGAATAAAATGCACATACATTGGTCCCAGAGAAATAAAACACACATGCATTAGCCACCACATGAATAAAATGCACATACATTGGTCCCAGAGAAATAAAACACACATGCATTGGCCACTACATGAATAAAATGCACATACATTGGTCCCAGAGAAATAAAACACACATGCATTGGCCACCACAGGAATAAAATGCACATACATTGGCCCCCACAAAAAAAACAACAACATTGGCTGGCCCCCACAGAAACAAAAAAAAACACATTGCTCCCCTCAGGAAAAACAATCACATTGGCTGGCCACACGGAATAAATATAAACCACATTGCTCCCCACAAAAAAAAAACATTGGCTCCCCTCACAGAAAAATATCAACCACATTGATCCCCATCAAAAACAAAACTTTACACTGGCTCCCACATACCTAGCTGTCCCTCACACAGTGCAAAGCTGTCAGCAGTGTGAGGGTATGCAGACGGGAGGGAGAGCGGGCTGGCTGGCTTGCAGAGCGGGCGGACGGGCTACGCGGCGTGCGTGACTTGTGATGTCACGTCGCTGCATCTAGGCCGGGGTGCGCCTGAGCCTCCCAGAGGCTTAGGCACACCTGATTCATTACTGGCCTGATTCAATACGGATCGCAACTGCGATTATGCACGCAGACTCACTGCGAAAATATGCTAATGATTGCTATCGCAATGCCGTCGCAGTCTAACATACGGACGCCCACTTCACCTTACACACATCAGTAATACTTAGCAGGTCTGCAAAACCATCGGTAAAATCGAGTACCATCAGAGCCTCACGCACTCTTGCACAAGGTCTGACCTTACTCAGAAATTGCTAACCTCATCGCACGCAGTGAAAGCCCAAGCTGCATATGACATCGCAGTGGATAATATATGCACGCCCCTCGAACGGCATTCAAACGCACTGGAACACCTGCGTTTCGCCGACCACCCCCCCAAATGCTCACTTCCTGTCAATCACTCTGCGAAGGGTCTGTGTAGTCACTGCGATCCAATCGCAGTAAGACCTTTGCACACGCGCACTGTGATGCATGCGCAGAACGCAATAATAGGCCGTCTGCGTGCATAATCGCAGTTGCAATCGGTAATGAATCAGGCCCACTGGCAATTGTGTGCAGTACAATCACTTGAAGAAATAGGTCTTTGTGAGAATTGTTTTGGGGTGCAGATTAAGGGTGGGACACCACCACACACACACCTGCTTACACTGGAAGGATAACACACTATGCAAATTCATTTAGAAAAGACTGCAGTTTTCTTTTTGTTTTAAATAAGAAAAAATATATTTTCATTTTTTTGCAATTTATTTTATATATAGCCAGGGAAAAAAAATCTCAAAACATAGAGGTCTTCTTGGGGTGCAGCAGCCTCAAACACAGTAGAGTATTTTTTTGGACAGATAAACAATAAGTATTTGCAGAAAAAAAAGTGCAGGTTCACTTTAAGAAACAAAAAACAATCTCAACAGCATTCAGTAACACAGATGGTGGCTAGCCTGTTTGTTTGCACTACAGTGTGAGTGTACAGTGCGTGTGCCAAACACACATACACTGACAACAGTGACAAGTTACAATGATGCCTGCAGTCACACTTCACAGACACCTACTCCTGTCTCCACTCCATACTTACCGACTTTTAGATCGGCTCTCTCCTCACAGCAGGTGGGCGGTGCAGGGGGGGGCGTGGTGGCTCAATCACTTCATCGTGGCCCAGCCCCCGCAGTAAAGAGAAAATATTACAGGCACTGTAAACGGCTACGATGACGCGTCATAGGCCCCCTGGACTGCCCAATTTGGCTCAGTAAGTGGGCAACCAATGGGTGGGTGCGGGCAGCCACGGGCGGGGGGGGGGGGATGTGTTCATTTTAAGGAACTACAGGCCTGGTTCATTACGGATTGCTATAGTGATCGCAGCTGCGATTACGCACGCAGGTCAGCTGTAAAAATATGCTAATGAATGCTGTTGCGTACCTGCCTAACATAAGGACGCCCGCTTCACCTTGTAAGTATGGCGGCAGCGGCCATCGTCTGACCAGATGGTGCCGATGTGGTGACTGCGGTTGTGCCCTCAGGCTTCAGCATCCCGGGCAATAGCCCTGCCAGACTGCCCCTTGAGACGCCCCTGATATCAGCAAGGACTGGTCAGGAGACGCAGTAAGTTTGCCTTCACTGGTACAGATAAGTATCAATTTGTTCTCTTTTTATATATTAAAGAGATTAAAAAATAAATAAATCATCCTTATAAATGCACTTGGCTAAATAGGCCAAAATTATTTTGAAAGCACAGTGCACAACACTTATGAATGACACAAGTTAATGACTAGAACATCACCTCAGTGACATGCCAGCAAGGGCAAAAGATAGGGCTCCTAACCTAACTGGTATTTTCCAAAGGCAGAAACAAAACAGATAAGAAGGACATTTTTTCTTTTTCTCAGAAAGGTAATAAACATACTGTACAGTCTGCAAACCTGCACTAATTGTTTCAGACAAATTTAATTTAATAGTAGTTTGCTTGTCAGTTGTTCTTAGAAACCGATTACATTTGATCTACAAGCTGTGGCAATAAGGGTGGCCAACTGGAGTTCTCGTTAAGGAATAGTTACCAACATTTTATAATTGATTTCAGAGATATTTAACTGCTGCAATGGATCCAGCATGTTATGTGTGCGACTTTCTCTGCAGACTCAAGAATTCCACCCTCCATCAAGTCATGTTTACAGATTTTGATTTACTTTACTTCTTTTGCCTTTAAAATATATTACGTCATAAGGATTTATTAATCCCTATAGGTGGAAAATTTACAAATGAATTACGTTTTCCCCATATGTATTAAAGTGAGATCTTCTTCATTCCCTTTATTTTCGATTTCCACAGCAGTCCCCATAGCAGTTCCCATAGAAGCCTATTTCCGTTAATGGGCCTGATTCATTTGTACACTAATGCTGCTGCTGCGAATTTGTCCGCAGCTACTATGCAAAAAAAATCAAATTTTGTAGACGCTGGGATATGTATTGAGATGCTCACCAGCAGCTTTGCAAATCATCGGTCAATGAATCAATTATCACAGTCCTAAATATGCCTATGGTCCTACAGAATGGCTTTGGAAACAGACGCCAGAGCAATATTTCTTGCATACGGGATCAAGATAAACTGCAGGAAATTCTCGCCAGCTGCATTAGGCTGCCAGTGAGACTAACACCCCGTTTCAACTGCCTAAAAAACCCATGTCTACCAAGGACGCGGTTCAGTGGAAATGGCTCCAAGGAAAAAATCTCTGGTCTACTGACCCAAGGGTTTTTAGCGGGTAAAATCCAGTAACACTGCAGTGGAAACAGCTCTTACCCAGGTTTTTTGACCCAGGTAATTGCATAAGCTGCTGATTGGTCCTTCCAGGGCGCTGGCTGCTGATTTAATCACCCAAAGACCATAGGAGACACCTAAATAAAGGATGTCATTACAAATGTAATTAAATTGAATAAATATTAATAAAACAATAATAAATAAAATAATAAAAATTATTTAATTAAATAAATACAATAATAATAATAATAATAATAAAAAATAATAATAAAGGATGTAATTAAAATGACATGAATAAAGGCCATTTTTAATGACATCCACAGGTTTTGCTGGGCAAAACCCAGGATGAGGGTGCAGTGGAAACTGGGTATGACCTGGAAAATGCCAGGTAAAAATCCCGGGTCAGCCCCGGGATTTTGGTGGAAAAGGGGTATAAGAAAACCACTTGCTTAGGAGCTGGGTTTTCACCAGGGCTCCAAGAGAAACTCAGGATTGATAAACATCTGAGAAAAGCATTCCAAATCATTAAGCTATGCTGCAAAATAGAATGTTAATTTTTAGGTACTAAACCACATTTTGGGATTTTTTGTGTGTGTTTGAGCCCATTTGTCAAATTTTGTTTTTTTGTTTATTTTAAAAAACATTGCTCTATTTATTTCTATTTTATTTTATGTTTCTGCAAAAAGCAATGTATTATACTGTGCAGCTAAGTAGATCCTTAGGTCTTTGCAGGATGATTGAGATTAAGAGCACACATTATAATAATTAGATTTTACCGAGTAGCATCAAGCAAAGGGTTCAGTAAAATAGGTTCAAATGGGTTTAAATTGTAATTAATATCACAGAGAATCATGTGTACATAAAGAATTAAGTCATGCATATATATGTTATACAGGACTTATGACATGGAATATGCTATACATATACACGTGCATCAACACACACTAAACAATGAGTATTAGAATAACTGCACATACTGTACTTGCAAAACACAATATCTTAAAGTGAAATAACTACCGTATATACTCGAGTATAAGCCGACCCGAATATAAGCCGAGGTACCTACTTTTACCCCAAAAACTGGGAAAACTTATTGACTCGAGTATAAGCCTAGTGTGGGAAATGGCAGCAGCTGGTAGTGCCCCCAGTAGTAATTCCCCCTGGTTGTGCCCCCAGTAGTAATCCCTCCTGGTAGTACCCCCAGTGGTAATCCCTTTTAGTGCCCCCTGTAGTAATCCCCCACTGTTAGTGCCCCCTGTAGTAATCCTCCCCTGGTAGTTCCCCCAGTGGTAATCCCCCGTTAGTGCCCCCTGTAGTAATCCCCCCCTGGTAGTGCCCCCTGTAGTAATCCCCCCCTGGTAGTTCCCCCAGTGGTAATCCCCCCTTTTAGTGCCCCCTGTAGTAATCGCCCCCTGATAATGTCCCCTGTAGTAATCGCCCCCTGGTAGTGCCCCCTGTAGTAATCGCCCCCTGGTAGTGCCCCCTGTAGTCCCCCCCCCCTAGTAGAGAGAGACGTGGTAAGAATAAAAAAAAAAATAAACACTTACCTGAAACTCCCGCTTCTGGTCCCGCCGCTGTCCGCTCCTCCGGCCGCTTTGCATGGGAGAGACGTCGTCATGACGACGTGTCTCCCATCGATGGCTCCCGCAGTGGGAGCAGCATCAGCCGCTGAGAGTCTGACAGACTCTCAGCGGCTGCTGATTACAGCAAACACACAGCTGCCGGCTCCGGCGGCTGTGTGTAGCGCTGACCGAACTCCGTCCGGTCAGCGCTACACTTCACTCGAGTATAAGCCGAGGGGGTACTTTTTCAGCACATTTTTTGTGCTGAAAAACTCGGCTTATACTCGAGTATATACGGTACTTCTACAATGGTTTATTGTTTGGTTTTTAGCTGCTGCATTACACAAAATACAATTTTTGTGCAATGTAAAAACCGGGTTTTTTCAAAACCGTTAAATATGGTAAAAACTGTTGATTCGGGAAGTAAAAAGAGGAGGTGCCTAAAAGGCCAATTCTCAAAGGAGCAATTTCAAAAACCAAGATAAAATGTCAAGCATTTTCTGTTTATAGAGACTGCTTCCCCTAATGGACTGTAGTGTGGTAGGGAAACGGCAGATGTAAAGAGATAGAATGGCAGGTGAAAGCTGAATAGGCTTGAGACTAGATAAGAATCCTGGGTTTTTTGCTGATTGGCTGGCTTGACAGCCTTGTTGCTAGGTAGATTACTTTAGGTTTTGGTCAGCTGGTTTATTGTTTGACCAATAAGTTGATTGGAGGTGTGTTTATGAGAAACTGTATATACAGTAAGTTAGAGTTTTTCCTGAACACAGCCTCTTTTTCATTCTGGAGTCCTCCAGTTGATAAGTATCATGTAATCCTGCCTCACTTCTACACGTTTCAATCTGCCCCTCTCTCTTTGTTCTATTTCTCTCCATTTTCTTTACTATCTTTCTCATTCCTTTTTTTGTTTTTCCAGCGCTATTTTGAATTTTCATTTTTTTCCTTTTAGCAATATTTTATGTCCTGTCCCTGCAGGCCCGGTCCACACCTCACTCCCCCACGCCGCTGATATCAGTGCTGCACGAGCTTGTGAGTGCGGGTGGTGTCTCCCCCCTCCCCGCCTGGCATTCACTTGTTCCCCTGGCTCATTGTTTATGCCTAGCCCTGCATCCCCAGCCAAACCTGCTGCACCAGCGGGAGTGGCTGCTCTCGTGGCTCCCGCTGGGCACTCTGTAGTGCCTGATAGTTCGGCTATGCTAGGTGGCTTCAGCTCCGCCCCCTCAGCCGCTAGCGCTGCGGCCAGGTTTCTTCTTGGTTGAGGATGTTCTTAGTGAACACCCCAGGTGCGCCGGTTCCACATTCGCGCGACGGAGCCGGCAGCCATTTTCACAGTGGGATCCTGCCAGGCTGCTGGCTTTAGTTCATACCCTCCTGCTTCTGGGCCCCCAAGGTTCCTGCTTCCCTGTTTGGAGTCTCTAAGGGCCTGGTCCCTCCCTCTGTCCCACAAGTCCCCTTGCTGCCTGCATCATTTTCTCCTGCCACTCTGCGTGGCTCTGCTCAGGTGACCTTTTTGTCATATTCCCCGGGCTTCATGAGCTCTGGTTTGCCCCCCCTGTGCAGCCCTTTGTTTTGGTGGCATGCCCTTCCCCGCCTACCCTTCATTTCCCACTTACCTACATATCCCCCTATGGTTTTTGTACCCCTCCTACCTATACTAGCTCGGCTTCCTGGCAGTCCATGCTTCCACCCCCACAACCATTCCCCCAGTGACCCTCCCACTCCCTGGCCTTGGTCCCTCCTCCTCCTGTTCCTTTCACCCCTTTACCTTTTCCCCTGTTTTCAGTTTCTCGTCTGCAGGCTTGGTCTTGTCCCTCGCCGTTTCCTTTGGGTTTTGCCACCGCTCCCCATCCCCCACCTTCCTGTCCCCTGCTCCCTTTCTGGCTACTCATCATTCTCCTTTAGTTTCAGGTTTGCCGTCACTAGCTGTGAATTCTACAGATGTCACGGTGGCTCATGCGGTTACTGTTTCCAGTGCGTATCAAGGTGGCCTTGGATGTCGGTCCGTTGGCTCCTCCGCTTGAAGTTTCAGACAGTGCGGTTCCCAGGTCGAGTGGTGTTGGTGAGTATTGTTTTTCTTCCCTTGTCTGACTCCAGGTTTAGCTCTTACTCATCTGGTTCCCCTGGATGCCCGCATAGACTTCCTTTGTGCCTACACCGCGATTCTTAAGCTGGCCACACACTAAACCAACTTTCATCCAACCATCCAACTAGTTGATTGGTTGGAATGAAAATCTGGTAAGGTATGGGAGTAAATGATGATCAGCAATTTGCTCCTAAATGCTAGAAAACAGATGAAAATGGTCGTTCAGACAAATTTGTTAAATGTTTAAACAATTTGTTCAACAAATGTTTTTGTCCATTTTCCGGCATTTGGGAGCAAACTGCTGATTGTCATTTGCTTTCATCCCTTACCAGATTTTCATTCCAACCAATCAACTAGTTGGATGGTTGGATGTAAGTTGGTCTAGTGTGTGGTCAGCTTTAGGCTTTTGTGCATGAGCGTTAAGGATGAGATTTGCATGGGTAATTTTGTTCACCGACGAGATGAAGCAGGGTTTGGCGCACACTATGGAAGTGGGGGCATTGGGGATGGGGCTTATTGTTGTTTTAATTTGTGGCTTAACGGCATACTGAATTTTGTTATTTGGAGACACATGCTGAGAAACATATGAATGTACTTTCATATATACTTGTTTGGTTCATGATATGTTCATGCGGTCTAAAGGGCTCGCATGAAAGATTATGGCTTGTGGTACAGGCGCAAGCTGTAGGTCTATTTGGTGATGCCGCTGGTAGTTAACGATGTTTAAATGTGACTGTAGGTTTCTCAGCAGCGACGGCCTTCCTTGGTTTGGATGCAGCCTCCCAGAACCCCTTTCTTGCGAGACCGGGTGGGCCGGGAGTGGCGAAAGGAAAGTATTTGGCTTTTGAAGACCATAAGTGCATGTGGGGCGCGTCATGTTGTTTTTTGCCACTCCTGTTGTATTTGTTGGGTTCACCCGACCAGGGATTGCCAACATGTATGTGGGGGTGGGTCAGCTGAACGTGGGTACACTGTTAAGGGCACTGGTTAGGCTGATTCTCCCATTGGTGTAGCAGATCTTGCCAAGTGGTTATATTTGTATCCTGTCAAAGTTTATGCTGCCTTTCGGTTGCAAGGTTTCCTGGTTGGTTTTAGTCTTCCCATTGGCTGACCACTTATGTTAGGGCGCCCCAAAAATTTGCCTTTTGCCAGGGAGTTTCCATAGGTTTTACAGGTTAAGGGTGTCTTATTTAGCATTTATCTTACCCCATGGAAATTCGGTTACTACTGCTTTTCCTGAATCAGCCTGCATGGTGGTTTCTCCATCTTTTGGCATTTGGTTTTGGTTTATCAGTCATTTGTTAGGCCTTGTGGCTGATTCATAGTTTTTGTTCAGGCATTTTGTTGACTAGGCTAGATATTGTATAGGTATTCCGGTTGTTGCCTTTACACCTGGATGCATGGGTTTGTTCTGGACATGGTTTATTTGTTGATAAATGTTTACACATTGTTTGTTCGGGACATGGTTTATTTGTTGATAAATGTTTACACATTGGCTCTGTGGTCTCATGCGCCTATTTTGAGAAATTCAATTCCTTTTACACTTGTGCATTTACGCTGGCACTGCTGCACCAGTGTTGCACATTATTTATACGACTTTCTCTTTATAGGGCCGGGCGAAAGCGATGTCTTTGCTGACCTCCTCTTTTCCGCCCAAGCTTTGTGTCGGATTTCGGATGTTCCTGTAGCGCATAATAAGACTGAGTGTTTTGATTCATGCTTGTTTTATTGGGCATTTAGTAAGACGTGGTGGCTAGTAGTTGTCATTTGCCGCAGGAATAATGGTCGATTTCTTGTATCCTTTGCTGGTGGTTTGTCGGCTTATAGGGTTAAGCTGCGCACTGTGCAGTTGTCACTAGGTTAATTTAATTGTGCTTGTCATTTCATCCCTCTGGGCAGGTTGTTGGCATGCAGATTGTAGGGGCTATATCCGGTGCGAGCAGGCCTCATCGCCACGTGCGGTTGTCTTCTTAGATTGAGGATGACCTCCGCACTTGGTCCAGGTCCCTAGTTCAATTTAGTGGCGACCACATTTGCCTTCAGATCCGGTCGTTATTACTACATTACAGCTTTTGGCAAGTTAGCTGGCTTGTCAGATTCTTGGGGCGAAATGTAATAGGTAGTCTGTTTTAGTAACAGTACAAACTCGCACTCTCTCGCACTTTTAGAAAGTGCGAGTTTGTACTGAAACTCGCAAATTCAATAGCCTGCAAACTTTTCAGTTCGAGGCTACTGCATTTGCGAGTTTAGGACTATATAAACTGTCACCTTTTAATGCGAGTAGCATTAAAAGGTGCGAGTTTTAGAGAAGCCATCACAGATCAGTGAGATCCGTGATGGCTTCTGTGTGTGTGTAAAAAAAAAAAAAAAATGTGCACCCCCTCCCCAAAAGCATAACCAGCCCCGAGCTTTATAAAGCCTGTTCTGGTTCTAAAAATACAGGGGCCAAAATGCGTAGGGGGCCCCTGTATATTAAGAACCAGCACAGGGCTTTGTAGAGCTGGTCCTGGTTCTGGAAAATCAGGGGACAAAACGAGTAGGGGTCCCCTGAAAATTCCAGAACCAGCACCGAACTCTGTCTAGCGGGGGGATAATGCCACAGCCAGGGAAAACCTTTCACCGGTTTCCTCGGCCAAAGCATTACCCCTGACCGCTAGTCAGTCCAGGCCGGGGATCCCTGAGGAGTTGGGTACCCCCCCAATAAAGGGATACCCCTCTCCAGGGCACCCCAGGCCTAGACTGATAGCCCGGGGCTATCCCCGGCACCCTAGGGCGGTGCGTGCCGGGTTGATAGTGTAAAGTGTAAAATTAAGTTTTCAATATTGTCTTTATTTGTAGAACCACAAGTACCAGCAAGCCTCCCCTGCATGCTGGTATTTGGAGAACCACAAATACCAGCATGCGGGGCATTACGGGCCCGCTGGCACTTGTAGTTCCACAACTAAAGAAATACGTAAATAAACAAACATACACCGTGAAAGTATAATTTTAATAAAACATACATGCACACTCACACATACTCACCTAGTATCCGAAGTAATCCATAGGGGTGTACCTGAAAAAAAAATCCATACTCATCTCTCCTATGCGTAGATCACGTCTACATGTCCGAGTAGGCAATCCAGGGGTTAAAATAAAAAAATGGAAAAAAAAACGAACCATACGGACTGAGCAAAGGTATGTGTGTACACATAGCTTTGCTCCGCGTAAATGACCGGGGCACACGTGTGCCCCGTCCGTGAAGGGGCCGCCAGCCAATCAGGGAGCATCTCCGTCTGAGCAGCTCCCTGATTAGCTGAATGCGGCCAGCCTGTGTGTTCCACAGACGTCTATGGGGATTTCTATTGTGGGAACCGCTACATCGTAGCCGCAAGATTAATTGAGGTTAATCTTATGGTTACATCACTGATACAATGTCGCGATGTTTGTTTATTTACGTATTTCTTTAGTTGTGGAACTACAAGTGCCAGCGGGCCCGTAATGCCCCGCATGCTGGTATTTGTGGTTCTCCAAATACCAGCATGCAGGGGAGGCTTGAGCTACTTGTGGTTCTACAAATAAAGACAATATTGAAAACTTAATTTTACACTTTACACTATCAACCCGGCACCCACCGCCCTAGGGTGCCGGGGATAGCCCCGGGCTATAAGTCTAGGCCTGGGGTGCCCTGGAGAGGGGTACCCCTTTATTGGGGGGGGTACCCAACTCCCCAGGGATCCCCTGCCTAGACTGACTACTGGTCAGGGGTAATGCTTTGGCCAGGGAAACCGGTGAAAGGTTTTCCCTGGCTGTGGCATTATCCCCCCGCTAGAAAGAGTTCGGTGCTGGTTCTGGAATTTTCATGGAACCCCTACTCGTTTTGTCCCCTGATTTTCCAGAACCAGCTCAACAAAGCCCTGTGCTGGTTCTTAATATACAGGGGCCCCCTACGCATTTTGGCCCCTGTATTTTTAGAACCAGAACAGGCTTTATAAAGCCCGGGGCTGGTTATGCTTTTGGGGAGGGGGTGCACGGTTTTTTTTTTTATTTAAAAACATTTAACATAAGTACACACAGAAACATGTACATATCTCATGGATATGTGCATGTTTCTGTGTTAATCTGACCTGCTCAGGATGTACTCGCTAGCCTGAAGCAGGTCTATTATTTGGGGACTTTTGGTAAACTTTTTTTTGCAAGTCTGAAACAGACACTCTATTACATTGGGCGAGTTGATTGTTTTCAATGTGAAAACATCTGGATTTATAGTTTGAGAATGGAGAGTTTTAGTACCTCTGAAAAATGCGAGTTTTAGTGAACAGACACCCTATTACATTGGAGAGTTGTGAAAAATTGCGAGTTTAGCACCAAACTCGCAATTTACCAAAACAGACTACCTATTACATTTGACCCTTGTTTGATGGTGACTGATATGTAGCATCCTGGCCGCTGGAATGACATGCAGAAGGACACATTGCCCCTTTTTTGTTGTTAGAATTGTTTCTGATTGTCGTGCTGTTTGACCTATGGAATGGTCGTTTAAGTAATCGGCAGGGTTTTTTTTGGGGGCTGTGCATGCCATTAGCAATCAGATGGTTCCCTCTCCTCCAGCTTTACGACTGTTGAGGCATTTGGTTTTGCGAGTCTGTCATATGCCCGGTGTATATGTTGCAATTTGCGCATGCTTTGGCTTGCTTTAATTTTGCCCGTTTTTCAGATACTGGCTCCAGCGATTTCTGCAGTGGGGTTCCCTTGCCCTTTGTATGGCGGATTATCAGGCCGGCATGGAGGGCACTTGCGCCAGCAACTCTGCAGACTTATTTAGTGGCCTGGCGGGACTGGCAGGCCTTCTGCGCGCAGGTCTCTCAAGGGGTTAGGTCTTTAAGAGACATGCTTTTGTCATTTGCATAAGGGTATTACCAGTGTGGTCACTTTAAGGCTTTTGTGGTCGCAGCGCTGATGGGAATCTACTTCTTTTGTAAGTTGAAGGGTCTTCATGGCCCTTCATAATCTTTCCTGCTATCTGAGGCCCTTTGTAGTAAGGGTTTCCCGTCGGTGCTGGCTTCCACAGACCAATTGACTTGCAGCTTTAGGGGAGGTTGCTTGGATTATGACAAGGTGGCTTCTATCGATTTAGGAGTTGCACTTTTCAGTTTGGCTTTTCAGTTGCAATTTGGAGTTGTTCGGATCAATGCTATTGTAGTGTCCAGCAAGACTTTGTTTTCCTCAGGTTTATTTAAATACACTGTGTTCAGGGTTTCGGTCATGTTGCGTGGGGTTAGGTTTTCCTGGCCGACCAATTGGGAAGGGGCATATGGCTTACCTTACCGAGGCTGGGGATCAGTCTATTTGCTCTGTGCAACCGTTCCTTGTACATGGGGTGTCGCCCTTCAGATGGGGCCCAGTGATTAGTACATGCCAATTTGACTCCTCTCTTCATTTTAGTTTACTGTTGTTCTTAAGTGAAGTTTAGCTGAGTTGGGTTTAGATGGTGCTTGTCATGTAACTCATTTTTTGGGGTTGGGGCCGCGACTGGCGCAGCTTTGGCATGGGTGTCTATTGCTTACATTCAAGGGATTGGTGGGTTCGAGTTTTGGTAGTGCTCCCTGTGTCAACCGGAAAACTTTGTTTACCAACCAGTTTTCGAATGGCTAGCATTCGATAAGTGGGTGTGTGAAGAGATTTTTTAATTCCTCCCGGGAACCTAGATCTGGCCCAATTTGTGTTGACAGGAGGTTTTTTAGTTTTTCTTTTTCACTCGGATTACCTTTTTCCTCCTTTTTGCATTCCTGCTAGTTAGTTGCTATGTTTTTCAATTTTGTATGCTTATGTGGCTTGGTTTTGGTGCGGTTGCTCCCGGTCAAGGTTTTTCTTCCTGTCAGTGGAGGAAACAGGAGATGAGCAGGTTTGGCTGTTGGGCACAGATTAGAAAAACTTTTGCTATCGGTGCTAACAATAATATACTGCAAATTTATGTGTGTGCAGCAAATAAAACAAAGGGGATTTTGTCATGATTTGATCAAAGCATTTAAGCCTGCAGCCCAGCATCAAGGGACCCCATTTTTCTGCAGGTCCCTAACACTAGCATATTTGCCTAGCACATCATTACATTGCAGTTAAATGTACTCACCTCCTAGATACAGAGGGACACATCTATACAGGAGCTGGCTTTTAGCCACACCCAACTAGGCTTCTTATAGCCATAATTGCCATAATTGAAAGCTGCCATGATAGCATAAGGCAAAATTTTGAAACAAAACAGAAAAGAAATATGCCCGCGCTCGGTCTTGGTTGAGAAGGTCTTATGGCAGGCGAAAGCTGAATAGGCTTGAGAATAGATAAGAATCCTGGGTATTTTGTTGATTGGCTGGCTTGATAGCCTTGTTGCTAGGCAGACTAGTTTAGGTGTTGGTCAGCTGGTTTGTTGTTTGACCAATGGGTTGATTGGAGGTGTGTTTTTGGGAAACTGTATATAAGTTGGAGTTTTTCCTGAACACAGCCTCTTTTTCATTCTGGAGCCCACCATGCCACCCAAAGCCTTTGCTACTGTTGTTTTGTCACATTAACTTTTCTTTTCCCTTTAGGGGAGGCAAAGCATTTTCAGGAAAACGCTGCATCTCAGTGGCTTTATGTGGCGCAAGAAAACGTTGTGAGGGCGCTAGCCTTCGATGTACATGGCAAGTTTGTCCTTCTCTGTGCGGGCGGACCGGGGCACTTTTTGTACGGAAGCATTCGGTCTGTGCCCAGGTGGGAAGTGACTCCTTCGCAATGTAAGTGTGTCTATAGGGGGGACGTTTCAGTTGGCCCACGATTTGTTAGCATCTAGAAGGCTGGAACTGAGATTGCAGCGTCTCTTGGCCACCTCGGTTAGGTGAATTAATTGAATTGATAAATAAAAGCTGTGACCTTTTAGCCAAGCTGTATTGTGTTCGTGTCTTTATTTATTAGTTTAAGTCTAATGTTAAGCTAAGATAAGGTTGGTTTAGAAGATAAATTAGCAATAAACCAATGGAGGTCTTATACAAGATTAACAGTTAAAACTCATTGTGCACAGATATAGAAAGCGCTCTCAGCATGTCACTTACTCTCTAAGAAGAAATGTAATGGAGTGCAATTTACTGAAATTGCCGGTTTTCTGCATTGTTTTTGGCGAGTTACTTACCACTGTATAAATTAAAGAAAAACTCTATGGAAAATTTCCAGAAAACCTTGATTTTCAAACATGACTTAATGCATCTCACCATTCAGACTTCTTTTTCTGTGTTCTCAATACAAATCATCATATATAATAAGCCGAGAGTTCACTAGAATGTAAAAAAAAAGCACTTAACAAAACAGGTGTCTCTGGCCGTCAAGGTTGCTCAAATTAGAAATGTGCGCGGATCCCCCGTGTTTTGGTTTTAGTTTTGCCAAAACCACCCTCAAGTGTTTTGGTTCGGATTCGGATATCTTAAAAAATTTATAAAAACAGCTAAAATCTAGGGGTGAGCGGGTTCGGTTTTACTCGGATCTTTTTATTGGCTATCGCCGAACACGTGTTTTGGATAGCGAATGAAATCGAGCCGAAATTGCGGTAAAGTGGCGATAAGAACCGAGTAAAACCGAACCCGCTCACCATCATGTAACTTGGACCTGTTTATAGAAGTATAACAGGTATAGAAGTATAAACTATATATGCAGTGTATGCTGTGTGGGCACCCCTGGACCCATGTGCACCACACACTCTGCACCCAATATAGACATTCCCATGCATATACACAATGTTTCTGATACACAGACGCAGTAAGACTCTGCTGAACAAACAGCACATTGATTCATTTACTAGTTTCTAATTACATTAAGACAACGGGCATGAAGGGCCACGATCAGAGACAGCTAACAATTTAGAGCAAGTGTGACTCATAGCTGAGGTTAAGATAGAAATCAGGTAGAACCAATGTAAAGATATGTACACACTGATAGATATATCAGTCGTTCTATTGGACAGACGATATATCTATAGTGCATCGCCAGGGGTGTACAGCGGATATGTCTGTGATCGACGTCGTTGACAGACATAACCTATCTGCTGTGCAGCACAGGAGATGGCCAATATATCTGAAAGATATATTGGTCATCTGCTGGTGTGTACGGATGACTCACCAATCGTCCGTACAAATGCAGCAGGGACCCGGCAGTGATTGCAGGCTCAACTGGGCGGGCAATTTAAATGCCCACCCAGTTGAGATGTCAAGCCTGGCACATAAGGTAGATGATTGGTAAGTGTGTATACACTTTCCAATCGTCAGATAGGTTGGCCAAATGGCCAACCCGTCGACCTAGTGTGTACGCAGCTTAAGAGTACTGCAAAATGTGGAGGCTTGGGGAAAGTATGATCTGACATGTTGGAGAGCAACATGGGAGATGCACTGTATGTTTATCAAGGATGCAGATCTGATGTAGAGTGGTTTAACAAATATAGAGATGGCGAGAGTGGAAGTTCAGCCTCACATAACATAAATAACAGTGCTGGGACAGAAATCCTATCTTTAGAAGCAATAATGCATTTGCCAATCAGATTGGCTATACTATATAGATTTGACATCTCAGTGATTTTTTTTTCTTGCAAGCTCCTAGTGAGTGCCCCAATGCAGCCCTATATGCAAATATGCTGGTTCGCCAAATGATCTGGACAGCTGCATAGGTCTTGTGTGTCATGTAAGGCACCCAATGAGGCTTGTGGTGGACAAGCATCTGTCTGTATAACCCTTAGTACCGTCCAAGCCCCTCCCCGTAGACCAAACTCTTGAGCGTTGCTTTATTTGCTCATTCCCATAAGGGAAAAGCCACTGCAAGCTGACAGCTTCCAAAGTATTGATCTGCTAATATTGTCAGACAAAGAGTCAACAGTCTGACAACTAGTAGTATTTGCAAGCTCCTGATGGCTCTTCCCCCAAAAGGTATCCATATATTCCAGATTTGTAGACCCTCAAAAGTGGCATAGTGTTATGAATATCTGGGAAGATTCACAGTGAAACCATTACCAGGAAAATGGAGCTCAATATAGTATAGTGAGTTGATTTATTGTGGAGCTAGCTAAGTCAAATGATTAAGAGTCGATTGATAAAAGATTCTTGAAGAGTCAATTGATAAAGAGTCGATTGATAAGGTGTTGTGAGGATAGATGGCTCCTGACAGGAATGTGGCCTTAAAGCTTATATATGCTTGACCGGTTGCAACCTTGAGAACTGAAATGCACTTGGCAAGTTGCAGCCTGGAAAGCTGGTATGTACTTGGCTAGTTGTAGCCTTGAGAGCTGGTATGCACTTGGCAAATTGCAGCCTTGAGATCTGGTATGCACTTGGCTAGTTGCAGCCTTGGGAGCTAATATGCACTTGGCAAGTTGCAGCCTGGAGATCTGATATGCACTTGGCAAGTTGTAGCCTTGAGAGCTGGTATGCACTTGGCAATTTGCAGCCTTGAGAGCTGGTATACACTTGGCAAGTTGCAGCCTTGATAGCTGGAATGCACTTGGCAAGTTGCAGCCTTGAGAGCTGGAATTCACTTGGTTAGTTGCAGCCTTGAGAGCTGGTATGCACTTGGCTATATCAGAAACTGCTGTAAATAATAATTGCTGTTTGAACATGCAGACAACTAATTGCTACTAAACTGAGGTATTATAAATTGCAGATAGTGCACATAAACACTAATTGCAGTGCAGACAGCTGGGTGTAATTTAGCTGATTGGCCACACAGACACAAAGGAGCTGCTGAGACTGCTGGAATGAATACACAAAAGCTTCACACGGTACTGAAGAGCAAATTTGACACTACTATGATGTACTTGCAGGATATCCACACAGACGCTGAGGTGTGGCAGGCACTGCTCTGATGTTACATGCATAGAATCCATACAGACGCTGGGAAGCGGCAACCACTGCTAGATGTAACTTGCAGGGAGTACTCAGACGCTGGGACACAAGGAGCTGGAACACACAGGAGGATGAACTTCTCACTAGAACTGGAAGCCAAAAATAAACGCTATAGCCGGCACCAGAGCAGAGAACTAGCAGAGGTAAAAAAGGAAGAAGATCCAATCAGCGCAGGGAGGCGGAGACAGAACAGTCAGGTAATGAGACATTCCAACAGGTGAGTAGCTGAACTTAGCAGCCAGAGTTCAGGTAGCTAGGAAGCGACTGAGAGCCAATCAGGAAGATGTAACATATAGCTAACCAGGAAAGTTGGAATGACTGGGCAAATTGAGGTTGGTTTTAGGTGGATGTCAGTGGAGTCACAAGGGGGGTATAGGTCACACACGGGTATCACCCGCCGAGGGGTGACACCAAAGTGCCGACTCCTCCTCAGTGACAGGAGCTGGCTGCTGCACTGTAGCACTACGTGCAGCACTTGGCTCCTGACACAGTGAGGGAGTCGGTACTGCACACAGAGTGGCCTCTGGGGGCGGTCTGCACCTCCAGGACTCCCGCGAGGCCCCACCCCTACCTGTGAGGCCCCATCCCCTTTTTTTCCGGGTGTGCAGCTTCGTGGGCGCGCACTACAAGCCTCCCCGCACTGGATGTCAACACAGATAAGGACGCCCTAGTGGATGTTGACTTGCATTTTTTGTTTGAATTTATTTTCTACTTTTACTAAGTTATGCAAATATTCACTTAAACAGGTTAATGCAGTTGAAAAGAAATGGTCTGTAATTATGTAATTGCTTGTGCTTTGTGTGCACATAATTCAATGCCTATATTCAAATGCACAGTGGACTTTGGGCTTGATTCAGCGATGTACACTAATGCAAATGCAATGGCGATCTCTAACGTATTGCAGCTGCTAACATATGCTAATGCCTTCCAAGCATAGCTGAGCATAGGGGCGCCCACAGCTGCCTTCTTATATCCGTCTGACGATGTGCAACATCGTAAACATTGGTACTATCGATGCACATTGGGCAGTCACATAGCATGTAAGTCAAGTCTGACTAGTCGCAAATGCTACAGCTCTCCTGACACGCAGAGAGGTCTCATGCTGCAAAGGAGATCGCAATGGCTAAGACACGCCTGCGTTTTTTTAACCACCTCCCTGTTCCCACCCCAAAACGTTGACTACCTGTCACTCACTTTGCAAGTGGTTCCTATGTGCGAGAGTAATCACAATGCAATTTCTGCACGTGCGCAGTGTGGCTTTCGTGCATGTGCATTTGCAAACAATTGCTCAGTATGCGAAAATATCAACGTAAATCTCTGAATCGGGCCCTATATGTATGCTTTGCTTAATACTCATTATGATCATAAGTAAACACTTGCACCAGCTCTCTCCCTGGTGCAAAAGATACGTATAGAAATATATATTTAGGGGATGGATTCAAGTTTTAAAAAGACTGAACTAATAGCAATAAATTAAGTCTAGGCTGAAGGTTTATAAATAGATATTCTTGTGTTAATATTTGCAAAGGAGCCAATAAGTGGCTCAATTCATTATACAGAGCAGAAAAAATTTTAGGTGTTGATTTATCAAAGGCATAAATCCCTAAATCCAGCAGAAATGGTACGGTTTTGCAGGATTTAGAGTTTATGCCTATTCATCAAAGCTGCAATAATAGTGAAGGCTATCTCCAGTTATCACAAGCAATAGGCTTCACCGGGAACGTTCTGCCAGAGCCGTAGCTAGACTTTTTGGTGCCCTGTGCCAGAAAGAGCATTAGCGCCCCCTCATTTTTCAATGGGACATAATGCACACAAAAAAGGGGAATTTCCTCATGGGGAAGGGCCAGGGAATGAAATAAGAGAAAGTTATAAGTGAGAATGATAATAAACAGGAATTTGACAAGCCCAAACAGCGCCCCCTGACCTGTGGTGCTCTGTGCGTTGGCACCTGCCGCACTACCCTAGCTACGGCCCTGCGTTCTGCTATGCTACTGTAGCTGTACTTTATATTGCTAATGTCATCTCAGGATGGTGCTAGTTGGGGATACTCACAGGAAAAAAAAAATGTTGATATAAAGCATATTCTTATGGGAAATAGATGGTTATATATTGTTTTAATTCTTTTGTGTCCATCTGGGCTGGTGCTGTGTCCATCTGGGCTAGTGCTGTCTGCTGTGTCCATCTGCGCTGGTACCGTTCTGCCTGTGTCGTCGATCGCCGCTGCCTCGGTCAGGGGTGCTCTGCGCCCCAAGTTCTGAACAAAAAAATAAAAATAATAAAAGTGTATTTTTTTTTCTGTGTGTGAGTGTGCATTAGCCATACTTATTATCAGACAGCAGCAACCTAGTGCTGGCTGTGTCGTCAATCGCTGCTGCCTCGGTCAGGGCTCTGGGCCCCAAGTTCTGGACCAATAAATAAATAAATAATAAAAGTGTATTTTATTTTCTGTGTGTGTGTGTGCATTAGCCGCACTTATTATCAGACAACAGCAACCTAGTGCTGCCTGTGTCGTCAATCGCTGCTGCCTCGGGCAGGGCTCTGGGCCCAAAGTTCTGGACAAAAAAAATAAAAGGTGTATTTTTTTTTCTGTGTGTGCATGTGTATTATGTGCTGTTTGGGGCATTGCTGCCTGACATTTTGAATTTGATTGTTTCTGAATGTCCAGAAATTGTAATGGCCACACTCAGCATCTCCTGTATGCCCCTTTTATTTTTAAAAAATGGCCACATGTTAGGCCGCCCAGTGCTGTCGCTTAGTTTAGTCAACCAGCTAGCTGGATGCAACATTTTGGCCCTAGGCCTAACCTAGATGAAAAAATCAATATTGTGAGCTGTGAGGTGGTCAAAATTGACTGCAAATGACTGGGAATAAATGTTATTAATGTTAATAATACTGTAGGAACAATAACAGGCCAAAATTATGTGGTTTTACCTGTTTTTATCATTTTTTTTAAAAAAGATCCAGATCCAAAACCAAAACATGCAAGGATGGTTTTGCAAAACCAGATCCAGATCCAAAACACGAAGGAGATACAGATCCAAAACCGAAAACAAAACACGGGGGTCGGCGTACATCCCTAATATTTATACACATATCATATATATACATATTTACATATATTTTAGGGATGAGCGGGTTCGGTTCTCAGAGTACCGAACCCACCCGAATTTCGGGGATCCGGGGCGATCCGAGCCAAACTCGGATCTCTCTGCCTGCCCCGGATCCCTCACCCAAGGCAAAACCTTGCGATCCCGCTGTCGGGTCGCGAGGTTTTGTATTGAGCGGGCTTAACACTGATTGGCTGAGAGAGCCGTCGTTAAGCCCATTTAATATTCACACAGGAAGCAAAAGAAGATGCCTCGCTGCCTGACAGTGTCGGCACCCTCTGCTGCCGACAACGCCGGCACCCCCGCTGGCAGCATCCTCCGCTGCCGACACCACAGCTGCTGACACTGCCGGAACCCCTGCACTGCTGACCCGCGTAGTAAGGACACGGTCAGCGACCTCCACACTGCCAACACTCCCACATTGAGGACACCACCAGCACCCCTGCACTGCCGACACTATCAGCACATATGCACTGAGGTCAGCGCTGGCACCCCCACTCTGCTGACACCACCGGCACCCTGCATTGAGAACACCCCTGCACTGCCGACACAGTCAGCAAACCTGCACTGAGGACACCGCTGGCACCCCCGCTCTGCTGACATCGCCGGCACCCTGCATTGAGAACACCCCTGCACTACTGACACAGTCAGCAAACCTGCACTGAAGACGCCGCTGACACTCCCACACTGCCGACATCGCCAGTACCCTTCACTGAGGACACGCTGCTCTGAATCAGGGCGTCCCTGTTTTTTTTTAAAGATGGCTTCCTGGCCACTCGCTAAGCTGTGGGTGACCACTCACAGCTTTAGCGAGCGGCCAGGTGATGGTGGCGATGGTCACGACCATCGCGGCTTGCGACGAGACCCTTGTGGTAGGGTCTTGTTCCCGCAAGCCCCAGTGAGCTTCGGCTCTAATAGAGCTGGAAGCTCACCCACTGACATCACTCGTGACGTAAGTGGGGCCGCCCCCAAACAGCAGGCGTTCCTTCGGGAACGCCTCCGTTTGGCCAGCCACTCCCCCTGCCCGCCTCCAAAACGGGGCAAGCTGTCAATCACAATAGACAACTGCCCCGCTTTGGTGCGAGACCCGTAGCGACGGAGCACTCGCGAGCAGGTCTGAATCAGGCCCACTGTCAGCAACCCCTGCACTGCTGACACAGCCAGCAAACCTGCACTAAAGACACCACTGGCACGCCCGCACTGCTGACATCGCCGGTACCCTTCACTGAGCACACTGCCAGCACCGCAGCACTCCCATCCTATGTACTGAGGACACCATCAGTAGGGCCGGTTCTAGACATTGTGGAGCTATGAGTGAAAGTTCCCAGTTGTGCGCCCTCCTCCCTCTCTGTGAGCGCGCTTCCGGAAAGGCAGAACGCCCCCCAATTCATCACACTGTGGGGCATGCCCAGCACTTACGAAGGAGCTGGGCTTCCCCCAAGCTCTCCCCTCGTGGCGAATAATTGCCATGTGCAGTAATGCTCCTTAGTCTTACACAGTAATGCACTTTATAACACATTATGCCACATGAACTAATGCCCTTTAGAACACGTTATGCCACATGCAGTAATGCCCTGTATAACACATTATGTCACACACAGTAATGCCCTTTATAACACGTTATGCCACATGCAGTAATGCCCTGTATAACACATTGACACACGCAGTAATGCCCTGTATAACACATTATGCCACATGCAGTAATGCCCTTTATAACACATTACACCACATGCAGTAATGCCCTTTATAACACATTACGCCACATGCAGTAATGCCCTTTATAACACATTACGCCACATGCAGTAATGCCCTTTATAACACGTTATGCCACATGCAGTAATGCCCTGTATAACACATTATACCACAAGCAGTAATGCCCTGTATAACACATTATGCCACACACAGTAATGCCCTTTAGAACACATTATGCCACACGCAGTAATGCCCTGTATAATACATTGTGCCACACGCAGTAATTCCCTTTATAAAACATTATCCCCAATTCAAATTACGCCACACAGTAGTCCTTTATTCATGTTATGACACACAGTGGTGCCCCTTTTACACAATGCCCAATTTAGTGCCCCTTATACACAAGGCCCACAGTAGTAGTGCCCCTAATACAATGCCCACAGTAGTAGTGCCCCTTATACAATGCCCACAGCAGTGGTGCCCCTTACACAATGGCCCCCCAAGAGGTACCCCCATTGCAGTGCCCTTATTAGTAGTGCCCACAGTGCTAATGCCCCCAGTAGTAGTACCCCCATTGGTAATGTCCCCTATAGTAGTGCTCCCATTGGTAATGCCCCCAATAGTAGTGCCCACAGTAGTAATGCCCCCTATATTAGTCCCCACAATTGTAATGCCCCCTATAGTAGTGCCCACAGTAGGAATGCCCCCTATAGTAGTGCCCAAAGTAGTAATGCCCCCTATAGTAGTGCCCACAGTTGTAATGCCCCATTAGTGGTTCCTCCAGTAGTAATGCCCCCAGTAGTAATGCCACCATTAGTAGTTCCTCCAGTAGTAATGCCCCCATTAGTAATGCTGCCTAAAGTAGTGCCTCCAGTAGTAATGCCTCCTATGTTAATGCTCCCATTAGCAGTGTCCACTGTAGTAATGCCCCCTATATTAATGCCCCCATTAGTAGGGTCCACTGTAGTAATGCCCCCTATAGTAGTGCCTCCAGTAGTAATGCCCCCATTAGTAGTGTCAACTGTTGTAATGCCCCCAGTAGTAATGCCACCCTATAGTCGTGCCCCCAGTAGTAATGACCCCCTATAGCCATGCCCCCAGTAGTAATGCCCCCTATAGTAATCCCCCCTATGGCCATGCCCCCAGTGCTGGTGCTTCTGAAAAAATAAATACAATTAAAAAACAAACACAATACTTACCTTAAGCCCCACTCCTGCCGTCCGCTGCAGTCCGGTCCAACAGCGGCTCCACCAGGGACCTATGGGAGAGAGGTCATGACGTCCCTCCCATAGTGCTCTCTGTGGGAGCCGGAGCTCAGGAGTGAGCTCCGGCTTTCGGCTGCAGGGAGGGAGCCGGGTGCCCGCTGATAACAAATATCAGCGGGCGCCCGGCAAATGGAGCCTCCCTGCTGCGGCTAGGGATTTTTTATTTTCACCTGGGGACTCAGTGGCGCGCTCTAGGGGCTGGCGCTCCGGGCGACGGCCCTGTTAACTCGGCCCTAGAACCGCCACTGACCGTCAGCAACCCCCGCACTGCCGACACTACCACACTGAGGACACCACTGGAAGCCCTGCACTGCTGACACTGTCAGCACACATGCACTGAGGACACCGCTGGTACCCCTGCTTTGCCATCACTTCCTCATTGAGGACACCGCCAGCACCATGCACTGCTGTCACAGTAAGTGCACTATTGGTGTATCCAACCCACACTGTAACACACTGTGGCCCTGATTCACAGCCGGACGCTCTGACAGAGCGCTCGCTCTGAATCAGGGCCGGCCTTCTGAATTTAAGAGCAGCCTCCTGGCCGCTCGCATAGCTGTGGGTGACCACTCACAGCTATAGCGAGCGGCCAAAATGATGGTCTCGATGGTCAAGACCATCACGACCATCGGGCTTGCGACGAGACCCTTGTGGTAGGGTCTCGTCTGCCGCAAGCCCTGGAGTGCTTTTGGCTCTATCACTAGTGATGTCAGTGGGGCCGGCCCCAGACGGTAGGCGTTCCCATGGGAACGCCTCCGTCTGGGCAGCCACGACAGCACTCCCCCTTTGGTGCAAGACCCATAACGACGGCATGCGCACTTGGCCAACATCGACCCGCTTGCGAGCGCTCAGCGCTCGCGAGCGGGTCTGAATCAGGCCCAGTATCTGTGTTGGAAGCTGAACTGCCACATGTTAGTGCCGCCCACTGTGTCACTTAGCTTAATCAGCCAGCTAACTGGATGCAACCTTTTGGCATTAACTAGATGAAAAAAATAATATTGTGAGGTGGTCAAAATTGATTGGAAATTACTGGAAATAAATGTTATTGAGGTTAAATATACTGTAGGTTAAAAAACAGCAACATTTTATGTAATTTTAGCTGTTTTTATGATATTTTAAGAAAAAATCCAGATCCAAAACCAAAACCGTAAAAACAAAACACCAAGGAAAAAAATCCAAAACCAATGGAGATCCAGATCCAAAACACGGGGGCCGGCACACATCTCAAATATATACACACACACATGTGTACACACATGTGTGTGTGATAAATATTAGATAGATAGATAGATAGATAGATAGATAGATAGATAGATAGATAGATAGATAGATAGAGTCAGGTGCATAAATATTGGGACATTGACAGAATTTTCATATTTTGGCCTCTATTCACCACCACAATGGCTTTGAAATGAAACAAACAAGATGTGCTTTAACTGCAGACTTTCAGATTTAATTTGAGGGTAATTACATCCAAATCAGGTGAACGGTGTAGGAATTACAACGGTTTCTATATGTGCCTCCCACTGTTTAAGGGGCCAAAAGTAATGGGACAAACTAAACAATCCTGAATCTAACTTTTACTTTTTAATACTTTGTTGCAAATCCTTTGCAGGCAATTACAGCCTGAAGTCTGGAATGCATAGATATCACCAGACGCTGGGGTTCATCCCTGGTGATGCTCTGTCAGGCTTCTACTGCAAATGTCTTCAGTTCCTGCTTGTTCTTGGGGCATTTTCCCTTCAGTTTTGTCTTCATCAAGTGAAATGCATGCTCAATCGGATTCAGGTCAGGGGATTGACTTGGCCATTGCATAACATTCCACTTTTTAGCCTTAAAAAACTCTTTGGTTGCTTTTGCAGTATGCTTCGGGTCATTGTCCATCTGTACTGTGAAGCGCCGTCCAATGAGTTCTGAAGCATTTGACTGAATATGAGCATATAATATTGTCCGAAACACTTCAGAATTAATTCTACTGCTTTTGTCAGCAGTCACATAATCAATAAATACAAGGGATCCAGTTCCATTGGCAGCCATACATGCCAACACCATGACACTACCACCACCATGCTTCACTGATGAGGTGGTATGTTTTGGATCATGAGCAGTTCCTTTCCTTCTCCATAATCTTCTCTTTCCATCACTCTGGTACAAGTTGATCTTTGTCTCATCTGTCCATAGGATGTTGTTCCAGAACTGTAATGGCTTTTTTAGATGTTGTTTGGCAAACTCTAATATGGTCTTCCTGTTTTTGTGGCTCACCAATGGTTTACATCTAGTGGTGAACCCTCTATATTCACTCTTGTGAAGTCTTCTCTTGATTGTTGACTTTGACACATATACACCTACCTCCTGGAGAGTGTTCTTGATTTGGCCAAGTGTTGAGAAGGGGTGTTTCTTCACCAGGGAAATAATTCTTCTGTCATCCACCACAGTTGTTTTCCGTGGTCTTCCTGGTCTTTTGGTGTTGCTGAGCTCTCCGGTGCGTTCTTTCTTTTTAAGAATGTTCCAAACAGTTGATTTGGCCACACCTAATGTTTTTGCTATCTCTCTGATGGGTTTGTTTTGATTTTTCAGCCTAATGATTGCTTGCTTCACTGATAGTGACAGCTCTTTGGATCTCATATTGAGAGTCGACAGCAACTGATTCCAAATGCAAATGTCACACCTAGAATCAACTCCAGACCTTTTACCTGCTTAATTGATAATGAAATAACGAGGGAATAGCCCACACCTGTCCATGAAATAGCTTTTGAGTTGATAGTCCCATTACTTTTGGCCCCTTAAAAAGAGGTTAGGCACATATAGAAACCGTTGTAATTCCTACACCGTTCATCTGATTTGGATGTAATTACCCTCAAATTAAATCTGAAAGTCTGCAGTTAAAGCACATCTTGTTTATTTCATTTCAGAGCCATTGTGGTGGTGAATAGAGGCCAAAATATGAAAATTCTGTCAATGTCCCAATATTTATGCACCTGACTGTAGATAGATAGATAGATAGATAGATAGATAGGTTTTAAAAGGGCTGAGCAAGAGTGATATCTAAGAGGGATGCATGATAAGAACGGAGAAACAAATAGACAAAAAAATTGTAACAAATCTTTGTCTTCTTCCAGCTAAAATGCTTTAGAAAAGCCATTTTTCAGTTTATTACATAGACCCCTCAGAATGTGAAGTGTAATATACAGAAATAATGGAAAAAATGGGGGCGATATAAATGAAAGTTTCAATGCAGGTGGAGAAGTAGAGGAAAAGGAGAGCGCAGTAGTGACAGGGATGTGCAGAGTGAGATGTACTGTGTGTATGATACATAATGTGTGTGGGAGAGAGAGAGGAGGGAGGCACATGGAATGCAGAAATAGGGGGTGCTAGGTGAGGAGGGGGAGAGAGAAGAAATAGGTGCATCTAATTTATACAGCAAAGTGGAATTGAACAAGCAGAAGAGCAGTTACAGGGAGGGGTGAGGAGAGTTGGACTGTATCCAGCATGAATATGAGTGGGAGAAAAAGGGGGGGAGAGGCACTGTTCTGCTCATTTTGGAGGAGGTGAAGGGATTCCCTCATATGAGACGTGGCCCCCCTTCGGGTTAGGAGAGCAAACAGCTGATGTCCCTGCCTTGCTGACTGTCACACTACCGCTTTCCCTCTGCAGTGCGGGGACGTTTGGCTGTGTAATCTCAGGAAGGGACGCCAGGGGCTATGAAGAAAATATTGACAACCTGCAGATGAGCTGGGGGAAATTCACCCCGAAAATCAGGACATTACTGTCATCAAGAGGGTGAGAATTTTTCACATTAAGGGGGGAGGAACACTCACAGTCCAAACCCATGTCATTCTGTGCTCAAGACTGCTCTTTCTTAACACTGGCTATCACACATGCAGCTATAAATGTGTAGTTACTCATTTCATGGTATATAGTATATACACAGTGTCAATGATTACTAGGTAAGCATGTCATTAATGCAGCATTATATTTGTCACCATTTTAGGTTTTAGGATTGAGCCCATTTGTTCTGCAACAAACACAACCCAAAAATAACTTTTTCCTTTTTATACGTAATGATAAACTTGATGAATGAATTTGTTACCAGTTACACTGAATGGCAGTTTTCTTCTACAAGGTCTTCAAGTACAGACATACTGTATACCAATAGCTTTAATTAGCATGATGAATATCTGACATAGACAATCTTATTCCACTTAGCTACTCCTATTCACAAATGCTTCTGACAACAAATCCTTACAGCAATATCTTTCTGCAGGTTGAAGTGGAGAACAATCCACTACAACCATTTTACTTCATGGTGTTCTTCTGCACTAGTCAAAATTTGGCCAGTGCACGCAGACGCATACTGTAGGATGGATGGATAGGCAGAAAGGCAAAAGGTTTACAGTGGCCTAGCTGGACAAGCAGAAGTGACTGCTGGACAGGAGTTTAATTAGGGAGTAGCTATTAATGTACTGTTACACTCAAACCCATTAAATCCAGCTCTTAGAACAATAGTTATTAGAGTCCAGGAGAGATATTACATGAAGCAATGGTCTTACACTAAATAATTTGCCACAAGACCTTATGACCCTGTGACACTGGGTGAGCAAGGGCCAAGGACACAGATTTAAGCACACACTGTACTACACTGAATTCTGAAGCTGGTCAAACACATAGCGATATTTTACTTGATCTGGCTGATTTCGACGCATTGCAACGACAGATCGTGTAAAATATGGCCAAATTGTGAGTAAATCGTGAGTCCCCACTCACGATCACGATGCGATGCGCGTCCCCGCTGGTCGCACATCGCATCGTCAGATCTGCTGTGCAGTAGGGCAGATCTGACAATCTAGGAGGCGATGCACTGTGAAAGTCTGGATGCAGGAGAGATCGTAAGAAGATTGGACACCAAATCGTGTGCAGATTGTGTGGAGATCGTGTGCAGAGCTGCTGGGGAGAGTTTCAAGGGAAATCGTACACATCAGCTGATCTGAGCACATCGCTATGTCTGTGGCCAGCTTGAGATTCCTTCCCAAATAGAATGTATTGTAAGACTCTCAAATGGAAACTGGAGAAGCCAGTAAATGTGGTTACTTAATGTAACCTACGAAATGGAGATATTTAAGGCAGGTCAATTCCATCTACATTATTAATGTGGGAGAGACAGACAGGCAGTAGAGAAAATAATAAGATTTGAGCATCACAGGCATGACTTGTGTGATGTAACATGGGCTATACATTGACATTTAGTAATAAACAATGTCTGAGGGCCTGATTCAGCAAGGAACGCAGATGCTAATACGCACGCAATCGGTCGATGTTTGTGCTCTGCACATGCATCGCAGTGCGCAAACTAGCAATTGCGATGGGAATTGCGACTGCTGAGGCTACGCAGACCCAGAGCACAGTGATTGACAAGAAGTGCCATTTGTGGGTGGTGATGGGGGGGTGGTCGGATGAACGCAGGCGTGCAAGTGAGTTTCAACGCCGGGGCGTGCATAAATTATCCACTGCGTGGCTATAAGCAGCCAAAGCACTGATAGCGTGCGTGACTGGTAGTCATTTCTGAGTAAGGTCTGGGCTTGTGCAAGTGTGCATATGGGTCCGATGTTACCGATTGTTTCACTATGTTCCCCTAGTATTCGGATGTGAGTAAGGGGAAGTGGGTGTCCTTATGTCAGGATGCGATCACAATGGGAATGCAAACATTTAAATAGCACTGCTGATATTAGCAACTGCGGTGCATGCGTATACGCAGAATAGCGATCCATAGTGAATCAGGCCGAGTCCAGTGTGGACCTTATTGTTTTTATTAAGGGTTCTATTGCTGGAGAAGCCTACAATATTTAGTACACAAATGCAGGTCACATGTGGTTTATGGGCCTGATTCAGACCCGCTCGCTAAGACTCATACTCTCGCTGCTGCCGATGGTATACAGTGTGTATGCATTGTGTGCATGCATCGCAGTGCGCATGTGCATACCTTAGCGAAAGTTCACAATGCATTCGCTCGCTGCGCATAGACAGCCCAGCAGAGTGAGTGACAGGGGAAGCCATTGCCATTAAAAACAGGGAGTGGAGGTGCAAACGCAGGCGTGTCTGAGCATCTCAACAGCATTTTGGAGGTGTGCATAATTATAAGACAGCATCATAGTACACGTCACCTGGCTTGTTTTTACACTGAAGTGCTCGCAGTGGTTGCGGCAGGGTATGGTCAACCTCAAGCACTGCGATAGCATCCGATGTTACCCGATGTACCAATGATTGCATACACTTCCTGGACATGACGGGCAAAAGTGGGCATCTTAAAACAGGCTGGTGGGTGTCTGCATACACAATGTGATCGCTCTCTAAGAAATACTGGGTGTGCTAATGCGTTGCTTACGCAATTTGCATACACATCGTGCGAGCGATCACATCTAGCAAGCGGCTCTGAATCGGGCCCATTGTTCGTTACTGAAGTATCTTATCTTAAATCCAAACTTCATGTAACATCTTAATCAAGCAACTGTTAAATACAAATAACAACATCTCCCCACATTGGTGTCCCCTTCTCAGTCCTTGTAAAGCCAGGTTTAAAACAATAAAACACAATGATTACCAGATATAAGTAGGCAAACTTGACTTTAGATAAGGAAAATTGTAGCCATGTATTATCTGGTTTATTAACTGTATAGCCGTAAAATGTCAAGTGCGTGTCAATTTGGATATAAATATACTAGTGTAACTTCATTGAGGCACAGCATCTTGTGCAATAAGCACAAGTGTTATAAAATCTTTGGTCATAATGTGATACCATACATTAGCCTGTACTAAGCAGAACAGGATGGTCACCTAGCCTGCAGCATGATATAACAGGACTGCACTCATCCACTAATACTCATGGAATTTAAAAGCTATTAGAAGTTTTAGAAATTTCTCTTTCTTCTAGGTTTTAATTTTCCATCGGGTGAAGAGAATTGCTGGAGCTGTGATTAGTGAATGAAGAAACGGGAAGAAGAGGGATGAACAGTGGGATCGTACCTTGATAGAGAAGGAAACAGAGGGAGGGAGAGGCAGGAAAAGAGGAGGGGGGAGAGGAAAGGAGTGCAGAGAGAAAGGCAGAGGTAGAGAGATGCATGAAAGATATGAGAGAAGAACAGATGTGGGAAAAGACAGGTTCTATTGAATGCAACAGAAGCAAGAAAAGAATAGAAGACATAGAAAAGAGCAAAAGAGGAAAGGGAGACATTAATTAGAAGCCTAGAGAATAAAGCTCAAATCACAGATTAAGACTGAGAGAAAGCCAGATAAAAAGAAACATTCATAAACAGTATGTAGTTAAGTGAAAGGAAAGAAAAGGTAGAAGAGACACCTGGGCTTTCAACAGCTGACCTTCCCAGCAATCACCTGCCCCCTTCTAATGCCTTATCCTCCTGCTCTCCACATATCTGGTGTCTATTCCACCCTACTTCTTAAACCCTAATCCCTCCTCTACCCAAGCCTCATCCACCTGCTTCTATTATACTGTACAATCCTCTATTTGGGACCAGTGCACATCTCCTGTTCCTATGGGTGACAAGTACTCTGCTCTTGCCTCTATTTAACACTTCGCATCGCATCAGTCGGAATCTCACTGGCATTTTTTATTGCACTTTCAACGGTCAGAAAGGTTCCAGCATCGTGGAGCAGCACTCCCCTGATTTCATTTTTGCAGTTGGTCAACCCCATTAATCTCTTAATGACATGACGATGCCAGCCAATACTCCATGTCTCCTTTTGGTGCAGGTAAGAATTATATTTACTTACGTAATGTATTTTCTATAAAGCTACTGTATTTTTGTGTGTGAGCTGGATGGCTATATACATAAGGCACTAGACCATAAACATAGACAGGAAAATTTAAATACATCTGAGAATTAGATGATTTCATGTAAAACATGTATTGCTGCATGAATCGTTATCACATTCTTTCTGGAGATATTTGGATATACGTTAATTCTACAAGCCTAAGAACCCTTGCACTAAACTTTTGTTTTTTGCTCTTTGATCACTAGTTTTTATGAGATGTGTGCACCATATTGGTTAAGAAGACTAAGGGTATGCCAGCCAAAGGACATTCAGCATAATGAGCTAGATATAAAATAGACCAACACTGATTGCTCAGAATGTGTTTACCTACACGCAACTCATTTATTTATCCCAAGTTATTGTACATCGTGGGCCTAATTCAGAGCTGGACGCTAATGCAGCTGCGACTGCGTCTTTTTATACAGCGCGACTGCGTCTTTTTATACAGCACGACTGCGTCTTTTTATATAGCACGACTGCGTTTTGTATACAGCGCGACCACATCTTTTATACAGCGTTACTGCGTCTTTTATAAAGCGCATATGTCTTTTTATACAGCGCGTAAGCGGCTTTTTATACAACATGACTGCGTCTTTTTATACAGCGCAACTGCATCTTTTTTATACAGCGCGACTGCGTCTTTATGCTAATGCCGTGGTTTATGATATTCGTACAGAGATGACCACCGGCTGCGGCACTAATCCGCTGCTGTGCATATTAAGCCATACTATTGGTCAGACATCAGTCGCACCATCGAACATTGCATCAGCCCTATGGAGGAGCAGAATGGCTGTCTGAACATGGCCGCTAAAATCAAGTGCATGTGTGTATTTTATAATATTGTGCAGGATAAGCAAGAACTTTTTGGGATATTTCAAACTTAATATACTCCACTAGTAGGTGCTCTCTTCCCTCCCAAATATCTCAGATTTCCACACTGCATCACCAAGTGACCTACTGAGAGCCAGCTGTCACCCACAGCTAATAGCGGAGTGTTTTCAATTTTAACTTTATATGTTGTATGTTTTCTATAGATGTCACTATTGTATAGGAATAATTTGAAGCATATGCAGTGTATTGTTTAGTAGGATATTAGTTTAGGTGCCAGAATATCATCCCCCACAAGTGCCTAACCCTAACCCTTCCCCCAACCCCGCTACTTACCTTCGTGATGCCGGCAGTCAGGATGCCGGCGCCGGGATTCTGACAGGTGTTGAGATTCCGGCGCTAATATTCTAAGCACCGGCATCCCGTGTTAGGATACTGAACATATCAT
Source organism: Taudactylus pleione (assembly GCA_031769625.1). Taxonomy (NCBI): domain Eukaryota; kingdom Metazoa; phylum Chordata; class Amphibia; order Anura; family Myobatrachidae; genus Taudactylus; species Taudactylus pleione. The sequence continues at coordinate 1,405,690 of JAUIMM010000017.1, read as the reverse complement.
AGATAGATCATACTTGCCTACCTTTTGCTTGTCCTCCCCGGGAGAAGCCTGGGGAGGACAAGCAGGTGGGCTGTGACGGAGGCGGGTCCTGACGTGTCACGTCATTAAGCCCCACCCTATCATGGCAAATTGCCGCGATTGGCTTAAATTTAAATAGGGGGTTGTGCTTAATGATGTGATTCATGGAGAATCGCATTGAGCCCCGCCCCCTACATGGGAACCCGCGATCACCGCGGAAATTCTCCCCATTCTGCCCACTTCACTAGGAAGTGGGCAGAATGTGGGAGAAGTGCCTACCCTTCCGGAGGTGCGGGGGGTTACTCAAAAAATCGGGAGACTCCCGCGAAAACCGGGAGGGTAGGCATGTATGAGATAGATATATAGATCCTTAGGAGGATGCAGAAGCAGCTGTGTCTTGTGCTGCGGTCGCTGTCAGTGACACAGCCACGTCTGCCTAACCACCCTCATTTTACCTCCCAGGAGCGCCCACTAAAATCCACGGCTGTTGCGTCCAAATGCGTTCAGTGGCCTGATTCAGCTTCAGACGGAATAGCTTAGCTTCTTGCAAGCAGCTTAGCTATGCCATCTGTGCTGATATGGTAATGCAGCAGGAGGCATTATGTATCCAAGCTGCGCTGTCGAACGGATACTCTGCGGACCATTGGCCGGCTAAGGTGACCCATCGGGTCACGCAGCCAGCCGTCGCAGCTGTGAGAAAGAGGCCAGGAATCCTCCCGGCAGCCGACGGAGATCATGGCCTCTTCCCTCCCCAACAGCGGCAACACTCCTCCATATTGTGTAACGGAGGCTGTTGCCGCCCCCAAATGGCAGCAGACTGTCAATCACTGACAGTCTGCTGCCAGTTTACGTGCTGGCTCGCAGACACATTCTGCACATGCTAAAAAGATAGTATGATACAGCACTAATATGAGGTGAATACAAGTGAATGATGTATTGTAACCAGATGAAGTATAATCAATAAATAAATTTAATATATAAAAAATTATACACTAAAATACATATATATATATAAATATAATATACATATATATAAATATATAATTATCACATTAATTCACATTAAAAACATGTAAAGGCCAGTCGATGGATATACTAGCCCTGCTCTGAGGTTATAGTATGCAATGGTTATAACTGTCTGTGGCTTATTCCTCTATGACTCCTTCATAATGACAGTGGAAAAAATGAATTCCAATTTCATTAGTCTCTAACCAACTCACGATGTACAGGGGTCCAGTTTTTTGGCGGAACAGCAATCACGCTCTATAGTGTCCCTTGGAGTGGTGAAACTGTGTAGTCCCAATGGATGTCTTGAAATCGACTATAGAAATCCACCTGTCACTTAGTAGATGCCCAAAACGGGGTTTGTGTAGTCCACGGAGTCTGATTCAGGAAATGGAGCCACAAAGGTATAAATGGAAATCCAGGTGTATCTTATCAGAGTTAGTGGGTGCTCCACCACTGATGCATTTCACTGGGTGACTCCCACCTTTATCACCCAGCAAAACTCCCAACTATAATGGCATTATGGCTTTTAGCCCTTTGATAAATCTGTACCATGTTCTATATCAAGATTAAAAAAAAAAATACCTTGGCCAAAAGACATACAGGGCAATTCAATTTGGAGCGAAAAGTCAGTTTTTGCGATAATTTCGCACTGATGACGTCATTTTTGCTGGTTTTGGTTTTACACCGTATTCAATTTCAAAGACTTTTCGCAGGTTCGAAAAGTCTTTGAAAAAAACGGGGATAACTTTTCACCACTGAATAGGTGGCGAAAAAAAGTGCAGAATTGGGGTTTAGGGGTGCAGGCTTAAAAAAAATAGCCTGCATCCCTGGGAATGTCATTTTAAAATAAACTGTGTCAAAAAAAGTTTAAAAAAAAAATAGGGACACCCCAAAAAAATTATTTTACATTTGGGGTGAAAAAAAAATGGGAAAATAGGTTCAGGGCTATTCTGCAAATATGTGGCAGGTGTTTTCTAGAATAGGTTATTAGCGGCAGGTGCATATTTGCAGAATTTTTAAATAAAGACTTTAGGGACTTAAAAATATGCAAGTACCCATTTTCATGTACCCCAAATTTGATGGGACCACTAAAAAAATGAAAAAAATAACCTAAGTGCTCTTCTGTAACACTTCTTCAATGTCGGGAAAAAAACACCTGCTCTGGCTATTTAAAACCCCGACTTTCATTTGCAGGCTAAAACGGGGGTACCCATAGTGATCCCCCATGTTTTTACAGCTTTTGGGGGGGTCCTACAATTTATTCCAGGAAAATGTCATATTTTTTCGCAGATCCCACTTCGCAGGCTCCCGTTTTCGTAGCTTTTATATTGAATACGGGGATAAAGCGGGCGCGCGCCCGATACTTTATCCCTGGAAAATCTCTGATGTGGAGCGAAAAGTCCAGCACGGACTTTTTGCTCACATATTGAATACCCCTAATAAAGTCATACCTAAAACTCAAATAATGAATGACAATGTATTTACTAAAAGTTGCAAGAGGGTGTGTATAATCAAAGAAATTAAGGTAATCTCAAGGAAAACCTCTTTCACTTTCCATTATAGTAGAAAATTCTAGTTGGGACAGTAGAACTTATATTTACTAACCTTATCTTATACTGGGTACACACTAACGACTCATCGGTCAGAAGACCGATCCGTCGTCTGAGCGGCCAATAGTAAGCTATACACACTTACCAATTGGCCGGCTCAATACTCTATGTCTGGCCTGACATCACAACTGGGTGGGTGTAGAAAATTTCTATGATATAGGCATAGATAATGAACATGTTCTTAACATGATATTTTAGATATAAGTAAAAGTGATTTAATTAGGAGCTAAGACCGTCCATTTTTAATAGTTTATTTAGCGCTGATAATTTGCTTTATTTTCTGTTTACTGTACATTTGCCTACCCAGTTGTGATGTCAGTGTCGGCAGGTTCTGTAGCCAGTGTACAAGCAGTCAGCGGGTCACCTCTACACACTTGCAGATGCACTGATATATCTGCAAGATATATCGGCATCGTCTGTGCTGCAGGGCCAACCTGATATATCTATGAACAACGTAGTTCACAGACATATCGGGTGTACACACCCACGGATGCATTCATGATATACTGTCTGTCGCTCAAACGAACAATATATAGACAAGTATGTACCTGGCTTAAATGCAAATTCTAAGCTCCACCCCCCCAAGTTTTAAAGGCTGCAATAGTCTAAATAAACAGCATATTCTAACCAAGCATAAATTTGGTACTGCTCATTTCTACGTGTCTACATCACTGAATTGCACAGAGCCTGCAATAAGAGCAAGGAGTTTTGTTAATCCTTTGCATGCATCAAGCCTGCCTCACTCCTCTCTGCATGAATAGAGTCAGTAGGCTATATTGACTCTCTAATCCTTAGCTTATGTCTCCCCATTGAGCACATGGAAACAGAACTCAAGCAGACAGTGAGCACGTACATGTTTTTGAAAAGTCCCAGCTGCTGGAAGTCGTACACAAAATGACTCTCCATCAGGACCCCATACAGGTAAAGAACATTACAGGCTTGTCTGAAGAATTATGTATAGCTGCTGGGAAAATCTTTTAGCTGTCTGCTGAGGACATGTTTGCAACTTAATTATAGAAAACACATGCTCCAAGAATCTACCAGCCCACACATAGTTTTATAATTTGCCTTAACTCATCTACACACAAGTAGCACATACAGTAGTGCTGAAGTAGTTATCTAATGCCACGTATCCACTGGATGATATCATGAATGATTGAATGATAACGATATCATTCAATAGTTCATTATATCGTCCAGTGGATATGCCGTCAAACAACCAGCGATGCGCGCTCCCGCTGGTCGTTGACAACGACGCTCATCGCCCGAACCTGCTGTCCAACCTGACGATATTGTCAGGTTGTGCAGGTTCGGGAATGAGGGAGGGTGCCGTCACTGAACGATATTGTGAATGATATTGTTCAGTGTGTGTGTTCAATGTTGTTAAGGACATTGTGTACACCACTGCCAGGGACAGACTACATGATATCGCTCATGGATACGCGGCATTAGGATCTTTTTCATCACAGTTATCTGCCCCTCTTTTAGGAGAACAGTTTTAACCTCAAAATCCCCTCATTTGTATCACAATTTGCAACTGTAAATGTAATATTGGTTTACAAACATGTAAACAAAAAACCCCCGCAAGTCTGCAATGCAAATGGCATTTTGTGATATTTCTCCACAACTGACCCCTGGAGCACACAGATTATCAAGACAAAGTGGGATCTGTGAGGGATGTAACTATTTGTGTATCTGATGGGTGGATCTGGCCAAACTAAGGCACTCTTATTTAATTCTGGGCAAAGAGCAGAAAGGTGTCTCGCATAGCGTCCACATACAAATATAAGATGTTGGCCAAAATTCACTAACTGTGGGCTTATGCCTTGTTTTAAAACCAATGGACATCACTAGCAGTTTGCGGGGCCAAACCACAGTATTTACTATTCATCGGTTCTAATAGGGGTTTGTAGGCTGCTGTCAATGTACTGTACTGTACATCAGTTTTAAAATGCACACACCTCTGTCGGTATAGTTGGAACCGATATAAGCCCTTGACAAAGAATACCACAGAAGACAGCAGTTTAGAATTGCTGTATGGATCCATATATTCCATATATTATTTTGTTAAAAATAAATAACAAATAAAATATTGAGTGGGGTCCCCACAAAAGTTACTATCCATCAGTAGACTGTTAAACCTACGCTGGTAGTGGAGAAATCAAGGGGACAGAGCTCATACGGTCCCCCTCTCCAGAGTGCCAACCAGGCCTAGGCTGGTCAGCACGGAGCTGGTATCCCTAGGGGAATTGGGGTGCAAAACCATGGATTTCTCCCTCCATCCCCTAGGAAGAATAAGCTCCAACCTTTCTGCACTAGGGCTATTCCCCAGCGTCATGGTGCAGTGGGTGTGGGTTTATTAGTAATATGTTAATGGCATGAAATTTATTGTTGCTCATCAACCATTTTATTACTCACTCAGGGGCCTGTTCATCTTAACTAAAAATCGATGGAGGTAATTAGATTTAGAACTCGCATGGAGTTCTACCTAATTACCGGAGGAATTCATCTTTCCTCCTCTCTATCAGTATCTATTCCGAAAAGCTGTAATTTTTGCAATGACAGCTTTTCAGGTAATAGATACTTTTCTCTATCTACTCTACCTTACCGCAGCTGTAATCAGTGCTGCGCATGCGCCGTTCACAAAATTGGCGTATGCGCAACGCTGCCTACAGCTGCAGTAATTCTGTTTCCCCCTCTCCTACCCTCCGCTCACCTATCTGTCCCCCACCTACCTGGCCGCTGCAGCCGCGGACCCTGACCTCCCGTCTGAAGAGGAGAAAACAGTAAAGTTAAAAAAAAATAAAAAAATTTCAACTTTACTGTGTTCTGCCGGGAGAACACGGTCGAGCAGCAGCTGGAGCCTGAGGAGGGACGAGGGAGTGACGGAGGGATCCGAGGAGGACCTGCCCAGCTGAAAGCAGGTAAGTATCACCCGCTATACGCCACTTGAGAGTGGTGTATAGTAACACCATCACATTCCAAAAATACATAATTTTCGGAATTTGATGAATAGCTTAATTTCTACATCCCCACACTAATGTATGAGGAGTGTGCAAATTAACGCAGACGGACTTAACCAGGAGATATCAGTGATATCTCCTGTGTTAAGTGTGTTAATGAATACTAAAATAACGGTAACTAGGGGTAATGTCCTTAAAACCGTTATTCTAGTGTTGATGAAAAGGCCCCTCAGATCCTTAGGGTTGTTGTCCTTTTTATTCCATGTAGGCTTCACGGGAAAAACAGAAAAACATATTCATACAGCTCAACTATCCCTTACAGGTTCCTTTCCCATCACTTCTACCAGTTCACTCCTGATCACTGCCATATGAATAAATTATTAGTCAGAGAACGGCTGTTTGCACCTCTGACCAATCAGAGCATTCCACCTCCTTCTACCTATTAGGGACTGTCTAAAGACCTCCCCAAGTCTCCAATATATTGGCTAAAATAGGAGACAGTAGCATGCCTGCTGCCTACGCATAAACACAATGGCCAGGAGGAATCAAACTACTGTACACAAGCAAAAGGCAAATATTAGCAGTGTGCATCCCCATTTGACAATATTTTATAATTGTACAATGGAGATAAAATACATACGTACTTGGATAACACAATACGATAAAAGCAATGTTAAACATACAATTTGAACAAGTAGTGATGTACATATACCCCCAAACATTGGAGGATTTGAGTTCGGTATGCTGATCTTGACTGCATCATATTGGTTGTGGCAATGACCACGTTTTGTATTTTTCGTACAAAAACACAATTGTATTGCTGCCAGAGCATGCAGCAGGCCGAATACATGTTAAATTATACGGTAGCAGGAACATGAAAATAGTGTTTAACTTATTTTATTACAATAAAATAACAAACTGACCTTCGATAGCAATTTACATTTAGAACAAAGTCTATACTATCTACCACCTGTTACATTTTGGTCACGAACAACATCAGGTAAGCTTCCCCTCCCTCTCCCCACGCTTTCCCCACCCTCCACAGCAGCCAGGAGGTAGGGCAGGTGTGTGGAAATTTTTGTGCTGACAACAAAAAAATGATTGCAACCAAAACAAGAAAACGTAATGACTTTCATTTATAACGGACGTGTTTAATCACAAATATTGGCATTTATACATATATTACATTTATATCAAGTTAGTATTGCAGTTAGAAGATGCGAGAAACAATATAGTTAACTGCACATACAGTGGTTTATCCTGCATTCAAAATATAGTCATGTCTATACTTTGCGTGTTAACATCAAATGTGACGTGCGGTGAGGTTAATGGCTGGGGTGGCACTAGCTGATTAGCAATCCCCCCTAAAAAACCCCAAACAAACAGCATAGGGTTCCTTCCTCCTATTTAACAGTAACCAACACCAGGCCGAACCAGCCAGAGGGATAATGCCATAGTAGGGGGTACACTCAGTGTGGGGTTCCCCTGCCATCACATTAACCACCCCTAAACTAGTAAGCCCAGAGTTGGAATTCCTCAGAAAGTAGGGATCCTCTGGTGGCGGTGGGTGCGGGGTTCATTGTATGATATTACACCAGCATACAGGTCCCAGCAGGGTCGTATCAAGACTTGTGGGGGCCGCAGGGCAACAAAGTTACAGTAACACCACTGACCTTCTCCACCACTACTATGCACCTGCATGATAGGACACATGAGGCATACACTGGGGGGCAGTACGGCCAGCAGGGAGGGTGGTCTCTGGGCAGCCAGCTGCTGTCATTGCAATGGGCAGGGGAGGGCAGAGTGTGCACACACGGGAGAGCGCCAGGAACTGGGCACCGATGCGTTACCTGTCCAGACCCCGGAAGCCGTTGACTGGTGAGTATCCTGCCCTGGGCCACTATCTTCCTCCTTCCGGAGCTGCTGTCTGTGGCTGGTCACTGAGGAGCAGCAGCAGCATGGGATGGATGCAGGAAACCAGACGAGCAAGCAGAGTGCCGAGCACATCCACCCAGGCAGGTGGAAACAGACACCGGACTGGAAGGTGAGTAAGGGCAGGGGGGCATTGCAGTTGTAGTAGAGTCAGCAATGCTGATGGGAGCCAGCCTAGCCAGGGAGGTGGCAGAGTGGGCAGGGTAGGGGCAATGTGTAGGGACCCCCAATGTGTGGGGGCCCCTAAATGGCTGCCCTGTCCACCCTGCCTATAATCCGGCCCTGGGTCCCTGCAAACCTGCCCCAGCATGCCGGCACTTGGAGAACCACAAGTGCCTACATGCTTGGACATTAAGGGGCCGCTGGCCCTTCCAGTGTCTTTCGTCTTCAGGAGCTCTTGCCCCAACATTAGGGCCCACTGGCACCTGTAGTCCGCCTATAAAGGAAATATTAAAATAAATACAAGACACAGGCCCGTATTCAATTTCAGGCGAAAACACGTCATTTTCGCCTATTGTAATTATCCCCGTATTCAATTACAAAGACTTTTCGCCGGTGCGAAAAGTCTTTGGAAGAAAACAGGGATAAGTTTTCTCTAGCCTTTAGCTGGCGTAAAAAAGTGCAGAATTGGGATTTAGGGGTGCAGGCTTCAAAAAATAGCCTGCACCCCTGGGAATGTCCCCTAAAAACAGTGTGTCAAAAAATAAATAAAAATCGGGAACACCCCAAAAAATGTACTTGAATTTTGGGGTTAAAAAAAAAAAAATGGGGAACCAAATCCTAAAGTAGCAAAATAGATTCCAGGGGGGTTCCAAAGTATGCGGCAGGTGTTTTCTTCATTGCGGGTAGTAGCGGCAAGTGAATTTTTGAAGAATTTTATTAAATCATTTTAGGGACTTAAAAATATGCTTGCACCCATTTTCATGTACCCCAAATTTAATGGCCATAGTTATTTTTCCCCCCCAAAATTGCTAAAAAATGCTCTTCTTCATCACTTTCTTCAAGCCACATTTATGCACCTGCTGCGGCTATTTAAAAACCCGACTTCCTTCAGCAGGCAAAAACGGTGGTACCCATAGTGATCCCCCATGTCTGGACATATTTAGGGGGTACCAAGATGATTTCCCGAAAATTCCCTGGTTTTTTCGCCCGCTTCCAGTTTCGTTGGGTCCCGTTTTCGCGTACATAGTAAATGAATACGGGGATAATCGGGCACAAGCGCGATACTTTTCCACCTGGAAAACAGGTGAAGGAGGCGAAAAGTCCAGCAGGCGGAAAGTCTGGACTTGTCGCCTCAAATTGAATACGGGTCTTAACGTTTTAATAAAAGTTTATTATACAGCATCTTCACCTGGAGATCTTTTACATGGCCGCCACTTCCCCAGGGCTTCCGGGTTCTTCTGTCTTCGGTGACAGAACGCTCCTTCCCCGTTGGCGGACTGCCAGCCGCTGCCTCGTGCTGGCTTATATAAGCCAGCCTTAGGGGGCGGGGTAATGATGTGGCGAGCCGTGATTGGCTTGCAACAGCCATCTTGAATTGGAACCGGTGTGCAATCACATCTGCCTGGCTAACAGGGTCATTCTTTTATGAGGACTGAAGGCAGGTCCCTGTCAATGAGACACTTGTATACAGTAGGTGCTGCCTTGCTCTATTTTTTCAATGGGCTTTTACAGTCTATGGTATGGCCCCGCCCCGTGCTTCAGCCGCTTTTCTATTGTCAGTGCTCTCAATGCCTCCTGACTGATTTTTACTAATGATTAGAATAATGCAAAGCAGATCTATATGACACAGAAGCTGTGTTATAAATATCTTCTTTGTATTATGTTTATCATTGTGACAGGTGAGGCTCTGCTTCTAAATGTTGCAAGGACGTGCAGTCCCTGCGACATTTAGACCAAATCAAAATAAAGTCAAAATGTCGACATACAGGTCACTGCACATACTGGTCACTGCACATACAGATCACTGCACATACAGGTCACTGCACATACTGGTCACTGCACATACAGATCACTGCACATACTGGTCACTGCACATACTGGTCACTGCACATACTGGTCACTGCACATACTGGTCACTGCACGTACAGGTCACTGCACATACTGGTCACTGCACATACTGGTCACTGCACATACAGGTCACCTGCCAAAATATAAACAGGTGTACATGCTTTGTTTTTCATTTATTTAGCGCAACTAAGCAGGGGATTAGCGCTACTGTTCTTGTCATTTATTTGGCATTACTATAAAGGGCATTAGCAGCCACGGCAATTAATGTATGCTGCTGTGAAATTACACATGCCAGCATGCCCTGCCACAGTTTGAGCAGGCCCTAACAGCAAAACTACTGTGATGGGATTAGTGGCCACGGCAATTATAGTATGCTGCTGTGGTACTACACATGCCAGCATGCCCTGTTTCAACAGTTTAATTGCAATTAGCATTACAATGAAGTGTAGCATGATCTGAAAAAAATTATCCAGTTAAGTGGTTAATGAAATATCGTGAAGGGTTTTTTTTACTTTTTAAGGAGCTCCTACACCTGTCCTACATATTTATACTGGGTTTGATCGTACATCCTTTTTTTGAGAGCAACAACATCTTGTCACGCCAGTCAGAAAAGTTGGGAGGTTGGGGGGGTCGCATCTTCACTTAAGCTGGGTACACACCTGAATGACAGTGTGACCCAGCGACGAGGCGACGTGATGTAACAATATATCACATCTCCGTACACACTACACGACAACGCAATTTATTGTTACATGCTGCATGTAACACCACCACATCATCCACGGAATCATCCCGTTGGACGTGCATTACATCCAATAGGACAATGCAATGAACGATGGGTGTAAACAATGAATTGGGGGTACACACTATGGGCTCTATTTATTAACATTATTTTTACTAAAATAAAGTGAAAAAGGGTGTTTTCACACCCTTTTCACATTATTTTAGTTTCACCTGTATTTATTACAGGGCAATTGGAGTAGAATTAGTAAAATTCTACTCCAACCCCCAGTATCACTTATTTTTAGTAAAGCAGATCGCATTTCCCATAATTGTAATGGGAAATGTGATCTGTGTGCAAGTTACTAAAAATAAATTGTAAAAAAATACCGGGGGAAGCCCTGTGATAATAACGCCACCTGGAGGTGGCGTTATCCAGGGTCTCCCCCGGTTACCGGGCTCCCACTCTGCTCTAACGGGGAGAGCAGAGGCGGGAGCCGGTACCAGTAATCAGCTATGTGGTCTAAAGAGACCGCAAGCTGATTGCTGTAAAAAAAATAAAAAAAAAATTAAACATTCTTTTTTTCACTTACCTGAATCCAGGGACCGGTGATCGGGCCTCCGGTGATGGCTCCTCTCCGGTCAGCTGGTCTCCCACAGTGCACTGGGGCCCGGTCATCAGGTGATCGGGCCCCAGTGCAGTATGGGAGATCACCTGATCGGGAAGCCCGGAGAAGACCACCGGAGGCCAGGAGGATGCAGGTAAGTGTAATGAAGGGAGGGGGGGTCGCGGGGGTCCGCGATCGCGGGGGGCGGGGCTTAGCGTCGGTGGGGGGGTAGCAGTGACAGTGGGTCGGCGCATGCGCGTGCTCTTAGTCGCGGTATTTTTTCCAAAAATACCGCGACTAGAGTGCTTTATCGCAAGCTCTGTCCCTGCAAGGGATTTATAGTAAATCCCTGTGATATTACCTGAATTCGCAATGCGAATTCACTCGGTAATATCACACTACAATCCGCATTCAATATGCGGATTGTAGTAAATAGAGCCCTATATGATGGTTGTGCAGATTGGTTAAAAGTACCAAGATTGCAGGATATATCGTATAACCATTATTATAATTCTTTTTTACTAGGGGACATATATTTATCAATCTATTAACTAATCTATTTTTTTACTACAATAATGGATGTTTGGTAAAAAATCTCCACCATGCCCTAAAATTTGCATACTTTTAGAATGTTGATCACATTTCCCATATCTCTAATGGGAAAAGCTGTGGAAAGCTGTGTGTTGCTTATTCACCGAGACAGAGCTTTCTTGTCTTGGCACTTTCTTTTTTATTAAGTTTTTGCAATATTTTCTAATATCGCAATTAGAGATGTGCAGTTCGGTTCTCCAGAAATCCACTTGAATTTCCTGAATCCGGGTAAATCCGAATCGCGGTTCTAATCTCCTGAGGAGATCCGGGTAAATCCGGGTGGCAGTTCTGATCTTTTTGCGGTTCGTAATTCGGATTTTGGATTGCATAAATTACAAAATTTTAGCTGTTTTTAAAACTTTTTATCTATTTTTTATTTAAAAAATCCAGATCCAAAACCAAAACCCTTGAAGGTGGTTTGCAAAACCAAATCCAGATCCAAAACCTTGAAGGAGATACAGATCCAAAACCAAAACACGGGGGTCGGCGCACATCCCTAATTGCAATGCGAATTATGACAACAATTTCTCATCACAACCTGATCTGAAATGCGGTTTGCGATATATAGGCCCCTTGGAGAGAATCAAGAATTCCCTTATATATTTGCAGTTTGCTAGCTTTAGTCTTTGTCTTTGTGCTGGCACCAAACACTTAGGGGTAAATTTACTCAGAGAGTTTTCAGAAGTGAGCTTTAGAAGAGATGTTGCCCATAGCAACCAATCAGATTCTAGCTATTATCTTCTAGAAGGTGCTAGTTAAATGTTAAGTAGAATCAGATTGGTTGCTATGGGCAACATATCTTCTAAAACTCACTTCTTCACTTTAGTAAATTTACCCCTTAGAGAGGGAAAAGTGCTGTTCAAGGTTTGAGGGGTTATTATCAAGTACCACTGGTCAGTTTGTGAAATCATTTTCACAAATGTTGTAAATAATACTACTTTGATCTGTTGGTCAAGGCTTGTAGTAAAGCAGACCCTCCATGGACACTCAACCCATACTTGCCAACTTACTGGGTGCCCCTGCAGGGTCACCTACATTATGTGCAGCAAAGAGGGTGGCACATGGGGGTTAATGGTGCAATCACATCATCATGATCACACCCCCGCTACATAATGTCACTATTACCACCATTGTGAAGCGGGGTGAAGCCACAATGATGCAATTCAGCAAGGGCGGGTGGCGGTTGTTCACTTTTCCGGGCATCCGGGAGAGCCACCCAAGATTCTGGAGTCTGCCGGACATTCCTGGAGAGTAAGCGGGTATGATACAATCACAACAAGAACATCTATCAGAGGGGGGACAGCAACAGACAATGAGGCTCACTTGGCCAAGTGGAAGATGTAAATGATAAGTTAGTGACAGTTATCATGTATATTTTCTTGATATCTAGGATATAAAGAGTGGCCACATCTAAATGAAATTCTGTTTGGTACCACATCATCAGTTTCAAGAATTGTTTATCCTGCCCAGTGTAATCCTATGTAGTGCGCCTTAAATGGCTACTTCACCTGGATTCTTCATGCATCATGCAAACATTAACCTCTGTACTACTGTTTGTTCATGATTAATGTATTATTGGAGAATCTAAACCTCTATATTATGTTCATAATAAAGCACTATAGAAATAAAAATATTATTATCTTTTAAGCCAATATGTAATCCTGGGGAAAGGGAACAGGAACAACAATTATAATAATAATATGACAGGGATGATAAAAAACAATGGTGGACACAGTGAGCGCACTGCCCTTAGACATAGACCGACATGGAGCCACTGCCAAGAGGTCCTATTGCCAGACGTTGTCAGAGTGAGCTAGACATAGGGAAGAAGACAGTCTGTAATCAGAAGATACCAATCATATGGCATTTTGTGCTGGCTCTTTAAACACCTCACCTTTGTAATCTTGCAGAAGATGACACTCAGTCCAATAGCAATCGTACACAAGCAGGGTATAAAGTAGCTTCAAAGGATGGAGAGATGAAAAGAGGATGGAGTTTCGGTGTGCTGGCAGAGGATGCTGAAGGACTTTAATTAATTCAGATCCATTAATAGGAGGGGGCAAAAACATAGCATCTTACATGATGCAAGCAAACAATATTAAATACCCAGAATAATTATTCTTTCATTACATTCAGAAATACATTAAATTAAGACCTCACTTCCCAATTCCAAGTAAGCACCTTCTCAATGACCATTTTATTTTCTGTCCCTACAAAAATAAAAATTCTGGCAACTCTCACCCAGTCTGTCTCTTTTATCTTGGCTGGGAAATGCTTGAGCTTTATTCATCTGCATTCAGACTTAAAACTGCAATTTACTGTTTAAACGGAAATTCTAAATCGAAGAAGAGGTTAAATGTTCAGCCAGGTATTTCTCGTTCCTCGCTGCCCCCTCCCAACCTTGGCTTATCTATCCTGACTCAGAATCTCTAAGGAATATTCTACAGGGTGATGGATTTGCTGCCTAATAAAAAAGGAATGGCTTCTTCTAATTAGCTGCCCCTATAAACGAGAAAACACAGAAAGAGACAAGTCCTCTTTTCTAATTCTTGACCATTTGACCATGAAATCTGTGCTTCCCTATTAATGGTCTATTGCCAGAGAGGTTTGTATAATGGTACCTCCAAGTTCCCAATCTATATACGTGTAATGGATAGGCTAGTGTCATACAGATAATATGTAGATTACCTCTGCAGAAGAACTGTGACTGTGGGTATACAGAAAAAACAGGACAAATAAATGCAACTGGTAAAACAACTGCACAACCATAGCAAACAACATGGCATTTATAACTCAATATAGCAGTTTTTATTTCTCATATTTAGCTTGTGTTTAGTAGTACAAATGGCTTGATATTTATTTAGAAAATTGTAAAACAAATTCAAACACGAGTCTTTAAAAGCTACACTATTAAAGCAGCAATATGAACAGCTAAGAGCGGCTGCTGGACGGGGGAGAAAGGAGTTTTACCAATGTGACACTGGAATACAGATTAATTTTATCAACACAGCACATTTTTAGAAGTGACTTTTTCTATATAAAAATATGAAATTACAATAACTGTAGTTTTTATAGTTCTCATACATAAAAGAAACACAAATGAAGGAAAAGCAAAGGTGGGGGTGTGGTATGTTAGGTCAACATTTATCATGTGCAGATGCATCAGGTCGATGTCTAGTGTGTACCGACTTCGTTAGCGAGGGGACCCAGCGGGGTGCCAGCATCGGCAAATGCGTACACAGGTCCGACGGGGCGATGTTGCTGGCGACACACATAGTCAGCGACATAGCCAGTACACACAAAAGCCTATGTGGACAATATGTCATCCAATCCGCTGGACCGGACCACATATCATCTAGTGTTTACCCATCTTAAGTGTCGGTTTTGCTGTCAACTCAAATCCGATGGGCATAGCTATTTATTAAGCACCGGTCTTCACTGTCATTTTGAAATCCACTGTAGATGTCCTTTAGCTTTGAAGCCCCTATTCAGCTCCAAATCCGACGACAAACTAACGAGAATCCACTGATTGACTGTGGATTTCAAGCACTGCACAGATCAATAGGATCTCAACACAGCACAATAAGAGTATGATCTGTGCCGGCTTTGATGTTAACAATGGTATGAAAGGAAAAAATATGTTGGTTTCCCCCAAAACATGATAACCAGCCTAAGGCCTCTCAGCATAGGATGGTATTGAAAATTAGGTGGGAAAAAGGTGTGATGGTGGTGGTCCCCCTCCCCACCCACTATTTATATAGTGCACACATATACAGCAGCGCTTACAGAGAATATTTCAGTTATTCACAACATTATCTGCCCCAGTGGAGGCTACAATCTATATTCCTCATAACATGGACACACTAGGATTCATTTTTTGTCAGAAACCTACCAGTGTGTTTTTAGATTGTGGGAGGAAACCAGAGCACCCAGGTAAGCTTATGCAAAAATGGGGAGAACAAACAAACTCTGCACTGATAGTGGCTTGCAAATATGTTTTTCCAGAAAGGAGTATCTTTTTTTAAATCTATTATTTTATCTTATCACTGGGATTTTCAATTGTTTGAAGGTTAGAAGGCCTGCCATGAAGTGTATCAGGTTTCTTTTCTCTTATCTAGATAATGACTATGGTGTGGGGATTGTACGGAATGCAGCAAGTCATCCTTAAAAATAATTAGTCTTTATAGTTTTGGATTAAAGATCAACCCCCTTGGGTGATGGCTTTCCTTTTTCTTTGCATGGGGAAGCCTATTATGTTCCACAATACATCTCATGATGGTGATAGATTTAAATTTCATCTAGATTATTTAAACTGTTGATAAATTTATTTTCTACATTAAGGGAACTGAATGCGCAAATCTGGGCTTTTATTTGCACTGTGAATGTGTAAAGTAGTTAGATTAGTTGAATCGTGTATGCACATATCCGCAGAGAATGGTAGGTAAAGCCACAAATTCAGGGCAACTTTGGGTCAGCATAGATGTGGCAGATGAGTATCACTCAGCTGTCCCGTCACTATCTTTTTTATAAGTTGCAAAGATAAAAAATAAAGATCTTTTTGCACCAGATAAAGTGGCGCTCTAAACCTATAAATTTTGCTCCTCCCTGCCAAAAAAGTTTCTGGCGCCCCCACCCAAAAAAAATCCAAAGAAGACGTTTTTCTGCACGCGCCTCTGGCACGTGCACTCATGAAAAAGGTGTGTGTGTGGACACATTATGCCACACCATAATGCCCTTTTAACACATTATGCCACACCATAATGCCCTTTTAACACATTATGCCACACCATAATGCAGTGTAACACATTATGCTACACTGTAATGCCCCTTACAACACATTATGGGCTCTATTTATTAACATTATTTTTACTAAAATAAAGAGAAAAAGGGTGTTTTCACACCCTTTTCACATTATTTTAGTATCACCTGTAGTTACTATAGGGCAATTGGAGTAGAATTAGTAAAATTCTACTCCAACCCCTAATTATCACTTATTTTTAGTAAAGCAGATCGCATTTCCCATAATTGTAATGGGAAATGTGATCCGACCATAGTTACTAAAAATAAATTGTAAAAAAATACCGGGGGAAGCCCTGTGATAATAACGCCACCTGGAGGTGGCGTTATCCAGGGTCTTCCCCCGGTTACCGGGCTCCCACTCTGCTCTAACAGGGAGAGCAGAGCCGGGAGCCGGTACCAGTAATCAGCTGTGTGGTCTAAGCAGACCGCAAGCTGATTACTGTAAAAAAAGAAGAAAAAAAATTAAACATTTTTTTTTTTACTTACCTGAATCCAGGGACCGGTGATCGGGCCTCCGGTGATGTCTCCACTCCGGTCAGCTGGTCTCCCACAGTGCACTGAGGCTCGGTCATCAGGTGATCGGGCCCCAGTGCAGTATGGGAGATCACCTGATCGGGAAGCCCGGAGAAGATCACTGGAGGCCAGGAGGATGCAGGTAAGTGTAATGAAGGGAGGGGGGGTCACGGGGGGTGGAGGGGGGGTCACGGGGGGTCCACGATCGCGGGGGCGGGGCTTAGCACCGGGGGGCGGGGCTTAGCATCGGTAGGGGGCAGCAGCGACGGTGGGTCGGCGCATGCGCGGGCTCTTAGTCGCGGTATTTTTTCCGAAAATACCGCGACTAGAGTGCGGATGGGATCCGCAGGGACAGAGCTTTATCGCAAGCTCTGTCCTTGCAAGGGATTTATAGTAAATCCCTGTGATATTGCCTGAATTCGCAATGCGAATTCAATCGGTAATATCACACTACAATCCGCATTCAATATGCGGATTGTAGTAAATAGAGCCCTATGGCACATCGTAAAGCCCCTTACAAAGTTACAACACATTATGCCACACAGTAATGCCCATTATATCCCACCCTGAAAGATCTACCTCACCAACCCTACTCTCCGCTTCTGTCAGTCTGTCACCTTGGCTCAAGACAGGTTGCACAGTTTCTTTGCCCCTGTAGATCCAGATTATTGGGAACATAGGTTATAATCTGTAAACTCTCCGTGTAGCAGGTTAGTGCCCATTATGCAGTGCTCCCTGTAGCAATGCCCCCTGTAATTGTGCCCCTTATGCAGTGCTTCCTGTATAGTGACCCTTATTCTGTGCCCCCTGTAGAAATGCCCCTTATGCAGTGGCTCCTGTAGTAGTGCCCATTATGCAGTGCTTCCTGTAGTAGTGCCCATTATGCAGTGCCCCCTGTAGTAGTGCCCCTTATGCTGTGCCCCCTCTCAGTGCAGAACAGCCCCCAGTGGGCCCCCCACACCCCTGTGCAGTACTTACCTTACCACGTTGTGCACCGCTGGCTCCATCAGGGCTCCCGCTGTCGCTGCTGCTGCCTGGATCTAACTGGATCCAGCAGGCTCCTCACAATGCGGATGACATCATGATATTACCCGCGCACTGCATCACTGGGAACGCTGGCCTCTATAGCAATCAGAGGCTTATATAGAAATCACTGCTTCTTTTTTCTCGCACCTCCAGTGCAAGTCTGATTTTTCCTAAAATCATTAATTTTAGGAAAATTCAGTGGGACTTGGCCTGGGACCACGGCGGCAGCCCATTCCACCCTGAGGACTAATTAAGCTATTGGAAGTTTCCATTTAGCTTAATTAGTCCTTAATTACTCACCTTCCGAGCCAGGTCTTCTGCAGCAGTGTATTTGAGTGCGTGTGAGTGTTGTGAGTGTGTGTGTGAGTGACCCTCGATGTGTGTAACCCCCCTCCCCACCATGTGAGTGTATACCCCCCTGAAGATGGCGAATGCTCCCGCACTTAAGCTCCGAAAATATTATATTTTCGGATTAATTCTGTCCCCATACTAGTGTATGGGGACAGCGGGCCATTCTGCCAGAGGAAGGTAAGCAGGAGATATCTGTGATACTAGTGTATGGGGACAGCGGGCCATTCTGCCAGAGTAAGGTAAGCAGGAGATATCTGTGATACTAGTGTATGGGGACAGCGGGCCATTCTGCCAGTGTAAGGTAAGCAGGAGATATCTGTGATACTAGTGTATGGGGACAGCGGGCCATTCTGCCAGTGTAAGGTAAGCAGGAGATATCTGTGATATCTCCTGTTTTACCTTTTTGATGAATGGCCCAAACATTTAATTTTCACCTGCTTTTGTAAAACTTAAGTGATGATGAATAGGCCCCTAAAAAAATCATTTGTAATCACTTTTTCAGTCTGCTGCTTAATCTTATTGGAACACACCAACCAGTATCCACCAACTTGTGAGGATTAGCATAGATTTCATAGTGTTCGAATGGTTGTTTGTTGGTTACAGATATACAATCAAAACTAGCAATCTCTCCCTTTCTGTTATAGTCTTAAAACACAGATAAAATGAGCCTAAGATATAGTATATGGGAGTACATGGACTGATGTAGAATTGGATGCATTTGTGCGGAAATAAAATGATCATGAAAAATAAAATGTATTGTGTGAAGCCAGAGACCTCTAAGCTCTATAAGTGTAACATATGTTCAGATTTACAACAGGAGAACACAGTATTATATGCACCAGGTTACTGCCAAAAGAAAACAGTAATATATTGTATTTACACCAAGAAATGTGACTTGGCAGTGTTACGTACCCAATTTGTACCATGAATATAAAATATATATTTAGCTTTACAGGAAATACACAAACAATGAACAGAAAACAGAGGATTTGATTTGCAGAAAATACAGAAAACCATTTGGGTCATAAACTCAAAGAATTATTCATTCTACCCACAAAGGTAGAACTACCTTTGGGTGCACTACATAGGTTACAATGGGTGGAATAGGCAATGTCTGGACAAAATGACTCTTAATGGGGGAGCTACAGAATACTAAAGCAAAATAAATGATCCTTACAAAATGATCAGATCCATGCATTGTTCATCCTACTCACCAGAGAAACAAGTGAGGCAGCCATCTTGGGCATATAACATAGGTTACAGTACATGAAAGAAAGACATGTATGGGTAAAATGGACAATGACAAGATACCCACTTGAAAGTACCAGGTTAGGCAGTCATCTGGGATGCACTACATAGGTTACAGTGGGCAACATGAGCAATTTACAGAAGAGTAATATACTGTACAGTGAAGAATCAGAGCAAAAAAAGAAAAAAAAATCAGAACACAAAGAAACACTCAGACGGAGACAGGGGCAGGTGGTTTAAATTGGGGGATGGACCATGATGGTGTAGTATGGAGAGAGAAGGAAAGCAGTCAGTGTATTCATGTACCTACGATTGATCTAGAGTTGGAGACCTGCATCCATATGGACCCTGTACTATAGATATTGTGGCTGCTCAATATCTCGATTAACTACTGTACTAGTGTGTAAATAGGCTGCTGCAGGCTGTGTCCTGTCAGACAGGTGTGAATGTGCCCCAAATATATTTTGAGACATCACATGCTTTCCTCTTATAAGGAATGATTTGCAAGGCCACTACAATTATTGCTGCTTTCCCTATCTTCATTATTGCACTTGCAATTAAAGGGCCTGATTCAGAGATGGATGCTAAAGCGATTTCGACACAGATCGAGTGAATGTTTGCCATTGCACATGCATCTAAGCCGAACTGCATGTGCGCAGCGATCGCACTGTGATTACGGATGCACTTTGGAATCCATTGCGGAGTGAGTGACTATCATGCCTGAGCAGTGGCGGGCTGGGCCGGGGGGCAGGGTGCCATGTGCCCCCCGGGCCGCAGCACCATGTGGGCCGCTGGCCATGGGCAGTCTGTGTCTCTGTGACACAGCTGCACCGCGCGTGTAGCGCTGACCGGACGGAGTTCGGTCAGCGCTACACAGTGACTAACACACAGCCGCCAGCGCCGGCAGCTGTGTGTTTGTTTTGAGTGGCAGCCAATGAGAGTCTGTCAGACTCTCACTGACTGCCGCTGCGCCCACTGCAGGAGCCGCTCCATCTTCCGCTCCATCTGCAGTGGGTAATGGGAGAGACGTCATGACATCATGATGGCTCTCCCATAATGCAGAGCGGCCCGGCCCGGGAGGATGAACGGAAGACGGCGGCGGGAGCGGGGATTCAGGTGTTTTTTTGGTTTTTTTTATTACTTTGGCACTACAAGGGGGAGAGCACTACTGGGGGCACTACAAGGGGAGATCACTACTTGGGGCACTAAAAGGGGGACAGCACTACTGGGGGCACTATAAGGAGAAGAGCACTACTGGGTGTACTAACAGGGGAAGAGCATTACTGAGGGCACTAAAAGGGGGAGAGCACTACTGGGGGCATTAAAAGGGGGAGAGCACTACAAGGGGACAGCACTACTGGGGGCACTACAAGGATGAGAGCACTACTGGGGGCACTACAAGGGAGAGAGCACTACTGGGAGCACTAAAAGGGGGAGACCACTACTGGGGGCACTAAAAAAGGGAGAGCACTACAGGGGGCACTAAAAGGGGAAGACCACTACTGGGTACTACAAGGGGGATTACTACTGGGGGCACAACAAGGGGGGGGAACACTACTGGGGGCACTAAAAGGGGGAGAGCACTACTGGGGGCACTACAAGGGGGAGACCATTACAAGGGGGATTACTACTGGGGGCACAACAAGGGAAGGGGCTACTGCCAGTCACCATAAAAAGGCTGCCAGTCACCATAAAAAGGCTTTCCTGTGCAAGTGGCTTTGTCAATAAAGACTTGGCTACACGGAGGCACTACAATGGGGATTACTACTGGGGGCACTACAAGGGGGGGGACTACTACTGGGGGCACTACAAGGGGGGGACTACTATTGGGGGCACTACAAGGGGGGACTACTACTGGGGCACTGCATAGGGGGTACCACTACTGGGGGCACTATATAAGGGGCTTACTACTCAGGGCACAAGGGGCACTGCACAGGGGGCACCACTACTGGGGGCACTATATAGCAGGCTTACTACTGGGGGCACAAGGGGCACTGCACAGGGGGGACCACCACTGGGGTTACTATATAACGGGCTTACTACTACTGGGGGCACAAGGGGCACTGCACAGGGGGGACCACTACTGGGGGAACTGTATAAGGAGCACTGCATAGGAGGATCACTACTGGGGGCACTACTGGAGGCCTGCATAAGGGGGTCCTCTCCTGGGGCACAGGGGGCACTGCATATGGGCACCACTACAGGGGGCTGTCCCTAATCTTTAATTTTACTTTACATTAATTCCATATGGGCCCGCCTCCTCCCTGGAACACTTGAGGGGGGGGGCACCGTAACACCCACGTGTTCCGGGCACCCTGGCTATACGCTACTCCTCTGCCAGGGCCACCTGCATGCATTGGCCCCCCAGTCTAAAAGTTGCCAGCCAGCCCCTGTGCCTGAGGGTTGGTTTGGGTTGGAACAGGCGTGGAAGGCTGAAGAGGAGATTTGAGAGGCATGAAGGAATTTAGGTGGCTTGAGCCAGGACTTCCTCATGTATTGATGTGCGGAGGTAGAGATACGGCAGTGGATGATGGGTTCGAAGGCAAGGACAGAAATAGAATGTCTTTATTGAACAGCAGGTTGGAATGGAATTGGATATAGAATACTAAATGAATGAGCAGAATCAGATTGAGAATGATAATGCTGGATCGAGAGCAGGATCGGTTTGAGACAGAGGTTGATGAATTGAAGAACGATGGATTTGAATTTGATGTTGAAGAATTGAAGAACTTAATTGATGCGAGTCCGATGTTGATGAATTGTTGAACTTGATCGGTTGGGACCGATGTTGATGAATTGAAGAACTTAATTGACATGAGTCCAATGTTGGAAGCATCGGATGAGACAGATGGTTGGAGTTAGCGGCTGGAACCGATTGTGGCTGTAAGAACAAGTCTCAGTGGTAAAACCAGACTAGGGTGCAAGATGGTATAAGAGACTTGTTTACCAGATATAGGAACTGGATATAACGGACTGGGGGCGTGATTCAGAAAGGATTGCAGTAGCAAAGACGCACGCAATCGGACGATTAATTTGCAGCGCGCAGACGCGAATTAGAATTGCAATGGAAAATGCGTTTGCAGAGGCTATGCAGACCTCAAGCACCTTGATTGACAGGACGTGCCGTTTGTGGGTGGTGACAGGGAGGTGTTCGGGTGAACGCAGGCCGCTGCAGGGGCGTGTATAAATTATCCCCTGCAATATCATACGCACCATGAGGGCTCATAGCGTGTGCTGCAGTTAGCAATTCCTGAGTGAGGTCTGACCTGCCTTAACTGTGCATATGGGTCCGATGTTACTCGATGTAACCGATTATTTTGCTATGTTGCCCAAGTATACGGATGTGTGTAAGGGGAAGTGGGCGTCCCTATGGTAAGCTGTGATCGCAATGCGATTGCAAACATTTGCATTTCACCGGTAATATTCGAAACTGCGGTGAGTGCGTTCTAGCAGAATAGCGATCCTTGCTGAATCAGGCCCTGGGACTGTACCTGGGAGCTCAGCACAGAGCTGTACCTTTAGCAAGAAGCGACATTGTACTGGCAACAGAGGCCAGACCGGAAATGGTAATTATAGGGGAGGATCCCCAGGGATTGGATGCTGTGATCAGCTGGTCAGGGAGCAGCGCTCTGAGTGGAGGAAGAGCGTCAGGTGACAAAGTCCAACGTAGCTACGCCCATACTGTGGTTTAGGAGGGAAATCTGGCTTGCAGCTTGTGTGCCATCATGCTTAGAAGACACACTGTGAGCATGGGGCTGTGGAGAGCCATCTACTTGATTAGTGACAGGACACTGAGCGGATGGGGCAGGAGCAGCACAGACCGACCTCAGCACCAGCCAGGAGCGATATGCAGCGTGAGCGGACGTCCGTGCTATCGATGAGTGATGTACAGTGCGAGCAGACCTCAACGCTAGCCTGGACAGACACCAAGAGAGGTAAGAAAGTGGTTTTTAAGGGCCGGAGCCTGACAGTACAGGTGTGCAGAAATTAGACACTGCGATTGCATACACAGCTCTTCGTATCAGAAAATCTCCCGAAGCTGTGGCAGGTCTCATCTGTCGCAAGGGCAAGATGGCCGCAGAGGTGAGTCAATGTTACCTATATTTACACAGGTATGCGTCGTCGCACCCAGGTAAGGAGGCAGCTGTGGGCATCTTTATGCTCGGGTGATTTTTGCAAACATTAGCATATTTTCACAGCTGCTATGCGTACAAGATCTCAGCTACGATCGCATTAGCGTCTAAATCAGTCCCAGAGAACACATATCCTAGCTCAAATCTCCAAGGTTTTGTAAGGGCATCTATTCACTCTGCTTTTGAGTCTGTGACGTATAATTTTTCCAATGTGGTATTTTGACTTGTTACCATCAGATTTATCTACAATTCTGAATTATTTGCTGAAACACATACTTGTACAAAGCCTGATTTCCTACTAGATCTGGTATAGACAGAGGTAATCTGACATCCTTGTCCTATCTGTGAACTGACGTGAAGGATTTTAGATTATCTACCCATGATATGATTGTTGGTATTGTGATCATCATGTGCTTGCTTTGTTATGAATGCTACCACAGTCTGGTTGTCTGAAAAGATATTTAGATGTTTTTTCCCTAGTTCAAGTATTGTACACTGAACTTCTCTTGCTTCCAAAATGTTTGCATGCAGTCTCTTTTTCTTTTGCTTCTATACACCCTGTGTTCCTTTGATGTGTAAATTAGGTGAGCTCCCAAGTCCATGGAGCTTGGATCTGTTATTAGCACAGTCTATTTAGGTTCTGAGAAAGCTACTCCCCTTTCTATTAGTGTTGAGTCCTGTCACCAGTCTAGAATCTTTCTGATATTCTGCGTCACTTTTAGAATGACTGGATTTTAATCCCAAGATTTCAGTGCCTCTACTTGAAAATTCCTCATATGCCAACTTGCCTATCGGAGAATACATGTGGTAGAGGAAAACAGACAAAGTGCTTGAAACATTCCCCAACAGAAGATCTCTGCCAAGGCTGGATCTTATGACACTGATTGCTTTGTCATTCACTGGGCCTGATTTAGAATGCAGTCTATGGGCTTCCTTCTGAGATGCCCACTGACTACGGCTCTAATTTGCCGCTGTGCGCAAATAGTCGCACCATCAAATGGACATCGACCACACCATCAGACATTAGAGCTGCCCTTTGGTTGCTCAGAATGTTTGACTGTACATGGCCGCCAATGGCAGTGGATCTGCTTCTTTCGATACAGTCCCTGACACCAACATGCCCACCACCAATAGCTAGCCAAACCCCCCAGTTACCACCCAGGAATGCCCATTGGAATTGCATGGATTTCCGTGAAATTCTGATCTGCGTCAACCATCAGTAATAATCAGGAGGCATGTGCAGTGCGTCTCTGATGACGTATATGCCGAGTTAGAAAATTAGGCACTTAAGTGTGATGGTTTAATTCCAACGACCTCTGAATCAGGTCCTAGGGGCTCTATTTACTATAATCCGCATTTGTAATGCCAATTGTAGTGTGTAGGCAATATCACAGGGATTTACTACAATTCCCTTGCAGGGACAGAGCTTGCGAGAAAGCTCTGTCCCTGAGAATCCCCTCTGCACTCTAGTCACGATATTTTCACAAAAAAATACCGTGACTAGTGCCCCACGCATGCTCCGACCGGCCACCGCTGCTACCCCCGGCGCTAAGCCCCGTCCCCTGTACTAAGCCCCGCCCCCTGCGATCGCGGACCCTCCGCAACCCCCCCTCCCTTAATAGCACTTACCTGCAGTCATCGGTGCTCCGGTGATGTCTTCCATGCCTCCGGTCAGCTGATATCCCATACTGCACTGGGACCTGATCACCTGATGACCGAGCCGCAGTGCAGCATGGGAGACCAGCTGACCGGAGGGTAGTCATCACTGGAGCCCCGACCACCGGTCCCTGGAGTCAGGTAAGTGGATTTTTTTTTTATATATTTTTTTTTGCAGTGTATCAGCTTGCGGTCTGTTTAGACCACACAGCTGGTCACTGGGACCGGCTCTGGGCTCTGCTCTGCCTTTTAGAGCAGAGTAGGAGTCCGGTAACCGGGGGAGACCTTGGATGACGCCACCTCCAGGTGGCGTTATTATCACAGGGCTTTCCCCGGTATTTTTTACAATTTATTTTTAGTAACTTTGGTCGGATCACATTTCCCATTACAATTATGGGAAATGCGATCTGCTTACTAAAAATAAGTGATACTTAGGGGTTGGAGTAGAATTTTATGAATTCTACTCCAATTGCCCTTTAGTTACTTTAGGTGATACTAAAATAATATGAAAAGGGTGTGAACATTTTAGTAAAAATAATGTTAATAAGTAGAGCCCTAGGTCTTTCCACATTTCCAGAAACTGTAGCTGTTGAGGAGGCACCAGGTGATTTGTTGGAATTTATGACCCATGTATGTTCCTGTGAGAAAAAGAGAACAATTCCAGAGTCTTGTTTTACTAGAATGTCATTTAGATAAGGCCAAACTGAAATTCCCTGTTGCCTGAGAAACACCATCAGGACTAGCAGTGCTTTTCTGAAAAGGTCCTTGGACATCTGCATGATATATAGACATTGGCTGTGCTGCAGGGCTGATCTGATATGTCTGTGAGCAATATAATGTATGGAGAAGGGATGCGCTAATCCGCAATAGTCTGACTTAAATTATAGCAGCTGGGCGTGGGTGAGGGCACTACAAGTCCTCACTAGACATGTGCATAGAAGTGGTTAAAAAGGGGGACACCCAGCACATATAAAAAAGCCTTTAATAGCAGATTGTAAACGGACTTATCATATAGAATAGCAGTACAAAAATTCAAACACTGTGTTTGTGAGATATATAACAAGTTAAGTACTAGTATGCCCAGTGTAATAAATTACAGTACTAGTACAAGACTTATGATGCAATAGATATTATATAAAGACATGCACTGTGTGCGTAAATGAATAAATGTAAATTAATAAATACACTGAGAGTGATATGACTCTATAAACAATTACACATTTATTAGAATTGTATTATAAAAACATGAAAGTAAAACCAAATACAGTTGTAGCCAATGTGCTATTTAAAAAGGGACTAATACCGGTATACAACGAAAAACGACATTTAGACAATACATAAAAAACTATATATGACACAGTGTGTGTGCTGTGCAGAGCAATACGCTGGAAAGCGTTTTACTTGCTCCACAAATTATATGGATGCTAAGTCTGTGGAGCTCCTGATCGGACTGAGGCCCTGATTCAGAGCCGGACGCTCTGACCAGAGCGCTCGCTCTGAATGAGGGCCCTCCTACATGAAAATGAAGCGGCCTTATGGACGCTCGCATAGCTGTGGGTTACCACCCACAGCTTATGCGAGCGTCCATGATGATTGTCGCGATGGTCAAGACCATCGCGACCATCGGGCTTGCGATGGAGACCCTGCGGTAGGGTCTCGCTGCCGCAAGCCCTGGAGTGATTTTGGCTCTATCAGAGCCAAAATCACTCCCACTGACATCACTAGTGATGTCAGTGGGGCCGGCTTCAGACGGTAGGCGTTCCCATGGGAACGCCTCCATCTGGCAGCCATGCCCCCGGCACGCCCACCAAAGGGGGCGTGCTGTCAATCAACATCGACAGCACGCCCCCTTTGGTGCGAGACCCGGAGCGACGGAGAGCCCGTCGCTACCCGGGTCTCGCGTATGCACACGACGGAGCTCCCTCCGTCGTGTGCATGCGCAGTGGGGCAACATCGACCCGCTTGCGAGCATCCTGCGCTCGCGAGCGGGTCTGAATGACCCCCTGAGGCCATGATTCAGAGCCGGACGCTCTGACAGAGCGCTCGCTCTGAATCAGGGCCGTCCCTCTGAATTTGCCCACACTCTTATAGAAGTAGGAGTGGACTGGATTGATATCCTGGTACCTCTTCTCAAAACCAAGATATAAAGGATGTACAAAGAGATGTACAGTATTTATGCTAATAGTAAATCTCTGCTAGTCCTGATATTTTGCCTAAACTACCTTTAAAACAGTCATACCAAAATCATAAAATATATCTGCTGTAATTTGCTCTGCATTTTTTAAGATTCAATATCAATTACCTGCCGCTACCTTCCTAAGAGAACTAGTTTCACATCTTAAAATCCTGAAGATTTCAAAATAAGTAAATACAATATATATTGTTCATTTTGTTGTGTGAGAAAATATCCCCAGAAGGGAGATGATTTCTAGTAAGCATTAATACCATCTTTAAAATAAATAAGTAAACAAAACGGCCATAAATAACACTTTATCAGCAAGTGAAACAGAGTGTGCTCAGCATTGGAAGAAACAAATATTTATGCGACTCATTTACAGAATAAGACAGGCTTAATTATTAGAAAGGCCTGGAGCAACAGCTAAATATAGATATTATCAAGCATCACTAGCCATCAGCATCAAAAAATTTATTCCCAAATAAATATAATCTAAAATTGCAAATCCAAGAACAGAAACTGTAGCAACGCACTGACAAAAAAGTTAAAAAGAAAACAAATCCTGAATGTTGAATTAAATTCCCAAGGTATGGAAAGACCTGAACCAATGTGTATTAACCACTTAACTGGCTAATATGAGGGTGGTTTAATATGTAAGGTAACAAAACCTCTCTCAGGTGTAATGTTCTCTATTTCATTCTAAATTCTGCTTCCCCTCACGGCCATTAGACTGTGCCTCATTTCAGTCATACTTTTCCAACATCAGTAAGATGGGGAGGCTGGCGGAAACATGGTCAAACATTGAGATGCGTAGTGTGATCAGATTTCTGTATCTAAAGGGCACATCAGCAGCTAAAATTCATCGCCAGCTTGTCGAGGTGGCCATTCATACATAGCCCTACCTATCTTGTAGATTTACCTTCCAGCCCTCAAGTCATACATGGGGGGAAAGCAGTATAAGTGCACATAACATGCGCTGATGCCACTTCAGCGGTTAATAAATCTCCCCCAGAATTTTCAAAAATTCCAGAGGGAACAGTTTACTGTAGGAAATTTTTTCTGGTGTATATTTTCTACCAATGAAATATTTAAGACTTGGACACCAGTGAAAAAAAAAATTGTGGTATAGAAACAGTTAACATACTTGAATGTAAATTCCCATGCTTCACACAGTGCATCACCCATAGACTGTTTAAGAAATCCATACAGGACCATAAAGAATGGGCAACAATTGATTTATATTAAAATTTTTGGAAATGTGACAAATGAATGCTAAGAAGTCATAATAAGACCAGTCAGCAAAACATAAACCACTATATACAATTATTCCCAGCCACTAATGGGTATATTTCATCAATAATATACATACATCGCACTTTTAGTATTTTTATTTTTTGTAAGTGTTTGAATACAATAGACTCAATATTATATATCCTTTAAAAAATAATAAGATACCGAAACTGAAGCAATAAATAAAGGTCACTGCTTGGAAGCTCACTAATTAATAATTTAGCATCATCCAAGTCAACTTCTGTTGATAAAGTGACCATTAAATAAAGGGATTCATTAACCTTGATCCTTAAAAAAGTCTGGTCTTTACCTGGAAGAAACATATTGGGCACAGATAAGGATTGATACACACTCCACCAACAGCAGAACTGCAGCATGTCTCTTCCTTGAAGAACCAAAGACACAAGGGTACAAAACATGGGGAACACAGAGTTTCCAAAGCTCTACCATTACATTCCAGCTTTTAAGGATATCCATGCTTTATCTCTTTGATAAAGCCTCCGTTTGGAAGAGCGAAACAGATCACAACATTTTAATTGCTGGACCCCCTGTTGCACGATTGTATCCTGAACCTCTAAAGTAACACACGGGACATTGCCAGTGTTTATCCATAGCCGCATGCAGAAGCAACACCTCTTTCATACGACGTTGGTTAGAGAAAGCAGCGCCATGACAGCTAGCAGCTGCAGAACAATCCTACTCACCATGGGGGCCTTCCCAATTCACTGTCAGACCTAGAATATTTAATCACAGCCGGTGTATCTGGTAATTTATCCCGCAAACATCCGACAGACTGTCTTGGGATGTTCAGTTCCACATATAATATCATGGTTATTGACACTTAAGCTGCATACACACGGAAAGATTTTCTGTCCAACCATCCAACTAGTTGATTGGTTGGAATGAAAATCTGGTAACGTATGGGAGTAAATGCTGATCAGCAATTTGCTCCTAAATGCCAGAAAACAGATGAAAATGTGCGCCAGACAAGTTTGGTAAATGTTTGATCTAAATAATTTGTTCAAACAACAGTTTTTGTCCATTTTCCGGCATTTGGAAGCAAATTGCTGATTGTCATTTGCTTTCAAACCTTACCAGATTTTCATTCCAACCAATCTACTAGTTGGATGGTTGGACAGAAAACCTTTACGTGTGTATGCAGCTTTACTTTGAGGTTTCATTTCTCTTGTAGTGGATCCACATAAGAGATTTGTTTTACAGGGACTCAAGCACTATACTATTATATCTATAGGTGACTTAATTAGTACCTCAATCAATTTGAATCAACCATCTGGGCTCAAGCGTGGATAGCCTTAAAACCTGTGGGGTCTGTTCATGTATATGTTTGTAAAGTTTTCACTATATATTGCATTACTTCGATGCGATATATAACTTTAGTAGGAATTTTTGTAGACTTACCTCTTGTGATGTGATCCATAAATGAGGGCTCCACCGGTCCATTCTTCTCCTGCGCTTCTCTGCGAAGTGTCGGAAAGCAGGTCTGTGTGAAGTTCTTTCTGCCTGGCACCCTGTCCTGACTTCGCCCCCTTACCTAGACCAGCAGCTACTATACTATTGCATACTATAATTAACTTTAATGAATCATATATATTTATATAAAAAATAGATTACATTTATTATATATATATATATATATATATATATATAATTGCAGGTTGGAGGTCACTCACCATTGCAGCAATAGAAATATCCTTTATTTGTTACATACCACCAGTGTTGTAGCACATGTTCCGACATTTTAGTCTGACAACAGACCATTGTCAAGGTAGATAAGTGTTGCAAGAAGTCACAGCCATCAGAAATAATCTATTCCTGATGGCTGTGGCTTCTTGCAACACTAATCTACCTTGACAAAGGTCTGTTGTCAGACTAAAACGTCGGAACATGTACTATAACCTGTGCCGGACTGGCCATCGGGCACTTCTGGCATACGCCAGAAGGGCCGATGGCCTAAGGACCAGCTAGAGGAGGCAGTAATGAAGAGTCCCCTGCTCTCCACCCCACGGCTCCGGAATCACTATAATATCCCTAAGACGGAAGGGGTGGAGGCATGGATGCAAACAAGCGGTGGTACTCAAAGACTAGTAAAATAAATAATCAATTTATGTAGTCTCCTTACATGACAGATATATATATATATATATATATATATATATATATATAAAATGTACTCTATTTTATTATATAAATATATATGATACATTAAAGTTAATTACGGTATGCAAATTGTGTGGGGAGACAGAGATGAAAACCTAATTAATCTGTGACCAGCAGGTCATTCCATAGCTGCAGCAATGGCTGCTGGTCTAGGAAAGGAGGTAGAATCAGAACTGGGTGTCGGGCAGAGAGCAGGGAAGTATTCAACTAACCCTGAGATGGCGTAATTTGTACACTGCAGAGCCTTCCGTTCTTCTATGAATTGCACTCACCATACAAAAGTATGGTGATGCGATTCAGCCAGGGAGCGGGAGTGCAGCTGGAGAAGTAATGAATTTCTCCATGGAAAACCGCCTGTGGGTTACCGCAAAACTGGTCTTTTCTCTGCTACATGAATAAAACCCCTGGACTGTAGTGGTGGAGTTTGGGAAACTCTGAAATAAAGCACCTGATCCAACTACAGATAACTTCACACTACTGTATGTGGCCTATTTACACTCAGCAAGAGCCGGAATACAAACATACGATCTCAGAACCCTTTAATATTCCTTATAAGGACCAGTAATATTGTGGTTTCTTTTAATTAACTAGTTACCATTTTTGCAGACACCCAGTTAATTTAATTTTTTCCTATTGAATTCTATTATATTATTGAGACATTTTTATTACAATCACAAGTACAATTGTCTTAATAAAGAGTATATTTTAATACCAGAGACCCTTTTACCATTTACTTAATCCAGAGCATACATGCCTACTCTCCCGGGACTGTCGGGAGCCTCCCGAAAATCAGGTGCCGCTCCCAGGACCCCGCAAGAGTAGGCAAGTCCCCCAGATTGTTTGCCGCACCTGCGCAACCTCCCATGCCCGCACGTGAAAGTGAGTGGATCGGGGGGGATGCTGAATCGCGTTATTGTAGCCCCGCCCCCTGCTATGTAATGCCGTTAATATCTGCATTATAAAGCGGGGGCGTGATGACGTGATCGCGCTGGCATGCCCCCGTCTTGCCAGTTAATCCGCCCCCACCCTCCCTGCTGTACTGACCTGGCAGCCCCCTCCCGGAGGGGGCTGCCAGAATGTCAGTAAGTATGATTCAGAGATACCCAAACTTTGCCATCACAGTCCAAGTCTTAAGTATATCCATGTTTGAGTCCAGATGGTTAAATCAAATTGACTGAGGTACTAATTAAGTGCTCAATCATGGATATCCTTAAAACCTGGACAGTAAAATTAGAATTTTGGAAACTCTGACTTAACCCATTCTACCACTTGCCCTGACTTTTCCCTTTTCAGCTCTGAGAACTTGTCTATAATAAAGAGAATGCTTCCCAGCTGTTCCAATCAGTGCAGCCACAGAGCATAATCTGCCAATCTCTCATCAGCTATGTCTCAGAAGTGCAAACTGAATTGTAGTTGCTGATGTCCCTTGCCCGAGGTCACCATTTTCTCCAAATAAAAAAGAAAGAATAAAAATCATTAACCAAAAATAACTGCTTAAACACCAAAAAAGAACATAGACAAAATCCAAATGTAAAGAATGAAAGAGCTATGTTTCTCCATTAACATCAATGACTTTCTAACATTTGGCTTTAACAACTGTTGTTTTCCCCATGCAAAGTAATATGTTCCATCTTGGAGCAGTCAAACTTTTTTTCAAGAGTCAGGGCAGGCTGTGTGATTGAAATGACCAGATAAACAGCAGATAACAGACAAACATCGATACTAAGGAGCAGATTCAATTATCCGTAGTGTTTACTGTGCGGGTAAAGCTCCAGATTCAACTTTTCATCCTGGTAGTCCCTGGTTAACATAACAGTTTCTCACAATTGCTTTATGCATCAGATGTGAAAGTGCCCCCTAAAATTTTATAAAATGTGAACCTTCTGGAAGGAATCTAAATATGGAGGGAGCCGTTCATGGTTGAGAGGTGGGGACTGACCTCTCTCATCCAATGAACGCTCAGACATGGACCTTCATAGCAGGAAGCCGTGTCTGAGCTCTTTATTCGGGAAGGAATAATCATGCTGGTTAGGATGATTATTGCTTAGTGCGAGGGTCGGGTTTTTTGTGTTGTTATTTTAAGAAGACCCATGGATGCCTTCTGGACAAGGGGACCACTCGAGGTAATATAGGTGAGTATTGTGTGAGTCTGTATGTATGTATGTATGTATTCAACTTATACTGTGTAAGGTGTTTGTGTGTTTATTTCAACATTTCTTTACAGGTGAACTACAGGTCCCAGTGGGCCCTTAATGCCCCGCATGCCTTCTGGTAATTACATACCTCTGCCTTTTGAGGATTATCCATCCTAGGATGCTGCTATTGTGTATTTTCTGTATTGTTATGTGCTAATTAAAATTGTTATAATTGTGCTTCACTATTTGCACATTTTTCTCTTCTTTTTACTGTTGTGCTCATGAGCATATACCTACAGGTTCATTAAGGGACTGGTTACCAACCGTACCCCCTTTTCAGCTCCCTGTCGATTGATGGGATAACCAGTGGGGCAGTCTCCCCTAACTGTGTATTGTAACCAAGCGCAGGTTATGTGACTCTCAATTCTTTTCTTGCTGTTGTACATTGGTGGAGGTGTGGGGATACCTCTATTAAAGAATCACTTAACAGCTGCAAGGGTCTTTGTGTGCACATATTCACTTTCTTCACCCATTTCCTCCTTTATTGGAGGGGTCTCCAACTCCCCAGGGATCCCCAGCCTGGGCTGACTAGCGGTCAGGGCTGATGCTGCGCCTGGGGGGCCCGGTGATAGGGCTCCCCTGGCTGTGGCATCAGTCCCCCGTTAGAAAGGGTCCATGGCTGGTTCTGTGAATTACAGGGAGACCCTACGCAAATTTTTCCCTGTAATTCCAGAACCAGCACTGATTTCCATAGCCCAGTGCTGGTTGTACTTAGTAGAGGGAGACCCTACGCAATTTTTTCCCTGTAGTTAGTCAACCAGACCTGGGTTTGAACAGTCCGGGGCTGGTTCTGTTTTGGGGGGGGGACCTTATGTAATTTAAAAAAAAAACTTTTAAGTATTTATCTACTTTTTACAGTCAGATACATGCAGGCATCTCACTGATGTCTGCATGTATCTGTGTCAATCCGACCTGCTCATGCTCAAATCGAAAAGCATGAAGCAGGTCTATTCATTTGGTGATTTGAAGTTCGATTTGAAGTCCGATTTTGAGGTAGATTTCAAATTGAATGGTAGTAAATAAGGGTTTTGTGTGTTGGGCTATCTAAAAGTACCAATGTTTTTCCAATGTTCGATATGAGGTCGATTTGTCACAAATTCAATTTGAAATTCGATTTTTCATTCGATTTGGCCTTTAGTAAATACCCAAAAGCAAAATCGAATACAAATAGAATGAAAATCGCACCTCAAATCACTCAAAATGCCAAATCGACCTTTAGTAAATTTACCCCCTAATCTGAGCATGGTGACCTCTGCTGAAATGTCTCTGCCTCCATCTCTACGCAGGAAACCTTGGATGTTGTTTTCTGCAACTGTTCAATGCACATTTCTAGCCCTGTACCAACTATTGATCACTTATCATACTCTTTATAATTTTTCCTGTCGCGTATTTACTCTAATCCCTAGAAGTATGTTTTATTGGTTGTTATTGTGTCTTATACTGTTATTGTGTCTTATACTGTGCTCGTAATTCCTGTTTGTAGTATCCCATAGCTTTTACTATGATCTTTGCTATGTATGCTCCGTTTTTGATGTTTTATTTTACTTTATTTTGTAACGCAAAAAAAATGTAAATAAAAATACTTGATTAAATATTTGAAGAAAAGGTTTAGGTTTAATGCCTGGACTTATTCAATCATTCTGTATTTTCCCCACAGGTAAAGCTCTCTAACCTATAGATTCCGAGTTAAGTGTCGGAATCTCTGGTTTTCCCCATTCGTTAAATCCCTGAGGGTGTATTTAACACAGATTTTTCCTCGCAGCCTCAGGAGCTGCGAGGAAATATCTGCATTAAGTACACCCTTAGGAGCTTACCGCGATGGGATGAATTGTTAGGCTCGGCCTGACAATTAGCCGTGGTTAACTGAATCTGCCCATAAAGGGTAAATGGAAGAGACCCCTTAGCTTCTGAATACTGATGTCAATTCTTCCAATTTGTTTTATTTGGTGGATAGTATTGTTGAAAGTAACATTGCCAAAATGTTCAGTATGATTTGTATTTGTAGGCTACAAATAAAAGAACAATGTCCTCCCACCCTCTTTGTTCCTGGCACAACTGGAATAAAGTATTGTACGTCTTATCATAATACTATATATTATTCTTACAGTTCATTATGGTAGCAGGATTTAAAAAAAATATATATAAAAATATTTATTTAATACTGTAGTTGTCAGCAGTCAGAGTTTTCATTCTGAATATGGAGAGATGCGAAGTGCCAATGTAACATAACAATGATAAATAAAGAATAAGCAAAACTAAACAAAAATGTTGTTTTTTCATTTTTCATATATTTTACTTTCCCCAGTCCCTGCATAGTAATGTACTAATATGTGATGAGGTTGAAAGTGCTAACACTGAGGTGATGGGCTGGTGAGGTTCTACTTCAGTGATGGTGCTAGGGGGTGGCATATAACAGTGGAAGGAGAAATGTGTTACTACCGAAGTAAGGCGGAAATGTATTATTTCAAAATTCCAAAAGATAACTTGCCTCTCAATACCCCCAACTGGATGGTAAGGTGGGGCATGCAGTCCACAGCTGCTGGAGTCTGCTTGGATGAGAGGTTGTTTTTTTAGGAGCATGAAGATTAACATTAGTAAAGTGGTAAGATGCGGCGGAATGCCATGAGAAAAATCAAAAAACATTTTGGCTGGACCAATCAGAGAAGGGAAGGCATCTTACATAGGGACCCATTTATTTGTGGCATATTTCCCAAAAACACCGGTTTCTGGGGGATAACCACAAATAATTAGTATCCCCAGATGTATTATGGAGGGACAGCAGCAGATATCTCTAATATTTGAAGCGGTCCCTCCATTTGCGATAGCAGCCACAATCCCCATAGGTTTCTATGGGAGATGCGATGCTGTCAGATTTATCAAGCTCCTGGATGCAAAGCATTCTGGAGCTTGGCCCCTGCAGGTAATGTCATCTAAAGATGGCCTCGTGCCGCTGTAGCCTATGGGAAATTACCGGGAGATAGCCGCGGCGCATGCATGCAGGGCCAGATTAACAATGGGGCGGATGGAGCTACAGCTCCAGGCCTCCATATAAAAATAGGCAACATGACAGAATGATTACCAGCTACCTAACGGGCCATAAATTTTAAGTATTTAAATAGTTTTTCTAGTCCCCCGTCCCCCCCCAAAAAAACAAAATTATGCAATTTTTCTATTTCTATGTAGTTAGGGAGACATTGTGGTCATAGTTTAGGGGGTGTATACACCAAGGTGACTCTGACCACAGCCACACAGCACCGATCACAGCTCTTCCCCTTCTCAGTATAGGCCCTTGAACATTTTCAGCTCCAGGCCCATGTGGGCCTTAATCCGGCCCTGCATGCATGGTCTGTAGACCGCGCATGCGCTGGAGTCTCGGCACAGAAGGAAAGAGACCACTGACGCGGTCACTTCACCCCAACACATTGCAGGGATGGGGCTTCTTTTGGAACCCGTCCATGTGGGTACTTTTTAATACATTTGGCCGATATGATCACTAATATCGCGCCCAGATCGCATGGAGATGTGATCATTGAGAAATGAGCCCCATAATCTCCTAAGGCGTCTGTCCATCTCATGGGCAGTGAGATTCAGAGGGAGGCATGAGCACACACCAACTCCCCTTCTCGCACATGCACCCTTGCTGCTCTCTCACGTGCTAGGGATGACATAGGCATCCAACTTCCTGCAGCGTTCAGGCACATTCCCAGTGTGTTACACAAGTAATTACTTACAGGATGGCCAAGAAGCAAATTGCTAACAATGCTACTCGGTGGGCACAAGTGTATATGCATAACTGTGACACAAATTGCATGGGCAGTTTCAAAATACTGTCTGTAATAAAGCTGCTGCAGCCCACATGACATACTAACATTGCACCATGACATTAAAGTGACTAACACCACAACATGAGTTTAACTTGTAAAGTAAATGGGAAGGAGGGGATGGGAAGGAGAATAGGGAAGGAGGAATGAATGGGAAGGAGGTAGGGAAGGGGAGAGATAGTGAAAACATGCGTCCGTAGGAATACGGGGAGACATGCTTATCTGAGAGAACTCAGGTAGTGGGAAGGGGGAAGTAGAGTCCAGGCTTCCATTTGAGAACTCGGGGAGGGGAGGGGATTGAAAGGAGGGGAAGGGTCTTCCATGTGAGGAGAGTTGGTGGGAACAGGCTTACATTGTAATCCTGGGTGAGGGAGTACATTCTTCCATGAGAGAACTGTGGTAGAAGAGAAATCAAAGGGAAAACTATTTTGGTCATGGGGGAGGGAGGGGACTGTTGACTTCCAAAAAAAATTAAATTGATAAAAAGTGTTTAGTTTAGAGAGATGGGGATGTAATATGTGAAAAGAGAGAGAATAGTGGGAAATGGGGGATGCAGAGAGAGAATAGGGGTAGACAGGTGAGAGAGATGGGAGGAATGGGGGATAAATATGGGAAGGTTGGGGAAGTGAGAGGGAATACAAACCTCAGACACAATAGCTAGAGACCCAGCAAATGATGGGTCCAGGGTTGGACTGGCCCACAGGGGTACAGGGGAAATCCCCGGTGGGCCCCACTACCTGAGGGTCCCACCTCCTCTTCTAATGTCAAGTTTCAGTGCACTGGAATTATACATTGTTACTATTACAGGATCACAGGGGTGTACAGTCAGGTCCATAAATATAGGGACATTGACAGAATTTTCATATTTTGGCCTCTATACACAACCACAATGATTTTGAAATGAATCAAACAAGATGTGATTTAACTGCAGACTTTCAGATTTAATTTGAGGGTAATTACATCCAAATCAGGTGAACGGTGTAGGAATTACAACGGTTTCTATATGTGCCTCCCACTTTTTAAGGGGCCAAAAGTAATGGGACAAACTAAACAATCCTAAATCTAACTTTCACTTTTTAATACTTTGTTGCAAATCCTTTGCAGGCAATTACAGCCTGAAGTCTGGAACGCATAGACATCACCAGACGCTGGGTTTCATCCCTGGTGATGCTCTGCCAGGCCTCTACTGCAAATGTCTTCAGTTCCTGCTTGTTCTTGGGGCAATTTCCCTTCAGTTTTGTCTTCATCAAGTGAAATGCATGCTCAATCGGATTCAGGTCAGGGGATTGACTTGGCCATTGCATAACATTCCACTTTCTAGCCTTAAAAAGGTCTTTGGTTGCTTTTGCAGTATGCTTTGGGTCATTGTCCATCTGCACTGTGAAGCGCCGTCTAATGAGTTCTGAAGCATTTGACTGAATATGAGCATATAATATTGCCCGAAACACTTCAGAATTCAGTCTGCTGCTTTTATCAGCAGTCACATCATCAATAAATACAAGGGAACCAGTTCCATTGGCAGCCATACATGCCCACGCCATGACACTACCACCACCATGCTTCACTGATGAGGTGGTATGTTTTGGATCAAGAGCAGTTCCTTTCCTTCTCTTCTCTTCCCATCACTCTGGTACAAGTTGATCTTTGTCTCATCTGTCCATAGGATGTTGTTACAGAACTGTAATGGCTTTTTAGATGTTGTTTGGC
The DNA here is from genome assembly GCA_031769625.1 of Taudactylus pleione. NCBI lineage: Eukaryota > Metazoa > Chordata > Amphibia > Anura > Myobatrachidae > Taudactylus > Taudactylus pleione. The sequence continues at coordinate 1,367,136 of JAUIMM010000017.1, read as the reverse complement.
AAACTCTAATCTGGTCTTCTTATTTTTGTGGCTCACCAATTGTTTACATCTTGTGGTGAACCTTCTATATTCACTCTTGTGAAGTCTTCTCTTGATTGTTGACTTTGACACATATACATCTACCTCCTGGAGAGTGTTCTTGATTTGGCCAACTGTTGAGAAGGGGTTTTTCTTCACCAGGGAAATAATTCTTTTGTCATCCACCACAGTTGTTTTCCATGGTCTTCCGGGTCTTTTGGTGTTGCTGAGCTAACCGATGCGTTCTTTCTTTTTAAGAATGTTCCAAACAGTTGATTTGGCCATTTTGCTATCTCTCTGATGGATTTGTTTTGATTTTTCAGCCTAATGATGGCTTTCTTCACTGATAGTGACAGCTCTTTGGATCTCATATTGAGAGTTGACAGCAACTTATTACAAATGCAAATGTCACACCTAGAATCAACTCCAGACCTTTTACCTGCTTAATTGATAATGAAATTACGAGGGAATAGCCCACACCTGTCCATGAAATAGCTTTTGAGTTGATAGTCCCATTACTTTTGGCCCCTTAAAAAGATGGAGGCACATATTGAAACTGTTGTAATTCCAACACCGTTCACCCGATTTGGATGTAATTACCCTCAAATTAAATCTGAAAGTCTGCAGTTAAAGCACAACTTGTTCGTTTGATTTCAAAACCATTGTGGTGGTGAATAGAGGCCAAAATCTGAAAATTCTGTCAATGTCCCAATATTTATGGACCTGACTGTATCTAGGGATCCAAGTGCCCCTGGCAATGTAATAGACTGGTGCCCACCTCCCCTATGCAGTGCCCCCAGTAGTAACCCTCCAGTAGCAATCCCACTATGCTGCATTGCCCCATTAGTAGCCCCCCCTATACAGTGCCCCCAGTAGTAGTCCCCCCTATACAGTGCCCCCAGTAGTGGCCACCCCCCTAAATTACCCCCAGTAGTGGCCACCCCTATACAGTGCCCCCAGTAGTGGCCACCCCCTAAATTTCCCCAGTAGTGGCCACCCATATACAGAGCCCCCAGTAGCAGACACCCCCCCCATAAAGTGCCACAGTAGCGGCCACCCCCTATTTCAGTGCCCCCATTAGTGGCCACCCCTATAGAGTGCCCCCAGTAGTGGCCACCCTTATAGAGTGCCCCCAGTAGTGGCCACCCCCCTAAATTGCCCCCAGTAGTGGCCTCCCCTATAGAGTGCCCCCAGTAGTGGCCACCCCTATACAAAAGCCCCCTGTAGTGGGCATCCCCCCCATAAATTGCCCCCAATAGCGGCCACCCCCTTTTTCAGTGCCCCCCCCCTACACACACACACACACAGAAAAAAAAAGAAAAAACTTACCTGGTCCCCGCTCCTGATGCGACCGCCGCTATCCGCTCAGTCCCGCCCGCTCTTCTCCTGCATGGGAGAGACATCATATGTCATGACGTCTCTCCCATCACATGCTGCAGATGGAGCTCATTAGTGAGCACCAGCCGGCTCCCTCCGCGGACGATGCAGCAGCAAATGAGAGTCTGTCTGACTCTCATTAGCTGGCTGCTATTACAAACACACAGCTGCCGCTGGCGGCTGCGTGTTTGTAAACTGTGTAGGGCAGACTGCTATCACTGCGCTCTGCCCTACACTTGTGGGGCCGAGGGACTTGTCCACCCCTTGGCTACTGGTGGCACTGCCGGGTGGTGCCCCCCTTTGGTCGGAGCCCCTGGCGAGTGCCATCCTGGCCAATGGGTAGATACGCCCCTGCAGGATCAGTTACATGGTAGAGCAGAAACATGGAGGAACAGACCATGCAGTGCAGTATCCAAATTGTTTGTAGGCTATGGGCCTGATTCAGCATGGATCGCTATTCTGCTTATACACACGCACCGCAGTTGCTAATATCAGCGGTGATATGCAAATGTTTGCATTCGCATTGCGATCACAGCCTAACATAAGGACGCCCACTTCCTCTTACAAACATCTGTATAGTTTGGCAACATAGCGAAATAATCGGTAACATCGAGTAACATTGGACCCATACGCACAGTTAATGCAGGTCAGACCTCACTCAGGAATTGCTAACTTCTGCGCACGCTATGAGACCTCACGCTGCATCTGGTATCGCAGTGGCTAATGTATGCACGCCCATGCAACGGCATTTAAACACACTGGCACGTCTGCGTTTGCCTGACCACCCCCCCCCCGTCCCCACCCACAAATGGCACTTCCTGTAAATCACTCTGCGATGGGTCTGCGTGGTCACTGCGACTGCAGTCCCGATCGCAGCGTGTTTCACGTGCTGAGATGCGTATGCATGCGCAGTGCGAAATAATCTGCCGATTGCGTGCGTATAAGCAACTGCAATCCTTGCTGAATCAGGCCCTATGTACTCTAAAAAGGTAAGCCAAGTTTTCGTGGTGGCTGGCCACACCCCTCTGGAGGCTGGCCACATCCTATAAGCATGGGCACTTACCACTGCCTTCCCCCAGTGGCCCTTCATGCCCCAGTCCGGCACTGGATGGGTCCAATACTCGTATTCCATAATCTTGGTTGGAGCACCATTGGGTCTTAAGCCAACTCTGATTTGGATTCTCAAACTATGTATTTTTTAATGGTATTGTTCATCTCTAACAAACAGCACGTTAAAGCCTGGCACATAAGGCTTTGAAAGAAACAGCAGTACATTTAGATTGCCTTTGATGCCATTATCACAAAATCCCTTACGTAGGTTATATACTGCAAATGTTATATAAACAGTTCTGTCTAAAATCTTACCCCTCTGAAATTAAAATGCAGCAGCTGTATTTGGACTTAATTTCATTGGAATCTTTGAAGCATCAACTCTATCAAGCCTATTCCTGAGGTCAAGCAGTACTCTTTAAACCTTTACAGGAAACAATTCAGGGCAATTAAATATGTGAATATTATAACCTCTGCCAAGAAGACAAAAATAATCTAGAACCACTCTAAATATGTACAGACATAAAATCAGCAGGTCTCTAAATATTACATTACAGCTCACTAAGCACAATTCATATCTAGGCACAAACAAATACTATGAGCTGTAGGGAAAAGAATATTTAAATATTGCTTATGCACAGATCAAAAAGCAATTTCAAAATACATTAAAAAAAAAAAGTACAAACACATAAACAGAATATTTATTCAAGACTGCAACATTCAGGCATTTTGGTAATGTACAGTAGTAAAAAAAAATGACTTCATTTAATTAGGTGAAGCAGGTGTACTACTTTTACTAATACAGCCAGGACAACTTTTATTTTCTTGTTTTATAATTGTATCCAGGGGCGTATCTACCCATTGGCCAGGATGGCACTCGCCAGGGGCGCCGACCAAAGGGGGGGCGCCACCCTGCAGTGCCACCAGTAGCCAAGGGGTGGACAAGTCCCTCGGCCCCACAAGTGTAGGGCAGAGCGCAGTGATAGCAGTCTGCCCTACACAGTTTACAAACACGCAGCCGCCAGCGGCAGCTGTGTGTTTGTAATAGCAGCCAGCTAATGAGAGTCAGACAGACTCTCAGCTGCTGCGTCGTCTGCGGAGGGAGCCGGCTATAGCTCACTAAGTCTTCCGGCTCCTTCTGCAGCATGTGATGGGAGAGATGTCATGACGTATGATGTCTCTCCCATGCAGGAGAAGAGTGGGCGGGACTGAGCAGACAGCGGCGGTCGCGTCAGGAGCGGGGACCAGGTAAGTTTTTTCTTTTTTTTCTTTGTGTGTGTGTGTGTAGGGGGGGGGCACTGAAAAAGGGGGTGGCCGCTACTGGGGACAATTTATGGGGGGGTGCCCACTACAGGGGGCTCTGTATAGGGGTGGCCACTACTGGGGGCACTCTATAGGGGAAGCCACTACTGGGGGCAATTTAGGGGGGTGGCCACTACTGGGGGCACTCTATAGGGGTGGCCACTACTGGGGGCACTCTATAAGGGTGGCCACTACTGGGGGCACTCTATAGGGATGGCCACTACTGGGGGCACTGAAATAGGGGGTGGCCGCTACTGGGGGCACTCTATAGGGGTGGTCGCTACTGGGGGCACTGAAATAGGGGGTGGCCGCTACTGGGGCACTCTATAGGGGTGGCCACTACTGGGGGCACTCTATAGGGGTGGCCACTACTGGGGGCACTCTATAAGGGTGGCCACTACTGGGGGCACTCTATAGGGATGGCCACTACTGGGGGCACTGAAATAGGGGGTGGCCACTACTGGGGGCACTCTATAGGGGTGGTCGCTACTGGGGGCACTGAAATAGGGGGTGGCCGCTACTGGGGCACTCTATAGGGGTGGCCACTACTGGGGGCATTCTATAGGGGTGGCCACTACTGGGGTCACTGAAATAGGGGGTGGCCGCTACTGGGGCACTTTATGGGGGGGTGCCTGCTACTGGGGGCTCTGTATATGGGTGGCCACTACTGGGGACAATTTAGGGGGGTGGCCATTACTGTGGGCACTGTATAGGGGTGGCCACTACTGGGGGTAATTTAGGGGGGTGGCCACTACTGGTGGCACTGTATAGGGGGGAATACTACTGGGGGCACTGTATAGGGGGGGCTACTAATGGGGGCAATGCAGCATAGGGGGATTGCTACGGGAGGGTTACTACTGGAGGCACTGCATAGGGGGGGTGGGCGCCAGTCCATTACATTGCCAGGGGCGCTTGGATCCCTAGATACACCCCTGATTGTATCAATGGCGAGAGCAGTGGAGCTCTTCTTAATCAGCATATAAAAAAATTTATTTAAATGGAATAAAGCAATATTCCCCTCTCATGTTGGCGCATGCACTGAGTAGACTACTGCTCAGATCTCCGGGAACATTTTCCCAATGTTTGCTCTAGTGCATTTGCACAGATCTCTGGGAAAATGGCACCTGTGCCGTTTGCTCAATGCTTTTTGCTTTGGGAAGATGGACAAGTAAGGATGGGTGTGCATGGTGTGTGGTGTGGGCCCTGTATCCATTATAGACACGCCCATAGTGGCTATAATGGTGCGTACACACGGTACAATCAGTAAGCGATAACGATATCGCTGACTTTTCGTCCTGCACCTTCCCGGTGTGTTGGATGATCGTTATCGTTCATCCAGCACACCACCAACTCACGAACGACGGGCAAGCGATATCGCGGGTCCCTATGTAACCTAGTCGATATCGACCAGGTTGGCCTGCATGCACGTTATCGTCCATTCGCGCCCGCGCATCGCTGGTCTTTTGAGGTTTGAATGGCACCTAAAAATTAACGATTTGAATGATAACGATATAAACGATATCGTTATCGTTCATATCGTGCATTTGTATCGTACCGTGTGTACACACCATAATTCCATATTTCTTTCACTTCTGTATAATAAACTGCACTGATATTCAAGATCTATGAGTTGTCTTGTACACTTCCCCAGATTTGGACCTCTCCATAATCATATCTAGTTTATTAAAAATGCTCTTGTTTCCTTTTTTTAAAGTCTCTACCATTTTGTAGGATTGATACTTACAAAATAACTGAGAACAGGTGATCACCTAATTTCTTGCATAGTTGAAACCAATGAACAAACTGTTTGAAGTAGTCTATTTCACCTGTACATATTTAAGCTCAATTACAATTAGGGTGTGAATACTTTTGCATTTGATAATTTCTGTTGTGGAATTACTTACTGTATTTTGAAATGTTTATTTTGATTAGACATGATACCCGAATCTAAAGTCCTACTTCATTCAAATTTTAAATTTAGTATGATGTTTTATTGAATCTGGAAGAATTAAGGATAAATGTACATTTGAAAGCTAAAAAGGGTTGTATCCATAATACATGTATAACAAACAACAACAAGAAGGAGTCAACAACTTTAAAATACAGTATTTGTTGACTGAACATGATGCATAATACTGTAAGTTCAAGAGAATTAATTGGTGCTATAAATTTTCAGACTGTATGCAAAGCATGTGTCAGAAAGTTTAGGCCGGTCTGCGGCATTATGCCATTCATTTCTCATTTGTATCCTTACTACAACAGGTTAGCAATGTGTAATGGTTTGCAAACATATTATATCATTGCCTGCAGGTTGTAAATGAGAACGACTTATGTGCACAGTGCTCTGGCCTCTCTGAGTACTAAAGGATGTCTAGAACTAGCACTCAGTGCTAGGTGATTGTCTAGTCTTCCTCATCTACTGTAGCTGCTGATTACTACGCTACTGAATTTCCTGCTTTACCAACTTGGCTGTTAATTTTAATTTACTCTCTTTAGTTGTTCCTAATACAGCTTGCCCGCAGTAAACTTTGGGGAGCTGTTACCATTTATTTATGAATCACAGCCGTCTGTTGCTTAGCAACTGGGGCGCCGGTATATAGACTGCATCGGCCAAATGATTGTATTGTCAATTAGTATGACTGAACATTCTTGTGCAGGATTGTTCCTAAGAGCTTAAAAGGCAAGGATTAATTAGCCTCCTTGCTGATGACAGCAGTGACTACCTGTTGTCCTGGATTCTATTCAGTATACCTCTTCCATTGCCGAATTGGCTGTTTATTTCCGTATACTGCCTGGTTATTCTCAGTACTGTTTGCCTACAAGAGAATCAGATCTTGGAACTGTTTCAGACTACGTTTTGGCCTAATAATTGCTACTGTGTTTATATGTGTACTAGACCAGTGTTACAAGTCGCGGTCACGACTGGTCTCCCTCTAGCAGTTTACCTTCTCCTGATGCTGTTGTTTCGGGTTCCCTCAATTGCTAGGGGATCTGCACGTCACAGGAGGTCACGTGTTCTTCACAGCACGGTGTGATTGGCTCCTTCTCCTATTTGTGCACGCTGGCCTTTTGCCGCCTTGCTAACTATAGCGTTCCTTTTGATTCTCTTGGCTCAGCTGCATGGTCAGCATTCTGTGCCTTCTCGCTATATTGTGCACCAGCATCTTCCATGCTGCCACTGGCTCCCTAGTCACTCCATCGGCTCCCAGCCGCACCAGCAGCTTCCGTGCTGCCACCGGCTCCCAAGCCACTGTATCGGCTTCCCAGCTGCACCAGCAGCTTCCGTGCTGCCGCCAACTCTCAAGCCACTGTCTCGGCTTCCCAGTCGCACCAGCAGCTTTCATGCTGCCATCGGCTCCCAAGCCACACCATTAGCTTCCCAGCCGCACCAGCAGCTTCCGTGCTGCCACCAGCTCTCAAGCCACTGCGTTGGCTTCCTAGCCGCACCAACAGCTTCCGTGCTGCACCAGCAGCTTCCCTGCTGTCTTCGGCTCTCAAAGCCGCAACTCAAGTACACCACATTGTGTGCCGGCTCTCAAACCACACCATCAGCTCTCAAAGCCGCAACTCAAGTACAACAACTTGTGTACCGACTCTCAAGCTGCATCATCAGCTCATAAGTCGCACCATCGGCTCTCAACGCCGCATCTCCAGTACACCAATTTGTGAACCGGCTCTCAAGCCGTACCATCGGTTCCTAAGCCGCACTGTCAGCTCTCAAGCCACATCATCGGCTCCTTTGCCGTGCTATTGACTGTTTGCTTTCTGTTCCTCACATCACCACTGGATTCCATTGATTATTCATGCAAACCACTACTACCTCGAGTTTTAAGACCAGGCAGCCATCTAAGTACTGGTAATTGTGTCTAGTTCTATGGGAACAACAAGTGGCTGTTAGTGGCAGAAGACTTCGCTAGCCTGGTTTCTAGGGGGTTTGCATGGAGCAGCCCTTGGGACTAGTAACAACCAGGGACTATATTAGACCATGTTCTTTCTTATTCTGTACTATTTTGAAAATAAAATTCTTCTTGGCTATATCAATCTCTGGTAATAACTTGTACTATCAGTTACAGTATTAAGATCTTTGGTGTATCTATAATAAGTGTAGGGGGTGCAGTGCACATGAGCCCACACCGCACACCCTGCACCCATGTTTAATACTTACCTCTCCAGGGTCCCGTGTCAGTGCTGCAACAGCAGAACAAATCGCTAGGTAAATAGCACGGTGGCCATTTTCATGGAGATTTGCGCATGCAGTAGAGAAGTCACAAGGACCATGGTGTAGGTGCCATGTTCCCAGAGACCTGAATATGCGCAGTAGACTCTGGCACAATGCCAGAGTCTACTGCACCAGAGAGAGGAGGGGGCCCGCTCTTAACCTGCCCCTAATTTAGACATACTTGGTTTAACAGCACCTGCCTTGTCTATGCTGTCTACTTGCTCCTGTCACCTCATCATGAGGTGCAATGCTAGAGATCCTGCCATTGTGGCTATCCTCTGAACTAATTTGGGCAGTATCACTACCCTAGTCATTTGAGAGTATGGTGTACAGTAACTGAATGGTTCACATCTCCACTGACTTTCTATTGCAGCTTTCTTTAAAAGTTAAATAGTGAACTATTACTATTCATTTAGTGAAAACCGGGGTTTCTTCCTGCTTCCATCACAGGAAAGCTTACAATTCTCCACCAATAATTTCCACAGAGAAATTATGTAAATCTTCCGAAAAAGCATTTTTTTCGGAACTTGTGAGTAATACTATTCACCACCATGAGTTGGCGTACAGCATCTGATAACATGCACAAGCTGCTGTTTAAACAGCAGCTTATGCAGCAGAGAGATCTATTCAGATCCCTCTAGCTATGTTTACTTCCCTCCGGCAGCTCCGGGCTGTCACAGGCTCCCTCCCCGAAGGGGCTTGGGCTGCAGGACGCCAGAGGAGGCTTGAGCGATAGCGCCGGGGATGGGGGGACGGACGGACGGACCAGCAGCAGTGGCCGCGAGGACACACACACCGGCGGCAGGTTACATATACCAGCAGCAGAGCCACAGCAGTGTCGGGGGGGGGCACCACTAACAGACCAGCAGCGGTGGACATGGGGGGGGGCACAGCGGCTGTAGATTACATATGCCAGCAGCAGCACCGGGGAGGGGGGCACCACTATCAGACCAGCAGCAGGAGCCGTGTGGGGTGGAGATGGACGAACTATGGCAGCAGTCGGAGGAGGGGGGAAGTTAAATATACCAGCAGCAGCTCCGGGGGTGGCATCACTACCAGACCAGCAACAGTGGCCGCGAGGTGGTGGGGGTTCCGGGACGAACACCGGTGGCCATGGAGGGGAAGGAGTTTACAGTCTTCCCCCTGCTTCCAGTCAGTATAGCTTCTGCCTGCTCCCAGTCAGCATCCAGGCTCACCCGGCTCCCGGTCATCAGAGACTCTGCAGACTCTGGACCCCATACACTACTGACTTCACCCACCAGCCGAGGAAAGTGACAGGGAGAGTGTAGGTAAGGGAGCTTGCCAGCCAGTTTGTTTTCCAGTACAAACGCGGCTAAACAAAAGCACACACAGAGCTTTAACATTGTTGCCAGTAAGCAACTAGTTAAATTGTTACATTTTAATGTACTTTTATTATTCTTAAACTAGTGTGACCTGCAGGCTTCGGTGGAGATAGCACAGACAAATGGGAAAAGTGACTCCGCAAAAAAAGCAGCTTTTCAGAAGTGATACTTTTGTTAGGGAGGCATGATGAATGAGGCACGATGAAGGCCTCCAAAACACTCTTTGAACTCGCAGAGTTCAAAACATAATTATCACTAGTGATAATTATGTAATGATGAATAGGCCCCATAATGTCTTATCCAAAGTCAGATTTTCCTCTAATCTTTTAGTAAATGTCCCTCTGTTGGATTGCAGTAATCTAACTTGAAAAATAAAAAGCCAATCAATGAAATCGATGGTTTTAACTTCTGTGCAACACTTTCTACTTTATTCACCACTTCAGAGTATATAAGGGAACATTTATTATGTCAGCTTTCAGAAAATCTATTTAACAGACGTATTAAAAAATTAGTAATATTTTGCTATGTGACGTATAATAAATGTGATCTCACAAGCAATTGAAAACAAACACCAGAATATTGCTGTTGCACTGATGTGTAGTATTGCTATAGATATTGGGGGTGGGCAATGGCAGTGGTTAGTACTGATGATGGATGACAAATTAAGTTTTGTCAGTCTCATACAGTTACTCAGTAGCAGGGCTATAACTAGGGTGGTGCGACCAGTGCCATAGCACAGGACACTGCTGGGCAGGGGGCGCTGTCTGGGCCTGGCAATTTTCCTGTTTACTATCATTCTCACTTGTAGCTTCCTCTTCTTTTATCCCCAGCATCTCCTGGCCTCCCCTGTATCTTTCCTGGCCCTTTCCCCTGAGGCCATGGCCCTTTTTCAGGTGCACTGTCTTACAGTGCATCCGGAAAGTATTCACAGCGCTTCACTTTTTCCACATTTTGTTATGTTACAGCCTTATTACAAAATGGAATAAATTCATTTTTGTCCTCAAAATTCTACACACAATACCCCATAATGACAATGTCTAAAAAGTTTTTTTTAGATTTTTGCAAATTTAATACTAAGAAATCACATGTACATAAGTATTCACAGCCTTTGCTCAGTACTTTGTTGGTGCACCTTTGGCAGCAATTACAGCCTCAAGTCTTTTTGAACATGACGTCACAAGCTTGGCACACCTATCTTTGGGCAGTTCCTCTCAAGCTCCATCAGGTTGGATGGGAATCGTCGGTGCACAGCCATTTTCAGATCTCTCAAGAGATTTTCAATCGGATTCAAGTCTTGGCTTTGGCTTGGCCACTCAAGGACATTCACAGAGTTGTCCTGAAGCCACTCCTTTGATATCTTGGCTATGTGCTTAGGGTCGTTGTCCTGCTGAAAGGTGAACCGTCGCGGTCAAGAGTGCTCTGGAGCAGGTTTTCATCCAGGATGTCTCTGTACATTGCTGCATTCATCTTTCCCTCTATCCTGACTAGTCTCCCAGTTCCTGCTGCTGAAAAACATCCCCACAGCATGATGCTGCCACCACCATGCTTCACTGTAGGGATGGTATTGGTCTGGTGATGAGCGGTGCCTGGTTTCCTCCAAACATAACGCCTGGCATTGACGCCAAAGAGTTCAATCTGAGTGTCATTATACCAGAGAATTATGTTTCTCAAGGTCTGAGAGGGCTTCAGGTGCATTTTGGCAAACTCCAGGTGGGCTGCCATGTGCTTTTTACTAAGGAGTGGCTTCCATCTGGCCACTCTACCATACAGGCCTGATTGGTGGATTGCTGCAGAGATGGTTGTCCTTCTGGAAGGTTCTCCTCTCTCCACAGCGGAATGCTGTAGCTCTGACAGAGTGACCATCGGGTTCTTGGTCACCTCCCTGACTAGGGCCCTTCTCCCAAGATCGCTCAGTTTAGACGGCCGGCCAACTCTAGGAAGAGTCCTGGTGGTTCCGAACTTCTTCCATTTATGGATGATGGAGGCCACTGTGCTCATTATGACCTTCAAAGCAGCAGACATTTTTCTGTACCCTTCCCCAGATTTGTGCCTCAAGACAATACTGTCGCGGTGGTCTACAGACAATTCCATGGACTTCATGCTTGGTTTGTGCTCTGACATGCACTGTCAAGTGTGGGACCTTATATAGACAGGTGTATGCCTTTCAAAATCATGTCCAAACAACTGAATTTACCACAGGTAGACTCCAATTAAGCTGTAGGAACATCTCAAGGATGATCAGTGAAAACAGAATGCACCTGAGCTCAATTTTGAGCTTCATGGCAAAGGCTGTGAATACTTATGTACATGTCATTTCTTAGTTTTTTTCCCGTAATTTTGCAAAAATTTTAAAAAAACTTTTTATACGTTATTATGGGGTATTGTGTGTAGAATTTTGAGGACAAAAATTAATTTATTCCATTTTGGAATAAGGCTGTAACATAACAAAATGTGAAGCGCTGTGAATACTTTCCGGATGCACTGCACATCCATATTTCAAAAATGGAGGGGGGGCACCAATGCTCTCTCTGGCACAGGGCACCAAAAAGTCTAATTTTGGCACTGCTCATTAGTGCCAGGCACACCTACCATTCAGTGGCAGAACTACTGTGGTGGACAAAATATATATGATCTGCGCTTAAAATCTTATAGAATAGACAAGACGAATATACCTCAACAGTATAAAATTAAATAAACATATATAACGTAGTCCCATTATTTAATAAAAAGGTATATATGAAAATTTCAGTAAATGTGCACAATTAACACCAATAATATGAATCCTATATAGAAGAGGAGACACTTAAATAAAAATAATCAATACAAACAACACTATTATAATGTGTACCAGCAAAAATGGACTAAGAATCCTACTGTTATATGGAAATAATATACAATCCCATAAAAAAAAGTTCACTGTAGCAATATGTAGACGCAATGTAATCACAATGTTGCAATATGTAGCAGCAAAGTTCCGGATTGAGAAAAAAATATTTTCATAAAGATAATTCATTGTGGTAACACGCAGACACTGCTGCAATATAAAATTACGGAGAGTGGCCAAGGTGATCCGGAAAACATGCAATGAGCTGAAAAGCAGACTGTGAATACAAAAGTTTACTGAGTACTTAAAATTCCTATAGGTAGTATTCCAACCAGTTGATAGCAGGTGGATTTAATGTTCCAATTTGTATAATCCCACATGTATATATAAACGTCCCATCCACGGTTAGGTACATGAAACAACTTCCAAATGAACAGCCGCAGTGTAAGGAAACAAGCCGTCCAGCGAAATTGGCAGGAGCCATATGATTACTCACGCTTCTGTTGCCGTTGTTACTTGGACCCTCTATCCAAGTGTCCTCGGAGCCTGTAGGGAGTGGTCCTCCTGTTGGTGGCTAAGTAGTCCTGACCGGGTAAATGCAAACTATAAAGCCACGTAGTGCTCGATGAGATGAATACAGTGTGGAGTCCTTAACGTGTTTCGTCATGCCCACGTGACTTTCTCAAAAGGATTATTGTGGGTGTGGTTGATATAAGGCACAGAGGAGAGGGAGGTCACACTCCACCTCCGAGGCCCGGAAAACCTAAATATCTCAGCAACACTAAAGGGGGGTATCCACTTAGTGATTTAACAAAGTGATTGCACGATAACGACGCCGTTATCGTGCAATCACTTGCAAATCGCGCATGCATCCCGCATGCATCGGGTAGGTTTTGGTCGGAAGCGACCAGCAATGCGCGTGCTCGCTGGTCGCTTCCGACATCGCCCGTACATGCTGGTTAACTCGACGATCTCGTCAGGTTCAGCATGTGCGGGGATGAGGGATGCGCCTGGACTGAACGAGTGAACGTTCAGTCTAGGCACATCACTAGATATACAAACGAGAGCACGACTGCAATGTCGCAATCATGCTCTCGTTTGTATATCTATAAGTGGATACCCGCCTTTACTCCACAAAGATGCTAAAGTACACCTACTATAGCATGTAAATACTTGTTAGCAGTTTAAATATTTGTTTTGCAATGAATGCAGAGTTCTGTCCAACATTTTTTTGCAGATTTTGATCCAGCTTAATTTTTAGTATTCAGCAAACTGGAGAGAAATCCAGATTCCTGGTCATTTTAGTGAGCTGGGCAGAGTCATCCCAAAGCAAACAATAAAGATACAATTTTTAGAACTTTAGCCCATCCTGCATAAATAACCCCTTTGCTGCTGAGGCAGTTTTCATTCAGGAGCTGAGACGATTTTTGTACTTTTTGAACCATTACATTGTGATACATATTAGCAGCAGCAGCTCTGTCTATGACCGCCGGCATCACTTCCATAATCGTGCCCCAGAATGCCGTGCGAATGCCACTCTGGGGCTCATGTGCCAGGGATCACAATGCAAGGAGGGGTACTTAGTTCCCCTCCAAGCACTATTTGGCTAATCTCTGATCAGTCCCCGCTGACACTCGTTCCATTGCGCTCTGCTTATGAGGAAGGGGGGCGTGTATGCCCATGGGGGCTGGGGCAGTATCCAGGAGGGGATCTAACATCAATGGGGGTTGGGGGATGCTAATGAAGAGAAATATAACTCTGGAGGCGGAGTAATATAAAAAATAATATTTTATACTGGTCACAGGGGAGGAGGGGGGCAAAGAAAAAGGGTATTTTTACAGGGGGGATGGTTGGTTTAGAAAACAGGGATTTTCTTTTACTATTAATGAGGTGTGGGGGGTATTATTATTTGGTTTTATGACCCCTGGGGGGTCTATTGCCTACAGGGTATGGGCAGTCATTTTATAATGGGAGCCTATGGACACGGGAGGATGGGGAGTTGCAAAACATGGTCCCCTAGATATATATTTTTTAAATAAAATATTTAAATATATTAAAATAATTTTTAAACTATATTAAATAACTTAAAAAAAAACTATTTCTGAGCGATTTTCTGGGGAAAAAAATCATGAGTTAACTGGTTAAAAAAAGAGCATTTAATGAACAGTTAAAAAGGAAGCATTGGAAGAATAGTTGTAGATCTCCAGATAATAATGGTGCCCTTCATCATATGTCGCATATTACTTTTCTAACACAAACATGCAATGAACTTCCTGTTTTCCAGGAGGCTGCATGTTGTACATTTGTTTACTAATGTTCCCCATACACTTAAAAAAACAAAGGGATTGATATCAGGGCCAGATTAACAATGGGGCGGATGGAGTTACAGCTCCAGGCCACCACATAAAAATAGGCCCATCATCAGCATGATGATGACCAGCTGCCTAGCTAATCAGCCATAAATTAAGTATTGAAATTGTTTTTCTAGTTTTCTCATAAAATTATATTTTTTTCTCTATTGTCATGTATTAGGGAGATAGTGGGGCTGGTAGTGTATGGGGTGTACACACACACTTGGCTCGGGTCACACCCACACAGCACTGGTTATAGCTCCTCCCCTTCTCAGCATAGCCCCTTGAAAATTTACAGCCCACAGGCCCATGTGGCCCTTAATTCAGCCCTAAAAGTGGTTAGCATTCTACCAAAGCTGAGTAACACCACAAAGGCTGTTTCATGATGTAACAGGTCACATGGTCAGTATGTCAGGTGAAAAATCACTTCCTGTATGCATTTGGTCATTTCTATCTATTTATAATCTATCATTTACTGTAGGTTAATATAAGCTTACATTGCAAGGTCAGTAGGCATATTAACTTATACCGTACAGTTGATAACAGAGTTCTATAGCAAGTCACATATTAAGGTTATACATCACATCCTATCTGCATTTCACAAATGCTATCTATCTAACATTATTTTCATATATAAAATATAGGTTAAAATAAGCATACCTTACATTGTGACATGTCATATCAGCAGATACAGATAATAGCTGACAACTCTCTACAAAATGGTGACCTTTCTACCAAAGCTGAGTGACATCACAAAGGCTGTTTAAAGTCAGTATACTGAGGTAAGAATTAACCTTCTGCATGCCTTTGCCATTGCTATCTATCTATCTATCTATCTATCTATCTATCTATCTATCTATCTATCTATCATTTAGGTTAAAATAAGCTTAAACTACAAAGTCAGTAGGTATATTCACAAATGCAGTTAATAACTAACAGTTTTATAGAAAGTCATATGATTAGCCTATTGAGTTAGTAAATCACATATCACACCCTAACTGCATTTCACCAATGCTATCTTTTTATTTATCTTTCTATCTATCTTTCTATCTATCATTAGTTTAATATATAACATTTAGGCTAAAATAACTATACCTTACATTGTGACATGTCATGTCAGCAGACACTGTTGATAACTGACAGCTCTCTACAAAATGGAGACGTTTCTACCAAAGCTGTGTGACATCACAAAGGCTGTTTATGATGTAACAAGTAACATGGTCAGTATACTAACGTGAAAAATCACCTCCTGCATGCCATTGCTATCTGTCTATTTAAAATGTATTTATATTCTATCATTTAAGTTACAATAAGCTTACAGAACATGGTCAACAGACATTAACAGATACAGTTGATAACTGACAGATCTATAGCAAGTGACGTGCTCAACCTATTAAAGTTATAAGTCACATCCTACCTGCATTTCACCCTTGCTATCTATCTATCTATCTATCTATCTATCTATCTATCTATCTATCTATCTATCTATCTATCTACATATATAACATTTAGGTTAAAGTAAGCATACCTTACATTGTGACATGTAATATCAGCAGATACAGTTGATAACTGACAGTTCTCTACAAAAGGTGACCTTTCTACCAAAGCTGAGTGACATAACAATGGCTGTTTATGATGTAAGCAAGTCACATGGTCAGCATACTGAGGTGAAAAAACACATTATCCATGCATTTCGCCATTGCTATCTATTTATCTATCTGCTTAAAATAAGCTTATACTACAAGGTCAGCAGACATATTAACTGATCAAATTGATAAGTGACAGTTCTAAAGCAAGTCACATGATCAGCCTATAAAAAATGTAATTAAATCCTACCTGCATTTTACCATTGCTATCTATCTATCTATCTATCTATCTATCTATCTATCTATCTATCTACATATATATCACATTTAGGTTAAAGTAAGCATACCTTACATTGTGACATGTCATGTCAGCAGATACAATTGATAACTAACAGTTCTCTACAAAATGGTCAGAGCCAGATTAACAGCAGGGCAGATGAAGCTACAGCTCCAAACCTCCATATAATATTAGACCCATCATCAGCATGATGATAACCAGCTGCCTAGCCAGTTTCTAGTTTTTTCACAGAAGTATAATTTTTTTCCTATTTCTATGTATTAGGGAGACATTGGGGCTGATAGTGTATAGGGTGTAAACACACACACACACACTTGACTCTGGTCAAACCCACACAGCACTGGTTATAGCTCCTCCCCTTCTCAGTATAGGCCCTTGAAAATGTTCAGCCCCCAGGCCCATGTGGCCCTTAAAACGACCATGACTGTCATACTTTTCTGAATAGCTGAACAACAGGAAATAGTCCCGTTAGTCAAAAACCTAAAATGAATAAATAAGGGTTTTATTCATGAAGAAGTGAAAAGCCCTGTTTAACTAATGAAAGGGCTTTTCACTTCTTCAATCTATTCAATGAAGGAATTTACATGAAGAGATTGAATCTTTCTTCAGCAGTTTCTCTGATCAGTATTAATATTGCGTACCCATACAATTGTATGAGGAGAGCTATTCAGAGAAGAACGGAAACATTGTGTTTCTGTTTCACTTCTCTTTCGCCATCTGGAGAAGGTGAGATAAGCTGAAGCATACCTCAGTAGTGAGAGAGGCTCTATCACTGTCGCTCCACCCCTTGTGTCCAGTATCCACCCAGTGATGTAGGTACACGCTGTGAAGAAGAGTTACCAGACTCACAATACTCATTGCTTTCCAGGATCACAGAGAGGCTGCTTATCAGAGGGCGTCGCCGATAAGGTAAGTCTTCCTGAATGGCTACAAAAAAATTACTATATATTGCATCAATATAATGCGATATACAGTAATAATTCCATAGCTATTTCATTTTGTACATGAATAGAGCCCTAAAGCTGCTACAATCAAGAACATATATCTGCTTATCCATACCGCCCAACATTTAGATATCCTGAGTGCCCGAAAAGGGGGTGGGGCTTTGGTAAAAGGGGTGGAGCCTATGGATAACGGCCTCGCGACTTCCCCCGTTTACATCACTATAGGGGTGTGCTCAGCACTCTCCGAGATGCTGGCAGCCCCCAGGCCATCCGTAAACAAGTGAACAGATGCCATGCACATGTGCACGACATCTGTTCTCCTCCTGCTTATCAGCGGTTTGTGCTCGCCTCAACTACTCCCCTACCGCGGGACACTGATGCCGGTGGGTGGGACAGCGGGACAGTCCCAGGAAAACAGGACTGTCCCGCTGGTTTCAAGGATAACACAACCAAAATGATTGACCTTATTCACCATGTAAAGGCAGGAAATTCCCAGGTGGTCCTGTTGTCCACACACGCATGGAAGGATTTTAACAGAGTAGATTGGCATTATTTGTTTGGTGTTCTCAAGCATATGGGTCTGGGGCCTCATTGTAGCCATAGGATTTTCTCCCTCAAACAGGGTTGAGGCAACGGTGCCCTCTCTGAGCCGTTTGCTATTCGGAATGGTACTAGGCAGGGGGTGCCCCCATTGCCCCTGCTTTTTGTCCTTTGTTTAGAGTCTCAGACGAGAGCGATTCGAGTAAACGCTGAGTTCAGATTGGGGAGACAGATTACAAACTATCCCTATTTGCTAATGATTTTTTAGCATCAATCCCTAATCCCTTAATCTCCCTCCCAATTATCATGGTGGAATTCCAGATACTTAGTGGCCTTTTTAATTTCAAAATATGTAGCCTTAAATATTTCCATAGCTATACACCTAGTTCAGCGTTCCCCTATAAATGGCACCCCTCCCTAATTCCGTTATATTGGGGTCACCCTGATGAATGATAATGCTCAATTGTTCCAACTTAATTTACTACCTGTGTTGACCAAAGCAGATCTGATTATCACAAATGGTGGTCATTGCGGCTGTCCTGGCTGAGGGAACTTAGGACCTGATTCAGACACGCTCGCTAGGCTGCGTTCGCACATAGCCTGCCGATGTTTGCAATGTGCGCATGCGTATAAGTCGCAGTGCGCGTGCGTGAACTAGTCTATGTGATCGGGAAGCGTTCGCTCACTGCGCATAACCAGCTAGCTAGAGTGAGTGACAGGACAAGCCGTTTATGGGTGGTGACAGGGGATGGTCGATGAAAATGGGGGTGTGGTGGTGCGAACGCAGGCGTATCTGAGCATCTTAACGCCATTTCAGAGGCGTGCATAATTAAGACGCAGCGTCATAATACACATAACATGGCTGAATTACACACTGAAGCACTCGCAGTGCTTGCAGTAGGGTATGGTCAGCCACAAGTTCTGTGTATAGGTCCGATGTTACTCAATGTTACCGATTGTTGCATAAACTTCCTGGAGATGATGTGGGAAAGTGGGCATCTTAAAACAGGCTGGTGGGTGTCTAAATACACACCGCGATCGCACACCAGGACATAGTGGGCGTGCTAATGCCTTGCAGTGCGATCGCTGGATTTGCATACTTTGGCTGCGTGCGAACACATCTAGCGAGCGGTTCTGAAATAGGCCCTTAATACTGTCAAAATAAACATTCTACCAAGGGTTTTATATTACTTCCAGGCTCTACCTGTTTCTCTATCTATCTTTTTTCTGGGACCTACAGGGAATGATTGGGAGGTTTATTTTTGGAACAGATCCTTTGCCATTTCACTAGACATCGTTCAGAGGGTGGTCTCCAACTATCACACTTCCTCAATTATTACCACTAGGTCCACCTTGTGAATGTGGTTGAGATGTTTCGCATACATTCCCTCTCTCATTGACGAACGGTCAGCAGGTATCCCTCTCCATGTGTTGCCGTGGTTAATCCAAATCCCTTGGTTTTTGGCAACCCACACCTACGCCACCCCCCCTCCTCCCCCTTATTAACAACCAGCGACAGAAGCCTCTCTCCCCAGCCCAGCACACATTGCTGTGTGCTGGGCTGCTACCACTAAACACAGCAGCAGTCTCCTCTGCCAGCACCTGCATGAAAAGCAGGATGGGTAGATCGCCCCTGGTTGAGGGATGCACAGCACCCCCCCTTCTTCTCAGTGAGCAGCAGCAGCTTCTCTTCCAAGCCCAGCAAATGTTGCTGTTTTCTGGGCTGCAGTGGGTCCAGGGAGGCTGCTAACACTGAACGCAACAGTAGTCTCCTCTGCCTGCACCTGCATGATGTGCCCACCCAGTACCAAAAATATTTTTATTTTTAGGGAGTGTGGTCTTGCGTCCACAATTAGACCACACCCCTTACAGTACCCAGGCCCAGCCCTGCTCTCTACAGCCCTGCTGTGATGCCCTCTGTATTATCTGGCGGTCATTGCAAAGTTCTGTATATAATATAAACAGTCACTGCGATATTCTCTGCATTATATGGTGGTCACTGATGCTCGCTGCAGTATATGGCGGCAACTATGATGGGAGCACAGGCAGCAATACTTAGCCTTTGAGCCTTCAGATTATTGAGCCTGCATGCTACATTGAAAAGTGTAGATACCCCAGAACCACAGAATAATGTAAATGCAGCAGGCATTTCCCTCTCTCTACACACATTTCAGTCTTTACAACATTGACAGCTGTATCCAAGTTAGCCAAGGGTGACTACTATATGATGTGGGGCTTTGCCGAGCCAAGTTTTTGAATTGAGTGACAGAAAGTCTAGCTTTACCCATGTCACTACTCCCTATACAAATTGCTTGCATTGTGAAACAGACCTCTGCTAGGAATATTGACCATGTTCCTGCCTGATTCTTAGTTGTTACTTACCCGACCATGGCCACTGACCAAGCTCTAGGCTGACCCTCAAGACTGCATTGCCCACTTGTGTATCAGACCTTTCAAACTGCCTTTGGACATACTTTGTGCTTGTGTTACGCTTTGCCCTGACAATCCTTATTAACATGGGTTTCAGATGAGCTGTTTAGCTTAGTTCAGGATACAGTAGGTTCACTTTCTGATTGCATTAGCCATCAACTCTCAGCCCTATACTTCTCTTGCATTACCTTCAGGTCTCAAACCTTGGATTGAGCTTTCCTTGTGTGCACTGACACTGTCAGTTTTTATCTCTGGTATACCCTGATTGATTTTCAAATATGACTCCTGCAGCCTTCTGACCTCGCTGTTGCATTGCTCCTCGTGTATGCTGCTGATCTTCAGTTGCCAACACTTCATGTTCCAGACAACATTGCTGTTTAATCCTTGTGGTTCCTGCAAAGTTCAAACCTGCCTCCTTTACCGAACCCGTTCTGATGGCCTATAACTCCCCATGTGATTCAGTTGCTGTATTGTGAGCAGTGTTTCTTACTGCATTTATTCTTTATTCTTCTGTGTTGTGTTATACATATAAGATTGATCTTTTCTGTGTTTATATATTGTATTTTGTTCATCGTTCTGTTCCACTCTGCAGAGTGATATCTGCATGCTGTTAATACTGTTCTGCGGTTACTGGCAGTGTCCATTGCCTATTTCATACCTCCCAACATAAAGGATTTCAAAGTAACGACTTCTTGCATCCAAAAAGGGCCATGGCCTTGCATGGAAGGGGACTTGGCCTTACTGCATGCCCGTTTTCATCCCTCTAGGGGCATGGCCAGCGCTCCCAGAGATGTTGGGCTGCCCCCAGGCTTTCCTGTGCATTATTCACCCACTTCTGTGCTACACTGCGACTCACAGGTGGGACAGCAGGACAGTCCACAAAAAGCGGGACTGTCCTTATTGAAAGAGGAGTGTGCTACTTTGCACACTCCAGTTTTCCTGTTTCCCATTGAGGCTTCATGCCCTTTCCAAAGATGGTCGCCGTGATCATGTGCAGTGGCCATCTTGCATTTTACTGTGTACTGTGTAGAGTGACATGGTGGGAGACAGACGTCTCCTGCTTAGTTCCTATAGAGAACCTGGTTATTATCTGTTATAAAGCTGTTCCAGCAATCCTGCACCGCTATCCGTTTGCAGCATACACTCTGTTCATAGCTTGAATCAGCCGTTGGTGTGTGCCTTCATAACTCTGCAATATCAACATCAGCACACAATTCATTTCCAACAGTCCCGCTGAAAAAGGGACAATTGGGAGGTATGTTAATTAACTATTGTGTGTGTGTGTGTGTGTATATATATATATATATATATATATATATATATACATACACACACACACAAGACTAGTTTAGCTGGGTGTTAGGCAGTTTAAAATTAGGTAGTTATATGTTAGACTAGGTCAGCTTCCATTAGGAAGTTTAGACTACTGTAGGTAGTGATAAGTTCCCATTCCTTAGACAAGGTTGGCTTTGGTTAGTCAGCTTAGGTTAGATATTATAAGTCTTAGATACAGTAGTTCTGATTCTATTAGGCAGTTTAGTCAGGGCTTTGTGTATGTGTGTACTGTGTACCATGTTATTCATTTGCAATTAACATCTTGCATTTTTGTGTTTATCCTACTTGTCAATAACCTTCAATATGATCAGACGACTTGGCAGGGGCATTTTAAGAGAGGATACTGGCTTAGTGCCAGAATCTACTGCGCATGCGCGGGTCTCAGCAGTACTGTGCATGCGCCAGCCCGGTGCTCCAGAGCATAACTCTGGAGACTACAGACAGATAAGTATAAGACTATTGCGCCTATTCATCTTCGAAGGCCGTTTGGCCCCTGATGATGAAGTATTGAACTCGCTAAAAGGGATACTTAAGTATCCAACTCGCAGCGGGGGTGAGATTACACTGGAGCAATTCATCATTGCTCCGGTGAGGGGACAGCTGCTCTGAAAAGCAGTTGTCCCCGTGGTTAGTATCGCAGCTACTTCTGTAGCTGCGTTACATACATCCTCCCCGTCCCGAAGTCTCACATGCGCACAGCCGCCGGGGAGGTAGTAAGGAGGTGGCGGAGGGAGCTACAAGAGCAAGCGGGGCTACGAGAGCAAGTGCTGTCTGAAGATGGCTCTTGTTCTTGGCAGCAAACTCAGAAAACTTTCAGTTTTCGGAGTTGCTGAATACCAAGGGGGTCCTATCGGACCCCTCATGATGAATGTCCTGGTAACTTAAATATGCGTAAACTCGTGTTTCCGCATGGTTACCGGGCCATTTATTGTTTGTAAACCCTTTACCCTATATGGGTAAAGGGTTTACAATGTGGGCTCCCCTGGATCCAGAGGCCCGTGTGCCCTGCACACCCTGCACCCATTATAGATACACCCCTGTGACCTGGCCAGCAAAGCAGCCAAGTCCATACTGCCTTGCAGGAACATGTTTGTTGGTTTAGATTCCGTCCTTATAGAAGCTAGTTCCAATATTGACTGGAGTCTGCTCGTCATGATTTATTATAGTTTACTAATAAACATCATTTAGCCTATCACTTGTTTGTGATAGTTTAACAACATCCCAGAATATCCAGGGTCGTGATAGCTTGACCATTTTGCTACTGCTGATATTCTTCTATACTTGGTACTGTTTTGACTACACCCATTGTCTGTTCCACTAAATGTCTGTGCAGTCTATCATCACTGTCAATATTGAAGCAACCTTCTACCTCTGCATCTTAATTGTCCAGGTTGCTTCATTGTCCCTACCATATTAGCTTCTACTGTAGCTTCTGCTATTGGAGTCTTTCTCTGTACCAACCAATACCCCTTTCACATCGCAAATGCCGGGTCGCACCCAGGATTTGTACACAAGTCGATCCCGGGTGCAACCTGGCTGAGACTCCTTTCAGGCTGGCGGCCCGACTCGGCAATATGACATCACCGCCATCACTGCTGAGCCGGCGCTTGGAGATGAGATTGGGAATTGGAGATGCAATGAACGGGACCCAGGGCGCTTCGACCCGGGTTACCTGTTCATAGTGCACTGCGAGCCTGATTGAACTGCCTGGTCGCTCGACACGGGTTATTTCAACTTGGTCCTTTCACACTGCACAGTAACGTGGGTTGCTGCACATTCTTATGCAATAACCTGGGTTATTTTCTGGCAGTGTGAAAGGGGTATGAGTAGCCATTCTACTCTGTCCATGTGACATTGTGTTAGTGATCAATGTCATTCTTATAGTATGTACGTCTTTCATATTGTAACAAAAGCTGCCAATACGTTTTCAGTTATAATTATTTTTCAAATCACATACCCATAGGTTGATTACTCAAAAAAGTCCTATGGAAAGGTATTTGTGACAATTAATAGGTAGAGATGGAAGTTTAAAAGCTGTTAAGGGCAGGTTTGGTTATAAAGGTGCCTTTCTGCAATTCTGTGCTAAATAAAAAAGACAAACGAACTGGAGTGCCAAATTTTAACAATGTACATATATATTTATTATAGCATGAAAAGTAGTTGTTTCCTGTTCAGAAGTATAAAGTGGAGCCATGCATTATATAGAATCATAGAACACAACTCACATTTATTATAGCATGGAGTCATGGACTAAAGCTTTACGTTGCCGTACAAATTTCCAGTTTTTGATCTGTACCAGATTTACATGGCAGACACTTAATTAAGTAAGCCTGAAAGTCATGCATGTGAAAGTAGCCTAATGGACAGCAAGGCAATATGACATAGCGAATGTCATGCTCCAACTCTGCTACAGGATGCTTGTACAATAGCTTTATTGAAAGTACTACATTAAGAAGCACATTAAAATGTTTCAAAATACTGCCAACCCAATTAATTAAAGGCTCTAGCAATATCGTGCCACATAGTCCCTCTCTGTCCCATGACCCTACACGTGATAAGTAGATTTTAATACAGTGTACAAATATTCATCATTGTACATTTTCTGGGCATAAATCCAGACTAGACTCCATACAGAATGGTGGCAAGACAAAAGCCCTGGCTACAATCTATACAACAAGCTTCCAACAACAGCTAAACTGGCACACTAAGCATGGGCTGTTCCACACATTTCCCTTTCCTTTAATACTTCATTTACAAAACTACATAAGCAGTAGATATACAGAAATACTGTACACAGATACAGTACAAATGTGTGTCAGTATGCATTAATTTTCCAGTAAGCCATCCATGGACCCAATGTTTACTATATTGTACTTCTTTGCAATATTTCCTACAAATGGTAATTACAAATGCAGTGAAAGTGTCATGTAAGTAAGAAAAACAAATAATAGTAAAAGTGTGTAATTATTGCCACACATCACTATAGTGCAGATATAAGTTCCCCATTATAATACTTTTAAGACCAATTACACTTGTAAACCACTTTCTTATATTTACTGGTCAGCCCTTCTCCTATCACCTTTTTCACTTTTATCTCTTATCACTTTTGAAGACACTGAGGGGCCTTATTAATCAAACAATAAATGGCCCGGTAACCATGCGGAAATGCTAGTTTCCGCATATTTAAGTTGCCGGGCCATTCATCATCAGGGGTCCGAGAGGACCCCCTTGGTATTCAGCAAACTCCGAAAACTGTTTTTGGAGTTTGCTGCCGAGAACAAGCGCCATCTTCAGACGGCGCTTTCTCTCGTAGCCCTGCTCCTTCATATGGGAAGGAGTTCTGGGGATGCGAAGAGGGATCTGAGTGGATCCCTCCACCACCTCCACACTACCTTCCCGGCGGCTTTGCGAATGCGTGACCCAAGGTCACGCATGTGTTAGCCGGGATGAAAGGGAGCAGGTAAGTAATGGAGCTACAGAAGTAGCGGTGATACTAACCACGGGGACAACTGCTTTTCGAAGCAGTTGTCCCCGCACCGGAGACTTGATGAATTGCTCCAGTGTCACGTTTCCCCTGCTGCGAGTTGGATATTAACATCTCATTTGCCGGAGTGGGGGAGTCAAAACTCCCCACTCCGGCGATCCCCACCTGAGCACACAGCGCATCAGCCTAGTGCTGATGCCAGTGGCGTATCTATAATGGGTGCAGTGTGTGCGGGGGTCCAGGGGGGCCCCGCACCGCACACCCTGCACCCATAATATTTTAAACTCACCTGTCCGTGGTCCTGCGTCGGGTGCCAGCGTTGCTCAGAACACCGGAAAATGGCCATTGCAGCCATTTTTCCGACGTTCCGCACATGCGCAGTAGGCTCCGGGCACACTCTAGTGCCAGGAGTCTACTAATGCTCCGGTGGCAGGCCAGCCGCGTCAGTCGGCTGCCGGCCACCATGGAGAGAGGAGGGGGCCCCCCCACGGGGAGTGCACATGGGCCCCCTCCTCTCTTATGACGCCCTGGCTGATGTACTGTGGCTCCCTTCCCAGTCTGCTCCACTAGGCATCCATGAGATCTCGCAAGCATCATGAGATCTTGCGTGCAGCCCGGAGCTGGCAACCACCGCAGTTAGGGACAGTGCTGTGCCTGCTGTGGTGATAGGGGAATGACAGCTGCAGCTGTTGATATCAATAGCTGCAGCTGTTGGAACGGGCAGTGCCACTGAACGTTCATACCCAACCCCACATTAATACATAGGGAGAAGAGATATCAACGCACATAGCGTTCACTGATACATATCAACGCACGTAACGTTCACTGATATACCTCCACACCTTCATACATCTCCCCCTTTGTGGTCTAACAATTAAAACAGTTTTCCATCACTTTTCATTTTTATAATACTGTCAGCAAGGTACATATTAACATAGGTCTGGCAGCCCTGCTCTTCTAAATTCACTAACATTTTATCTATTCCTTGCATTACATGACGTTACATATCTGCACCCCATTATGTATGTTAACTTGTGTTATACAGTATATGTAAGCTGCCCATTTTCCAGGATGAATTTCTACTTGGCAGTTATTATCTGCACATCAACCCCCTTCTTTTTTCAAATGTCTTTATAACCAAAGGGCAAACTGAGTAATGCAAATATAATTCATTATCTATAACAAAATCGTTTACTGCTCTTGTTCCATAAAATGTATTATTTAAAGTTAATCTTCACTTAATGTGTATGGATAGACAAATTTTCTCAGCCTTCAATTCTATTATACAACTGCTCAGAATCAATTCTCTTGTAAATTTTAAATCTGACTGTCGAAGAAAAGCCTTAAGCTGGGTACACATCAGACGATGTGTACCCAGCCAGACGTCTTGGTATGCTTATACATACTTGCCGATGCCAGGTCCGACGGGAGGAGGACGCATTCTGCAGCATGGCATCGTTAGCAACATCCCCCAGTAGCACCGATGGGGGATGTTGCTAACGACCCTCAGGAGTACGCGTACCATGGGTACACACTAGATGATGTACCAGATATGTCACTCTGACCTGCAAGCTTAGAAGACATATCGTCTAGTGTGTACCCAGCTTTACAGTGCCACTTGGCCTCACGTCTTGCCAAATTTCTTAATGATTTGGTTGTTCAGCCAGATTGCTGCCCGTTTGTAGACCCCTCTGAACAAGATACTTAGATCTTAAATGCTCTAATAAATTGATAAACTGGCGGAATAATACAGTAGATCAAAAATTGGGATAAGGTATCATATAGAAGTCACCAATCTTACTCAAGTAAATATGCAATACATAGGAAATTGCTTTGTGGTTGCTTAATGTGATCTAACTTTACCCTTTATTAATATGACTAGTATGGCACCTGTTTGTAGTGCAGACAGATAACCCATCAGCGAAACAAATCTGTGCGTGCACAAACCATGGAGATAACAGACCAAGAAAAAAATAAAACTGATGATTTCTGAACCAAATCAAGGAGCATATATATTAAAGGATTAAGGGCCTGATTCAGAGCCACTCGTAAGCGGCAGCTCTTTCGCTCCGAGCGATGTTTGGCCAACTGTGCATGCGTACGGATCGTTATACGCATGCGCGAACCAGTCAGTGCGGTCGAAATTCATGTGCTCGCAAAATAGCGAATGCCTGCTAATTTGAGTGACAGAATGAGGCGTTTGTGGGTGGTAACAGGGGAAGGTGCTTGAAAACGGGGAGTGGAAATCAGATCGCAGGCGTGCTTAAAGGTCAAAACGGGCGTTTTATGGGTGTGCATAATTGAAACAGCAGGGTCATTGAGCACGTCACTGGGTTATTTTATAGCCAGAACTGCTCGCAAAATTGTGGTAGCAAAAACCGACCACAAGAATAGCGAGCAGTTCATACCCTGTTCGATGTACTCGATTAATCTAATAAATAGCGTACATGACGTAGGATGCGAGCGGCCAGGGGGCATAGTTTCCCAAAAAACGACCGCAAGTTTTGTTCGCTCGTTCGGACCTAGAGGCGTGAACAGACCGCAGACAGCGAACGGTTCATTTGAATAGCCACCCCTATTTTCAGGACGAGCGAGCGATAATTGCGTCCGGCTCTGAATGTGGGCCTAAAAGCCCTATTACTAATAAATACAGATATCTTGGTTTCATGTTTTTCGTATATCAGGCCTGATTCATTACAGATCGCTATTGCGATCGTATCTCCGTAATTGCACGCAGGTCTGCTGCGAAAATATGCTAATGAATGCAATCGCAAAGGTGACGCAAACCGACGCCCATTTACCCTATCTCACATTCGGAATACCTTGCAATCCAGCGAAAACATCAGTACCATCAAGTAACAGCGGAGCCTCACGCACAATTACAGCAGGTCAGACCTAACTCAGAAATTGCTAGCCTTTCTGCACGCAGTGAGCACTCAAGCTGCATATGCCGTCGCAGTGTCTAATTTATGCACGCCCATGTAATGGCGTTCAAACGGTCAGGCACACCTGCGTTTCTCCGACCACCCCATCACCACCTGCAAACATTCACTGCCTGTCAAACACTGTGCGATGGCTCTCTGTGGTCTCCGTGATTGCAGTGCAATTGCAATACCTTTCCGCACGCACACTGCGATGCATGCGCAGTACGCAACAATAGGCCATCTGCGTGTGCTTTAGCAGTTGCGATCCATGCTGAATCAGGCCCATTGTTTCAAAAACTAAAGTGGCCATGCACAATTGGGAAATTAAAGTGGCACTGGAAAAAAAATCTGAAAGTGAACCAACTGTAGGCTGCAGAGTCGGCCCTAGGCATAGGCATTATAAGCAAATGCCTAGGGCAGAATCCAGTGTCATGACATGGAGAGAGCCGCAAATTACCAATATTGCACCGGCCGCAGACCGGCAGCCAACCAGGAACAGCCGCTCCTGATTGGCTTAATCAGGAGCAGCCTCTCATGATTGGTTGCCAGTCTGCAAGTTGTGATTGGCTTGCGGCTGGCGTTATATTGGAAATTCCGAGGCCGCCGGGGCTCTCTCCTCATGTCATGACAGTTACTGGATGACTGCACCGGGCCACAACTGCAATGTTACAGCTGGGCCAAATCATGCAGTCAAACCTCTCGACCAGCCTGCCTGAGACCATGGAGATGGGGACTACTGGTGGGTTAATGACAGTTTATTGGAGATATATATATATATATATATATATATATATATATAACTGGAGAAGTTAGGGATGGTGTGTATATGTATCCCAGATTCCTGTAATATGTATCCTAACCCCCAGGCAGAGTCTGTTTTACAAACAGATCTGAGTGTCGGCTTTAGGTAAAAGCCGGAGAATGGGGCCAGGGGGTTTGGATGTGAGAGAGAAGGGAGGGCTCCATCCACAGGGCCTTTCAGCCTGTGAGCAGGCTAATTAAGGGATACACCTGGAAGTGGCTCAATATAGCTGTGTAAGAGTTTTCATGCAGTGTCTCACACCTGGGGAAGCAGGCATGCAGGCTAGCATGTCCAGAGACACTGTGTGATATTCCTGTGAGTACTGTGCACATGCTGTTATTGATGGTGAGGGCAGTAGGCCCTACCGTTCTGGTAGTGAGGGTACCTAATGTTTAGTTAGTGCCCAGACGGGCTAGGACTTTGTTTATGTTTGGTTATATTTATCTGGCACAATAAAGACTGACGCCGACCAGTTTGTACGAGAACCCCAGACCTGTGTCCTATTTCTACGGCTGCTGTGTGTATAAAGAGGGAGTCCATCTACCCTATATCTGTATCGTGTATATTGATAGATAAATAGATATACAGATCCATATATATATATATATATATATATAAATATATATAATATGGATCTATATATCTATCTGTATATCTGTGTGTATATTTATATACTGATTATATATATATATATAAACAGAAGATTACAGCGCCGATCCCTCTAAATCATTTTTTTCCCCTCAATGTGTGTCTTCTAACTCATACGTGTGTATTCTTTGACCAAACTAAAATGTGAACAGTTAACATGCACCCCCCAACAATATGGGTGTCAGCTCAACCAGAAGAAAAATTTATCAGTGGTGATCTGTTACATACACAAAAGATAATAAAGATAAAAGATAATAAGTACAGGATCTGGAATAGAGCGCCTTACGTGCTTAAATAACTATATATATATATACAGTCAGGTCCATAAATATTGGGACATTGACAGAATTTTCTGATTTTGGTCTCTATTCACCACCACAATGGTTTTGAAATGAAACAACAAGATGTGCTTTAACTGCAGACTTTCAGATTTAATTTGAGGGTAATTACATCCAAATCGGGTGAACGGTGTAGGAATTACAATGGTTTCAATATGTGCCTCCCACTTTTTAAGGGGCCAAAAGTAATGAGACTATCAACTAAAAAGCTATTTCATGGACAGGTGTGGGCCATTCCCTCATTATTTCATTATCAATTAAGCAGGTAAAAGGTCTGGAGTTGATTCTAGGTGTGACATTTGCATTTGGAATCAGTTGATGTCGACTTTCAATATGAGACCTAAAGAGCTGTCACTATCAGTGAAGCAAGTCATCATTAGGCTGAAAAATCAAAACAAACCCATCAGAAAGATAGCAAAAACATTAGGTGTGGCCAAATCAACTGTTTGGAACATTCTTAAAAAGAAAGAATGCACCGGAGAGCTCAGCAACACCAAAAGACCCGGAAGACCACGGAAAACAACTGTGGTGGATGACAGAAGAATTATTTCCCTGGTGAAGAAAAACCCCTTCACAACAGTTGGCCAAATCAAGAACACTCTCCAGGAGGTAGATGTATATGTGTCAAAGTCAACAATCAAGAGAAGACTTCACAAGAGTGAATATAGAGGGTTCACCACAAGATGCAAACCATTGGTGAGCCACAAAAACAGGAAGACCAGATTAGAGTTTGCCAAACAAAATCTAAAAAAGCCATTACAGTTCTGGAACAACATCCTATGGACAGATGAGACAAAGATCAACTTGTACCAGAGTGATGGGAAGAGAAGAGTACGGAGAAGGAAAGGAACTGCTCATGATCCAAAACATACCACCTCATCAGTGAAGCATTGTGGTGGTAGTGTCATGGCGTGGGCATGTATGGCTGCCAATGGAACTGGTTCCCTTGTATTTATTGATGATGTGGCTGCTGACAAAAGCAGCAGAATGAATTCTGAAGTGTTTCGGGCAATATTATTTGCTCATATTCAGCGAAATGCTTCAGAACTCATTGGACGGCGCTTCACAGTGCAGATGGACAATGACCCGAAGCATACTGCAAAAGCAACCAAAAAGTTTTTTAAGGCTAACAAGTGGAATGTTATGCAATGGCCAAGTCAATCCCCTGACCTGAATCCAATTGAGCATGCATTTCACTTGATGAAGACAAAACTGAAGGGAAAATGCCCCAAGAACAAGCAGGAACTGAAGACATTTGCAGTAGAGGCCTGGCAGAGCATCACCAGG
The DNA here is from genome assembly GCA_031769625.1 of Taudactylus pleione. Classification (NCBI taxonomy): domain Eukaryota; kingdom Metazoa; phylum Chordata; class Amphibia; order Anura; family Myobatrachidae; genus Taudactylus; species Taudactylus pleione. Next base: position 1,336,036 of record JAUIMM010000017.1, on the reverse strand, counting down.
GATGAAACCCAGCGTCTGGTGATGTCTATGCGTTCCAGACTTCAGGCTGTGATTGCCTGCAAAGGATTTGCAACAAAGTATTAAAAAGTGAAAGTTAGATTTAGGATTGTTTAGTTTGTCCCATTACTTTTGGCCCCTTAAAAAGTGGGAGGCACATATAGAAACGGTTGTAATTCCTACACCGTTCACCTGATTTGGATGTAACTACCCTCAAATTAAATCTGAAAGTCTGCAGTTAAATCACATCTTGTTTGTTTCATTTCAAAGCCATTGTGGTGGTGAATAGAGCACAAAATATGAAAATTCTGTCAATGTCCCAATATTTATGGACCTGACTGTATATATATATATATATATATATATATATATATATAAAAATTATATAATTTAAAGTGCTGGGTGAACTGCGCACCTAAAGTGCTAAGTGCAAATAATATTTCATTAATAAAAATCTCCAAATAAATGACACCATTAAATGGCAACAAGATTTCATAAACATGTGCAAAAGTGCGTAAGTAATTTAAAGTGCAAACAATTCATTTAAAAAGTATAAATTAATTTTAATCACAAACAACAATTATATCCTTCCACATAAAGAATAAAATACATAAAAAACACACAAACAATATATATATAGAAAATTGCTATAAAATTATCAGAATATATATATATATATATATATATATATATATATATGGTAATTTAAGCACGCAAGTCGCTCTATTCCAGAACCTGTACACACACACATGTATATATTATATATATATATATATATATATATACAAACACACATATATATATCTGATCTGTGTGGCGTTATAGTGGAGATCATTTGACTGAAAATACTAATGCTAGATAGCACATAGCATGTGTTATCTAGCAGGGCCTATCCACTACACGACTTTATGCATCGTACACAAAGCCGTGTAATGGATAGCCGCCAAGGACCAGCGATGCGCGTGCACACTGGGTCCTTTCCGACCAAGACTGTCTACTGAACATGTCCGTCAACCTGACGACGATCGTCAGGTTCGACATGTTCAGAGATAGAAGGTCGGATGACTTTCAGTGAACGTCGTTCAGTGCAGGCACCGCACCTCGGCGACCTGAAGGTCTGAACGCTAGACGTTCAGACTTTCAAGTTGCCTAATGGATAGGCACCTTAACAGTATTACATAGATGTATTTACATATATCTCATATTGACAGCACAGATTTCAACAGAATAGTGTTCCTTTTTGATGTTTTTTTGCTCATTGTTTTCTTTCCTTTATTCATTTTGTTTACACGTACCAAGGGGTTACCTAGCAATGGGGAGCACATTGCTGACGTCACTTTCCCGCAACGTCCACATAGTTTCGAGGACGGGCAGCGGCGTGCAGCAATCATGGCGAGATAGCATATAGGCAAGTGATTTGTATTGTAATGTTTATGATGCTGTTTCCTGACGAAGGCGCAATAAAGCACTGAAATGTTGAAGTAATACCAACGCTACTGTGAATATTTATTGTCTAACCGGAGTGCCGCCGATTCCATCCACATTACTGTATATATTATTACAACCGCTGAGTTGTTATCACGGAGGGCACCTGGGCAGGTAATCCTTGGGAACCATTTGAGTGCCTGGAGTCTGTGTGCAATTAATATATATATATATATATATATACATATATATATATATATATATGTATGTATAAAATTTATATTTGATTATCCTTATATCCCACTGTCCACTTCTTAGATATGTGAATATGTAGAAGGCCAAAAATTGGGTGGACCACACATGGCTGATTGATCAACCATGGCGACTGGATTAGTGTCATAAGGAAGAGGAGGCTGTTAAGGGATCAGGCTGGTTATCATTATCAGTGGACACATTATTATTATTATAGTTGATGTTATTTTGGGTTGCCATCTCCTGAAGGGTGTTTACCAACAGACAAAGACTACCTACCTATCAGCTCAGGCATAGACACTTCCTGAGGAACAGAGTTCCAAATAGGTGGGAGCCCCTGTTCCAACATCTGAAGCTCTTATCTCTCCACATCATCTATTGTAGATGAAAAAAAATGTCATCGGGGACATCTAGGCCTAGCAACAGATGGGGATGGTCATTATCAAGACCTGGTCCCCCTAATGGGTGTGATCTGGGAGGTACTGGTTGGCATGCAGGCAGCGGTATAACAAAGGCCTCCATGTTGTCTGTGCTTACTATTCCATATTTCAGTTTGCGATTCAGGTAGGAATAAAGTCGGCTACACAACACAGTGACAGAATCACTGGGATGTCTTAGTGGATTCAGGCCAAATACGATCCATGAATTCCCACACAGATTCCGGACAGATTAATTCTTTGCTTGTGATAATCTTTGGTAATTTCTGGCAAAGGTGGGTGTTATAGCCAGACACTTTGACGGCTGTAACTTTGAATTGCTTTATAGAAAACATGTGAAAGAAACCTTTCCACACTGCAGAACATGATGGAGAAATCCCTTGAAGTTCAGCACCTAGAGCATCTTTTTTCATGTTCTCTGAGGCCTCTCCTGACTTTTGTTTCCGTTTTTGAATAGAACAGTATTAGAATTTAGGATGTCTACTCTATATAGGTTTGTAAATAAATATAGGCTTTAGTTTTTTAGAACATATAACTTTATAAGCTGTTAGGATAACATTTCTGCTATGTTTGAGATTAAAAAAAAACTTTTTGTAACCCAATAACTTAAAAAAAAAGTTTTCATTGCAATATTCATGCAGCCCTTTGACAGACAGCAGCACAGAACTCCTGCGCAACTACATCGATGACAGGTGTGGCTAATATGCACACAATAAAAATTGTTTACTTATTATTTTGGGCAGTAGCCCCTCGACAAACAGGAGCACAGCACCCCTGCGCATCTATGCTGATGACAGTAACAGCCAGGTGTGGCTGATGCGCACACAATAAAATTTGTTGTTTTTTATTTTGGGCAGCAGCCCCTCGACAGACAAGAGCACAGCACTCCTGCGCACCTACGCAGATGACAGTGACAGCCAGGTGTGGCTGACACGCACACAAAAAAAATGTACAAAAAAAAGACAATATATTTTTATTTTTTTATGCTCCAGAATTTGGGCCTAGAGCAGCGATTGATCATGACTGGAGTGGGGCAGCACTAGGTTGCAACTTGCGTTGCTGGCTGGATCTTGTGCGGTTAAGCCTAACACGCACACACACAGACAGTTAAAGATAAAAACAAAGACAATTTATTTTTATTTTTTTTATGCTACAGAACTTGGGCCCAGAGTAGCAATTGATCATCACTGAAGTCAGGCAGCACTAGGTTGCAACTTGCGTTGCTGGCTGGATACACGCACACACAGAGACAGTTAAAGTTAAAGATAAAAATAAAGACAATTTATTTTTATTTTTTTTATGCTACAGAACTTGGGCCCAGAGTAGCAATTGATCATGACTGGAGGCGGGCAGCACTAGGTTGCAACTTGCGCTGCTGGCTGGATCTTGTGCGGTTAAGCCTAACATGCACACACAGAAAAATATTACACTAAAAGACACTTTTTTTTTATACTATATATATATATATATATATATATATATATATAATTTTTTTTTTTTTTTTGGGAGTCCAGATCTTGGGCCCAGATGGATGTAGCACCAGCCCAGATGTATTCTGCACCAGTCCAGATGTACACAGCAGACAGCAGAGCACCAGCCCAGAATGGATGAGCACTCAGCAGCACCAGCCCGGAATGGATCAGCAGTGCACCAGCCCAGGACACAGGACAGCACCACTCTCCGAGCCCTACACTACCTACCCTCCCTGTTCAGTCTCCACAGCCAGAGTGAAATGGCGTCCGCCATGTGGTCCTTATATACTATATTGATCATAGAGACGTAAGCTTGCGAACCGCAAGATTTCCGACTCTATGGTTTTGCCTCGGATTCGAGATCCGAGTCAGGTGGGAAACTCCGAGCCTGCTTGGATCCGACTCGGGAGCCCTAAAACCTAACCCTCCCCCCCACGGCTGTCCGCGCCCAGCGCACGGCTTACCTTTGTTCGGTATAACGGGCGTCGTTCTCCCGGCGTAGGTCTAATGACAGGCATCTGGTTTTCGACGCCTGTTATTAGTACTTTGCCGTGATTAGACAGTCTGGAAGCCGGCGGTCGGTATTTAGACCGTCGGCTTCCTGACTACATCCCAGTGAACAATATATAAGCCCACATGTTCAGGCAGTCGAGAAATCCCAGTGTCATGAACAGTTTGATGTCTTATGCACACAAGTCCGCATATACTGTATTTAGCTCATAGCATATGAGTATACAGATACTGTAGGTGTTTAGGGATGGATCATACATCATTAAGGATATTAATCTTGTCTCTCTCATAATATTTATTTGTTTTTATTCCATTTCTATTCTTTATATATTAGTTATATATTGTATTTATTTTATCTTGTCAAATCTTTTTCTGCGCCATAATATGGAACTTAAAATAAAATAAAACAAAGTGTATTGAATTAATGTGAATAACTTTATAAAAAATGGAGATATGGCTGTAAATTGTAATAACAAAAGGACATGTGTTTAAAACGTTTAATAAATAATTAGTAAAGAAATAAACTATTTTACCCTAAATGGGTGTAGTTAGTTATATTATATATAAGAACACATTAAACTAAGTATATTATATGTGGTTTGAAATTTCTGTATAGAAATTCTCTATGTAATCTTGAGTATTATTGTTTTTAGAAGGCTTCTTTAAACCAGTGTTTCTTTAGATTTTACTTTGTGGTGATTGAGGCAACCAATTAAATTAAATTAAATTAATTCCAACTGAGGGAGATCAAAATATATAGTGGTTTAGTAGCCATTCATGTACACTTACCTCTCCGACGTCTTCCTGCGCTGTTCGACCCCTCCGCGATCCCTGTACGCAGTGAGAAGTCAGACATATCGGGAGCCCGATATGTATGCTCCTCCCTACGCATGCCCTGGTTTCCGAGTGCAGCAGGTCAGGTCAGACCTACTGCAATGGATGCTGGGTGACTGGCAGACAGCAAGGAAATATGCTACTTCCCTTATCTGTTCGGCTTGCGGTATAGACTACACCATCCTCAGATGGCGAATGTGTACCACAGGAGAGGAACGGAAAGCTGAGCTTTCCATTCCTTCATGAATCGCACTCACCGTACAATAGTATGGTGATACGATGCAGGCATGGAACGAGGGTGCCGCTGGAGAAGTAATAACCTTCTCCACTGTAAACTTGCTCCATGAATAGCATGAAGCAGAGAAGAGCCCTGATTTCAGCGAAACAGGCTCTTCTCTGCTTCATGGATAGACCCGTGTGCCGTAATATTCCACATGTAGGGAGACCAGCAGCCACAAGTGCAAGTGGCTATTATACAGGAACCGTGGGCTGCAATCCCCAATTACGCGCCTAAGCCAAGGAAGTGTGTGCTGTGATCTCCACATACACAGGGAGACTAACAACCATGAGTACATGGTACTGCTACAAACAGCTACAAGTTTGATTTTACACCTGTACCAATCTCCTAGCATGCTGCAAGCATCAGTGGGTGATCTAATAATTACGGAGCGGGCCGGTGAGCATAAGTTATCAGTTTCCCATTAATTGACTGAACTAAGCAATTGCATTTACTAAGAGAAACTTAGGACAGTGATTTTACAATTAATTTGCAATTATATCAATTAGATCAGCTATATATACTAGATAATTTTTATCAAGTGGAATACTACGATTGTTTCAATACTTATGTGTGCAATATTTATGTAATATGTTTGTGCCTTATTAAATATTGTTATGGTTAAGAGAAGCCTATTATTAATCAATCAAGCATATATAATCATACTTACAATTAGCGCAGTTCCTGCTTTGTGTAATTAATTTTTCAAACATCAAACTCACCTGAAAAGTTCCTAATATCCCTTTTACACCAGAGCAAAAACCTGGGTTATTTGCTGGGTCTACCTGGGGTGCAGCTCAGTGTAAAAGGGTCCCTGAAAAATAACCCGGATCAAGTGACCCGGCAGTCCAACCCAGGTGGCTACCAGGGTCTGACCCAGGATGGATCTGGGTAATGGTGCAATGTAACGGTGCAACCCAGGTTATCCGACCTGGGTCATGCCTAAAATGAGCTGATTGGTGGTTGTGGAGCAGTCACCTCCCACTTTTTATGATCTCACAAGTTTAGCAGGGCAGACTCAGGTTCAGTGTGAACGGGGCTGACCTGAGAATAACCCAGATTGATGGTGCTGTGTAAATGATGCCGGTACTTCCGTATCTTTGCGGCCTACGTAAGTAGCGTAACCAGGAAATACTATTCGGCCCCTTGCGGGTTCGCTGCACTCGCCAAGCTGCGGGCACAGTGGCTCGCTTCGCTCGCCACATGGATTTACTCCCCCTCCATGCCCACTTGGATGGTAGGGAATGATGTTGGAGGGGCAATAAATCCATGTGGCGAGCGAAGCGAGCCCGCAAGGGGCCGAATGGTATTTCCTCAAGTTTATGCTACTTACATATCTTCACTGAATAGTGAAGATACGTAAGTAGCGTAACCAGGTGGCTGCAAAGATACAGAAGTACCATGATGTCTAACCTGGGTTGGAACCAGCGGCGGGCTGGGCCGGGGGGCAGGGTGCCATGTGCCCCCCGGGCCGCAGCGTCATGCGGGCTGCGGTGCAGACTGTGTCACTGGGACACAGACTGCACCGCGTGTGTAGCGCTGACCGGACGGAGTTCGGTCAGCGCTACACAGCACAAACACACAGCCGCCGGCTCCGGCAGCTGTGTGTTTGCTTTAGCAGCTGATGAGAGTCAGCCAGACTCTCATCGGCTGCTGCTCCCACTGCCAGAGCCGGACATCTTCCGGCTCCCGCAGTGGGTAATGGGAGTGATGCGTCACTCCCATGACGCGTCACTCCCATAATGCAAAGCGGCGGACGGAGGAGCTCATCTCGGCGGTGGGAGCAGGAGCGGGTGTCAGGTAAGTGTTTTTTTTTATTATGTCTCTACTGGGGGGGGAATACTACTGGGGGCACTACAGGGGGGAGATACTACTGGGGGCACTACAGGGGGGGGATACTACTGGGGGCACTACAGGGGGGGGATACTACTGGGGGCACTACAAGGGGGGGACTCCTGGGGGCACTAAAGGGGGGGAATACTACTGGGGGCACTACAAGGGGGGGAATACTACTGGGGGCACTACAAGGGTGGGGAATACTACTACTGGGGGCACTACAAGGGGAGGGGACTACTACTACTGGGGGCACTACAAGGGGGGAGACTACTACTGGGGGCACTACAAGGGCAGGACTACTACTACTGGGGGCACTACAAGGGGGGACTACTACTGGGGGCACTACAAGGGGGGTACTACTACTGGGGGGGACTACTACTAGGGGCACTACAAGGGGGGGGACTACTACTAGGGACATTGCATAGGGGGGAGGGGACTACTACTAGGGGCACTACATAGGGGGTGAGAACTTTATATAGAGCCCCCAGCTCTATATAAAGGGCACTGCATCGAGGGGTGCCCTTTATATAGAACTGGGGGCTCTATATAAAGGGCAAGAGTGGAGGTACTGCATAGGGGGAAGACTACAACTGGGGCCACTATTTAAGGGGCACTGCATAAGGGTTACCACTACTGGGGGCACTATATAAGGGGCTTACTACTGGGGGCACAAGGGGCACTGCATAGGGGGGATCACTACTGGGGGCACTACTCGAGGCCTGCATAAGGGTGTCCTCCTGTGGCACAGGGTGGCACTGCATATGGGCACTACGACAGGGGGCTGCCCCTAATCTTTATTTTTACCTTACATTAATCCCATATGGACCCGCCTCCTCCCTAGAACACTTGAGGGGGGAAGGGGGGGGTGCCGTAGCACGCACGTTCTTTCGGGCATCCTGGCTGCACGCTACTCCTCTGCCAGAGCCGTCTGCATGCATTTGCCCCCCAAGCTAAAAGTTGCCAGCCAGCCCCTGGTTGGAACCATGTCTGAAAACCCAGGTCGGACCCGGGTTTTTGGTGGAAAAGAGGTATTATACTTTGTAGTAAACAACAAAATATCACGGTGGAAAATCACGCAGAGAAATAAACTTAGATTTTATTATATACAAAAGGTGTCTGCACAATTGCCAGTATACAGGAAGAGGACTCTGGTGTATTTGTTAGTCTACACTCCCTGTGAAATTGCATCATTATTGCTACAACCCCTGTGGCACAATTCAGTAAATCACTTCATTACTATGCTCGGAAGCAGGGCTAATATGATGGGATTCTTGATGCCACCCTCCTCAACTCTCTTCCCTGGATCTCCTGGATATCATTTTGTAAAAGTAGTTAAGTATGACAAGGAGGCAGACCTGGCACCATAGTGTACAATAGCATTGCTGAGATCAGGACAGATTTTAGGCAAGATCAGTATCCAACAGATCGTGTTGGAATCCAAGCAGAGTCACATCAGAAAAGCAAATAACTGCAACTATCACCAGCATGAGAGGAAGGAAAGCCTGCATTATAATATTTAAGCAGGGAGTCAAATCAGAAGGAGCTGCTGGGCCAAACCATCAGTAACTAGTTGCAGTGCGATCATGTGATTATAATTTATAATTGCCTGTTTGGTTTTGCAACCCAGTAGCAGAAGGCCGTGCATTTCTGCAATTATTCCTTGTGAGATAATCCTGCAAATATCCATTCATTTTTAATTGGAGGGAGTAACATCAGCAATTTTCTTACAGTTATCCACTATCAACAGCTGCTGGCACTGCTTTGGCCCAGCAGTTTATAGAAATAAACTGTATCAATAATGGTCTGACACACAAAGCCTATTCATGCTGTTAAATAGCAATTTATACCTGTGCTATTTTTATGAATGTGGAATCCCCCAAATCTCCAGAGAGATTGCTCGATATTTCCAGTAATGGTTGGGGCAGCAGAAAATTGCTGCAGGGGAAATGTTTTTCTACAATAACTCAGGAAAATAAATGTTCCATTGTGGAAAATTGCAACTTAAATATTGCCGATGCGACTCATTTCTTACTGTTCAACTAATGGAATAATTGTCCAAATGATGAAAACGCCAATGCATTGCTAACTAATACCCCTCTTACACCGGAGCTAAAACCCGGGTTTTTGAAGGGTTAACCCGGGCAGCTCCCTGGTGTAAAAGGGCAGAGGGTTGGATCGCCGGGTCAAGTGACCCGGCAATCCAACCCAGGTAACTAGCAGGGTTTAACACGGGCGTAGCCCGTGAAACCCTGCTATGGGAACAGCGCACTCCGGGTCACGAAGACCTGGAGTGCGCTGCTAGCCGGCCGATTGGTCCGGCTTCAGTGGCGCTTGGAGATGACGTCATCTCCAAGCGTCCACTTTCACTCTGCAAAAGCCGGGTCTATGCAGACCCGACTGCGGTGTGAGCGGAGCTGACTCGGGAATATCCCGAGTCAGCGCCGGCAAAATTCCGGGTCTGATCTGGATAGGAACTTTGTTCCAACTCCGGGTCAGACCCGGAATTTAGGTGGAAAAGGGGTATTTCAGCATCTGTTTTTGGAGCATGTCTGACACTTTAGATATATCTAATTAAATATTATTTATTTTTCCCCCCCTTTTTTTTTGTTTTATTATACCCCTTTTTCTGTATTATCATATACTTGCAAAATCAATAATAAAAAAAAAAGTGTGTACCGGCAATTGAGCGCTCCTGCGACTCGTTTAGGATTTCTTCTGGTTGGCTGGGATGCACTGTCAATCAGAAGATATCGCGTACAATGCCATGCTGCTAAACACAACATGTCATTGTACATCGTGCCGTTGTATCACTGCATCGTGCAGTGTGTACATACAATGTAATATGTCAGCCTGTTGGCAGGTGGATCGGCCAGGAACAGATCGTTCTGATGTGCGCTAAGCCTAATGGTGCATACATACGGTCAGATTTTTCCTTCAGATCTGAACGATAACGATTTAAAAATCGTTCAGTCGTTCATATCTGAAGGAAAATCTGACATATCTGACATGCCTGAACGATGGACGATGAACAATGCGCGTTCCCGTTTGTCAGATAACGATATCTGACATCTGATGTGTTTGCAGTCAGACTTGGACGATTCCATTCATTTTAATGCAGTCAAAAATCGTTCAATCATTCAAAACTTTGGTAAAATCGTTCAAATCGTTCATCTGACAAATCTGACCGTGTGTATGCTCCATAAAAGCTGCATAAACACACAACAATTTAGTTAATGAACGATTTTCTCCCTTGAAAAAATTAAAATCATTTACTAAAGTTGTTCATTTACTATGTTAATTTAAATGTAATGAACGATTTTTTAGAACTACAAACAATTTTTGCATATTCCCTTACTGAAAATCGTTGAGTTGACAAGTCTGACTGAACTACAAACTACAAACGTGAACGTGCATGAACGAAAGTCGTTCATCGTTTGGCTCAGAAAGTGAACGATTTTTACAAACGATTATTGTTTAACGATAATCATTCAAAAAATCGTTGTGTGTGTATGCAGCTTTCGAAACATGGAATTATTACCTGTTAATAAGGATTATTTGACACCTCCATTGCAGCAGACACCTATGGTTTAAACACCTCCTGCCCTTTCCACTTTCTAATCAGAGAGCTGCACGAGAAAAGTGGAGAGAGAGAGAGAGAGAGAGAGAGAGAGAGAGAGAGAGAGAGAGAGAGAGAGAGAGAGAGAGAGATATATATATATATATATATCAGGAGGATACTGTGAGGAACTGACCTTTCACCCAGTTCTTCTGCAGAGACGCTATCTGCAGTTGGTTTCTTCCCCTGGCCGACACTGCAGGGCAATGAGTAATGGTTATGGCCAGGACCCGCATGGCTGACTGTAGGTGGTCTGGGAACATGTGCGCCGGGGACGATCACTAGAGTGTGACGTCAGGGCCCCCGGCAACTGTAGTGTCAGAGAGAGGAGAAGGTAAGCGGAGGGGAGGAGCAAAGAGGGTAGGAGACACGAGGGGTGGGATGGAAAGGGTGTCGGACCGCCTCCTCATTTGTTAAAGCCCACGGCATGTACTATAATGAGTCAGTCTGATAGTACTGTTGTAAATGCCGCTGCTGGCACCCTCAGTACCGCGGGCCCCGGTGCAATACACCGGCTGCACCGCTGGATGTTCCGCCAATGAGCCTGTGATGGACCCTGCATCACTGCAGCAGCAGTTACAGCAAAGGTTGTCGATGGGTCCCTCTGGTGCCCCATGAATCTCGGGGCCCGGTATGGCTGTGTCCCTAGTCTCCCTCTGTCGCCGGACCTGAATAAAGGTAAAAACTAAAAGGATAAACATTGCAGCAAAGACATGCATGCCAACAGTCCCGATTGTTAGGACAACTTCCAACAGCCATAATGTATATGTCCTTGTATTAAATAGGGATAGAATGGGCAGATTGGTGTCTATTATCCACAGATCAGTGTTGTGGCTTATTTTGTTCCGATATTACAATCAGGAATGATTGGTGGTATGATATAGTATAGCAAATTATGGTATAACAAAAAGGCAATATAGGGCCAGAGTTGTACAGTATTCCAATGTTTACTCGCAGTGTGTTTGACAGGGAGCATTTGGCGGAGGTAACGGAGTGGCGGCAAGGAACGCATGCTTGTTGCGACCATTTCTAGGTTGTGTCACATCCTGGGTGAGATGCATCATCCCACCACTCATCCATACCTCCCAACATTTCCAAATGGAAAAGAGGGACAGGGCGCGTGGCTTCAGGAAAAGGGGACGGAGCCACTGAAAATGGGGCAGAGCCTCGTGGCTTCCCCCGTCCGTCACTTTGGGGACGTGCCCAGCACTCTCCGAGATGCTGGGCAGCCCCCAGGCTCTCCGTACAGAAGAGAACAGATGCCGTGCGCATGCTGTTCTCCTCCTGCACACCCGCTGCTCTGCTATGCAGAGCAGCGGTATGTACTCTCCCAACTTCCCCCCCACCGCGGGACACTGCAGCCCGCGAGCGGGACAGTCCCAGAAAATCGGATCATCGCATGCAAGCCGGTGTTAATAACTCCACTATGCATGAAGATTTGCAAGTAAAATCGCAAAGGACAGCTCTCCCGATAAGAGCTGTCCTTTTCAACAGAAGGATTTTGGGTTTAAGGCCCAGAAGTCTCTCTGCGCATGCATCATATGAAGCGCGCACCGCGGGTGGTGCTGGAAGGGATCCGATTGCGATAAGAAGTCGATAGGCCTCCTGGGTCCAAGCTGCGGAAAGCTTTGCTTTCCAAAGCTTATTGCATGTGGCAAATGTGGGCAAACCCCTGAAAACTGCATTTTCGCGGGTTTGACCAAATAATTGATGACAGTGCATCCCGCCCCCTGTGTCTGCAATCTCATATGCAACAAATAAGGCTCCAGCGTTTCAGTTCCCACTGCCATTCTGTGGAACCATAGGCTCACTCAGGACTGCGATAATAGAATGTTTTGCAACTGATGCTGCATCTTTATTTGTAGATGTTGCAACATTTTACGCAGATGCTTGGATTTGCAAAGCCACAGGTGGGCAGTACATCTCCCGGCAGCTGCGTACACCCCACAGCACCGGTAGCATTAGCGTACAACCTGAATCAGGCCTGTAGATTGTAAGCTCTATTGGGGAAGGGACTGAATGACCAAATATTCTATGTAAAGTGCTGCGGAATATGCATGTGCAATATAAATAATTGAGATATATATATATATTTACAAAATGTGTACTGCATCTTTAGCATTTACTGCTAAAACTCTTATCCCATATCTATTGTTATAAACCAGGGGCATATAATACCGATCAGAGTATATTTATGAGAGCAAGGGTTAAAATTGTAAGGTGTGTTCCCCTTTTATGGCCTGATTTGTGTAGTGCTATCACTATTAAGGGCTCAGTTTATAATAGTGATTCCTAGTTGACAGAGGTCTCTTGCCTCTTTGGAAGTTACTGTGCATGCTGTTTTACAGTGGTTTATAAATTTACCTTTTATTGCTTTTTGTTCTTTTCCTTTCTCTCACTAAGGGGCCTATTTATTAATTAATATATGCGAGATAACCCCAGAAAACATCAGTTTTCAGGGGTTACTTCGACTATAAGTATCCCTGACATATATGTATACTAGACTGCAGCCACCGTACAGTAGGTTTGTTTGGGGGTTGTTTTTTGCATTCTATAGCTTGACCCCAGTAGCTAACACCATCTGAAGATGGCACTAGCCATTGTAGCCTATGGGCTACTTACCGCAAGTTACCAGGATCCCTCCCTGGCATTCTACTCTTGCGTGGTCAGCAGACCGTACATGAGTAGTAGTGCGCATGGCTCCCGAAAAGTGATCACTAATGTGATTCCTTCACCGCAGGGACGGGGCTTCATCTAGAGACCCATTCCCTGCAGGAGTTTCTTCATACATCTCGGCGTATAATTTCTTATTGCCGTGAATAGCGGAAATAAGATAATTATTGAGTCTAATACCGATAAATAATAAATATGTCCATTATTCTTATCTCTCTTTCTTACAGTTTTTCCTTTCTGCCTTGTTTCTATCCTGCTGGTCCTTTTCTCTGTCTTTTTCTGTGAATCGTCCCTCCTTTTTCATTCTTTTCTCCTTATCCATGTCATATCATGTTCTGACCGAGGCTGCACATAATGATGAGCTCATCCAAGGGAGTTTAGGAGGGATACAGTTAATATGGTTAAGTAATATAGGGACCCAGCATATTCTGGGTCACCTTAGTCTGTCCGCTGCTTTGCCCCATCCTATCCTGCCCTGCCATATCTCTCTCTTCCATTGGCTGCATACTATTAATTTTCCATTCCTGGCGGGTCCTCTTCTTCTCTGGCTAGGTGCTGTCCCATCGCTTTAGAAGTGGGAGCTGCTGAATGGATGGTGCATGATCTGGCTGCACTGCATATTCATGTAAGAGACGGGACAGACTTTACCACATTATTATATGATGATTACCGGTATGTTGATTCTCACACTTCTAGTGCAGAATAGCCCAAAACCCCATTCATTCTTTGGGACGCAGCTATATCTAGTGGTTCAAGCTTTTGCAGACAAAATAGATTCTTCTCACCTTGTGGTGTATGTATCAAGAAGTGAATAGCGTGGAGAAGTGGACCAGGGGAGAAGTTGCCCATAGCAACCAATGAGCTTTGAAGTAGCATTTATTAAATACAGTCTATAAAATAATAGGTTGGAGCTGATTGGTTGCTACGGGCAACTTCTCCACTGATCCACTTCTGCACGCTTTTCACTGCTTGATACATAAACCCCTGTGTAATATAACAGTTCTTAAACCTATTAGTGCCACCTGGGGTTGCATATCCACAGTGCTGTCCAGGTAAAGACAGATTAGCTCTTTTAGATGTTATGCCAGGAGGACAGCCTTACAAGTACTTTGCCCTCTGGAAGAAATTCAAACAATGGGGTTTTACAAAGGAGCTAAAAAGGACAGGCTTTGTGGAGCACACTTATAGTCAAATATGAAGTGACTGGATTTTAGTAAAATATAACTTTTAATATTTTACCCATAAAATGTACAAAGAACAAAAATAAGGTCTATGAATGTGACCTGTTCTTTAATAAACAAAGTAGTATATATTTTTGATATACAATATTTCAACAAAATACATACTATATATATATATATATATATATATATATATATATATATATATATACAGTATATGGATTATAAGAGTATAATTTCAAATCAACACGAAATGTAGAATGCGTTCTATTGATTTCCACTAAAAGCTCATGTGAAATTATATATAAAGACTCAGTTTTATTATTACTTTAGCAAATTGCTCTGAGAATGCTTCTAGCACAGTGTCATGTACATAAATTGCAGAAGCCGGATGAAGAGATGCAGCTGATCCCTCTGTGGCAAAATGCTGCGATTGGTGGGGCCTTGGGGAGGGCTTAAAATGAAGCAAATCGTTGTTTTATCCCTGCCCTCTACCTATGAATCTGCGTTCCTGGTAATTATCTCTTCATCCTGCATACTTCAGTAGGACAGTAGGAAGTGGGTGGGATGCGGGAGATCCACCCACTCTTCCGGGGGTGCGAAAAACCTTCTGCACCGCCCGGGTGAGTAGGTACGTATATATATATTAGAGATGAGCTGGTCTGGTTCTCCGGGAATCAGACCCACCCGAATTTCGGGATCCGAGGGGATCAGAGACACAGCTCGGATCTCCCTGCCTGCCCCAGATCCCTAATCGAGGCAAAACCTTGCGATCCTGCTGTCAGATCGCGAGGTTTTGCATCGAGCGGGCACTGCTGCCCCATGTACTGAGGACACCGCCAAGTTTTGCATCGAGCGGGCTTTATGCTTATTGGCTGAGAGAGACGTCTGTCACGTCTCTCAGCCAATCAGTGTTAAGCCCATTGAATATGGGCACAAGAAGTTAGGAAGATGCCGCCCATCCCCCTTGCCTGACACCGCCCCCCACTGGCAACATCCACTGCTGCCGACACCCCCCACTGCCGACACTGCTGGCACCCTGCATTGAGGACACCACTGGCACCCATGCACTGCCAACACCATCAGGACCCCCACACTGAGGACACCGCTGGCACCCCCGCTCTCCGCTGACACTGCCGGCTCCCTGCACTGAGGACACTGCCAGCACCACTGCACTGCTGCCCCACGTGATGACACCGTCAGCGACCCCACACTGCTGACACTGCCGGCTCTCCCACACTGAGGACACCACCGGCACCCCTACACTGCTGACACTGTCAGCACACGTGCACTGAGGACACTGCCAGCAACCCAGCACTGCTGCCCCATGTACTGAGGACACCGCCAAGTTTTGCATCGAGCGGGCTCAATGCTCATTGTCTGAGAGAGACGTCTGTCACGGCTCTCAGCCAATCAGCATTAAGCCCATTGAATATGGGCACAAGAAGTTAGGAAGATGCCGCCCATCCCCTTTGCCTGACACCGCCCCCCACTGGCAGCATCCCCCACTGCCGGCACCCCACGCTGCCACCAAGACCCATGCCCTGCCGACACCATCATGACCCCCACACTGAGGACACCGCTGGCACCCCCGCTCTCCGCCAACAGTACCGGCACCCTGCACTGAGGACACTGCCAGCACCCCTGCACTGCTGCCCCAAGTGAAGACACCATCAGCGACCCCACACTGCTGACACTGCCGGCTCTCCAACACTGAGGACACCACTGGCACGCCTGCACTGCCGACACTGTCAGCACACGTGCACTGAGGACACTGCTGGCACCCCCGCTTTACCGACACCCTGCACTGAGGACACAGCCAGCACCCCTGCACTGCTGCCCCACATACTGAGGACACCGTCAGCAACCCCACACTGCCGGCACTCCCACACTAAGGACACCACCGGCACTCCTACACTGCCGACACTGTCAGCACACATGCACTGAGGACACCACTGGCACCCCCGCTTTGCCGACACCACCGGCACCCTGCACTAAGGACACTGCCAGCATCCCCACACTACAGCCCCACGTATTGAGGACGCCGTCAGCGACCCCACACTAAGGACACCAACGGCACCCCCTGCATTGCCGGCACTGTCAGCACACGTGCACTGAGGACACACGCTGGCACCCCCGCTTTCCCGAAACCCTGCATTGAGGACACTGCCAGCACTCCCCACGTACTGAGGACACCACCAGCAACCCCACACTGCCGCCACTCCCACACTGAGGACACCACCGGCACACCTACACTGCCGACACTGTCAGCACACATGCACTGAGGACACCACTGGCACCCCCGCTTTGCCGACACCACCGGCACCCTGCACTAAGGACACTGCCAGCATCCCCACAATACAGCCCCACGTATTGAGGACGCCGTCAGCGACCCCGCACTGCCGCTGCACCCACACAACTGACACTGTCAGCACTCCTGCACTGAGGACACAGCTGGCACTTCCGTTCTGCCGACACTGCCGGCGCTATGCACTCAGGACACTGCCAGGACCCCCACTCTGCCAACACCGCCACACTGCCAGCACTTCCGCATTGAGGACACCACTGGCACTCTCGCATTGAGGACACCACCGGCACTCTCGCATTGAGGACACCACCAGCACCCCGCACTGCCGACACTGCTGTCACAGTAAGTGCACTATTGGTGTATACAACCCACACTGTATAACATACTGTATTCATGGTGGAAGCTGAACTGCCACATGTTAGTGCCGCCCACTGCTGTCGCTTAGCTTAGTCAGCCAGCTAGCTGGATGTAACCTTTTGTCCCTAAACCAGATGTAAAAATCAATATTGCGAGATGGTCAAAATTGATTGGAAATTACTGGAAATAAATGTTATTGAGGTTAATAATACTGTATGAACAAAAACAGGCCCAAATGATGTGATTTTCGCTTTTCAATTTTTTAATGATTTTTTTTAGAAAAAATACAGATTCAAAAACAAAAACACGCAAGGGCAATCAAGATCCAAAACAAGAGGAGATACAGATCCAAAACCAGAACACGGGGTCGGCTCAAATTTCTAGTTTATATTGCGCCACCAAATGTATGTAACGCCAAACAGGTAAATTACAGTGCAATAACACATACGGGCCATGTAATAAGATCAAAGGTAATAGTGCATAATAACAAAATGCATAATAGAAAAAGAGATTTCTATAATAACAGAAAATAATAATAGCAGCCAGTGACTTGGTGCCCTGGGGGGGGGGGGCAGATAGAGTCAAAGCTGCAGAGTGAGTAGGGGCACACTAGAGATAAGGATTGATTGTCTTCAGTGTTCCCCATATTCCATATTTTTTTAATACACATTGTGAACACTTATACATTTTTCAGATTCTTTGAACCTTTATACATTATATGCTAATCCTCAGCATCAAATTGCCTGACACTGCAACTTTGCCTTGTCCACTTAGCTCTTCTCTCTCAGTGCTGGATACACATTTGCACACCAAGCACAGGTTATGGCTGTCAAGTGAGCCAAACTTGCCAACTCTCCCTGAATGTCAAGGAGACTCCCTGAAATAAACGTAATCTCCCTGACTCCCTGAAGTGTCTAGCAATCACCCTAAGGCCAGGCTGGGTTAGCAAAACACAGTGATTATGCCATCACTCTTCCCCCACATGGAGGAAATAGTGGGGAGAAAAATAAGGAGGATGTGTGCTACAAGAACATGGCCTGGTGACACACTGATAGCTACATGAGTGGCTATATTTCTACTGCTTTGAGGCTTATTTACATTTGGACTAACCACTCAATTTTATGGCATGTCTGTATGTGGGGTAGACGCCTTCTTCCACAAAATAGGTTTAGGTGCTGCTTTCACAATGTTCCTGAAATGCTTTTTCAAAAGTAGGCAAGCATGAAGTGATTGGGAAATGTTAAGGTGTACTGACATGTTAATTTTGTTCTTAATAGAGGTCAAACACAAACCCTGACTGGTTACCTAGTCAATGGGGGTGAGGCATATTTGTCTACCCACCCGATTCGGCCAGGAGCCTCCCGAAAATTGGGTGCCGCTCCTGGCTCCTAGGAATGGCAAACAAGCCTCCAGGCGATCCCTCCTGTCCCCCCTACGGTTACAGAAACCCCAACAGCAGGGGTGACCGATGATGCGATTCATGCTGAATCACGTAATTTTGGCTCCGCCCCCTGCTTCACAATGCCGGTAATCTCTGCATTGTGTAGCGGGGGCAGGGGCAAAATGATGCGAATCTGTGGCCACGCTCCCTGCTCCGCCTACTAATTCCAGTAAGATGTCTGGCCACACCCCCTGCTATGCTGATCTGGCTGCTCCCTCCCGGAAGGGACAGCTAGAATGTCGGCAAGCTTGGGGTGAGGATTAGAATAATTTTTTTAGAAAAAGACATCCCCTTTAATAGTCAAGCAAAGCTACAATACATAGGGGTCTATATACTAA
Organism: Taudactylus pleione; assembly: GCA_031769625.1. Taxonomy (NCBI): domain Eukaryota; kingdom Metazoa; phylum Chordata; class Amphibia; order Anura; family Myobatrachidae; genus Taudactylus; species Taudactylus pleione. The sequence goes on along the minus strand of JAUIMM010000017.1, from coordinate 1,317,082 downwards.
GCCTTGGAGAAAAATAAAGTGGATGGAAATAAAGTACCAACCAATCAGCTTCTAACTGTCAGTTTACAGGCTGTGTTTGAAAAATGACAGTTGATTGGTTGGTACTTTATCTCTCTCCAAGGTTTAGTACATAGACCCCATAGACTGCTTATACAAAAATATCTATTTATGAAAATCATGTATTTCACTTCTCTGCAGCAGACTGTTATTTTAAGAGGGAGGTAGTTCTATAATCGGAGTACACACAGAGGACTGACTCTAGGCAGCCTTTGCTTAGCAGTAAAGGATGAAAGCCAGATCCATATAAGATATATAGAAAAGGCAGAATCCACACTAAATATACAGAAAAGCAGGATCCACACCAAATTTACACACACATGGATCTCACTATATAAAATATACAGAACAACACACAGGGGTCCATTCATCATTCCTTAATAGGGAATTACAGAGGCGGAAACATTAGGGGTCCGACAGGACCACCTAATATTCAGCAAACTCTGTAAACTTAAAGTTTTCGGAGTTTGCCTGCGAGAACAAACCCCATCTTCAGATGGCGCTTGTTGTCGGAGTACTGCTTCTTCCTATGGGAAAGGGTTCCGGGGATGCGAAGAGGGATCCGTGTGGCCGCCTCCCCAGCGGCTTTGCGCATGCGTAATCTCAGGTCACACATGCGCAGAAGCCAGCGACAGGGCTTCTGCGGAGGTAAGTAACACTGTTACAGAAGTAGCAGTGTTACTGATCGCAGGGACAGCTACTTTTCGGAGCAGCTGTCCCCGCACCAGAGCAATGCTGATTCCCCTGTGGCGAGGTGGATATTTTATCATCAGGGCCGATGATGAACAGACCCCACAGAGTGAAAATTACCCTTCTTGTATGTTAGTTTACTCTGAACTTATCCAGAAGAATACTTTATTTCTAGAACACTCTGATTCTTCTGCAACACCCTCTACCAAACACTCCACAAACAACAAAGCAGTGCATTTATAATGCATCACCCAGAACAAATGTGATACACAGACAAGCACAGTTACAATTCCGCTAGATTTCAAGCTGAGAAAATAAGCATACATTTTCCTTTTCCTAGGGCCAGAGGTTCTCAATCATGGTCCTCAAGGCTCCCCAACATTTCAGGTTTTAGAGATATCCATTGTTGAGCACAGGTGATTTAATTAGTACCTCAGTCAATTTGATTTAACCACCTGTGCTTAACCATGGATATCTCTAAAACATGAACTGTTGGGGAGCCCGCGTTTGGGAACCTCTACCCCAGGCTATAATAGAATAGTCTTTAGTTTCAAATGTGCTCTTCTGCTGTTAATCTACAGTGGGGAGCATTAAACACTTTAATTTTCTTAATATAAACTTTCCAAAAACATTTTACAGATGCATTTTACGTTTAGAGGGCTTTCATCAATGCCTTTTGTTTTGAGCTTGTTTTGGATTAAGGTGACCAACTGGATTTGAACTATGACCTCAAATTTCATAATTCCCAAACTCTATGCCAAACATTGGGGGTGAAGCTCCTCCCCTTTATCTTTCTTAGCTCCTCCCCTGATGTTACTGTTCTCTCCTGGCATGAAAGTGGTGCATATGTTTTCCTTATAGAGTCTTTTTGGGTGCATTTCTGCTTAAACCCCCTAGCGGCAAATGGCATATGAACACAACCTTATGCATATTACAATAAACCAACAAAGAAGAACCCCCCCAAATTTTTGAGTCTCCCGGAAATTTGTGGGTTACTATGCCCTATTACCAGTGGCGGCTCTAGAGGTAGGGCTGCAGCAGAGTCCAAAATTCAAATAGGGGGCCACACCAACTGCCAGTGATGTTTAGCAACATTTGAAAGGGCAGTTGGTGTGGCCCCCTGTTTGAATTTTGGACTGTGCTGCAGCCCAACCTCTGGAGCCGTCACTGCCTATTACTGTTGCTATGGCCAGGGCGGTAACTAGGTGTGTACGACTAGTGTTGGCCCTGTAGTCGCCCCACGGCCTTTGCTTCTGGGTAGCAGGGTGCCTGGAACAGCACACAGCAGCCAGGGTCACCGCTAAGGGGGCAGGGCCAACACAGGGTATATTTAAGCCCTTTTACAGCACTGGTTATGGCAGTTTGCAAAGTCAGTAAATACAGCCAAAGAATTAATAACACATGCAGGTTATTTACTATAAAGCTCAACATACTACATAGAATGACATTGATGGACCCTGCACAGGGCAATATATTGCTTGTGACCTTCTCATAACCTGTAATAGAGCTGTGATAGTCTGTTCTTGAACTACAACTTCCAACATGCTCAGCATTTTATCCAGAGGAAATTGTACACTGTGCAAGAAAAAAATAGTCAGGATTTACACTGTTTCTTTGGGATCTCCACTCTTTTGACCTAAGAACCCCGAGTTCCATGATTACTTGTGATAATGCAGAGCTTGATAAGGAACTTTTAGCATGAGCTGTCATATGGTAAAGGGGCTAATTACTTTGCTTCTATAAATACCACTAATAATAGAGAGATGTGATATGTTAGTGGTGTTTCATATCCATGAGCTCTACACTTGGGAGGCCCTCGCTACAGCTGCCCGCCACAAATTCACATTATTCCTCTTAATCGTTTGAACATCTGCTGCTTTCACAATTTCTATCAATGCCCTAATCTCTAGAGCCACCCCTTGTTAACCCAGGTCTTCCCGTTGCTCACAGAGATATTTTATTAATAGATGAAAATGTCATGAAACTGACCTGACTTTTGCAGGGATGTAAGGATATAGCTCATAAAATGAGCCATTTTTCCTGTGTATCGTTAGGTGAGATGTCCAAATATTTGGAAGATATCAGGGCTATAGACATAGTATGTCTATGAGATGAGAGATCTGTGACTTGATTGTTGGAAGTGAGTAATCACGCTGCCTCTTCGGTCCTTTCCTATAGGAAAGGAGGTGCACCCCATTGGGCAGGTGCAATCTATGAAACAATGTGCCTAGTGCGCACGCCCAGCTTACCAGGTATTCTTCTTCCTCTATCCTCCATAGGAGGACATGACCATGAGTGTCCTGTCTATCACTGAGCTTTACAGACCCGAAAGTGCCAATTCTTACCACTGTTCCACCACCACTTACTATTGTGTCACCATTGCTTGTGAACTACAAGTGCCACTGCCACCACTGCATACATATTACCTCGTGCTAAGCCCAGACTCCGCAAATTACAGTACCTCTGCTTCTGGAAGGATGTGTGCTGCATTAACCCTGTGTTGTCTTACACCCCAATGTTCTACCTGGTTAAGCTATTCAACGTGTAGACTGACATCCTTTACACATTCACCGCTGCCACCTATATCAACAGCTATAGGTTATGCCAATAAGTTATGGGCACAAGCCTTCATGCTCCCAAGCTGCCAGCAAGTGATGAATAACGATACCAAGAATGCAGCTGTCACTAACAGCACGGGATAAAAGGATTTGAGGGACTACAGATAAAACCTTTATTCATACTGTGTTTAAAAATGTTCACTACTAATGCAAGAATTATGCTACATGGAAGTTCACCATGCAGATGCAGTTAAAGTGGTAAAAATTATGGTAAGTTACTAGTGAACCCAGTGATTACCCAAGGCCATGGTGATCATAGCTCATAAAGTAGCACATGTTCCATTATTTAGGGGAAAGTGACCGCAAAAGATATGTGAATATCACTACAAACATCTTACGAAGGACAAATTCTTAATGAGACTAATCAACCAGAGACACATTCTTACTGTTCCTGCTAGGCTGTTTTAGGGGGGCACCGCCTTACCCAATTTTAAAGGGGCAAAACAGCATCTATTCACAATGATGGGAGAGCTTGGGGGAAACTCAACACCTCTGTAAGTGCTGGGCAAGCCCTTTCAAGGAGCATGCGCGCAGAAACCCCATGCCCGCACCTTCAGCACCCTGCCTTTCCCGCAGTCTAGCAGGAACACTACATTCTGTATGACACTAAGCTAAGTGCCTGCAATGATATATAGATAGGATGCTTTCTACCTTTCAGCAATTAACTTCAGTATGCTTGCCAAGTAGATGACGAGGAGATAGCAATGGTGATGCTGCAAAATCTTACACCAGAGTATAATTTTCTAGTAGTAAACTATTAAAAAACAAGCTTCCAAAATTCCAATGACATTTTTAAAATGGAAACTGAATCAAAACAGCAAATCACAGGCCTAGTTGAAGTCGATAATTATACAACTCTCTATCTGTGCAGAAGCTGTAAAAAGCTGGTGATGGATGACATTGCAAGATACAAAAGACCATGAATGCCCTAGTGCAGTAAACTACGCTGTCTGTCAAAAACAGAATCATGGCAAAGCCCATAATGAAAGGTGGTGGATGATTGAATTGTCCTTGGACCATCCCACCATTATGTTGTATATTGAAAAAGGCATGCACAGTTTTACAAACCAAGCACATCAGCTACAGGAACTGCTACTTTTGTGGCTGAACTGCTTGGTGTGTTAGGGCCCCTACAAACTAAGCTACCAATAGACTTAAGGAGGCTGACAGTGTTGTTAATGATTGTCACAGTTGTAAGATGTCATTATCATCCTCATCATCACCATCATCACTGCTAATATCATAACCACATAATTTTAGCTCATTCCCACTGGAATCCACAATTACAGAAGTCTGTACACTTTGTTGTAATTGGCAGCAAAGGTTTTCCTCATAGAATTTGTAGTTCATTTTTATGAACTTCAGTTTTTTCACATTTTTTGGAAGCAGCTTCCTACTCCAATAGTTCACAAGGTTTCCAGCTAAACACTTTTTGAGTACACACTGGAGGGTGGGTAACTTAAATAAACCAAAGCTGCCTGTAGTTTGTACAAGGGGCTCTAAACTGCCTTTTATTCCTCCAAGTATTCAAATGGACTGTGTGAGATGTTAACTTGTATATTATAAATAAAATAATCCTCCACCATTCTATTGATGTTTACTGTATCAGATTGATATCAGATTGGGTGGTTGTAGAAGTGTCAATAATTGTGGGCAATTATTTTAAGCCTGACAAGATATCAAAATGTTTCACTCTGGTACACTGGTTGACTCATTATCATCACCAGCATCTCTCTTAGAAAAGGTCAGTTTTTCCTGGCAGCAGTATTTGGAGAAACTGAAATGCTGTGATGTCGTCTTGTCCTGTGCCACTTAAGCTGACAACTTGCTCGCAAGGAGCTCTTTGCATCTCTTTAGTGTCAGTTGGAAAGAAAGACATTACATGCACCTAAACCACGGATCAAGCATGGTTGCTTAAATGTACTGATCTAATTGCAAGATGTTGCAAACCCTTTGGTACTAGTGAAGCAAAAAAAGAACTTGATCTACTAGTCCTAAGTACTTAGTGAAATCAATTTAATCTCCTTCTTCAGTATATTAATTAAGGGTATGACCTGACTCAGGCTGGCAGTGTCTGAACACACTTCAAATGGTTTCAGTAGCTTGTATAAAATAGAGAGTATTCACCATCATGCTGGACTAAGGTAACATGCCCTCCCTCTCCCTATCTCATATGTATGATTGGATGGCTTGTTTCTGTTCCTCCAATCAGTGGGAGCATATAAAGGGTGCAATTCCGGCATGGAAAACTATACTTTTGTTACCACTGCAATCATCTACATGCAGTTGCTGAATGCCGAAAATGCCCATATATTTTTCGGCCCGCAGTCAGCATGTCTTGCAAACACCTGTCAGTTTCTCAGAAATTCTGAACCACCAAGTATATTGTTTGTGCAAAACATGGTACATGTTCAAAATTCACCCAATTGTAATGCTAGTAAGAGAAAGCTCTATCTCTGCAAATCCCCTCCCCGCACTTCTCATGTAGTTTGCACAAATGCAAAAGCCTACATATCCAGAGAATGTTTATGTGCCTGCACTGGCATTACAGCGGTCTTGCACAGCAGCCAGGAGGAGAGCGTCCTACTCTGAGGCTGCCCCTGAGCTCACAGGACTGACACCAGAGCAATCATTATACTGATATACTATAGTATACAAAGCACACTTCTGGCATCAGCTGCATGGAGAGAGCCTCTCTATGCCATCTGTAGACAGCGTTATTTTCCCAAGGCTCCCTCTGGTATTATTTTACATTTTGCAATTAGTACATTTGATCAGATCAAATGTCCCAATACACGTACGTGCAATGCGATCTGCTTACTAAAAAAATTTGAATGTAAGAATTTGGAGGAGAATTTTGCAAATTCTCCTCCAAAAGCCCTTTCATACATATCAGTGATACTAAAATAATGCAAAAATGGTGTGAAAACACCCATTTTCACATTATTATAGTAAAAAAAATTATGATAAATATGCTCCTAAAGCTGGGTACACACTGGGCGGATTTCAATTGTTTTAGTGCGCCCGATCTCCCATCTAAAGTGACAGGACATTGCGGGGTGCTCATAGAGGTCAGGTTTAGCCACGTAAAATGGCTACCCCAACCAAAGTGCTGGGCGCAATGGCGAAAAGTGCCGTTTGGGAGCACCCAAACAGGTCACTTTTCACTCATTTCTGCTCGCACCCCCAGGGGCGAGCTAAAATGGTGCACTGGCAGCTGATTGCGCCCGACAGGAGCAACAATTGAATAGCTCCTGTCGGGCGCGTAGGTACACACTGGCCGACGGGCACCTGATATATTATTCGGCAAATATATCTGCCAGTGGAAATCGGTATGTAATGCCGGCTGTCAGCAAACCTCCTGTCACAATACCGACAGTGGCATCCCGATGGTTAGTATCCCCACAGGGGTCAGATAAGTATACTTACCCTCCCCCTTCTCCCCCTAATCCTCCTTTCTTGTAGCCTAACCCTCCCCACCCTGCACTCTAACCCTTCCAGTTAGTGCCTAAACCTAACCCTCCCCCCTACGTGCCTAAACCTAACCCTCCCCCCTTAGTGACTAACCCTAACCCCCCAGTGGTGCCTAACCCTTCCACCTAGGGGTGCCTAACACTAACCTCCCCCCCCCAAAAAAAAATCTAACGCTAACCCTATGTATCCTAAACCTAACTCCTCCCCCCACTGCTAACACTAATGATGCCCCGGACTTACCTGTGAGTTTTGGCATCGGGATTAAGATAGGCGTCGTTATTTTGACGCCTATCTTAAATTCCTTGTCAGGCTTCAGCCGCCGGGATTTTGGACCTCATTCAGAGCCGGTCGCACAGAGCGTGCGGTCGGTCTGAATGAGAGGAGGACGTCTTGAATTTTCAAGATGTCCTCCTTTGCGGTGGTAAGGCTGTGGGTTAACACCCACAGCCTTACGACCACCTAAGGTGATGCCATCGGGGCTTACGACGAGACCCTACGGTAGGGTCTCCCTTGTCGTAAGCCCCGGAGAGCTTTCGGCTCTGTCTGAGCCAGAAGCTCTCCACTGACATCACTAGAGATGTCAGTGGGGCCGCCCCCAAACGGTAGGCGTTCCCATGGGAACACCTCCGTTTGGGCTGCCACCCTCCCGGCCCGCCTTCCAAACGGGGCGAGCTGTCAATCAACATCGACAGCTCGCCCCCTTTGGATCGAGACCCGCTACGACCGGCGCTGTCGGTCATAGCGGGTCTCACGCATGCGCACGACGGCGCCGGCGTGCGCATGCTCTGTGGGGGGCCATCGACCCGGTCCGAGCGCTTCGGCGCTAACGCCCGGGTCTGAATGACCCCCTTAGACCCTGCCAGTGTGTACCCAGCATTAGACTCTCCTCAAGGATTTGTAAAGTTTGTAAAAACAGTTTGTTCTTCAGCCTTAGTGTTCTTTTTGTGCACTGATTTGCCTGTTTTTAAGGGGATACATCTAGAGGTGAGGTTACAGAAGATGCTTGACTGTGATTGACCTCAGCTTTAGCAATAGGCATTCTAGTGCCCCAGGGGCTGCGAGCTGAAATGTAGCGCTGGCAGATGATCGTGCCCGACAGGAGCAAGAATTGAATAGCTCTGTCGGGTGTGATAGGGGCTCGAATCAATTGAATTCCGCCCTTAGTAACATAGTGTTACTCAGACATTCAATAATTGATCTGTGACCAATGCTAGGTCTTTGCAAGCAATCGCTTGCATTTGCAAAGCCACTGGTGGTCACCTCAATACAAATCCCGGTGGCTGCGAAATTTGCATATTTTCACACAGTCGCTGCATACAAATTTGTGGCAGCTGCTTCATTAGCGTCCATCTCTGAATCAGGCTTTGTGTGTGAACTAAGTCTTCTTAACGTAAATTATAGCATAGCATTTGGCAATAAGGGTGCAACTGACTTGTCTTCTAGGGGTTGGGTATGAAATGCCGATGACCGGAAAGCTGTCTGACTTAATCCCGATGCCGCAAGCCCGAACGCTGAAGATCCCGACTGGGGCTGGTAAGTACCCTAACCCTCCCCTCTCCCCCCCTTACCCTAACCCTCCCTTAGGAGTGCCTAACCCTAACCTCCCCCGGTGGTTACTAACCCTAACCTCCCCCCCCGCTGGTGCCTAAACCCAACCCCCCCTCCCCACACCCTAAACCTAACCCTACCGGGGTGGTGTCTAGCCCTAACCTCCCCCCAGAGGTGCCTAAACCTAACCCCCCCTCTCTGCACCCTAAACCTAACCCTCCCGAGGCGGTGCCTAACCCTAAGTCCCCCCCGGGGGTCCCTAAACCTATCCCTAAGCGCAAAGACTGCCTGGCTTACCATCATTCGGGATATAGATTCGGGCGTCGGGATATAGACGGGCGACGAGATTTCGACTCCTGTCTTTAGCCCTGCAATGGTATTTAGACGCCGGCATTTAGATGCCGGTATTTAGTCAGACGGCTGCATTTTTACTGTATCCCGTCTTCTAGCACTAAACATTATGACTGGACGAAGCACATTACTATAAGACACCATATAAGTAGAGAGCTGATGATAGCACCTTACATTAGTCTGAGTGATTTATGTGAATAGAGAGGGAAACCTTTCCACCAGGTTAGAACAGAAGGGGGATAGATGTTGTTGCCTCTCGGGAGCCTCTTCTGGAGCTTGCTGCATATGGGAACATTGCAGAAATTTATGGAGACTGCTGTGTCGTGGGACAGCAGCAGATATCTCTCAATTTGTATTGCGGTAATCATCCTCCCATCCCCAGTATCAAATAATGAAAAAAAAAACTTGATCTTAATTAATCCCATTAAAGCAGTAACCCCTTAGCCTCTTATTACCTTCTATGATCTATGCACCATCCTCCCATACCCTAACCCAGGGGTGGGGAACCTTTTTTCTGCCGAGGGCCATTTTGATATATATAACATTATTTGCTGGCCCAGTGCAGGCCACGCCCCCTCCGTGTGATGTTACACGAGGGTGATACCACAATCGCCGGTGAGTACAGCAATGCCCGGAGCATCCAGAGTATGCTCCGGGGAGCTGTAAGGGGAGCAATGTGACCGTCTGAAGCGTCCTAAGGACGCTCCAGGCAGCACTGCTGCATAGATTCTGGCTGCAGGGTGCCATTATAGGTACCTGCTAGCCAGTTGAGGCTAGCAGAAAAAAGCTCTGAGGGCCATACCAAATGATTCCGGGGGCCTTATACGGCCCCCGGGCCTTAGGTTCCCCATCCCTGCCCTAACCTGTTGGTGATCAAGACTCATCATCAAGCAGCTGCCTGTCAGGCAGGTCCCACCACTGCTGCTGCTGTCAATGCGGAGAGGTAGGGGCCATGCAGAGACTGTGGCTGAGCAGCCTATTGCTGCAGAGCAAGGCCCCTGGGAGGAGGTAACTGCATGCTGTCTGGCCTCCTTCCCCTACTCTCCAGGATCGCAGCTGCTGATGCAGCTGCAACTTTGGCTCCCTCCACTGGTGCCCCTGTACATCTGTCACTCAAGGCTAATGCCGCACCTGTACGCCCTAGCTGCTCCCATGCCAATACTCGCGTCACATATATTACTAAATATATTTCTGTGTGAGGGTGGCATTATAACAAGACCACTAAGCTTTATATAGTTACAAATACTGCGACTTCAAAGTTTAAATCTTATGCCAGATGGGTAACATTGTAGTTGCTTTGCAGTAATAAAAGTATCCCATGTTATATGATCCACGGAAAACACTGAATGTAACTCATATCATCTAGAAGGTAATTTTAGTTAAATTTTCCTTTAGTTATTAGGTTTTAGAATTGAATACCCATTTTAGCCAGTGGCTGCCTTATTATGGGCATTGTGCAACTACGGTCCACAGACAAAGTATATATAAATAAATAGAAATGTTTTTGCCTTAAATATGTCGTTTCTATACTTAAATTCACAGATGTTACATGTAATATTTGCGAGTTTGGTTATAAAACAGCTATTATAGGATGAGATTGCAACCTTTAAAGCACATGACCGCAAAATAAAATCAGCATGCACAGTATACCCAGTAATCCGATAATTATTACACAAAATGTGATGTCTTCCGCAGCTCAGGGACATTTCAAGAGGACAAACCCATTCATTCCCAGTAAAAGATTGAAATAATACTGCCTTTAATAGGACTTTTGTGTGAAAAACTCAAAACAGTCATAATATTGAATTTGTACAAGTGTCGGTTTATTAAATAAGCCAGTCTATGGTTTGCCTGTAGGCAAAAAGTTTTTTTAAACCCAGTTGCAGTTGACGTAGTTAGTGACTTAGACCCGTTTTATTCTTTGCCTACACATGCATCCCCCTCTCTCACTTTCGCAACGTATCTCCTACAGTTTCACTCTGACACCTTAAAACATGGTATTATCTCGCCCATCGCAATGCAGGTAGAATAAGCTGGAGAAAATAATCCATTTGGAATCAGTGCTGGATGCTTGTCTGTGTTCAAAATAATGAGGCCTCATCATGAGAACACGTCAAGTGTTTGCTAAAGATTGTTATTTCTGTGTGAGGGCGGCATTAGAACAAGACCACTAAGGTTTATTTAATTATAATCTATACCTATTCGTTCTACTGAGGTTATTACTGCTTTGCTTTATTACTGTACTTGATGGAATCCATCGTACAGTAAGTGCTTTTTGGTAAGAATATATTGCAGTATGGGGCATAAACCAAACACATTCCAGACTCAGGGATTTGTAAAAATGGAAGAGCTTTTACTTGCTAATAGATTTAGCTGAACCTATTTCTTGCAAAGTAAAATTTCTTAATTAATAAGTAACGTACATCTATTCTCAGTCCAAAGTAATCAAATTTCCACCGTAAGATGCAGGTCATGAAGGATTAATTCCACATGAGGACTGAATTGGATATTTCACTTATTATTTGCTTTGATTGCTTTGAAAATGATGTTATAAAAGATTTCAGGGTCTTGGCAGCATATTCGAGATGTGAGGCATTTTGGAAGATCATGGCTGAGCATGAAACTAAGGAAGTACCAGAAAAATAGATAATCAACTTCAAAATCATATAATAAGGTTACAAAGTGGAAAGAGTTAAGGGTAAAATTGCGAGAGTTACATTATTCGCTGATGATGGGTAATCCATTAGCGCTATCCATGATGATGTGCCTTATTATCGTACAGGAGATCCACAAAAGAAGGTTTTGTATTACGTAAGTTAAGCAGATGGCAGAAGAGATTCTGTACGTTTAAGACCTGTAAATGAGCCTGGAAGACCCATTACCAAAACAGCTGTGTGAGAAATGATTGTATGTATCAATATGTATGAATCAAACTCTCTAAAAAGAGAAGTGCAGAAATTTCCCAAAGCAATCAATCAGATTCTCACTAGCAAGTACAGTAAACTTGATACAATGATAGGGAGAAGCTGATTGGTTGCTATAGGCAAACTGTCCACTTCTACACTTTTTGCAGGGTTTTATACATTTCCCCCTGAGTATCAACTGGTCCTCAAGGCGCAAGCAATGTGTGATCAATATCCATTAGCATGCCAATGCATAGGACAATAAGCATTACATACATTTGTCATATGAAATAGAGGATGATCCAGTGTCTCCTCATTTTCACAAGATATAGTAGACAAAAGAAGAGATTGAAACACTATTTTATGAGAAAATCTGAAAAGTAAAAAGCAATTACAGTAGGTGGTTGTTGCCTGTATTGGTGGTGTCTTCGCTTCTATAACCTGTATGTTCATGCTCTGAAATGGTATAGCTCCTCAAATTTATCCCATAAGAGATCAATATGACTAAATATAGGGTACACTACTATATATACGGTAGATATATACTCCACCTTTGATGAAGGATAATCCGCGTTGAACAATTTATTGTTGTCTTGCAATGGCTGTAAGTCCGTAGGTGGATTGGATTCTGTGCATACTCCTTTGATCATTATGAATGGGGCAGTGTTGATCGGTTAATTTGTGGCAGTTCTCACACTCTGAACAATCAGTGCAAGCCCATTAGGTCCTATGGAGAGTGTCTGTGAGTGACCTTTTATTGTTTCTGGGGCACCAGGACAAGCAGTCACATCATCCTAAGTGGTTTTTATTTTGTCAAGACTTGTGGAATGCCTACATAGCCTGAAGAGGAGTCACCACTATTGAATGAGTGAGTAATACATTGGTAAATGAGGATGTTTGAAGGAGTAATTGTTAAATAAAAAAAATGTTATGTGGCGTCCAAGACCTGTCATCATTTCAGTATTTTTTTACAGGTGGACTACAGGTGCCAGCGGGTCCTTGTTGCCCGGGCACTGAAAATGATGGGGTATACATAGCCTGTACTCAGATTCTAATACATATAGCAACTACAATCTTGCCTAAAGCACCTGAAAATCACAATATTAACAAAATCAGACCCTATTACATTCCCTCCTAAGTGTGGATATTAACACTGGAGAAAATTAAAAATGAAAATGAATTTGAAAGCAGGTAATTAAAGAGAAGTGCAGGAAATACCATCTAGATTTTTTTAATATTTTCTTGAGTACGAAGAATTATTATCATTGTATTATTTATCATCTAGACTTATTTGTCAAATACTGTTTGTGGGATGTCCCCTGAAAACGGTATCCGCAAATATTAAGTTTGCCGCGAATGTAACATGGAGGGACTGCAGCAGAAATTTCAGATATATGTCATAGTCCCTCTATTTCCGACAGCAGAAGCAGATGCTGGGCTGTCAGATTTACGAAGCTCCGGCAGCTCACGCCATCTTCAGATGAGCTACATGTCACAGAAATGACCGCAGTAGCACTGCATGGTCATGAAGAAGAAGTGAAGTGATTGCATTAGCGATCATTTCACTTCTAAGTTCTAACACATCACAGTGGGGGGCTGCTTTTGAAACTCCTGTCCCTGCATGTGGTTTTTAATATATTTGAGTGAAACCTAATTTCTTATTGCAGCAAATTATCATTATTTAATAAAATCCAACATTTAATAAATATGCCCTTATGTCTGGTACAAATATACTATTTCCCTTTCAGAGACCGTTAGTGCTTTTAGGAATATATATGGGCATGGGTGTAGCTATAGTGGGTGCAGGGGGTTCCTTTGCTATGGGGCCCTCGGACCCAGGTCATATATAGTAGTTGTCTACCAAGTTCCCATAATTATCTGCTTAGAAGTTCCCAAAAGCGGTCCTCAAGGCTCCCCAACAGTTTAGGTTTTAGAGATATCCAGGGTTGAGCACAGCTGACTTAATTAGTACCTTAATTAAGACCCCTAATATGTCTCTGTGGTTATTCCTATACATTGCTTGCAAGCAGGGCCCTCTAATCTCGCTGGCTGTTCATAAATAAATTCTTCTTTATTTGTCATTGACAGCACAAGTGATGCCAACGAAAAAACAACATAACACATACCATATAGTAAGACAGGCAGCAAAATTACACTGTAATACAACACCATATAACTATTTAAGCTAACCGTTTAACATACGCATGGCTGCAGGAAACAAACTATTGTGCAAACGCTTTGTGCGAGTGCGCAACACTCTAAAACGCCTATTTGATGGCAATTTCTCAAAAAGAACATGTTAATACCCAATCTGTTTTTGTTAGTGTTTGTACCTAATTGTAAATAGCAGTAGAATCAGTAGAATATAATAGTTTTATAGAAATAAATGTTAATAATAATAATTATTATTATTATTAACACCCATACCATCCAAAGTTCACAACATAGTTGATGGAACCACACGCCACTTCAAAATTAATTGAAAATACTAGTATTCTGGACCGGTCATTCGACGGGTCGCTAGTTATCGTGCACCAGCATTGCAGGGAACCTCACCCTCACATCTGCCTGTGCCTTATGTATGAACCCCTCCCCCATCTCTCATTTCTGTCCATCTCACCCCGTCTTCCTGTATCTCATCTCTGTCCCCCTCACAGCCATCTCTATCTCCTTGTTTCTTATCTTTCCTCTCAACCCATCTCTCATCTCTGTCACCCCCACCCCACCTCTCCCTCTCTGTCATCTGTCTCCTCATCCCCCCTTCCCATCTCTCATCTTTGTCACCTAGCCTCTTCCAATGTCTCTCATGTCTGTCCCACTCACTCCTGTCTCCCCATCTCTCATCTCTGTCCTCCTCATCCCTTTGTCTCTCATCTTTGTCCCCCTCACCCCCTGGTGCTTTAGGACTAAGGTACATGTCTTCACATATTTATAGATTTATAACTCAATTCAGCATCTAAGCTTACGGAGTATTATTCAGTAGCATTTGGTTGGCAACCCTTTTTTTATATCTAATTTGTTATAATAACAATGTTTATATATTAATTTGGTCATTTTTTACCTGTCTCTGTTCCGAAGGATCAAAATCTGCAAACTAGATTTGCTTAGATCTGGGAAATGCAAAAATAGGTCAGCAAATACCTCGAGTCACATGTGTAAGAGGTGATTCAGAGGCGGACGCTAATGCAGTAGCGACTGTGAATTTATGGTAATGCTGCAGCCGTTGGGCTGTCTACTGATACACCTAACGGCTGCAGCTCTATTCTGCTGCAGTGTGCAAATAGTCGCACAGAGTGAACATTAGCTGCACTATTGGACAGAAGAGTATCTCTTTGGTTGCTCAGACTGTCCGACTGTACATGGCCCCGGTGCCAATGGAAACGCGTCCAAAGAGTCTTATGAGAGAACAGTTCTATAACCACTTGCAGTAAATCAATAACAACAGTAATTCTATCCTATGGCAAATAGACATTAACTTAAAAAGAGAGATAAAAAATAAAGCCAAGTATATAAAGGATATAAAGACATTTTATAATGGAAGGTAAAGGAAATATGATAAGGGGGCCTCAGAAAAGGGTGATAAATATTAAGCAGCTCCTAACCAAGGCAACAACTTTCTGTTCAAAAGTGTTGTAAATTTTGGTTTCATATATAATTGAGAAAGGTCGATGTATAAGGCAGACCCATTAACTAGACAATGCTGAACAAAGCCTGTGCCAGAACACTGTCCTTGCGAGTTAGAGAATAAGGACAAGTCTGCAGCTACAGATGACAAGAATCTGTAGTGAAGGATCCAAAACAAGAGGGGAGAAATATATATAGGGTGAGGTAAGATATTTAGAGTGGAGGTCAAAAATTGGGTGACTGATGATTCCTTCACTGACCTGTCCAGAGCTTTCGGGAAGACAGTGATAGGCGCCACATGAAAATTCTCACAGGCTGGAGACCTCCTTTCCAGGAGTTCCAGGGGGCAAGTACAGGATGGGTGGCAGCAGGATTGGCATAATCATAGCCCTAATTCCCCCGCTCCCGCTGGCACAGTTTGCAGCAACAGCTCTATCAAGACTTCTGGTTAGCGAGAATTATGTGGAAAAATGGTCTGGTCTTCACAGAGGGCCTGATTCAGACCCGCTCGCGAGCGCTGAGCTCTCAAGAGCGGGTCGATGTTGGCCCAGTGCGCATGCGCACGAGGGAGCCAGGTCCGTCGTGCGCATGCGCGAGACCCGGATAGCGACGGCCAAGCCGTCGCTATGGGTCTCGCTACAAACGGGGCGTGCTGTCGATGGTGAGTGACAGCACGCCCCCTTTGGTGGGCGTGCCAGGGGCGTGGCTAGCCAGACGGAGGTGTTCCCATGGGAACGCCTACCGTCTGGGGCCGGTCACCACTGACATCACAAGTGATCTCAGTGGGAGTGCTCTCGGCTCTGATAGAGCTGAAAGCACTCTAGGGCTTGCGGCAGACGAGACCCTACCACAAGGCCGCTCAAAACTAACAGAGGGCTGGCCCTGATTCAGAGCGAGCGCTCTGTCAGAGCGCCCGGCTCTGAATCAGGGCCAGAGTTCAGAAGAACACCCCAAAATTCTGAAGTCTCCCGGACATGTTTTCACCACCTGTATGACAGGAGGCATTAGCATGTACATAATTAAAGCAGTGCTACGTTAGTTTTTATACCAGTTCTAACCCCCACTCATTGCTAACACTTATATCTGCTTCAGAAAAAAAGCTGCCTGGAAAGGTCTTAAGATTCATTTTTATATTCTCCAAAACACTTTGAATAGATTGTATATACTATCCATATTTATGATGTTTTTCATAGCAGAATGCAAGAAATTGATTCTATTTATTATTTGTATTAGAGAAAGCATGAAGTACGAGTGGTGCCAGGGGCCTTTGTAATATTTGCTTTTGTTCATAGTTTTATCAACAATGAAAGAAGGAAGCTGTCAGTTCTCTTGTCAGTTTTTATATAGAGCCTACCAGAGCATGTCCTCGAGCAGAGCTGGGAATGTACATTGCCAAGAGTAGGGAGAAACTAACATTATTAAAAAAAAAAAGATATGAATAAATCATGATATTAATATGAGTGAATTGTTTATATACAACATACAGTATATAATTGTGCTCTCTGTCACTGCTGCATGCACATTTGCACTGAAAAGACACAGTTACTGTCCATTTAGGGGGAGTCTGTTTTCAAATTTGATAGCATCTTGTCTTGCGTGGATGACAACTTTTTGGTGTTTTTACTTTTATTCACATTTTTTTCACATTTTTTGGGCTTCTCATATTAGCTGCAAAGGGTTTCATATTCAAGCTATCTTTAAAATTATTATTCTGCTTATTCTTATGTTTTTTGGAAATCATAAATTATCCCTTTTTATGTATTTATAGCAGGCATGTAGTATTCTGCAGATATTGGATGCAGTCAGGGCCGTTATACAATGCCCTATATACTTCACTTGGCCCCTGTAACCTCTAGAGCCAGGCACTACACTAATCAGTGATTTATAATTCCAGTCCTCAAAGTGCCACCAACAGGTCATAATTGTGGATCTCTTTAATCATGTGGAGGTAAGTTAATCTATTCTGCTGGGTCTGTAATTATCCCACCTACTTCGACAGACAGAATTCCTCAAAACATGACCTGTAGGGATACTTGAGGGTTTAGGATGAGAACCACTGCTCTAACCCATTACTGACATGGAGGCCTAGCAGCTGGCATCTTCACAGGTAAAAAGCCACTGACTGTTGCCAGCGCTCGATGTGGGTCCCTGAGGTGACTATTAAGACACAGTGGCCTGATTCACAGCAGAGGTGCACTTAATGTAGATGCCGCATGCAAGCTACCAATGTTTTCAGTCTGCGCATTTGTCCGATTCGCACTGCGCATGCGTCCTGATGGTTACCGCTTTAAGCTGCAGATCGAAATTGCACGCAAAGAGAAGCAATTTCGATCAGCATAACAGTGGGGTAGCTAGCCGGACGCGAGCATGTCGCAGACGTGTAACGGTCACGACTGCGTCTACAGTCATGTACAGATAAAGACTCTGTGCCTCCATATGGATAGTGCAATCTCCGATTAATACACGCAGTGACCGATTAGTGCCACAGCCGGTAGACGTCTCAGTAGGCAGACCATCGACCGCATCTTAGCATAAAGAGGCAATCACAGCTGCACCAAAAAATATAGTCATGGCTGCAACTGCGTCCACCTCTAAATCAGTCCCTGAGTGGCATTTTACCTTTTTTCATTTGACAAATGGCAAACACTACAGCTTTCTCAGGTGTATGTGGGAGGTATTTATCAAAACTGGGAGAGAGATAAAATTGTAAAAAATCGATTACCAACCAATCAGCTCCTATCATTTTTTAAACACAGCTATTGGCCAAACATGCACTTACTGTGGTGAGTCTATTATAACATACCTGATTCGCCTATCGAGGTGCAAGCAGAAGTGGTGGATTTCCCACTAGGCACGTGCCTAGGGGTGCCACTTGGTGGGCGGTGGCACGGCAGGCTCACCTGTATGAGAGTCCTGCTAGGCCACTGGCCTGATGGGGAAAGGTGTTTTTTTTTTCTCCATTACGTCCTTTTTGGGGGGGGGGCAATGAGCAGCAAATTCTGGTTCAACAGGTAGTGGCATGGGGGGGGGGGGTGGTTACTGCCTGGACTGCTTTGGCACTCTGGAGGCATCAGTCCCCGGCCTCGACATGATGGGGACAGTGACGTGATGGGGGGGGGGGGGGTTGACAATGTTGTGCAAGGGGAAGTATGACTCCTATATCCACCACTGCCAAGCAGGCGTAAGCGGCAAAACCACACAAATCTTCATGGGGATATCGCACTGTACTGGGCATGTAGCGTGAAATCACGCTATTTCTGCTTAGGAAATTGTTGTAACACTCTGCATTGAGCTCATAGTGTATAAACTGTAATAGGAAGATTTTGTAGCAGTTTTACAAATTCGCAAATCTAAAGATAAGGCAAACTGTAACCATGTGATTTATAAAAGAAAAAACCTCTAGCGCCTCCTATGGATACTGAATGAATAAGTGAAGCAGTGATTATATAGTACAGGTTTATTAATAAATATGCTAGCTGTTATAAAAACTCACTGACTCACAACATGTAACAAATAACATGGAACTGTATGACATACAAACATATAGAAATAAAGAAATAAAATAAATAAGATTAAAATATGGGATGCAGACACGCTAAATTAGCGGATTATTCTGGTCCCTAGAAGTGGTTCAATCAGGATCAATATCCAGGAAGTTTCCTTTGGTGGGGAAATGTCTTAATTACAGCACATTTATAGTCCAAAGAGTAAATCCAAGCAAAGGGCGATCAGTTGAAAAGTTTGCCGGCAAACTATAGGGTACCTGATACACTGCAGTGATAACGTCCAGGTCCCCCTCCACTGTCATCAACGCGTTTCACCTGTCATTAGGCTTCCTCAGGATGGTATGTGGGTCTCACTTCTGCCGCCTTATATACCTGCTTGGTCATCACTCTCTGCCCAGCCGTGCTACGTGTACTTCCGGTCGGCGGGCCGTAACCGGATATTTCAACTGATCGCCCTTTGCTTGGATTTACTCTTTGGACTATAAATGTGCTGTAATTAAGACATTTCCCCACCAAAGGAAACTTCCTGGATATTGATCCTGATTGAACCACTTCTATGGACCAGAATAATCCGCTAATTTAGCGTGTCTGCATCCCATATTTTAATCTTATTTATTTTATTTCTCTATTTCTATATGTTTGTATGTCATACAGTTCCATGTTATTTGTTACATGTTGTGAGTCAGTGAGTTTTTATAACAGCTAGCATATTTATTAATAAACCTGTACTATATAATCACTGCTTCACTTATTCATTCAGTATCCATAGGAGGCGCTAGAGGTTTTTTCTTTTATAAATCACATCTATCAGGAGGGTGAGTCCCTTATTTCTGTCCTCTCAAAGCGATAACCTATAGGATCTGAAAATACTAGCGCTACCTTCACCCTTCCCTTTTCTCTTAAACTGTAACCATGGCTGGTGTATGTGTTTGTGTTTCTATGGTTATATGATGTATATCAGGGGTTCCCAACCACAGTCCTCAAGGCACACTAACAGTCCAGGTTTTAGGGATAGCCATACTTGAGCACAAGTGACTTAATTAGTTACTCAGTTATTTTGATTTAACCATCTGTGCTCAATCATGGATAGAACTAAAACCAGGACAGTTGGTGTGCCTTGAGGACCGAGGTTGGGAATCACTGATGTATATGGTGTATACTTCACCCCTGTTTATGACATTCTCTGTATTTATTCATCATATTCCACTGCTCCATACAGTACCTTCCCTCCTGAATTCCTCTCTTTGTACTCTGTACCAGACACTCTTATACATATATTGCCTTATCTTACGCTCTTCTCTTTACCTGACATTATCTGCCCAATCTCCTGTCCATGTATCACCCATGTTCTACCCTCATTCTTTCTTTCATATCATAGTCTTGTCTTCCAGTTCTGTCACACTCTCTTTCCCCTCTCCAGCACTGCACATGCCCTGCTCTCCGACTATCTATCTGTATTGGGCAGATGACAGAACTATCACTCAAGCTGAGAAGGAAGAAGAGAAATGTATTCATTACTAGTCCCTGTGTTTGCAAGTTAAAAAGGTTTAGAAAGGTCCATCATTCATCCTGACACTGTATTGTCAGATTGCCCAATGGGTTGTATCATGGGGGTTGTGCCTAACCATTCTGCTGCCTGAGATAGCAACAGAAATAGCTACCTTCTCATCCTTGACACAAACTAATAAACATTTGCATTAGTGTGGCGTACAATTACAAATAGCAAATATTGACATTTCCATTGTTATTAGATCTACCAGCAATGTAGCAACCAAACATTTTGGCTTGTCATGTAGCTAATATATTTGATTTGCTGCATTATGTTTTTCTCATAATTGCTGCATGAGACAGCTGTCTCATTCTGCATCTTTATAAGACCACCCCTGTGTGTTGCCAAGAAACGAAGGTGGGTTTTTCCTGTCTGCATGCTCGTGGTTTCATATGGTTACAGAACGCCTCTGTGATTTCTAACATCCCTGTCATTTACAGTCATTATTCCATGTAATACAGGGATCTATTCTGTAAGCATTGCACAGTGGCAGTGCTAATTTAGTATCCAACTCACTGCAAGTTGCAGCGGTGGACACTAAAATACCAGAGCAATTCTATATTGCTCCGGTGCGGGGTCAGCTGATCCAAGAATCAGCTGTCCATGCCATCTCTATCAGCACTACTTCCATAGCAGTAAAATTTAATACTGCCAAGTCTGACTCGGCAGTGTTAGTGCGCATGCGTGAACTGGGTTCATGCATGTGTACAGAGATACCCGATGGGTTGTGGAGGGATCCATTTTTGCCATCCAGGCCTCCTTCTGATAAAAATGGGATGGGGTACAGGAATTGTCACTATCTGAAGATGGCATCAGTTCCCTCAGGCACGTTCCAAAAATGTTGGATTTTCTGAGCTTGTTGAATTTAGATCCTTATACTATGGAATGGGGATGGTGTTCCACATTTACAATGAAAGGGAAACAAGATATTTGTGATATTTTCTGGTAGGGGTGGGTGGTTTCGGATTTCTGAAATCCGAACCCCCCCGATCCGAGTTGTATCCGAGTCAGGCTCGACTTTTCCCGCCTGGCTCGGATCTGAAATCGAGGCAAAACGTCATCATCCCGCCTTCCGGATCTTGCGGGTTTTGTATTATATAAAAGGTACCCGCGTCGGTGCCATTTTCTCACTCGGCTGTGGACAGTGAAGAGGGAGGGTGGGAGTTAGGGCTGGCTGGGCTGTGTAATGTATTGCTGCGCTGTGCTGCTGTTGTCCATAGGGGCTGTGTCCACTCCTCCAAAGTCCATAGGGGCTGGCTGGGCTGTGTTGTGCAGTTTGTTGTCCATATGGCCTGGCTGGGCTGTGTTGTGCAGTTTGTTGTCCATAGGAGCTGGCTGGGCTGTGTTGTGCAGTCAGTTGTCCATAGGGGCTGTGTCCACTCCAAAGTCTATAGGGGCTGGCTGGGCTGTGTTGTGCAGTGTCCCAGTCCTAAAGGGGTGCTGTAGTGTTGTCCAGGGGGTGCTCTGTCCATCAGGGGTGCTCCCCTCAAGTGCAAAAAAATATATATTTTTTTCGGGTGTTTGTGAATTGTGTGCGCAGTAGCCGCACGTGCATCAACAAAGTAGCGCCAAGCGTGCACCTGTGTCCGGCCAGCTGGCTCGTCCGTTAAAGGGTGGTGTAACCCCCAAAGTGCACTCCCAAAAAAATTATTTTTCTGTGTTTGTGAATTGTGTGCACTGTACGTGCATCCTCAAAGCAGCAGCGCCAAGCGTACATCTGTCCGTTAAAGGGTGGTGTAAACCCAATGTGCACTCCAAAAAAATAAAACATTTTCTTCTGTGTTTGTGATTTGTCTGCACTGTACGTGCATCCTCAAAGCAGCAGCGCCAAGCGTGCATCTGTCTGTTAAAAGGTGGTGTAACCCCCACAGTGCGCTCCACAAAAAATAAAAAAATCTTCTTTTTTTGCTGTTTGTGTGCGAAATGTATGCGCAGTAGCCGCACGTGCATCAACAAAGGAGCAGCACCAAGCGTGCGCCTGTGTCCCGTGTCTGTTAAAGGGTGGTGTAACCCCCAAAGTGCGCTCCACAAAAAATAAAAAATTCTTCTTTTTTTGCTGTTTGTGTGCGAAATGTATGCGCAGTAGCCGCACGTGCATCAACAAAGGAGCAGCGCCAAGCGTGCGCCTGTGTCCCATAAGTCTGTTAAAGGGTGGTGTAACCCCCAAAGTGCTCCAAAAAAGAAAAAACATTTTTTTTTCTGTGTTTGTGACTTGTGTGCGCTGTAGCCGGAAGTGCATCAACACAGTAGCAGCGCCAAGCGTGCGCCTGTGTCATAAGTCAAGGGCCGGTTTGGACATCTGGTCTGGACTGAAGGACGTGTCAACAATTTATGACATGTCTACTGTCACTGAATATGATACTGTCACCGCTGACAGAATGGTGGAGGATTACATTGGTGACAGCATCCAAGTAGGGATGTCAGACAGTCCGTACCTGCAGTGGCAGGAGAAAGAGGCAATTTGGAAGCCCCTGTACAAACTGGCTCTATTTTACCTGAGTTGCCCCCCCTCCAGTGTGTACTGCGAAAGAGTGTTTAGTGCAGCCGGGAACCTTGTCAGCGAAAGGTGTAGGAGGTTGCTTTTCACAAAATGTGGAGAAGATGATGTTCATAAAAATGAATTATCAACTCTTCCAGGGAGACCAACCTCCAGAACGTACAGAGGGACCTGTGGTGGTGGATTCCAGCGGGGACGAATTAATACTCTGTGAGGATGAGGATGTACACAACAGTGAAGAGGGTGAAGAATCGGTGGATGAGGAGGATGAGGACGACATCTTGCCTCCGTAGAGCCAGTTTGTGCAGGGACAGATTAATTGCCAGCTTGTTTTGTGGGGGCCCAAACGAACCAATCATTTCAGCCACAGTCATTTGGCAGACCCTGGTACTGAAATGATTGGTTTGTTAAAGTGTGCATGTCCTGTTTATACAACACAAGGGTGAGTGGGAGGGCCCAAGGACAATTCCATCTTGTGCCTCTTTTTTTCTTTGCATTATGTACTGTTTGGGGCCTAGTTTTTCAAACTGCCATCCTGTCTGCCACTGCAGTGTCACTCCTAGATGGGCCACGTGTTTGTGCCGCCCACTCGTGTCGCTTAGCATAGTCATCCAGCTACCTTGGTGCAACCTTTTGGACTAAAAACAATATTGTGAGGTGTTCAGAATAGACTGGAAATGACTGGAAATTAATGTTATTGAGGTTAATAATAGCATAGGAGCAGAAAACCCCACAAATTCTGTGATTTTAGCTGTTTTTATGCTTTTTTAATAAAAAATACAGATCCAGAACCCAAAACATGGAAGGGTGGTTTTGTCAAAACCAATCCAGATCCAAAACACGAAGAAAGATCCAGATCCAAAACCAAAACACGAAAAGTGGCCGGTGCACACCCCTAATTTTCTGCAACCTTTGTAATGAATGGCACCATTACCTAATTTCTACAAAAGTAGGTGAAGATGTTAATTTCATCACCACAGATGAAATACAGACCACTAATATAAGTGGCAGATGCAATTCAGCAGGCAAAGAGGATGCAAAATGCAAGCGGGCGCTCTGAATGTGGGCGGCCGCTTGTGTTTTCAAGTGCGGCCTCCTGGTCGCTAGCTAAGCTGTGGGTTACCACCCACAGCTTTAGCGACCGACCAGGTAGATGGTCGCGCTGGTCAAGACCATCGCGACCATCGGGGTTTGCGACGAGACCCCAAGGTTGGGTCTCGGCAACCGCAAGCCCCAGGGAGCTTCCTGCTCTGATCGAGCAGGAAGTTCTCCCACTGACATCACTGCTGATGTCAGTGCGGCCGCCCGCAAAATGGCAGGCGTTTGTGAAACACCCCCCCCCGCCACGCCTACAAAACGGGGCAAGCTGTAGATCAACATCGACAGCCGCCCCTTTTGTAGTGAGCTCCGGAGTGAGAGAATTTCTCTCTCGCTCTGGGGCTTGCGCACGCGCAGTGCGGCCGCTGCATGTGTGGAGGGCCTAAACATCGACCCGCTTGCGAGCAGGTCTGAATGAGGTCCACTGTTCTTCTGTCTCAAAGTGAGCTGTGGTTAATTTATTACTTTGTGGCCAACAAGCACAAACCAAATCATAGATTCACCAAGTGATGTCGCAAATTGCAGCATTTTGGAGTTGATGCAGGGCTGCAATTACATGAATTTCCTGTAGGGTAGTCCTAAAACTGATGTAAGTATCCGGTAGATTGCCCTTCTTTGTTGCCTAATAATCCAAAGATATTTTCCCAGAGCTTACCTCTATATCTTATGCATGTGCAATAATCATGTCTCACAATACATGATAGCTTAGATGTGGGTGTGGAAGAAAGAGTGGTCAATTAGGGCGGGATGTACTAAGGACAGAAATGCAGTTTTCGGGGGTTTTTGTCACGCTGGGAGGTAGTTTTCTGGAAGCTGAGGCCTGAGGTTGCGGGAGGAAACGGAGGCGAGGGGCCTGAGTGTACGACCTCCGCATCCACGGGTCTTGGTCATTGGCGAGACCTAGTCAAAGGTGCGGAATCTAACCCACGAGATGGTGTTCGCCAGTGACCCCACCAATCGGGATATGGGCTTGAGCTGCACCTCGTAAGCAGGTCGCGGTCCTTTGACTAGGTGACCAAAGCCTGCGGGAAAAAGGAGAGATGAACACTCGTGGCCCAAAGGGTCTGTGCCAGTAAGGGGCACGTAGGGACACTGTACTTGAGGTACAAGGAAGTGTGTACTGCGGACACACTCTACCGGGTTGCCGGTTAGAAAGAGTGCACCACGGTGCAATACTGTAACATGTAGGTAGGGACCACAGAGTCCAGTAACGAGGTGGGTAGTGGTACTGAATTCAGCCAGAGATTATGATGCTGGAGAGGTGGGTACGTATAACTACACTCAGGCTGTGATGGTAAAGCACTGGTGAAATGGATAGTATACTGCACACAGGCGGCGGTGGTAACGCACTGGTGGAATGGAGGTATACTGCACACCGGCGAGGTGGTAACGCACTGATGAGATGAATGATATAGCTGCACACAGGCTGAGATGGTAAAGCACTGATGAGATGAATGGTATAGCTGCACACAGGCTGAAATTGTAAAGCACTGATGAGATGAATGAAATAGCTGCACACAGGCTGAGATGGTAAAGCACTGATGAGATTAATGAAATATCTGCACACAGGCTGAGATGGTAAAGCACTGGTGAGATGGATGATATAGCTGCACACAGGAATAGATCACTGGAAGCAAGGGAACCTGGAACGAGAGACCACTAGTAACACTAGCAGCGACAATGGTTGTTCAGGCAACTACCTGATACACAGGAGCTGGATATATACCCCTGGAAGCCCACTGATTGGTCCACAGCGTCAGCTGACCGGCCAGACTGTCAGGGAAGGAAGGATAGTCAGAGAAGGAAGTGTCATGGCGGCGCCCATGACAGGAACTCCGATCCTCGCGCACCAGGCCGCCTGAGACACTAGCATCAGGGAGAATGCTCAGCACCTCCCACATCGCCGCACCAGCCACCCGACTGCCCGGGAAGTCAGAGGAAACCGGCGGGACGGTAAGGGACGGCTGATCCCCGGCTGAACTCTGACAGTATCCCCCCTTTCAGGGTGGACACCGGACACCCACCAGGTTTACCAGGAAATCTAATATGGAAGGCTCGAACCATTTGAGGCGCGTGAATGTCTGTGGCTCTGATCCATGCCCTTTCTTCCGGACCGTACCCTTTCCAGTCAATGAGATATTGGAGGTTGTTAGATTTGGTAAATCGAGAGTCCAAAATCCTCCCTACCTCGAACTCTGTACCTTGAGAAGTTTGCACTTGAGGTAACTTGGGAGCAGAAGTTTGAAAACGATTCAGCACTAGGGGACGCAGCAAAGAAATATGAAAGGTATTGGATATTCTTATTTGAGGAGGGAGTTCCAACTTATACGCGACTGGGTTGATGACCTTGCGAACACGGTAAGGACCAATGAAGCGTGGAGCTAGCTTCATACTGGGTACTTTCAATCGGATGTTCCTGGAGGATACCCAGACTTTATCTCCAACTCTCAGCAGTGGAACAGCGACACGTCGTCTATCCGCAAATTTTTTGTAGTTCTTGGACGACTGCTTCAGAGAGGAATGAACCCTCTTCCAAACGGTTGCGAAAGACTCCACCAATTCAAAAACTGCAGGAACCTCTACTGTAGGCAAATTTTGAAAATCTGGGACTCGAGGATGTCTCCCAAACACCGTAAAAAAAGGAGTGGCTTTGGAGGAAGTGTGATATTTGAAGTTGTGTGAAATTCTGCCCAAGGTAATAGATCCAGCCAGTTATCTTGTGAGGAGGAAACGAAGAGTCTTATGAAAGTCTCCAGCTCTTGGTTAACTCTTTCGGTTTGCCCATTAGTTTGTGGATGGTAGGCTGAAGAAAATTTTAACTTGGTTCCACAAGTGCTACATAAAGCTCTCCAAAATTTAGCTACGAATTGAACTCTGCGGTCGGAAATTATCTCTTTAGGAAGTCCATGCAACCTGAATATTTCCTTAACAAAGACTCTTGCCAACTGAGGAGCAGAAGGGAGACCCATCAATGGAATAAAGCGTGCCATCTTAGAAAAGCGATCCACCACTACCAATATGGTATTGTATCCTTGGGAGCATGGTAGTTCAGAGATTAAATCCATGGATATATGGGTCCAAGGAGTATTAGGAATGGACAGGGGTCGCAGGAGACCTGCTGCCTTCTTGCAGGTAGTCTTATGCTGAGCGCATTTTACACATGAAAGAATAAATTCTCGAATATCCCCTTTCATTGTGGGCCACCAATAGGAACGCTGAAGGAACTTGTAAGTCTTGAGGATACCAGAATGGCCAGCAAACAGAGAGCTATGAGCCCAAGTTAGTAATTTTCCCCGTAGTTCTGGGGTCACAAAAATTTTCCCCGGGGGAGGAGTCAACATTTGAGTAGAGGCGAAGACTACAGGATCTAAAATTGGTCGGGAACGTTGATGATCCTCTTCCTGAGTGCTGGACAAGAAAGACCGTGAGAGGGCGTCAGCTTTTCTGTTTAGACTGCCAGGACGAAATTGAAGTTTTAAATTAAATCTTGAAAAGAACAAGGACCAACGGGCCTGCCTAGCAGGCAGGGGTATATATAAATGGTGAGCCGTTTGGAGGTAGATTAAGTTTTTATGATCTGTGATCACGGTAACTGGAAAGTTGGCTCCTTCCAACAAATGCCGCCATTCCATTAAAGCTAACCGCATTGCTAGTAGTTCCTGGTCGCCAATTCCGTAGTTCTTTTCGGCAATGGAAAACTTACAAGAAAAATACCCACAGGGATGGTACTTTCCATCACTTGAGATTTGAGACAGTACTGCCCCTACCCCTACTGAAGAAGCATCTACCTCAACTGTGAACGGTTTGTCCAATTGGGGTTGGCACAGGATAGGTGCAGTGGAGAAAGCTTCTTTTAATTTTTGGAAGGCTTGGATGGCAGTTTCTGGCCAGCGAATGGGACTGGCACCCTTCTTTGTGAGATTTGTGATAGGAGACACCAGTGTGGAGAAATTTGGTATAAACCGCCGGTAATAATTTGAAAAACCCTAGAAGCGTTGAGTAGCCTTCAAGGATTGGTAACGGCCAGTCAGAAATGGCTTTTAACTTCTCCGGATCCATCCGGAGGGTCTTTCCAGAAATTATGTGCCCTAGGAAGGGTACCGAGGTTTGTTCGAAAAGGCACTTGGATATTTTTCCATAAAGATGATGCTTCCGGAGGGGTGACAAGACTTCTTGGACATGCTGGCGATTATCTTGCAAATTTTTGGAAAAAATTAGAATATCATCCAAATAGACTATAACAAAACTGTAGAGGACATCCCGGAAGATCTCGTTCACATAACCCTGAAATATCGCTGGGGCGTTGCAGAGTCCGAAGGGCATTATGAGATATTCGAAGTGGCCGTCTCTGGTGTTAAAAGCGGTCTTCCACTCATCTCCAGCTTTAATACGTATTAAATTATACGCACCCCTCAGATCAAGTTTGGTGAACAAAGAGGCCCCGCGAACTTTATCAAAAAGCTCCGGAATCAGAGGCAGAGGATATCTATTCTTTACAGTAATCTGGTTGAGACCCCGGTAGTCAAAACAAGGCCGAAGCCCGCCGTCCTTCTTCCTAACAAAAAAAAACCCCGCCCCTACTGGAGAAGTGGAGGGCCGGATAAACCCCTTAGCTAGATTCTCCTTTATATATGCCGCCATAGCGGCTGTTTCATGAACTGATAATAGGCAGGTTCGACCCCGAGGAGGGTTCTTCCCTGGCAGGAGCTCAATACCACAGTCCCAGGAACGATGAGGTGGAAGTTTATCCGCAGCCTGTTTGCAAAATACATCGGCAAAATCTTGATAAGCTGCTGGTAGACCGGGGACAGAGGAACACTTGGGCTTGTCAGACGGGGGGAAGCTTATATTTCCACTGGAGGACACCGCGTTAGTGCGGACAGGGAGTACTTGAATGAGACATCCATGGAGACAACTTGGACCCCACGATAAAATCTGCATACTGGACCACTCAAATGTAGGATTGTGCTTTTGTAGCCAGGGAAGGCCTAAAACTAGTTCATAGGCTGAGTCAGGAATAACAAAAAATTCAATAGTCTCCTGGTGCAGACATCCAATCCGGAGGAACACTGGCAGGGTTTTTGAGGAAATGGATCTCCCTAGCAAGGTCTTGCCATCTACACCAGAGAGCAGAATCTGTTTGGCAATGGAACCACCAGAATGCCTAGGGTCTGAACCAGTGACTTAGAAATAAAACTGCCGGCAGCCCCAGAATCTACAAGGGCTTTAACCATCCTTGTCCTGGACTGGTAGGAGAGCGACACAGGCAATAAACTGTCATTTGTTTGGGAGGAGTCAGAAATAACCCCCAATTGCATGCTCCCAACATCAATTAGGGTTTCGCGTTTCTCGTCAATACAGGAAAATTCCTTAATGTGTGCTCCGGAGCAGCACAATACAAGCACAATTTATTTTGAAAACGACGGTTCCGTTAGGCGGTACTTAACCTTGATCTGTTAAATTGCATCGGCTCCTCACTGCTAGAGAAGGAAGGAGAGGAATGACCTCCCAAGGATGGGCGATCCCGAGGATGATCTCCACGCCCCCAATTTCCCCACCGCTCTCTATGGTGAAAGTCAATTTTTATACAGAGGGATATAACATCCGAGAATGTGGGAGGTAAATCCCTAGATGCCAATTCATCCTTCATCCTCTCAGATAAGCCATGTAGGAAGGCTGCCTTAAGTGCTTCCTCATTCCATTTTAGTTCGGACGCCAGGGTTTGAAATTGTACTACATATTGCCCGACGGACCAGGTACCCTGACGGACACGAAGCAAATCTGAAGAAGCAGAGACAGATCTCCCGGGTTCATCGAAGATCCTTTTGAAAGCTGCCACGAACTCTTCATATCTAGATACGAGCGGATCTGCTCGTTCCCACAAGGGGGAGACCCAATCCAGAGCTTCCCCGGTTAGTAATGAAATTACATAGGCCACCTTAGACCAGGAGGTAGGGAAATTCTGGGGTAGGCATTCGAACTGGATCTCACACTGGTTTATGAAACCACGACATCATTGAGGAGTACCATCGAACCTCTCGGGAGTAGCCAAGTGCAAACGGGATTTTTGAGGAACGACCCCCGAAGATAATACAGGAGAAACCGTAGGAGCGACAGAAGGTGGAGCATGAGACATAGCTGCCAGAGTGTTCTGAATAGACAGGAGCTGACCAGATAATTCCTGTAGGTACTGGGCCACATGCTGCTGTGCCGCCTCTTGGTTATCCATGCGAGTCGTTAGCTCCTGGAGATTCCCAGTACCTGGGGAGCCTGTAGCTTCCATTTGGCCTGAACAAACTGTCACGCTGAGAGACGATTTTCTGGAAGCTGGGGCCTGAGGTTGCGGGAGGAAACGGAGGCGAAGGGCCTGAATGTACGACCTCCGCATCCACGGGTCTTGGTCGTTGGCGAGACCTAGTCAAAGGTGCGGAATCTAACCCATGAGATGGTGTTCGCCAGTGACCCCACCAATCGGGATATGGGCTTGAGCTGCACCTCGTAAGCAGGTCGCGGTCCTTTGACTAGGTGACCAAAGCCTGCGGGAAAAAGGAGAGATGAACACTCGTGGCCCAAAGGGTCTGTGCCAGTAAGGGGCACGTAGGGACACTGTACTTGAGGTACAAGGAAGTGTGTACTGCGGACACACTCTACCGGGTTGCCGGTTAGAAAGAGTGCACCACGGTGCAATACTGTAACACGTAGGTAGGGACCACAGAGTCCAGTAATGAGGTGGGTAGTGGTACTGGAGCCAGCCAGAGATTATGATGCTGGAGAGGTGGGTACGTATAACTACACTCAGGCTGTGATGGTAAAGCACTGGTGAAATGGATAGTATACTGCACACAGGCGGCGGTGGTAACGCACTGAAGAGATGAATGATATAGCTGCACACAGGCTGAGGTGGTAAAGCACTGCTGAGATGAATGATATAGCTGTACACAGGCTGAGATGGTAAAGCACTGATGAGATGAATAATATAGCTGCTCATAGGCTGAGACGGTAAAGCACTGATGAGATGAATGATATAGCTGTACACAGGCTGAGATGGTAAAGCACTGATGAGATGAATGAAATAGCTGCACACAGGCTGAGATGGTAAAGCACTGATGAGATGAATTAAATAGCTGCACACAGGCTGAGATGGTAAAGCACTGGTGAGATGGATGATATAGCTGCACACAGGAATAGATCACTGGAAGCAAGGGAACCTGGAACGAGAGACCACTAGTAACACTAGCAGCGACAATGGTTGTTCAGGCAACACAGGAGCTGGATATATACCCCTGGAAGCCCACTGATTGGTCCACAGCGTCAGCTGACCGGCCAGACTGTCAGGGAAGGAAGGATAGTCAGAGAAGGAAGTGTCATGGCGGCGCCCATGACAGGAACTCCGATCCCCGCGCACCAGGCCGCCCGAGACACCAGCATCAGGGAGAATGCTCAGCACCTCCCACGTCGCCACACCAGCCGCCCGACTGCCCGGGAAGTCAGAGGAAGCCGGCGGGACGGTAAGGGATGGCCAATGAACTCTGACAGGTTTTACCGCATTTCTCATATGTACTAAGTACCGCAATGCATGGCTGTGTCTCGGTGGGTAATGCCATCTTTAGATGGCGTTACCCAATAGAAGCCTATGGGCTTCTTTTCTGGTTGCCCTCTGAGATGAATCCCTTTGAATCCCTCCCAGCTCCCCCCGCGGTGCGTGCATCCTTCTGCACATTTGGGGGGAAACCCGGAAGTCCCTCTTTCACAAAGGACAGCCCTTACCAGGAGAGCTGCCCTTTGCGATCTTCTAGGTACATACCAGCATTATAGTAGCCTGTATGTACCCGATAATGGACGTCATATACGGCATCATGGATGCGATGCTTTGTACATCCCACCCTTAGTGCGAAAAACCATTGATGCAGCATCCTGAAAAAATTACAGGGAGCTGGCATAGAAGTACCTTATACGGTTACCTACATTTTCTCATAGCCTGCTCATAGCTATGCCCAGCATATATTTTACCATGTAATAGACACAATTAGCAAAGAAAATGTTGGAGGATATTGTGTATTTGAGTTGTGTGCTATACTTATGTTAACTCAAGTAAAGTATTCTAGACCCTTATGTACTAACCTTGCAGAGAGATAAAGTTGATGTAGAGAAAGTGCCAACTAATCAGCACCTAACTGTCACTTTACCAGCTGGGTTTGAAAAGTGACAGTTAGGAGCTGATTGGCTTTTACTTTATATCCGTCCATTTTATCTCTTTCCATGGCTTAGTACATAGATCCCCTAATTTGTAAAAGTAAGAATTTTCCTTCTTTCATGATGCCACTATCTTGTATAGGGACAGTTTTTAGCTTTGCTGTTCATGTAATTTATCATTTGCCTATCCTGGCTACTGTTTAAAACCTGACGGGTGACATCTGCTTCAATAGAGTTCTATAAGTCATGATGTTTGACGCCTGGCAGAGGGCCAGACGCTTCCCCTGAGATCATTAAAACCTATGTTTGTTCATAATCCACCCAAAAAATGAAACAGACGGCTGAGAGGATGGAACAACGATCATGTGTTAGCTGGCTGAGTGTATACCTCTTCTGTTAAATGCTATACTCTATGTGGCATGTGGGTTTTCCCAGCACTGTATGTGCTGCTTAGAGGTTGCTGTCCATGCATTTCCTCCACTGATTTAAATGATTAGAAGGACGCAGACGTTCTGCTGTCCCTGTCTGAGTCTAATTAGACCAAACAAATGAGACTTAATGGAGGCAGAGAGATGCATGTCACATCTGTGTAATGCAATGATGATTTGAATCCCACAGAAAGGGCCACCTAACCACTCACTGTCATACAGTCCTGGAACAGATTGCACTGTGACATTTTACCTCAGACAAACATAATGTGGAAGGCAACACAGTGACATATAAAGGGCCAGTTAGACAGAATCCTGTATGAATCTGATAAGAGACATAGCGATCGCCAGCCTACTGTCACGCTATGAAGAGTTACATAGGAATTTAAATGTCATGTGTTCCAATCACCCATGTACTTCCTATAGGAATATTGTGAAAAGTACACCTTAAGACCACAAAGCGGTGTCACAGACGTTTACAACGTAAACTGGTAATTGTTCCTGGGGCATGTAGCTCCATAGTTTCTAGAGAGCCAAAGGATGTCTATTTGTGTTCTAAACTGAAAATTTATGAGCTAAATGCAATGTCATATATTGCCGCCCATTGTCACAGTATATCTTCTCTCCTTTCTTAAAGGTCATCACAGCAGGGGTCAGTCTTGCTCTAACCTCTATCCAGGACCAGTGTGAAAATCTCCAGATTAATTCAAACATTACAGGTGAGTCATAAGATGTGGATAGAGATGAATAACATCTGCGGTCACCACTATTATATTTTTCCCGTTATTGTAGAGCTGGACCTAAGTGTCTAATCAGTGCTGGATTTAGGTGGCGTATGACTAAGTACCTGCTCAGAATGGTATTCTTTGTTGTGGAAGTAAATTCACTTGTTATCTAACAACCTACAAGAGACATCTAAAGTGTTAAATTAATGGTATACTGTAATGTATTTTTGGCGCAAATTGCACTATATGCAATAGGTCCGCAGGCAAGAAATCGATTCACATTTGATTTTTTAAAGGGAAAGGCAAAGGAGATCTTGTATGTAGTATATACATGAACTTAATTAATGCTTTTATTTTGCATTTGAGTCTGTTTAATTGTGCTGTATCTGGTAAATGGGACTTATGGCGCACATCCACTAGCAGATATTAATGGACGACTGAACGATAACGACATCATTATCGTTCAGTCGTCCATTAATCGTGCATGAATCAGGCACTAAAATGTCAGAAACGACCAGCAATGCGCACTCCAGCTGGTTGTTTCCGACATCAATCATCGCCCGAACATGCCGGTCAATCTGCCGATAACGACAGGTTGACCATGCTCGGGGATGATGGAGGGTGCCTACACTGAACGACATATCATTCAGTGTAGGCATTGCATGGGATGGGGAACGACTGTACGATTACGATGTCATGACTCAGGGAAGACAGTAAGATTATGATTTCTGCTAGTGGATGTGCGCCATTACAGTACTTCATTAAAGTACTATAGTGTGTTTGAATTAGGTATTGTAACATTAGTATTTACTACTAACAATGTAATCAACAACTCCTGGCATAAACCAGGCTAATACCTGTTTTCGCCTGATGTCAAACTTGCGCATAAACCCCTTTTTTCTCTAGATATAACACTGGTGCATTCGCTATCCATGCAGAACTAAAAGCATATTGAGAGTCACACAGCTCTGCAAACTGCGCAAAGTGGATTGTGTTTTGGATAACTAGGATGATATCTGTCTTGTAAGGCGGTCACTAGGATGCACTCTTGGTTGTATGGTGGTCACTAAGATGGTTTCTGTATTGTTTGTACATATAACATTAGTAACTCTCTGTGACTCCACCCACCATATTGCATTGGACTAATTTACCACCTTATTTTTGGCAAGGGCTAATGGTGTTATTATTCCACCTCATTTGTGCAGTCCCCACCTACGGATAATTCAGTACAGCCTATATGAGGCCACTTTCAGATTTTTTTCCAGGGTTACTTTAAGAGGTTAATGCAGAGTTGTATGCAAGTCTATTAGCTGTATGGATCTTGCAATTGTTAACACTGCGCATGCTCTGAAATGAGCGTACTTTACCTTTGTATGAGCGATTCTGAACCGTACAAGCGAACCACATCTCCATTGGAATGGGTGTGATTTGATTGAGGAAACGGAAAGCATGCGCACATAGGATAAAATTTACTAACCGGCGGGTTCTAAACCGTGGTGGGTTGGCAGTGGTT
Organism: Taudactylus pleione; assembly: GCA_031769625.1. Classification (NCBI taxonomy): domain Eukaryota; kingdom Metazoa; phylum Chordata; class Amphibia; order Anura; family Myobatrachidae; genus Taudactylus; species Taudactylus pleione. Next base: position 1,282,308 of record JAUIMM010000017.1, on the reverse strand, counting down.
TTGCTATCCGCAGATTTACTAAGGCCAAAACCGCTTCAAAACTGCTGAAAAACCGCCGTCAAAACACATTTTAGAATCGAATAGAACAAGTCTACAGCTAAAATTACTAGTCAGTGTTTTTGGTGTCATTTAGAAATCACCGTCAAACTGCTACTAAACCGCCGGGGTTTAGAACCCGTAGCTTTGTAAATTTTGCCCATAGTCTCAGATTAATGAAGGGCTGTCGGGGTGTGTAAATGGAACTGCAGGCAATATCGAGTTGATGGAACTCCTGCAACAGACATAGAGCCAAATGTAATAGCCCAAGATTAAAAGGAGCCAGCTCAACTTTGCCGAGATAGTCATTGGATTTAATGCAGAAAGCCTTTAAACTGATTGCCACATTAAGGGCTCTATTTACTACAATCCGCATTTGTAATGCAGATTGTAGTGTGAAATTACTGACTGAATTCGCATTGCGAATTCAGGCAATATCACAGGGATTTACTACAAATCCCTTGCAGGGACAGAGCTTGCGAGAAAGCTCTGTCCCTGCGAATCCCATCCGCACACTAGTCACAGTATTTTCGGAAAAAAATACCGTGACTAGTTTCCCGCGCATGCGCCGGCCGCCGCTGCTACCCCTGGCACTAAGCTCTGCCCCCATTGTTAAGCCCCACCCCCACAATCGCGGACCCCCCCTCTCCCTTAATTACACGTACCTGCATGATCCGGGCTCCGCTGATGTCTTCCATGTCCTCCGGTCAGGTGATATCCCATACTGCACTGGGACCCGATCACCTGATGACCGGGCCGCAGTGCAGCATGGGAGACCAGCTGACCGGAGGGAGTATACATCACCGGAGCCCCTACCACCGGTCCCTGGAGTCAGGTATGTTAATTTTTTATTACTTTTTTTTTTTAACTTTTTTTTTTACACTGTATCAGCATGTGGTCTGTTTAGACCACACAGCTGATTACTGGGGTCCGGCTCTGGGCTCTGCTCTCCCCGTTAGAGCAGGGCAGGAGTCCGGTAACCAGGGGAAACCCTGGATAACGCCACCTCCAGGTGGCGTTATTATCACAGGGCTTTCTCCGGTATTTTTTTACAATTTATTTTTAGTAACTTTGGTCGGATCACATGTCCCATTACAATTATGGGAAATGCGATCTGCTTACTAAAAATAAGTGATACTTAGGGGTTGGAGTAGAATTTTACGAATTCTACTCCAATTGCCCTGTAGTAACTTTAGGTGAAACTAAAATAATGTGAAAAGAGTATGAAAACTTTATTTTAGTAAAAATAATGTTAATAAATAGAGCTCTAATTCTAATGAGTATCTTGCAGTTGTATAGGTGTGTACAACTCAGCATACGGGCCTTAGGGGTCTATTTACTAAGCTATGCTAGGAGATCAAGTGAACGGTGATAAGGTACCAGCCAATCATCTCCTATCTGTCATGTCACAGGCTGTGTTTGAAAAATGGCAGTTAGGAGCTGATTGGCTGGTACCTTATCACCGTTCACTTTATCTCCTAACACAGCTTAGTAAATAGACCCCTTATTCTGAGTTGGGGAAAAAGCAAGACAGAGCAAGGACATACATTTTTCTGCATACTTGGTAAATTCCGGCTGCTGTTACATGTAGCCCACAAATGCTGGATGGCTTTATTTTTAGTCTTACGCTGCAATATAGTTTCAGTTTGGACACATCCCTCCCCAATCTGAATCTCTCTGCACATTGTAAATCTGCCCCTCCTGCAGTGCAACATTATTTTACCAAGGCGCAAAGTTACTTGATCTTTTTTGCTTTTTACCCACCTCAGAATCAGGCCCTTAGTTCTGCGCATGCAGTCCAACTGTAATTGCCGCTGATTTATGTTCAACTATGAATCTGTTGCTAAATTTCCAATACACCCCTATTTGTGGACAACGCCAAAGAATAGGCGCAATTCAATGCCACCCATAAATGAAAAATACTGTATGTTCTGCTTGGTGAATGCACACAAATGTTTTCCAGCATGAATTGTTCTCTAGAGCTGCGTTTTATTTCTAGTCCAGTCTTGACTACTTGGATGATGGATGTAATCCCGCTTTGTTTTTTCTTATATTAATTGCTACTATTTATTGAAGGGACCTGAAAATACTATAAAATTATATTGGAACCATGTTTAGTGATCATGTCATGTTGAGGGTTATAGCCACAATATATCTCCCACAGCACCAACTATGATGTGCTTAGATGTAAAATCCACAAAGTGTCTCTGAAAACTTAAAATGTTCTTAATTTTGTGTCATGCTACCTGATATTTGGGGTCTAATGGTGCGTACACACGTAGCAATAAAAATGTACGATTTGAACGATAACAATATCGATAATATCGTTATCGTTCTTATCGTGCATTTTTCGGTCTCTACCAACTCACCTACGACCAGCAATGCTCGGCCACGTATGGACGATATCGATATCAAGCAGTTTACTATAGGGACCCGCGATCGCTGATCGCAGGTCGCTATAGTCGATGGTGAGTTGGTGGTGTGCTGGATGATCGATATCGATCATTCAGCACACCACCAAGGGTGCATAACGATCAGCCAGCGATATCGTATGGCTGGCTGATCGCTACGTGTGTACGCACCATAAGTTCTTTGAAACAGAAGCCTGACCAACAGTGAGATGGCTATCTCTGTGACAGAATCAAAGGCAAATCAAAGAGATCCTAGGTGGGTGCTGAACATTAATGCATAGTTACCTACTCTCTCAGAGCTCCCTCTCATCATCATGGCCTGGCCTCCTGCTTTACAATGCCAATAATCATGGCGTTGTATAGCAGGGGAGGGACCATGATGCAAGCTGCACCTCCCACTTGGCCATGCCACGCCCACACACCTCCTTCCTCATTGCCAGAAGATAGGCAAGTAAGTAATGCATGCATGGCTGGGGTAGGGTATGTGTAGCTCCAGGGTTCCGAGTTAGTGGCTGCGTCTGGTGCAGCCCTGAACTGTAACTTACATCAAGAACTGAATTTGCTGGAACTCTCAACTACCAATATCCTTAATATTGTATAATCAGTTGTAGAAATATATATGTTTTGTTTTTGATGGTTGTAATTGTAACTACTATTGCATTTCTACAGGTCTTCTCTGCAATGTCTCCATTGATATGATCGGGACATGTTGGCCTCACACATCAGCTGGGCAACTGGTGGCCAGACCTTGCCCTGAGTACTTTCAGGGTGTACAGTACAATACAACAGGTAAACCATTACACCAGTAATTATGTGACATAATATTACATTCTTACCTTGAGTACTGAGATATATACAGTAGCATAGAAGGGCACAGAAGACTGGAGGATTATCAGGTATAATTATAATGTATGCAGAAGTCAAAGACAGATATTAAATAGCGTATATGGTGGTTATGCGCCTGTTTCTGATTCAGACACAACTTCTTTCACTGCTGAGTTTTAGCATGCCGCACATACGCAGAAATTAATTTACACATTTTGTATCTCTGGGTGAGTCAGACGGATCTTGGCCAGATTTCTCTTTGTGTGAAATGGCTGTTTTCCAGATGGGATCTGGCTGGCGACCATGCAATTGCACAGAACTGTTTTGGTTCTTGGGATAGTCATGGGAGTGTCATGGAAGTGTTGTGGGAGTATCATGGGAGAGTTGTGGGAATGTCATGGGTGTGTAGCAATACTTCCATGCTATACTGAGGCGTGTTTATGGGGAAAGAAAGCTTGTTTCATAGATCTCTTGCACCCATCATCGGTCAGGTGCAAACGCCCACACAAATTTTGACGGCTGCAACTTTGTATGATAAAACATTGGGCAATGTGGCTTCCTGCTTGAAGCAGTACGAATCCTAGCATTAGCCCTATGGAAACTCACAATAGCAGAAGGTAGTAAATGAGGCTTCTGCAGGTTCATGCAAACACAGCCACTTTCCATCCAACTCAGAATCAGCGTCAACAGCTGCAATTATCCACTGATTTATTTTTATAATTCCCCCAGTGTTTCTACAGATCAATATCTATTACTAATTAATAATACATATTGAATTAATATTTCAACTATAATAATTCAGGTTAGATCAAGCTTAGATGTATACAGTAGCTATATTAATGATACCAATTTATATATTAATATGTATTATGTTGTACTGCACAATTGGGAACACCATAATAAAACAAGACCAGATAATAACAGATAGGGAAAGAGGTAATAGGGCCCTGCACACAGGCTTACAGTCTATAGGGGAAGGAGTTTATTACATATGGAAAGGTGCTATATATTTCATATTGACCAAACCAGATTGCAAGAGTAATACGTGTTTAGTAGGCTATATATCCCAGCCATATGATGATGATGATGATTTATACAGTGTCACAAAGTGCATCTAGCGCCGTAAAGGGAAAATTAAAATAAAATACACAAATAATATAATGTATTCATACAGACAGTACGGGTGAAGAGATCAATCAATGAGATAACTATACAACTGGTTGAGTGACCGATAATAACAATTGCAGTCAATGACCCAGTGTCCTAAGAGGACAGGGTCAGAATTGCTGATTGTGAGTGGGAGCACACTGAAGACAAGGATAATGGAGGGTGAGAACAAAAAGAGTAACGGAATCTACCTGTAAGAGCTACCATTCTAGGGGACAACAATGTTGGCCTGGGGTCTGAGGGTTGTTTGAATATGGAGAAAGAACACATGGAAATATTGTTTGAAATGTGTATAGAGGTGTTAATTGGGTAGAACAGCTTCTAATTGATGATCTTATTGAATAGGTAAGTTTATAGGGAATGCTTAAAGGTTTGCATGCTAGAGGAAAGTCTATTTGTGCAAAGGTGGGCTTTCAGTACAGTGGGTCCAGCACAAGGAAAGTCCTGAACCAGGACTGGGGGCAGGTAAGGAGGGTAGACTAGACATTCATATTTTGTGCAGGGCAGAGGGGTTAAGTTGGCGAAATAAATGAAGCCTGTTGATAGCATGTTGATAGTCTTATACGTAAGCGTAAGTATTTTAAATTGGAGTTGATAAAATGTAGGCAACAAGTATAGGGACTGGGAGAGCGGAGTAGCAGCAGAAGAGTGATTTACCAGGAGGATCAGTCTAGCAGTTGGTGTTAAAATAGATTGTAGAGGTGAAAGTCTGTTTAGGACAAGACCAGTAAGGAGACTATTGCAATAATTAATGAGTGCATTCATTAACGTTTTTGCAGAGACTTGTGTGAGGTACATGAGTATTTTGCATATGTTTCCTAGATGTGGGTCTGGGTTTTTTTCTTTTTTTGAAATTGTTAAAAGTTTTTAAAAACAGCTAAAATTTTTGCAATCCAAAACCCAAAATTCTGATTTAAAATTCGAATAACGAAGATCAGAACCGTGACTCAGATCTGCCTGGATCTCGTCAGGAGATTAGAACCGTGACTCGGATCTGTCCAGATTCACGAACTTCAGAAGGTTTTAGATTTCTGGAGAACTGAACAGCACATCCCTATTTACAACACATACCGTTTCTTCTAGATCAGATTGGCTATTGCATAAAAAAATAAATATAGACTTAAAGGATGCTTTCCATCTACTGTATCTAAATTTATCCAAACCACAGAAGGCTATTACACTTCAGCTTTACCAATGGTCAGTCCATGGTATTCGGCCTTTCCAACACCCTTTACTCCTTTACATGATAATGAAGGTGCTACTGTCTCACCTCCATCAAAAAAATGTCTAATGCATAGCCTACATGGACTACTTACTTTTCACAAACATAGATCAGGCTCCCTCATACATCACAGAGACATGCCTCTGGGCCTGATTCAGAGTTGTACGCTATGGCAATACTGTGATTGCAAAATATGCGCTTTAGAGCATTTTTCCACGCTACAGGCAAGTAGGGACTTGTTTTTAAAACTGAGCAATTCCTGGGGTCCCTCCACTTGTGAGGACGTCCCCCATTGCGAATATTTTACATTAGTCTCATTCAGGGGCGGATTGGGCCGTCGGGACGCCGGGCCAGTTCCCGCTGGGCCGGTCCCTTTGGTGGCCGCGGACGCCCTTCATTGATTGACCCCCCCCCTCTCCCCCGGACCTCTGCTCCCCCATACCACTGCCGCGCTCCGTTCGTGCAGCTGCACACCTTCTGCTCAAGCGCAGCAGTGTGCGCCAGTGTGCTCAGAGGTTAGAAGAAAAAAGAAGGCTGACGGAGCTGCCGCCCATAAGCCTTTGCGGAGATGTGGCCGTCAGTCAAACCTGACGGCTCCGCCTCCAGCCCCCTGCGGCCCGCCTTCAGCCTCCGACCTGCAGAGAGATCACACTACACACAGTGCGCAGACGCAGCAGCACTGTGCGGCAAGCAGTTAAACTGTTGGAGGTGGTGCCGGCGGCTGGAAGCAGTGGCGGATCGCATTGAGTGAGTATATTCTGCCCACTCCCCCTAGGCATAAACTGCCTCCCGCTCCCGGCCAATGTGACATACACTGCTACCCCCCACCCCAGGTATGTGTACTACCCAGCCGATCATGATCTTCCCCGCCCCCCCACCTAATAAGTATAATATATGATATATAAAATAAATATGGTTGTCTTACCCATATGAACCCTCTGCGCAGATACATGTATTACCCACCCTCGACCAATTAAATATAATATGTAAAATTAATGTTTGTCATGCGCATATAATTCCCATACCCAGATACATGTACTACCTGCCCGATCCTGATCCCCCCACCCCAATAAATGTAATATATAACAAATATAAGTTTACTTGTCACGCCCATATAACCCCCCTGCTCAGGTACATGTATTACCCCTTGCCGAACCCCCCCATCATAATAGATATAATATATAACATATATAAGTTTGTTTGTCATGCCCATTGAAGTGATGATGTAATATAAGAGAGCACGTACTACCTGCCCGACTCCCCCAGCCCTTGGTGACATATACTGAACAACCTTCCCCCCCTCGATCCCGTAGACCTAAACTCCTCCTTACGTCCCCACCCTCTCCCCGGCCCCAGAGACATACACTACCTGCCCTACTACCACATCCCACCTCTCCGGACCCAGGGACATTCACTACTCCCCGGCCCTGACACCGTCTACCCCCATCCCAGGTTACAAGCAATGGTACTGCTGCCAGCCTGGGCACCACAGTGATCACAAACTACAGCGCCCAACAGCTCTTGTACCAGGATCTAAACTGCTGAACACACATCGCTCTTGGGGGGGCAGAGCCAAGCATGTCAGCAAGTACTGCAGACAGGTCAGTCTTTTGTGGGGGACTGGGGCAATTATGTATTATGTTTTCCTGTTGGGGCCAATGTGTTTATTTTTTTTCTTGTGGGTGCCAGTGTGTTATTATTTTCCTGTGGGGGAGTGTATTTGTTTTTTAGTTTTTTTTCCCTGTGGGGGCCAATGTGTTTTTTATGTTGGTGGCCAATGTGTTTTATTTTTTTCTTGTGGGTACCAGTGTGTTTTTTTCCCTGTGAATGCCAATTTGTTTGTTTTTGCCAACACAACAGCAGCAAAGAGGCAAGGAAAGCCGCAAGTGTGTCCAACTCAGAATCAGGCCCTTGAGGGATCCCGCCCCCCTCAACAGACTCCGCCCCACTCAGGGCTGCTTCCATTAAATATCCCAGGCTGGTTTTCCATCCCAATCCGCCCCTGGTCTCATTATATGTATCTAGAACTCATCTAGCCTATTTTTTATATTTTTCTAGAAGTTTATGTAATTAAGTTTTGATGAAGCTCCATTATAATGAATATAAGATCCATCTGTATATGTTTCTATCTTAGCTGTTCATTTATTATAATCTTACTGAGATTTTGTTTTTAAGTTGAAATAATGGGACAAACTAAACACTCCTAAATCTAACTTTCACTTTTTAATACTTTGTTGCAAATCCTTTGCAGGCAATTACAGCCTGAAGTCTGGTACGCATAGACATCACCAGACACTGGGTTTCATCCCTGGTGATGCTCTGCCAGGCCTCTACTGCAAATGTCTTCAGTTCCTGCTTGTTCTTGGGGCATTTTCCCTTCAGTTTTGTCTTCATCAAGTGAAATGCATGCTCAATCGGATTCAGGTCAGAGGATTGACTTGGCCATTGCATAACATTCCACTTTTTAGCCTTAAAAAACTCTTTGGTTGCTTTTGCAGTATGCTTTGGGTCATTGTCCATCTGCACTGTGAAGTGCCGTCCAATGAGTTCTGAAGCATTTGACTGAATATGAGCATATAATATTGCCCGAAACACTTCAGAATTCATTCTGCTGCTTTTGTCAGCAGTCACATCATCAATAAATACAAGGGAACTAGTTCCATTGGCAGCCATACATGCCCATGACATGACAATACCACCACCCCGCTTCACTGATGAGGTGGTATGTTTTGGATCATGAGCAGTTCCTTTCCTTCTCCATACTCTTCTCTTCCCATCACTCTGGTACAAGTTGATCTTTGTCTCATCTGTCCACAGGATATTGTTCCAGAACTATAATGGCTTTTTTAGATGTTGTTTGGCAAACTCTAATCTGTTATACCTGTGTCCTAGGCTCACCAATGGTTTACATCTTGTGGTGAACCCTCTATATTCACTCTTGTGAAGTCTTCTCTTGATTGTTGACTTTGACACATATACACCTACCTCCTGGAGAGTGTTCTTGATTTGGCCAACTGTTGTGAAGGGGTTTTTCCTCACCAGGGAAATAATTCTTCTGTCATCCACCACAGTTGTTTTCCGTGGTCTTTCGGGTCTTTTGGTGTTGCTGAGCTCTCCGGTGCTTTCTTTCTTTTTAAGAATGTTCCAAACAGTTGATTTGGCCACACCTAATATTTTTGCTATCTCTCTGATGGGTTTGTTTTGATTTTTCAGCATAATGATGGCTTGCTTCACTGATAGTGACAGCTCTTTGGATCTCATATTGAGAGTCGACAGCAACTGATTCCAAATGCAAATGTCACTCCTAGAATCAACTCCAGACCTTTTACCTGCTTAATTGATAGTGAAATAACGAGGGAATAGCCCACACCTGTCCATGAAATAGCTTTTGAGTTTACAGTCCCATTACTTTTGGCCCCTTAAAAAGTGGGAGGCACATATAGAAACCGTTGTAATTCCTACACAGTTCACCTGATTTGGATGTAATTACCCTCAAATTAAATCTGAAAGTCTGCAGTTAAACCACATCTTGTTTGTTTCATTTCAAAGCCATTGTGGTGGTGAATAGAGGCCAAATTATGAAAATTCTGTCAACGTCCCAATATTTATGCACCTGACTGTATATATACTCTGTTTATAGGTTGGTATTTCAGTGTTTTTTGGGATGATTTATCCCTCGATTCATTGCCATTTCTTGTTTATTAATTTTTTATATTTCTGTTTCTATTGTATTTCCTTTTCCCGTTTATTTCTTCCCATTTTTTCTTTATATTGTTTTCCATTCTTACACAATACTGGTTTATCTGTGTTTTCTCTGGTTTTTTTTTTTCTCCCCATACTCCATTTGTACGATGTTGCATTTTTTTCTTTCCATATATTTATTATATTTAGGGCTTGTGGGAGGGCTCTATATGTGCATATTTTTTCCTCTCTATGACATCATATGGATAAACGACCTATCTCTGCCGCGCCCCCCCCCCAGGGTCTTGTACCCATCTGCTGACCTATGTGCTTCATTAGTGCATAGTTCCCCTCCCCTTTGTCAGCACCCGTGGCCTTGGACCTCTGTACCATTTGGCCGACCTACCTTCCTTTTCCCTTACCGGTTTTCCTTCCTTCTCAAACAGGACGACTCCCTCCTTTCTACATGTCTGATGATGTGTCACCTTTGCTTACCTTTGCTTTCAATTGTTTTTTTTTTTTCTAGCTTTTTTCTCAACCATAGCACATGGGTCTTAAGGTACTCTCCTTCAACGTGAAGGGCCTCAATAGCCCACAAAAGCGTAGCAAACTTTTTACCACTCTTAATTTATATAAAGGAGATTTAGTATTTCTCCAAGAAACCCACTTCCTGCGAAATCTCCATCCAGAACTTCGCTCTAAATCCTATCCCACCACATATCATGCCTGTGACTCTAGGCAGAAGAAGCGAGGAGTTGCTATCCTATTTGCCCACACCTCACTTTTGATATGATCAATTCTTACGAAGATAAAGAGGGTCGCTTCCTTATTCTTGTGGGTACTCTTAACAACACTCTTTGCACCATTGTTAACATATATGCCCCTAACCAAGCCCAACCAGCATTTTTTTACTAGACTAGACACCCTGCTCTCTCATAAACGGCAGGGCTCTCTCATTGTATCTGGTGACTTTAATGCAGTATTGAACCCTTTATTAGATAGATCTACCTCCAGCAGGGCAGACCTCCGTAATTCCAAGGCACTGCTTGATCTCATGAAGTCCCAGCTTCTCTATGATTCCTGGTGGGTTCGAGAGCCCCTCACCCGAGACTATACTTTCTTCTCCCCTGTCCACAGCTTCTATTCCCGTCGTCAACAACTAGAGTCACAACATAAACAGTTCCCTAGCCCTTCCCTCCAAAAAGAGCTCCTTGCTGTTCAACACTCCCTCGCTCTCCTTTTTTCCCAACACACAGCTAAACATCTAAAATGGCTGCGTCAAACCTTTTATGAAAAAGGAGATAAGGCTGATAAGATTTTGGCATCTAGGCTTTGTACGGCACGAACCCATAGAAATATCCTCATGATTAAAAATTTAAAAATTCCAATAATCATCTTCTTCATGACCCGGCAGCTATTCGGTCTGAATTTCAAAATTTTGACAATAAATTGTATAACCTACATTCTGCCTCATCCCCTATTTCTATCCCACCTACTGAGACGACAATCCAAGAATTTCTTTCCACCGCCTATCTTCCTCAGCTGTCTCAGGAAGCACTCCGGGGTTTGAGTGAGGAGATCTCAGAAGAGGAAATTATAATTTCTATTAAACAACAGAAGTCTGGCAAGTCCACTGGACCTGACGGCTTTACAGCTGCATACTATAAAAAATTAATGGAGCATCTGGTTCCCCACCTGCACTCCCTCTTTAATACTGTTTTACAAGGGGGCTCCTTCCCTGCGGATATGTTAGAAGCCAGAATTGTCGTGATACCTAAGGAGGGTAAAGACCCGCACAATTGTGCTAGTTATAGGCCTATCTCCCTTCTCAATCTAGATATTTAAATATATGCTAAAATTTTAACCAATAGACTCAACCAGATCCTTCCCTCCTTGGTCCATTATGATCAGGTCGGCTTTGTGCCGGGTCGTCAGGCTCGGGATAATACCCGTAGGACCATAGATTTAATTCATACCATAAATTCCAGGAGATCTCCAGCTGTTGTTCTTTCTCTTGATGCTGAAAAAGCATTCGATAGGATCTCCTGGACCTTTATGTCCCAGACCCTACGATCGTTTGGGATATCGGGAGACTTCCTGACTGGTGTCATGGCCCTCTATTCCACTCCCTCTGCCACTGTTTCCATCAACAGAATCCCCTCCAACCGTTACTTTATCTATAATAGCACCAGGCAGGGATGCCCTTTGTCCCCTCTGATCTTTACCCTAGTGATAGAGACCCTGGCCACCCTCGTCCGACTAAACCCTAGCATTCACGGAGTGTAGGTCGGGAATTCATCTTCCAAAATCGCCCTCTTCATTGATGATATCCTACTTACCCTCACTCAGCCCCGGATATCTTTACCCAACCTTTACAAATTATTAGACCATTATGGTGCCCTCTCTGGATATAAAATAAATTTTTCAAAATCTGAGGCCATGCCCCTCCACATCCCCCACCAGGATGTTGAGACCCTTAAATCCTCCTACAGTTTTAAGTGGCAACATAAAAAAAATAAATACCTTGGGGTCTTCTTGACATCCCGTTATGATCTTTTATATCAGGAAAATTTTCCCCTACTTTTTGCAAAATTACAAGCGGATCTGACTTCCTGGAAACGGCTTATACTCTCGTGGCTGGGCAGGATCATCGCAGTAAAAATGAATATCCTCCCCAAATGGCTCTACCTTTTCCAAACCCTCCCACTGGCGGTACCCCTTACCTTCCTTCAAAATCTTCAGAAATCAGTTAACCGTTTCATCTGGAATGGTAAGTCACCTCGGTTATCTTCATCTATCCTTAAAAAACCTATTTCCAAAGGGGGTAGAGGTCTTCCGGATTTTAAGCTATTTAGCCTCACATTTTATTTATTTAGCCTCACATCTTTCCCAAATAGTGTCCTCCTATTCCCCCCATGGAACGTCCTCCTGGCTTGATATTGAATCTAGCTATATCAATTCCCCAGACCTTTCTTCCATATGGGGCCTACAAAAGAAACACCGTCCTCCTCCCTCTAACCTTCCTCCAACACTCAAATTCCTCCTCCATATATGGGTCTTATATTCACTTAAATTTAATATTACCACTCTTATATCTCCTCTTACCCCTATATGGTGTAACCCCAATTTCCCCCCAGGTTTACATGAGACCCACATGATATCATGGAAAGCAGCATCCTTCAAATTTCCTGCTGATTTTTGTTCACAAGGGCTCTGGCTCTCTCTCTCAGACCTACAACTGCAATGTCCAACTCAATCTTTAAATCCCTTTGAATACTTACAAATACGGCATTTTTTAGGCTCCCTTCGAACGGCTCTGTAAATATTACCCTATGTCCAAAGGGATGATCTCTCAAATATACGGTATCCTTATTGATGCTGCTCTGCCTACTAATAATCACCATGAATCCTCATGGGCGATAGATCTTGGCCCTCCACCTGATGAAGAGGCTTGGGACGACATGAGACTGGCAATTGCTAAAACCTCTATCTCTACCCGTCTTAAAGAAACTTCTTATAAATTGTATTACCGTTGGTACTATACCCCAGTACGGCTCTCCCATATGTTCCTTTCTGCTTCACCTCTCTGCTGGAGATACTGTGGCCTCCGAGGTACCTTACTCCATATCTGGTAGACCTGCCCGGCTCTTGAGCCTTTCTGGACCTCTGTTCATACTCTCCTGAATACGGTCTTTGGAGAACCGATCCCAAAAGACCCATGGACTTTCCTTTTAAGTTACCCCTCTCCTAATCTCAGCAACTGTTCTGTTAAGCTGTTGTCCCATATTCTAGTTGCTGCTAGAAGTTTGATTGCCCGTAATTGGAAAAACCCTCTTCCACCGACTCTCTCTGCCCTAAAATCACAAAAACGACATATAGCGGAAATGGAAAATATTACCTATTATCTTCATGATAGAGGCCATATATTTTCTCAAGTTTTGGCTCCATGGCTCTCATATGACAACACTTCACTACCTCTGCTCCCTGCGCTCATTATCCATGTGTGACTCATGCGCTGTGGTTGAGTTTGATCTTCCTACTCCGACTTCTCTATGCAAACCTCCCTAATTGACTGAATATTCTTTTCTCCTGTTTTCCAATTGGCATGTTTTTCTTTCTATCTTTATAACACTTTCTGTCCAGTATTCACTTATAAAAAAAAATAAAAAAATATTTGTTTCTTTTGATAGTCCTGTTCCCAATCCCCCCCACCCCCTCTGCTCTCCCCCTCCCCTCACATGTTTATTGCTATTTATTTTATTGAAAAAATTACTCACGTATACTGTTTATTATATTTGTGTTTTTTTATGTCACTTTTTTATGAGCTTTCTAAATAAAGCATTAAAAAAAAAATGAGCAATTCCTGCAAGACACGTTGTTTGTTGTATGCTCTGCAGCTGCCAACCACCGCCGGCAGCGTCTCCCTAATTAATTGGCATCAGCGTCTTTTCAACCAATCGCCGCCGACAGCGTCTCCTCGACCAATCACAGATGGCAGCATCTCCTCAACCAATAGCTGCCGCCAGCGTCTCATCCAATAGCTGCCTGAGACCTCCTCCTTCCCTCCCTGCCCACCAGCATGCTCTCCATTGGGCATTCTCCTTGGCTGCCCCAGCTGCTATCTACCCTTGCCCCCTCCCTACACCCAGTACTGCCTGCTCCTAACCCCCTCCTTTCCCACCAGTAGTGAGCCAGCTACTATCTACCCTTGCCCCCTCCCTACCCACAGTTCTGCCTGCCCCTAACCCTCTCCTTGCCCCCCAGTACTGTGCCAGCTGCTAACTACTCTTGCCCCCTCCCTACCAACAGCGCTGCCTGTCTCTAGCCCCCAACATCTCCCTGCCTTTACCCTCAGCTACACCCCAACTGCTGCTTGTCCTTTACCCCCTCTACTCCAACTGCTACCTGCCTCCAGCACTGTCCCAACTGCTGCCTGCCCTCACCCCCTATAATATGTGATGAAACCCAGAAGCAGTGGAGTAGAACCTCAATAACTTGCTCAGCGCGATCACTTCAGGTATTTATACAGGTGACCGATGATTTTATTACAGTGTATGCGTCTAAGTCACAAGGTATATGTGTCCCAGTGTAAGGATTTAGACGAAGAGTGATTGACAGTAATGGGCCGCTTATGGGTGATAATGAAGGGGTGGTTGGAAAAACGCAGGCGTGTGGCAAACATTTTATAGGAGTGTCGGATGCAGTAACTGCCTTTTTCTGCAGTTTTTTTGGTGCTGCATCTTAGTTCCATCGTCTATTCTGAGTATAGGGTTACTCAGAAGGCCGATCTTGATCGATTGATCTGCCACCTAGCATACTGTACAACTCTGGATCAAGCCATCTGTCTCTATTCTAAATAAATTATCACAAATCTCTCCTGGTCCCAACTTGCCAGACACCATTTTTAGGGTTCTTTCTCGATACCCCTTCTTTCTATCATTGTGTTCCCCAGGAGAAATGAACACCAATACACATTTTTGTTTCTAGAATAATTTGGCATCACAAACTAACCCTACAAGATCTCAATACCATTATAGGGAAATCAAGGTTAGCACTCTCTCCATTGTTGAGCTACTTTGCAGACAGTCCCAGAGCCTGTTCTACATGCTCACCACACATGGACGGACATAATTCACCTATCGCGTTCGGTAGATGCACAATGCCCAGCCCACAACCCAGACCCTTCATAGATCCCCCACTACTGATTACAATAACCTCAGATGCCTCACTTTAAGGTTGGGGAGCTTTTTGTCAAGACAAACCAATAAGGGGAGTTTGTCAACATAACAATATCATTGTCCCTACACATTTAGTAAGTTCTCCAGGCAAGACATTGTTGTTGCCACTTTAATGGTATTTTCCGATTTTTAAAATTGACTTCCTATGATCTCATACAGATGCTCTACTCCAAAACTTCTCATTTAATATTGTACTGCAGTTACTAATCAGTAGATTGCTAAAGACAGTTTTAAAACAGGAATAGGTATAAATGCTAAACAATACAAAAAATCAGTAAGGCCACCAAGCGCTGAATTCTATTTATGTACTCAAGAAAAAGAAAAAAGTTCTTGGTTGATAAATGCTGATTAACAAAAATGCTTCAAAGTCTTTTAGACCTCTAATACAGTTCTCACCTTAAATAGGTGAAAGGCGTCCCTTGAAAGGTATCTTTATCGACATATATCCTCAATCCTGATTTTATAATCATGGATGGCAGATCCCAATATTCACATGCATAAAAAAGGGAAATCTCTCATAGTGTTTAAAAGTTTAAACAAACAATATTTATTAACAGTTAACATGAATACACAAGACAAGATTACTTCGTACCATATAAAGCCTTCCGAGAAAGGCACACATGTAAAGAGTTTGTGGTGACTGAAAAGCACCCGGGTTTACCACTCATCTCCTCCACGTGAACCTTCACAGGAACTTCTATGGTCTCAAACTGAGCGCACACTTCCTCCACCAACGCGTTTCGGACCCAAGTCCTTTGTCAAGGTGTGTAGGAAGTGTGTGCTGGTAGCCATATTTAAACCCCTGCAAGATCATGTGACTGTCCAAAAGGTAAACACGTTTATTGTTCTCAAATACTTAATAATACCCAAAATCACGATTTAACATAAAAATATTCAAGTTCGTCCTTCATCCCTGTATCCCTCCTCTATTATTCCCGTATTTCATACTTTTTAAAAATGTTGTATATCCTTAATAGGTCCCTTAATAGAAAACATATGTGTACCTAAAAAACCCGGACAGATGAGCCGGTATTCTTACTGAAACGTCCATATTAAACTGCAAGTTATACTTCTATATACTTCTATACATAACGGGGTTTATGATCAACAATGGCCGCGTCTTCGTCTTCTAATCCAAGACGAGGTTTGAAACGCTGAAAGTATATCCATCCTTTCCGGCTATCTGACAACCGGAAGTTGAATAGTGCGTCATATCCTCCTTGTTCAGAACGAGGCTTGAAACGCTACAACAGTGTGTGGAACTTCCGGTCCGGATGTTTTATCAGGAACTTCGCTAGCGGTCAATAGAACATCTTTAATTTGTTCAGTCTGAACTGCAGAGACCCCGGAAGTCCGCCATCTTTAATTTGGGAATTTTTTCCATATATTTATATTATGGTTTTCGTTTTAACCCCATCCGAGATGCATAAAAAGTAAATCAATATATAAAAAAATTAGTAACCAAATTAATAAATTGCAATGCCAATGGTTTTAAAATATTATTTCATACATTTATGAGGTTAATACTTATATACATAGATCGCTATATGGAATCCACAAGTTCCAGAACATTATACCATGTATCAACAAAAAACAACTTTGCTGCTGCCCTATTTTCTAGTAAGGTTCTAAAGAGTATAAGGCAAATGCACACCCTGTATAAATCACATAAATCTTCAAAATCCCTTTAAATATAACTTAAAAATGTTGTTCTACATAAAGGAATAATCCTATAGTTCAAAGAAACCACTTTGTCTCAAAGTCTACGTTGAGGCCTAATGGGACCAGCGTACGTAATTCAAAAATGGTTTTCATCTCCAATTGTGCTAATTCCCTTCCACGTTATTATTCCTCCAATTGGCTGTAAGCACGTTAATACCGCAAAAAGATTTTAAGTTGCCAATATCACACTCATGTTCTTGTTTAAAATGTTTTGAGACATTGTGTGTTTCTAAACCTCTCTTTATGTTTCTACAGTGTTCACCTAATCTGGTTTTGAGCATTCTGCCCGTTCTCTCAACATATTGTTTATTACATGAGCACTCTAGTAAATAACCGCACCGAAAGAAACCTTTTGAATGTATCTGTTTTTTAACCTCCGTTTTAGTTACTACACTCCTAACCAACTGATCTTTTAAATTTTGGGCTTTACGATATATAGATTGTGGCCTTTCTCCTATGAAACTGTGTAAAACAGGGTCATGATTTAGAATTTCCCAGTGTTTGCGGATAATGTTTTCCACCTTCTTATGTTGTCCATGGTATCGTGTAATAAATGCTAATTTTCTATCTGAGTTTTCTAATGTTCTTTCTTTTAAAATATTATCTCGGTCCAAAGTTCCCACTAGGAACAAGGATCTAGCTTCTTCAACCTCAATCTCCCTATACCCTTTCAAAATAAATTGAGACTTCAAAAGGTTTGATTGAATGTGGTAGTCTTCTATTTTTGTACAATTTCTTCTCACTCGATGAAATTGACCCTTTGTAGTAACCAAACCGGAGGGTAAAAAACAGATACATTCAAAAGGTTTCTTTCGGTGCGGTTCATGTATAATGTGCAAACAATGTAAAAGCTCTTCTAGTAAAATTACTGAATATAAGTCGACCACCACCAACACAAATTACACCATAAAAGATTTCATCACGTCACAGCAAAAATTGTATATATTTACTAGAGTGCTCATGTAATAAACAATATGTTGGGAGAACGGGCAGAATGCTCAAAACCAGATTAGGTGAACACTGTAGAAACATAAAGTGAGGTTTAGAAACACACAATGTCTCAAAACATTTTAAACAAGAACATGAGTGTGATATTGGCAACTTAAAATCTTTTTACGGTATTAAGGTGCTTACCCCCAATTGGAGGAATAATGACGTGGAAGGGGAATTAGCACAATTGGAGATGAAAACCATTTTTGAATTATGTACGCTGGTCCCATTAGGCCTCAACGTAGACTTTGAGACAAAGTGGTTTCTTTGAACTATAGGATTATTCCTTTATGTAGAAAAACATTTTTAAGTTATATTTAAAGGGATTTTGAAGATTTATGTGATTTATACAGGGTGTGCATTTGCCATATACTCTTTAGAACCTTACTAGAAAATAGGGCAGCAGCAAAGTTGTTTTTTGTTGATACATGGTATAATGTTCTGGAACTTGTGGATTCCATATAGCGATCTATGTATATAAGTATTAACCTCATAAATGTATGAAATAATATTTTAAAACCATTGGCATTGCTATTTATTAATTTGTTACAAATTTTTTTATATATTGATTTATTTTTTATGCATCTCGGATGGGGTTAAAACGAAAACCATAATATAAATATATGGAAGAAATTCCCGAATTAAAGATGGCGGACTTCCGGGGTCTCTGCGGTTCAGACTGAACAAATTAAAGATGTTCTATTGACCGCTAGCGAAGTTCCTGATAAAACATCCGGACCGGAAATTCCACACACTGTTGTAGCGTTTCAAGCCTCGTTCTGAACAAGGAGGATATGACGCACTACTCAACTTCCGGTTGTCAGATAGCCGGAAAGGATGGATATACTTTCAGCGTTTCAAACCTCGTCTTGGATTAGAAGACGAAGACGCGGCCATTGTTGATCATAAACCCCGTTATGTATTAGAAGTATAACTTGCAGTTTAATATGGACGTTTCAGTAAGAATACCGGCTCATCTGTCCGGGTTTTTTAGGTACACATATGTTTTCTATTAAGGGACCTATTAAGGATATACAACATTTTTAAAAAGTATGAAATACGGGAATAATAGAGGAGGGATACAGGGATGAAGGACAAACTTGAATATTTATGTTAAATCGTGATTTTGGGTATTATTAAGTACTTGAGAACAATAAACGTGTTTACCTAATTGGACAGTCACATGATCTTGCAGGGGTCTAAATATGGCTACCAGCACGCACTTCCTACACACCTTGACAAAGGACTTGGGTCCGAAACGCGTTGGTGGTGGAAGTGTGCGCTCAGTTTGAGACCATAGAAGTTCCTGTGAAGGTTCACGTGGAGGAGATGAGTGGTAAACCCGGGTGCTTTTCAGTCACCACAAACTCTTTACATGTGTGCCTTTCTCGGAAGGCTTTATATGGTACGAAGTAATCTTGTCTTGTGTATTCATGTTAACTGTTAATAAATATTGTTTGTTTAAACTTTTAAACACTATGAGAGATTTCCCTTTTTTATGCATGTGAATATTGGGATCTGCCATCCATGATTATAAAATCAGGATTGAGGATATATGTCGATAAAGATACCTTTCAAGGGACGCCTTTCACCTATTTAAGGTGAGAACTGTATTAGAGGTCTAAAAGACTTTGAAGCATTTTTGTTAATCAGCATTTATCAACCAAGAACTTTTTTCTTTTTCTTGAGTACATAAATAGAATCCAGCGCTTGGTGGCCTTACTCATTTTTTGTATTGGATATCATATGGTGTGGTGAACCTGAGTTCGGACTCTTGCGACGGAAGGAGCGCAGGTTTCATGGTTCATTGTTTGAAAATAAATGCTAAACAAGCCTGGTTTAGTATTTATTTAACTTGCCATTTTAAATCTATTGGTCAAAGCCACCAATCATCGTTGGCTTTGAGAACCCACTCCTTAGTAAATCTACCCCCAGGACTGAAATGAAAGGCATGTCCATGTTTGGGCAGCCCTGCCTTAATGCAGCAAATTCAGTTTGTAGCATTATACAAATCCAGGCTTCAACAAGTGGCATTCTGTGGCAGGAATGGCTGAAAGCTAAAAGAAGCAGTTTATAGTAAGGACTCAATTGTCCAGAAATGAACAGACTTAAATTAATGGATGTTTAAGATCCTTCTTATACCACCAGGTAACTGCAATAATAAACTAAAGGGTCTATTCATCATTGGGAGAATATCCCAAATCCATCATAAACTACTGTTTTCATAGGTCTTCTTTCTAGTTAATAAGCCCAGCAGCTTCATCCTTCATCGTTGCCTTCAGCAATAGCTTCCTCTTGCAAAGCTAGTTAATGCCTATGTAACAAAGACAGTTGCGGAACATGTACTGTACTGCCAGCTGTCCTCCCATTTCTATCGCCATCTCAGGAGGATGATAGCAGAGGCGATACACAGGAAAAAAAAGTCTTGATTAAATATAAAGCATTTTTTTCATAAAAGTGTATTAGAATAATATTTTTATTTTTCGTTTTTTTCTTTTGTTTTCAATTAAATTGTCACTGGAAGCACAAGTCCCGGCTTCCAGAATAATGTCTTCTATGCACCGTGGGAATGCGTGTTCTTTGCTAGAAGATTGCAATATATAAAGAAAGTGTGTGGTTTATTTTTATGAGTGACCATGTTAGAGCCTGACTTATTTTCTATATGATGGTGCAGTCCAGAACAATGCACCACTGTGAGTTGACTGTCTGGATGGCGCTCACATTTGCTCTGTTTCAGGGGCAGCCCAGCTGCAGCTAATGACACCCTAGAGTGGGGGGAAGTGTAGTTCACTGGCCACTGGCCCATCAGGCTTCAGATAAGTGAGCTGTTGCCGGTACATCACAAATCACACAGCCATCAGAATGAACGAAGATTGCTGCAGGCATCAAAGGCCGCGCCGGTGACTAACAGACCACAGTAATAAAGATAAATGCTATAGAAGAATCAAAAGCTCGGTCATGCAAGACTATAGTGTCACTGATAATAAGATTCATCTGTATAATTCCTTGTTATAGAGACAGATGGAGAAACACTGCATATTACCTATAGCGAAAAGCATTTGGGCATTGTACATAATTAACAAATTTAATTTGTCAAATATGTGTTTTATTTACAGCATATATTTATTTCTTCTATAATATACTTTTATAAGTCAGGGGTTCAAGGTTTAGTACATTTTAGAAACCTTTATGCATTGCATGTCATTTGGACCTAGAGGACGACTAAACTATAAATGTTATATTTAAAATATGAAGCATTAAAGAGACACTGGGGACTATTTACAATCTGGGTAATATACAGGGACACAGCATTTTTCTTAGCAAAATGAGCTTATTTTCTGGCAAGCATATAAACAGTTGCACTGTGCTGTCTGCTATTTTATGCTTTGTTTTATCATATGTAGGTTTTGGGGTTGCTTATAACGGTGTCAGTAATTGTAAAAACATCTCCCTAAAGTCATGCCTATTCTCACTTTCAGAATTTTTGTCTGTTATAATACTGCTATTTGGAGCATCATTTGTGTTCTAAATAACTCACAAGTTCGCTTTCCGGTATTGAGTGGCTCTGGATGGAGGAAAGTGATTGGACGGCTGCCAATCACGGCAACTTCAGTGTGTGAAAAAGACTCAATTTGTTTTGTGCTTCCAAAAAGTCTTTGCAGACACCTGCTGCACTGTGAGGGTTCTGCCCTTTGAAACTCATTACAGTGTCCTCTCTCGTTTAAAATAAATACATTTCATTTTGGCCGCCAATCAGACACATTGCTTCAGTTAGCCAGCATTCCACAAGGAGCTCGCTGATTTGCCCAGCTCAGCCCATCAGAAGAAGCTAAAATGTGCTCTTCCACCACTACTGCTCTATTGATGTACTAAGACTTTAATGTAGTCAAAGAACTGAAAATATACTTAGATGGAAGCATGATAGCACACCAAAGATTAAGAAATGGATTTCCTACTTTCATAAATTACATTTACCATCTGCAAATTATATTTTGTGTTCTATGCTTTGAAATTTAGGTTAGTATCATGTAATAAAGGTGACAAAAGTCCTGTCAAGTCACAGAATAAATGTTAATGTTACTATGCCTCATGAGACAGAGACACCGGCCTCATGCAGAGTGGGATGTACACAAGTTTGCGTAGTGTACATAGCTACATTAAATTGTTATGTACATTCCCAGAAAGTGGTGCATATGCGGTAAGCGGCCAAACCTCCAAAAACATCAGTTTGGGAGGTTTGACGGCAGAATATCCTTTGATGCATCCCGCCCAGTAAGCCTAAAGCAGATATTTTTATGTAGTTGAATTGTTTTACAATAATAACAAATACGGTTCAACAGTATTATCTTCGAAAATTTATATTAATACATACCACCCAAAATTTGTTCTCTCAGTTTTGGAAAACTGCGCACACCTTCACCGAATGTGCCCGAAAAGATTACATGGCCTTGTTTCATCTAGGCCACGCTCCCTGGAGGTCAACATTTTGGGCGTGTGACCGCATGTAACGCCCCCCGTTTCACGTCACACTGGGGGCGAGTTCAGCATTCCTGCAGCTTCTGGGCTGCCCCCAGCCTCCTCCTTGCACTGAGTGGACACTTTCATCGTGTCATCCAACCTTCCGACCCACCCGCTGGACATTGTAGCCCGTGGCTTGGACAGTCCCTGAAAAGTGGGACTTTCCCGCTAACATCGGGACGGTTGGAAGGTATGTTAATAGTTACTGTATTTAAAAGGGTAAAATGCAGGGTTTAAAGTGGTCCTACAGAGGTGGTGGAAGCTTTGAATTACCGCCTGCAGGCTGCAGTAAGTATGCAACTAGTTCAGGTCTGATGGGCGATATCATCAGCGGAGTCCATGGTGCTGAATGCAACATGGCCCCCGCCGTCGCTCCTTCACTGCTGGCATCGACAAGTGTGTATGAACCCCTGACGGTTTCCGTCGCTAACGAGGTCGCCTAGTGTGTACCGACCTTTACAGTGCTAATGCGGCCCATACATGGTGCAATTTTTGCAACGATCAGTCGTGCACATCGTGTGTTGTTTTTGTATGTTTACGATGCCGATGCGCGTCCCCGTCGTAGTATAGCTGGATCGTAGGTCTTACCGGAAAACCGCAAGATTACGATCTATCATGTAGGATGTGATACATATGCATATCGGGATCATATGCTCGTATGTACATTCGTGTACACCATTTGACCACATCGTATGGAGAATTTCAAGGGAAGAATCTCAAGGGATATCGTACAACACATCGTTACGTTTCTAAATCGCACCGTGTATGGCCGGCATTAGAGTCTAGAACTCTCACTCTCCTCATGCAACCTGCAGCCTCACAAATGTGGTAGGGGAGAAGCTGCCAGATTGTGGCGCCTATGTATCAAAGCTGGGAGAGAGATGAAATTGTGAGAGATAAAGTACTAACCAACCAGCTTCCAATTTACATTTGCAGACTGTGTTTAAAAAATGATAGCAGCTGGTTGGTTTCTGTGTGAGAAAATGCTATTTGTTTTGACCCAATGCAGCCTGGATGCTGCACAAGTCATGTGGCTTCCATTGATCCTCCCCTTCTAGACCCCGTGAACTGCGCACCTGCAACTGGACACACTCTGGGCCTGATTCAGAGCCGGACGCTCTTTTAGAGCGCTCGCTCTGAATCAGTGCCCTCCCTCTCTTTTTTTAGAGCGGCCTCCTGGCCACTCGCATAGCTGTGGGTGACCACCCACAGCTATAGCGAGCGGCCAAAAAGATGGTCGCGAAGGTCAAGACCATCGCGACCATCGGGCTTGCGATGAGACCCTTGTGGTAGGGTCTCACCTGCTGCAAGTCCTGGAGTGCTTTTGGCTGTGACACCGTACCATAGCATTTTGCATGCAGATACACCTGCAATTGCACATAGAATATAGGGATGCTGCATATCATTTTAATCAGCAGACGCTACGTGTGCATTATATTTGCACCGCTGTGCGAATAAGACATACAGTAATTGAAGGTAAAAAACCGCATGAAAAGACGCTCTGCACTACCGAGTCACAAGGCACTAACGAGCTATGTGTAACAACTTGTAGCGCATGGATGATAGATGTAAGTGGACACATCGGTAAACACAGACTGACATGATAATCCGACTTTCACACTGGACTGGAAAACAGACTGACAAGACAATATTACAGAGAGACTGGGTAAACAAACACTGACATGACTGGGAGACACACTGAGAGAAAGGACAGGCTCACAGATAGGACTGGGAAACAGACTGAGAGGACAAATATAGACTGATCAGACAGACACTGACACTGTACTTGAAAACAGACTGGATAGACTTACAGACATATGAGACAAACACTCTGACAGGACTAGGAGACATACTGAGAAGATAGGCTCACAAGAGCTAATTCAGCATTGCAAGCAATGGTCGCAATGGTGATCCCAGCCTGCGACCTCGGTCGCAGTGCTGGGATTGCAAATGCAGCAGGTGGTGTCATACACTTCTTGCCACATTTGCATATTAGCAATGGGGGAATTGCAAAGTTGCCTGTGTGTAGCTTTGCAGTTCCGTCCGATGCTGCATCAGCCCCACAGATAGCAGTAGGAAATACACTGACAAGACATACATACTGCCTAAGACAGACACACTGACAGTTATCACACTTTCCACTGTGGATCAGGCAGCTACAGATGCTCCTCCTCTCTGAGCTGTGTGCTGGGTGCCTACTATGATATAGAGAAGACACATGATTGATCAGTTCTGCTGCTTGCTAAACAAGCCCCACTACTCCCCTCTGCTCATAGTGTGAAGCAGGGGATGGGACCAAAATAACACGATTCAGCATGAATCGCTGCAGGGGTTTCTCTTATACACGCAGGAGGGGGCCGGAGGTGTTGTGGGAGGCTTGCCTTTCTTTCCGGGGGGGCGAGAGCAGCACCCGATTTTCGGGAGGCTCCTGGCCGAATCTGGAGGGTAGGCAGGTATGACTGAAGTGTTGGGAGATTCAGTAGGGCTGACAAGTACATTCATTTTCAGCACCCAGGGTGAATTCTGGGAACCTAAGGGCGCCCCTGATATCTACATTGTGCATAATAATTAAATCTGCAATATTGCAGAGTAATTATGAGTCCAGTCACTATTCCTGGCACACTATGCTTGTGTCACACGTTCAGTGGAGTGGAATCCCAGAGGGGATGGAAGCTGAGGTCCCTGGATAAGATAGGAACCGTAGGCATGAGGCCTGGATATATGACCTCCTCCACGAGTATCCAACATTGGCGAGACCTGTCCAAAGGCACGGAGTCTAACCAACTGGGAGGTGTTCACCAGTGACCCCTCCAAGCGGAATATGGGTACTTATGCTGCACCCAGCTGGCAGGTCGCGGCCCTTTGGACAGGTGTCTGATACTGTGGGAAAGGAGACGACAAATAACCGGTGGCCCTGAAGGTATACTTCTACAAGAAGTACAGAGAACTAGTACTCATATGAGTAAGGGGTAAGTGCTTGAGGCACTGTCTGGACACAGTATGGCACTAGCAGCTTACACTGGAGGAGTGGTGAAAGACACACAATTTGGTCAGCAGATGGTAGAACAACACACACAGGCAAGGTGTTAGGATGCTCTGTTGCTCAATGAGTAGGCACTTGTATCACACACAGGCAAGATGTTAGGACGCACTGCTGCACAGGGAGCTGACACTTGATTCTCGAGGAGATCACATAGGGAACCTGGAATGGGGTATCAGCAAAACAGAGGGTAGCGACAACGCTGCACAGGCAACTTCCTTCTATCCAGAGACTGGCTTTATACCCTAAGGTAGCAGGTTATTGATGGACAGCGTCAGCTGACCAGCACCATGCTACCATTGGGTCAAGGGCAGTCAGGTGATGTGAACTGTAATGGCTGTGTCCATGACGGCTATCGTAGCAACCAAGGCAAAAAACGTCCAGCCCAGAACCCCCCCAGGGCATCACACGAAAATGGAAAAAGAGTGACAGTGCAGTGTAAAGTATAGCTGTGTGTGAGTAATCATTAAGTGTGGAATGAGAGGTTAAAATATATGTGAAAAAATACTTGAATAATAAACAAACATAAAAGGGCTGGACGTTTTTTGGGGTGCACTGCGCCCCGACGTGAACCCCTTAGTGTTAGGGACTGCTGGTAACAGAGAAGCTGTGACGTGGCCCAGCAGCCTCCCATGTATTTGCAAATGCATGCAACTAATATCTCTGAATTTCTATGACCATATAGTCTTCATATATTGTTGCAGGTATTATTCAGTGTGCTGAGGTACAATAGGGGGTTAAATCCTCCTTCTTTTTCTACCTCTTCTAATCACCCAGGTTCTACACCAATAGTTCATATCAATAGGTCTAAGGAGACCTCTGCAGGAGGAAGAAAATCCCCCTCCTCTCCCCAAGGATTTGGTCATGCCACCTCATCACCCTTGCCTGCCTGCCTGCCTGCCTTTGCTCTCTATAGCCGTGGCTGCTATGGGTTACATTTTTTTTTTTGCACAGTTACATTTTCTTTACTTCTTTACCTATTACCATTGTTATTGCTAGCAATGATTTGTTTTAAAGGACTATATTTACTTCATCATAAATAAAAATCAATCCCATACCTAGGGCAACGTAGAAATAGCTTTATTATAATTGATCCTTGACCTCCCATGTGACTTTGATATACTTTTTTGTTTAAAGTTGTGGGAAAAAAAATGTCATAAAATACACATTTCTGTTTGAAACAAAGCAAACTACTGTGTTTTAACTCTACCGACTGCTTTGCATTCCATCCTAGAACACACAAGTTACATCATCACCAAGGACCCCAGAAAGAGAGAAATGGATTTTGCTTTGGATGGTTCCTATGGTAGTCTCATTAGGAAGAAGAAAGGTGTGCAGAGGCTCATGGTAGGCAGCTAAACTTTAAAATCAGATTTCAATCTAAGATCAGGAACAGGTAGCACAAAATAACAACAGAATAACAAGGCAGAGGACCAGAGGGCCTGATTCAGAGATGTATGCAAACCCAATGGTTTGCATACACCTCCGATATTTTGTGGTCTGCACATGCGCAGCATCCATTCCGCGCATGTGCAGAACGGGTCCTGATATCTCACTCCCAGTTCCCCCCAAGCTGCAGCATGACTGACATGCAGCGGTGTTAGGGTGGCGGAGCGGGGGTATGGCTGGCCAGCATTCCCGGATACGAGGGTTTGTCATCGCCGTTTTCTGGGAGGGACGAGGCCAGGGTATGAGTCAGTGGATGTAGATTTCTTGGCCTTCTAGGATGCCAGGAACTTACCAGGCTGAGCAAGTCTCAGCTTATGCAGCCTGGCCAAAAGAGCAACCATCACAACCAACGGTCGCAATGGTTCCGATGGTGATCCGTGGCAGCGTCTACAGAACGCTACTCTCGGATCGCAGATGCAGCAAGGAGGTCTCTATTTCCTACAGACCTCCTGCTGCATTTGAGTTGAAGGGTATTGCACAGCCACTTCCTTGCGGCCGCGAAATACCGTCCATCTCTGAATGAAGCGTGGAGTCTGTACACAGTAATTCAGTAGTGGTTCAAACAACTAAGGTAAAAAAAAAATATTGTACAGACAAGGGGCAGAATGCATCACCAAAAATGCAGTCAAACCTCCAAAAATTGCGTTTCCCAAGGTTTGACCGCATTCCCCATATGCAGCAAGTTCCAGAAAGCACACATAATGTAACCACAAAAAGAAAAGGAGAGTGGCGTTTGCCAAATAGCAGCTGTTAATTAGGAGCTGTGGAACTCCTATAGGAATAACATAGATATAAAAAAAACAGCGCTTAATGGATCAACAAAATAGTTATTTAATAGTATGCATATAAAAAACCAATTCAATTAGGGATCTCCAATACTATTGGGATCTCCTTGCCTACCTGCACTATTTAGACTCTATTCCGGACCAGTCCCATTGGTGACACCTACCCTGATTGCCTATTAATATTTGGATGAAACTATTTCTGCGATAACGCCTTGCTAATTGAAGATCCACCAAGGGTAAAATACATCTCTCATCTACCCCTGGATAATATACCAGACACTTCAGTCTACTACACTACTCTACTACACTACTGAATCATTGTGAATATGCACAAAGGCGAGACTTTTGAAATCCCTAGGGTATAGTGTGCACACTACATAATCCCTTGACAGGTCTCTTTATTTCATTGAATTTACTTTATTATATGGCCATATATAATTGTTTAATTATTGTGATTGAGCATCTTATTGAATTTGCTTTTTATATGTATACTATTAAATAACTATTTTCAACCTAGCCACATATTATTATGATTTTCGATCCATTAAGCGCTGTTTTATTTATAACCAAAGTTCCAGAAAGCAAGACTTTCTAGAGGTTGGACCCAATAGATGGAGATGCCTAATAGAAGCTTATGGGCTTCTTTCCACATAGTTCCTGAAGAGGCATCTAATCGGATCCTTCCCAGGCTCCCCTGCAGCCTGGGATGGACCTTATATCACAAAGGACAGCTCTTATCTGGAAAGCTGCTCTTTGTGATTTTAGCTGCTATGCTTGCGACAAGTGGCGGGATGCATGCAAAATGCAATGCTTGATGCATCCCACCCAAGCTCTGAGAAGAATGACCTTGATTGGTCAGCAGAGAAATACAGGTGTAAATGAACATGATCAGGTGAAGCCTAAAGAATAGAGAGCAGGAAATGACCAGACTCTGGCTGATCTGAAAGGCTATTGCATATGAGCTGATTAAAAAATCATAGAGGAGACAAAATAAAGTTCATGATTCCAATCCATACATAACTACTCTCCCGGAAGTTGAGAGAGGCTCACGAATTTTCGGGTAGCCCCCCGCACCCCCAGGAGAGTGTCCGGATCGCCCACATTCCACCCACTTCCTAGTGAAGAAGGCAGGATGGGGAGATAATTGCCGGGAATTGTGGCTCCGTATGGAGGGGGCGGGCTAAATGACACAAAAGCACATAATTTAGCCCCGCCCCCTCGCTGCAGTTTGCCATTAAGCGGGAGGGGCCTAATAACATAGGAGCCCGGCACCACCCCCTAAAGTGGCCAGCTACGTCGCCTCTCCGGTCTTCTCCCGGAGAGGAGCTTTAAAAAGTCGTCAAGTATTTTCCACTCTGATCTTTCTGTGATGTTAGTTTATGTATACACAGTGAATGCATTTTATACATAGTGCAGAACTGGTTCTCTAGAGCGCAAAAGCAAGCTTTGAACTCACATGTGATTTCAGCATCTGTGGGGCATAGGCCCTATGAGGGGCTGCTTTGTTGTCCTCAAAACATTGATGTATGATACTCCACAAAAGTACTTTTCCTGGTTACACGTTCAAATCTGCATGGGAGCATATGTGTGAGCACACTGTACTAGGCATTGTGAATTCATAAAAGATAAGCTACATCAACTAAGAATTACTCACTATGCATTCATTAGCCCATATAGATTTGTGAATGTCTATGGGGACCAGGGGACAGAACTACCAGTGGTGCAGTAGGTGCACTGCACCGGTCCCCTGTGGACTAAGGGGCCCACTGATGCCCAGACCAGCAATGAGTTTTCTCCTGATCATTTTGATCAATGTCGGACCGATGGCTTAGCACTGGGAGCAGTGTGGGCCCCACGGCCAGAGCGATCTGCTCTTACCTTAGGGAGGCGGGGCTGAGCCTGTGTGTGTGCAGCCACATCAGTCTGCCATCTGTGCTGGACTGATAGGGGAGTCCTGCCACCTATCAGCTCCGATGATCACTGCCGCATACTGCCTCTAATTCACAGACAGCTCCCCTCTCACACACAGACCAGAGGCCGCTGTGTTCCTGCCCAAACCAAGGTACAACCACCTTTCTCCACATCGTGCAGTACTGTGTGCTTGTACCCCTTGTCACCCACTGCATCTCCCTGTCACCCACTGCCTCACCCTGTCTCCTTCTGCCTCTACCTGTCACCCATTGTCCTGAGGCATTTTGTTAACTTGGGGTGGGGTAGAAAAGAGGGGCCCAAAGCATATTTTTTCTACCTGGGCCCACCAATGACAAGTTCCACAACTAATTTCAACATTGCTATCTATCTAGCTAGGGGTTGGGTACAGGATGTTGGCGCTCCGAGCTAGGGTTAGGATACCAACACTTGTCGGTCAGTATCCTAACCCTCCCCCACCCTACCCTGTACCCTCCCTTCCTGGTGCCTAAACCTAACCTCCCCCTTAATGCCTAAACCTAACCTCCCCCTCCCTGCACCCTAAACCTAACCCTCCCCCCTTAGTGCCTAACCCTAACCCTCCCTCTAGTGCCTAACCTTAACGCTAACCCTCTCCCTTACCCCGGTAATTACTTTCGGGATGCCAGGATTCTGACAGGTAATGGGATGCTGGTACCGGCATCCTGAGCGCCAGAATCCCTGCAGTCGGTATTATGACCGCATCCCCTAGCTAGCTAGCTATTTATCATTTAAATTAAAATAAGCTTACATTACATAGTCAGGCATATCAACAGATACAGTTGATAACTAAGGCCCTGATTCAGAGTCGGACGCTCTGACAGAGCGCTTGCTCTGAATCAGGGCCATCCCTTTTCCTTTTTGGAGCGGCCTCCTGGCCGCTCGCATAGCTGTGGGTGACCACCCACAGCTATAGCGAGCGGCCACAATGATGGTCGCGATGGTCAAGACCATCGCGACCATCAAGCTTGCGATGAGACCCTTGTGGTAGGGTCTCGCTGCCGCAAGCCCTGGAGTGCTTTTGGCTCTATCTACACTAGTGATGTCAGTGGGGCAGGCCCCAGACGGTAGGCGTTCCCACGGGAACGCCTCCGTCTTGGCAGCCACTCCCCGGCACGCCCACCAAAGGGGACGTGCTGTCAATCACCATTGACAGCACGCCCCCTTTGGTGCGAGACCCATGGTCTCGCGCATCCGCACGACGGAGCCGGCTCCCTCGTGTGCATGCGCACTTGGGCAACATCGACCCGCTTGCGAGCGCTCAGCGCTCGCGAGCGGGTCTGAATTAGGCCCTAAGTTCTATAACAAGTTATATGATCAGCCTATCGAGGTTTAAATCACATCCCCCTGGCACGCCCACCAAAGGGGACGTGCTGTCAATCACCATTGACAGCACGCCCCCTTTGGTGCGAGACCCATAACGACGGCTTGGCCGTCGTTATTCGGGTCTCGCGCATCCGCACGACGGAGCCGGCTCCCTCGTGTGCATGCGCACTTGGGCAACATCGACCCGCTTGCGAGCGCTCAGCGCTCGCGAGCGGGTCTGAATTAGGCCCTAAGTTCTATAACAAGTTATATGATCAGCCTATCGAGGTTTAAATCACATCCTATCTGCATTTCACCAATTTTATCTATCATTATTTTTATATAACAATTAGGTTAAAATAAGCATCCCTTACATTGTGTTATGTCATATAAGCAGAAACAGTTGACAACTGACAATTCTCTACAAAATGGTGACCTTACTACCAAAGCTGAGTGACATCGCAAAGCCTGTTTATGATGTAACAAGTCACATAGTCAAAAATCACCTCCTGCATGTATTATAATCTATCTACAGATGTGTCCTCATACATCTAACCTCAATACACCACACAGTGCGACTTGCCTTGGATGTGTGACCCTCCAGCAGGGCCGGCCCTAGCCCCAATTTTTTGGTAAGCGAGTATATTTTTTGGCGCCTTCGGGCATGTTGTTGCGCGAGCCCAAACAAATTAAGGAGCCGTGGTCTCATGGAAAAATCCATAACCATAACACACACCCCTTTCTCGTCACTCTGGGAATAGTGCTTTCCATTCCATATGCACCTTAATGCAGTCCCCCCAGTAGTGCCCCTTATACAATACCCCCAGTATGCAGTGTCCCCCAGTAGTGGTCCCTCTTATGCAGGCCCCAAGTAGTGCCCCTTATACATTGCCCCAGTAGTGGTCACCCTTCTGCAGGCTCCCAGTAGTGATCCCCACTATGCAGTGCCCCTTATACAGTGCCCCAAGTAGTTGTTCCCCCTGTGCAGTACCCCTTGTGCCCCAGGAGTGGTCCCCCTTTTGCAGTGATCCCCCCTATGCAGTGCCCCTTATACAGTGCCCCCAGTTCAGTACCCCTTTTGCCCCAGGAGTGATCCCCCTTATGCAGTCCCCCAGTAGTGCCCCTTATGTAGTGCCCACAGAAGTAGTCCTCCCTATGCAGTGCCCCCTGTAGTGGCCCCCCTGTGCAGTGCCCCTTATATAGTGCCCCCAGTATAGTCTCCCCCATACAGTCCCCCCAATAGTGGTACCCCTAGGGTGCGGGAAGGACTGTGGCACTGGGGACCGCCGCCCACAACACCCTCTGCTGGCTGGCGCTCTACGCAGCTGCGTAGTTTGCGTAACGGGCGGACGGCCCTGCCCTCCAGGTCCCATCTGACTGTGCTAACGCCGGGCGTCTTTTTTTGCTGAAAATGCATCTAAGTTGCAATGCGACTAGGACATGCAATCAGACTGTGCTGATTAATTTGATATGTGACATTCGTTTATCAGAGCACACAGATATTTGATTTAAAAGGACACATCTGTAGCTTTCATTTAGGTTAAAATAAGCTTACATTGTAAGATCGGTAGACATATTAACAGATACAGTTGATAACTAACAGTTTTATAGCCATTCACATGATTAGCCGATTGAAATTATGGGCGGGATACATCAAGCATGTTTTGCAGATATGATCAGCCTAGTAAGGTTATTAATCACATCTTAAGCTGGGTACCGACATATCGCATTGGCTGTGCTGCACAGTCGATGGACAGATATGTCTACAGACATATCTGTCCATCGGCAAGTGTGTACGAGCGGTCTGCAGACCACCCGTACACACACAGCTGCAGCCGTGGGGAGGGGAGTGGGACATGCCCCCCGCCCGCCGGGACACGCCCCCTGGCCGCCGGGACCTGCGGGCAGGCACAGATGCTGGTTGTTCAGTGTGTATGAACAACCATCATCTGCAGATATATCTGTATAATGTGTACCCACCTTTACTTGCATTTCACCAATGCTATCTTTTTATTTATCTATCTATTTATCTATCTATCATTTAAGTTAGAATAAGCTTACATGACACAGTCAGGCACATTAACAGATACAGTTGACAACTAACAGATCTATAGCTAGTCACATGATTAGTCGATTGAGATTATGGACGGGATACATCAAAGCATATTTTGCGGTCAAACCTTTGAAAATGAAAAATGAAAATGAAGGTTTGGCCGATTACCGCATATGCACCAAGATTGTATGTCGTGATCAATGCCATCTTTAAATGGCACTACCGAATAGAAGCCTAGGGACTTCTATTCACATTTCCCCCTGAGTGGGATCCAATCGTAGCATATACAGTCAAAGTTGGACTGGCCCACAGGGGTACAGGGGAAATCCTCGGTGGGCCCCATCCCTTCTCTAGTAATGTAGCAAGATCATGGATACATTTCGGGGATTGGTTTGTTTCTAGGGAAACTACACCAAGATTAGCCCTCCTGTAAAAGTGGGTGATCCTGGCACACCACTGTCCCCTCTTTTATAAATGGGCCATATTATTTGCATGTGCTCTCTAATGGAAGTCCAAGTCCCCCTGTTGTGGCTGGCCACACCCCCTCTGGTGGCTGGCCCCTACCACTGCATTCTCTGGTGGGCCCTTCCTGCACCAGTCCAACACTGTATACAGTTGATAGCTGACAATTCTTTACAAAATGGTGGCCTTTCTACCAAAGATGAGTAACATTACAAAGGTTGTTTATGATGTAACAAGTGACATGGTCAGTATAGTGAGGTGAAAAATCACCTCCTGCATGCATTTTGTCATTGCTATCGTTTTGTTATATATTTATATTCTATCTATCTGCCTATGATTTAGGATAAAATAAGCTTATACTCCACAGTCAGTAGGCATATATTAACAGATACAACTGATAACTAACAGTTTTATAGTAAGCCACATGATCAGCCTATTAAGGTTATAAATCATACCTAAGTGCATTTCACCATTACTATCTATCGATAGATAGATAGATGATAGATAGATAGATAGATAGATAGATAGATAGATAGATTGATTAATCATTAATTGTTCTATCTAGCTATATAACATTATTTCCAAATATAACATTTAGGTTAAAATAAGCATTTGTCTTCTTTGTTCTCGATTGCCTGCACTGTTTCTCTATAGGGTTACTGGGAAGTACCTCTCCCTATCCCACCTTATGTGGTTCTTTAATGTGGCTGCTCAGCAGCTAAATCACTTTATTCTTTTATTGCTTCATTTATACAATGTTGATTGCTCCTATGTTACATGGATGCTATGGAAAAACCTTGATATACCTGTGCATATGTTTTCTAATAGGTCCAGTCCTCTATTTTTTTTTTATTTCTCTTTCCTTTTTACTCTTTCTTCTTTCACTGCCTCTCCTTCTCTTTTTCTTTTTACCTTTTACCAACAGTCTACATATCTACTAGTTCTAATATGGTACTGTGATTCCCCCCCTGGCTTGTCGCTACTGCTGGTGTCTAAATTGCATATTGGTCTGATGCCTGTTGGATTTTATCACTTCAAATTCCCTTATGCCTGACATCAAATTCTGCTCTTGGAATGTCCAAAGAATAAATTCTCCGGCCAAGAGACGTAAACTTCTCACTTATCTGAAATTACAGAAAGCAGACATTTGCTTCTTGCAGGAAACGCACCTCATGGCCACTGAACATCCTAAGTTAACTATGCTACAACAGAAAATTTTAGCCTTTTCCTCATTTAACTCAAAATCCAGAGGAATGGCTATTTTGGCCCAAAAAAGTTTACCTGTCACTATCACCCATCAGGTGTCAGGTCCTGAAGGCCGCTATATTTTAATCATTAATGATTTATATGGTACCTCCTATACTCTTTGCAACATATATGCCCCAATGGTATACAACAGATCTTTCTTTATAACCATTTCTACTTTACTCTATCCCTACCAGGATACTTGTATAATTTCATTTTAGGTGGTGATTTCAATATTATTGCCTCCCACTTTATGGACATACAGTCTAGATCTAAAACTCCTTTTACACAACGTAAGGTGGGTATTCAGTATATTTTTGGCCAATTACACCTCACTGATGTATAGCACCTCTACCATCCCAAGAACCAAGACTTTACATTTACTCCTCACCCCACAATTCCTTCTACAGAATTGATTACCTCCTACTTTCCAGCTCATGTGTTTATAAATCTAAGGCCTCAGCCATAGAAACCCTTGGGCTCACTGACCACTCTCTGATATGGTTTACTCTTAGCTCCTCAGTCTCCACAGGTAATTATATTGTAGATGTTGGCGTTTTCCTACCCATTTAGCTTCCTCTTCTACATTTAAGGATGCTATACAAACGTCATGGAATAATTATATCTTCTCTAATGATTCTCATATGAGTAACCCCCCTTTATATAGGCAGACTGCTAAGACTGTTCTACAAGGGAATATACTCTCCTTCACCTCTCATCACAATAAGCACCAGTTGGAGGCAACATGGGTAGCTCAATTTGCTCTGACAGAGGCATATCAAAAACTACGTCAATCCCCAACTCTTACAATCAGAACTGTTTTTGAGCATTATGATGCTCTGGTCCAACAGGCTGGGGATTGTAGGGTACGCAGCAATAAATATACTTTTCATATTCATGCAAATCCCCAGGCCCTGATGGCCTTTCAGGTGAATTCTACAAACCTCTTCAATCTTCTCTCGTTACTCCCCTTACTACATTTTATAATTATAGTTTTGAGGGGAACCCACTCCCCCCATATTTCAATGACGCAATTATAAAATTTCTCCCAAAACCAGGCAGGGATCCCATGCTACCAGCCTCTTACAGCCCAATTTCTCTACTCAGCTACTCAACTACTCAACGTAGATTATAAGATCTTTACAAAGATCTTAGCAGACCGATTTAAGCTGGTGGTTCCTTCAGTGGTACACCAAGACCAAACTGGATTTGTTTCGGGTAGAAACTCGGTTTGTAATATCCACAAGGTACTCTCTGTTCTACAGCACTTAGATGATTTTCATGAAGACACCCTTCATGTTCTTCTATCCCTTGATGCGGAAAAGACGTTTTACCTGATGGTGTGGGATCCTCTGTTTGAAACACTAGAACAATTCTGTTTCCCCCGGAAAATGATCGTCCTCATCCAGATATTGTACTACTCTTCTACATCCAGGATAATGGCGAATAACTTTATTTCTGACCCTTTTATAATCCAAAGAGGCACTCACCAGGGTTGTCCTCTTTCCCCGTTGCTATTCACCTTCGTACTGGAGCCTTTCGCTATTTCATTGCGGAATAACATTCTTTATCGTGGTATCCGCATAGATGATATGGAGTTGAAACTCTCTCTATTCGCGGATGACATGCTCTTATTTGTCTCTAACCCCACCACCTCTATACCTGCCATACTTGATGAAATCAGAAGTTCTACCCCTGACATGCCCTAATCTGATACGGCACCATCCTATTTTGAGTGATACTTTTCATATCACCATATCTAAGCTTAAATATTTAGGTATCTATATTACCCCTTCTGTAGATAAAATTTATGCTGCTAATTTCCCAGCTATTGTTGAGAAAATTATTAAATCACTGGTTTAATTTGTCTCTGTCATTGCTGGAGATAATAACTGTGATTAAGAATATAATTTTTCCTAAACTAGCTTACCCCTTAAACTAGCTCCCTTTATACCTATATCGTTCAGAGGAAATAAAATGTACTAAGGCTTTCTTGAAATTTGTGTGGAGGGGCAAGAAGCCCAGAATAGCCAGAAACAAATTGATACAACCAAAGCCCAAAGGTGGGTTTGGTCTACCTGACATTAAGACATTCTCTCAGGCTGCGTCCTTCCGTTACATCTCCGACTGATGTTTACGTGCAAACCATTTTACCAATTTAGATTTAGAGGAGGCTTTGTTCTCCCTCTTTTCCCCAGCAGCTCTTCTCCACCCTCCGCGCTCCAAAATTCCCAGAGGGTTAATGTGAAACCTATTATTTAAAGATACTGTACATATAAAGCTTGGCTCACTTTACATAAACGCATGCATATAGACCCCTACTTCACAAAATATTTGCCGCTATGGGGTAACCCTGATTTTTCCCCTTCACTCACCATCTCCCACTATGTCTCCTGGAAAGAGAAAGGTATAACTGCAATTCGCAATATCTTTGATCCAGGTGGCAACATTTATTCTTTTCAACAGCTAAGAGATAATTATGATATTCCCCATCCCCAATTCTTCCTGTATCTGCAAGCTAGACATTACACATATAGTAAACTTCCTCCCTACACATATAGATTACCTATGCCTCAGTGTCCTCTACAGTCCCTTTTTACCTTGTCTAGTTTAACTAAATTCAAATTACGCTTTCTTTATTCTGATTTATTACCTGGTAAGGTTGATTGCCTTTGGTCCACATTGTAGGCATCTTGGACAAAGGACTTCCCTGATTTCAAGTCTGCAGATCGCCTTTTGACAGTACTACCCTCTGTAATGAAATATCTAGGTTCAGCAAAGCTGCAAGAAATTCATTTAAAGTTTCTAAATAGGGCCTATTTCTCCCAAGCTCAAAGGAAACATATGGTAGGCACTGAAATGGGGGTTTGTCCTAAATGTAGAACACCTTCAGGGACCTTTTCACATAATGTCTGGCACTGCACTAAAATTAGACGGTTTTGGTATAAAATACATTCCTTTATCAGACAGGTAACGGGCATGTCAGTACCCTTCTCTTGGGAAGCGTTTATTTTAGCTGATTTTACTTCCTGGCCTATCTCTCCTCAACCTCCTACTACTCTCCCATTTCTTACTATTCTGGTTACCGTGGCTAGGAAAGCTGTACTACAGAGATGAATCTCTCCGCGGGCACATTCGTTGGAGATGGTCAAACAAGATCTGCTCACCATTTTGTATTTTGATAGACGCACTGCACTGCTGAACATGGAGAAAGGAGTTGTTAGATTCCATGATCGATGGAGTGCATATCTTGCTTATTTACATACGCCCCAGTCAGAACTGATCATGAAAGTATTTGAAAATACAACCTGGTCTCTGTTGCGTAACCTGTCTTGAATTTTGTCTGTTTCATCAGCACTGTTGGTTGTCGGTAATACCCAGTGAGGGCTCTCGCTTACGCACTCTCTCTACAGTTACCCACAATAGTATTTTAGACTTTTTCTTCTCAACCATATCTGTTTTTACTTTATTTTTCTGTTCTTCTATACTTTTTTATATATTAATAAAATAAAAATATGGAAGAATTTGTTGGGACAATGATAATCTGAAATTTGTATGTGTTCAAATTGTTCTTTTGATCTCCATTTCTCTCCTATCATACCGATTCCCATCACATCGCTTTTTTGTAACTAATTTTTTATTTGATTTTCCCTCAATTTCTTTTTATATTATATTGTATGTATGTAAATTATTAATTTGTGTCATCCTTCCTAATAAAATTGTGTTAAAAAAAATAAAAATAAATAAGCATACCATACATTGTGACATGTCATATCAGCAGATACAGTTGATAACTGACAGTTCTGTTTAGACCTTTCTACCAAAGCTGAGTGACATCACAAATACTGTTTATTATGTAACAAGTCACAGAGGGGCTTATTCATCATTACTTAAAAATCGATGGACGTAATTAGGTTTAGAACTTGCATGGAGTTCTATCTAATTACCGGAGGAATTCATCATTCCTTCTCTCCATAAGTATCTATTCCGAAAAATGACAGCTTTTCAGAAAATAGATACTTTTCCCTGCCTGCTCTAACTTACCGCAGCTGTAATCAGTGCTGCGCATTTGCCACTACGTTCACAAAAGCAGTGCATGCGCAGCACTGATTACAGCTGTGGTAATTCTATGTCCGTCTGACTCGTCTCCCCCCCCCCACCCCCACTCCCACCTACCTGACCGTCTGTCACTGACTCACAAGCTGCAGCTGCGGACCCCGACCTTCCGGCTGAAGATTTATTTATTTTTTTAAACTTTACTGGGGTTTTTTTTTTAAACTTTACTGTGTTCTGCGGGGAGAACGGGAAGCAGTCGGGAAGCCGGCGGTCGGTTCCCGACTGCTTAATCCCAGCAAAGTACAAATGACAGGCGTCGAAATCCCGACGCCTGTCATTAGACCTACGTCGGGAGCCCGACACTTGGCTTACCGATCGAAGGTAAGCTGGGTGCCGGGAGCGGACAGCTGCGGGGGGTAGGGTTAGGTTAGGGGCTCCCGGCGGTAAATCATACTGATTCCGGGAGAACACAGAGCAGCAGTTTGAGCCAGAGGAGGGACCAGGGAGTGACCAGGGCTGTCTTAACAGTAGTGCAGGCCCCTGGGCAAAGCAATGCACTGGGGCCCCTATTATACAATCTTCTGCCGGGGATGGGATGCTATCGGTGGAGGCTGTGCTGAGGGGGAGGGGGGGTTGTTGGCTATCGGCAGAAAAACAGAAGTCATTTACAGGAAAGAAACACAAGTCACAGTCTGAACATGTACAGTACACCAAGTTTCCTATGCAGTGCCCCCAGTAGTGCCCCTTATACAGTGCCCCCAGGAGTGGTCCCCCCTATGTAGTGCCCCCAGTAGTAGTCCCCGCTATGCGGTGCCCCCAGTAGTAGTCTCCCCTATGCATTGCCCCCAGTAGTAATCCCCCTATGCAGTGCCCCCAGTGGTAGTCCCCTATGCAGTGTCCCCAGTAGTAGTCCCCCTTACTCAGTGCCCCCAGTAGTAGTCCTCCAATACATTGCCCCCAGTAGTAGTCCCCTCTATGCAGTGGCCCCAGTACTAATCCTCCTATGCATTGCCCCCAGTAGTAGTCCCCCTATGCAGTGCCCCCAATATCAATCACCGCTATGAAGTGGCCCCAGTATTAATCCCCGCTATGCAGTGCCCCCAGGAGTACTTTCCCCTATGCAGTGGCCCCAGTAGTAATTCCCCTTATTCAGTGCCCCCAGTAGTAGTCCCCCTATGCATTGCCCCCAGTTGTAGTCCCCCCTATGCAGCGGCCCCAGTACTAATCCTCCTATGCATTGCCCCCAGTAGTAGTCCCCCCATGCAGTGCCCCCAGTATTAATCCCCACTATGCAGTGCCCCCAGTATTAATCCCCGCTATGCAGTACCCCCAGTAGTAGTCCCCCCTATGCATTGCCTCCAGTAGTAATCCCCCTATGCAGTGCCCCCAGTAGTAGTCCCCTGTGCAGTGTCCCCAGTAGTAGTCCTCCTTATTCAGTGCCCCCAGTAGTAGTCCCCCTATGCATTGCCCCCAGTAGTAGTCCCCCTATACAGTGCCCCCAGTAGTAGTCCCCTCTATGCAGTGGCCCCAGTACTAATCCTCCTATGCATTGCCCCCAGTAGTAGTCCCCCTATGCAGTGCCCCCAGTATTAATCCTTGCTATGCAGTGCCCCCAGTAGTAATCCCCCCTATGCATTGCCCCCAGTAGTAATCCCCCTTTACAGTGCCCCCAGTAGTAATCCTCCATGTGCAGTGCCTCCAGTAGTAATCCCCCCTGTGCAGTGCCTCCAGTAGTAATCCCCCCTATTCATTGCCCCCAGTAGTAGTCCCCCCCATACAATACCCCCAGTAGTGGCCACCATCCCCATACAATGCCCCCAGTAGCGGCCACCCTCCCCATACAGTGCCCCCAGTAGCGACCCCCCTATATAGTGCCCCTAGTAGTGCCTCCCCCTATACAATGCCCCCAGTAGTGGCCACCATCCCCATACAGTGCCCCCAGTAGCGCCCCCCTATGCTCTGCGAGTCCCCATGCTCCCTTACACACACACACAAAAAAAAGCAATTTACCTGATCCCCGCTCCTCCCGACGACCGCCGCTGTCCACTCCGAGCCCGCGCTTGCTCTGCAATATGGGGATGACGTCTCTTCCATCACCCGCTGTGGGGGGAGCCGGAAGGCAG
Organism: Taudactylus pleione; assembly: GCA_031769625.1. NCBI lineage: Eukaryota > Metazoa > Chordata > Amphibia > Anura > Myobatrachidae > Taudactylus > Taudactylus pleione. The sequence continues at coordinate 1,241,533 of JAUIMM010000017.1, read as the reverse complement.
AGCTCATGAGTGAGCTCTAGCCGACTCCTCCGTGGATGACGCAGCAGCCAATGAGAGTCTATGTGACTCTGATTGGCTGCTATAACAAACACACAGCCGCCGCTGGCGGCTGCGTGTTTGTAAAGTTTGTGGGACAGACCGCTCTCACTGCAGTCTGCCCTACACTTGGGGCCTGGGGGACACTAGCGGGGGTGCAGTGGTGGCTATGGACCCCTGCACCACAGCGGGCCCCGTTGCAATACATCGGCTGCACCGCCACTACTTTCCCCCTGAGTCGGTATCTGCCTCTGCCTCCTCCCCATGCAGGTCTATTAGCAGTGGCAGCTATGCGATGGGGGGTAGGGAGCTAACGGCCATGGGCCCTTGGAATCCTGGGGCCCTTCGAATCCTGGGGCACTTGGGCAACTGCCCATTTAGCCTATAGGTAGAGATGGCCCTGGGAGCGACGGAGGGAGCCGAGGAGGACCTGCTCACGCTGAAAGCAGGAAGTGTAAGCCGCTATACGCCACCTGAGAGTGGCGTATAGTAACACCATCAAATTCTACATCCCCATGGAAATTAACGCAGGCTGACTTAACCAGGAGATATTAGTGATATCTCCTGTGTTAAGTGTGTTAATGAATACTAAAATAACGGTAATTAAGAAAAATGTCCTTAAAACCGTTATTTTAGTGTTGATGAATAGGCCCCCTAGGCAGAATACTGAGGTGAAGAATCTCATCCTGCATACATTTTGCCATTGCTATCTATTAATGATGTAATTATTATCAATCTATAATCTTTGTATCTATGTATCATTTAGGTTAAAATAAGCTTACATTACAAGATCAGTAGACATATTAACAGATACAGTTGATAACTAACAATTCTAAACCTAAATGGTCAGCTTATTTTTATAAATCACATTCTACCTGAATTTCACCATTACTATATTTCTCTCTCTATCTATATATCATTTTCAAATATAAATTATTTGTTAAAATAAGCATACCTTACATTGTGACATGTCATATCAGCATATTCAGTTGTTAACTGACAGTTCTCTACAAAATGGTGATTTTCCTACCAAGCTGAGTGACATCACAAAGGCTGTTCATGATGTAGCAAGTCACAAAATCAGAATACTGAGGTGAAAAATCAACTCATGCATGCATTTTGCCATTGCTATCTATTAATGATATAATAATCTATCCATCTATCTATCTATCTATCTATCTATCATTTAGGATAAAATAAGCTTACGTTGCAAGGTAAGTATACATATTAACAGATACAGTTGATAACTGACAGTTTTGTAGGAAGTCACATGGTCAGCCTATTACGGTAATAAATCACACCCTACTTGCATTTTACTATCTATCTATCTATCATTATTTTCATATAAAACATTTAAGTTAAAATAAGCATACCTTAGATTGTGACATGTCATGTCAGCAGTTACAGTTGATAACTGACAGTTCTCTACAAAATGGAGACCTTTCTACCAAAGCTGTGTGACATCACAAAGGCTATTTATGATGTAACCAGTCACATGGTGGTCAATGTACTATTCCTTGGAGAGAGATAAAGTGAATGGACATAAAGTACCAACCAATCAGCTGCTTACTGTCTTTTTTCAAACACAGCCTATAAATTGACAGTTATGAGCTGATTGGTTAGTACTTTAACGGAATCCACTTTATCGCTCTCCAAAGCTTAGTACATAGACCCCATGGTCAGTTTATTAAGTTGAGAAATCACCTGCATGCATTTTGCCATTGCTAACTATTTATGTAAGGTATACTGTACAGTGGGCTTGATTTATCACGGATAAGAACTGCGTACGCAGATCGGTGGTACTGTGCATGTGTATGCACTGCAGTGCGCATGCGTGAGTTAGCATTGCGATCGCACAGCGATCACCTACGCAGATACAAAGCCATTGCAGACTGAGGAACGGGATGTCAGCATTTGGGGGTGGTGATGGGGGAGTGGTCGGAGAAACACAGGCGTATCTGTATATTTGAATGCCACCGCATGGGCGTGCATAAATTAGCAAACTTTATAGGGGTGGGCTGCGCTTCTAGTTATGGTGATAGGATGGGGTCCTATGTGTCAGGGAAAGGGGTGGCGGGGAGGTGTCTAGGGTGGCTAGGTGCTGCAACGTAGGGCAAGAGTACCAATTCCTGCTAGGTTGATGCGGTAGATAAAATGGGTATACGTGCGCTCCTTTGTAGGAAGGGATGAGGTCGTGGGTGGGGGATGGTGGATGGAGGGGTGTGAGGGGGGGGAGGGGTGCATGGGGAAGATGTGGTGATATGTAGGTGGGTGTTAGCAAAGATGAAAGAAATACTGACAAGTGGTGTGGGATCCAAACCTATTTATTGGGTAGATACAATGCTCCCTAGGTTGTTCCGTTGGTGGATTCAAATATAGTGGATGGTAGTGATAGTCTCGGTGTAGCCCACGGTTGGGGGGGTGGGTGGACTATTTTAGGGGGCTCCTTTGGCGTGCGGTCCTCACTCCTGCACGTCCCCCTGCTGGACCTATGGTCAAACAGACTTATAGCAACCAGGGTGTGGTAATGTTGTTGTAGCCAGGGTATCTTGCAGTTGGTGGCATCCCGCACTGATTTTGGGGATATGCTTACCTACCGGTAGGAGGGGAATGGTCCACGGTGGGGAGTAGTAATTGTAGTGATCCCAATGGTTGGCCAGGCAGTGTTAGCAGCCTCCGCGGTCCCGCGGAGTGTTTGGCGGACGGGTGCCTGTGATGACCAACTGTGACAGTCACTGGATGGTGATGGGGTGATGCGGAGGTCCACGTGCTTGGTCAATCCCACGAGCCCGTGGGGTCAGCGTGTGGGCCCCGGGTGGAACGGGTAGAAGTTAGGTGGAGAATAGACTGCAGTAGTTCAATTGGTAGGAATACTTGGTGCTAATCGTGGTGGTCTCCAACGCGTTTCGGCTTGCGTGCCTTTATCAAGCCAAAACGCGTTGGTGACCACCACGATTAGCACCAAGTATTCCTACCAATTGAATTAAATAGGTTTGGATCCCACACCACTTATCAGTATTTCTTTCATCTTTGCTAACACCCACCTACATATCACCACATCTTCCCCCCGTACCCCCTCACAACCCTCCATCCCCCACCCATGACCTCATCCCTTCCTACACAGGAGCGTGCATAAATTAGCCACTGCAACGGCATACGCAGCTTGAGTACTCACTGCGTGCGATGAGGTTAGCAATTTCTGAGTAAGATCAGACCTGTTGTAATTGTGCATGAGGGGCCAATGTTTCTTGATGTTTCCAATGTATACGCAGCACCAGAGCTGTAACTAGACTTTTTACCAGAAAGAGCATTGGTGCCCCCCCTATTTTTCAAATAGGGACATAGGCCCTCATTCAGAGCCACTCGCTAGCGGCAGTACGCTCGTTCCGAGCGATGTTCGCACATCTGCGCATGCGTACGGTTTTTAGTACGCATGCGCGAACCAGTCAGTGCGGCCGAAAATCGTTTGTACGCAATATAGCGAGTGCCTGCTATTTTGAGTGACAGAATGAGGCGTATGTGGGTGGTAACAGGGGAAGGTGCTTGAAAACGGGGAGTGGAGATCAGAACGCAGGCGTGCTTAAAGGTCAAAACGGGCGTTTTATGGGTGTGCATAATTAATATAGCAGCGTCATTGACCACGTCACTTGGTTTTTTTTAATTCAGAACTGCTCGCAAAATAGCGGTTGAAAAAACCAACCACAAGAATAGCGAACAGTTCATATCCTGTTCGATGTACTCGATTAATCTAATAAATAGCGGACATGACGTATGGTGCGAGCGGCCAGGGGGCGTTTTTAACAAATAAACGAGCGTATGTTTTGCTCGCTCGTTCAGACTTAGAGGTGTGAACAGACTGCAATGTGCGAACGGATCATTTGAATAGCCACCCCTTGTTTTTGAACGAACGAACGCAAATAGCGAACGGCTCTGAATGAGGGCCATAATGCATCCAAAAAAGGGGCAAGACCTCATGGGAAAGGGCCAGGGAAGAGATAGGGGAGGCCAGGAGATGTTGGGGATAAAATAAGAGGAAGGTACAAGTGAGAATGATAATAAACAGAAAATTGATAGGGCCGTACAGTGCCCCCTTGTCCTGCAGTGCCCTGTGCCAGGGCACAAGTCGCACTACCCTAGTTACGGCCCTGCACAGCACTGCGAGGTCTTACAGAAGTGAGAGTGGGCAGTAGTGGGCAGCTCTATGCTGGCTGTGCGATGGCTTTTCATTAGCATATTTTCGCAACAGACCTATGTGCATAATCGCAGCTGCGGTCATAATAGCGATCCATAGTGAATCAGGCCCATTATTTGTACTCTATCTATCATGTACTGTAGGTTCAAATAAGCTTACCTTACAAGGTCAGTAGGCATATTAACTGATACAGGGGTCTATTTACTATGCAGTGTTAGGAGACAGAGTGAAAAGTGATAAGAAAGAGAAGGTGCCAGCCAATCAGTTCCCAACTGTCATCTCACAGCCTGTGTTTGAAAAATGACAGTTGGGAGCTGATTGGCTGGCGCCTTATCACTTTCCTATCACTTTTCACTCTGTCTCCTAACACTACTTGGTAAATAGACCCAGCAGTTACTAACTGACATTTCTATAGCAAGTCACATAATCAGCATATTAAAGTTTTAAATCACATCCTACCTGCATTTCTTCCAGGGTGGAACTTCAACTGGTGCAGCTAGTGTACTGTCCAGACAAGCAATGAGTTTTCTCCTGGACCACCATCTGACCATTTTGTTCAATGCCGGACCACTGGCCCAGCACTGGGAGCAGTGTGGGCCCCATCGCCTGAGACCTGTACCTTACCTTAGGGAGGTGGCGCTGAGCCTGTGTGTGTGCAGCCACATCAGTCTGACATCTGAGTTGGACCGATAGGGGAGTCCTGCCGCCTATCAGCTCCGATGATCACTGCAGCGTACTGCCTCTAATTCACACACAGCTTCCCACTCAGAGACATAGTAGAGGCCGCTGTTCGCTCGCCACTCTTTGGGCACGGTGGCTCGCTTAGCACATGACAGTTAGGAGCTGGGTGGCTGGTAGTTTATCACTTTCCAATTTAGCACTTGCCAGAGCTTAGTACATCTCCCCCTGCCTCCCTCTGCCTCTACTTGTCACATACTGCAGTGTGGCATATTATGTACTTGGAGTGAGGCGGAAGAAAGCATAGTTTTGCACCTGGGCCCACCGCTCACAAATTCCGCTACTGATGGGGATGGAGCAAAAAAAAGGAGAAAAGCACAGAGAGCACATTTTTTTCTGGAGGCTTGGCTTATCTACGCTTCATAATTAGATCCCTAAGGGGCCTATTCATCATCACTTAAATTTCACAAAAGCAGGTGAGAAATGCAAATTTTCACCTACAGTTGTGAAAATTAAGTTATCGGGTCATTCATCACTAGGATAAAGCAGGAGATATCACAGATATCTCCTACTCACCTTCCTCTTGCAGAATGGTCCCGCTATTATGGGATCAGTATTCATCAAGCTCCAAGAAAAGCTTCTTTGCGGGTGGCGAATGCTCCTGCCCCGGCATCGCAACCCATTATTCTCTATGGGAAGAAGGTCCGGGTTGAGAAGAGGGATCCTTTCGGATCCCTCCGCCCCTGACCGGCTCCTTCCACCAGACGTCGGGGCTCTTGTGCACATGCGTGGCCTGTAAGTCATGCATGCGCACTCCCGTCACTGTTCCGACAGGAGCTGTGAAAGGATTCACTGCTCCGAAAAGGAGCAGTGAAGTCGCTCGCGGGGGCCACTGATTTCGCATCAGCTGTTACCGCGCCGGAGCAATGATGAATTGCTACAGCAGCAGTGGCGAGTTAGGATGTTAATTATCGGGGTCCGTTATGATGAATTGGCCCCAAAGTATGATGCATGTTACTGCCTATAGGAATACATATAGCTGTTTGAAGAAGTAAATTAATGTGAACATAATATACAAGTTTGTATGCATTATATCTAAAATATTGGATTGTTTCTAAAGGTAATTATGTATGTTTCAAGAAACCCTCTCACTCCATGATAAAGAGGAATGCTATGCTCCTCATTCCTAATCCCAATTTCCCAACCACAAGTAGAATGTATTTGTCTGCATGTAATGAGAAACCAAGGCAGGTTGAAAACCAATTATCTGCTTATATTTATATATACACCACTGCAGTGTATTAAATATATCAGTGTGCAATACTGAAAAATGGTTTCTGGATATCAGAGATAACCATACAAGTGAAAAACAAAAACGGTACTGTGATATACTGATGGCTAATCTGTCCTGCATAAGATAGAATTGATTATGTTGTTGTTGTTACAAGGGCGTTGTGAAGCATTTGGGTGGGGGATGCAGTTGAGAGTCCTCCAGAGGTCACTTGCAAACAGCCTAAGACAGTAGCTCCCTCCACACACACCCCTGCACCTAACTCCTTACTAATGCAGCCTGCAATCTATTGGAGCCAGCGTGGGCACTGGGAATGTCACAACATCAATCTTCTCTCTTCTACATGAACTTGCAGGTCCTTGGCTGCACAAGGTGACAAGAACAAGGCTGACAGCTAACTTGAGGGAAGAGCAAGACCTGCATAGAAAGCAGAGTCACTTTGTGTTATTACATTCTGGCAGTTACCACTTCTCTGCCTGAGTAGAACGGACCCAATGGAGCTGCGAGACAGTAACAGAGATGTACTGATGCGCCTGAAATTGCTGATGAGTTAAACAAAGTGTAGCTCTTTGTGAGCCTGTAGAAGCTTAAAATGCACTGCTATAGTCCTGGAAGCTGCTGCTATTATAGCATCAAAATCTGCAGTGTCTGGCTGAACTGGTTTTAATTTATATAAAGCCTGATTCAGAGTTGTACGCTAAAGTTTTCGCAGAAGTTTTCGCAGTTGAGTGATTATCAGTCGTCTGTGCAGGTATCTCATTCGCACTTCGCATGCGTCAAGGTACATCACCTTAGTCGCTTGCAGCGAGTATTTATTCACAGTGTGATTGACAGGCAGGGAGCATTTGGCGGAGGTAACAGGGATTGGCAGCAAGGAATGCAGACGCATCGCGATCTTTGCCTGTCTCACCCTAAGACTACGATCCCGTAAGTTAGGAATATGGCTCCGGCATCTCAATTACCACATCCATTATGCTGGACCATAGACTCACTCAGGACTGCAACAATTGAATGATCTGTGACCGATGCTGCGTCATTGTACTTAGATGCTGTGACAGTTTAGGCACAAGCTTGGATTTGCAAAGCTGCAGGTGAGCGTCTCAATACATCTCCCGGCAGCTGCATCACAGTTGCATATACAGATGCAGTGACATTAGTGTACAAATCTGAATCAGGCCCATAGTTTCTTACATCTGTCTTACTAATGTAGATTCCCATTTTACTGATCAGGATACTAAAATTCATGCCAGGCAGCAACCCTATGTAAATAGCTGCACTGGACACAGTGTCATGAAACACCAAGTTACTCTATAAAAGGACTTTCGTATTCAGTGGCGGCTCCAGAGGTGGGCTGCAGCACAGTCCAAAATTCAAATTGGGGAGCCACATGAACTGTAATTTCAAATGCTGCCAAACATAGATGGCTGGGACTCACTGGCAGTTGGTGTGACTCCCCTATTTGAATTTTGGACTCCGCTGCAACCCCACACCTGGAGCAGACACTGGTCGTATTGTATCAAGATTAGATATGGCTGTTGCGTACAGTGAAGTCCTCTTCACTAAAGAACATGAGGCTTGTATTGTGTATATACCATATACAGTATGAATTCCAAGGTGTTCATCGGAGAGTGTGACTGTTATTAATCTAGCACATGACAGAACATGGTAAATAATTTTCTGGGATTATGACTTGATTGCAGATCAGGGCCCAAAAGAAAAAAATGTCGCTGAATGTTCACACATTTATCCTATAAATCAACCAAACTTTCCTCTGGGCATCTGTTGGTAACTTACAGTAATTTAGGAGCAGGGGTGCTGTGACTAGGAGGGAAAAGAACAGCAGACTGGGAGTAGGGTTGCTGGGATTGGGAGGGGTAAGGACAGCAGAGTGGGGGAAGGGAAGCTGCAGCTGGGAGAGGAAATGACAGCAGACTGGAAACGGGTGCTGGGACTGGGAGCAGGGGGTGCTGTGACGGGATGCAGGGGTGCTGTGACGGGATGCAGTCAGGAAGCCGACGGTCAAAATGCCGACCACCGGCTTCCCTGACTGTCAAATCCTGGCAAGGTACTAATGACATCGAAATCCCAATGCCTGTCATTAGACCTACCTCGGGAGCCCGATGATCCCACTGTGATTAGGAGGGAAAAGAATAGCAGACTGGGAGATGGGTTGCAGGACTAGAAAGGGAAAGAACAGCAGACTAGGAATAGGGTTGCTGTGATTGGGAGGGGAAAGGACAGCAGAGTGGGGAAGGGATGCTGCTACTGGGAGAGGAAGTGACAGCAGACTGGAGACGGGTGATGGGAATGGGAGCAAGAGTGCTGGGACTGGGAGGGAGGGGACAATAGATGTGTGCTGGGACTGAGATCAGGGGTGTTGTGACTGGGAGGGAAAGTGACAGCAGACTGGGAGATGAGAGCTGGGACTGGAAAGGGGAGCAACAGTAGACTATGAGCAGCAGTGATGGGACTGAGAGGGGAAGGGACAGCAGACAGGGAGAATGGATGCTGCGACTAGGAGCAGGGGTGCAAGGTTAGGTCTAGAACGAGGTGCTGTACAGGACCTCTGATGTCACAAACATGTGACCCACGACAAAAGGGGGAGGGGCAAGGTTCAGAACTGGTGGCCAAAAGTGTCCCCTCCCATGCTCGCTTCACTCACCACGCTTCGGGCATGGTGGCATGGATGTAGCTGTCGGCCAGCTCAGTCAAAACAGCCATGATGACAGCTGCAGTGCATCATGTGCCCTGATCTCCCTCCATAGAGGGCATGACTACAAATCAGTGGGGCCCACCAGGGATCTCCCTGAATCCCAAGCGGCCCAGTCCATCCCTGCCTCCATGTCACTTGTGTGCGGTTTGGTCAGTCTGCACGTCTCCTATTTCTCAGTATTCATAGAAGGGCTTGTAGTGTTGTTAGAGTATTGAAAAAGGAACCAGGTAGTACTAACTCTGTAGGAGCTTTTTATTATCAGATCCTAGGTATCAGCATTGTGCGATCAAGGTCAAACCACGCGGCAGATAAAGCTAAGCAAGAATTTGGTGTATTAACCGGTAGAAGCAGGTACAGGTCAACACAGGGTTAATGGTAACAGGTACATGATGCAAGGAACAACCAGTTGAATTTATAAGGGATCCTGGGCAATATGGTGTGCATCACTTAAAATAGTTTGTGCTCTTTCAACAATTGTTCTCTGCTCTTACGCTCACACCATTCTATTCTGGTGTGTAGGCAATTATTGGTTCCTAGATATGGCACATATAATACATTTTCTAAGTCTGTGACAACTGTTTTGCCTCTGATTCTTTGTTTCCTATTCCCCTGACGTTCACAGAATCACATGGCTTTAGTGACTTGAACCAGCTTATGTTACAGTTTAAGTGCCTTGTGGCTCCTGAATCCATTTATTCAATGCTAATTAATTACTTCTATCACGGGTGTCTGATGAAGTACCACTTGGTTCACTTGCTCTGCACTCTGAGGACTTATGTCCTAACTTGTGATACTTGAAACACTTCTACTTTAGCTTTTTGGGTTTTAAGTCATAGAAGAATAAGAAGTGAGTAATGTCCTTTAGACGTAGCATTGACCAGATCAGGGAACGAAGGCCTATCTGAAGTGGGTCCAATAAGTTGTGCGAGTGAAGAAATTGTGTGAGGCGGGTGTAAGCAAGTCTCTGAAGTAGCTTGGAGGGGCATGTTAGCTGGGAGATGGGACGGTAATTTGAGAGATATATATATACAGTATATTGTTAGAGGATTGGGGTAGGAGGTTCCTCACCTGGGGTAGATGGCCACCTCCAAATACACAGCAGCCAGGAATCAGCACCCCAGTCCAGGTTTGCGTGCAAACTAGCCGCAGCTAGGTTTTATTGTGCAATATAAATATAAATAATAAAAATAAATCCTAGCCCGTCTGGGCACTAACTAGACAGTAGATTCCCTATCTCACCAAGGCAGAGTCTACTGCCTTCACCACAACATAGGCATATGCACAGTACTTACAAATGGTACATCATAGTGTCTCTTGAACAAGCCTGCCTGCTTGATCTCCGCAGTTAAATGAGACCCTGAACTAAACCCTCACACAGCTTATATGAGCCTCCCACAGCTTCAGGTAGTAATCAGCCCTCCATTCACCCTCACATCCACACCTCCAGGACGTATTATCCGTCTTTTACCAAAAGCCGACACTCTAATCTGTTTAGCAGAACAGACTTTTCCTGGGGGTTTAAAACACATAGACCAAAAACCCAAACATATCTGCCATTAACCACTTTACCAGTGCGTCTATCACAATATATATATATCCTTATACTGTACATAAGCTAGAATACATAATTGATGATGGTGAAACAATTCTAATATGCCCCTGTTGCTACTTAGCAATGCTATATGGCTTTCATTTTATCTTTCAATGTGTACTTAAATTCTTTCAAAAAGGAATGGAAAACCAGAAACATGATCCTTGCTGATGGTGACCAGTTTCAAACATTACTGAACCAATTCTCTTGTTGGTATTTCTAAGCAGGAAAAACATGAATTGTATTAACTGGTGGAACAAAGCTTGTTGTGCCTAGGGCATCTGCCTCTCTTGCTTATCCATTTCCCCGTACCAGACTAATTCTGCTTGATATTTAATCACCATTAGAATAACAAATGGTCGTATTTGTAGTTCTCTTATAATATTAGCAGTTACTTTTTGTAAATGTTAATATTGTTCTTCAAACAGTCCTTGAAGTGTACCAGTATGAGACAGTATGACATACTGGCACTTCTTAATTTGCAGTGTCCTTGAAGTTTCTTCACAATTTGCAAGCATGTGCCTGGGGTCCAACACACCTTCTCCTGGACTCCCTATTTTACACCCACCCGTGTACTGCTTCTCCACTCCTCTCACCTTCTCTGATCACCACTGGAACCCAGAAGTACCTGCACTCACTGTCTCTGCCCAATTAACAACATTGCAGCTGCTACTGGTACCGTGACTCTACTCTCCATTTTCTTGACTCTGGTGAGTCTCTCCGCTGCTATCCAGACCCTGGCGGCGGCTGCTCCGCTCATCCCCGCCCGCTGCTGCTAACAGGGACCATGGCTCAGTTCTCCCTTCCTGCTCCGCTTCTGATCTCCTTCACTCCAATGTGATTCTGCCTCCTTCTTCTGTGGCTCACTGGGACCTCCCACCTGAGCTACCCTGCCGGTACTCACCTTAGGGTCGTGCACTACCTCTGCTGTTTTCAATGGTCACTACTGCCTCCATCCTGCTCTTCTCCTTGGGCTGGGGCTGTTGAAGTGCCGGGACCTCCTGCCCACCCCATCTTGGCCACATGTCTCCTCCGGGTTCTCTGTCTGCCAGATGGGCTCCTGGGGTGAGTCCTCTCATTGCTGTGAACTTGTCCCTCTACACCCCTAAACTATCACCCATTAGACTTTACCTACTGTATTTACTGCCTTATTATCTACTGTAATTACTGCCTTATCTAACTGCTTTTACCTACTAATTACTGACTGTTATTTCTTCCTCTGTTGTCCTTTCTCAGTCGACCACCTCGGCCATTCCCCATCTATGTGCTCTGACTCCCATCCCACTCTCTGACCACCAATATATTTTCCATTATTATTATTATGAGCATAACTGATTATAATTAGGGATGAGCTGGTTCGGTTCCCTGAGAACCGAACCCACCCGAATGTCGGGGATCCGGGGTGATCCGAGGCGCCCCTCGGATCTCTCCTCCTGCCTAATCAAGGCACAACCTCTCGATCCTCTGTGTCGGATCTCAAGGTTTTGCCTTGAGCTGCCATTTTTAAAAATGCCTTTGCTTTCAATGGGCAAAGCGCTGATTGGCTGACAGAGCTGTCTGTCACGGCTCTTAGCCAATCAGTGTTATGGTGGCCATTTGCATGTAGCACAGACCCGGGAGATCCGTGCTACATGCATCTGTGATTGACACAGAACACGGATGTGTCAGTGAGACCCATCCGTGCTGCTGTGTATTTCAATGACACAGATGCATGCATGGACCAGGAGATCCATGCTACTTGCATCTGTGTCATTGACACAGAGCACTGACGGGTCCACCGCTACCAGGGATGGCGGGGATAGCCCCGTGCTATCAGCCTGGGCCTGGGGTGCCCTGGAGAGGGGGGACACTTTTATTGGCGGGGTCTCCAGGGATCCCCAGCCTGGGCTGACTAGCGGTCAGGGTTGATGCTGCGGCTGGGGGGCCTGGTGAAAGGGCTCCCCTGGCTGTGGCATCAGGCCCTCGCTAGAAAAAGTTTGGTGCTGGTTCTGGAAGATACAGGGGAACCCTACTCATTTTTTCCCCTGTATTTACAGAACCATTACCGGATCAGAGCCCAGTGCTGGTTGCGCAGAATACGGGGGACCCCTACGTCGTTTGTCCCCCATATTTTGGCAACCAGGGCTGGTTCTGACTAGCCCGGTGCTGGTTGTGCTTAAGTATGGGGGACCCCCTACATCGTTTGTCCCCTGTATTTAAGCACACCCAGCACTGGGTCACTAATGCCCGGGGCCGGTTGCTCTTTTTATTGGAGGGGGGGCACGCCATTATTTTATTTTTTTTTACACAGGTTTTTTGTTTTTTTTAACCGCGGCAGCACAGACGGGTCTCACGGACCCGTCAGTGCTCTGTGTCAATGACACAGATGCAAGTAGCAGGGATCTCCTGGTCCGTGGGTGCATCTGTGTAATTGAAACACACAGCAGCACAGATGGGTCTCACTGACCCGTCCCAGGTCTGTGTCAATCACACAGATGCATGTAGCACGGATCTCCCAGGTCCGTGCTACATGCAAATGGGCACCATAACGCTGATTGGCTTCCTGTCTGCCACTGCAGTGCCATTCCTAGATGGGCCACATGTTTGTGCCGCCCACTTGTGTCGCTTAGCATAGTTATCCAGCTACCTCGGTGCAACCTTTTGGCCTAAAAACAATATTGTGAGGTGTGAGGTGTTCAGAATAGACTGGAAATAAGTGTAAATGAACGTTAATGAGGTTATTAATAGCGTAGGAACAAAAAAAGGCCAATTTTATGTGATTTTAGCAGTTTTTTTTTTTTTTTTAAGAAAAAATCCAGATCCAAAACCAGGGGAGATCCAGATCCAAAACCAAAACATGGGGGTCGGCGCACATCTCTAATTATAATATCACACAACAGAAACAGACTGGTACTTATAAGCTGGCCTACCCAGCATAATACACTCAGGGGGACCACTGGTAAGTAACTCAGGGGCCTATTCATCAACACTAAAATAACGGTTTTAAGGACATTTTACTTAATTACCGTTTTTTTTAGTATTCATTAACACACTTAGGGGCCTATTCATCAACACTAAAATAAAGTTTTTAAGGATGTACGAAACTTACCGCATCTGTAGGCAGTGCTGCAGTGCTGGTTTTACAGATGTAACAGCGCATGCGCAGCACTGTTTCCAGACGCGATAAGGTAGTGTAGAGACGGAAAAGTATCTATTTCCCGAAAAGCTGTCATCGCAAAAATGACAGCTTTTCGGAATAGATACTTATGGAGAGGTGGAATGATGAATTCCACCTATAATTAGCTAGAACTCCATGAGAGTTCTAAAGCTAATTATCTCCATTGAATTTTTACCTTTAATGAATAGGCCCCTTAGCACAGGAGATATCACTGATATCTCATGTTCAAGTCTGCCTGCGTTAATTTCCACACTCCCCATACATTAGTGTGGTATGTAGAAATTAGGCTGTTCATCAAATTCCGAAAATTATGTATTTTCGTAATTTGATGGTGTTACTATACGCCACTCTCAGGAAGCGTATAGTGGTGTACACTTACCTGCTTTCAGCTGGGCGGCTCGCTCAGTAGCTCCCTGGTCCCTCCTCCGACTCCAGCTGCTGCTCTGACTGTGTTCTTTCGTCAGAACACAGTAAAGTTAAAAAAAATATATATACAAAGTTTAAAAAAAACTTTAAAAAAGTTTTAAAAAAATAAATAAAAAATAAATCTTCAGCAAGCCGAGTGGGAGGTCGTGGTCCATGGCTGCAGCCTGTCGGGGTCCAGGCGGTAAGGTAGGTGGGGGAGGGGAGCGGAGGAGGACGGACACAGAGTTACTGCAGCTGTAATCAGTGCTGTGCATGCGTCGCTTTTGTGAACTTAATAGCGCATGCGCAGCACTGATTACAGCTGTGGTAAGGTAGTGTAGAGAAGGAAAAGTATCTATTTCCCGAAAAGCTGTCATCACAAAAATAACAGCTTTTCGGAATAGATACATATGGAGAGGAGGAATGATGACTTCCTCCGGTAATTAGGTAGAACTTCATGTTATATTTTGAAGAATAGGCCCGTCAGAGAGAAAGTAATCCAAGAGTATGAACTAAAAGGACAAAACAGATAGGTTAGGAAATTACTGTGTACAAAGAGCAGTTATCATGTAGGGGCCTATTTATCAAATAATATTTGCAGCATATCCTCCAAAAACACCTGTTTTGGGGGATAACCACAAATATTAAGTATCACCTGTATGTATAAATCTCTGATATGTGCTGCAGTCCTTCCATTTCTGACAGCAGCCCCTATAGATTTCTGTGAGGGCTGCAAAGCTGTCAGATTTGCCAAGCTCGCGTTCAGTTTGGCCCAGCAGCTAACACTATCTGAATATGGCATTAGGCGCTGTAGTTTATGAGCTATTTTTTTAAAAGTTATGCCAGGAGAGGGTTTCTCCTGGAAGAAGCTCACCAGGCAAGGGCGAATCTATAATGGGTGCAGGGTGTGCGGTACCCACGGGCCCCTAGGTCCAGGGGAGCCCACACTGCACACCCAGCACCCATGAGTAGGTGGTAGCACTGCTGTACAAATCACATGGAAATTGGCCACCGCTGCCATTTTCCAGAGGTTTTTGCGCATGGAAAATCACCAGGAAAATGGCTGCCACGGTCATTTCCCCAGGGACCCGCGCATGTGCAGTAGACTATGGCACAGACTAATGCCCAGAGTCTACTGCTGAGCTCAGTGCACTGCCGGCCGCCGGGTAGAGAGGAGAGGGTCTGGACAGAGACTGCACCATAGTTGCCTACCTTTAATACTCTCTTCCCGGGAGAAGCCCGGGTAAGAGAAGCAGCAGGGGGCACGGCTTGATGATTTGCGTCATTAAGCCCCGCCCCTCGTGGTAAAATTGCCGCGATTGGGTAAAATTTACATAGGGGGCGGGGTCAAATGCTGTGATTCATGCAGAATCACAGTTTAAGCCCCGCCTCCTTCACAGAGACCCGCGATCGCCGCGGGTATTCTCCTCATTCTGCCCACTTCACTAGGAAGTGGGCAGAATGCGGGAGAAATGCCTACCCTTCCGGGGGTGGGGGGGTTACCCGAAAAATCGGGTGCCTCCCGCGAAAACCGGGAAGGTAGGCATGTATGGACTGCACATGGGCCCCCTCCTCTCTTAATATGTCCCTGTAGCCAAGGGTCCTGATATAGTAGTGAAGTGACTGCTAATATGAGGACTTCGCTAATACTACATCCAAGGGGGGGGGGGGAAGGGGGCTATCCTTTGGGGCCACTGTCCCTGCATGGTTATTTTATTATTATTTATACATTCGGGCTGTAAATAATGTATTATTTCTGCCAATAGTGGCTATAAGAAATCATAATTATTGTGTCTAAAACCCGATAATTAATAAATATGCCGCTTAAGGAGTGAACAGTCAGACATGACAGGATGATGCAGCAGGCAGTACTATAGCTATTGGGCCTCTTTCGGCAAGGATCGCTGATGCGATCACAGCTGCAATCGCGCACTCAGGTCTGCTGCAAAAGTATGCTAATAATTGTAATCTCAAAGCGCTCGAAAGGACAACATGAATGCCCACTTTCCCTCTCTCACATCCGTAATACCTTGAAAACCTCCTCAAACATCGGAAACATTGACTACCATCGATCCCTCACACAGAATTACAGCAGCACTGACCTTACCTCTATATGGCTTGGTTGAATGAGAAATAGCTATTTATTGCTGCAATTTCATACAAATAAAAGGGGGAATGAAAACATACAATATAAAAATATAAAATATATGGACAAATCATCCAAACATTTGCTATCCAATGGCAATAAAAAATAAAAATGAAAATAATAATAAAAATAATAATAATAAATGAGTGTAGAAACAATGCAATAATGCGAATAAAAAAAGCTAGAATAAGCTTTAACTGTTAATCTTAGTTCCAAGTTGGCAATCGACATGAAGTAAAAGCTCAGTCATTGGTCTCTCAATAGAATAATCCAGAATATTATCCAGCTTGTACATATTTACCAGACTTGTTTAGGCAGTTCACGACCCGATGAACACGCAGGTGTCGCTGCAATGGCGTGCTTGTATAAGTATACCAAAGACTGGAGTAAGATGAATGGGACCAGGAAATGTTCAAGTGTCCAGATGAGATCCAAATGAGGACTTAGCCAATGCCAATGGGATGCTAGACGCGTTACCCTGTGGAATGTCCCACAGCTTCCTCATTAGCGTCTAGCACCCCATTGGCATCGGCTAAGCCCTCATTTGGATTATTTTCATTTTTATTTTTTACTGCCATTGGATATCAAATGTTTGGATGATTTGTCCATATATTTTATATTGTATGTTTTCATTCCCCCTTTTATTTGTATGAAATTGCAGCAATAAATAGCTATTTCTCATTCAATCAAGCCGCTTAGAGCCATTCATATGTGTTCTATACCTGTTTCCATATTATGCACTAGGAGATTGGTTTTATTTTGTTTTTCATTTAGTCTATTTCATTGATTGTGCTAATTATTCATTATCAATGGTCATTAGTTTCATAGCACTGTTCACCCCCCTTTCCTCTTTGTGTATAGTGTAAAAGCAAGCAAGATACACAAACAGACATATCCTCAACTCTACATTGGCTCCCAGGAGTGCCATATAAGGACTCGAGAGTGAAATATAAGATCATATGGAATTAGGACCTGATTCAGAGCCGGACGCTATTTGCGAACACTCGTTCATAAAAAGGGGCCGGCTATTTAAATTAAGCGCTCGCTCTTTGCGGTCTGTTGACGCCTCTATGTCTGAACGAGCGAACAAAACATGCGCTCACTATTTAGGAAAAAACGCCCCCTGGCTGCTCGCATCCTACATCATCTCCACTATTTATTTGATTAATCGAGTACATCGATAGGCGTCTGAACTGCTCGCAGTGCTTGTGGTTGGATTTTTCTACCGCAATCATGCGAGCAGTTCAGGCTAAAAGACAACCAAGTGACGTGGTCGAAGACGCTGCTTTGTTAATTATGCACTCCCATTAAACGCCCGTTTTGACCGTTTGGCACGCCTGCGTTCGGATCACCACTCCCCGTTTTCAAGCACCTTCCCCTGTTACCACCCACAAACGCCTCATCCTGTCACTCAAATTAGCAGGCATTCGCTATTTTGCGAGCACACGATTTTCGACCGCACTGACTGGTTCGTGCATGCGTAGTAAAACCCATACGCATGCGCAGATGTGCGAACATCGCTCGGAGCGAACGAGCGGTCGCTTATGAGCGGCTCTGAATGAGACCCTGAGTTCAATGAATACCAGCACCAGAACTGTTGGAAAAATATTAGGACACTTGCATGTAAGGAGTCATGAGTGCGTGTTTTAAGTAATGCAACAAAAGCAACAAAACTACAGCTGTACTTTCAAGTTACTGCTAAATAAACCCCTCCACTTGTTACATACTGGACTGTTCTGTGACTATAGGGTATCTGCTGGTGTGTACATTTACTCTGCTATACCATCTGCAACAGTACACACATATTCCAACAGGTTATTGGCCCAGGAACACAAGTGCCAGTCACACAAACCCCAACCACTTAGAATGCTCAATAGCACACAGAAGCCATTAGACATGTACAGATAAAGGGCCTGATTCAGAGCCGCTCGTAAGCGGCCGCTCGTTCGTCCCGAGCGATGTTAGCCCAACTGCGCATGCGTACGGATCGTTATACGCATGCGCTAACCAGTCAGTGCGGCCGAAATTCATGTGCTCGCAAAATAGCGAATGCCTGCTATTTTGAGTGACAGAAAGAGGCGTATGTGGGTGGTAACAGGGGAAGGTGCTTGAAAATGGGGAGTGGAAATCAGAACGCAGGCGTGCTTAAAGGTCAAAACGGGCGTTTTATGGGTGTGCATATTTAAAACAGCAGCGTCATTGACCACGTCACTGGGTTATTTTATAGTCAGAACTGCTCGCAAAATTGTGGTAGCAAACACCAACCCCAAGAATAGCGAGCAGTTCATACCCTTGTCGATGTACTCGATTAATCTAATAAATAGCGGACATGACGTAGGATGTGAGCGGCCAGGGGGCGTATTTTTCCAAAAAACGAACGCAAGTTTTGTTCGATCGTTCAGACATAGAGGCGTGAACAGACCGCAAACAGCGAACGGTTCATTTGAATAGCCACCCCTTGTTTTAGAACGAACGACCGCAAATAGCGAGTGGCTCTGAATGAGGGCCAAAGACTGAAGACAGCACAGAGTGTTTTCAAACAAAAAGTAAACATAGCACAGAGTGTTTCCAGCACAGAATGTCACAGATCACTGAAGCTTCATAATCATGTCAAAACAAATTATACACACAAGAGCTACACCCATATCAGGGTTCATCAAACTGAAGGGTGCAGAGAATTACACTACATGGAAGTTTGCAATGTAAATGCAACTAAAGCGTGAAAGATTGTGGAAAGCTACAGTTGATCCTGGTGACAGTCCAAGCCCAGATTATATAGAGAGAGCCATGGGTATAACTGGCTTAATTGTAGAGCAACATGTGTATTCTATCATACATGGGAAAATGTTGGCAAAAGGCATGTGGGCAGCACTGCAGGCAGCATATAAAGATGAGGGTCTAATGAGAAGAATTGATCTGAAGCATATATTACATAATACCAAGTTTTATGAATGCACCAGTATGAGTGATTACAATGACAAAATGGTGTCCATATCATAGCAGCTAACATTTGTAGGAGTACAGGTAGATAGCGAGGAGATCGCATTGCAATGCTGCAAAATTTAACATCTGAGTTTGACTTTCTACTAGATGCATTGGAAGCAAACACAGCCAAGTTAACAGACAATGGCCCTCATTCAGAGCCACTCGCTAGCGGCAGTACGCTCGTTCCGAGCGATGTTCGCACATCTGCGCATGCGTACGGTTTTTAGTACGCATGCGCGAACCAGTCAGTGCGGCCGAAAATCGTTTGTACGCAATATAGCGAGTGCCTGCTATTTTGAGTGACAGAATGAGGCGTATGTGTGTGGTAACAGGGGAAGGTGCTTGAAAACGGGGAGTGGAGATCCGAACGCAGGCGTGCTTAAAGGTCAAAACGGGCGTTTTATGGGTGTGCATAATTAACATAGCAGCGTCAATGACCACGTCATTTGTTTTTTTTTAACTCAGAACTGCTCGCAAAATAGCGGTTGAAAAAACCAACCACAAGAATAGCGAGCAGTTCATATCCTGTTCGATGTACTCGATTAATCTAATAAATAGCGGACATGACGTATGGTGCGAGCGGCCAGGGGGCGTTTTTAAGAAATAAAAGAGCGTATGTTTTGCTCGCTCGTTCAGACTTAGAGGTGTGAACAGACTGCAATGTGCGAACGAATCATTTGAATAGCCACCCCTTGTTTTTGAACGAACGAACGCAAATAGCAAACGGCTCTGAATGAGGGCCCATGTTAGAGGAAAACTACTATTGTTCAAGGAACACCTTTGGAATTGAATGCTGAGAATACTGCATTACACACTAAGACTGAGAAGCCCAGAAATTTCAAATACAAGTATTATACATGTCTCAAAATAGTAAATAGACACGATAACCACATAAAACAAAAAATAGATAATTCAATGAAGACCTGATCACACTATGGCCCTGATTCAGAGCCGGACGCTCTGACCAGAGCGCTCGCTCTGAATCAGGGCCCACCTCCATTAATATGGAGCATCCTCCTGGACGCTCGTATAGCTGTGGGTCACCACCCACAGCATATATACGAGCGTGTAAATGGTCGCGATGGTCTTGACCATCGCGACCATCGGAACTGCGAGTAAAAGCCTGCGGTTGGGTTTCTCAACCGCAAGGCCAGGAGTGATTTTGGCTCTATCAGAGCCAAAATCACTCCCACTGACATCACTAGTGATGTCAGTGGGGCCGGCTTCAGACGGTAGGCGTTCCCTTGGGAACGCCTCCGTCTGGCAGGCACGCCCACCAAAGGGGCGTGCTGTCAGTCACCATTGACAGCACGCCCCCTTTCATGAGACACTCCGAGCGAAGGAAAGTCCTTCGCTCGTCGGGTCTCGCGCATGCGCACGACGGAGCTCCCTCCGTTGTGCGCATGCGCAGTGGGGAACATCGACCCACTTGCGAGCGGACTGCCGCTCGCGAGTGGGTCTGAATGACCCCCTATGTTGGTACACTAAAGGACTATGGTGTAGTTACAATCTATAGTAAATGTATATCTACTATAGGGAAGGGCACTGAAATGGGCGTACCCAATCTCACAATAGGACAGACAGTAGACACGATTAAAGGTATCTTTCAAGTAGCGACGGCTTAGTGCATATCAAAACTCACAATATAACTAGTAATCAAAAGCATATAATGGTATCTTTCAGTGCTTGTTAACCCAGTCGCAATGGACGTAGACACAAATACAGGTATTTTTCAAGTATGACAGTTCAGAGCGTACCAAGAGTCACAATGTCACACGCAATCAAAAGCATGTAATGGTATCTTTAACTTCTTAATATTGCAGTCGCAAATGGCGTACCAGTACTCACGTTGTGACGTTGATTGTGACTCCTATAAAGGTTTCTTTCTTCCAATGATGACTCTTTTGTCTTTAAAAAATGTTTCCATGAGTTGTGGTACAAGAAAAAAATGTACCATTTATTAGGAATAAAATAAACAACCAGATACTACAAGAGGTACTAAAACCACATGGGAGAAAGGTAAAAACTAACCCACTCTAAAACAAACACTTTGCAGGTCCGGACAGGAAAATGATGACTGAGGTGGAAATAAGTCACCTTGTCCCCTAAAAACATAAACAAGTCCAAAATTTCACTGCTTAGCCGACATATTTAGAGACAGGAAGTCTCTTCTTCAAGGCCTAAAACAGTGTGTAAGGTCCTCCGATTTATAGCGCCCACACGGACACTTCCCGTTTTGGCTGACCACGGACTGAAAGTTGCTAAAAGCATGTCCAAAAAGTCTAAAGAAGAATCATAGAAGTTCCTTTCTTCATTATTAACTAGATAGAACGACCCCCGACATAGATAAAAGTGCTGTGAGTAGCTCTGGCTGTTATAAAATACATGTTAGTCCCAAGAGTAAATTTTTAAGAATAAAGAGAAATTGTAGCAAAGACTCCATTTGCCAACAACAAATGCGTAGTGCGGCTTATATGCATGCACAATGGCTAACAATCGCTTGATCTGCGTACGTGGTTGCATTTGCAATCGCTGCTGCATCAGGCCCCTTAAACAGGGTTGCCTACCCTCCCGATTTGGGCGGGAGCCTCCCGATAATCGGGTGCAGCTCCCGCCCCCCCGGAAAGGCAGGCAAGCCTCCCGGCGGCCGCCGATCCCCCGACATCCCCCCGCAATTTAAACCTAAACCCCGCTGCGAGGGCAGCCAGTGACGCGATCGCGTGACCCCGCCCCCGTGACGCCTACAAATGCCAGGCACCCGTCCGGACACGCCCCTTTTTTGGCCACGCCCCCCGCTGCCCTGCCGATCTGGCTGCTCCCTCCCGGAAGGAGCAGCCAGAAAGTCGGCAACTATGCCCTTAGATGATATAAGTTTTTACAATGGCAGGTATTTGGTTTTTACTAGACCCAATGCATTTCTCATTGAGGTTTAAAGTTTAAACACGAGTTTGTGATTGCAGGGTTCCTTATCACATGTGCAGTGCATTAATGTGGTATATATATCACCATTATATGCTTAAATATTATACATATGTTACATTATACTGCTGTCCTAGAACTATGGTGTATTTACTACAGTGCATTGCTGTTTTTAATCTGGTACATTATACTGTCTGCATCTGTATAAGCTATATTTAAAGGGGGCCAGACCATGCACTGTAGTAGCTATGGGGCTTAACGCAGATTCACGATTATTGGGAATCTGCACGTGCGCAGGACCCATTCTGCGAATGTGCAGAACAGGTCCTGTGTGATCGCACGCAGCCCCTTAAGGGGCATTTAAAGGGCACTGCGGGGGCAGCTGGCGTTCCCGGAAATTGGGATGTGTCCGCCCCGTTTTTTGGGAATGGCAAGGCCAGGGGCTGCGTTCACGGGCGCAGTTTCCTGGCCTCGCAAGCCGGCCAGCCTGAGTAAGCCAAGGCTTACTTAGTTGGCTGGCGGCCCGGCGCCGTCCACCAGTTATCCCAGCCTGCGACCTCGGCCGCAGTGCTGGGATCACAAATGCAGCAGGGAGTGTCATACATGAGTGTGTTACCAGCGGGCGCCCGGCACCTATTCAAACCCCCGGCGGCAGCCGGAGGACGGAGCTCCCTCCGTCCGGGTCCTGCAGTGCACTATGGGAGTGACATCATGACGTCACTCCCATAGTGCCGAGTAGCGGACGCCGGGGACGGAGCTCAGGAATGAGCTCCGTCTTCCAGGTCCCGTAGTGCACGATGGAGGTGACGTCATGACGTCACTCCCATAGTGCTGAGGAGCGGACGCCGGGGATGGACGGCAGCAGCACTGGAGCGGGGATAAAGGTAAGTGTTTTTTTTTCTTTGTGTGTGTGTTTGTGTGTGTTTGTGCGCGTGCTGGGGGGAGGCAACTACAGGGGGATCACTACTGGGGGCAACTAGAGTGGGCTCACTACTGGGTGCAACTACTGGGGGCTCACTACTGGGTGCAACTACTGGGGGCTCACTACATGGGGCAACTACTGGGGGCTCACTACTGGGTGCAACTACTGGGGGCTCACTACTGGGTGCAACTACAGGGGGCTCACTACAGGGGCAACTACTGGGGGCTCACTACTGGAGGCAACTACAGGGGGCTCACTACTGGGGGCTCACTACTGGAGGTGCTGCATAGGGGGACCACTACTGGAGGCACTACATAGGGGGACCATTACTGGGGGGCACTACATAGGCGGGCACTGCATAGGGGGACCACTATTGGGGGCATTGTATAAAAGGAACTGCATAGGGGGGGCAGCGGGGGCTGGCATAGGTGCTGGGGGGGTACATTTTAATTGGGGTTGACACCAACTTTTATCTTGCCTCCGGGCACCTGGGATGAAGTTACGCCACTGCTCTGTATGGTGCTGGGATGAGTCTGTCTAGATACAGTATTAGATGGAATGTTGTGGGTGGATTGGTGCAAGCTGCTCACCAGAGCGGAGGTGGCAGAGCCTGTGTAGAGAAACAAGAACTAAGAAAGGGGGGTGGTAGCACTATAACACTAATACAACAATCGCTTGTGGACTTACAGCAAATGGCACATGGTGAATGATGGTCAAATGGCACATGGTGAATGATGGTTTTACATACCTGGGGGTAGATTTACTATCATTTCTCTATTGCATCCTAGAAACTGATGGATACAATCTGATTGGTTGCTATGGGCAACACCTCCACATTTCATTTTTAGAAGTTTTAGTAAATCTACCCCCTGGAGTTTTAATAATTTTGTGTCTCTCACATTAAGAAATTGGTTGGGGACGTACATATCTAATACCGGCGTACATCCACATCCAATTTCTGTGTGTGAGAGACACACAATTATTGAAACTTCAGGTCTGCAAAACCATCATTTACTATGTGCCATTTGCTTTAAGGGTCTGATTCAGATATGTACGCAATGACGATTTTTACGCAGTTGAACAATTATCGGCCAACTGCGCATGTGTCACGGTCTCACTGCGCACACACCAAGGTACCTTAGTGATGCCGCTCGCAGTGAGGATTACTTTACAAAGTGATTGACATTAGGGAGTGGCGGCAGAAACACAGCGTGTCGTGATTTCAGGGGCTCAGCCTACAACTGCGATCCTGTACACAGATAAAGTAGTTCTGACATCTCAGTTCAGTCGGCCACTCTGCATGACCATAGGGCTATTCAGATTATCGAATGTTCTGCGATGGCAGCTGCATTGGCCTCGGTGGGAGTCTCAATACATTTCCAGCCTACTGTAGCATTAGCATATTTTTTCACACAGCATAAGCGATCGCAGCTGCGAAAGCATTAGCGTACATCTGTGTATCAGGTCCACGAGCGATAAAACAATCAAATACCGAATTGTCTCTTCCGCATCCTATAACTACAAGGGTCCTTTACCTGCATGTTCTACTTTAGTGTTTTTTATTATTATTATTAGGCATACAATTTACCATTGTGCTATATAATTTCTGCGTATTTATATATTGTTTTTGTTTTTAGCAGACCTTACCCATATTAAGATAAATACTACCATTGTTACTCTTTCTTGTGATGTGGTTTGCTCCACTATTTATTGTTCCATTCTTTGGTGATGGGGTCTATTTACTAAGCCTTGGATGGAGATAAAGTATCAGCCAATCAGCTCCTAACTGCCATGTCACAGGTTGTGTTTGAAAATGACAGTTAGGAGCTGTTTGGCTGGTACTTTATCTCCGTCAACTTTATCTCCATCCAAGGCTTAGTAAATAGACTGCATAACGCTTTCACTCCACTTTCTCAGCTCATGAATATAAACTGGTAAGATTTGGGTCCCCTAACAGGTGCGGACCTGGCTACTTCTACAAAGTCCCCTATTATATCTCTCTAATGTTAATCAGGTTCATTTTCTGCTAGAGGTGAATTGAATTTAAATCTTAAGTGTACCATCATTAGTTGCTACATAAAACCTGCTATTCTGTCTACAGCCTTGAGGAGAAGTGTTCAGTATCAACAACCATTCTGACAATATTCAATGTTTGGATTTTATATCTGAGGCTGCCTATGGCAATATTTACAGTCTAGGAATTCTATCATCTCATTGTTTGCTGAACAATCATGTACACTGGTGGGGGTGATTCATTATGAGATCCTTCATAGCTCTAGATTTTGAATGCCTTCAAAAATGAAATGTAATGCCTTATTGATAAGCAACATGAATTCACTGGTGTGCTTTTGTATTGTACACTTTTTTCTAAACTTGTATTGAAAGAAATATGCTTTTATAGCAATCCCAGCTTCCTTTGTAGCGAACGTCAGGTTGTTATTGGATGCTCAAAACAATTTTGTTTGTTGTGAGAGAAACCTTTTATCTCACAGTTCCTTTATCTCAATGGATTAAAGTGTTCAGTATTTTGTAGGGTCTGTCTCACATTTGATGTAAAGACAGATAGTTGTCCAGGACACTATGGAAAAGTGTGACACATTAGCAGTGTAAGTCAGTTATATATAATTATCAGCAATCCACCCTTAAGGTGACAGATGTATCTGCAGATGATGGTCGTTCATACACACTGAACGACCATCATCTGCTGCTGCAGCAGGTCGAGCCGGACTGGGGGCGGGTAGGGGGCGTGGCCTAATCGTGGGAGGCACGGCCACTCCCCCTTCGGGGAAAAAAAACAAAACATTTCCGACGCGATGCTGCACGCTGGGGAGGGGGGCGCTATGTGCCCCTCAGCGCGGTGCACAGCCAAAGGGGGGCGCGATCAGCATGATCGTTACCCCCCTTTGGCATAGTAGACTGCTCGGGCTGCTGCTTTAGCAGCCTCTGACAGTCTCCCAGAGCAACCCAGTACACAGCAGCGTGTGCTGGGCTGCTGTGGATGGGGAGCGGTGCCGGACCCGGGTAAGTAGTACCCGCTCGCGGCTCCCCCCCCTCTCTGCACCCCTGTGTACGGGCGATCGGCTGATCGCCCGTACACACTTGCCGATGGACAGATATGTCTGCAGACATCTGTTTATTGGCTGTGCAGCACAGCCACTGCGATATGTCTGTGAATGACGTCGTTCACAGACATATCGTCTATACATACTGGCCGACGGTGGCACGATATATTGGCCGATATATCGCCCAGTGTGTACCCAGCATAAGGGCCTAGTTCAGAGATTGACGCAGATCACACAGACGCAGTGTCTTTGTACGCAGCGGCTGTGCGATAATATGCTAATGCCATGGGAGGCGTCTTGTATAAATAGACTCCTCCTGCCGACTTCTGTGATCTTTTGCTGCATCCAAGGACGGTTATCTCAGTATCTCTCAGGTTACTCAGGATGACAGGGAAATTCATGCTGCTGAAGCCAGTGAAGCTGCATTCAAGGATGCAGCAAATGGCTTCAGCGCGAACAGAAAACAGGGCCGACAAGCCTTTTTTTCTGTAATGCTGCCTGTCACCGCCCCCCCCAAAACAATGTACCATGGTAAATAATGCTCTAAGGGATCTATTTATCATAGAAAACATATTTATAACATTACCTACAGTAACATCTTGTATCACTGCTTACTTAGCAATACAGAATGATGTACTGTACTGCTGCAATTTACAACATACACTCTTCATGTGATGTGTAGGCTAGCGACATGTATGCACAGTCATGAAATAGCTTTCATAGGTATGATTCTGGCAGTAGGTTTTACTGTTCCTTGCGCATGTGTTGGTCTGAGAGGCAGCACATCCTCATAAAAAAGCATTTGCTTATGCAAGTCAATAAGGTAAATGTTTACCTTTAATGGGTACTAAACATGCATGAGAAGGAAAATCATTTTGATGTGTTTTTCTCCTAAACTGCAAGAGGATTAGCATTTCACTGTTTGATAAATTGCTAACACACCGCAGTCCCCATGCGTCTTATTTCAATAATAGTGTATTAAGTACTTGGGATTAGTTCACTGACCCCTCTATACCCTACACTACATTATTGACACCCCCTGTTACCACCCACTAACAGCACTTCCTGTCAGTCACTCTGCCATGGGTCTGTGTAGCCTCTGCGTACGCAGTTCTGACCGCAGCATCATGCATGTGCAGTGCAAATTAATCGACTGATTACGTGCGTATACGCAACTGCGTTCCTTGCTGAATCAGGTCCTAAGTCACAATACAATGTGATTAGATCGCACTAGGAGACTGTGCTGATTAATCTGGTGTGTGACACTTGTATAAAAGACACAAAAAAAGAGGTCTGATGCTAGCAGAGTCTCACGGGACCAGGCGCGCCAAGAGTCTGGCATGACTGCAGCAAAGATGAGTGAGGACACATCTGTACACAACATCCCTGACCCTTCTATAGTCTACACTACATTACTGAACCCTTTAGACCCGCCACTACATAGAATTATCTATTCTACATCATCCAATTCCATAATTGACCCACCACTGCCACATTGAGTTATTAATCATACAGTACTGTACCTAATAATGAAGCTGTCTGGTTCTATAGGTAATGTCTACAGAGAATGTCACCTCAACGGCAGCTGGGCAGGAAGAGGAGATTATACACAATGTCAGGAAATCCTGAAACAAGAGGTAAGACAGATCCACTAAGATCACAGTGTGCTGTTGCTACAAAGCATGACTACAACATGTCTACTAACAATCTAAATTTCAAAATTTGATATCATAAATTTGAAATCGCAGTGTAAACAGGAGATGATTTCACACAAACGCTATTGTGCTCTACCTTCGTCTTTAAATTAAAGGAGAATGGAACATTTGGTGGTAGAAACAGTCCTGAACATTTATTGCTACTGAGAAATTCAATTTACACTTTTCTAGATAGAATTAAAAAGTAAATGTCATCAGTTTTGAAAAACCTATATATGAGGGTGGTCCAATAAGTAAGGTAACAAGACCTATCACATGTGTAATGTTCTTTGTTTCATTCTAAATTCCTGTCAGGCCAGAGCAGATAGACCACTGCTTCTCCTCACGGTCACCAGACTGTCTCAACATCCGTTGTAAGATGGCAGAGCTGGTGGAAACATAGACAAACATTGAGGTGTGTAGTGTGATCAGATTTCTTCGTATAACGGCCGGGCACATCAGCAGATGAAATGCATCTGCAACTTGTGGAGGTGTACGGTGATAATATCATGTCACGGAAATGGGTTTTGTGCACTGCCTTTGATAACGGCCACACTCAGCCAACCACACGTGTGAACTGCTATGGCGCTACCATTGGAAGGTAGTGGACCATCCTCCCTGCAGTCCTGACCTGGCACAGAGTGATTTCCAACTCTTTGAACTATTGGAGAAGCACCTGGGTGGAAGGCGATTCGCAACCGACAGTGAAGTTCAGCAAGCCATCATGTCCTGGCTTCAGGCACTTGACACTGATTTCTTCTATGCCGGGATAGATGCTTTGGTGTACAATTGGAACAAATGCTTAGACAATTGTGGGGACTATGTGGAAAAATAATCTATACCAAGGCCATACTATTGATTATTTATATATTTACAAATTGAAAACATTTACACAATGAGAGGTCTAGTTAGCTTATTTATTGCTGAGGACGAGGTGGCCTGTATGGACCATTTCTATATTTTTACTATTCTTATTTTTTGACCCCAAGCTTAAGTTTGTATTCTGGCATGTAGTACAAACCTGCCCTGGCCCATGGTCTGTCTATCACTACTTTTGTGTCCTGTCTTCTTATAATTTATTCATGCACTATCAGCTGATGGGATGGCTAGTGTGGTTCCCCTATTGGTCATGACCAAAGCCTATTACGTCCTTGTAAGGGTCTATGGTGAAATCTTGTCATCCATTACCAGTGGTTCTCAACAGTGCCATAACAAGGGTTCTGATCACTTTGTGATAGCCCTGGCCCCTTTGCGCATGATGTCACAACGTCGCACATAGGGGGCAGGGCCACCGACACCCAGAATTGTAGTATTGCCCGAGAGTCATGAAGATGCTGCAGGCAGCTGTAATCACAGCAGAGGGTCTGCCTGTAGTGTCCAAAGGATGCTATGGGTGACACTACCGCAGCAAAACTGGCTACAGGGTGCTGTTCCAGGCAGTGCCGTCCACAGAGCCCTGTGCACCCCTAGTTACAGGTTCTCAAACTTGGTCTTCAGGACCCCAAGCAGTTTATGTTTTGGTAATGTGACAGTTGATAATACACCTGTGCACCTGTTAGTTGGTCTGGAAAATATAAACTGTTTGGGGTCCTGAGGAACGGGGCAGAGAAACACTGTGTTAAACTACGCACCTCAGGTTAACCAGTGTCAACCACTAGTGGCACACTGGATCCACATTAACACACTGTGATACATTGTTCTGGGCAGATAAATAGTGGTTTCAGGCTGATTGGGAAGTGTCGTATTTTGTCCCAAATTTGTGAGCAGGTATGGTGATTGACACATGTAACATGACAAGCTACATATGAAATGAGCCTCTGTCCTACTCTGGGCCAACTTATTAAGTCCAAAAATACAGTTCAGTCCTCTAAAATGTACTGCTTCTGGAAGTTTGCTGCATGTTTGAGCATCAAAACAATTTAACAAGTGGTGATGGAGAAATCTACTGAGGTCCTCTTCTTTACGCTTGCAAAAGCAGTCTCTATGGTGACTGCGAAAATGCCCAAGCAAAGCTTTTCAGAGCTAGGTCCCTTTAGCTAACGCTGCCATTTGGGCTACGTTTCCACATTTGTTTCAGAGAGTAGCTCCGCTGGGCGAAAACCCAGAAGTAAAGTGATTGTGTAAATTATTACTTTTTAGCCTTCGCTGACGTGGGCTCCTATTGGAGAATAAGGGCCGTATTCAATTAGCGGCGAAAAGCCGCTTTCTGCTAAAAAGTTTTGCCGGTGATGTCATTTCGCCAGCGGAAACTTATCCCCGTATTCAATTGTGGCGACTTTTTGCCGGTGCGAAAACGCAATGCAATGTACTCGGCGGAAAAGTTTCGCCTATGAATAGCTGTCGAAAAAAAGTGCAGTATTGTAGTTTTGGGGTACAAAGATGGGGAAACCACCCTGCACCTTTAGGACAGGTCCCCAAAGGTAAACTGTGTCAAAAAAATCCTAAAAGAATTAAAAGAACACCCCAAAAACTGACTTTGAAAAAGGGGGCGAAAAAGTACAAAGTTGGGGTACAAACTTAAAAACTAGCGAAATAGACTTTGGGGGGTCTGCAACTATGGAGGAGGTTTTGTTTTTATTGCAGGTGTTTGCTGAAGGTGCGTTTTTCACGTTATTTAAAACCACACATTTGCGATTTTTAACCATGCTTGCACCCATTTTCATGTACCCCAAATTTGCTGGGACTAGTTATCTTCACCAAAAAAAACCTGCTAAATGCTATTCTTTACCACTTGTGCAAAGATGCTATTTAGCAGCTACTGAGAGCATTTTAGTACTCCATATAGCTTCAGTAGGGCTATTCGGTGGCATCTACCATGATCCCCAATGTTATTGCATCTTTTGGGGGGTGTCAGGCTGATTTCCCCAAATCTGACAGCACTCTTCGCCTGTTTGCGTTTCGCCGATTTCTAATTGAATACACGGGGATAAGCAGGGACGTGCGCAATACTTTTTCGCATGGAAAACCAGCGATGTCGGTGAAAAATCCGGCATGCGAAAAGTACGGGACTTTTCGCGTCTAATTGAATATGCCCCTAAGGGGATAATTTACTAAAGTGAGAGTTTTTAGAAGTGGAGATGTTGCCCAGGGCAGCCAGTCAGATTCTACTTAACATTTAACTAGCGCCTTCTAGAAGATAATAGCTAGAATCTGATTGATTGCTATGGGCAACATCTCCACTTCTAAAACTCTCATTTTAGTAAATTTACCTCTAAGTGCGGGATGTACTAAGCATCGAATCCGCGATGCCGTACATACCGCCCTTTATTGGTTCCCATACTGTATCAGCGATAATAACACTGGTAGGTAACTACAAAATTGCTAAGGACAGCTCTCCTGGTAAGAGCTGTCCTTTACAACAGAGGGACTTCTGGCTATGTGACGGCACTGTCCTATACATATGTGCATATATAGGCTTCATGTTTCCTGTACAAAAGTAACTTAAGAAGAAGCTGTATGTAATTCGCTTATTGTAAACATAACTAAACTTTATGTTTAGCTATATGTTGTCTGTTCATATATCAGTATAATGTATCATTGTGTGGAGATGACAGGTACACTTTAACAAGATATGTCCTTAAAACTAAGGCAATATCCCTCTGTCATTGTCATAAAAACTTGCAGTGTTAATGCATGCAGCTATATTTTCTATCTGTTGTCCTCTGCTAAAATGGCAATTTATGGTTGATTTACTGTACTGATGGCTTTGCCTCAGGAAAGGAGACCAGCAATGTGTGTTATAGATGTCTCTAAGCATTTATTTCATCCATAAATGCTCTTTTATCACAAACTAAGAAC
Organism: Taudactylus pleione; assembly: GCA_031769625.1. Classification (NCBI taxonomy): domain Eukaryota; kingdom Metazoa; phylum Chordata; class Amphibia; order Anura; family Myobatrachidae; genus Taudactylus; species Taudactylus pleione. The sequence continues at coordinate 1,209,944 of JAUIMM010000017.1, read as the reverse complement.
ACGGAAAATCCTGACTTGTCATATACAGATCATATCACCTAATAAACACAAATACAGCTCAGAAGACAGAATGTTACATCCTGCTTCAGCCTGTACAGAACAGACATTGATATTCCGGAAGTATTTATTCATCCGGTACATAAATTCTTCTTCTCTCTTCGCTAAAAAAAAATCTATTTAAAATGTGTTACCTACATAATTGGTCCTCCTATATTGTTCTCATTCAGGAAAGAACAATTTTATTGATCTACTGATTAGAGAACTGTTATCGACCTGTTAAGCTTGGGTATACACCTGAACCATATATGGGACGATTTGCCATATTGGAACGACCAATTACCTACATCGTATAGTGTGTACGCACAATTGCACGCTCCCACGGGCCGCATACAAGATCTTCTAGTTGGCGGTGATGCATGGCCAATCAGACGAAATAATATATGCGACTTGGTGTCTATCGTGTAGTGTGTACGGCCAACTGTACGACCAGATATGTCGTTCCGATTAGGATTACATTTTATTTTATAAAAATTAGCCAGTGATCATTGTAGTGTATACGGAAACAACGATATATAGCGTATACGATCTATATGATGGATCATTTGGTCGTATGCAAGATTGTACAGTGTGCGCTCAATATCGTTTATTGTAGCCTCAAGGGAAATCGGGTAAAAGATTGTTCCAATTACAAGTCGTTCAGGTGTGTACCCAGCTTTAGGCCAAGTTTTATACTATATTGTATATTATAAGCAGCTTAGCCTCAGGGTTGTAAATTGGGTGGAATGTCAAGAAAACTTGCATTAACTATTTATTTAGCATATGGCTGTTATGTAACCTTGAAGCAGTCCGGGACTCTGTAACTTTTTCACAATATCTATGAATACATTTTACTGATCTTTCTCCCTTTTAGAAAAAGAGCAAAGTTCATTACCACATTGCCATCGTGATTAACTACCTTGGACACTCCATTTCTTTGTGTGCTCTTCTGATGGCATTCACTCTCTTCTTAAGGTTAAGGTAAGGACATTTTTGAGGGAAGGGAAACTAAAGCAATTTATTTGACATTCTGGTAGCTTGTATTTTTAATATTCCTTTTTTTCTGTTACCTGTGTTACTTTCAATCAGGCTGCCATCAGAAAATGTTTGGCCCAGGACTGACAAAACAGGCAGCCCCACCCCCCGCTCCTATGTTTCTGCAACTTCAGCCCTACAGTGCCTCTCCAGTTTCAGCCAGCGCTCTTCTGTACCTACAGCACCCCCTCTGTCTCCCTAGCCAGCACCCCTACTGTCTCTCCAGCCCTGGGGTGTCTTCTTAACCCCAGTCAGTCCCCTTCTGTCTCTCCAGCCCTGCTCTGCCTCTCGTCTCCACTCTCCAGCCTTAGCCAGCCCCCGCATCCACACAACATGTAGTACCAGCAGTCCCCCCCAGGATGGCGTCCCTGCTTCAATACACACTTGACTCAACATAAATGGTTTTGTTACATTAGAATTTTATTTCTATGTTGTATGTATTAGAAAAAGAGAGAAAATAGACTGAGCTCAAATTGATCACAGTATTTAATCAGTGTATGAGAGTCATTTATATCAAAATTATGACATTATGATTACTTAAACTTTAGTTAATCGCCCTGGTTAAGAAACCGCAATAGAAATTTAAAGGACATGAGGTCTTTGGAGCACGTGATTGGACAGATGTTGCGGCTATTCAAGTGTGTGTCATACTTCCCCAGAGTTTGCATAACCTAACCTTCCACTGCCCAGTTACTGTCAATTATAGGGACCAGGCTTATTGCTATAAGGGTGTGGAATTGCCTTAGCCTCTATCCCACTGTGCTCACTGGTGAAGGAATACAGGTTGATTTAATGGTTCTTAAATGTTGCCATGTGGGTCCACTATGCCTCACTAGGTAGCCTATTATGCCCTTTAAAGGAAATCCTATCACTTGTGGTCGCCAGGGCAAACACCTGACTGCTCGCACCCCAAGAAGTTGTACAGATTACTGGCAAAGAGTTTAGGCTAAAAAGTAGTATAGTGGCTGTGCTAATTGATGGAAAATGGTCGCGGATTTAGGTTTCCTGCTAATGGAATTAAGAGGGTCTTCCTACCCTAAAGAACATATACGAAAATAGAAAGAATTCCAGCGCATCACCTATATATCAAAAATTATGAGCATTTATGGAATAAATATTTATTTATTGTCAAGAATAATAATAAAACAGGTGCACACAAGTTGACTAAAAAAAATGTTGCATGGGTATGGGGCCCATTTGTCATTAACTATTTGTGGCATATTCCCCATAAAAAACTTGTTTTCGGGGGATATCCGCAAATATTTCGTTATATTATGGAGTATCTCTGATATCTGCTTCTGCTGCTGTCCCTCCATTTCCGACAGCAGACGCAAACGCCCATATGTTACTATGGGGATGTGATGCTGTCAGATCTACCAAGCTCTGGACTGCTAAGCATTCTGGAGCTTGGCCCCCGGAGCTAACGCCATCTGAAGATGGTGTTGTGCTGCTGTAGCCCATGAGCTACACATCGCAAAACTAACCATTAGATGGTACTGGAGGAACCCTCCACGGCATTGGCCGCCGCAGATGAATGGTCTGTCGACCACACATAATGCAGGAGCCTGGCACAGGAGTGAAGAGACGGTCTCTTCATTCCGAGCACCTCGCAGGGACAGGCTCGTTTCGGAGCCCCTGCCCCTGGGGGGGAACTATTTGATACATGTCAGCGCTAAGATCACATCTTGCAATGTGATCATAGGCGCTAGCAATGTGCCCAGATCGCATTGCAAAATATGATTGTTGATAAATGGGCCCCTAAAAGAGCTAACCTAAACTCAGTGTCCTCCCACTTACCTACTAGCAATACAAAGCTTAATTCACTCTGCAGTAGACCTGATCTAGCCTCGTTTATCTACTAATCACAGATCCCAGCAGATAGTGTTAAAATTTAAAACATAAGGAGAATCCAGGGCTAAATCAAGAGTGGACAGTAACAGAAGTATCTGAGGTAGAAGCTTGGGGAACACCTAGGATAATAGATAGTTTATATCTAGGTACTTCAAACATACTGATTCAATCATGACTTTGACATGTTCCAATGGGTGAGCACAATCAAGGACCAATGATCCTTTCACACATAATTATTGTACATAAAATACATTTTACGACATGGGTGGAAATGTAATAGCATGCAACTTGCAAACCTGCAAGTCACAGACAATTACATTTCCCCCGTAGCCTTCTCTTGGCCCAAGAACTTACATGTCAACTCTTTCTATTCAGGAGCATCCGTTGCCTGCGCAACATAATTCACTGGAACCTCATTACAGCGTTTATTCTTCGAAATGTCACCTGGTTTGTGATGCAGCTCACGCTCAGCCATGAGGCCCATGACAGTAATGTGGTATGTAATCCTGGCCTTAGCGACCTAATAATACCCCTATGAATTTTACATCTTTATTGTACTGCAGTGATAGGAGTGCTCTCCTCACTGTCTTCCCTGACTGTGTTCCACCCAGACTTCTCAGCTTACTGTCTGGATGGTTTATGATGATAAACTAACCTAGGTTTCTTTTTTTTCTTCACCATGGTGCAGCCTGGCACAGCAATATCATTGTAATGCTGCTGTGAGTCTTTCAGCATTCTCTGCATCTGAGTCAGCAATTTGCTGTGTGTACTGTATATCAATTTTATACAAAGGTGGCGGGAGCAGGATCCCTTTCCCAATACTGTACATCCTAAACCTGCAGAGTCACAGAGCGCCAGCAGCTGCAGGATGACGTTGTGATAACTTATCTTATGGTTGTGGGTTGTAATAACACATAATACAAAGATTTGTCATTACCTGGAAATACACATAGGATGGAACACAGGACTTTTCATCTACTAGAGGGGAAACTAGCAACATTGAGAAGGACAGCTGTAATAATTACACGAAAACTAGCAATGTGCCTAAGATGGCACTGTTCAGGGGACAGCATGAAAAGGGATTTATGCTGTTTTCATTTACTATTTATCTTTCTGCTTATTTTTCCAAATAATAATAATGAAGCATGGGCATAAGATGGATGTCTAGGAGTAGTGTACATATACTACTAATTAAGAGTACATTGATTCGCCATGCCCAGAGCATAGTCTACTGGTGATATAAAGGTTGACAAAGAAGTGGAGTTTTTAATTCATCCAGGGTCACATGCTGATGTCCTGCTATTTCATTTCTCCTTCTTCTTCCCTCAGGTTTGGTGCCGTTTGGTCACTATAGCTCATAATTATTTCTACGTCACCAATTTTTTCTGGATGTTCGGTGAGGGCTGCTATCTGCACACGGCCATTGTTCTAACATATTCCACAGACAAACTACGCAAGTGGATGTTCATCTGTATTGGCTGGTGTAAGTCACTATATTACTCTGGAATTCATGGCATTAAAAGTGCTACCTACTCACATAGGCATACTGCATCAATAAGAAATTAAGGCTCTAAGGTACTTACCACAGTTCACATCCTGGGACAGGGACTCTGATAGGAGGCCTTTCTTTGCGGCAATATGTAAAAGTAAAGTGATCGGAAACTGGCTGTGCTACTGCTCGAGTGCTGGGCACCCTCTTCCCGGCAACTTTGGCCGAATGTAGCCCGAGGCCATGCAAGCTTTGTAAGTTTGCCATTTTAGCAGCCCCCAAATTAACCTCTGATGTTTTGGAATACCCTGCAAATATTATTTGATAAATATGCCTCTTGATGTTGGTTCAGTATGCAAAATAAATGCCTCCACTATTTGTAGACATCAGTTACCAATGGCATTATACAAATTTATTCCATAGTATATTCCTTCAATGTTTGAAAGACAATACAAATATTTTTTTCTGATTGTATATCCGTCAAAAAAGCTTTTTATTTATTTGTTATATACTTAAAATATTCAGTAGGGGACATGAGTAGTAACAGAAATAATAAATGTTATATATATATAATGAAACCATAGTTTGATCATAACTAATTACAGTACATCTCAACAAATTATAAAAATTTAAATATACAAAAAATTGAGCAAGATTTAAGCTTTGTTTTGATACTACATTTACAGGTTGAGTATCCCATATCCAAATATTGCGAACTACGGAATATTCCGAAATATGGAATATTTTTAGCATGACTGAGATAGTGAAACCTTTGATTTTTGATGGTTCAATGTACACAAACTTTGATTAAGGCACAATATTATTAATAGTAAAGTATAAAATGACCTATAGGCTGTGTGTATATGCTGTATATGACATATAAATAAATTTCATGTATCTACACAAACTTTGTTTGAGCCACAAAATTATTGAAAATATTGTATAAAATGACCTTCAGGCTGTGTGTATAAGGAGTATATATATATAATACATAAATGCATTCTGTGTTTAGATTTGGGCCCTATACCTAAGACATTTCAATATGGTATGCAATTATTCCAAAATACGGAATATTCCGATATCCAAAATACCAATGTTCCCAAGCATTTTGGATATGGGAAACTCAACCTGTATAATGTTCATTAGCTCTGCAATTATAGAAATGTGCCTGTTGGGAAAATGAGAGTTAATAGAACTAGCCATTGCAAAGGAAGCCTGAATGTACAGTATCCTGTTATTGTACAGCAGGGATGGGGAACCTCAGGCCCGGGGGCCGTATAAGGCCCGCAGAGTCATTTGGTCTGGCCCTCGGAGCTTTTCTCTGCTAGCCTCATCTGGCTAGCAGGGTGCCTAGAATGGCACCCTGCAGCCAGAATCTATGCAGCAGTGCCACCAAGAGCGTTCTTAGGATGCTTCAGATGGTCACACCGCTGCCCTCAGGATGCTCAAGGACATTGCTCTAATCACCGGCAATTGTGGCCCCACCCCGGTATGACATCACATGGAGGGAGCATGGCCTGCACCGGGCCCGCAAATAATGTTATATACTGTATATCAAAATGGCCCTCAGCAGAAAAAAGGTTCCCCACCCCTGTTCTACAGTAACGTACCTATACTTATTGTAAGAGATACTCCTGCCCTGTGGGAATGATTGCTTTATCTTTGTCTTTGCAGGTATCCCGTTCCCCATCATTGTGGCCTGGGCCATTGGCAAGCTTTACTATGACAATGAGAAGTAAGATGCAGTGATAGAGATGAAATGGAGGGGAAGGGGAGAACAATGAAGCATAATGTCAGACAGAAGAGCATGTGGAAGTAAACAGAGGCCATGAAGGCAAAGAGCAAAGGAGATTGAATTTTGAGAATAGCAAGAAATTGGTGCAGTATATTTTTATTGACTGACCACATTTTCTAATGCGCTTGTGCGAAAAGTCCTGGAAACCCCTAGTTCCTTTAAGTGTACTGAGGTGCAGGGGTGCCGAGAGGGGAGGGGGTAGGTACTAATTAATTACCAGGGCTTGTTGGAGGGGCCCAGCAAGGACCCGGGACCGACACCACCCCCCCCTCCCTCTTACCTGTCAGCAGCCCAGCACACGCTGCTGTGTGCTAGACTGCAGTGGGAGACCAGGGAGACTGCTGCTGTTGAGCAGCAGCAGTCTCCTTTTCTCTGCCTGTGGACGGAGCGATTACATTGACTGTAACCCCCTGGATTTGCGCTGGGCTGAGGGGCTCACAGTGCCTCCTTCTCCAGTAAGCAAATAGGGTTTTCTTTTAATTCTTTCTAATAGGGTGTGGCCACAACTCCCCTAACGTCCCTGCTGAGTTGTAGGCATCAGAACCGGTGTGGAAAAACCAGGAGTGTTACCGGGTGGTCTGGGAGGTAGTCTAAAGTGTGTGCAAAATAATATAACGGGCATTTTATGGGAGTGTCATGGGCGTGTCAGTGAACATGGCTGCGTTTCCAAATGCAGAGTTGCAGCCTCAGAGGCCATAGGCTGGTGGAAGTGTCGATGGTGGACAAGTTGGTGCACCGATGGTGGAGTGTTTGGAACTACCGACGGATTTGCACTGTCCATGGGCATTGAAAGAGGGCGTCTTAGGGCTTGCACTGTCCGATGAACAGTAGTACAACAGTGGAAGGCTGAAACTAGGATTTGCATATTACTGCCGCTGCAACTTCGCAAAAAAACGAAACCGCGGTGGCATTAGCATCCACTTCTGCATCAGGCCTAGAGTATAACTATTATTATTATCTTTTGTATTTATCGTGTCACAAGTGTTCCAAAGTGCTGTGCAAAGGGAATGGAATAAACGGCATTATTGTAAAGTCCCCAAGTGATCACATAGGGGCATAGGGGGGACACAGAGGTAGGGGAGTGGGGTTGGAGATTTAGGAGGAAGAGCTGTAGGTTTCTATGAGATGAGACGCTTAAAGACTGGGAGGCTGGATGAGAGTCTGAATGTACCTGAGAGTGGAGTGCATTTTATTCATGTGTTCTTACTGTATATCTCCAGATGCTGGTTTGGGAAGAAGGCAGGAGTGTACACAGATTTTATCTATCAAGGTCCTGTCATCCTTGTGCTGCTGGTAAGGACACAAGCTGCAGTCATTATTACTAAATTGGAATAGACAAACAGCCGTCCATTATTTTGGTGCTGCAAATAGCTTTAATGCAATCCGAGAACTAAACAGAAATTATGAAGGTCAAACATTTTAAAGGGATCTCTTGAAGATAATTCCCTGATCTATTTCTTAGATTACACTAAGCCACCAGATTCTGCTTCATCCCCAATGTATACCCACTACTGTGATACATTACCCACACTGTCTACATCCTCCTTACCTGTCCTTAGCTATATATGCATTTTTCAATAGACGCTACCAAATCCCATTTAACTATGGTAATATGAAGTTAAAACTGAGGGCCTGATTCAGCAAGGATCGCAACTGCACAGCTGCACACAGGCCCCTTTGCAATTGCGATCCTTGCAGATATGGAGGCCTGGCGGCAGGGGGGACTAGGGGAAAACATGTACCAGGCCCCAATCTTCTGAGGGGCCCAGCACAATCCTCCCCAGTAAAAGAAACTGCCAGCTACAGTACCTCGCCTACACCGTGCCCACCGCTGGAACCTGGTGATCTCCACAGTGAGTTTAGTAGATTCTGCTCGGACATACAGTGCTGGCCTGTGAATTTTAAACAGGGATGCGGCGGCCCCGTGACATGACAGGTCACGCCGCCCCACTCAGTGCTCCCAAGGTCCTCTGTCTAGTGTCGGTGCCTCTCCTCTACTCTCATATCTCGCTCTACGCCCACAGTACCGCCCCCGCCGGGTCCCCAGCTCACCGTGGTTGGCACCATGGAGTTTGGGTGCCTGATGAACATGCGGGTCAGCGGGAAGGTGGTGCAGGATTTTCTCAGACATGGCCATGATGAGCTGGACACCAATTTAGTGTATGATAGTCTGTTACCCAAAACGGAGGCGTGTCACCGCCGTTGGTGGGAGAGAAGAGTCCAGAATCTCCATCGGCTGACGGAGATTTCCTGGCCTCTTCCTCTAAACTGCGGCGCCCGGCTGCGTTACCCCATTGGTCGACTTAGCCGGCCAATGTTGTGCAGTTTATCCGATGCTGCATTGGACAACGCAGCACGGATAAGTAATGCACAGGAGGCGTGATGCCTCCTGCTGCATTACCATATCTGCAGAGCCGGCAACAGAAATCTTGGAGCCCGGTACAGCCAATATTTTTTGGGCTTCCATTCCGCACTGTGCCCCAAATCAAATTATATGCCACAAAGTGCTCCCAAATAACATTATATGCCACACTGCCGCCCTAAAATCACATTATATGCCACAGAGTACCCTAAAAACACATTATATGCCTCAATAACAGAAAAGTGCAGAAGAGCTTGATATTTTAAATAAGGTTATATGAGACAACTTCTAGGTAATTTTCTAGATCATTCACCAAAAAAAAATATTGAGCAAAGTCTTTAGTGTGCTCAATATGCTGACACTACAGAAACACAGGAACAAGGCTACAAACACAGCGACTGTCCTAGAGAAACATGGCACCTGGTCAATGTTATCACTTGCCAATCATCACCTCAGGGTCCTCTTCTATACCCCACACATCGGGAATCTGCGTTCAGCAGTGCACGCTGAATCAGGCCCTGAGAGTGGCCTTCAAGGACAGGTATTTTCTATGGGGGAAGGTATCCTATTCATCCACACTTCATAAACAGCTGTTACTGTAATAATGTATAGAACACCAAAAGTTCTCTGGCACTGTGCTCCTGATTTAGAGACAATCACAGATTTCAGTGTATAACATTTTTTTTTGCAGATAAACTTTATATTTTTATTTAACATTGTACGAATTCTGATGACAAAGCTACGTGCATCAACTACTTCAGAGACCATTCAGTACAGGTAAATTACTGTAATCCTAATCTTTCTTTGTTTATATGATTTATGTCCCATTTTATTCATCATACTCTTAATTGTTTACAAATCCCATACATACTTGCCTGCCTGAGCCGTAAGTAGACTTTTTGGTGCCCCGGGCCAGAAAGAGCATTGGTGTCCCCCTCCCACCCTATTTTTCAAATAGGGCATATGGTGTGCACCCAAAAAATGGGCTTGGGTTCATGGGGAAGGCACACAACAAATCTGATTTATCCCGGTGTTGGTGCCAGATACTGTGTGAATCCAATGGCTTCAGTGATGATACACAATAATTATGCAGTATAACTCACCAGCTCTAGATGTAGGAGAGCACCGCACCTACAGCAGGATTTGTTCATCAAAACAGCCTTGCACAAGCATGGAGCCGGCAGCGTAGATCACCGGCTGAAGGTATAGAAAGAATGCTACTTGTAGTGTATATGCAGCAAATATCAGAGGCGGGTTTGAGTCCTGGGTAGGACAGTATTTTAGAATGTGTACGTTAAATAAAGGATGGGTGCTTGTTGAGGTGGCCACATGGAGGGAGAGTCAGCCACAGAGGAGATAGCGGCTGCCAGAAGATACTGAGGATCAGAGAAGAGGAAGCTAAAGTGCGAATGATTATAAACCGAGAATTGACAGGCGCCACTGAATAGGGCCCACTGCCCACCAGTGCCCTGTGCTGTGGCGCATGTTGCACCACCATAGTTATGGCCCTGTTGCCTACTTTTGAAAAAGTATTTCCGGATGCTTGTGAAAGCAACATCTACAGTATGTGTGCAGTGCTGTAGAGGGTGTGTACTGCTCCTTCTGATGTTTTACCATAGGGGAGACTATGCATTAATATCTATGCACACTACTATTTTCTAGCATCTTAAATGACCCCCCCATCTAACTTTTTCCCGTCCACCGGGTTCATGAAATTCCTTATACATCCCTTGTAATTCATCACACATCCTCGGGGACCCAGCTGCTCAATGTGCTGGAAAGTGGCAGCCAGTGGCGTAACAACCATAGGTGCAGGGGGTGTGGCTGCTATGGGGCCCGGACCGACCCGGGCCTTGGTCCGCGGCCCTCCTTCCACATACCCCCCCGCCCCACTCTCCTCGACTTACCTGCTCCATGGTCGCAGCCCCCTCCCGCCGTAGTCGAGCCCTCCCCCTTGGCTCTGCCTCTGACTCTCCTCATTGACTGATCTTGGGAAGAGGCATGGCTGCCTCCTCCCAGCATCAGTCAGTGAGGAGAGATGGAGCCGACCGGAAGAGGAGATGTGTCTGCCCTGCGCAGCGCGACCACTGAGCAGGTAAGTAGAGGAGAGGGGAGTGCGGAGGGGAGGGCCGTGGACCAAGAAAGGGGGCTGGGGACGTAAGGGGGCCCGTGAAACCTTTTCTGTGGGGCCCCCCTAGGTCTAGTTACGCACCTGGTGGCAGTTATTTTCCTGTAGCATACCTCCTTATGATTCTCCCCAATGTATGTTCCATGGTGGGTATAGAGTGGTGTTGTCATCATTATATTGCATTTTGGAGATTGCTAGACTCTCCAGGAGTCAGGGAGTTCACCTTTATTTCAGGGAGTTGCCCTGACATTAAGTGAGAGTCGATAAGTGATAGAACTATCCGCTGCCAGCTTGTGTTTCCATATCATTTCTATCTCTCCTCCAGGAAAGCAGTTAAGGCAACTCTCGTTCTTCTGCCTCTCTTGGGAATTACCTACATGCTTTTCTTTGTGACTCCGGGAGAGGATGAAGTCTCAAGAATTGTGTTTATCTATTTTAATTCTTTCTTGCAGTCTTTCCAGGTAAGGAACAATGTGGAAAAGAAACGTTTGTCCTTGATATTGTTATAGTCTTATTGTAAAAGGTCGATAATAGGAAGGCATGGTTGCCTACACCAGATGCAAACATTAGAACCTTAATTACATTCACACATCAGTGCATCCACTTCTACCAGAAAATCAACTATTAGTGCTCCCACCATTGGTAGATATCCAGCTATTAGTGCAGACAGCTCTGATACACATGCAGCTATTAGTGCAGCCAATTCCGATACACATCCGGCTATTAGTGCAACCAATTCTGATACACATCCAGCTATTAGTGCAGCCAGTTCTGATACACATCCAGCTATTAGTGCAGCCAATTCTGATACACATCCAGCTATTAGTGCAGCCAGTTCTGATACACATCCAGCTATTAGTGCAGCCAGTTCTGATACACATCCAGCTATTACTGCAGCCAGTTCTGATACACATCCAGCTATTAGTGCATTATTCTGGTACACATCCAGCTATTAGTGCAGCCAATTCCGATACACATCCAGCTATTAGTGTAGCTAATTCTGATACACATCCAGCTACAGTATTAGTGCAGCTAATTCTGATACACATCTAGCTATTACTGCAGCCAGTTCTGATACACATACAGCTATTAGTGTATAAACTACTGGTAGATGTTCAGCTATTAGTGAATTTCCTCTGGTAGACATTTAGCTATTAGTGCAACCACCTCTAATTTCAGCTAATTTGTGCAGTGACATCTGCTAGACATTCAGCTATTAGTACAGTCCCTGTTTGTAGGCATTAAGCTATTAGTTCAATGACTTTTACTAGACCTACAGCTAATTTGTGCAGTGACATCTGCTAGACATTCAGCTATTAGTACAGTCCCTGTTTGTAGGCATTAAGCTATTAGTTCAATGACTTTTACTAGACCTACAGCTAATTTGTGCAGTGACATCTGCTAGACATTCAGATATAAGTGCAGCCACCTCTAGTAGACATTCAGCTATAAGGCAGTCACCTCTAATAGACATTCAGGTATAAGTACTGTACAAGATCTTCTAGTAGTTATTAAACTATTAGTTGAGCCATTTCTGATAGATATCAGCTATTAGTGCAGTCTCTTATATTAGACATTCAGCTATTAGTGCCATCTTTCTTGTAGACATTCAGTTAATTGTGTAGCCACCTTTGACACACATTCAGCTATTAGTGCAGTATGGACTGGTAGATATTCAGCTATTAGTACAGTACCGGTTGGTAGACATTCAGCTATTAGTGTAGTACCGGCTGGTAGACATTCAGCTATTAGTGTAGTACCGGCTGGTAGACATTCAGCTATTGGTGTAGTAACAAATGGCAGACATTTAGCTATTAATGTAGCCCATTCTAGCAAACATCCAGCTATTAGTGCAGCCACCTTTGACAGACATTCAGCTATTAGTGCAGTACTGGTTGGTAGATAAGTATCTCCATCTGTATTTCACCAAATGTCTATTTACAAGCATGCAGTGCAGCTGAATAGTGTGTGTCTCTGAATTAGTTCCTGAATATCTACCTGAAGTGGCTGCACTAATAGTTGAATGTTTACTAAAATGATCTGCACTAATAGCTGAACGTGTATCAAAAGTCACTGCACAAATAGCTAAATGTCTGCCATTTGTTACTACACCAATAGTCGAATGTCTACCAGCCAGTACTACACTATAGCTGCTTGTGTGTCCTATTCACATTGCTTTGCGAATAAGACGCACTGTAAGGGAAAAAGCTGCATGACTATGACTACCGATACATGCCACGGCATGGTGCAACCAGAAGGGCTGTTTAACGTGGGATGTAGTTAATAAACCTACAGCCGGGATGTCGGCTGCCGAAATCCCGAACCATGGGCAGAAGAACGGCGCCAGATTCTCAAAACAAGTGGAAACGCTGCCGCCGACATCCCGATTGTAAGTATAGTGGTGCGGGTTAGCTGTTAGTCGCGGGGGTTGGGGAGAGTTAGATTTAGGCACCACAGGGGGAGTTAGGGTTAGGCTGCAGGAGGGGGAGGTTAGGGCTGGGCTGGGCTGCATACAGGGGGGGTTAGGGTTAGGCACCACCAGGGGGACGATAGCTATTTGTGCAGCCATTTCTGGTAGACATTCATCTATATAAGTAACTGTTAATAATTATCTGGTAGACAATTATCTATGAATATAGTTAGCTATCAGTGCACCCTTGCATGACATTTATTTGTGACATATGTAAGACATATCTTAGGTGTGTGGGATTTCTGGCTTTTCACCCTTGAATCACTAATACGGTTTGTGTTCGTTATATCCTCAGGGATTTTTTGTTTCAGTCTTCTACTGCTTCCTAAACAGTGAGGTGAGTTTATCTGTTACATTGTAAAGATTTTTAACTAATGTTTATTCACCTTTTTTTTAAAGCAAATTAAAGATACCCAAATGATATTAAGTTAAAATAGTTATAGGTGTATATTGCTATTCATGTTTTTGAATCCAGGAGTATCAGGCACCTATGTTCAAACTTCTCTTGTGACAGAGAAAGGAACTGTCCAGGGAAAACTGTGCATCAACTCTCAAAGCTCTCATGCACATGTCTATTTTAGGATTGGTTAGTGTAGAGGTTCTCAAACTCGGTCCTCAGGACCCCACACAGGTCACATTTTCCAGGTCACCCAGCAGGTGCACATGTGTACTCATTACTCACGGACACATTTTAAAAGATCCACAGGTGGAGCTAATTATTTCACTTTTAATTCTGTGAAGAGACCTGGAAAACATGCACTGTGTGGGGTCCTGAGGACCGAGTTTAAGAACCTGTGGGTTAGAGCACAGGTTCTCAAACTCGGTCTTCAGGACCCCAAACAGTGCATATTTTTCAGGTCTCCTCATACAATCACAAGTGATATAATTAGCACCAACTGTGGAACTTTTAAAATGTGTCAGTGAGTAATGAATACACCTGTGCACCTGCTGGGTGACCTGGAAAACGTGACCTCTGTGGGGTCCTGAAGACCAAGTTGGAGAACCTCTGAGTTAGAGTGTTTATTTACTTGTTTAGTAACTTGTGGGTCTATACATTATGCTGTGATAATACCCCCTTTTTCTCCTGTTTTCACAGCTTTGTCTGCGTTATCATTAGAGTTTCTGTAGAAAAAGCTATGATTTCTCTTGCAGTCCCTTAGTTTTCATGTAATATCGCTTCCCCACACTCTGATATAGTTATTGTGATCTGCTGCCAATTTATTAACCAGCGGTAACATCAGCTTATTGCAGTTTTATTAAAATCATAACTCCATCTCAAGATATATATAAAACACCTATTTTTATAAACATTTTGGGGTATGGGGTCTAAACTTATAGGTGACACTTAAATCACATTGGCCCCTACGAAGGTGGATATCTGCTAGGCCCAGATGTATGCCTCCAATAATATTGCTGCCACCAGTCCTAGTGACGCATTGTGTCCTATGGACTGTGGGGATGCATGCATAGGAGGATAACTGAAAAGCATTGACCAAGCTGGAGCATTGTGCTTCCAGTGAATACTCATGAGCAAATCGCAGGAACGATAACCTTTCTTACCACATAGCATCAGGGTTGAGTACAGGGGCGTTTCAAGAGAGATGGGGACCTGTGTGCAGTCACTGTCCGGGGCCCCCTCCACTATCTCCGGCGGCCGGCTGCATACTGTGCGCATCGTCGTACTGGTAGACTCTGGGCACTAGACTCTGACTCTGAGCACCGTGCCCATTTTCCCGGAAAATTGCCACGGAGGTTGAATGTTGATAAATAACAGCAGTACTTCATACTGTATCACTGCGGTTCAATGCAATACAGACATTTAAGTTTTGCTGTCTACAAATTGTTAGTGACAAATCAAGTTCTTGGTCTTTACAAACTATTATTATTACTACATTTTATTTAAAGGGCGCCATAAGTGTTCCGCAGCACCGTACAGAAAGCAAAACAGTAAGACAATACAGGGTAAAACAGTACAGTACAAACTGCACTACAAATCTCCACACAGCCACTGATGCAATGTGTGCAGTTAAAAAGTACAGCGTCAGCTGAAACCTGTTGCTGTCAGCATGGGCGCAAATGACGGATCTAGTTGTCTGAAAAAACAAAAACATTATTGGGGTCCAGGGGAAAAGAGCCCAAGGAAGATGTGTAGCAGGAGAGCAAGAGAAGTAGGTGATGAAAACATGAGTGAGGAAGGCCCTGCTCATGGAGCTTATAGTCTACATGGAAGGGTGAGACAAATGGAAGACACAAGGAGTGAGCCAGTGTAAAGGCACACATCCACTAAAGACCTCAACATGACTGCACGATTACGACATTGTATACTTGCAGTTGTTTGTCAGTCTGTGATGTGCCTACACTGGACGAGCAGTCGTTCAGTGTAGGCACATCAATCATCTGCTAACATGCTCAACCTGACGTTATCGTCAGGTTATACAACATATTTGTACAATGATAGATGTCTAAATGACCAGCGAGAGCGCACATCGCTGGTCGTTTACGACTTTTTTTAAAATGATCTGTAAACAATTTTCAATCGATTATGAACGATAACGATATCGTTACCGTTCAATTGCTCTATTTAATCGTCTAGTAGATGTGTGCCTTTAGGGGAGTTAAAAGCAGGAGTGAGAGAATTGGAGAGCGAAAAGGGGTGAGGTAGACTACGTGGTGACATGGTTAATTACACCTTCATTTCCATTAAAACAATATGGCTGTTGTATGGATAGGCAGTGGAGAAATAGTGTTTCCTGAATTGGTGGGGATCTTCTATACATCTTCTAACATTACCAGGTCTTTCTTTTCATACCAGATCTGCACCTCTCCTGCCTAGGTTTCCTGTCCTAGGTATGCTCATCCCCTATACTATTCATGTATTTCCCTTATACTGTACTTCCATCACTTTTTACATCATTGAACTTGTATTTGTGACCCATCATTGGACGGGTCATAAGTGCCTCTCACTTCCCCCACGTGTCACCTACCATGCACCGTGCACACCGGCCGATAGCGTGTGGCCAGGTGCACAGGTTTACAGTACACTGGTGCATGCCATACACATTAGGTCTAAGTTGCACTTGCGCACCAGCTTTATAAGATAGACTAGTTAGCAACCCGTCTTGAGCGCTCAACACACTTGAATTTCCCTCATGGAGGTAAGGAGCAGCATTAGCCTGAATTTTGTGGCGAATGTGAAAAGTCCCATTTAAGCGTTCAAACGGGTTACTTTTCGGTAATTTCTGCTCACCAGCTCGGGGGGGGTGTTCAAGTAGAAATGTCAGCGCCGTGGGCTGTGCGCCAGAACGGAGCAACAATTGAATTGCTCCTTTGGGCACCATCTAGTGGAATTCCCCCCATAGAGGTGAGGAGCAGCGTTAGTCTTCAACATATTCCCCAATATTTTATTTTTAATCTTCGTCCTCTCCCAACAAGTTAATGGGGTGAAATGACATAATCTATAACAGATTTAGACTAAAACCAGAGTACCTGCTCCTTTTAATTTATATTCATAGTACAATATGTCACTATGCGTGGGATTATCAAATGTCATGTGTGGTAGTTAGTCATCATTTATTACTACTATTTTCTATACTAAAAATGATGGGGGTTTTATGTCACTGGTAATTAAAACTATAAACAACAATTACAGCAATTAGAATGTGCTAAAAGAATAGTCTGATATCTGTGTGAACTCAAGATCCTGTCCAAATTAAACATCGTCTTCACACAGGTTCGCTCTGCAGTCAGAAAGCGGTGGCATCGCTGGCAGGACAAGCACTCAATCCGCGCCCGTGTAGCTCGAGCAATGTCCATCCCCACATCACCCACACGGGTCAGCTTTCACAGCATCAAGCAATCATCAGCCATCTGACCCACATTTTGGAGAATTGCACAACCTGTCCATCTTGAGCTTTCCAACCCTGGAACAACAGGCTGCAGTGGGTGGAGCCTCCGGCATGGTCATAAACTGAACAGAACTCAGGAGGCCACATTCCTTGTGTCCTTCAAGTCGTACCTTGACAATCATAAGGAGGTGGAAGGGAGCAAACAATACCCACACCCCTAGGGCAATATTGGTACTGTTAGATATGAAAGAACTAGAAAAGAGTCAGAGAGTAATCTACTTTAGCAGAGAAACTAATTGACTGAACATTGCACATAGCACAATCCATGAACTGCACTGATATTACACCAGCCACAACCAAACGATTGCTGAGAAATGTGTTCAGGCCATACAGCCCATGCTCTGTGCCTCACAATGGGAAAAATACCAGCACCCGGCTTAACCATTGCACGAAAGCAAAGATGATTTTGATGCTTTTTGACAAATACCAATTCTCTGTTATGTATGAGCACAAAGCATAACCTATTACAGTGCTGTGCAGAAGGGGAAGTATTCCTTTGTAGGCCATACACACCTCAGCAGCAGACATTGTACCAAGTAATTATGTATCATGAGGACCAAATACATGAATGGAATCGAGGAACAGCCTTCAAAGCAAAAATAGATCAGTGTGAATCACTAGGACAATGAAACTCTACTTTGGAATACAAATATATGAACAATGTTGAGGGGGGGGGGGGCAACTAGAATGGAAATACAGGGCAGAGGGTACAGGAATGATTTATTCACGTTATCATATAAATGCAAATTGCCAAAACATTGCTGGATTTAGTTCAAGGATAACTCCACTTTTGCTGACTTTCTTTGTCTAAGGGTACCAGGGGTAAGCCTATAGGCCTGCTTTGCAAATATTATCCCTATCCCACTGTTATTCATTCTCTACTGTATATACACTGGGTGCATATATCACATACCTGTTTGGGAGCTTCAGGCATCTTGAGAGGGGTGACTCCTTCTATTATACCATCTTGCCAATGTCATTAGAGCACGAAAATCTATTTGTGCTTCTCAGTTCAAACCCGATGATGATGATGATGATGGCACTGTGACATGGAGGAGGGGTCAGTTGTAGAAGACGCAATCCACAAAAATGCAGAAGCTCCAGGACAGATAAGTGCTATATATAATCTACTAGAATGTGTACAGTATATAGAATACAGTTAAACATATGACAGGAATTGTTATTATTATTTTAACCTTTAAAGACAGTGTGGAAATTCTAAAGTGACAGTATCCATCTTCCTGTTACTCCCCTGTTTTGTTGCCTAATGTAGTTACAGTTTGCAAGGAGACTCAGGGGCCTATTCATCAAACAAGAAATGGTCCGGTAACTTACTGGGCCATTCATCATGAACGCTAGTTTCCGCTTATTTAACTCACCGGGCTATTCAGCAAACTTCTGAGAACATGCGCCATCTTCAGACGGCGCTTGTTCTCGGATCCCCGCTCCTTCCTATGGGAAGGAGTTCTGGAGATGCGAAGAGGGATCCGTGCGGATCCCACCGCCTCCTCCATGCTTTGCGCATGCGTGACCCGTGGTCACGCATGTTTAGCCGGGATGACGGGGAGGAGGTAAGTAACTCAGCTACAGAAGTAGCTGCGATACTAACCACGGGGACAACTGCTATTCGGAGCAGTTATCCCCACACCGAAGCAATGATGAATTGCTCCGGTGTCATGTTTCCCCCTCTGCGAGTTAGATACTTAAGTATCCTTCGCTGCGAGTTCAAAACTTCATCATCGAAGCCCATACGGCCTTCGATGATGAATAGGCCCCTGTATCAGATGGACGCAATGAAGTATTAGTTCACTTCTAATTAATGTACCAACTGAGAAATGTGTCTTTGTAAAACCTTCAAATCAGAATTTTGAAAAAACATCACTCACAACTTTGTATAAATAGATTCTATAAGTGAATGTTCTAATGTTGGACATATAATGCCTGACTGGGTCAGAGGAAAAAGTGCCACTGTGGACTGGTTCTGCAACCCACATAGCCACATGCTATATGTTTTTTTTTACTGCATATATATAAAAGTGTTATTGTGTTGCACTACAATCAAGACTGTCTTAATATAAAGTCACAGTACTCAAATAAATTCTTAAAATTGTAAGGGAAATTGTCCACTGACGCAGCTCCTTCTGAAATACAGAGAGTGTAATACAGAAGTAATGGTGTCAATCCACTATAATATATAAACATATTTTAGTGACGTATATTTGATGTGTTTTATTTTTCCAAGCTTTATTATACTTATTGTCTACCATGTACACAGTTATATGTCCTAATTCCACTTTTTCATGTCTGTAGGTGCTTTATGCAACATTTATAGTAAAATTATGACCTCAAAACATTGATTTTCCCGAATAGTAACTGTTCCTTGGAGTCTCATTTAGGTTTTAAATAAGGCAAGATAATACAGTTACATCAGGAATGTCTTTATTTTCAGTTCTATTATTATTTTATTGTGCAGTACAATGCAAAAGTTGTAGCCAGGTGTGGAAAAAATGCTGCAAAGTAAGAATGCTTTAAAAAATAGAAGTGTTCATAGTTTTTTTCAATTAACAAAATGCAAAGTGAATGAACAGAAGAGAAATCTGAATCAAATCAATATTTGGTGTGACCACAACACTCTGCGCATCAAAAGGAGCAAAAGTTTGCTCTTGCCGCAATATATACCATACTATGCATTAAACTAAAATTAATCTATGTAAAAATTGTAAATTCAGGAAAGATTCTATCAGGCGTGACTAAGTGTCTTCGGAGTCCAGGGCAAGTATAAGATCGGCTGACACCCCCCCCCCCACACACACACACACCTAGCAAAATATATTTGACCTCCGGGGGCGCACGGCAAAAATGGGCGTGGTCACATACCAGAAGGGGTGTGGTCACTGAAAGTGGGCCATGCCAACATGACACGCCCACCATTTCTCATTACTCATGGAACATTCCTTTCCATTCCATATGCACCTTACCTTTGTGGTGGTTTCTCACAATGCGGAACCTCTGAAGAATTCATGTATGTCACATCGTCCGTAAGATGCCTGTTTGTGTAGGAGTATTAACAAGGTCATCATCATACAACAGCGATTCAACCAGACTCGTGCCCGTGTAACTTCCTGCCACTAGCATCACTCAACTTCACATCACCTCCCCACCGCGTTGTCTCTCAGCAGACCATCATCTCCCCCCCGCGTCGTCTCTCAGTCACACCATCATCTCCCCCCCATGTCGTCTCTCAGCACACCATCATAACATGTGAATAAGGAGCTGAAAAGCTACACATGGGATATTTACTGTATATAGCTAGGAGTGACAAGGCTGACCTGGACAGGGTACCGCTCTGGACAGACAAATGTATATACTAGTGCTTAGTAAATTTAGCTCTATAACCTCTCACCCCTTTTTTTAGGGAATTTTTAAATTTTTGCGGGCTAGTCAAGTTTCCACATGTGTATTTTATGGACACAGACATGATGCCCTTGTCGGCAGTGCCCCCCTCTGCTGGGCCTATCACAGTGCCCAGGGCACATGCCCCACTCGACCCCCCTAGTTACGACACTATGCATACTGTACCATAACTTCCAAGATTATCCTTCTGCAAATCAAGACTTTGCGGCAGCGAACACACCCAAAAAGGGCTCATGATCTTGCAAAGTTGAGGATGTGATCATGCCAAATGGGTTTGTTACATCTCCCACTTACAAAAGGCTAGGCAGCCTGACTGCAACCCAATTGCCCTCATCTAAAAAGACTCTTACATTGTTGAGTGAACCAGAGGTAAGTGTCCTAACATTCTCAGAAGCTAGAACAAAGGTCCTGAGTGATGGAAACTAGCAGTTTGCCTTCTCATGACACGGTTGTTCCTGTTCCCTCAGTTGCTAGGCGATCTGCACACCTCAGGAGGTCACATGTTATCCACAGCATGGCATGATTGGTTCCTCCTGCTATTTGTGCATGCTGGCCTTTTGCTACCTCGCCGACTATAGCGTTCCTGTAGGTTCTCTCGGCTCAGCTGCATGGTCAGCATTCTGTGTCTCCTCGTGGTAGTGTATTCCGGTTCTCCAGCTTCCGTGCTGCCTCTGGCTCATCAACCTTTCCATTGAATCCCTAGCCGCACCAGCATCTTCCATGCTGCCACCGGCTCACCAGCCTCTCCATCGGCTCCCTAGCTGCACCAGAAGCTTCCGTGATGCCACCAGCTCACTAGCCACTCCATTGGCTTCCTAGCCACACCAGCAGCTTCCATGCTGCCATTGGCTCATCAGCCTCTCTGTCGACTCCCTAACCACACCAGCAGCCTCCGTGCTGCCACCGGCTCACCAGCCACTACATCGGCTTCCCAGCCACACCAGCAGCTTCCGTGCTACCACTATTTCCAAAGCCACACCATAGGCTCTTAAAGCCGCATCACAAGTACACAAACTTGTGTACCGGCTCTCAAAGCCGCTTCACAAGTACACAAACTTGTGTACCGGCTCTCAAGCCACACCATCGAATCTCTCAAAGCTGCATCACAAGTACGCAAACTTGTGTACCGGCTCTCAGGCCACACCATCGGCTCTCAAAGCCGAATCACAAGTACACAAACTTGTGTATTGGCGGCTCTCAAAGCCGCATCTAAAGTACATCGACTCTCAAGTACGCAAACTTGTGTACCGGCTCTCAAAACCACACCATCGGCTCTGAAGTACGCAAACTTGTGTATCGGCTCTCAAACCACACCGTCGAATCTCTCAAAGCTGCATCGCAAGTACGCAAACTTGTGTACCGGCTCTCAGGCCACACCATCAGCTCTCAAAGCCGCATCACAACTACACAAACTTGTGCACCGGCTCCCTAGCCCCACCATCGGCTCTCTAAGCCATATCTCTAATACACCAACTCCAGCTATCAGCTCTCAAAGCCGCACCATTTGAACCCAAACTTGTAGTCCCAGCTCTTAGCTGCACCACCAACTCCCAAGTCGCTTCATCGGCTCCCAAGCCGAAACACTGTATCAGTTCCTG
Source organism: Taudactylus pleione (assembly GCA_031769625.1). Lineage (NCBI taxonomy): Eukaryota > Metazoa > Chordata > Amphibia > Anura > Myobatrachidae > Taudactylus > Taudactylus pleione. Next base: position 1,187,861 of record JAUIMM010000017.1, on the reverse strand, counting down.
CTGTTCCTCTCACCACCAGATCCCATAGTATATTCGTGTGAACCGCTACTACCCTGAGTATTAAGACCTAAGTACCGGTGATCATTTATAGATCTAAGGGAACAACGGGTGGCTGTTATTGGCAGAAGACCATGCTAGCCTTGGTTCTAGGGGGTTCACACAGAACAAGCTTTGGAATCCATAATAGTGGTATGGCATAGTGTATGGAATCCTTGTAATAAACTGGTGTATAAAGTCTAATATAATGTAATGTACATCATTCATCCACAAGTTATACATGAAGTTAAGAAAAGGTTTTTACTTCTACTAAACATGGGGGCTGCTATTAGGTGGAAGTTATCAAAGAATACAAATATACATTATTACTGTATGTGTAATTGCCAGATGTCCGTGATCTCCAGGTACAGGTAATGTTTCTGAATATTTATTTGTTCTTGGTCTGTATGCATGAACATATATGAGACCTGAATATTTATTGAAAGGGATTATGATGATTATATGCAGATGTCAGTTCATATTGGCTGGATGCAGTGTGTTAAGGAAAAATGCAGTGTAATTGCAGGGGCACAAACCCAAAATCTCTACTTCTATCGCCAAAAGTTTGCATTCAGTGTCACGTCACATGTTGCAAATGGTCATTGAATATGAAAATTGTGGTTAGAAGTGATATACCCAGATAAAAAGGGAAGCAATCGGGAAGCCGACTGCCTAAATACCTGCAGCCGGCTTCCCGACTGTCATAGCCCGGCAAGGGTGAAATGCCGGGCGTCTAGATGTAGACGCCCGCATTTCCCCGACGCCGGGAGACCGGCATCCGGATCGTAGTGATGCCGGGCGCCGCGAGCGGACAGCCGCGGGGGGGAGGGTTAGGTTTAGGGCTCCCGGGAGGGACTTAGGGTCAGGCATTCCCCCGGGAGGGTTAGGGTTAGGCTAGGGGGAGGGAGGGTTAGGGTTAGGCACCCCCGGGGGGGACTTAGGGGTAGGCACCCCCCCGGGGGACTTAGGTTTAGGCAGTGGGAAAGGGGGTGGTTAGGGTTAGGCACTTAGAGGGGGGATTAGGGTTAGGCACTTGGGGGGAAGTTAGGGTTAGGCACCCCTAAGGAGGGTTAGGGTTAGGGGGGTTAGGTTAGTAGATACTCACCTATCCACGATCGGGATTTCCAGCGCTGTCGGGCTTCCGCTGCTTCGAACTCTGCTCATGTCGGGCTGCCGCTGACGGGAATCGAACCGCCGGCCATGCGGTATTTCATACCCATTCCGATAAAAATACTCCAAAAATATGATTATAGTTCAATGGTTTTTCCTTTGTTTGGCTTTTTATTACAACAGCACTTTTAACTGAACATTCCCACTGGAATTATTGGTGCAGGAATGTTTACTAGTAAAATACAAATAAGTGTTGAAAAAAAATTCTGGCCTTTAGCACAGTAGCGTTTTGGCTTTTGACACTTGTATCCTGATGTCTCTTCGCAGTATAGGAAGCTTAGGGGCTACCCAACTCCCCTTGTACTTTGTCATGTTGTCATTTTCATGTACTCAGGACAGACCTGATATGAAAAAAGTGTCACTTATATGATTCATTAATACTGCAGGCAAGGAACCCAGCTCTCACATTACTAAATGGGAAAAAACCTTATCCCTCACCCCTAATTCTATCATCATTGTATCTAAGCAACCAGTCCACAAGTGACCTTCAAAAGGAAAATGGTGGTTCATGCAGGGCCCAATTACCGCCCACCTGGGCTGCAAATATCATCTGAGCTAGGTAAAAAAATTAGTATACTTTCTTTCAGAACATGCAATAATCGCCCCATCATCAGAGATGGTGCAGTGTAGAGATATAGCTGTACAGTCAGCACAGGGAGGGAGGGAATTGACTCTAATGTGTAGTTCAAAATTACAAGGTCAGCACAGAACACCCCACAGGGGACTCAAGAGAGAAGAAACGTCATCCTAACTAATCCCAACTCCAGATTCAAACAGCAGTAATAAATATTAATTTTACAAAATACAATATGAAACTACTCGCTGGTTTAACATTTGAAGTACATGGTATTAAGTAACAAAACATTACCATAAAAATCTGTCAGAAAATATTTGATGGACTAAAGCTTATAACACTAAAAAAAGCAAGATTTATTTACATAAAAAGGTATTACATACATTAGAGATGTGCATTGACCCCTGGTTTTGGATCTGTATTCATTTTCGTGTTTTGGTTTTGCAAAAAAAAAACCACCCTCGTGTTTTGGAGGAATCAGTATGTAATACCGCCGGCCGGTTCAAATCCCGACAGCGGAAGCTCGGCAGGGGTGAAGATCCCGACAGCTGATTTTGGTAAGTACCCCTAATCCTACCCTCTACGCTAACCATAACCCTCCCTTAGGGGTGGCTAACCCTAACCTCCCCCGCTAGTACCTAACCCTAACCCCCCTCTAAGTGCTTAAACCTAACCCCCCCTTCCCCACAGCCTAAACCTAAGTCTCCTGGGGGTGTGCCTAACCCTAACCTCCCCCCGGGTTGCCTAACCCTAACCCCCCTTTCCCTAGCCTAAACCTAACCCTCCTGGAGGGGTGCCTACCCCTAAGTCCCCCCGAGAGCCCTAAAATCTAACCCTCCTCCCCCGCAGCTGTCCGCGCCCGGCTTGCCTTCGTTTGGTATGCCGGGCGTTAGGCTTCCGGTGTAGGTCTAATGCTGGGATTTAACAGTTGGGAAGCCGGAGGTCGGCATTTCGACTTTCGGCTTCCTGACTGCATCCCGTTTTGGACCTGTATTTTTTTTTTAAATGCTAAAGACTGTAACTTGGGCATGTTTTTGTTCATACAGTATTATTAACATCAATAACATTCCATTCCATGCAATTTTGATCAACTCACAATATTGTTCACCAATATTTGCCAAAGGCTGCAGGGAGCTGGCTAGCTACTAAGCGACAAAGCAGCAGCACAAACACACAGCAGTTTAAAAGAATATAGCACATCTATGAAACATTGCCATACAGCACTGGCAGAAAAGAAAAGTGTTGCAGGATGGAATTGTCCTTGGGCCCTCTCACCCTCCCTTATGTTGTATATTTAAAAGGATATGCACAGTTTAACAAACCAAGCACTTCAGCGACAGGGACTGCCACTTTTGTGGCTGAAGTGCTTGGTTTGTTTGGGGCCCCACAAAACAAGCTACCAAAGGCCTTGAGGTAGCTAACAGTTTTGTTAATGATCATTAGAGTGGGAAGATGACATCATTATCATTCTCACCCTCATCAGTGTTAACATCATCATCATCATCATCATACAATATTAACTCATCCCCACTGGAATCCACCATTACAAAAGTCTCTGTACTTTGACATAATTGTCATGAAAGGTCTTCCTCATCGAATTTGTAGTTCAGTTTTATGAACATCATCTTTTTCACATGTTGAGGATGTAGCCTCCTAAGCTGATCGCTCAGAAGGTTCCCGGCGGTGCTAAACACTTTCAGAGTACATACTGGAGGGAGCGCAGCTTGAGTGAAGCATAGTAAGTTGGTACAGGGAACTCCAAATTGCTTTTTTTTTCTTCCAATAGTCAAAGGGATTGTTTGACATGCTAATTTGTACACTGTCATTAAAATAATCCTCCACCGTTCTATAGATGGTTACCATATCAGATTCAGTTATGGTAGAAGTGTCACTAATTTTGGGCAATTCTTTTAGACCTGACCAGATGTCAAAATGTTGTGTCACTCTGGTGTGCTGAGTTGACTCATCCTCATCACCAGTAGGTCTCTTGGGAAAGCTCAGTTTTTTCCTGGCAGCAGTATTTGCAGGAGAAACTGTAGGAGGAGACGTTGTCGTGGAACCAAGGTGGAATTTGTTAGCAGGGACACAGGACCCCAATTACTTGTCTCATTGAGAGAAGCTTGCAGACTAAAGTAAAGCTTGAATACTTAAGTGAATGGTGAGTTTGAATCAGAAGCAGGTGAGTATTCTTTGCCTATTTATATAAGGATATAATTTGAGGGAGACATTGGAGTGTGAATTTGGTTGTGTCTGCATCTGTGTTGTGCATTCTTACTAGGTGTGAAGTGAAACTAGGAGGAGGGGCTGAATCTAATGTGAAGTGACACTAGGAGGAGGGGCTGAATCTAATAGCAGCCTGAGAGACTATATAAACAGTGTTCAGACTCATTAGAGCTTGTTCATTGAGAGAAGCTTGCAGACTAAAGTGAAGCTTGAATACTTAAGTGAATTGTGAGTTAGAATACAGAAAAAGGTGAGTTATTATACACAATCAGTAACATATTTCCGATAACACTTACATCTGAGACAATCCCAGTGCAGGGGATGTAATGCATTTGTTTTGCAGGAAGAATAATGGAGACTCAGCTGCAGCCCAATCTGTAAGCAAATTTCTCTGCTGCAGGAGGAGATAGCAGAACTGCATGCTGAGATATGTAGGATGTCTGTGTCCTTGAGGCCACCACTGCCTCAGAGAGCCCACAGAAGACATACTGCCTGGACTACTGTGGGCTCTGAAAGGCAGAGATTTCCAGAGGGACACAGACACCTCCCACAAGCTGTGACACTGCAAAACTCATATACTGCTCTTGCAGGGCTGGAAGGTACAGCTAATATAGGCAATACAGAACAGGAAGATATGGGCTCTTCCACTGACTATAGAAAAAGGAATAGCAACAGGAAAATGACATCTTCAAAAAGGACTACACTTCTCTTTGGAGATTCCATTATTAGAGGAGTAGAGAGACAAGTAAGGTGTTTAACTGGAACCACAGCTCCAAGGGATAAAGGCCCTGATCCAGAGCCAGACGCTGTGACAGAGCGCGCGCTCTGAATCAGGGCCGGCCTTCTGAATTTAAGAGTGGCCTTCTGGCCACCCGCATAGCTGTGGGTGACCACCCACAGCTATAGCAAGCGGCCAGGAAGATGGTCGCGATGGTCAAGACCATCGCAACTATCGGGCTTGCGATGAGACCCTTGTGGTAGGGTCTCATTGCCGCAAGCCCTGGAGTGCTTTTAGCTCTATCAGAGCCGAAAAAAACACACCCACTGACATCACTTGTGATGTCAGTGGGGCCGGCCCCAGACGGTAGGCGTTCCCATGGGAATGCCTCCTTCTGGACAGCCACGCCCCCCGGTACACCCACCGAAGGGGGCGTGCTGTCACTCACCATCGACAGCACGCCCCCTTTGGTGCGAGACCCATAACGACGGATTGGCCGTCGTTATTCGGGTCTCGTGAATGCACGACGGAGCCGCCACCGTCATGCGCATGCGCACTTGGCCAACATCGACCCGCTTGCGAGTGCTCAGCGCTCGCGAGCGGGTCTGAATTAGCCCCAAAGAGCACATGCTGAGAATTGTGAAGGCAGCAAGAAAAGATGGAGAGGTGGATGTCATTGTCCACCTAGGGACAAATGACCTGGCCAATGCTGAAGTCATGGCAGTAAAAGATGAATTTAGGAAGTTAGGGACTGCTCTAAAGCAGGTGGCAACCACTGTAACTTTTTCAGAAGTATTGCCAGTACACAGAGGGGGAGATAGAAATCATTGTATCAGAAACTTCAATGTTTGGTTACAGAAGTGATGTTATGAGGATTTGGATTAACAGTCCATAGCCATGCCATCTGGCAAGATAGAGGCTTATACAAATATGATGGCCTGCACCCATCTTCAAAAGGAACTAGAATACTGAGTGAACAGTTTGAAAGTTTCACCAAGAACTATTTAAACTAGAAGAGGGGGACAATGAACCAAACAAGAAAAATAAATCTGCTCCCCCAACCAAGAGGTATTATTTCTGCTGGCAAATGGAACAGGAAGCATATCCACAGCAACAGAAGATAATTTAGAACAAAACCATATAAACATAGGCAGAGAGATGAGCATACCTAGGAACAGGAGAAATAAGCAAACAAATAAAACTCTAAGAGCAATGTGCAAATGCTAGGAGCTTAGGAAATAAAATCCCTGAACTAATTGCAATAATGACAAGGGATGATCTGGAAATTGTGGCTATTACGGAGTCATCATGCAATGAAAATCATGACTGGGACATAGCTTTACCGGGACATACTTTATTTAGGAAGGACAGAATGGGAAGAATAGGAGGAGTAGCAATGTATGGCAAGGAAAGCAGAAATACTACATTAATACATAGTATTGAAAAAAAAAAACGAGTCCCTTTGGGTGACTATAGAAACAGGGGAGAAAGTGATTCTTCGTATTGGGGTAATCTACAGACCACCAGGTCAGGAAGAGGAACTGGACAATAAACTATTGCAGGACATCACTAAAATGGCATTAAAAGGAGAGGTTATAATCATGGGAGATTTTAATCTACCCGATATAAACTGGGAGGTGTCTGTGGCAAGTTCCACTAGAAGTAGGGACATCATGAATTCATTGCAGGGAGCCTCCCTCCAGTAATTGGTGAGGGAGCCCACTCGGAAAGATACAATATTAGACTTAATGCTTACAGATGGAGACAGAATATTTGATGTGAAAGTGGGTGAAAACCTGGGATCCAGTGATCATCAAACAGTATGGTTCAGAATAAAGACAGATACTGACTCACCCCATACAAATACAAAGGTGTTAGATTTTTGGAAGGCTGATTTTGCAGGGATGGGAAGATTTGTAAGCGAATTTTTGAGTGGAGGAACGTGAAAGGAGTGCAGGTGAGGTGGGAAAATGTAAAAAGTGCAATATTAAAGGCAACAGACCTTTGTATCAAAAGGGTTAGGGAAACTACAAGGAAAAAGAAGCCAGTGTGTTTTGGTAAAGAGGTAGCAAGTATTGTGAAAGCAAAAAAAATGGCCTTTAGGAAATACCAGCAGAGGCAAAATAATGAAGACAAAGAGGAGTATCTTGTAAAACAGAAGGAGGCTAAGAAAGTAATCAGATGTGCCAAGGCAAAGGCTGAGGAGAAAATGGCATTGTCAGTGGGTAAAGGATGCAAAAAAATTTTTTAAGTATATAAGCGAAAGGAGAAAAACAAAACGTGGAATAAAAAGACTAAAGACAAAAAGAGGGAGTCTTGTTGAGGGAGACAATGTAATAGCTGATCATCTTAATAATAATTTTTGTTCAGTATTCACTACTGAAAGAGAGGGTAAGGGGCCACAGTTAAGTTGCAGGTGTAATCAGAAAAATGAGGTAGGAACAAGCACATTTACAGAGGAGAAGATCCTAACAGAACTCTCCAAACTGAAAGTGGATAAATCAATGGGGCCAGATGGGTAATATCCAAGGATACTAAAAAAGCTTAAAGGGGTGCTGGTAACACCATTAACAGAATTAGTCAACCAGGCACTAGCTACAGGAAGAAATTCCAGAGGACTGGAAAAGAGCAAATGTCCCACTGCACAAAAGTGGAAGCAAGGAAGAGGCAAGCAACTACCGACCAGTGAGCCTTACATCAGTAGTAGGGATATTGATGGAAACACTCTTAAAATAAAGAGTCATAGATTATCTCAAATCCAGCAGTTTGCAGGACCCCAAACAGCATGGATTTACTGTGGGGAGATCATGTCAAACAAATCTTATTGACTTTTTTGACTGGGTGACTAAGGAAATAGATAAAGAGGGGGCCATAGATATAGCTTATCTAGACTTTAGTAAGGCTTTTGACACTGTTCCACATCGGTGACTGTTAAATAAACTGGAAAGCATGGGATTGGATACAAAGATAGTTGAATGATAAAATCATGGCTGCAGGATAGGAAACAGAGAGTTGTAGTAAATGGAGTGCAGTCTCAAGAGGGAAATGTTACCAGTAGAGCACCTCAGGGATCTGTACTTGGACCAGTACTTTTTAATATCTTTATTTGTGACATTGCAAATGGTATTGAAGGGAAACTATGCCTTTTTGCAGATGACACAAAGGTATGCAACAGGGTAGACACACCAGGAGGGGTAAAACAAATGATTGATGATCTAGGTAGACTAGAGAAATGGTCAAGAATGTGGCAACTACAGTTTAATGCCAAAAAAATGCAAGATCATACACTTGGGTCTCAAAAATCCAAAGGCTAAATATAGTATTAATGGCACTATACTGGAAACTACTGAAGAGGAAAGGGATCTAGGAGTCACTATTTCAGGTGACTTAAAGGCAAGTAAACATTCTAACAAAGCAATGAGGAAGGCAAGTCAGATGCTTGGCTACATAGGGAGAGGAATCAGTAGCAGAAAGAAAGAAGTGATAATACTACTGCATAGGTCATTGGTATGTCCTCATCTCGAATACTGTGTTCAGTTCTAGAGGCCATATCTCCAGAAAGATATTAATACATTAGAAAATGTACAAAAAAGGGCAAGTAAAATGCTGCAAGGTCTACACCACATAATGTACAAGGAAAGACTAAAAAATCTTTGTATAGTTTGGCGCAGAGAAGGGAAAGGGGGGACATGATAGAAACGTTCAAATATATAAAGTGTTTTTAACAAGGTAAAGGAAGGAGACATTCTTCAAAGAAAGAGAAGTATTAAAACAAGAGCACATGTTCTGAAACTGGAGGGTGGTAGGTCCAGGGGAAATTTGAGGAAAAATTAGTTCACAGAAAGGGTAGTGGACAAGTGGAATAGCCTCCCATCAGAGGTGGTAGAGGCTCAGACAGTAAAGCAATTTAAACATGCATGGGATAGACATAAGGATATCCTTCAGAAGAAGTAAGGATCAATAAGGGTTGAGGTAACAATATGTTTAAAAATGGGGCAGACTAGATGGGCCAAGTGGATCTTATCTGCTGTCAAATTCTATGTACCTATGTTTTAAAACCAGATGCATTAATGACAGATGTTGAACTCAGATCTAATACTTCCATAGCCATCATGGTTTCAGTGATCCGCTGTGCAACTGGATGGCAGCTTTCATACTTGCATCCTCTTGCAGAGAATTGTTTCACAGTCAATTGTTGTTTGAAACTACTAGTAGTCTTCTTTGTCCCCATCTGGGTTGAAGATTCACCCCCAGCAGCAGCAGGCCTAGCACTCAAGAATTCTTCTGAGGAATCCTGGATAGGGGAGGAGTCAGTTAGCCTTAGCAAAGTGGATGCAGAGGACTACCTCCGATCATTAATAAGGAGATTGATGATGAAGGTGTTGGAGGTGGAGATTGCATGTGCTGGGATCTAGCTGAGAGATGGGAGCTAGCTGATGCCAGACTGCTTGGTATTATTTTAGCAGATTTTGACAAAAACTTTGCCTGAACTTGCTGCAAATGACGTAACAGGGTGGAGGTTCCTAGATTGTTAATGTCCCAACCTCTACTTACTTTGGCTTTAAAACACTACAGATGGCTTGACAATTGTTGTCAGGATTGGGTAAAAATAATTCCTCACATATGAGGTAGATTTTTTGGTCTTATGCCCAGGCATGACAATGGCCTTCTTATCATGGGCAAGAACTGCTGCCACTGGTGCCTCACTTACACAAACAACATCCTCATCATCAATGTCCTCATCAGCGTCAGCTACACAAATATCCCCCTCATACTGTTGCACTTCCGCAGTAGCATCCTTAATTTCTATGTCACCATCTATACTTGTGCTGCTCATTCCCACATTTGCAGAGGGTAGAGAAATGGTGGAAGGAGGCTTATTTACGAATACAGTATCAGAAAGTCAGACTCACACATAGCTAACGTGGATGCGCTTAGACTCTCCTCAGTGATTTGTGATGTTTCTGAACACACAGTTTGTTCTTCAGCCTGGTGATTTTTTTCTGCACTGTTTTACATTTGACACCTCTTCCAGACTCTGAGTGAGAAGGTATTGCATCATCATGGGAAGTTACAGAAGAAGATGCCAGACTGATAGCCGTTCTAGAACCACCAATCGCAAATAAAGGCCAAGACCTGAGCCTTTCCTTGACACTGCGTGTGGTGTATGGCATGTTGGCAATTTATGTTTTTCGGCAGTAAACTTTCCCTCAATTAGAGGTGATGTTTTCTTCTTAACATTGTGAAATATTATTTTGATTACAGGTGCCCTTTCTTAAATTCTCTATATCCTTGAGCACCGGCTTTAGTACAGTAGATGTTGAAGTACTAGTATCATAATGACTGGCAGCAGCCACAGCAATAGTATTTGGTTGTTGCTCTTGCTCTGCTTGACTCGTCATGATCCATATTGACTCACAGCATTTATATTAGTAACATGGTGCACAGCACCTACTGAGCGTTATTGTAGCACAGTGCACCTGCCTAGCCCTGAACACACACACAAGTTTTAGAAAAAAATAATAGTTTTTTTTTTTACACACTGCTGTGACTCACTGCACTTATAGTAATAGTGGCACACTGGCACCTTTGGAAATTGGCACAAACCAAACAGTTTTGTGGGCAGTTACAGCACAAGTGTGCACCAATAAAAGGTTAATGTTGCCCTGCATTAGGAGGAGCTCTGGGCAACATTGTGGGCAGTTAGAGTACCAGTGTGTACCAGTGAGGTTAATGCTGCCCCGTATTAGGATTAGGAGCTCTGGGCTGCACTACAGGCAGTTAGCATAGCAGCTTGTAGAGTTCCAATGTGCACCAGAAAGGTTAATGCTGCCCAGTATTAAGATTAGTAGCTCTGGGCTGCGCTACAGGCAGTTAGAGTAGGAGTGTGCAGAGTACCAGTGTGCACCAGTAAGGTTAATGCTGCCCTGGAATGTATTAGGATTAGGAGCTGAGGGCCTGATTCAGACCCGCTCTCGTGGCTGCCAGACGGAGGCGTTCCCATGGGAACACCTATCGTCTGGGTCCGGCCCCACTGACATCACTAGTGATGTCAGTGGGAGTGATTTTGGCTCGCCAAAATCACTCCAGGGCTTGCGGTCACCGAGACCCTACCGCAGGGTCTCGTCGCAAACCCGATGGTCGCGATGGTCTTAACCATCGCGACCATCATCATGGACGCTCGCATAAGCTGTGGGTGGTAACCCACAGCTATGCGAGCATCCAAGAGGCCACTCCAAGTTTAGGTTGGAGTGCCCTGATTCAGAGCGAGCGCTCTGGTCAGAGCGTCCGGCTCTGAATCAGGCCCTGAATTTGTTTTTCCCTCTCACTGTTTCATTTTCCATCCCTCTTAGGTTCAGTTTCTCAGTTTCTTCCATATTGTTTTTCTTTAACAACATTATTATTTATAATATATCTGGGCTAGTACTTCTTCATTGTAAAGTTTTGCATTCTCCCTTCTGCCCGTAGGAGGGCGAGAGAGAGAGAGAGAGAGAGAGACTGACTTCAGAAGGCCTCAAATAGCCACAATTGATAACTCAATTAAAAACACAGTTTATGCATTAGCCTAATAAACACAATATCTGCACAATATAAAGAGCATGTAATAACAAATTAAATAGATATATGATTCTCATTGCCAAATGGCTCCGCAAAACATAATATCTAACAGCAGCGTGTCATCTTATGATGTAAACAGTCCCTATAGTATTGCAATAGAACAGATGTAATGCTCAATAGTAATGTTCAAAGGGAACGAGAAACAGTATATCCAATGGGTGTAATAGTCTCAATGGACAATCCTTCCAATACACTCACCCCTGTATAATAAACACTAGTACAAAGACCTCTGTGGTCGGAAGCTGCAATACTTGCTAGTAGTTCCTATAAGTAGCAAGGAGGAGTGCAGCAAAAGGTGCAACAGCCGCTGGGCAGGAAACATCGAACGCAGATCCAGCAGCCATCAGCCTTCTGCGTTTATCTAACCACTCCCAGTTACCTCCCCCATACACTGACTACCTGTCACTCACTTTGCAAGTGATTCCTCTTTGTGTGCGTAATTGCAAAACAATCGCTGCACATACGCAATGCGGCTTTCAGGCATGTGCAGTGACCAACAATCAGTGAAACAATGTAAATAATTACATTGCGTGCGGATCTGAATCAGGCCCAAAGCTTTGAAGGAACTGTACATTTGGTTTTGGCTGATTATGAGTCAATGCCTGGCGTGGTTCTTGAGATAGTTCCTTCTCAGAGGTTATGATTCTCTACGAGTAGCCCTTATGCATGACCAGAATATGAAATGGGTAAATGCACAGAGCTAATGGCTTCAAAGGGTCGTAGTGATATTTATTAACAAAGCAGTGATAACGTACTGGGTGACACAACCTGTTGAGGTGCCTACACACTAGACGATATTTTACTCAGTTCACCCGATTTCGACGCATCAGAACGACAAATCGTGTAAAATATGTCCAAATCATGATGCTGATGTGCGTACCCGCTGGTAGTACATCGCATCTTCAGACCTTGCCTACTGCAGGCAAGATCTGCCAATCTCATACACGATTTTGTGCAATGGATAGATTTTGTGCACAATAGATCTTTAAGTCAGATTGGACACTTTTTAGCACCGTATCTAGTTCTGGAGTGCCGGGGAGCTGCTGGAGAGAGTTCAAGGGAAATAGCTCACAATATCGCATCATGAGCACATTGTCTAGTGTGTAGGCACCTTTAGAGTTAATGTAGCTATCAATATGAAATGCTAGTGGACATACTGGGAGCAGTAGTTCTCCAGACAGAAGGTTAAACCAAAGTGTAATGCACTTTGGCCAAGGAACATGTGGCGTTAAATATGTAACGTAGTTATTGGTGCAGGTGGCAGTTGTACACTTTTTACAGCTTATATTTTTAGATTTATTGAATCAGTTAGAACAAAAAGTAGCATATGGCAGGGGTATATCACAGGTCTAACAGCACATCTCAGAGGTCAGGCCTGTCTAACTGACTCCGGCAGGTCCTAGTGACCACCGAGTCAGCCTACCTTGTGAGGCTACTGGGAGGAGGCAGTGCAGGAGCGCACTCCTTCCAACAGTATTTATAAATGTCTTGTCTACCGCAAGGGTCTCGTCGCAAGCCCGATGGTCGCGATGGTCTTGACCATCGCGACCATCATTTTGCCCGCTCGTACACAAGTAAGGTGTTTACCTGGAGCCACAGCTCCAAGGGATAAAGGCCCTGATTCAGAGCCGGATGCTCTGACAGAGTGCTCGCTCTGAATCAGGGCCGGCCTTCTGAATTTAAGAGCGGCCTCCAGGCCGCTCGCATAGCTGTGGGTAACCACCCACAGCTATAGCGAGCGTCCAGGAAGATGGTCGCGATGGTCAAGATCATCGCGACCATCGGGCTTGCGACGAGACCCTTGTGGTAGGGTCTCGTCTGCCGCAAGCCCTGGAGTGCTTTTGGCTAGTGATGTCAGTGGGGCCGGCCCCAGACGGAGGCGTTCCCATAGGAACGCCTCCGTCTGGGCAGCCACGCATCCGGCACGCCCACCAAAGGAGGCGTGCTGTCAATCACCATCGACAGCACGCCCCCTTTGGTGCGAGACCCATAATGATGGCTTGGCCATCGTTATTCGGGTCTCGCGCATGCGCATGACGGAGCCGCCTTCGTCGTGCGCATGCGCACTTGGCCAACATCGACCCGCTTGCGAGCGCTCAGCGCTCGCTAGCGGGTCTGAATCAGGCCCTGAGTGTGCTAGTGATGTTTGTCTTTATTGGCTCCTAACTGGGTTTCCCTGCTACAGTACCCAGTGGCGGAACTAGCGGCGGTGCAGCCAATGGCTTGCACCGGGGCCCGCTGTGGTGCAGAGGCCCATAGCACCTGCAGCCAACAGCGCCGCTGCAATCACCGCCAGTGTCCCCCGGGCGCCACAGTGTAGTGCGGCCCGCAGTTAGGGCCTGATTCAGACCTGCTCGCTAGATTGGCTGCTTGCTCCCAGCGTATGAAAATTCAGCTAAGTGACGTCAAGGCAGCCGCTCGCACGGCAAGGCATAAGCACGCCCACTATGTCTTGGCGTATAGTCGCTAATATACGTGGTGCATTTTATGTGCAGAGTGTTTTGATAAAAAGCGCAACTGTGCGCTGTGCGTCTTGTATATTATATATAAGATTTAATGTGTGTATGGGGTATGGTAGGACTTTTAACAATATGCGGTAGCAATGTAGTCGCACGATACTAATAATAGCATATTAGCATCGCACACAATGGTTTCATGCTGACGATGCAAGATGGCGTCATCAGGGGCAACATAAAATGGAGTCGCCCGATATTAACTTGAGATCTGGTCTCAGCCAATCATCCAGCTTCGACAAAGTGGACCAGTGGAGAAGTTGCCCATAGCAGCCAATCAGCTCCTACCTATTATTTTATAGACTGTACTTGATAAATACTACTTTAAAGCTGATTGGTTGCTATGGGCAACTTCTCCAATGGTTCACTTCTCCACACTTTTCACTGCTTGATAAATAGACCCCTGTATGTATGTGTGTGTGTATAATGTATGTGTGCCACATAAATGTGTGATGTATATATGTGTTTTTGTGTGTGTGTGTGTGTGTATCTATATGTGGAATGGGTCGGAAATCCCGATCGTGGATAGGTAAGTATCCACTAACCGAACCTAACCCCCCTAACCCTAACCCTCCTTAGGGGTGCCTAACCCTAACTTCCCCCCCAAGTGCCTAACCCTAATCCCCCCTCTAAGTGCCTAACCCTAACCACCCCCTTCCCCGCTACCTAAACCTAAGTCCCCCGGGGGGGTGCCTAACCCTAAGTCCCCCCCGGGGGTGCCTAACCCTAACCCTCCCTCCCCCTAGCCTAACCCTCCCGGGGGGGTGCCTAACCCTGTCCCCCCCAGGAGCCCTAAACCTAACCCTCCCCCCCGCGGCTGTCCGCACGCGGCGCCCGGCATCACTACGATCGTGATGCCGGGCGCCAGTCTCCCGGCGTCGGGGAAATGCGGGCGTCTACATCTAGACGCCTGGCATTTCACCCATGCCGGGATAAGACAGTCGGGAAGCCGGCTGCCGGTATATAGGCAGTCGGCTTCCCGATTGCTTCCCCTATATGTATGTGTGTAAGTATATAAATATATGCATGTGTGGTTTGTGCGTATATATATGCCCCTGCTGACTGAATCCGTGCTCCGGGATGGCCGCAGTGTGAAGATGGAGACTCCGGTCACTCAGTGCTCCCCCACATCCCGGCGTGTCAGGGCAGTGTCTGCACACCTATCCAGACACACCTACTCCCTGTCCTGTCTGCCTGCCCGCCCATGCAGCTCTCCTGCACAAATATTATATATATATATATATACACAATATATATATATATATATACTTTTGATACAATTATATTGATAGGGGCCCCACAAGGTTGTTGCCCAGGGGACCCCACAAACCTTAATCCGGCCCTGGTGTCCCGTCAGTTTATTTTAAGTATGTTCAGCTACTTTCTTGGGTGGGGCAGTGGCTGCCTGGTGGAATATGTGTGTGCCAGTTCATTAGGAAGGAGCTGTGTGTCCGCCAAGCCGGTGAGAGCTGAGAGGGGCAGCAGGGGGCAGTGCCTCCCAGCACTTTGACTTACTTTTAGACAAATGGCCTTAGCTTATTACATAATAAACTAGTTTATTGGACTGGGGTCACTTCAGTCTCCGTCCCCCACTCTGCCCTGTCCCGACCATCCATTCTTTCTAGCCCACCCCCTCTTCTGCTATGACCAACCCGCTGGTACAAGCTTTGATGGTGCATTCAATGGTGCATCTGTTACCCCCCTTTACTCTATGAAGGGACACTAGGTTACTATAGCTAAGTGCCTCCACCCAAGCTTTAATAGTATATGGATATATGTACAGTAGGATTAAGCAGTGGCGTAACTAGGATATTTGGAGCCCAGGGCAAATTTAAAAATGGAGCCGCCAGTCCCCCTATGTGCGCGTGGCAAAAAATGGTCACTTAAAAATGGGGCATATCAACATGTCACACACCCCTTTATCGTCACTCTGAACATTCCTTTCCATATGCACCTTAACCCCTGTAGTGCCCCTTATACAGTATCCCCAGTATGCAATGTCCCCAGTTGTGGTCCCTCATATGCAGGCCCATAGTAGTGCCCCTTATACAGTACCCCCAGTAGTGGTCCTCCTTATGCAGCCCCCCATTAGTTTCCCTTATACAGTACCCCCAGTATTCAATGCCCCCAGTAGTGGTCCCCCTTATGCAGCCCCTCATTAGTTCCCCTTATTCAGTGCCCCCAGTAGTGGTCCCCCTTATGCAGTGCCCATGTAGTGGTCACCCCTATGAAGTATCCCCAGTAGTGGTCCCGCTTATGCAGTGCCCTTTATATAGTGCCCCCAGCAGTAGTCCCCCCCATGCAGTGCCCCCAGCAGTGATCCCCCCTATCCAGTGCCCCTTAGACAGTGCCCCCTGTAGTTGTCCTCTCTATTTAATGCCCCCAGTAGTGGTTCCCCCAGTGCAGTGCCCCTAGTAGTAAGCCCCATATATAGTGCCCCCAGCAGTAGTCGTCCCCCCATGCAGTGCCCCCAGTAGTGGTCCCCTTATGCAGGCCCCTAGTAGTGATCCCCCCTATCCAGTGCCCTTATACAGTGCCCCCTGTAGTGGTCCTTCCTATTTAGTGCCCCCAGTAGTGGTCCCCTAGTAGTAAGCCCCTTATATAGTGCTCCCAGCAGTAGTCCCCCCCCATGCAGTGCCCCAGTAGTGGTCCCCCTTATGCAGGCCCCCAGTAGTGATCCCCCCCATCCAGTGCTCTTATACAGTGCCCCCTGTAGTGGTCCTCCCTATTTAGTGCCCCCAGTAGTGGTCCCCTAGTAGTAAGCTCCTTATATAGTGCCCCCAGTAGTAATCCCCCCCCCAGTAGTAGTCCCCAGTAGAGGTTCCCCCTTCCGATACAGTGCCCCCAGTAGTAGCCCCCCCCCAGTTGTAGTCCCCAGTAGTGGCCCACCCCCAGTAGAGGTCCCCCCCAGTAATGGTGCCCCCAGTAGCAGCCCCCATAGTGCACTTGCTAGGTTATAGTCAATCTCTGTGTACTTGCTAGGTTATAGTCAATCACAGAGCCAGAGAAAATAAACTTTCCCCTAAAGGCGCACATCCACTTGACGATTGAACGATAACAATATAGCTATCATTCAATTGCTCATGAATCGGGTATGAATCGGGCACATTAATGTCGGAAACGACCAGTGATGCACGTTCTCGACAGTGGTTTCCGACCTCAATCATCGCCCGAACATGCTGGTCAACCTGACGATAACATCAGGTTGAGCATGTTAGGGGATGATTGATGCGCCTACACTTACGACTTATCATTCAGTGTAGGCACAGCACAGACTGTGAAACAACTGATCGATTACAATGTCGTAATCGCACAGTCGTTTCAGAGTCTGCTAGTGGATGTGTGTCCCATAAATGCAAGCAAGTTGTTTTTAATTAGATTGGTTATAGTGCTAGAGGTGACTGATTGGCAGAAGTAAATGCCAGAGCCTCTGTATATTGCTGTCAAATATCCTGCTCTCAGTCTATCGCTATGACAAGATACCTTGTAATTGTTCTGGTTCTGTTCCTTATGCACGGTAACCAATACAATAAATTATACTAATGTTTCAGTTTGGTGCTACCTCACACAACAGTATCTCCTTTTTTGTAGTATTTCCTATTTTAGTAACCAGGTAATTGCGTAAGCTGGGCATACACTATACAACTATCGGGGCAATCCGCCCAATATCAGCGGATCCCCCAGATATGTACACTGTGTGTGCGGGCGACCAAGGGTAAAATATCGGTCGGGCATGCCGGATTGTCCAGCATGCCCGTCCGATGCGATATTTTATACTTTAAATGTCTGCCGCATAGGGCAGTGTATGCCCAGCTGTGGCCCAAAGACAATTTCCCTGTTCCTTCCCATGGAAGGAATGGTGAAATGTCTTCTCCCCTGGGGCGGAGCACAGATATCGGGGCCAATACACTGTGAGATATCGCACAGTGTATGCCCATGATATCTGCAGGGTGTCAGGCTGCCAGATAAAATGTCTGTCAGTCTGACAGGCATTTTTTTGGGCAGTGTATGCCCAGCATTAGCAATATTAAATAATGTAATAGTAAATAATTGTGAGGTTCTTTTACCCTTAGGTGAGTCTCTTAATGACAGAATAGTCGGCAAACCAGGTTTGCCACACCCAGGAATACCCCGTGACAGCGTTGCGGTCCGTTTCTAGGGGCTTAGGCTGCTCCTGCGAACAGTCAAAACAAATAAACAAACATAGCATAGTAAGTTTGGCCAAGCCCTGGAAAAAGGGCGTGGTCTCACAGTAAGGGGCATTGCCTCACACTAAGGGGCATGGCCTCAAATGAAAAGACTTCCTTAGGAATACATGACGTTAACATAACCATAGGATTGGGGACAGCAAAAACAACTGCTGTTTTCCTGTTAAAATTTCCAAGACACACCATGAGTCCTCCTCCTCCCCCCCCCCCCCCATTCCCACAGGAAAAAAAAATCACATTGCTCCTCATAGAAGAAATAACTTTGTTTCCCAGAGAAAAATACACATTGCGCCTTCTATGTCTCCAGCCAGCCAGCCCCCTTCTGTGTCTCCAGCCAGATAACCCCCTTCTGTGTCCCCAGGGTAGCATCTAGATGCCCTTCACCGAACGGACCCTGACATCATCAGTTACTATCCACATGGACATAGAGGGGGCATATAAACCTGTGGCGAGCAAAGCCAGCCTCCGAGCCAGAAGCGTGGCAGCGAAGCGAGCCCACAAGGGTACATATTTCCACTATCTGGGGTCAAATGCTCCACCTGAAGCAAGGTAACAGCACTGTGAGGGCATTCAACCGCACTTCCATCCTCACTCCACATCACATCAAGGTCCTTATAATGAAGGGGAAATAGAACCAACCATGTGCCCATGCAGCCCCCCTTCTATGTCCTCAGCCAGCCTGCCCCCCTTCTGTATCCAGCCCAGCCCCCCTTCTGTCTCTCCAGAACCAGCCCAACCCTCTCACTTACCTGCAGGGCAGATCCTGTATCAGCGAAGGTAGATGGTGTGACGCTGATACATCACTCACCACGCCCAGTCAAAGAAAAAATGTTATAAAGGGTGGGCAGTCCGCGACCTGATGAGGAAATGGGTGGGCAGCGGGCAAGGAAGTGGCCGGGCTTGCGGCAGATGTGCCCTCCTCTCTCTCCGAGGGCTGGCCCAGGACACGGCTGCGGGGTTGTGAGCCGTGCAATCACAGGGGTCTCGTCTGCCCCTAGAAACGGCCCTTTCTCAGGCTCCTTAGGCAGCCACCCTACAGCAGAGATTTCCGGCCCCCTTCTGATAGCTGCAGCCCACCTACTTCTGATTGCTGCTCAGCTGTCTCTCATTCCTGCCGGCAGCACAAGCTACTCATGCCTCGTGCTAGCCCTAGAACCATCTCAGGCAGTACGCACCCCACTGTACCCCATTCCTCTCTAATACAGTATATATATTGTAAACATACATTTATATATAAACACACCAATATTTATATACTGGGGGCATATTGCGCCTATTGAAAGTTTAGGCTAGAGATTACATACCAAATAAAGGATACGGTGACATTAACAGGGGCCGAGATGCCGGCCGTTGGAATCCCGACCCGAGACTAAAGATAAGCATTGAAATCCCAATGCCTATCATTAGCCCCAAGCCAAAATCCTGACAGCCGGCATCCCGAACGAAGGTAAGTGGGGAATGGGTAGCGTTAGCCGCGGGGGGGGGGGAAGGTTAGGCACCCTAGGGGCAGGTTATGGTTAGACCCACCCCCAAGAGGGTTAGGTTGCGGGGTAGGGGGGCTAGGTTTAGGGACCCCCAGGGGGTCTTAGGGTTAGGCACCACCCCGGGAGTTTTAGGGTTAGGCACTACCAAGGGAGAGTTAGGGTTAGACGGGGACGGACGGACAGGGGAAGGTTACCCTTCTAATCGGGATCTTGAACCTTCAGGCTTCCTGCATCATTATCATGCCCACCGGTCTCAATCCCGACACTACAATCCCAGCAGGGGATTTAACATAGGAGTCAAAATTCCGATGCCTTTGTTAATCCTGATGCTGGGAACCCGACAGAACGCCGGACCGATCGTCCAGCGCCGGAGGTAAGTAGCGGTGTAGCCAGGGATGGGGGGGTTAAGTTTAGGGACCCCCTGGGGGACTTTTGTTAGGCACCCCCCCGGGGAGGGTTAGGCTAGGGAATGGGGGGGTTAGGTTTAAGCAGTAAGGGGGGAGGTCAGGGACCCCACGGGGAGGGTTAGGTTTATGGTGAGGGGAGTGGGGTTAGGTTTAGGCACTAACTGGGGGAGGTTAGGGTTAGGCACTAGGGGGGGGAGGTTAGGGTTAGGCACCCCTAAAGGAGGGTTAGGGGGGGATAGGGGAGGGTTAGATTACTTACCTCCACTGTCGGGATTTCCTCGTCGTCGGGCTAGCGCTGTCGGATTTCAATCCCATTCCTTTTGTAGTGCCATTCTAATTTTGCATAACAGGGTGTATAAATTTAAATGTGATCTTAGTAAAGCATGCCCATATGTGTTCTTATTGTTTCCCCTAAAATGCTGAAGAGGTATGACATTTGTGCACCAATATACATAAAAGGTTCACGTGAACAGAAGCACAACATGAATAATGCAGTAAAGTAAATATAGTTTGTATGCATTTATTTTCTTTTTTATTTATGCCTTAAATCAGTGCTGATATCAGGTGAATTACAATTACATGTACATAGTTTGTAGTCTTCAGGTCAACAATAACATGTAAATTACCTTGATATAAATCAGGCTCCAGTAGGTAGTAGGTCAGTGGCTACTATGGTTGATTAAACAGCAATTAGCCTTCATCCCTCCCTTATAGTAATGAGGATGTCACAGTTATCATGATTTACAGCATAAACATTGTTAACCTGTAAAGGATAGCTCTTCCCAGTGTCAATTAGTCAGATTACATTAGGCAATTATATGGTGCGGTACAAAGACTTCAGCCATGCACACAGCAGATGCTGAGCACTATCCAATAGGACTTTGTGCAGTATTACAATTTTTGTACATAAAATTATGCAGATTATATACATATTTAATACCGCATTTCTTTGATTATTATTTGCTCATGCTAAATGAAATAATTGCCACTTTAGAGTATTAACAAAATTCAAACATATATGGAAATCTCTGGAATAGAAGGAGGTGTCATTTCAATGAATAAAATGCAAAGCTTTGTCATTACCTGAAGATCAGTATAAACTATAATATGTCCTTACATTTCTCTAATATGACAAGGCATTGAACAATTCAACAGTGAAGAAATGTTGGTCAGGTCACTTATGTATGGAGGCTTTTTCATTTGTAAACTTGGGTCGATATCCTGATGTCCGGCATCCGGTCCGCCGGCATCTTGACTAGATCCCCTTAGTACAATATGTACTTAGAATTCAGTAGTAAATTATGGGAAAGAATAATTATTGTTGTCCAATGTCCCCCATGGAGAGTAAAGCTGGGTAAACAATGGACGATGTGTCTACCCAGCGATATCGTCAGCGGTGGGACCCGGCAGGGGTGCCGACATCGGTAAGTGCATGCACACTTGCCGCTGCCGGCAATGAAGAACGACGCATGGGGTGGGGCTAACGATATCCCCAGATTGGACTGCAAGTACAGATGACTAGGGATATCGTTAAAGATGCGGAAGCGCACATCGTTCATCGCATGGTGTGTACACCCTGGATGATTTCAACGATATATCGTATAAAGATGTCGTAATCGTTCATATCGTTTAACGTAATCATCCAGTGTGTATGGGGCTTTAGCCTGGCTGTTAGTGCTCTGATGATGCATCTCACGGATCAGTGCTTCCTCCTTCCTTGGATAATTCTAAAACTGTGGCAGAAGTTTGATGAAGGTGATTGTATAGTCCAGGGCTTGACAAATTTTTCTAAAACTTAGGAGCCGGGATGAAAGTGTAGGAGTCAGATCCCCCCCCCCCTTCCCCTCGGGAAGCATTACTTAGCACCTACGCTCCTGACAACCAACCCACATGGCCACACCACTAACGGGGTGCCCCAGTAGTAATCTCCCCTCTGCAGTGCCCCCAGTAATAATACCCCCTCTGCAGTGCCCCCCGTAGTAATCCCCCCTCTGCAGTGCCCTCAGTAGTAATGTTACCACTGCAGTGCCCCCAGTAGTAATTCCCCCTCTGCAGTGCCTCAGTAGTAATCCCCCCTTTGCAGTGCCCCCAGTAGTAATGCCCCCTCTGCAGTGCTCCCAGTAGTAATCCCCCCTCTGCAGTGCCCCCAGTAGTAATCCTCCCTCTGCAGTGCCCCCAGTAATAATCCCCCCTCTGCAGTGTGCCCAGTAATAATCCCCCCTCTGCAGTGCCCCCAGTAGTAATCCCCCCTCTGCAGTGCCCCCAGTAGTAATCCCCCCTCTGCAGTGCTCCCAGTAATAATCCCCCCAATGCAGTGCCCCCAGTAGTAATCCCCACTCTGCAGTGCTCACAGTAATAATCCCCCCAATGCAGTGCCCCCAGTAGTAATCCTCCCACTGCAGTGCTCCCCAGTAGTAATCCCCCCTCTGCAGTGCCCCCAGTAGTAATCCTCCCACTGCAGTGCCCCCCAATAGTAGTCCCCCCTCTGCGGTGCCCCCAGTAGTAACCCCCCTCTGCAGTGCCCCCAGTAGTAATCCCCCCTCTGCAGTGCCCCCAGTAGTAATCCTCCCTCTGCAGTGCCCCCAGTAGTGGTTCCCTTATGTAGTGCCCCTTTAATCAGTGCCCCCAGAAGTGCCCCCCTATGCATGGCCCCCAGTAGTAGTCGCCCTTATGCAGTGACCCCAGTAGTAGACCCCACTATGCATTTCCCCTAGTAGTGGCCCCCCCATAGTGTCCCCAGTAGCGGCCACCCCCACCTATGCAGTGTCCCTACAGTAGCGGCCACCCCCACCTATGCAGTGTCCCTACAGTAGCGGCCAACCCCACCTATGCAGTGTCCCTACAGTAGCGGCCACCCCCACCTATGCAGTGTCCCTACAGTAGCTGCCACCCCCACCTATGCAGTGTCCCTACAGTAGCGGCCAACCCCACCTATGCAGTGTCCCTACAGTAGCGGCCACCCCCACCTATGCAGTGTCCCTACAGTAGCTGCCAACCCCACCTATGCAGTGTCCCTACAGTAGCGCCCATCCCCCCTATGCAGTGCCCCTTAAAAAGCAAACAAAAAAACCTGCAATTTACCTGATCCCCGCTCCTGCCGATGACCGCCGCTGTCCGCTCCTCCTGGCCGCTCTGCACTATGGGAGAGACGTCATGACGTGATGTCTCTCCCAACTGCTGCGGGGTGAGCTGGAAGGTGGAGCTAATGAGTGAGATCCAGCCAGCTCACTCCGTGAACGACGCAGCAGCCAATGAGAGTCTGACAGACTCTCATCGGTTGCTATAACAAACATACAGCCTCCGCTGATGGCTGTATGTTTGTTACTCTGTAGTGTGGACCGCGCTCGCAGTCTGCACTACAGGGCCGGGGGTTGCTGAAAACCTGGTCGCCAGGCAGCCAAGTCTGGTCGCCATGGCAACCTGGCCCTCGGGTTTTGTCGAGCCCTGGTATAGTCTATAGCCAATCAGCATGTACATAACATTATAATTAAAATACTAAATGAATGAACACTGAAATACCATAGTTTTCAAGAATAGAGAGGTGACGCCATCCTGACTCATGGTAACATGTATACCACACACCCTGCAGCTACAGTATTATTGATATGCTGCTGGGACTGCACATTAATTCTGTTCACCCTTCATAGAGGACCCAAATTTGCAGCCCGAGCATATTGGACAAAAGGGAGGGCTACACTTTTTTTTTGTTACCCTCAATGGTGTAGACCAGATAGTTGCAAAGGTCCCCATACATCTGCGATGGATCGTCCCGATGTAGTGATGGGATAGGAAACGCAGATCTGCCGGTCAGAAATGCCGACCATCGATATTCCGCGATCCGTTGCAGGATTGGTGAAATTCTCCATGTTAGATTTCACGACTTGCCAATCACGATCATTGTTTGATCGCGATCGGCATATCTGTGAAATCCAACATGTTGGAATTCAGTGATCCTGTGATGCCGGGTTGCAGGATCGCTACATATCGACAAACCGTCGCAGATGTATGGGGCCCTTAAGGTGACATAAATGTAGTACCACTAGGAATCATCGCACATGGATGTATGAGATGACTCGGCAAAGTTTTTTTGAATGTAATAATTCTACCTCTCATTTTAAAGAGCCTTTTAATAAGCTATGAAAGTCATTATATCCAGAGGGATTATCTGCTGTTCCTTAGGAACATTGCAGCTGCTTCTATTATGTTATTTTATACTCTAAAAATGTGATGCCCTGGAGAAGTACTGAAATAGCTTAATGAATATTCAGCACTCACACCATAATCTATATATTAGATAATACCTGCCTACTGTTTGAATCTTATCTCTGTGAGACACCAGGGGAGAGATCGTCACGATGTAGCGATGGGATCGGAAACACTGATCCGCCGGTTGGATATGCCGACTGGCGGCCATCGGTGTTCCGCAATCCGTCGCAGGATTGCTGAAATTCTACATGTTAAATGTCACCGATCTGCCAATCACGATAATTTTTGATCGCGATCGGCATATCTGTGAAATCCAACATGTTGGATTTCAGTGATCCTGCGATGCCGGGTTGCAGGATCGCTACATCGCGATGATCCGTCGCAGATGTATGGGGCCCTTAACTCTCAGTAAAGGAGTATTCCTAGTGGTGCTACATTTATGTCACCTTAAGAGCCCCATACATCTGCGACGGATTGTCGAGATGCAGCGATCCTGCAACCCGGCATCGCAGGATCGCTGTAATCCGACCGCCCGATATGCCGGCACTCTCCTCCCCCACCCGCATAGCGTTGCATGGGATCTTACATCGCATCCCCAGATCAACTGAACATGCAGTAAGATCTGGAGGTGCGATGTACGACCCCATGGGAGCGCGCACTGGCTGATATCATGCCCACACATGGTACGATATATAGCAGCGATATCGTTCCAATCCGTCGGATCAGCTGCTATATCGCACCGTGTATAGGGGCCTTAAGACCCAGATTCCTGATATACTGGATACCATTGTCTATTACAAGTTACCACAGCAAGTGCTACAGTTTGCCTGGTTTCCTAATACAAATATCTGCATATTAACTGAATTCCCTTGGACTGCCACTGACTCCTGGGGGTATATTTACTAAAGTGTGGGTTTTTAGAAGTGGAGATGTTGCCCATAGTAACCAATCAGATTCTAGCTATTATTCCAGATAAATGTTAAATAGAATCTGATTGGTTGCTATGGGCAACATCTCCACTTCTAAAAAACTGCACTTTAGTAAATATACCCCCTGCTGTTTAATTCAACCTGTTACAGCTTTGTGGACTCTCCCTGCACTGCAAACTGGTGAGTTTACTGTTCCCCTAAATCATTTCTATGCTTGTTGTGTCCTGTTCAAGCAAAAATAAATAGAACCATTTCTAACAGGATTACTATTCTGATATACTCACTAAGGGGTCTATTTACTAAGCCTCGGATGGAGATAAAGTGAACGGAGATAAGGCACCAGCCAATGAGCTCCTAACTGTCATGTTACAGGCTGTTTTTGAAAAATGACAGTTAGGAGCTGATTGGCTGGTACCTTATCTCCGTTCACTTTATCTCCATCCAAGCTAAGTAAATAGACCCCTAAGACTGTTTGAATATTGTGGGTTTATGTTTCATGCATTCTGTGATCACACGCATGCGCAAACTGATACGTGCCTACCCTCCCGGGTTTTCGCGGGAGGCTCCCGATTTTTCGGGTAACCCCCCGCTCCCCCGGAAGGGTAGGCATCTCTTCCGCATTCTGCCCACTTCCTAGTGAAGTGGGCAGAATGGGGAGAATTTCCACGGCGATCACGGTTCCCTGTGTAGGGGGCGGGGCTTAATCACGCGATTCTCAATGAATTGTGACATTTAGCCCCGCCCCCTATTTAAATTTCAGCCAATTGCGGCAATTTACCGCGAAGAGGGCGGTGCTTAATGATGTGGCCTGACAAACCCCGCCCCCATCACAGCCCACCTGCTTGTCCTCCCCAGGCTTCTCCCGTGGAGGACAAGCAAAAAGTCGGCAAGTATGCGCAAACTGAGTATCAGCAGCCATCTTGGTAAAAGAAGATGCTTCATTTAACATGTTGCCATACAGTTCTTTGGTTATTTTATCCTTTCCCAAAACCTAACCATAACCGTAAATCTAATCCTAACCTAAAAATAATCAAAAAACTATATGTTGACTTTCTGGTGTCGACATATAAAATGTTGAGATTATGAACATATCAACATTTTAACCATGTCAACATTTTTGAATGTCGACATATTGGTTGACAACCTAAAGTCTATGTCTATATTATGACTGTCAACATTCTGAATGTCAACATTGTGACTGAATCTCATAATAAATAAGTACCATTAGTTTTGAATATCTTAGTAGGTATAACACGCTAAATCTGGTATCTGTCTGCCCCTGACCCTGATCCGGCATTACTGTATGTGCTTTTTCCTCTACATTTCCACAGATGGCCCACTCAGCTTCATAACACTGGCTTACTGCACTTCCTAAAGTGTTGAGGTGCAGTCAGCTGACTATTGAGTCAAATCAGGTATGCCTAAATAAACGCCACTTTTCAGTGCCAGAGTATGAGGCCTCCTCACACCAGCATCTGTTACCACTCTCCTGCTTCCCAGCATATTGTGTCCCCTGGAATTCTGGCGTTTTGTAATCATTGATAGACTTTGGAATCAGTACCTCACTTGTGTGACTTGCATCTCAATGTTGCAGATCTTTGCTTTGATTCTGTGTTATGGAACTTGACCCGTTCACTAATCTCGAGTTTGCTGATTTGGTACCTCACTTTACTTGGCTAAAACATTATCACACTAAGGAGCAGAGGACTGTGAACCATGTCTCTCTGCAGCAAAGCCTAAACTTCCTTGCAGTGGTCTCTGTTGAATACCATGGGACTGTTAGACTCTCTAACCATGGTTGGCAACAGGGTATTCACCATCTCCAGTTGTTTGTGTCTCTCAATTAGGCATGGCATACATTTTCTTTGAAGAAGATCAAGTGTCACTTACAAAGTGTGGAGACACTATTTTGGGAAATAAACAAAAAATCATGCATTCCATCACTTGACTTTCTCGATATAAGGAAGAGAGTCCCAATTCTAGAAGACTCCCAGTCATCTCAATAGTCAGAAAGTTTGGGAGATGTGTCCTACTCATATTGGTGAGCAGATGCAGCAGCACATGCTATTGGTGTGTGCAGCATTGCTTTGGTGTATTTAGCGAATGGAGAGTTTAGGAGAGCCCCTGCTTTAAAAGTGCTTGGTATGCCCCAGGGGGAAGTGGCATGCTCCAAGATGAGGTCACCACAACCCCAGTGCGACATGACCAGTAGTCAAAGTGGAAATTTAGAAGTGGAGGTATTTAAATTGTATTGGTGGTCAGAGAGTAGGAAGGGAGTCAGAGAGAGCACACAGTTGGGAGATGATGGTCAAGGGAGTGGCCGAGGTGGTCTACTGAGGTCAAAAGAGGAAGAAATGGCAAGAAGTTTACAGTCTGCAGGGTCGGTAGGAATGTTAAAGTCACCTACTGTAGGTTGATGGAGGGGAGGTCAGTGGAGAGGTAGTGGGAAAGCCAGGCAGCAAAATTATCAAGAAATTAGGAAGTGGGGCCAGGGGGACAGTAGATAACAGAGACATGGAGATGCATAGGGTAGAAGTGACTGTTATAGTGGATTTCAAGGGAGGAGAAAAAAAAGGAGGGCTCAGGGGGTTACACAAAAGGTACAGTTTGGGGACAGAAGGATGCCTACCCCACCGCTTGGGTGGTCATCAGGTCTGACAGAGTGGGTGAAGGAGATGCCCCCATAGGAGAGAGCATCAGGGAAAGCAGTGTCAGTGGAGAAGAGCCAGGTTTCAGTGATAGTAAGGAGATTGAGAGAGTTGGAGATGAAGTGATCGTGGATAGCTGGCAGTTTCTTGCAGATGGATCTTGAATTCCAGAGAACAATGAAAAAGGATAGAGAGGGAAGATATGAGTTAGATTGGATGGGTTGCTGGTGTGAAAGGATGAGGTGGCTCTGGGAGGGAGATGAGGGCATGGGTGAGGATGGGTATGGGAAGGGAGCAAGGAGACATGGTGGCCGATGATAGGTCTAGAGATTGGAGGGATAGACGTGGGGAGGGTGGTTCATGGATAGTAGTAGGGGGATTAGAGGGGGTAGGATGTATATTATACATTCACAGTCGTCAATGCAGTAGGTAAAAGCAATTAGATAAGGCAGTAATTACAGTAGATATTCAGGCAGTAAATACAGTAGGCAAAGTTTCATGGCTGATAGTTTAAGGGAGTGGAAGGCCAAGTTCACAGCCAGGAGCAATGAGAGGACTCACTCCAGGGCCAAACCAGAAGACAGTGGACCCGGAGGAGTCTTGTGGTCAAGATGGGGAAGGCAGGAGGTCCCGGTACTTCAACAGCCTCAGCTGCAGGAGAAGAGAAGGATGGAGGCAGTAGTGTCCATTGAAAACAGCAGAGGTGGTGCAGGACCCTAAGGCGAGCACTGGCAGGGTTGCTCAGGCAGGATGTCCCAGTGAGCCACAGAAGAAGGAGGCAGGATCATGTTGGGGTAAAGGAGATCAGAAGCAGAGCAGGAAGGGAGAACTGAGCCATGGCCCGTTAGCAGCAGTAGGCCAGGATGAGCGGAGCAGCAGATGCCAGGGTCTGGATAGCAGCGGAAGGACTGACCGGAGTTAAGGAAGTGGGGAGTAGAGCCACGGTACCAGTAGCAGCTGCAAGGCTGTTAATCGGGGCAGGGGCAGTGAGTGCAGCTACTCCTGGGTTCCAGTGGTGATCAGAGTCGGTGAGAGGAGTGGAGGAGCAATGCAGGGGTGGGTGGAAAATAGGGAGTCCAGAAGAAGGTGTGTTGGACCCTAGACATATGCTTGCAAATTGTGAAGAAACTTCAAGGATGGTGTAAATTTAGTGCTGGTATGTCATACTGTCTCATACCAGCACACTTTGGGCCTGATTTAGACCTGGTTGCAAGCGCAACCAGGCGCAACCAGGTGCAGCGTGCGCACTGCACGTGCGCGAGCCCCGGAGCGAGCACAAAAAGTGCTCGCTCCGGGACTCACTACAAAAGGGGCGGCTGTCGATGTTGATCGACAGCTCAACCCCTTTTGTAGGCATGGCCGTGGGTGGCTTCACAAACGGAGGCGTTCCCAAGCGAACGCCTGCCGTTTGTGGGTGGCCTCACTGATATCACCAGTGATGTCAGTGAGAGAGCTTCCGGCTCTATTAGAGACGAAAGCTCTCTGGGGCTACTACAAGGGTCTCGTCGCAAGCCCGATGGTCGTGATGGTCTTGACCATCGCGACCATCATCATGGTCGCTCGCATAAGCTGTGGGTGGTAACCCACAGCTATGCGAGCGGCCAAGAGGCCACAACTTAAAAACCAAGCGCCCGCCCTGATTCAGAGCGAGCGCTCGCTTTTTGCGAGCACCTCTGAATCAGGCCCTTTGCTCACTGGACTTGACCCTATTTATCAAACTCCTAATGTTGGGCTATGAGTAGTTCCTATTGAGTTCTACTAGTTTAGCCTGAAAAATTACTGCCTACTACAGTTTGTGTGTAGGTCACAGTTACTGTACATGTTAAATATCTAATGAATGCATAAAAAAATAAGTCAGCCCAAATATACATAATAATAATAATAATAATAATAATAATAATAATAATAATAATAATAATAATAATAATAATAATAAAAATTAATTTGTTAATTTAATTTTATTACTTGTACTATGAATAAAATGTCATGATAATTTTTAAAATCCTTGTGGATTGCAGATGAGCACTTGAATTGTACTTTTAACAGTTTTGCCATTCAAAAACCCATGTCCCTTTACCCAGTCCTCCCACCATCCCCTCATTGTACAACGCATGACAATGCCGAGTAAAAATAGCAACCTTGTAACACACAGTTTTTTGTTTGTCCACTAAATATTTTTAAGTCAATTCACGCATTAAACTAATTTCCATCTTCCTCGAGCTGCGATTGTGGCAGTAACTCCACATATTTTTTGATGAATAAAAATCAAACATTTGATGGCAATTTTCTGCTATGTATTTTCAGTTCACATCATTTTTCTTTCACCACACCAATCCTCCCCCCCCCCAAAAAAAAATAGTCTGAAGATCTGAATTTAATAAATTGCCAAGAAAACCTATAAGACGAAGTGTCAGTATGTAATGATGAAATGGAGACACAATGTAGCATTGGTTGGAAAAATAATTACAAATAGTGTCACTGCTTTCTTATAGAAAAGACAGATTTCTCTTCTCAGACTGAATGGGCAAGGATGCAGTTAGACTGGCCATAGTAATGGAAATGTTATCTTCATTTTCTTAGATTGTAAGAAAAAAAAGTGACATGGAGGTATCATTTGTACATTAATGGAGAGCATATAGGCAGAAGAATATTTTGCAGAGAGTAATCAGGAGGTAGGATTGCTTATTGCCACTTATTGCAACATAAAGCAATAAAAAAGCCTCTTATTGCTGACCTGCAAGCAAAGCAAAACTGGCCCAGAGTGGTAAGTTATACACAAGTCAACTTGCTAGATTTGTGCTTCAGTTCCACTTTTTAAGAAAAAAATATATAATAAAAACTAGTTAAAAAATATGTATACATTATTAGAAAAATGAAATCATTTTAAACAGTATTGAATTTAAAAATGTTTGAGTCTAAAAGAATAATATGAAAAAAGCATTTTTGAAATATTTTTTTTCAAAAGTGTTTTTATTATGGGATTTAATGGTTTCAAAGTACAAAGATAAGAACAATAATAAAGAAATTAACATTAGTAAATAGGATAATAGAACATGTACAGTATTAACTACTGTAGATCATTAAAGAAAATACAAATGTATGAACACTATTGTATTGGCACAGTATTGGATATTTAGCAATAGGGACAATATTGAATCAAAGTAAAGACAAAAGGAGAAATAATATGTAAACAGTGGTAATAGGTAAACAGTAATAGGTAAACAGTGAAAGGGTGAAGGAGAAGAAGGGAAGAGGATGGGGGGGTCAAGAGATTTCAGACCTCTGTAATACTTTTTGTATCACAGTACAAGTACCTCCACAATATTTGTTAGAGAGGATTATCAATGCAACAGAGGTGACTCTTTCTTCATCAGGGTTATTGCTGATTTTATTTTCCTTTATTGGTCAAAAAAGCACTGGGTATTTTTGCCAGCATTATAGGATGGTGAATGATTGTAAACTCTAAGGAAATAATACTTGAATGTATCACAACATATCACATTTAATTTTATACATGACTAATAGTTCAGTTTGGTGAACACTAAAAACTAAAAATCCAGGTGAAGGTTTCTTCAAACAAATGGTTGGAACCTGTAATTATTACAGTTCTAGTAAATGAAAGCTAATGCATTAATGACGTTTGGCACAGAGGCAACACATGGTACCATTTCACAAAAAGTCCATGGTATGGATGGGAGAGAGAAATGGATCAAAAGGAAGAGACAGAAATAGAATGAGCTAAAGACAGAGGAAGAGAGAAAGAGAGAGATAATGGGGTTTATTCCGATTCATACGGATCTCTGTGCATGGATACAAATGGATCGTTTTGGGGTACATGCTTCCAGGTGTCATTGTTGCTGTATATAGGAAATATTTGCCCAACTGCTAGATTTTTCCCTAATAATGGAAACAGTAACAAATGCAAAACATAAAATGTATGTAATGTCAAGTAAATGTACTTATAGCTAAAACAAGAAACACCAGTGTTCATGTCATAAGGACAGCAATGTGAAAATGGGAATAGCCATCTTTATGAGATTGCTTCCCAGGGGCGGATTTACTGCTAGGCAACCTAACCGGCCATCTAGGGCCTGGCGGATACCAAGGGGCCCGCAGCCAGGCCCCCCTGAAATCTGGCCCTGGAGAGCCCCCAAGTCAGAGAGTGGAGGAGCGGAGGCAGTCTGGTAGCAGCGGCACAAGGGAGGGGGCGGGGGTAGGAGGAGGTGGAGTCACTCGGTTGGATCCCCGCTCCCCTCTCCCTGAGCTTTTAGGAGGCGTGGCCTTGCTCAGTTATGCGATGTGACATCATCACGTCACATCGCAATTACACTCACTGACTGGGAGGCAGAGGATGAGCCATTCGAGGAGCCATGCAGGTCCGCGGCACAAATAGAAATGGTCCCAGCAGGTAAGCTAGACGGGGGGATGGAAGAAATGTGTAGTGAGGGGATTGGAGGGGTTTGTGCTGTGAGTGCAGAGGGTGGGGTGTCTGTGCTATGAAGGCAGATGGTGGGTCTGTGTTGAGAGGGCAGTGGGGGGCCACCGCGCTAGAAGGGCAGAAGGGGGTCTGTGTTAAGAGGACAGAAGGGGGACCTGTGCTGAGAAGGCAGAAGGGGGGTCTCTGCTGAGAGGGCATAAGGGGGAACTGTGCTGTGAGGGCAGAAGGTGGATTTGTGCTGAGAGGGCAGAAGGGAGGCCTGTGCTGAGAGGGCCGAGGGGGTTTGTACTGTGAGGGCAGAAGGTGGATTTGTGCTGTGAGGGCAATGGGGGAACCTGTGCTGTGAGGGGATGGGAGGGGGGACTGTTCTGTGAGGGCAGATGGTGGATCTGTGCTGTGAGGGCAGAAGGGGGCCTGTGCTGTGAGGGCAGAATGGGGGGAGCTGTGCTGAGAGGGCAGAAGGGAGGCCTGTGCTGTGAGGACAGATGGGGGGAGCTGTGCTGAGAGGGCAGAAGGGAGGCCTGTGCTGTGAGGGGATGGGAGGGGGGTCTGTGCTGTGAGGGCAGAAGGGAGGCCTGTGCTGAGAGGGGGGGGGGGGTCTGTGCTGTGAGGGCAGAAAATGGTTTTGTCCTGAGAGGGCAGTGGGGGGCCTGTGCTGTGAGGGCTGATGGTGGATCTGTGCTGAGAGGTCAGTGGGTGACCTGTGCTGTGAGGGCAAAAGGGGGGTCTGTGCTGAGAGGGCAGAGTGGGGGGGTCTATGCTGAAATGGCATTGAAGGGGGCAGTATATGGTGCTGTGAGGGTACAGTGAAGGGGCAGAATGTGGTGCTATTAGGTGGGCTGTAACTGGGCACAAATAGAAACGGTCCCAGCAGGTAAGCTAGACGGGGGGACGGAAGAAATGTGTAATGAGGGGATTGGAGGGGTTTGTGCTGTGAGTGCAGAGGGTGGGGTGTCTGTGCTATGAAGGCAGATGGTGGGTCTGTGCTGAGAGGGCAGTGGGGAGCCACCGTGCTAGAAGGGCAGAAGGGGGTCTGTGTTAAGAGGGCAGAAGGGGGACCTGTGCTGAGAAGGCAGAAGGGGGGTCTGTGCTGAGAGGGCATAAGGGGGAACTGTGCTGTGAGGGCAGAAGGTGGATTTGTGCTGAGAGGGCAGAAGGGAGGCCTGTGCTGAGAGGGCGAGGGGGTTTGTACTGTGAGGGCAGAAGGTGGATTTGTGCTGTGAGGGCAATGGGGGAACCTGTGTTGTGAGGGGATGGGAGGGAGGACTGTTCTGTGAGGGCAGATGGTGGATCTGTGCTATGAGGGCAGAAGGGGGCCTGTGCTGTGAGGGCAGAAGGGGGGGGAGCTGTGCTGAGAGGGCAGAAGGGAGGCCTGTGCTGTGAGGGGATGGGAGGGGGGTCTGTGCTGTGGGGGCACAATGGAGGCGTGTGCTGAGAGGGAGGGGGGAGTCTGTGCTGTGAGGGCAGAAGATGGATTTGTCCTGAGAGGGCAGTGGGTGGCCTGTGCTGTGAGGGCTAAATGGGGGGGTCTGTGCTGAGAGGGCAGAGTGGGGGGGTCTATGCTGAAATGGCATTGAAGGGGGCTGTATATGGTGCTGTGAGGGTACAGTGAAGGGGCAGTATGTGGTGCTGTTAGGTGGGCAGTAACTGGGCCAGTGTGTGTGCTGTGAGGGGCTCAGTGTGCTATGGGGGGGCATGAGTGAGATGGGATGGAGGTCAGTGTGCTGAGTGAGTGATTGCTGTAAGAGAGCAGTGAGTCAGTGTGATATGGAAAGGACTGGCAGTGAGAGCTATAGAGGAGGCAATCAGTGGGGTCAAACTCAGAAAAGCTTAGCAAAAGGTAGCAAAAGTGTATTATACATACGTAGCCAACATTTCAAGGCTGCGGTGGACTTTTTCTTCAGGGTGCAGTACGGCAACATGAATTAGGAATGAATGTATAGTGCTATGGACTGTTTGAGGGAAGGGGGGCCCAGAACCAGTATCTAGCCTAGGGCCACATGAGGTCTAAATCCAGCTTTGTCGCTTCTCATTGTGTCTAATTGCAGTAGCAATGGGATTTTTCTTGCAACTTACATGTAAGCCAAGTGCCTGCTGTCTCACTAGACATCTAAGCATTAGGAGCAAATTTACCAATATACAGGAATTGGCCTCGATAATTATAATTCCTTATTGTTACTTATTGCAGCAATAAGAAACTAAGTATCGTCGTAATTTACCAAAAATCACATCCAGGGACAGGGACTTCATCCCTGCGATGTGTAAAAAATAAAGTAATCACCAATGCAATCGCTTTTCCTCTGTGTTTGGATCTCATATGTGCACGCAGAGACTACCAGGGAGAGATCCAATGAAACCCTTTCCCCCAAAAAATTGAAAAAAATGTCGCCCATAAATTACAATGGCATTAGCTATAAGGATCAAGTTCTAGAAAGCTAAGCTTTCCTGGACTTGGAATATTTCACAATTTAGCAGTGACCATTTTCCTCAGTGCACACAATGTGGGCGTAATGTCTGTTGCTTTCAAATGTGCATCGGACCCTTTGTGTATAACCAGAACTTTGCCTTTGTAAATCTGATTTGTTACTACACAGTAGCTGAATAATATCCAGAGGTCATTTGTCCAAATTATCCCATAAACGCCAAAAAGTTTTATGCTGATTGGTGCATTTAGAATTAATTATCTCTCTGAATTAATTAATATTCCCTGTGACATGAGCTTTGCTTTCTCATTTCTTTGTCTGCTCATTAGTTGCACAAACCCTGAATCTGCTTACAGTTCATTAGTATTTATTTACACAAACTGGCATGTGTGCAGAATCCCAGTCTCAGAGACACAACCTGTAGATGGCTTAAATGTATAGCAACACTATTTATTTATTTATTTATTTATTTATTACCAGTTATTTATATAGCGCACACATATTCCACAGCGCTTTACAGAGACACTATGATAGATCCAAGGTAGATAGCAAGTATAAAAAATGATCTTACACTGTACGAACAAGTAAATAAATATTCTCGTATAAGTAACAGATTATCGTGCACAAAGAACACAAAGAAGGCGCTTGGTGGTCTTCTTAAATTGATGACATTTGTGGTTTTTAACCTTCTTGGTGCATGATATGTATAATGCTCACTTTTAAGCAGAGAGTAATGTAAACAGAATGGAGCTCCAAAATGTGGAAATGCTAATATGATAATTAAATAATACTTTTTCAAAGGGAAACATCCTATTTACTTTTGAAAATGTCCTGTCCAAGATGAATTGTGTGACGTGGCAGGAGGAGGAACTGATCGTTACACCAACTTACTGTACTTGGCTTCCAGCATCTGTTGAGCGAGATATGCAATTTTGTAAAGTTTTTTTATTGTGAGTTTGTTACTTATTTACCTAACAATATTACGCTACAATATTATGCTATGAGATGTATAAGTTCACTTTGAGGTCATCTGCTGACAAACTACGTCGTTCATACTTGGTAAAAGGACTTTAATAATTTTCAGATAAGCCCATTGAATTGTACTGTATGCAGAGATGGCAAAATAAACAGCACGTTTGTTCAGCACCAAACTAGACATAAACAAGCTAGCTATACACCAGCCACTAACTTGCATCAGTCACTCCCTCCCCCACAATGGAACACACTTAAATACCTCCACCCAAGCACTAATTAATTACTTGCTCATTCTGCCATTAGAGTTTCTAACTCTGTGTTTCTAACCCACAGCTAACGGCCTGTCAATTAACACTAGAAATCCAGGGATCACATATCTTCCCCTAGCATTGCCAATAGAGGGTGCGGATTTTGCGGAGAGTTCATACTTTCTAGAGAGGGCATCTGCTTCTTAACATAGAAACCCTGGTTTCTGCTCCACTGAGAACCGAGATGGCTGAAGATCCAAAAACCAACCTGTTGGTGTATATCCAATGAAGGGGCACATGATCTGTTACAAGTGCAAATCCTCAGCCAAGTAAATAATAATGGAGGGCCTCAATGGCCCATTTGATGGCCAAACACTCTTTTTCCACCATGGCATAGTTTTGTTCCCTGGGCAAAAATGTTCTACTGGGATAAAGAAGATGCTTCACTTCACCTTATATCATTTGGGACAGTACGGTCCCTAACCCACACTAAGAACATCCATTGTAGAATAAACCTTTGGTTGAAGTCAGGTGCTTGTATCACTGGAGAGGAGGTGTCGCAACTCACGGATGGGTAATGGATGCTACCCCGTATTTTGGGATTGGCGAGACCTATTACAGAGACGCGGAGTCTAACGTGCTGGCGGTATTCACCAGAGACCCCCGCAAGGAAGTTTGGACTTAGCTTGTCCAACACGCAGGTCGCGGCCCTCAGATTGGGTTTCCTAATACAGGTGCTGGTGTACTCTTGATGGAGCGGCGTATGATAAGGTTGTACAGCATAGTCGACAAGCCGAGTCAGAGCCGCACAGACAAGACGTAACAGGGAGCAGACATATGCAGGTCATGGAGGATAGCCAAGGTCAAACCGGAATACCAAGCAAAGTACTAGGGGTGAGACAGAAGCAGGTCACAAACAAAGTCAAGGTCAGGAATGAGCAGCAGGTATCACTGGGAATGCTGGAGTATGGTTTGGGAGCCTATATTCTGGCAAAGGAGTGCTACCAGGGACTTCCTTATACAGACAGGGGCTTGAATTAGGCACCATCTGTGACATCACAATGGGAGTGTCTGGCCCTTTAAATTTTACTTAGGTCAGCAAGCACGCCCCCAGGGGAGCCACAGCTGCGTGCACCATGGACGTCAGAAGGAGGAGGGGGATTACACAGCAGCCTGCCGCCAGTCCCCAGTGCCCACTACCCTGCCACTGACCAGCACCACAAGACCCAGTAAGTGCGTGCCAGTGTCCGGCACACTATGACAGGAACATAGTGACAATCATAAATAAGCCTCCTCAATCCATGCCAGCTGATCGGGACAATTATTCTGCAATATTTCTGTTAAAGGAGTTGTAATATCCACTTAGCCCCAAGAAGGATCATTGCTGACTCTTTTTTAGTGGTTTTGGCCAGTTCTGCCCTGCCTCTACATTGTCCAGCTGTGGTTTTACCTGGCCTAGACCCACTATACACCCCAGGTATTTGGCTTCCTGCATACTGTCGAAACCGGATAATTGGGTAAGACAGAATCTGTTTGCAATCTAGAAAACCTGAAAGACGCCATCTTGCGAATGGCAGCAAGACTCCATTTTAGAAAAAGAAAGCTTACACAGCACCATCTTGCCAAAAATACATAAAACCAACACACAGGGCCATATTGCTAAAAAGTCGCAATTTAGCTATTCAGCACGCAAAGTTGCTAAAAAGTAACACGAACAGCTTTTTAATAATCTTCCCCAAAACATACCGACAGTTTTCAGCACACATAAAAATGACTTCCCAACATGATAAAATCTCACAGCACTATTTTGTAAAAAAATAGATAGTCAGCCTTCCCTCAAACGCATTCAGACAGTGTTTAACACAAACACTAACTTATTAGCATTTGGAATCCTATACAAAGCCCATCCTGGAGAAAATCCCTATACCATAACACGACACAATATACCGTGGTGCTATGAGCATTTTTACATAAGAATATATGAGCTGTGGCAATTGTAATGTAGCCCTGCTATGGAGCTACACAATTTAGTCCATCCCCACAACCAAAACAAGCAGAATAAAGAGTGGGGCTCCGACTGCACTGCTGGGAGCCTCCACCCTGTATGAGAACTAAATTCACTGTATAAACACATTTTGCAATTTCAATTTAAAAACATCAGAAAAATGCATGTGTGCTTGTGTGTATATATATGTATATGTGTATATGTGTATATATATATATATGTATGTATGTGTGTGCATGTGGCCCATCATGCATGGACTTACGTGTATAATATCACACACAGACTTATATTTGAAAAGTAGCAAAATTCCCTGCAACTCATACACACAATGTTAAACAGAACACAGTCAGCTTTTTAGTGATCCTTCCCAAAATCATACTGGCATGGCCACACACACACATAGATGCCCTTCCAGCTTAGTGCTGCTCGCTGAGTGCCCCACCGACCCTCAGACGCACAACGCAATTCAGTGCTGTTTCTCCCCGCATACATACATTTAAAAGCAATGGTCCCGTAACGCAAAAAGGATAATTATTACTTGGTTTAGTCGCAATGCTAGCATATAAAGAAATGAATGTTTTCTGTAACTATGGCTTAGTAAATGACAATTGGACCGTGTTTGGTGCCGTACTGATCTACTTTGTTCCCACAGCGTTTTGGTGGCATCGGTGAGAAGATCAGAACATGCGGCTATGAAATATGAATGTTAGAGAGAATAACTTCTTGAAATGTTGTATGCCATAGTTAGATTAGATTTATTATGCAGCGGGAAGGTGAACACAATCAGGCTGTTAGAGGCTGGGTTGTGTCTTTGCACTGACCTATGAATTGTACCGTAACGGAAGAAGCAAGAAGAGGAACCAATGAGAACCTGCCAATGTATTCTATTGTATTGCTTATCCCAGTACGGGTATATATGTGAGTGCTCTGAAACAAGATGCCAGTCTGCGGTGTTCCTGTTATGCTGTTCGACGGAGGTCTCATTATTGATGCCGGTATCTGGTCCCAGAGCGCACGCGTATGTATTGACTGTACCTTATGACCTAATGTTTGTACAATTTAAATGCGCTCATTGTTAGATCATAGCATGGTAACATCTGTACTTTTACCTGAATAATAATCTTTAGCACGTTGGACCATTCAGCTGTCTTAGAGTTTTATTAATGGTATAATTAGAACACAGCACTAATTAGCGACATTTTGTGGTTTTAGAAGGTATAGGCAGGTTTTGTCTTAGAAGTTCTTAGAGGTTTATAGGCAGGAAGGTACTAAAGGTTTATTTACGATTCAACAGTTGGGGGTTTGTAGGTTTATCACGTTATCTGATACATGGTAACACTCGGTCAGTTCTCTCTCAGCAAAAGGGTGGAGGCACCTTTTGAGAGACGCATTAGTCCTTCATTACCACAGTGTTGCTAAGAGCGTACTGCCGGTTATTGTGTAGAGGAAGCGCTGATCAGAATCCAGGGACAAGAGAGGAAAAAGTTTGTTTTCCTCTGTTGATAGAACCTTACGTTTAGAGGGGTGCCGCAGTATTGAGTACGCGGCTGAGACGCATTTTTGCATACGCAGTTAAAAAGTCATTATACGGTTGTGTGGTAGTTGCATTATTGTGTATGCGACTGGTCGCACAACAGCGTATACGTACATCTGGTTGTGCTGCCACGTGTTTGAACAAAGCCATTGAGGTTTACATTTTTTTTCTATTACCAATATCTGGGTTAACGTGTATTTTTATGCGCAGGAAAAAAGTGTGTAACAGTGAATATTTGTTGAACAAAGTTAAGGGTATCGTATGATCCTTAAAGGCTAGGTGCAAGGGTTAGTCTAGCCGCTCGGTAAGCAGCTTTACCGTTCTATACACAGTAGCAGGTGTACATGTTGTCTTTGTTGTAGAGAGGTGCGTGAGAGTAGCCGACATATAAAGTCTCATAGGTGTGGAAGTCGCCTTACTAAATCTTATCCGGGTGCGGAAGTTGCCTTTTTCAAATCTTATCCAGTTGTGGAAGTTGCCTTACTAAATCTTATCCAGGTGTGTGGGCGCCGCTGACTTAAATCGTCCACAGGTAAGTGAAAGTGTCTTGATTGTCTTTCACCGGCTTAAATCTTTATTGAAAAGCATAGGAGTTGTCTGAGAATGGGAGCCACGCAAACAGTAGAGATGTTAGGCAATGATGTGCTGCTAATGGAGGCGCCGATCGGATCGGCCCGTCGTATCATGCATACCAAGTACGGTACTTATGCAATAAGGTATTGTGATTTATGGTTTAATATGACGAGGAAGAGTGTTAGACCGTTTCCAAGAATTGGTAGTTTTGATAAAAATGTGTTAGACAATGTTCGCGATCACATCAGTTTGATGCGCTCCCGAGAGAAAAAGGTTAAATATTTTGAATGTTTAAAACTGTGGCAGCACGAGGGGGAAATGTGGCTGAAGAATGTATCCGCGACGCAAACAGGCGTCGCGGGCACAGCCTCGGGCAATGCGCCGGTGACGCTAAATAGTGCCGCGGACGCATCGCTTGATAGCACGCACGCACTGCAAGGTAGCATCGCAGAAGGTATACAGATGGTTCACACGCACCACCACCACCCTATGCGGATGGGGGTGTAGTTTGCAGGTGACCAACGAGACAGTACCAACAATGGGCGTAACAGGTAAAGTGGAACATTATCCTTTAACAAAGTACAAAGAGGTTACTATTGGGCCGTTGCATACCAGGCATTCTTTTCTCCTGGCTGCTGCGGCTCCTACTAACCTACTGGGCAGAGACTTGTTATGTAAGATGGGATGTGTTATATATTGCACCCCTGATGGTGTATTTTTAGATATCCCAGAGAGAATGGAATACGAGGTGCGGGATATGTTAGACACTCCTCAAAGGATAATGTATCACTCTACAGTTTTAAATGAAACTCCATCACAGGTAGATGAAATGTTGTCCCTAATTCCAGATTCCCTTTGGACTAAAGATGGACAGGACACTGGATTAATGGCAAGCGTAAGCCCTGTAATGGTAAATTTAAAAAGCGGAAGGCAAGTCCCAAAAATTCCCCAATGCCCACTAAAACATGAGGTAGAGTTAGGGGTGTATCCCATAATTGAGCGGTTATTGCAGCAGGGAATTTTAGTCCGTACAGCAAGTGTAGCAAACAGTCCCATTTTTCCAGTGAAGAAGGCTGGTGGGAGGGGTTATAGGCTGGTACAAGACCTTAGAGGGGTTAATAAGGTGGTAGAGAGCCAATTTCCCGTAGTGCTGAATCCAGCTGTCATCCTTATGCAATTCCACCAAATGCAACCCATTTCACTGTCATTGACCTTTGTTCTGCTTTCTTCTCTGCACCTCTTCATCCTGACTGTCAGTACCTATTTGCATTCACATACAGGGGTGTACAATACACATGGACATGACTACCCCAGGGTTTCATAGACAGCCCCAGTATATTTTCCCAGGCATTACACGATTGTTTACAGTCTTTTCAACCCGCCAATGGATCTGTTCTAATTCAATATGTAGACGATTTATTGCTATGTTCTGACTCGTTTATGTCATGTTTGAATGATACTAAACTTTTGTTGCTTCATCTCTCGCAAACAGGACACAAGGTTGCTAAGGACAAACTACAGCCGTGCCAAACCGAGGCCTGCGACATCTCACTACAGATAGAATCCAGGCTATACAAAACATGACACTGCCACGTAACCAACAGCAAATCCGTACCTTCTTGGGAATGTGTGGATATTGTAGAATGTGGATCCCAGGTTTTTCTATTTTGGCCTTACCTTTACAGGAATTAGTCTCTTCCTCAAAGCCCAATTGTGTCATACACACTGAGGAATCAGAGCAGGCTTTCTTTAATCTTAAGGATAGTCTGACAAAAGCTCCTGCATTGGGGATACCCGATTATGAAAAACCTTTTGATTTGTATTGTACGGAAGCTGATGGTTGTGCTGCAGGTGTCCTTACACAAAAACATGGGGATGCCAGTAGGCCTGAAGCATATTACAGTGCACAATTGGACACTGTGGCGAGATCACTCCCAACCTGTTTGAGAAGTGTAGCAGCAACGGCTCTATTGGTCAGCAAAAATGAGGATGTGGTATTGGGCCATGATATGATTGTCTATACCCCACATGCTGTGTCTGCCCTGTTGAACTCTGCCCAAACCAGACACGTATCCTCAGCTAGATTCACCAAATGGGAAGTAGCTCTAATAGCACCCTCAAGCATCACTATAAAGCGGTGTAATACGTTAAATCCAGCAACATACTTGCCGTATGTGCATAAAAATGCACAAAGGGTGGAGGATGAGTCTCTGGTAGAAAGTGAGTTTTACAAAGGTATTGATACGCATGATTGTATGGATTATCTTAACCAGACCTTTACCGCTAGACCTGACATACGTGACATACCTTTAGAGAATGCAGATGTGACACTTTACACGGATGGGAGTTGCCATAGACAAACAGACACAGATGAGTTATGTACAGGTTATACTGTTGTAGATGACACAGACATCATAGAAGCTGAACCTCTTGGTCCTCCTCACTCAGCCCAAGTGGCGGAGTTAGTAGCACTGAGAAGAGCGTGTGAATTGGCAGCAGGCAAATCTGCCAACATTTACACTGACTCTAGGTATGCATTCGGGGTGGTTCACGAATTCGGAGCTCTATGGCGTCTGAGAAATTTTATGACAGCAGCAGGCACACCAGTCGCACATTCCAGACACATAAAAGGATTATTAAAAGCAATTCAGTTGCCCAAAATGGTAGCAGTAATAAAGTGTAAAGCCCACACATGTGAGGAAGATCCGGTATCATTGGGCAACAACAGGGCGGATGAAGCTGCCAATTGGGCAGCAGGTTTAAAAACAAATGTACCCATAGAACAAGTAATGGTTTTCCAAACAGTTGACATGCAGAAATTAATTGAGATGCAAAATTTGTGTTCTACCCAAGAGAAAGCAACCTGGAAGTCTAAGGGATGTGGGCAAGAGCCCTCTGGACTCTGGAGGGATGGACAAGGTAAGCCGGTGGCACCTAAGGTGTATTACCCAAGCCTGGCAGAGGCAGCGCACGGACTGACTCACTTGGGAAAACAAGGTATGTGTAAGTTAGTGAAGGCATATTGGTGTGCACCTGGTTTTTCTTCACAAGCAGAAAAGAAAAGAGAGCAACGTCCTGTCTGACCTGTTTGAGGAAGAACATAGGGAAAATGATCCCTACCGAACCATCCCACATTCCCCCAACTGACGGTCCTTTCCAGGTAATACAAATTGATTTCATCCAATTACCACCCTGCAGGAATCTCAAGTATGTGTTAGTTTGTACCGATGTATTTTCTAATTGGGTAGAGGCATACCCAGCGGCCACTAATACTGCTGTATTCACTGCTAAAAAGATTGTACAGTAATTTGTATGCAGGTATGGTATCCCTAGAATGATTGAAAGTGATAGGGGTACCCATTTCACTGGGGACGTCTTCCAGATAATGTGTAAATTGATGGGTATTGATAGCAAACTCCACACCCCATATCGACCCCAAGCCAGTGCCAAGGTGGAGAGAGTGAACGGCACTATTAAAAACAAATTAAGTAAGATCATGGCTGAGACTGGACTAGCATGGCCAGAAGCACTACCTTTGGTCCTACATAGCATAAGGACCACTCCTAGGCCTCCACTTAATCTGTCCCCATTTGAAATACTGTTTGGTAGACAACCTCATTTAATTATAAGCCCACAGGAAGACCTGA
The DNA here is from genome assembly GCA_031769625.1 of Taudactylus pleione. Lineage (NCBI taxonomy): Eukaryota > Metazoa > Chordata > Amphibia > Anura > Myobatrachidae > Taudactylus > Taudactylus pleione. The sequence continues at coordinate 1,144,284 of JAUIMM010000017.1, read as the reverse complement.
AGAGTAACAGCGAGGTCACTGTTAAGTATCTTATAACAATGAGCAAACAGTTGCAGCAACAACAGCAGAAATTTAAATTGTTGTCACCCGATATGCCAGAGATAAACTGTCATGATGTCAAACCTGGAGAATATGTTATGGTCCAAAAAATTTTACGCTCAGGTTGCCTAATAGATCGATGAGAGGGGCCGTACCAGGTGCTGTTGACGAGTGCCACATCCTTGAAGGTGGCCGAGAGAGATACCTGGGTTCATGCCACTCACTGCAGAAAGGTTAATCAACCGGTGGAGAAGCAGGGCAGAGTTGAAGCAGATAATGAGGATCTGGCAATTGCGAACCTGTATAGGGAAAATTAAAAGGTGACAGTGAGAAACCTGAGCTAAAATAAAATTGTACATCAGTGTCACAGCAAAATAACTGTTCTGCTGTGTTCATGTGTGTACTCTTCTTTCAGAATTTCCATCATATTTGGTTTATCTGGAGATTCCTGGTTCTTGGGACGGAGGATAGATGGAGGAGGCGGGAGCTGATGCTGGTGTAATGGAGTGAAATCGAGAGGAGGAGTGCTATACCAAACCAGGGGAGTGCCGGTCCAATTTCAGTACAGTAAATTGTTGTGAAAATATGAATAACAATACTAAGGAAGAACTGTATTACAATCCTGAGTTATGATGTAGTGTATAACAATGTAGCCTGAGTTTGAGTGGTCATGCATGGATATAACGTTTATGTTGTTTTAAGTCATCTTAGGTAATGCAGTCCCAACCCCTTTCAAGGCTCCCCTTATAGGATAGGTGCATCCCCACATCTTTCCCATGATCCCTTAAGGATCTGCGGTGAGCTTATGAGGGCAGTTTTATGTCCCTCCCGGAGACGCATTATCTGAATGGTTCAAATGACCACAATGTGTCATACCATAATAACATTGAACGGTATATTCTCATGCATGGCTAAACGGATTCAGAATAGGTTGTGATAGCGCTTGATTGGCTATCAAAGGGTGGACTGTCGAAACTGGATAATTGGGTAAGACAGAATCTGTTTGCAATCTAGAAAACCTGAAAGACGCCATCTTGCGAATGGCAGCAAGACTCCATTTTAGAAAAAGAAAGCTTACACAGCGCCATATTGCTAAAAAGTCGCAATTTAGCTATTCAGCACGCAAAGTTGCTAAAAAGTAACACGAACAGCTTTTTAATAATCTTCCCCAACACATAACGACTGTTTTCAGCACACATAAAAATGACTTCCCAACATGATAAAATCTCACAGCACTATTTTGTAAAAAAAATAGATAGTCAGCCTTCCCTCAAACGCATTCAGACAGTGTTTAACACATAAACACTAACTTATTAGCATTTGGAATCCTATACAAAGCCCATCCTGGAGAAAATCCCTATACCATAACACGACACAATATACCGTGGTGCTATGAGCATTTTTACATAAGAATATATGAGCTGTGGCAATTGTAATGTAGCCTAGCTATGGAGCTACACAATTTAGTCCATCCCCACAACCAAAACAAGCAGAATAAAGAGTGGGGCTCCGACTGCACTGCTGGGAGCCTCCACCCTGTATGAGAACTAAATTCACTGTATAAACACATTTTGCAATTTCAGTTTAAAAACATCAGAAAAATGCATGTGTGCTTGTGTGTATATATATGTATATGTGTATATGTGTATATATATATATATATATATATATGTATGTATGTGTGTGCATGTGGCCCATCATGCATGGACTTACGTGTATAATATCACACACAGACTTATATTTGAAAAGTAGCAAAATTCCCTGCAACTCATACACACAATGTTAAACAGAACACAGTCAGCTTTTTAGTGATCCTTCCCAAAATCATACTGGCATGGCCACACACACACATAGATGCCCTTCCAGCTTAGTGCTGCTCGCTGAGAGCCCCACCGACCCTCAGACGCACAACGCAATTCAGTGCTGTTTCTCCTCGCATACATACATTTAAAAGCAATGGTCCCGTAACGCAAAAAGGATAATTATTACTTGGTTTAGTCGCAATGCTAGCATATAAAGAAATGAATGTTTTCTGTAACTATGGCTTAGTAAATGACAATTGGACCATGTTTGGTGCCGTACTGATCTACTTTGTTCCCACAGCGTTTTGGTGGCATCGGTGAGAAGATCAGAACATGCGGCTATGAAATATGAATGTTAGAGAGAATAACTTCTTGAAATGTTGTATGCCATAGTTAGATTAGATTTATTATGCAGCGGGAAGGTGAACACAATCAGGCTGTTAGAGGCTGGGTTGTGTCTTTGCACTGACCTATGAATTGTACCGTAACGGAAGAAGCAAAAAGAGGAACCAATGAGAACCTGCCAACGTATTCTATTGTATTGCTTATCCCAGTACGGGTATATATGTGAGTGCTCTGAAACAAGATGCCAGTCTGCGGTGTTCCTGTTATGCTGTCGATGGAGGTCTCATTATTGATGTCGGTATCTGGTCCCAGAGCACACGCGTATGTATTTACTGTACCTTATGACCTAATGTTTGTACAATTTATTTTGCGCTCATTGTTAGATCATAGCATGGTAACATCTGTACTTTTACCTGAATAATCTTTAGCACGTTGGACCATTATTCAGCTGTCTTAGAGTTTTACTAATGGTATAATTAGAACACAGCGCTAATTAGCGACATCTTGTGGTTTTAGAAGGTATTGGCAGGTTTTGTCTTAGAGGTTCTAGGCAGGTGAATCTTAGAGGTTTATAGGCAGGAAGGTACTAAAGGTTTATTTACGATTCAACAATACTCACCTCACATTTGTCCAGGTTATCATTTAAGCCGTTAGCACATATGGTCACTAGTACAGCCTCAATTTTGGGAGATGGGATTGTAAATCCTGGGTATGGCTGATCATATCATACAAGTAAGCCAAGGAATAGGTGCTATGGTATCACAAAAGGTTTTGCATGTCCTGCTGTAATTGCTCTTATCTGTAATTAATAGAGAAAATGTATCTTTGGTCGTCCGTACATTGCAGGCCAATTTGGAAGATATCATCAAGAATTGCCTGTTCAGGGATGTGGCAGGATGACTTCATTGAAAGATATATATCATAGATATGTCAGTGTGTACACCCAATATCATTTGTCCTGCACTACAGAGTTGAAAGGAAATCTTTCACCAATATCGTTCAAACAGCACATCGTCCCATGTGTATGTGGCTTTAGCATTATTAAAATAGTTAAGTAAAGAAACCCATTATGTATCGAAATATTAAAAGAGTGAAAACATAAATAAATAAATAAATAAATAATGTGTGTTTAAAATAGTCAGGTAAATTAATACTATGAGATATTGTTTTAACTAGAGTGTGATTAATAATAATATGCTACACCACAGGTTCTCAAGCTCGGTCCTCAGGACCTCAAACAGGTCATGTTTTCCAGGTCTCCTCACCGAATCACAAATGAAATAATTAGTTTCACCTGTGGGTCTTTTAAAAGTCAGTCATGCTTAGACTAAAGACATACATCCACTAGACTATTAAATTGAGCAATTGAACGATAACGATATCGTTATTCAATCGTTCAATAATTGTTTGAAAATCGTTTACAGATCGTTTAAAAAAAAAGTCGTAAATGACCAGTGATGCGCGCTCCCGCTGGTCGTTTAGACATCTATCATCATACAAACATGTTGTACAACCTGACGATAACATCAGGTTCAACATCTTTGCTGATGATTGATGTGCCTTCAATGAACGACTGCTCGCTCAGTGTAGGCACATCACAGACTGACAAACGACTGCACGATTACAATGGCGTAACCATGCAGTCGTTTTGATGTCTTTAGTGGATGTGTGCAGGGGCGCCGAGAGGGGGGGGAGCGGGTACAGATTACCCGGGCCCGGGTTTTCTGAGGGGCCCGGCGGGGGCCCGGGTCCGACGCCGCCCCCCCCCTCACAGCAGCCCAGCACACACCGTGTGCTGAGCTGCAGTCTCCTATGGCTGTGTGGGGAGCGATCACACTGATTCGCGCCCCCCCTGGCTTTGCGCCGGGCTGAGGGGGCTCAGAGCACCCCCCCTCCCTAGCGCACAGCGCCTCTTCGCGGCACTGCAAATATTTTTTTTTATCCTCGGCAAGGGGGCGTGGCCACGCCTCCCGCTATTAGGCCACGCCCCCTATTACCGGGGCCCACCACGGCTTTTGGCGGGCCTGGATGTGTGTCTTAAGGGGCGACTGCAAGCGATCACACAGGACCCATTCTGCACATGCGCAGAGTGTCCTGCGCCTACGCAGACCCAGTACCATCGGATATGTACATATCCAAATCAGGCACATTGTTCGTACATAATATATTATGATAATAAAAGTTTGTGTTATATTAGATTCAAACCAGTTGCTGAATAGATTCCAAATTCTAACATAAAAGTAGTGACACTGGACCTCATTCAGAGTCGGTCGAAGCAACCGCACGGTCGTATGGGAAAAGGGGCAGGATATGCTAATGATTCCCTCGCAAGTTGAGTCCCTAAGTTCGGATCGGTAGCTGGCCGACCAAGGGGAGGAAGCGGCCGGAATTAAAAAAAATAGGCCCCCTTCTCGTACGCATTGCACGTCATCTCCGGGCATATAAGGATTAATCGAGACCATCAGGATCCATCGGAACTGGTCGTAGAGCTTAAGGTTGACCATACCCTCTCTTAAGCTCTACGATCATGTCAGTGTAAAAACCTCCCATGTCACACTTTGTTAATTATGCACTCCCATAAAAACGTATGCACTCCCATAAAACTACGTTCGCATAATTAGGCACGCCTGCGTTCGGATCTCCACTCCCCTGTTTTCAAGCACCTTCCCCTGTTACCACCCACAAACGCCTCAATCTGTCAGTCAAACAACCGACCTGGATGTGTTCAAGGAGAGAGAAATTTCTGATCGTAGCGGCTAGTTTGCGCACGCGCTTTGCGAACTTTATTCATGCGCAGTATAGCAAACATCGGTGGCGTACGACCGTGCGGCCGCTTTGACTGACTCTGAATGAGGTCCACAATGTGAGTGAATTTGGATACAATGATATTTAGAGGTGTAACATTTGACCTTATCTCTGCCTACTTCTATTCACCTCAGTATCAGCGTGTCCGTGTTATACAGAATATGCTAATTATTTGTATGTCAAAAGGCCGGCATTATAAAAAAATAAATAATTATAGCAAAGTTCGACACTTAATACTGGAGCTTGATTGCAGACTGCATGATCAAACTAGAGCTACAGTAGGTAATATATATTTTTTATATCTAAAGAGAATAACAATATAAGTACATTTGGATACAATGTTGCTCAGAGTATGGCAATTAACCTTATCACTGCCTAGCTTTCATTCATGTATTACCAGCGTGCCCACATCATAACAAACACGCTGGTTATCAGTATGTCAAATGAGCAGTGTGAGAACCAAGTTCCCGTGTCACAGCCAATGAGGGATCAGTTCAGTAGCCATGGAGACCGTGACTAACATCATGATTGCCGAGTAAATAGTAAGATGACAGAGCATTAGAATCCTTGATTATGTACCCATATAATGAATTAATAAAGCCTATTCAAGATATAAAAGTAAGTTAAAATACTGGTATGGGTATGAAATATCTTTAGCCACCTCCTAGTCACCACCCAGGAATGCCCAGCACTTTTCCCAGACATGTTTGATAATGTGTGTATTGCAGAGGCGTCACTAGGGTTGGTGTCACCCGGTGTGGTAGCTCATGGTGTCACCCCCCCCCCATCCTTAGTACTGTTTTTGTACTATCACTAATTGCAATGGCAATAGTAATAAAATAAACAGCTAACAAAACTAACGTTATATCTTTAAAATACAATATCACAGGTAAAACATTATAACATTTACATAAGTGTTATGCAAACTAAACTCAATGCCTAAATTATTTGACTCAACAGTTTCATGACTTACTGGACACAAACTTAGACTGTAAAACGGTTTTGCATTGCAATGAGGTTTTTCATGTGTTAGCCAAGATTCGGAAGGGCAACATAGGGATGAAGACATTAAGAGAAACTCTCATGAACAGCACGCCAAACCATATTAAATTTATTATATTCAGCAAAGTATATCACACAAAGTATTAATTTGCACACCTCGATAATTTAATTTGAAGTAATACCATAAAAAACATAAACAGTAACAAATACAAAAGCATTTTAGCACTTAATGAACATCTCCACAAAAAAAATCAAAACTTTCCTTTTCTGGTCTTCACAGCTGCAAACTTTTGAATCACTTCATCAAAGTCAATGCCTTTTGCCATCTCACTTTCAACTGATAGAATTGCAAGGTCTGAAAGCCTTGGCTGTCCCATGGTAGATCGCAAATAGTTCTTTATAAGTTTCAGCTTTGAAAAGCTCCTCTCACATGAAGCCACAGACACACAGATCGTCAAAAATAATTTTAGACTTTGTGAAAGGTTTGGTAGAGATTCTACAAAGTCCCATTCTGCTATGAATTTCAAAATATCTAATACTACCCAATCTTTGGCTTTTTCCAGATCAATCTTTGCTGCTTTCAGGTGCCTTCTTAGCCTTGGTATTTCTATTAAAAGAGCACTTTCAGATAATTCATCATAGAAAGTGGTCAATTTTGGAATGGACACCTTTAACTGTTCATCAGTGGCAGATATAAGACTCTTCGCTTGAACAGCTTCAAACATGGCTGCTATTTTCTGGATGGCTCTTGATCTGATCTGAAGCTCAGAATGAAAGCGATCAATGCACTCAAGCATAGCCCTCCTATTTTCTTCTTGAAGAGAGAGTCCAGCATCACATGCTTGTTCCCCTGCCAACCTCTTCTTGACCCTGGCTCTTCTCTGTACTGCAATTCCATATTCTTCTGACTTTGAAAGTGCCTGTTCAATTGCATGCTCCACTAGTTGACTGCGTTAATCATGTAAAAAATGTTTAAGCGCCTTTAACTTTGTCACCACCTTGTCAAGAGTTAAGCCCTTTGTCTGCAGGTACTGCTGTGTTAGATTAACTTCCTGAAGTACATTACACCAGAAGTATAGGTAGCACAGAAAAGTGAAATCACAGACAGCAGGCAAAAGAGTTTGTGCTGCTCCCCTTGTATCCAAATTTTCATGTAGATCACAAAGAGCTTCGATCGCCTCCACAAACTTATCAAACTTCTCCTTAACTGGTGTAACAGCAGCATGATGAGCACTCCAGCGTGTTGTTGACAGCCTTTTCACTGAGACTCCAGTATGTTCCATTAACACATCCCATCGATGGGTGGAAGCAGCAAAGAAAGAAAACATTCTTTCAAGAGTCCCAAAAAATATCACGCATGATGCATTTTCAGCAAAAGAGTGCTGACCACACAAATTAAGTGAATGGTCCACACATCCACTAAAAATAGCCTTCCTGTTCTTTTTTTTAAGAATGGCTTGCACACCTCCATGGATTCCAGCCATAGTGGCAGCATTATCATAGCCTTGAGAGCGGCACATCATTATGTCCAGTCCATCATTTTCCAGTGTTTTAAGAATGTCAGAACTGAGGTCAGCAGCGTTTTCCCCTTTAAAGGAAAAAATCCAAGAAATACCTCTTTTACTTCAACTTTCATATTGTTGATTTTTACATATCTGATCACTTCGGACATCTGGTCAGTATGTGATATGTCAGGTGTGCTGTCAAACATGATCCCAAAACAGTTTGCAGACTTTATGTCAATGACAAGCTTCTCCTTCACATGGTTTGCCAAGGCACTTATAAACTCATTCTGAGTGTTTGGTGCTAGATAAGAGACTGACACTTTAAGTTTACATGTGCTCTGTTTTAATCTCATAAGGTGCTCTTTCAGCACTGGATCATATTTTGACAGCATCTCAACCATCTCAAGAAAGTTCCCTTTATTTAATGAAGTTTCATCTTCCTTGTGGCCACGGAATACTAGATTCTGCTTGGCAAGAAACAATGTTATAACAAGCAATCTGTACAAGATGTCCCTCCACTTTTTCTTCTCCATTTCCATTAAAGAAATACTTTTGGCATCAATGGTTTTGTGCAGCCTGAGTCCTGCTGCTAATGTTTTCCACTTTTCAAGGCAACATAGGTGCTCTTCGGATGTCTCATGGTTATATACTTTAGAGTTCAGTTTCCACCACATATGAAACCCAGTCACAAATTTGGATGTCATACTTGTAGTACTAACTGCAAACAGTCGGCAGCAAAAACAGTATAATTTGTTGCTGACAACTGAGTAAATCATCCAAGACCGTAGAATTTTCTCGCCATTTGGCATCATCTTGTAAAACCACTCTATTGAAAGCTGACGTACACCACCCTTTGCTTTTCCATCTGAATCTTGCCTTGACACTGCACTGAAAGGACCATCTTTGTTCTGGAAATAAGTACTTCCCTTTTTGATGATTTCAACCCGAAAGTGATCTGGAACTGGTATTTCCCAGAAAGAAACATCCTGGAAAATTTGCAAATCTTTCTCCATAACATCACTCATTTCCGTTGCAGTATCAAGGCTAGAGTCACTTTCAGCACTTTCTTCTGCTTGACATTCTTCCATTTCCACTCCTTGTTTTTCTGCTGTAAATTCTGCAATTTCCACTTCTTGCTCTTCTGTAGAATGCATGCAATCATCAGAAGAATTAGTATTATCAATTGGAGACTGACACGGAGGAGCTGTGTCTTTTGATGAACCCTGGCCATCATCCTGTCTTTTGACAAATTGAAGCATGGATCCAGCTTGCGTTTTCAGTGCTTTTTTTCTTGTTTCTTTTGCCTTCCTTTGCTGGCATCCACTTGGCCTCTTTGCTTTATGTACACCATGCAGCATGATTGAATATCACTGCACAATGTAAAAATGCATAATAGAATTTTTTTGCAAAATTAAATAAAAATATGTAAATCTATTGTAAATAGTACAGGCAAAGGAAGGAAAACCTTGGACCATGTGATTCTGCTGTTACCCTGCCAGGTTAATTACAAGTGCAGAACACTGCATGGGGAAGTTAATTTAAATATACCCTGTTAGTCAATGAGAAAAGGTGTGTATTTTACCCCTAATAATTCAATATTGAAATCAATGCAGGGTTCAAAAACATGCAAAATTTAGAAAAGGCAAACAAAACATTTTGAAAAACAAAAATAAAGTAATGTTAATATATGTATACAGATGTGTCCTCATACGCCAGGTCGCTTAAGAATCTTCTAGCATCGGGCATCTTCTTTGCTTGTTTCTAGCTAAAAATGCATCCTAGTTGCAACGTAATGTGACTAGGATGTAAAAGGAGGATTAATTTGATGCATGACACTCAGGGTAACTAGGGTAGTGTGACCAGTGCCATGGCACAGGGCACCGCAGGGCAGGGGGCGCTGTTTGGGCCTGTCAATTTTCCTGTTTATTATCATTCTCACTTGTAGCTTCCTCTTCTTTTATCCCCAGCAGCTCCTGGCCTCCACTATCTCTTCCCTGGCCCCAGCATCTCCTGGCCTCCCCTATCTCTTCCCTGGCCTTTCCCCATGAGGCCATGGCCTTTTTTCAGGTGCACTATTTTATGTACCCATTTAAAAAATGGGGGGGCACCAATGCTCTCTTATGACACTTGTATATCTGTGTGCAACTGAATCTCTGAACCTGTATATAAAGTGCAGTAGTAGCAGCTGCAGCTTTCTTCCAATACAAGCTCTGATCTGTATACTGACACAATATACAAGTGTCATATATCAAATTAATCAACACAGTCTCCTTGTGCGTACTATAGTAGTCACATTGCATTGTGACTGAGACTCATTTTTAGCAAACAAAGATGCCCAACGTTAGCAGAGCTGCACTGGACCTGGCGGCTCACTCATGTCCAGCATCTCGCGCTGTATAGCATATCGAGGATAGATGTAGGAGTACACATCTATAATGATGTTAACATAAAGGGCATACACAGACCAATACCAATACCAATTAATAATTTAAAATGAGCCATTTAAATATACTCCTTAGGGTAGAGACAGTGGGGGCGATTGAATTGTTTGCACCCGTGGCTGAAGGCTCAGGGTAGGCGAGCAGAAATGTTCAATAAGTCGGCACTTTGGGCACCTAAATGGGAGTTTGGGCGCCCAAAGCAGGACTTAGCCGCTTTACGGGTTTAGCCCTGTCGATTTGGGCACGACATGCATGGGCGCCCAAAAACAATTGAATATCGCACCCCAATCTCCCGTCACTTTAGGCGGGAGATAGGGTGCGATAAAACAATTGAATCGTCCCCAATGACCAACCCTCCATTGACTTTTTCTACTACCTCATTCCCTCCTCATGTTAAACTCATAACAGTAAGATCATATTATAAATCAAAGTTTGATTACATGTAAAGAAATATGATCTATTATGCAGTAATATAAAATGGACCCTCTCTCCCTCCCTTATCTGCAGCCAGGTGTTTATTCAGGGCAAAAGTTTCCTTGAACCCCCCCCCCCCACACCACCAACCTGACCCAAAAAAATTTAGACTAGTACAATGCTTTTAACATATAAATGTGTATTATGTATTTTAAGTCACAACAATAAGCATACTATACAATATCAGTGCAAACATACTAAGACTTACAGTGCAGATTTCTTGAAGGTGAAAGCAGAAACTAGGCAGCACTCAATTCCAATAGCGTCAGGAGTAGGGTTAGGCTGTCTCCTCCAGACTGCTATGAAAACTCTCACTTTATTCTCTGAAAATATGTTTATAATAAATGAGCAACTCTAATATATGGATAATATATAAAGCACTATTATATATGTTAAATCAATGGGCAGCAAGAGTTTCCATTTGCAGATGGACAAGCACTCGCATTACCTCTATGGAATGCCCTTTATTCAATGCCGTATTAGTGCCCCTTATGCAATCTCCTATAGTTGTGCCCATTATGCAGTTCCCCCTGTAGTAGTGCCCCTTTAGGCAATGCCCCCTGTAGATGTGGCCAATATGCAATGCCCCCTGTATTAGAGCCCAGTATGCACTGCCCACTTTATTAGAGCCCCATATGCTGTACCCCCAGTAGTGCCCCTTACACAGTTCCCCCAGTAGCGCCCCTTATACTTTACCACCAGTATCGCTCCTTATGCAGTGCCTCAGTAGCGCCCCTTATTCAGTGTGCCCAGTATGCAGTCCCCCTGTAATGCCCCTTATGTTGTGCCCCCAGTAGTGCCTCTTATACAGTATCGCCAGTAGTGCCCCTTATGCAGTACCCCCAGAAGTATGCTTTATACAGTGCCTCCCCGTAGCACCCCTTATGCAGTGGCCCAGCAATGCCCCTTATGTTGTGCCCCCAGTAGTGCCTCTTATACAGTATCACCAGTAGTGCCCCTTATGCAGTACCCCCAGAAGTATGCTTTATACAGTGCCTCCAGTAGCACCCCTTACGCAGTGGCCCAGCAATGCCCCTTGAGCTGTGACCCCCATAGTGCCCTTATACAGTGCCCCCAGGATTGCATCTCTTATGCAGTGCCCCAGCAATGCCCCTTAAGCTGTGCCCCCAGTAGTGCCCTTATACAGTGTCCCTGTGCCCCCAGTAGTGCCCTTATACAGTGTCCCATAGCCCCCAGTAGTGCCCTTATACAGTGCCCCATGGCCTCCAGTAGTGCCCTTATACAGTGCCCCATTGCCCCCATAGTGCCCTTATACAGTGTCCCATAGCCTCATTAGTGCCCTTATACAGTGTCCCATAGCCTCATTAGTGCCCTTATACAGTGTCCCATAGCCTCAGTAGTGCCCTTATACAGTGTCCCATAGCCTCCAGTAGTGCCCTTATACAGTGTCCCATAGCCTAAGTAGTGCCCTTATACAGTGTCCCATAGCCTCATTAGTGCCCTTATACAGTGTCCCATAGCCTCCAGTAGTGCCCTTATACAGTGTCCCATAGCCTCTAGTAGTGCCCTTATACAGTGTCCCATAGCCTCATTAGTGCCCTTATACAGTGTCCCATAGCCTCCAGTAGTGCCCTCATACAGTGTCCCATAGCCTCATTAGTGCCCTCATACAGTGTCCCATAGCCTCATTAGTGCCCTTATACAGTGTCCCATAGCCTCCAGTAGTGCCCTTATACAGTGTCTCATAGCCTCAGTAGTGCCCTTATACAGTGTCCCATAGCCTCATTAGTGCCCTCATACAGTGTCCCATAGCCTCATTAGTGCCCTTATACAGTGTCCCATAGCCAGGCCTCCAGTAATGCCCATATATTGTGTCCCATGGCCCCCAGTAGTGCCCTTATATTGTGTCCCATGGCCCCCTTATATTGTGTCCCATGGCCCCCAGTAGTGCCCTTATAAGGTGTCCCAGCATGGAACTCTAATGGTGGCCCGGCCCCCAGTAATCCCCCTTATACTGTGCCCCCCCTGTGTACTTACCTCTGGGTGTGTCCAGTTGGGGTGCGCAGCGCACTGTGCACTTGACTCCTGGCTGGCTTCCAAGTTCTTCTTTCTTGACACGCAGCGCGCTCAGGTCCGTGGTCCCTCCTCCTTCTCCAGCAGGCTGAGCGGCTCCCAGAAGGACAAGCGGAGCCGACATGCGCGATGACGTAATCGCGGCCGGCGTCCAGAAGCACACACAGGCACAGAGAGATCCTCTGTGCCTGTGTGTGGCTCTGGACGCCGGCCGCGGTGATGTGCAGTGCGGCTCACCCCGGCGGCGGCAGGCAGACCAGGACGGACATCACGCGGCGGATCCCAATGTGTGTCTCCAGCAGCATGGTCGGCGGTGGTGCCTGGGGTGTGCGGCCCGCGGGTGTGATGTGCTGCTCTTCTTGGTGTCACCCCCTTGAAGGGTGACACCAGGTGCGGGCCGCACCCCCCGCACCCCCCTAGTGACGCCGCTGGTGTATTGTGCATATACTCTGGGTAATGCATATGCCGCACAAGTTTTTAAAAGACTTTTGCGCATGCGCAGTAGCAAAAAATGACTCAGCTCTGCAGACATCGGCATTGCTTGTGACTCTGAATAAGACCAACAAAGTGAATTAGTGGGCTGTATTCTCCTGAATATTATTGTTGCACAAAGTGGTTGTCTCCATTGTGTGTTGGTGAGGGGTATCCTGTGAAGCAAAATACATTATACACAGTGGCGGAATTTCCCCCCCCCACCAGTAGAATCCTCCACTTCAGTGAGCCAGTACAGTCCGTGATTGCACTGGCTACACTGTGACTGGAGATGGCTTCCTATTGGAAGCGCCACCTGCCAGTCACGCACAGGACAGGCAGCACCACGGGGAGGTGTCTCCTCTCCCTGGGACTGCCAGTCCGGGCTGCCATAAGCAGAGAGCGGCTTACAGTTGAAGCTGCTGCTCTGCCTTTCGGGCAGCCCTTCAGGGCTTCTCGGGGCTGCTACCAATGCTCATAGTTTACAAAATGCAAGAGATGATGTGTGAGGAATAGAGATGACTGGGAGGGGCAGGGAAGGAACAGGGGGCTACATAGCCCTGATTATCTTAGATCTGGGAGGGGCAGGGAAGGAGCAGGGGCTACATAGCCCTGATTATCTTAGATCTGGGAGGGGCAGAGAAGGAGCAGGGGGCTACATAGCCCTGATTATCTTAGATCTGGGAGGGGCAGGGAAGGCGCAGGGGGCTACACAGCCCTGATTATCTTAGATCTGGGAGGGGCAGGGAAGGAGCAGGGGGCTACATAGTCCTGATTATCTTAGATCTTGGAGGTTCAGGGAAGGCGCAGGGGGCTACATAGCCCTGATTATCTTAGATCTGGGAGGGGCAGGGAAGGAGCAGGGGGCTACACAGCCCTGATTATCTTAGATCTGGGAGGGTCAGGGAAGGAGCAGAGGGCTACATAGCCCTGATTATCTTAGATCTGGGAGGGGCAAGGAAGGAGCAGGGGGCTACACAGCCCTGATTATCTTAGATCTGGGAGGGGCAGGGAAGGAGCAGGGGGCTACACAGCCCTGATTATCTTAGATCTGGGAGGGCAGGGAAGGAGCAGGGGGCTACAAAAAACCCTGATTATCTTAGATCTGGGTAGGGCAGGGAAGGAGCAGGGGGCTACATAGCCCTGATTATCTTAGATCTGGGAGGGGCAGGGAAGGAGCAGGGGGCTACATAGCCCTGATTATCTTAGATCTGGGAGGGGCAGGGAAGGAGCAGGGGGCTACATAGCCCTGATTATCTTAGATCTGGGAGGGGCAGGGAAGGAGCAGGGGGCTACACAGCCCTGATTATCTTAGATCTGGGAGGGGCAGGGAAGGAGCAGGGAGCTACACAGCCCTGATTATCTTAGATCTGGGAGGGGCAGGGAAGGCGCAGGGGGCTACACAGCCCTGATTATCTTAGATCTGGGAGGGGCAGGGAAGGAGCAGGGGGCTACAAAGCCCTGATTATCTTAGATCTGGGAGGGGCAGGGAAGGAGCAGGGGGCTACAAAGCCCTGATTATCTTAGATCTGGGTAGGGCAGGGAAGGAGCAGGGGGCTACAAAGCCCTGATTATCTTAGATCTGGGTAGGGCAGGGAAGGAGCAGGGGGCTACATAGCCCTGATTATCTTAGATCTGGGAGGGGCAGGGAAGGAGCAGGGGGCTACATAGCCCTGATTATCTTAGATCTGGGAGGGGCAGGGAAGGAGCAGGGGGCTACATAGCCCTGATTATCTTAGATCTGGGAGGGACAGGGAAGGAGCAGGGGGCTACATAGCCCTGATTATCTTAGATCTGGGAGGGGCAGGGAAGGAGCAGGGGGCTACACAGCCCTGATTATCTTAGATCTGGGAGGGGCAGGGAAGGAGCAGGGGGCTACACAGCCCTGATTATCTTAGATCTGGGAGGGGCAGGGAAGGAGCAGGGGGCTACACAGCCCTGATTATCTTAGATCTGGGAGGGGCAGGGAAGGCGCAGGGGGCTACATAGCCCTGATTATCTTAGATCTGGGAGGGGCAGGGAAGGAGCAGGGGGCTACACAGCCCTGATTATCTTAGATCTGGGAGGGGCAGGGAAGGAGCAGGGGGCTACACAGTCCTGATTATCTTAGATCTGGGAGGGGCAGGGAAGGCGCAGGGGGCTACATAGCCCTGATTATCTTAGATCTGGGAGGGGCAGGGAAGGAGCAGGGGGCTACAAAGCCCTGATTATCTTAGATCTGGGTAGGGCAGGGAAGGAGCAGGGGGCTACATAGCCCTGATTATCTTAGATCTGGGAGGGGCAGGGAAGGAGCAGGGGGCTACATAGCCCTGATTATCTTAGATCTGGGAGGGGCAGGGAAGGAGCAGGGGGCTACATAGCCCTGATTATCTTAGATCTGGGAGGGGCAGGGAAGGAGCAGGGGGCTACACAGCCCTGATTATCTTAGATCTGGGAGGGGCAGGGAAGGAGCAGGGGGCTACATAGCCCTGATTATCTTAGATCTGGGAGGGGCAGGGAAGGAGCAGGGGGCTACACAGCCCTGATTATGTTAGATCTGGGAGGGGCAGGGAAGGAGCAGGGGGCTACACAGCCCTGATTATCTTTGATCTGGGAGGGGCAGGGAAGGAGCAGGGGGCTACACAGCCCTGATTATCTTAGATCTGGGAGGGGCAGGGAAGGAGCAGGGGGCTACATAGCCCTGATTATCTTAGATCTGGGAGGGCAGGGAAGGAGCAGGGGGCTACATAGCCCTGATTATCTTAGATTGATTATCTCCCTGATTCAGAGGCGCACGTAGATGAGACTGCGTCCTTTGCCATAGCTTCGTCTTTGTCTTTATGCTAACATCGCAACCAATTCTATTACTACTGAAATGACCACAAGCAGCGGTGCAAATACGTCTCAGTGCACCATCGGTCGCAACATCGAAGCTTGCACAAGCCCAACAGTAGGTTAAATTTCTCCATGTGAACATGGCTTCCTGTGCCAGCGGTACTACAAATTCGTTCTGCATCTGTAGTAACCATCAGGACTGCGACTCATGAATAGTACTTCCAACATCGGCCAACTGCGTGCATATCGGCATTGCGTGCAGTTAGCGTGCACCTATGCATATTGAAGCCCTTTTCTTTTTTCCTGGGAAGATTAGGGATGTGCGCCATTTTATTAGCGTTTCTTTGAACAATCTAATTTATTTATGGTCTTTTGAGAATAAATACAAATAATTATAGACGGGGAGTCTAACAATGATATAAGGGCCCATTTATCAACAAATTTTATCACACGCAAAGAGTTTATATGATAATGGTGCTGCCATCTGTTTGAAAAATGACAGTTGGATGCTGATTGGCTGGAGCACCATTTAAGTTATAAAACGTTTTGCCTATGACAAAATTAATTGATAAATGGGCCCCATAGTGGCATCGCCCTATCTCTCTTTCTTCTACTTATTGCTCTTCCTATGCACACTAATGCACACTAATATGACTGGCTTTCTCCATTTCACTACTACATTGCCTGATATTGTTACCAGGGTCATTACTAGGAGTGTGTATGCAGTGCTGCGACCCAGGGCGCAAGGCTTAGGGAGCGGCACTGTAGGTGCCCCAATGGCATCTGCATTTGGCTTGCAGGGTGCCTGCACCGGAAGCATGAAGATCTTCCTGAGAGCTGCCTGGTGCAGCCCTACTCTGAGGGACTAATTTATCAATGAGTGATATTCTTGTTAGCACTCATTACTAATCTTAAATGGCGATTTCCTCACTACGCATGCGCAAACGCCGGAATAATGGCCACGGCGGCCATTTTCCAGCATTAAGAGCAGCGTTGAGACAGAGGTAAGTTTTAGATAATATGAGTGCAGGATGTGCGGTCCGGGCCCCCCTGGACCCAGGGGCCCGTGTGCACCGCACACCCTGCACCCATTCTGGATACGCCCCTTCAGTGTCGTCCCTGTAAGTACCCTGCAGAACCCAGTTTGGGAACCACTGCATTAGGTAACCTATGCTGTCTGGCATCTTGTATTTTGCTAAATGTAAGATGTTCTGCACTGTTTTTCTTTAAGCAGTGTTTCCATTGATTTTCTCACGACTAATGTCAGAAACTTCTCTACTACCACTTTTGTGAAATGGGTCTACACTTGCTCTTTTCCAGTCCTCTGGGACTATGGGCCTGATTCAGATTTGGGAATAGTGTAAGATAGAGCAAGTAACTGTGCACCTGGACAAACCATGTTGCAATGCAAGGGGGGCAAATACATACACTTACAGTATTTTTCTGCAGGCAGGGTAAATACTGGCTGCTTTGCATGTAACCCACAAATGCTGGACAGCTTTATTTTTACACTGGAATTTAGATTTCAGTTTGGACACCCCCCTCCCAAATCTAAATCTCTCTACACATTTTAAAGCTGCTCTATCTGCAGTGCAGCATTGTTTTATCAAGGTGCTCAGTTACTTGCTGTTTATTAAGGGCCTCATACATCTACAGTGCAATCCCCCAATCGGACCGGAACCGCCGATCTGCCAACTGGTGGCCATTGATGGTTGCTGATCAGCCTGATTTGCTGATTGTGTTAAGCAAATCAGTGAAACCCAACATGTAGATGTATCGGGGCCTTTATTCTATTCCCAAATCTGAATCAGGCATTACGTAGTGACTGCTAGAATAATTCAGTTAATAATGTAACCAGCACGCATTTTAACTCTTGGATAGAACCTGTCTGCCCACATTGTGTTTTCTTCTTTCAAATGTGAGAGTTCTGTCAGGAACACCTCCTTTGTAAATGGGCAAATGTCTACCTTCTCTGTATTCCTGCTACTTAACTGAAGGTTCTTTCCTTAGGATACATACATGTTTGTCGATGATCTATATGTTGACAAAGAACTTATAGACAGCAGGTTGCTAGTGCCATAAAGCAGACACAGTTGAAATTTTACTTACAGCATCATATTCAAAGTTATAATGTCAACACGGTTTATTGATTGTCGATAAAATTACCTTTTCCCCTTTCTTCCTCTTTTCAAGTTATGCTATACGTACCTTTATATCCATTCCAAAAGTCTTCCTGCCTCTGACTTACCTACTTTTCATCGCTTTGTTTTCCGCCTTTTCACACACATTTGCTCTATAAAACCATGGGAAAGGCCCAATCTACTGTATATAACAGCACAAATCCAAATCATCCAAAACTAGCAATGTAAAATGGTAAATAAAACAGATCAAATTAGGGATGTGCAGGCTCAGAAAGAGGCAAAACGTCATCTTGCATGGACGAACATCATCATTCCTGTACAAAAGTCCAGGAATGATGATGTTCGTCCCTGCAAGATGACGTTTTGCCTCTTTCAGAGTTCCGTTTTTTTGGAGGGAAAAATCCGAACTCAGCGTGCAAACTTGAACCTATCCGAGCCTGCACATCCCTAGTTCAAATGTGTGTATCTATATTATGGATCTTTATAGGATTAGTATTTTAGACCCGTCATTTGCCAGGACGTAAGTTGGCGTGACCGACGCTGCAGTTTTTATTTTCCTCTGTCTCCCCAACCTTCCCATCTCCATCCTCCTCATCTGTATTTCTCTCAACTCTATCCCCCTTCCCACCTTATTCTCTCTCTCTCTCTCCCCCCCTCAAATCTCTGTTCCACTCCCCACTGTTTCTCTCTTTCTCAAATCTACAGTATGTACCTCTTCCCCATCTCTCTCTCAAAGCTCCTTATCCCTCCCCCATTTCTCTAAATCTCTGATCCCCTTCCCCCAGTATCTATCATCCTTGTCCCCATCACTCTGTTTCTCTCTTATCGTTCCCCCCTTTCTATCTTTCACTCTTTCATCTCTGTCCCCACCCCTCATTTGTCTCTCTCATATCTCCATCCCTCCGGTTGAAATGAGAGCTAAAAGGAGGTGCGAGAAATGAGAGCTAAAAACCAAAAGTGAAGCGCAGTAACCACCAAAATTGCTGAATACAAGAGCCTAGTAGAGACTCAAACAAGCCTAAAATTGTTAGTCCTAAGGTCTGATAATGGTGGCATTCAACACTAGTTAACTACAGTCTACACTCCTGAGCATAATGGTGTCAATGAGAGGGCAAATTGGGCAATTGTTGAAAAAGCATGGACTATGTTAAGTGATGCAGGCCATCAAAAGGTAAAACACCACTGGAGGCATGGTCCAATAATAAAAACCTAGGATCAGTCATCTTTGTGTGGTTTTGAATGCAAAGCACATGCACATACCTAAAATCATAGATATCTCCTGGTTAAAATTGTGCCTCGATTATTTCCACAATCCCCATACCTTAGTATGGGGATGTGGAAATTGTGTAATACGTTAAGTACTGAAAAAGCATTTTTTTCGGAGCCTGTTAGTGATACTGTATGCCACACTGAGATGGCGTACGGCATCCGATAGCATGCAAAGCTGCAGTTTCCATGGAAGCTTGTGCAGCAGAGGGATCTATTCAGAACCATCCAGCTGTCTCTACTTACCTTCGGCATCTCTGGCTGTCACTGGCTCCCTCCTGTGCTCCTGCCAGCGGGAGCTTGTGTTGCAGGGGAGCCGGGGAGGAAGGATAGGCGCACGGCGGTCGCGTGTGAAGGGTCAGACTTTGTCACTCTGATGGCGGGTCATGGGGGGGTCGGCTACAGACACAGGCGGCCGTGGGGGGAGGGATCCCATGCTGACACTGGTGTCCACAGGGGGAGGGGCAGCGGGGACCGTCGCAAGATAGTTCTAGACTGGGGGGCCAGGAGGGAGCATTGCCCACAGCGGTGGCAGGGAGATGTGCAGCCGCAGCAGGGACAAACATCTAGAAGACGAGGAACAATGGTGGTGGGGGCACGCACAGAACAGTTACACCGGGGAGGGGGAGAAGAGTGAGGGTTAGCCACAGCGGCGGCCGCTGGGCTTACAGGCTGTAGCGGGGACTTGTGCGGTGGAAGGGATAGACCCTGGGTATAGCTTCAGATGGCCAGGGGTCAATGCCGGTGGGGGCCTGGCACAGGTAGTTACAGAGACGGGGGGTTAGGGGGGGAAGAGATATGCAGCAGTGAGGAAATCCTTATGGATACCTCAGCTGCATGGGGAAAAGTATCACTTTTCCAAAAAGCTGATTCCGCAAAAAGAAGTTACTTTTGTTAAGGAGGCATGATGAATGCCTACAAAACATTTTTTTAAACTCGCACCGAGTTTTAAACAGTACCATTTAAAAACAAGCAGAATATTGCACCACTGCAAAAACTTGTGATGCTAAACATGGCAGCAACTGGAAGCACGAAACTGCAACTACAGTCTGTAAGGAAAATATTCAAACACAAAGTAGAAGTTCTATGAGAGATAACAAAGGCAAACTCCTAAGGAGATTTTATGAGGTATTTACATACTTTGTGCTTTGTGAACCTCAGAACATACATGAAGCAAAGTCAAGCAGTTACTGGGAGGAGTGGAAATCTGCATAATAAGCAGCTACTGCAACAACATTAAATGACAATGACATAAGGACCATTGTTAACAGGCCAAGTAACCACAAAACCATCAAAAACAAGTGAGTCTTTTGCAAGAAGCTTAACACAGATGGGACTCTTGCTTGCTACAAAACTCTGCTTGTTGCTAAAGGATACACCCTGAAATCAATCAATTAAGAGATCTTCTTACTGGTTGGGTACATGATCCCGGCCGGTGGTCAGAATCCCAGTAATGTAATCCCAAAGGTTGGAAATCCAGATGCATGTAGGTGTATTGTAACCTTTCTCCTAACTCTACCCCTAACCCTAACCCAGTATCGATTCCTACCTATCAATACACTCTAAAATTGTCGCTATTTAGCGTTATGAGTCGCACAAGAAATAATTGCTTTCAGACTTTGATTGTGGTTCCAAAGCACAAAAAGTTATTATTCAACATAAAAAACAGATAGTTACACGCTGTGATCTAAATACAATTAGCGCAAACAAATTATACAGTCACAAGGTACAGTCGTTACATACACAAGCACTCTGGATCCAGATCCCAGCATCAAAGATGAAACCTCCATCAACAGCAAAGAGAAGATGACTGGACTCTAGTTTCAGAGAGCCTGCATATATACCCTTACAGAGATAGGCAGTACAATAGAACAGGTTGGCATGATTCCATTGGTTCTTTTTCCTGGTTCTTCTGTTACAGTACAGTTCATTGGTCAGTTTGTATGGTCACAATCCAGCCTCCAACAGCTCTTTGTATCCATTTTCCCGCTGCATAACAAATCTATCCTGGCTGCATTACAGAGTACATTTTAATGCCTAACTCTCTATGATCCATAATTTGCAGACACATGTTGCGATTTCTTCACCGATGGAACCGGAAATCTGCAAAGACACAGTGGTTTAGAATGACAACAAGCACGGTCTGCTTATCATGCACTCAACTTTAGATATCAAATAACATGTATTTCACAACATTATTGATAATGAATGAAACCTTAAATATTAACCTTAATGCTATGGAACCTTTTTATGTAAATGTGCAGTGTGTAAGTATTGGGGTATTAAGAAAAGATGCTAGTTAGCGTTGTGCGACTACGTGTTTGTGGAGTACACCGTGGTAAGTGTTATGCAGGGTTTGGTCATAGTAACTGCCTGTATTTATATAATGAGGACTTTTAACATCTTTCTATTGCGTGGGAATCGCACAACGCTAAATAATAGCATTGCCGTATGTACTTATAATGTGTGAGATTCGCTAAAATGACGCTGGGTGGCCAGTCACAAAATGGCGTCTTGCGGCCATTCGCAAAATGGCGTTGTGCAGATTTAATTTTAAACAGATTCTGTTTCAGCCAATTATCCAGCTTCGACACCACTTTTCCCGCAGCCTAACCCTTCCCTACCGCAGTCTAACCCTAACCCTCTCCCTGCAGCCTAATCCTCCCCTCCCGCAGCCTAACCCTTCCCCTAGAGCCTAACCCTAACCCCTAAACCTAACCCTAATACTCACCGTCAGGATAGCAGCTGTCAGGATTCTTGACCCAGGATTCTGACTGCTGTCCAGCATTGTATGCGGCAGGATGCCGACTACATCCCTTCTCACCTATTGCAAGATAAGGTATTGTACCTTACGTCTAGTGATTGCTATATCTGCATTACATTGATTTACTGCTGTAACATATAGACTTTGATTCTGCTTTCTTATATGGAGAATTGATGGAAGAAATGTATATGGAGACTCCTGAGTATTACAGCGATGATGTGTTTCCAGAGGAAATAGTATATTTGTTAAAAAATATAATTGTATGGGTTTTATACTAATTATGTATGAAGCCGGCTTGTAAACCCTAACAAAAAACATCTTAAATATAATAAATTGTTAACCATAAGAACTTAATACTACAAATAAAAACACAGACAATTGTTATTGGTGTTAAATGGGTCATCAATTTTATTAATAACATAAGCAAGAAAATCTTTGGCAATGAGGGAAAAGGGGGCAGACAAGGAATCAAGAGCCTGAAAACATCAAAGAGTGGTACCTGCCGTGCACCAAATAGATTGATCTGCCAGTCCCCTCCAACACAGCAAGGCTTGACTACTAGCTGCCGTCCCACCACCAAACCTACCTCAGACCTAAACTAATAAACTGTTCAGAAAATGATATAAAACACTGATAAAAAGAGAAATGTCATTAGCAGTCAAGTGGACCTCATCAGGCTGATAGAGATAAACATCATGAAACCTAATGAGAGGATGGTGCTCCACAAACCCCCATAACAGCAGAAAATGTGCCACATCACAGCTTATGAAGTGCCTAGTTGATGGAATTGACCGCCCCCTGAACAGCAATGAAAGAACTGTCTGAGGGCAATGTCAGATAACAAGACCCGCAACTAGCGCCACCAACCCAACAACCAAGTCAAATCATGGACGACAGCTCAGTGTAAGGCTATAGGCAGCATCTTTCCCAAATTGCTATGTCTGAGGTGGACAATTAGGATATCAGGAATTGAATACCGCTCATTAACCTTAAGCACTTTGCCAAGGAAAGACTCCCAACATAATCCCCGGACACCCAGCCAAAAGACCTTAGCAGCAATGGGAACTGTGCTGTGTCTGAGGCAACAGGGGCACCAACAGCCCAAAAAAACAAAAAAGTGCCCAAGCTTCCATATAGACTTATGGTCCAAAAAAGTACCTGAAAATAAGAAAAGGAAAGGTGCAGTGAGTCAAGGTTGCAGCAAGGAAAATAACACAACAAAACACAACAACAGAACTGTCAGGGGAAACAAGGAACAAATCGGTGAGGGGCCAGAGACCTGATCTGAGGTGAAAAATGTTTGAAAAAGCTATTGGGGTACCAAGAACCAATTGTGGTCTCTCATACGGCAAAAAACAGGTGAAAAAATCCCTCAATTCCCCAACCAGAAGCTAAAGTTAACTGGAGGCAAGTGGCAGCTTCCTATTTGTGGGGATGACAGACATAATGCTTATAGCAGTCCGACTTCCAATGGCCTAAATTTACTGAACCGACATGCCCGCTGCGGAAGTAACAGCACCAATCCGAAATAGATGGGAGAAGGCCAAAAGCAACACACTACCTAAAAACACAACAGCGACAGTAAGAATCCATCTCTATGCATTGGCAGTGGATCCCTGCATTTTAAACTGATTTCTAAAGGCTTAGTGGACTTTATATCTGTTCTTCTTGAGGCTATTTTGCCCTATTCTATACTAGTTTTTTAAATATTTAAATTATTTTTGCCCATATTAAGTGGCTTTATTACATGTAAGGTGTAAAATATATTCTAACAATTATGTTATATTAAATGAATTTGTAACTTTTTACTATAGTGCTCCCTTGTGTGTGTATTTTTTCTGCTGTATATTTAGTGTTTTCAGAACCTTTTTGGGAGCTGCAATATGGGTAACAATTAATTATTAATATATATACATTTTTTGCGGCTGATCTAGATATTTAGTTATATCAGTATTACAATTTCTCCCTTTAAGAGAAGGGTTTGGAATTTTTACAACATGGAGTTCATGACTAATGCACTGGGGAATTTCTTATTTCCTTTTACAAAATTTGAGCAGTTCAATAACATCCCCTTCGCATCTGTAGCCCACAGTTGCCTTTATTATCTTAATGTTACTACCTCATCTCAAACTCAGCATTATACAGACTTGTCCAAAAGAAATCATTCCTATCCCGTTCCCAAATGTATTGTTTTATTCCACCTCTCACTTTTTCTTTCTATATTTCTTTTCAGGGACTGATGGGAATTACAAAATATTCTCATACAGCAATTATATTTAAATACATTTTAATAGGTTTATAAAAGAATTTTATACTATTTTCTAGTTTATTTCCAATGCAAAACATCTGCATATGATATCTACATACAGGGCCTGATTCAGAGCCGGACGCTCTTTAAGAGCGCTCGCTCTGAATCTGGGCGTTTTTTTTTGTTGTTGTTGCGGCCTCCTGGCCGCTCGCTAAGCTGTGGGTGACCACCCACAGCTTTTGCGAGCGGCCAGGTGATGGTCGTGATAGTCACGACCATCACGACCATCGGGGCTTGCGACAGGACCCTTGTGGTAGGGTCTCGTCCATCGCAAGCCCCAGAGAGCGTCCTGCTCTAACAGATCAGGAAGCTCTCCACTGACATCACTGGTGATGTCAGTGGTGTTACCCACAAACGGCAGGCGTTCGTTCGGGAACGCCTTCGTTTGTGTAGTCACCCCCCCTCCCCGCCTACAAAACGGGGTGAGCTGTTGATCAACAACGACAGCTGCCCCTTTTGTAGTGAGTCCTGGAGCGAGAGAATTTCTCTCTCGCTCCGGGGCTTGCACATGCGCGCGGTGCAGTACCCCACTATCGACCCGCTTGCGAGCGCTATGCGCTCGCGAGCGGGTCTGAAACTGGCCCACAGTTCCATGCATTACTTTTTCTCTTGCTTATTAACATCTCATGAGCTGCTTCTCCAAACAACAGGCTACAACCTTTACAGGCATATTCTAATGCATAAATCTCACTCATGCAGCTAAATAGTAAAGAAAACGCTGACAATTTGCACAGTCGGCACTGTTTCTCTATGCATTCCCAGTGTAAAAAGAAACAGATCCAGCAAACCGCAGCTGTCCAACTACAACTCAGATATGACTTTAATGAAGGGATATATATGTCTGTCATTTCTCAGTTGTTGGGTAGCACGGTGGCACATTGATTAGCATTATTGGCTCCCAGCACTCAACCAGAATTCAACCAGACCCTATCTGTGTCGAATTTGTATGATCATCCCGTGTTCATGTACATTTTCTTTGGGTGCTGTGATTTCCATGTACAGATCAAAAACATACAGATATTAATTGGCTTTGGACTACCCTAGTGTTTGTGTGTTATAGAATTTAGACTGTAAGCCCCAAACGAAAACTGAAATATGTTGTATTAACTATTTATTCATTACTGTGCAACTGATAAGCTAAACCTGACTTAATGGGCAGAAACTACATAAAGAGATTGGTAGATATTCAACCAGGGCTACTTATCCCTCAAGTGACTTTGGTGGAAGGAAGAGGAGGAATGGGGCAGAGCTCTATCAAAAGAACGTCAGTCACAGTCCTGGAATCGCAAATAAAGCAAGGAGGTGTCTGACACCTCTTCACTGACAAAGACACATACTGTACATGTGCATTATGTGTCAGCAATCCCACACACAGAGAGCAGTCTGTCAGTGATTGTCAGTCTGCTGTCGTTTCTGGGCAGGTGGGTGGCCTCTGTTTCCCAAAATGGAGGTATATTGCTGCCATTGGAGGGAAAAGACCAGTCAGCTGATGGAGATTTCCTGGTTTCTTTTGAGCAACTGTGATCACCGGCTTGAGTGACCCCATGGTCACTCACCTGGCAGAGGATCACACAGATGATCCGATGCTGCGTCCATGAACGCAGCTTGGATCAGTAACGCAGCAGGAGGCAGGACACCTCCTGCTATCATAGCCGCTACCATGTTAACAGCTGCCATAGCAACTCCGTCCAAGCCTGAATCACCTCCAATGGCTGGAGAGTTACAGGATGTTTATCTCTGTCTTATTTCATTATTATAAGAGACTGTGGACCTCATTCAGAGTCGGTCGAAGCGGCCGCACGGTCGTACGCCACCGATGTTCGCTATACTGTGCATGCATACAGTTCGCAATGCGCGTGCGCAAACTAGCCGCTACGATCAGAAATTTATCTCTCCTTGAACACAGCCAGGTCGGTAGTTTGAGTGACAGATTGAGGCGTTTGTGGGTGGTAACAGGGGAAGGTGCTTGAAAATGGGGGAGTGGAGATCCGAACGCAGGCGTGCCTAATTATGCGAACTGCGTTTTATGGGAGTGCATACGGTTTATGGGAGTGCATAATTAACAAAGTAGCGTCATGGCACATGTGACATGGGAGGTTTTTACACTGACATGATCGTAGAGCTTAAGAGAGGGTATGGTCAACCTTAAGCTCTACGACCAGTTTCGATGGTTCCCGATGGTCTCGATTAATCCTTATATGCCCGGAGATGACGTGCAATGCGTACGAGAAGGGGTGGTGTATTTTTTTTAATTCCGGCCGCTTCCTCCCCTTGGTTGGCCAGCTACCGATCCGAACTTAGGGACGCAACTTGCGAGGGAATCATTTGCATATCCGGCCCCTTTTCCCGTACGACCGTGCAGCCGCTTAGACCGACTCTGAATGAGGTCCAGTGTGTGCCTGTGATTTGAGAAAAATAAAGCTTGTGAGAGACAGGTGCTGTCTGAATTCATAGCACGTCATTGAAACTAGTTGATAAACACAGTGGGTGGGAGGGTCATCCTTTAAAAGCAGTCCTGATGTGTGAGCAGCCAGCAAACCTCATAAACTGTTAGTGCAGAGAAACTGTGGATGTAACTTAAATTGTCACTTCAAATCAATGTCATGTACTACCTCTCTCTCACACTCTTAGGGGTAAATTTACTAACAATCGACATTGGTCGAGATGTCAAGCTTGGGTGATTTAAGGATTGATTTTCATCTCACAAATTTACTAAAGGTAAAGTCGGGTAAGATAGAGATTTCTCTCTTCTCACTCGTAAAACTCGGGAGATAGCTAACTCGAATGAACTGACCTTCGGGCACATCGGAAGTACTTTTCACCTAAAATATACATCTCTCAAATTTACCAAGAATCGGGATGACAAGCTCAGGTGAGATGACAGCAAACTCTCTTGCCAAATCACTTTTCAAATTCTCCACCTCCTAAGCTGCGAGTTAGCCTGAAACATACACAAATCATTGTGATTTGTGTATGTTTCTGCCTTTAATTTGGTAAAAACAGGTTAAATTATTTTAAAAAAATTATGTGAGGTCCCCCCTCCCAAAAGCATAACCAGCCCTGGACTTGTCAGCCTGTCCTGGTACCTAAAATTCCGGGGAACAAAACAAGTAGGGTTCCACCGTAATTTAGGTACTAGCACTAGGCTGCAGGGCCAGTCCTGACTTTAAATATAGGGGGGAACAAATTGCGTAGGGGTCCCCCTATATTTAAAACCAGCACCGGACCCAAAACAACCGGGTACGTACGTCCTTCTGGTAAAAGGAGGAAGCAGTCTTTCCGTGTGTCCATGTGGCAACCGGATGGATGTGATCTGGAAAAAGGGATTGGAAAGGGTATGCGCCTAATAGTGTGATAAATTATGGATATTTGAGCACGTGCTCTAAAAGTAATGTGCGTACCGAATAAAAAATCTTTATCGCTTATTTGAGACTTTGTCTGGTGATTCCAGGTGGTAGGAAGAACCCAGAATTCCGGTGGCTAGGAAACCTTTATGGAGGGTCTCCAAACAGAGCCAGAAATAACAAAAAAAAGAATATATAGTGTAGTAATTGTTTTTTGGGTTATAGAGTAATATTCATAGGCACAGTACGCGTACCATTGGAACTCTTGTAAGATAGCATATAATCATATATTCCTGGTCACTCCTCCAGTGTCCCTCGATACCCCGAATACCTTCACATGTGCCAGTGATGTGCTTTAGACCAAGCAGAAATGGCCCATCATAAGTAGTGGTATTTTAAACAGGAGGGTTTTACTACAATTACAACAAGGGAATATGGGATACAGGAACATATAAAAACTTGATCAATATAAATAATAACATAAAGTGCTTATCTGCAAGTGATTAATATCCTTGAGAGAGGCTGGTGCGACCCAACGCGTCTCGTCCTGTTGGACTTCCCCGGGTGCTTCCTACCACCTGGAATCACCAGGAAAGTCTCAGACAAGCTTTTTTTTATTGGGTACGCCCACTACTTTTAGAGCACATTCACAAATACCCATAATTTATCACACTATTAGGCGCATGCCCTTCCAACCCCTTTTTCCATATATTATATATATATATATATATATATATATGTCCAGCAAACAGGCAGAGTTTTTTCAATGTAAAATACAAGTCGGACACATCCAGGATTGTTCAATATTTCATGATAAACATTATCAGGAGCACATAATAAGAAAACAAACACACCTTTTATACAGGTGTATAAACATCCCGCGAATGGCGCCAGCCGCAGCAACTGAAGGCGCGATGACAACATCAAAGCAGGCACCAGGCATCGGGGTCACGCTTCACACCTCAGCTGGCCGTGACTGGCCAATTTTGTATACCCATCACCATAGGAACGAAGTATGTGTCATGACAACATGCAGCTACTCCATTCCGAAGTTTGGTGGTAAGCAATTTCAGACTAAGGGGCCTATTTACTAAGCCTTGGGTGGAGATAAAGTGGATGGAGATAGAGTACCAATCAATCAGCTCTCAACTGTCATTTTTCAAATGCAGCTTGTGACATAGCAGTTAGGAGCTAATTGGCTGGTACTTTATCTCCATTTACTGTATCTCCATCCAAGGCTTAGCAAACAGACCCCTTACTTACTGCTGGACAGCACATTGCCTGAAACCTGTGTATTTGTATATATTTTTTACTTGACCTTAGTATCTCTCTGATACAAACTAACTATATCGATTTGATTGTGCTAAATGTTTTTTTTGGGTTGGCATTAGCTATTGTAATGTAACATATTTGGTATGTATATGTCTTTCACTGTATGTGTAGAATAAAATGTGCACTATATTTCAAATGAGCTACTGTATTCTGGGTTGCGCATGAATGGCCGCCTGAATGGCAGCACTACAGATCTCAGATATATCCACTCAGTATGGCGGGTTACTTGCCGCTCATGTGCATTGAAGTTGGTGCACCAGTACCTAAAATGTGAATGTGAGTGGGAGGTACGGGAAAACACATAGGGCCTGATTCAGACCAGCCCGCGAGCGCTGAGCGCTCGCAAGCGGGTCGATGTTGCCCAAGTGCACATGCGCACGACGGAGGCGCCTCCGTCGTGCGCATGCTAGAGACCCGAATAACGACGGCCAAGCCGTCATTAAGGGTCTCGCACCAAAGGGGGCGTGCTGTCGATGGTGACTGACAGCACGCCCCCTTTGGTGGGCGTGCCGGGGGCATGGCTGCCCAGACGGAGGCATTCCCATGGGAACGCCTACCGTCTGGGTCCGGCCCCACTGACATCACTAGTGATGTCAGTGGGAGTGCTTTTGGCTCTGATAGAGCCAAAAGCACTCCTGGGCTTGTGGCAGCGAGCCCCTACTGCAGGGTCTCATCGCAAGCCCGATGGTCGCGATGGTCTTGACCATCGCAACCATCATTTTGGCCGCTCGCTATAGCTGTGGGTGGTTACCCACAGCTATGCGAGCGGCCAGGAGGCCGCTCCAAAAAGGAGCAGGGACGGCCCTGATTCAGAGCAAGCGCTCTGTCAGAGCGTCCGGCTCTGAATCAGGGCCATAGCCTGTTCTACCCAGCCTGTAAATTATTCTTATGCGAATTGTCAAGTCAATCGATTCAAAGGTTTGGCCATGATTGGGCAACAAACATAAATTTCATTTTTATGTATTAGTAGGAATATATTTATATTTACTGACAGAAGTGGATCACATCTCCACTCCTGGGGTAGACAGTGCCACTGAGTGATAAAAGCAGCCAGCAATTTAGCACAACTAGCTCACAGCAATAAATAGATGCGGGCAATAAAAATAAAGAAGCAATAAAATTAGTCCTGTCCGGTCATGTTGTAACTAACAAATTTATTTTCCCTTCTGCTTACTAGAAGGACATGGAGCACAAAAACTCATACTGATATGCTAATTGTCACAACAAAAAACTCTAATGTGTGAGCAGGGACTGATAAATGAATACAAATATTATTTGTATATTATTGCGTAATATGGTGACGCTAATGTTAAATACATATACAGCAATAAAATAGTGTAAATAAATATGTACATTGTAATTGCAACATATAGTCTATGGAAAAGAATAAAAAAGCTCAAGCTCTTTAATTATTGCCTGCTCACTCTCCTCTTTTCACTCTTTTCACTTCAATGTGGTCCCTTATAGATTTCCAAACACTCAACAATTTCATGGAGTTTTTAAAATGGGATCCGATCAAAATACCGACAGTCGGGATGCCGGCTTAGAATGCCGGCGCTGAATCCCGACACCTGTCAGAATCCCGGTGCCGGCATCCCAACCACTGGCATCCTGATGGTAAGTACTTGAGTTAGGGGGAGGTTTAGGGATAGGAGTTAAGGTCAGGCACTAGGGTGAGGGTTATTTTTAGACACTAAGGGGAAGGGTTAGGTTTAGTGTGCAGGGAGGGGGAGATTAGGTCTAGGCACTAGGGGGGGAGGTAAGGTTTAGGCACTGGGAAGGGAGGGTTAGGGGTAAGGAGAAGGGAAAGGTTAGGTTACCAACTGACTGTAGGCATCCTAACCCTGTTGGGATGCCGGCATCGGGATTCTGAATGCCAGGATCCAGAGCGCCCACATCCAGTACCCAACCCTTTAAAATATATGGAACAGAAATATGGGGCATAAATGTAAGCTATCCACTAGTTTCTCAGTGTTTCTCCCAAAATATTTATGGTATGGGAATATCTCCATATATGTGCCCTTTCCACCCTGCCTGCTCACTTAATCCTCTCTTGCATATTGACAATTCTCTCCAATTAAGGAGCTTTATTTGTGCCACTTTACAACAACTACCTTCTATGTAGCTGTGGTGACAGTCATTCCTGGTCACAAACACCTGCACCATCCACATGACTCCAACAGTGCTAAATAGGACTGACAGTTCCAGACGTCTGCCATTTATCAAAATAAACCTTCCTATCAATTATACATTAGCTTGTAAAATTAATTAGTTGGTGTGATAACTCTGTGATGAGCACACAAGAGGCAAAAGTTCACCAACTTTAAAAGAAATGTATCACTCTCAAAGGTCAATGCTTGTGAAATGTGATTGAAATGCATCAATATAGATTGGTATGAAACATTGGGCCTGATTCAGACCCGCTCGCAAGCGCTATGTGCTCCCAAGCGGGTCGATGGTTGTGCATTGCGCACGCTCAAGCCCCGGAGCGAGTGAGTAATTCACTCGCTCCGGGGCTCACTACAAACGGGGCGGCTTTCGATGTTGATTGACAGCTCGCCCCGTTTTGTAGGCGGGGTGGCTGGACAAACAGAGGCGTTCCTGAAGGAACGCCTGCCATTTGTGGGCGGCCCTATTGACATTACCAGTGATGTCAGTAGTGAGCTTCCGGCTCTATTAGAGCCGGAAGCTCACTGGGGCTTGCGGAAGACGAGACCCTACCACAAGGGAGCATCGCGACCATCACCTGGCCGCTCGCAAAAGCTGTGGGTGGTCACCCACAGCTTGGCGAGTGGCCAGGAGGCCAGCTTTAAAAAAAAAGCGGCCGCCCTCATTCAGAGCGAGCTCTCGCTTTTTGTGAGCGGCTCCGAATAAGGTCCATTGTGTTATAGGGAATTTCAATGTTCATGCAAATCTCCAATATTGTTTTGATCTGTGCAGGAGATGCATTGCGCATGTGCAGATCTGGTCCTGCGATACCAGTTGCAGCAGTGCCCCGAAAGAGACAGCATGATTGACATGCTGATGGTGTTTGGGGGCGGTGATGGAGAGCATGTTGAACCCGTTTTCTGGTCATGCCAAAGCCAGTGGCTGCATTATTCAGCTTCACCTGTCCCAGCAGCGTGATTTGGGCAGACATACTGAGTAACCTGAGGGTTAGATAATCTGAATTGTAGTCAAGTTCTTTAATAATCATAACACTAATGATTTTATCTGTACTGTATGTTGTTTTTATATGTATATCATCAGAAACAGTGAATTCCTGTGGCACCTGGAACAGCACCCTGCAGACATAATTGCTGCTTCGGTGACTCCCGAAGTGTTCTCTGGACTCTCCATACATGAACACTGCAGCCTATACAGCCCCCTGGAGCATCCTGAGGATGTCATGCACTTGGAGGGTGAGGCTGGCACAAGGCGCCGTAACAACCAGTTATGGCGCTGATCACACCCTACAACACCCAGCAATACCCTAAGCCATGTTTGCCGACCCTCCTGATTTTAGCGGACGGCTCACGATTTTTAATTTAGCCTTTCACTGCCCCGCAAAGTATACTTCAACTCCCATGAGTCCGGTATGCTGAGGTGTGGGGTCTGCGAAGGGGATGTCATGATGTCACAACGTGTGATATCATGTTACTTAAAGGCCATCCATTGCGGGGTTGTAGGTAGCAGTGGCCGGTCTAGCAAGCAGCAGCGCTGGATTAACGGCGGGGCAACGGGCTTCCACACTGGCTCGGTCTGAGCCTCCAAAGCCTGAGAGCAGGTGACACTCCCAAACCTGACGCTGGGGTTCAGCTTCTGAATGCAAGTGCATACAGAGCAGCTCCCAAATCCCTTAAGATTCACATCACTTCTGCGATGCTTAAGGTACTCGGAAACTGCTCTGTATGCACTACGCTGCTACGTTCGGGATGCCGGTCTATCATCAGGA
The DNA here is from genome assembly GCA_031769625.1 of Taudactylus pleione. Lineage (NCBI taxonomy): Eukaryota > Metazoa > Chordata > Amphibia > Anura > Myobatrachidae > Taudactylus > Taudactylus pleione. The sequence goes on along the minus strand of JAUIMM010000017.1, from coordinate 1,111,463 downwards.
GAGGAGTCCACCACAAAAGGTAAGACTTACGGCTCTGTCATATTAATTCTGGAGAGGGCACGGTGGAGCATACTTTTTAATACTGGTGGCATAATATTAATGTTAGAGAGGGCACTGTGGGGCATAATGTTAATACTAGGGGCATAGTATTCATACTGGGGGTGTTATGTGGCACAGTGGGGGCATTGTGGGGCATAATATTTACTATTGAGCATAATATTCTGGAGGGGACACTGTTAGGTATAATATTTAATATTGGGGCACTGGGGGGCATAATTTTAAATCTGTAGGGGGCACTGTGGGCATAATAATTAATATTGAGTGACAATAGACACACCCATAGGTGGAGCTAGACGTGCCCTTTGGGCGGAACATAACACGCCCCCTGAGCGGTGTGCACATTCTGCTGTCACCAACAATCTCCCTGAATCTAGTTTTCAAAAGTAGGCAAGTATGCTCTAAGCTCCAGGCTGCTGCTACTTACATATTCTGCTATAACTATTACGCCTGTGATAACCCTGTGTCATTTGCTACTTGCTGTTCTATCTGACTGAACTAACTGCCACCAGCACCAACATATCTGCGTTACAGAGGTGGTTTAAGAGAGCAGGGGGCCCATGTGTAGCCTCCATGCGCACCCCCTCCTTTCTGGCAATGCAGTAGAGTTTAGCTTTGTGCCAGAATCTACTGTGCATGGACAGTTCTATGGGAACAAAACACCTGCGATATGTTACTGGAGACTTCGCTGCTGCACATACACACCGGAAAAATGGCCACCACAGTATTTTCCCTCTAAGTATAAATATATGGGTGCAGGGTGTGCTCACAGGCTCCTGCACCCATTATAGATATGACAATACGACGCATGTACCTTAGCCAAAGTACATTATACTCTGATTTAACTGTCTGACTACTGCTCTCAGCACATCCACTCGCATTTCATATGATATCACATTAACCTGTGTGACAGGTTGTGTCACACAGTACACTATCACTGCTTACTCTGCTAATATATGTATGTGTGTATATACAGTGCATCCGGAAAGTATTCACAATGCTTCACTTTTTCCACATTTTGTTATGTTACAGCCTTATTCCAAAATGGAATAAATTAATTTTTGTCCTCAAAATTCTACACACAATACCCCATAATGACAACGTGTAAAAAGTTTACATAAGTATTCACAACCTTTGCTCAATACTTTGTTGATGCACCTTTGGCAGCAATTACAGCCTCAAGTCTTTTGAATATGATGCCACAAGCTTGGCACACCAATCTTGGGGCAGTTTCGCCCATTCCTCTTTGCAGCACCTCTCAAGCTCCAAGTTGGCTGGGAAGCGTCGGTGGCAGGGGCGTATCTATAATGGGTGCAGGGTGTGCGGGGAACACGAGCCCCTGGGTCCAGGGAGGCCCCGCACCGCACACCCTGCACCCATAAATATTACTTACCTCTCCGGAGTCCCACATCGATGCAGGGGTCCTGCGCTGTAAAACGACTGCAAAATGGCCATTTTCCTGTCATTTGCGCATGCGCAGTACAGGGAAAATGGCCGCCGCAGCCATTTTCCCGGTGACCTGTGCATGCACTATAGACTCTGGGCACACTCTAGTGCCCAGAGTCTACAACTCTGGCGCTGGCCGCGCACAGCTCAGTGCGCTGCCGGACGCCGGGTGGAGAGGAGGGGGCCCGTGTCGGAGATGGTACACAGGCCCCCTCCTCTCTAGAAATGCCCCTGGTCGGTGCACAACCATTTTTAGAGATGTTCAATTGGATTCAAGTATGGGCTCTGGCTGAGCCACTCAAGGTCATTCACAGAGTTGTCCTGAAGCCACTCCTTTGATATCTTGGCTGTGTGCTTAGGGTCGTTGTCCTGCTGAAAAGATGAACCGTCGCCCCAGTCTGAGGTCAAGAGTGCTCTGGAGCAGGTTTTCATCCAGGATGTTTCTGTACATTGCTGCATTCATCTTTCCCTCTGTCCTGACTAGTCTCCCAGTTCCTGCCGCTGAAAAACATCCCCACAGCATGATGCTGCCACCACCATGCTTCACTGTAGGGATGGTATTGGCCTGCTGATGAGCGGTGCCTGGTTTCCTCCAAACACAACCCCTGGTATTCACACCAAAGAGTTCAATCTTTGTCTCATCATGGTCTGAGAGTCATTCAGGTGCATTTTGGCAAACTCCAGGCAGGTTGCCAGGTGCTTTTTACTAAGGAGTTGCTTCCATCTGGACACTCTACCATACAGGCCTGATTGGTGGATCGCTGCAGAGATGGTTGTCCTTCTAGAAGGTTCTCCTCTCTCCACAGAGGAATGCTGTAGCTGTGACAGAGTGACTATTGGGTTCTTGGTCACCTCCATGACTAGGGCCCTTCTCCCCCAATCGCTCAGTTTAGACGGCCGGCCAACTCTAGGAAGAGTCCTGGTGGTTCCGAACTTCTTCCATTTACAGATGATGGAGGCCACTGTGCTCATTGGGAACTTCAAAGCAGCAGATATTTTTCTGTACCCTTCCCCAGATTTGTTCCTCAAGACAATCCTTTCTCGGAGGTCTACAGATAATTCCTTGGACTTCATGTTTGGTTTCTGCTCTGACATGCACTGTCAAGTGTGGAACCTTATATAGACAGGTGTATGCCTTTCAAAATCATGTCCAATCAACTGAATTTACCACAGGTGGACTCCAATGAAGCTTTAGGAACATCTCAAGGATGATCAGTGGAAACAGGATGCACCTGAGCTCAATTTTGAGCTTCATGGCAAAGGCTGTGAATACTTATGTACATGTGATTTCTTAGTGTTTTTTTTATTTTTTATTAAATTTGCAAAAAACTCAATAAAAACGTTTTAAACGTTGTCATTATGGGGTATTGCGTGTAGAATTTTGAGGACAAAAATGAATTTATTCCATTTTGGAATAAGGCTGTAACAACTAAATGTGGAAAAAGTGAAGCGTTGTGAATACTTTCCGGATGCATTGTAATATGTATGTATACACATACTGTACATATAAATATCCTCAACAGACTCCACATATTATAAATAACATACTGTATGTATTTGCAGTGCTATTTTTCAGCAGGAACTCTCATTAACTATGATGTAATGTCCTGGTCAAAAATGTATTTTCCATATGTTTTATTTTAAAGGTCCTTTTGAGTGCCTTCTCTCTAAATACTATATACAGTATATGTATATATAATATATTATGTATATATAATTTTCTATATTTTCTATAGCTCCACCCCCAGTAGCTCCACCCTTAGTTCCTGAAACTATTTGTCCAGAAGAATAGCCATGCATATGTACATTATGTATATTAATGTACATTGCATGTGTGAAAAATAAAAAGTGTTGCTGCTTGCTTGTAATACGGATGTATATATATATATATATATATATATATATATGCCCGTATTAAAAACAAGCAGCGGCACTCGAAGGCTGATTAATAGTTCATGGTAGAACATGGCCAGTGGACACTAGAGGACCAGTTGGACCTCTTGTAACATTACAGTTCTTAATGTGCATAAATGTCTTCTCTCAGGCGACAGCTATTTTGGGAAAGACATTTTCAATAGCATTCATGCGGACAGCCAGACCGGCCCACTTAACCATCGGCCCTTCTGGCATTTGCCAGAAGTGCCAGATGGTCAGTCCGGCCCTGTATATATATAGAAAGCACAATCGGACCGGCACTCAACTCTCCAACTCAAGGTGCTCCGGTTACTTCTGGACCAAAAACATGCACGTCCGTATTACAAACAAGCAGCGGCACTCGGAGGCTGATTAATAGTTCAAATAATGTATTTAGGGCAAATACATAACCAACGTTTCGGGACCCACATGTCCCTTTATCAAGGGGAAACGTTGGTTATGTATTTGCCCTAAATACATTATTTGAACTATTAATCAGCCTCCGAGTGACTTATCGTTGTTTGTATATCGGAGTATTTGACCACATATGTAGTTTAAAGCCATTATGGGGGTGCTTGACGTATTGTAATGTTGCTAGGGTAATAGTTTGCTAGTCCCACTAACGTTTTTGTTGGGCCCCACCTATAGTTGATTTGTCTCATCTACATGGGACACTTTCAGGAACTTTTTCTGGGTCCACTTTAATTTCCCAATCCACCTCTGCCTGGGGTATTATTTGGGGCCCCATTTATTAATTATCGCAATTGCAGTGCGATCTGGGAATTACCGCCCATGATCGCATTGCACGATGCAAACCTGATGCTGGAATGCATTATTCGGCACACGCAGGGACAGGGAGCCCATCCCTTTGATGTGCTGGACAGCTGCCGGGGCTACTGCGCATGTGCAGTCCCGCTGACTGCACATGCATGGCAGCCATTGCAATGTGTAGGTTACAGCAGCTAACACCATCTTCAGGCAGCCCCCAGGCCCTCGGCTATTCACCTCAACCAGGAGTCAGAAAGGATGATCTAATAATAGGGATAAAGCTGGCCATATGTGGCTAGACCAACTTACATCCAACCATGCAACTAGGGAGAATTTAGAAGCACAGAGAAACCATTTCAGTGGTGTTCCTAGGATGTAACAGGGGCATTACTGTGTGGGGCATAATATGGCTTAAGGGGCATTATTGTTTGGGGCATAGTATGGTGTAAGGGGCATTACTGTGTGGTGTAACGTGAATGAGGGGCACTACTGTGTGGTGTAATGTGACGAAGGGGCACTACTGTGTGGCATAATTTGAATTGGGGGTACTATTGTGTGGTCACACTCCTTCACAGCGAGTTCATACCTGTTTTTTTTGGTGCTCGTCTGTGTAGTAACAGATCTGCTTTGGTATACACAGATGTGTCCTTTTCTGTTTTCTGCACCCCCTGCCCTAAAAAAACCTACAGTGATCCCTATCTAATCCTCTATAACTGCTAAGATAGTGCTTGGTCAATTGGGAAAATGCCTTACCTTTTCTTTGCGTGTGATCTACTGTACACCAATGTAGCGCCAGCTTTACCTAACCAAACCAACCAAATACCAAATGCCTGACTATGGCACATGCTGAAATCCCTTGCTGGATGTGCTCTGTTGTGTATGTTTTAATACAGAGAATAATGTACACTTTTATGTTGTTCAAATATTAATTATATGTGTATGAACAAAGACTAGGCAGTAGGAGGAGTCAGGAATAGTAAAGGGAGGAGTCTGTGCCAGGAACCAGATGCTAACACCAAGGTGGGCCTGTGTGCTTTAAAATGCCAGGGCCTATTTTTAGTCCCAGTCCGGCCCTGTATATGTATATTTACAGTATATATATATATATATATATATAAATGGGAGATCTGTGCATATAGTAGGGTGTTATAGAACTGTAATATGTAGTTGCAACTGGCAGTGACATGCCATCAATGTTTAACTGTTATCATTAAATGTGAACGGGGTGCTATGTTGTGTTTGAGGCAGCAGTAAAAGTTTGGCATGTAGGTTGTAGATACTAAACATTTTTATCACACAAAGGGCGGGATGTATCAAAACCAAAAATGCAGTTAAACCTCCGAAAAAAGAGCAGTTTTCAGAGCTTGACTGCGGGAGCATTCACCATCTTCAGGTGGCGTTTGCTCCCACAACCCACTCCTTCTCTAATAGAAGAAACCCCAGGTTCTGCCCCTTTCCGGCTCCTTCCGCTGGATGCCGGGGCTTTGTGTATCTGCATGAACTCTAGTTCACGCAGGCACACTAGCACTGCCTAGTCAAACTCGGCAGTGCTAATTATCACTGCTCTGAAAAAATCCTGAAGACTTGTGGACTAGACTACAACTAAAAATGTTGATATGTTCTTACTTGTTTAATACTCATTTTCTTTGAGGCTGCTGTAAGAATGTTATGTATGTTTGTGCAACATGGAGAGAGATTGCAGCTTGGGGGTTTGTTGGAATACAGAAGGCGCTACTGCGCTTTCCTCCATATTACTCATATTGCTTCATACCTGTAGCATTTGCCAGGGCAGAACTATGGGAGACAATGGAAGCTTCTGCCGCCGGGCGCCAGCACTGAAGGGGCACCTCCTCCATTGCCCACAATATATTCACCCCATTTAGGGCTGTAAATATGTACCCGGAGTGTACCGTCACAGCCGCCCAATACATGGCACCTCTTCCCGGCACCTGAGAAGCTACCATAACCATATACTAGTGTGGGCTCCGTGTTAGACCATCAGATGCCGTTTCCGTCTATCTATAGCCTGTCCGCGCTCATTGATGTCGCTGCTCCTCAGCAGCTTCTCATGCCAGTGTGACTTTTTAGGGGGGCACCAGATTATAACTTGCCTCCGGGCGTCTTGGATGAATTTACGCCAGTGTGTGATGGCTCCAGTTCCACACCACTAGCTACAGCCATGGTCACAATCCCAGAAATTGAACTTTCCCACAATGTAGATCTATAAATATTAAGTGCAACCTACTCTATTGTTCCTAAGAGTTGTCACACAGTATTTGGAATTTGTAAACCTGAATCCTGTGCAGCAGTGTCAAAAGGACACCAGCCACAGCCCTTGTTATGGTTGTCAGCCCACTCCTCCCTCTGAGGATACAGATATTCAGTGAAGTGACACAAAGACATTTAAAGGTCAGCTGGAAGCATCCTTGGGAGGGTTTTAGTTATTGCTCATTAAGTCTTTTTAAGCACTGACGCAGAATATGTGCATAGAGAGGGGGACTTTTGTAGTGCAGCTGACTGAGATCAGGCAGGGAAACAATGCATAGTGTTGTTGATAATATACGGAGACAAAAGGGTATGTTTTCTAAATATCTGTTTTTCAATGCCACCGATTCTCTGTGTCTTTGTGCCCTGGATTTAAAAGGAGATACAGTCATAATGTTGACATTTACCATGTCGACTATCATAATGTTGACAACACGATACTGATAGTTATAATGTTGACATTGTTGAAATGTCACCATTGAACATGTCCCCACCTGCAGACTGCTGAAATGTTCACAATGTCGACTGACATTATGCACCAACCGGCAGCAGAGGGTTAGAGTTTGGCTGTGGGAGAGGAGGTAAGGAATACACACTGGGGAAAGTGGCTGGGGGGCCAGGTGGGCCAGGTGCCCCAGGCGCCGGATTCAGGGAGCACTGATGTCTGGTCTGGCATCAAAATTATCAGTAGTGGTGCGCCCAGCTCCTTCCTGGGTGAGCTGCTACCATTACACATTGGGGAAGCTTACTGATGCCTCCCCCTTTTGGTCTGCCCCTCCTCTGTCTCCTGCAGTGTCTCTTGGGATGGGAGAGACGTCATGACAGGAAGTCATCAGGATGTCACCGCCGGACCTGGAAGACACCACTAGAGCCGCTGTACCAGGTGAGTCACCACTAGCCCACCAGGGACATTTTCTAATAATGTCAACATTTCAACAGTGTTGACATGATGAATGATATACATATCAACCATATCAACATTCTCATGGCGACATGATACATTTAGACATGATAACTGTTGACAAAATATACCACACCCTTTAAAAGGGCAATAGTAATACATGCAAAATCAGGCTTGTTTTGTATATATCTAATGTCTAAAAAACATTGAAAAATTATATATGAGAAATAAAAAGGGAGACGAGTTTGGAAAGTAAAGGATGAGCAACTGTTTTATGAGCTGTTTGGCGAATAGCAGGGCTACCATTGCTGTCCGACAGTGCTAGACCCTGAATTCTATTCAATAGCAGTGACAGTAAGATCTGTTTTTGGCACAATTTATCAATAAAATGTCACTGGGGCTGTTGAGTTATACTCCGCTGCCCTCATGATACTGACCTGGAGAAGTAAGGGTTAACGTAATGCTTAGCTGAGCAAATATCTGGGGCTATATAATGCTTGAGCTGGTAACCCTCTAGTGCTGAGTGGCACTTTAAGCCTAGACATATATAAAAGATATTTTAGAAAAATAAGGATTTGTACCATTTGAGAAATATGTTTTCTAGACTGCAAACTCCATGCGCTGCGTAATATGTTGCTACTATATAATTAAAGTGATATCTACAGGTAAAACTCAAAAGGGGTAGAGAGCTCTGGAGGTCCATAGGCTTTTATGCAACTGACCTTGGCAGTATGATCACTTAAGAACAACAGGAAATAACTAAGCAACATTTCCTTCTTGAAGAAGCTGTCCAGGTACTATCCGCCCAGTATTCCCAATGGGTAAGTCAGAAATCAAGAAAGCTCCATGAAAAATAAGAATGTTGTGGTATTGCAGCATGGGGTACTTCTGTACTTTTTATTTTCTTTAGATTGTAACCCCTTTTAATATAACATTTTATAGTTGAAGTATTTATATACCATATTCTATATTTATTTATATGGTTTTAAGTATATTTAAAAAAGTGTTTTCACTTTTATTTGTATATTTCAGTGTAATATTTCCCTGACGTAATTTGTTTATTGGTTGTGTGTGGAGAATTTGGGGGAGCTAGTTGGCAGGACCGGCTTACTGCACTATGGTTTGAGCCACAGAACAGCCTTGAAGGTTCTGGCTGCCTCAAGCCTGTTGGACTCAAGTGAGAGACATGGCCAAGCTGGCAGATCCTTCAGTATTATGTCACTTCTCAGCCCACCTTCTCAAGATGTCAGCACTGACTCCGTCGTCAGGGGAAGTGGCTCCACTAAGAAGGGAGCAGATCCCAATGTTGAACATTGCCCTATGTAGGCAAAACTGACAGGAATCTGCAGACAAAATTTAGAACACAATAGTACATCGGCTCAGCATTGATGATTTTTAACCCTGCATCAGACGCAGCTGTCCTGACAGGCACCACAAAGCTGTTCTCGCTCACCTCTCCGCCGCAAGGGGGAGCAGGGGCCTGCCTCTCCTAGTACCTTCCTATCTCTAGGTGCTGTTTGAAACCCTCCTAGTCAGTTTTCCCGCCGTCTGCGTGGAGTGCAGTAGTGACCTTCCTGCCCTCTCAGGCTCATTGCGCCCGAACTCGTCCGACTTTTGAAGGTACGTATTTCTTTTTATTTTCTCACAATTTTGTGTATTTTGCTCATTTTATGAATGAAAATTACAAAGGTTGTGGGTATTTTGCGGAAATATGTAGGTTTGTCCAGGGTGGCCTCTTAGGCACACTGCATCTCTTAAACTTTTGTATTTTTTGTTTTACTTTTGTATTTTTTGTTTTACTTGCTTTAAGGTTAATAAATGTGGTTTTGTAAATCAGATTTCCATATATTCTCTCTTTGTACATCCTAATGAAGGTCACTGATCACTTTAAGAACGTTAGAATTTAGTTAATTAGGTGCTAATGTCTATTTTACAACAGGCGCCTGTCATGCGCACTGCGCCTGAACCTGGGAGTCCCAGAGGTGCGCCTGACACAGGGTTAAGCTACTAGATAAGAATAAAACTCCGGATTTACTATGCAGAGGGTTTAGAACCCGCCCAAAGTCGATGACAAACCCGCCCAAAGCAGTTTGTAAGCTCTCTTCAAATAATAGATCTGCCTCTGTGCAGGCTTTGTTTTATTTAAAAGCTGCAAAAGTTGGCGACATGTCTCATGCTCTGACCATTCAAGGTGTCCCCATTCATTCCCATCGAGAGAGTGACCTCTCATTCGCCATGATAGTAGCTTAATTTTTCGTTTTGCCAAGATTCAGGCAGGCTGCATGGACCAATGAGGACATAACCCCTTCATTTTGTGGGTAATAAATAGAAGCAATATAAAAATGATAACTAGATTCTGATTGGTAGCTATGGGAAAGACCACCACGTTTCTTTTTTTAAGAGGCTTTATTAAATCTACTCCTTAGCCGTTGCTGCTTACACTTTGCAAGATCAGCACTTTCTTAGTTGGACAGCTACTTCCTCGATGAATAAACTTCCACTGCAGGCATTCAGTGAAGAAAATCTACAGCAGAGGGGCCAGATCATAACCTGCAGCAGCAAACAGATGAGAACCCTCCTCTATCCCAGCAGAATACACTCTGTCATGCTGATATAGATATTGTTTATACTTATCATACTGCGCATGTACACATAACGGCTTCCATCAGTATGTAGATGTCCTAAATATGCAGTGATGATGTGACACCAATCGACAACCAATTCTGATTGGCTGAGTGACCTTTGACCCCTCTCATTGATAGTAGTATATAAATGATTAGTGTGGCTGCTGTGGTCTACTTGCATAAATTAACTGATATTCACATTCAGTAAACAGCAGTTAGAATTTTAAAGAGGAAGACAAGAGAGGTTTATTTTTATTTGAACTTAATCAGTGCTATCATTTTGTATTTCCATCTTCTTTAAATGCATCTGTCTCTACAAACTATGTTAAACTGTACATCAGCCTCAGTATGTTTTCCTTTTCCTCCACGTCATAGGGCTGTAGAAACCCATAGCAATTACACAAGCTGATATTGTTATAGCTTTGCTCTGGCTAGAGACATTATTTGTCAAGAGTTCAAAGTGCACAAAGTTCAAGCTTGTCAAAGAGGCTCAGTATCCCTTAAACAGGGGTCTTCAACCTTGGCCCTCCAGCTGCTATGGAACTACAGAGCCCAGGATGCCCTGCCACAGTTTTAGCATGCTGTTATTTCAAAACGGTGGCAATGCATGCTGGGATGTGTAGTTCCACAGCAGCTGGAGGGCCAAGGTTGAAGACCCATGCCTTAAACAGTCCTCACACAAGCTTATCACATTTAAAAACTGTGAAATCATGGAGGAATAAAAATCTTCCGTTCAAAATTTTCTGCATGAAGACATTTAATTAACAGATTTATGACAGTTGCAAAAATAGATTTTCCAGACACTTGCATGGGGATTTAGAGAGCTGTGAGGAACACAAGATTCAGTTTCTTACTCAAAACTTCAGCCGTGATCAAGTTTTCAATGGTGACAAAAAAAATTGTTTTCCAGTCTATTAAAAGATTATCTGATGCCTGTAATGATGCTTTTGACATGTTTGCTGAAGTTTAATAAGTGATTATTTAAAATTTCCGGAAAAAATAATCAAGATTATCTGGAGAAGTCAATGTACTCAGGAAATGTACTGGTTTTGCCTCCTTGATTACTGAATGCTGCTACCATGGTAATGGAGCTGAGCCCACCACAGACATAGTGGGCCTGATGCTGATCTGGACATACAACCATTTGCATAGGGTAAGATTTGCGCATTTGTACTGCAGAGGTATACCAAACAATCTGCGTACATAAGTGCATATGCAAGTTTACTGAAAACTGATATTCACTTCTGCTTTTGGAGATGAGGGATAGGAGAGGAAAGGGCAGGTGTGATGTAGGCCAAGTAAGAGCATGTATCTGCAATTGTAAACAAAAGCAGATTCACCTGGAGAGAAGCATATACGCCTCTCAGTAGCCTTATAAAATGTGTAGCCTGAGGGCTAGTGTAAGTACACACTGTTGATGATGGTTGCCAGCATGCTCTTGCTTGCTGCTTATGATTGGCTGATAGCAAATTTGTCTCTGCAGGGGTGAGCCAGTCTGCTGTCTAGTAGTGGCATCAGCAAGGCAGGCATTCTGATTGTATTTATTTCATATTCTTCTCCAGCCAATTAGGAGCAAACGTGGGGTCATAGAAAATGGTTGCCAACAGAGATCTGGGTTCTGGTTTTGTCACCCACAGGTATTTGCATTGGGTCTGCGATTTTATAGCAACTGCAGATTAACTTTTGTAATTTAGTGCTATTAACTCTTCCAGAAAATATGTAGTGCTCCAGATTCTGTCCAGCTTTTATGTGCCCCCACATCATATCAATATTGACCCATTTCATATTATATATGCCCCAAACTTTGTCTGCTCTCTTAATTGCCTCTATATTATATTAGCACTGCCCCATTCCAGGGTATAACTGATTCAGACCCTGTGCAGTCTCTAGGTGCCACAACATTATTCTAATACTGACCCATTCCAGAGTACTGTATAACTCACCCAAATCCTATCCAGCATCTAAATCCAACACATTATTACAATACTGCCTGAACCCAAAGTACAGGGTGGTCCATAAGTGTGGAAACACCCTTATAAAAAGTAACTGAGCAAGGAAATATTAACCCAGTGTCTACACATATGATATGGGAGTGGGGGAAAACTGTTTAGGGTATGTCACCAGTATGGTGGCCATCTTGAAGTCAGCCATCTTGGTTACAACTCTAGTTTTTTAAATAGGAAACTAGTCATGTGACATCAGTCAGATGCAACATTTCATAAGAAAAACAGTGGTGTTCTTTGTTTTAACGTATCTTTGTTCATTCTTAAGTTGCCATTGTCATTAATGTCACTACCTGAAAGAGAAAGCTCAGTTAAAACTCGAGAATTAATAAAGATAGGTTAAAATGAAGAACACCAATGTTTTTCTCATGAAATTCTGAACATGACTACTAGACAATGGATTATAATTTCCTTACTAATATCCTTTTTATAAGGATGTTTCCACACTAATGGACCACACTGTATTAATCGAGTGTCTAGTAGTCATGTGACATATCAAGCAGATGCAGAATTTCATAAGAAAAACAATGGTGCTCTTCGTTTTAACATATATTTATTCATTCTTGAGTTTTAACTGAGTTTTCTTTTGCAGGTGGTGACATTAATGACAATGACAACTTGAGAATGAATACAGACACCATTATCTTTCTTATGAAATTCTGCATCTGTAATATGTCACATGACTACCTTCCCTATTAAAAAATTATGGTTGCATCCAAGATGGCCAAATTCAAGATGGCCCCTGAAAAATATTTTTTCAGGTGGAAAAATGGAAACCAATTCAATTGGGCATTATTTTTTTGGGTGCGAAAAACTGGTGTCACACCCAAAAAAATATCAGATCTAATTGAATTCCCCCTAACTGTTTTACCCACTTACATCTCACAATTCCTGATCCCTTCTATTGACTACAGAATGCTCTGCTCCTTAAATGACCAAATTACTAAATCAGACACCTACAGTATTCTGAATTAATTGGTATTAAAAACACCATTGTCATCAATTACTTAATTCAATCATAGTATTATTAAATTAAATGGTAAATTTAGGAGCAGAGCTTTTATTACAGAGTGGAAGAGGTCATATTTAATTTCTTAATCTCAAGATTACAAAACGATATTTCATTATCATAGAATTGGTTTTCTCTTAGTATATACGGCACTACAGTAGTTTGAAACATCATCATGATAGAATATGAAGTCCTAGAAGTAATATATAAATATAAAGTACCCATTCACTATCCAGTTTGAAAGTTTTCAGCACCATGGACAGCAAATGGCCTGATGGTATTAAGCAAGTTACACAGAGGGAAGTCATTTATGATGCAGAAACCGATGACAGATGGCTTTGGATCCACTGTGTGCTATGATCTGCACCTATTTCAGCTAGGACACATGGGTTAATGAAACAAGTTGGTGGCATTTGCAGAAGAGCAGCAGACTGTACAAGCAGAGGGATAGAGTTGGGAGAGTTGCTAGCAAAGTAGGGGGCAGTCACGCTGGTGCTACTGATTTTTCAGATCACTACAGAAACAGGATTTGATATTGTAGATCAAGGCTATTGATTTGAGATAAAGAGTTGGAGGAGATCCCTCTTTCTACGCTTTAAGTAGGACCCTTCTAGTGCCTCCATGCTGAACTTCAGCAGAGTAGCATATTTAAATTTTACACTTATTCTGATAGCAATGTATAAGTGTAAAAAATGTTTGGATGGTTTGGAAAGTGTTCCAGCTACTAACATTTTCTGAAGCTAAGCACGTGCTACAATTTTATGAAGGGCAAGAAGTGTGAATAATACAACTATTAAAAACCTTCATTCTTGTGCTATCTCCATCTAAGACTAAACTCCCTCATACCTCAACCCACAATGTGCTCTCCAAACCCCCCCCCCTGTATCTCCATGGTCTCAGGGTGCTGGATAGGTAACCTTCCGTAAATGTACCCTGACATCATCACTTACTGTCCATAATCATTCCCTACCATCCACATGGACATAGAGGGGGGAATATAATCCTGTGGTGAGCGAAGCGAGGCACTGTGCCTGGCTTTATGGGCATGGAACTGCAACTGCGTGGTGGACTTTATGGGCATGGAACTGCACTTCCGCCCTCACTCCATGCCACTTCCAGGTACAAATACTGAAGGGGCTCTAAACACCACCATGGTCTCAGCAACTCCCACCCCCTGTGTATCTCCATGGTCTCAGCAACCCTCAACCCCTGTGTATCTCCATGGCCTCAGCCTCCCCTGTGTATCTTCATGGTCTCAGCTCCTCCCCACTTTGTATCTTCATGGTCTCAGCTACCCCCCACCCTCCTCTGTGTGTCTCCATGGTCTGCTCCCATCTTTTGTCTCACTAGGCCTCCCCTAGCTTTTCCAACCCTCCCTCCCTATGGCCTCCCTCAGCTCCTGCCCCTTCTCTCCAGCAGCCACTTAATCTGGCCTGATCTCTGCTGATCTCTTCATCGGGCTGGCGGTGACTCCTCCTCTGTTTCCTCTGGGGCAGTGCGTGAACCTTATGATGTCACGCGCGCTGAGCCAAAAACAAATCAATAATAACTTTATTGCCCTGGGACATCTTGTCCCAGCGACAAGGCAGAAAATTAATGCCAGCCTGCGCTTGCTGATTAGTTCAGCAGCGCAGGCACAGGAGGGAACAAACCACTGGCCGAGGATGAGGAGCATCCATTCCACTGCCTGCCACAGCTGTGCCATGTACACATGCAGATTGCAGCTCCGGATGGCCCTGAAACAGCAGAATCGTATTGGCCCGGGGGGCAGATAGCACCCTGCCCCCCGGCACAGCCCGCCCCTGTCCTGCTACTCCCGCCAGATGCATGCACACTAGTTTCACTGCTCTGAAAGGAGCAGTTAAAAGATTCACTGCTCCGGAAATCAGTCAGCTGATTTTCGGATCAGCTGTTTCCGCGCCGGAGCAATGAAGAATTGCCCTGGTGCTCGCATTGAGATGGAATGTTAATTAACATAATGAATAGAGCCCTAAGACTCAGAAATATGCACCTTGTTAAGAATTTGGAAAATATCCCACTATTGTAGAGGGGGATTCATTTATGCGAAGGAGAAATTCTCGTATAATCTGTTTATATGTTGACCCTGATATTAGAAATCTCTGTATTCAGGAATGTGTAGACAATGTATCTAACAGGGCATTTGTAAGGTCCATTGCTAGTTATTCGTCCCTGAGGTTGGACCACAGGTCTTACATGTACTGAAATTGTTACTGTTTGCATGAAGAGGTCACTGTTTGGAAGCAATCCTCTTTCCTAGCATGGCACAGCAGTCCAGTGCCATAGACACAGGGTTTGTCATCCTACTGTCATGACACCAGTGCCTGACTCGAACTACCAGCTTTCAGTTACAACTCTATGTTCAGAAAGTCACGGGATCAGCTAATAACTTACTGCAACATTTTATCTTGTCTGTCTTAATATGAATCAGAAAATAGCTTAATGACCTCCTGCTAGCATTTAGTTATCAGTATTTAAGATATTTTTCAGGCCTGTACTAGCAGCTTACTGACAGTTTACAGAACTCATCTCCTTGAACCAGCATTCTTAATCCTACTGTTACCTGGCTGCATTTCTGTATTTGACCTTTGGCCCAGGTGACTATCCTCTCTGGATTTGATCCTTGGCTTTTGGACGGCTTCCTTCCCTGGCTTTTGACTGTTTGCTTATAAGTGCACCTGTCACTACCTGAGTCTTTATCCTCAATCTCAGATGGTGTAATGGTTAGCATTACTGCCTCACAGCACTGAGGCTGAGGTTTGATACCCACTACGGCCCTAACTGTGTGGAGTTTGTATATTCTTCCTGTGCTTGCATGGGTTTCCTCTGGATGCTCCGGTTTCCTCCCACACTCCAAAAATATACTGGTAGGTTAATTGGCTCCCAACAAAAATGTAACCCAAGTGTGTATGTGTGTGTACATGTGGTAGGGAATATAGATTGTAAGCTCCACTGGGGCAGGGACTGATGTGAATGGCCAAATAAAGCGCTGCAGAATATGTGTGCGTTATATAAATAACTGGTAATAATATACTTGAAGGTCTGATACTTCTTTTCACTAAAGACTGTTTCTGTGTGCTTTAATGTCTTGCTACTGAAATCCTACAACCCAATATTTACATCAATATAACATAACATATACAGTAACATACAACATATAAATCAGCCCTTGGACAGTTAGATTGTATTGTTTTGTAGATTTGGATATTTTCAAATAAAGTGGCTAAAAGTGCAAAAAATGTGAATTAATTTCTGATGATTGTCTATTATTTTGTATATGTACTCATTATTTCACAAAGAAATAAACGGATTACTAAGATACTTTACTAGTTTTAATGTGTATTCATGTTATTTACATTTATACAAGGTACTGTAATTAGTTTTATTATATTCTATTCCTGATATTAATCTAGCTCTGGAATTGTTTTCAAATACAGAGTTCAAACAAGTTTTGGATCACGCTATTCCCGTTGTCAAAAGAAGTGTAGAGGAAGAGTTCTCTAGTAGACGACACCTTCTCATACTAACTTAGACACAGCAAGTCATGGAACTATCACAGAGGCACAAATGATGCCTCCGATTATCACACTTCTAGGACATGACACAATCAATGTAAATGAAATCAAACTAACTATTGTTATTCAAAAAGCAATGTGAAGGTTTGTCTTAGGCTAAAACTTTTTGGAGATCCATAAACACCTTGACAGAACCTAGTGTTTGTCCTCTACGTCCAATACAAATAACTTTTGAGTTAAAATCCAGGGTTCTGATGCAGAATCAGTTTTGTGGTCAGAACTTGCATATTTTAGCACTGCTCATGGTCTGGAGCAGAGCAAATGCATCTGCAGGTGATGTAGATTTATGCACAACTCTGCATCTCACCTCAAATATGGGCATAACTGGATGATGACGGGGAGTTTGCAGGTAGGTTAAGTTCAGTGAGGGTGTGTTGAGGGTATTTCAATGAAACTGCTGGCTTTTCAGTGCGTATGCAGAGGTAAGCCTGTTTTCAGATGCACCTGGTCAGATACACAGAGGATAGAGTGGAGGCAAGTGCGCATTGGTACTGATCATGGTTATGAAAACAAGTGTATGAATAGGGGCAGTGCTGCCACATAGATGGGCAAAACTCAGAATACAGGGGCGTATTAAGAGAGGAGGGTGCCCATGGGACTTCAGGGAGGTAAGTATAAAAAAGAATATGGGAGCAGGGTGTGCGGTGCGGACTCCCCTGGACCCAGGGGCCCGTGTGCACCACACACCCTGCACCCATTATACATACATCTGACAGCATATGTTCAAGTATCCACATATAAGTCAGAATCAATGCTGATATTTGTGCAAGTGGTCAATGTTTTTCAACTGTACATGAGTCTGAGCCGTTAAAGTGTCCCACAGTGTGTACGCACAGCAGGGCCAGCTCCAGGGCTAATAGCGCCCTGTCCCGGCCGAGTGCTTGGCGCTCCTCAATGCGCGCAACCACGCCTCCTTATGTGGCGTACCCACATGGCACACTTCAAAATAACGTCAGGCTGGGGGTAGCCTCACTAGCTAGGCATCGCCCAGGCCTCTTACGGCACTGAATGGATGCCGCGCGCATGCGCACAGAATCCATTCAGTCTCCGGGATCCCGGCACCACCACACAGCTGCAGCAGTGCGGGTCCTCAATCCCCCAATTTGACCACCCACGGACCACTTCGGCTGAAATCGGGATGCTGGGGAAGGGTGCGCCCTCTATGGGTAGCGCCCCTGTTCGACCACTCAGGTCAAACACCCCTAGAGCCGGCCCTGACGCACAGAGGCAAGTTGTGATTGAGAGGAATGATATCCAAAGTGTTTTGGGCATTCTGGGCATTCCTGTGTGGTGACTGGAGGTGGTTATTCAGATGCACGAAGATGGTCCGTCTTATGGGCGTGTTATAGGAGTGCTTGTGAGGGGGGGGTCGCTAGACTGGTTGTAAGCTCAGACACTTAGTCGCTCACATTGGAGGCCATACTGTGACATAGAATCTGCACCTAGCATGGGGCTGGTGCAAGTTTTCATGGCTGCATCTGAAGACGCTCAAAGTGGGCATCCCACTTGCAGACACACGGGGAAGTGCTAGTATCGGTTTTAGCATAAAGTCCCACTTGCTACACCAGCAAAATATTAGCACATGACGGCAATGTCCGTCTTAGAATCAGCCCCATACATATGTTAGTGTAAGAATAGTCAACTTATGTTTACCTATGCATAGGCTCCAAAATGTACTGCTCCATCTAACTCCTGTACTGATGTGACTCATCAGGGATGATTTATGAATATAAAAATATTGAGACATTGTTGTGACATAGCAAACTAGCATAGCTGACTGTTATGGCTTATGCTCTTAGGGCCTGATTCAGAGGTGGACACAAATCTCATGGCTGCTGCTTCTTTGTACACAGCCAAATTGATATGATATGCTAATGCCACAGCTACTGTCTTGTGTACAGAGATGCCCACAGCTGGCATCTCAAATCTGCTGCTTGTGTACAAAGATGCGGCATCAGTCATACACCGGTCACCCCATCAATGTTCTGCACAACCCTATGGTTGCTCAGAACGTCCGTCAGAACTAAGACACCAGAACCAGTACCAGTGCATACAAGGACACAGTTGCTGGCTCCAACACCTCGCACAAACGCTCACTATCTGTCAATCCTTCTGCATCCAAAACCACACTATGACCCCCAACTTTCATCCATCAAAACACATGCACAGTAAAAAAAACATCGGCCAACTGCGAAAAAACATCAGCATTGCATCCATCTCTGAATAAGGTCCTTAGTTATTGCCAGGTGCACCATCAGTTTTGGCACATCCAGTTAGTGTTATTTTAAAGCCGACTTTCCTGACAGGTATTATGCCGGAAATGTCTATTTAACTTCCATTTTTAAGTTTGGTTCACATCAGACATTTGGTAACTACAGACAGGTTTATATTCTGGCTGCCATGGTTAAAGTCCAGGAATGGTTATTTGGATGTCTCAGTTATCTGGATGTCTTAAAATCAACATAGATTGTGAAATAGTAAAACTACTGAGATTATCTTGGTCCACAAACCCAGTACAGAACTACTCATATTTGTGAGGATTATTTGACCAGTGCAATTTTCTGTGAATTTGATCAACGCATTAAATCTAGTAGATCACCATTTGTTACAATCTAGACTAAAATCATTGGGAGCTGGACATTTTTTTTGGTTTGGAGAATGGATTACTTAATTGATCATTTTAAAAGGTTAAGGGCCAGATGTACTAAGCTCTGAAAAGTGATAAACTGGAGAGTGATAAACCACCAGCCAATCAGCTCCCAACTGTCATTTTTCAAACACAGCCTGTAAGATGACAGTTGGGAGCTAAGTGGCTGGTCGTTTGTCACTTTCCAGTTTATCACTTTTTAAAACTTAGTACATCTCCCCTTAGTGTGGAGGTGTGGTCTCAGGATATGAACTGGCACAGCATGGGGTTCCTTAAGGCTCAATTTGGGATCATTACTGTTCTCTCTATATTTCTCTAAGTGACTGGAACTGACCACAAGCATTTTGACAAGGAGACATTCTTTTCAAATTCTCTGTGAGGCTTGGGTTATCTCTGCTGCTGAATCATGAAAATATGCATTTCATGTGATTATACTATTAAGTGACAAAGGTACACCAAACACAATGTTTTCTTCTATTACTCAGATGAGGCACAGTAATGCTATTTGGTTGCCTTGGATGCATATACAGTAGGAGCGCAGACAGAGGAGGTAAACGTTATTTAATGTAGTTGATAATGTCTGTTTAACTTTTTCCACCAGATTCTGTAAATTCCAGTGATCCCTTGTTACTTGTAAAATGGCCTTAAATAAACCGAAAACAAAAGTGATGGATTATGGAACTGTAAGTAATGAACCTGATTTTATGAAGATGGCACCATGGCTCCTTTATTTAGAATCAATTAATTTCTTATTTTAGAGGCTATGATAACAGATTCTAGACATTGTTTAGTTCCACCTGTATATGATGTTGCTATAATAGCTGGCACTGTGTCTGCAATAGTAAGCTTCAGGAAATAAGCACGCTTCAGCTGTTTGCTAAATTTGCTTTAAATTTCCGCAAACTAACTCATCTTTGTATGATTCGGAAAGAAATGGTCGGTTACTGGTTTTATTACATTTTTTTTAATTATGTAGTTAAATTTACAAATAGAACTGCTAACAACGCTGGAGTTCCATAAAAGCTGTGCAATCTGTTCAGTGAGTGCTATTTTACTAGGTACAGGTCAAGTGGGATTGGTTCTATAGATACAATTTCCTTTGCTTCTATTGCTCCATTTGTTTGGGTAATGTCGTCTATGGGACTTTAGATAATTATCTTCTGCTAAAATCTTTGCAAATTAACTATTCTTGTTTGAACTTACTTTGTAATTTTTTTTATACTTTTACGGTAACAGAGATATGTGAGCCTTGTGATATTAATTTTGTACATATATATGCAGTGGTACCAGCGAGACCACGCCCCCTGATGTGTGTCATTTCAATGCCATTTTGTCATGCTAGGAGCTTGCCCAGTGCTCCGGAGGCTGCTGGGCAGCTTCCAGCCTATCTGGACACAGGGGTTGTGGATGATACACACATGCACATGTCATTCATCACTTCTGCTGCATCTCTGCTCGGTGACACCGTCCAAAGGGGGTGACACCAAAATAGCAGAGCAGCTCTGCTATTTTGGTGTCACTACCTCAGATGGAATCTCCTGGTGCCACCTGCACCCCCAGCCCCCTCCTAGTGACGCCACTGTATATATATATATATATATATATATATAATATATATATATATATATGTTTTTGAATTATTGCTAATTGAATAGGTGTTATTGAATATATTGCTGTTACGGTTTCCTAGGCCATACTGTGTAAACCCCCTAGAAATCAAGCTAGCGAGGTCTTCCGCCAATAACAGCCCCCGGTTGTTCCCTTAGAACTGATAACGTTCACCGGTACTTAGGTGGCCATCTGGACTTAAACTCAGAGTAGTAGTGGTTTACACAGATTACCTAGTTAGACCAGAGTTTCATGTAAGAGAGTAGGTGCTTGATGGGAAAAAATGTGACTAATACAGCCGGAGATGTTGATACAACTGGTATGTTGATGGTGTGGCTTTGAGAGCCTAAGAAGCAGTTTCGAGAGCCGGTGTGGCTTGAGAGCCGGTGGTGCAGCTTGAGAGCCAGTGGTGCTGCTGTGAGGGTCGGTAGTGTGGCTTGAGAGCCGATGGTGCGGCTTGGTGAGCAGGTGGTGCAGCTTTGAGAGTTGATGAGACTTGAGAGTCGGTGGTGCGGCTTGAGAGCCGGTGATGCGGCCTTGTGAGCAGGTGATGTGGCTTTGAGGGCTGGTTCAGCTTGCAAGCCGGTGGTGCAGCTTGAGAGCTGGTGGTGCGGCTTAAGAGCCGGTGATGAGGCTTTGTGAGCAGGTGGTGAGGCTTTGAGAGCTGATGCAGCTTGAGAGATGGTGGTGCGGCTTGAGAGCTGGTGGTGAAGCTTTGAGTGTCGATGTAGCTTGAGAACCGGTGGTGCGGCTTGGGAGCCGGTGATGAGACTTTGTGACCAGGTGGTGAGGCTTTGAGAGCCAATACGGTTTGAGAGCCGGTGGTACGGCTTGAGAGCCGGTGGTGAGACTTTGAGACTTGATGCAGCTTGAGAGCCAGTGGTGCAGCTTGAGAGCCGGAGGTGTGGCTTGAGAGCCAGTGGTGAAGCTTTGAGAGTCGACGCAGCTTGAGAGCCGGTGGTGCAGCTTGAGAGCCGGTGGTGCAGCTTTGTGAGCAGGTGGTGAGGTTTTGATAGCTGGTGGTGCAGCTTGAGAGCCGGTGAAGTGGCTTAAGAGCTGATTGTGTGGTTTGAGAGCCGATGAGGTGGCTTGAGAGCCGGTGGTAACTTGAGAGCCGGTAGAGCAGCTTGAGATGGCATAGAAGCCTGAGTTGCGACTTGGAAACCGAAGGAGCAGCATGGAAGCTGGTAAGTGAGGGTCTGCTTGGAATAAGGAACAAGAACAAACACTGACCATGCAGCAGAGCCGAGGGATCCAAAAGGAAACGATATAGTCGGCGAGGTGGCAAAAGGCCAGCATGAACAAATAAGAAAAGGATCAAATCATGCTGTGTTGTGGTTCACACGTGACATCATGTGGCATCCAAATTGACTAGCTACAGACGGAAAGACTCCAGGCAAAATACTGGCAGATGAAGGTATATTGCTGGAGGAAAACAAGTCGTGACTTGTAACAATTGCATTATGTGGTACTCAATAAAAATGGTGAAGAGAATTATTATTATTATTATATATAAAAATACAAAATTGCCTTACTAAACAAACACCTTTAATATACAATCAAATAAAATACTTATAAACACGCCTATTCAAATATCAATAATTGGTAAAACAGTTATAATCAGCAAAAACGGACACAAGCATATGCGAGTATACAGATTTGCAAGCGTCTTCCAAAGGAGGCAGGTTGATAGAGGTAAGAGGCGTTTGTACATAGGCCGAGTACAGAAAGGGCATATTTACACAATTGCTAACACACCCAGACAGTATACAGTATGTCTGTGAAAGCTGGAAGATTAAAGGCAAGTGGGAATGGCAGATGATGATTATAATAACCATTGCCAGCATTAGCAAATTGCTTGGGATTGACTGTTTGGGAAATCACCACTGATTCTGATTGGTGCATTTCGTTGCCATTTCCTCCTTTGTTTCTTCCCTTCTGTTCTCCTCCTTGCCATTTCCTTCCTCCATCTTTCAGCAACACATATGTAACTGATCAGCTTGCCACATGTGCAAAGACTATGCAGGAGGCAGTCAGAGGATTCTGCTTCCCACAGCCATCAAGTACAGAGCAACCTATCAAATTATTGTGGTGGCGATAAATTAATTTAATGCAAACTTTGGTGTTACGAGTCGGACTGAGCCCCATCTCGGGTCTTCCTGCTAATTTCAGATCCCAAAACGAGGCAAAACATCATCTTCCCAGTGCCGGATCTTGCGTGTTTTGGATTACGTCATCTTGCACGCAACGGATCTCACATTTTTTGGATTCAATAATAAGTCCCTCCCTTATGATCGGCCACAATTTCACACAGGAGATAGGAAGGGGAAGGTGTGAACTGTAAACTGCAACACTGTGAGGCACTGTGTTTTGTGTTCAGGGCCAGACAGTGTGCACTAAAAAATGCCATTAGGAACACTGTGTTAAAGGGGCATTGTGTTATTAAAACAAAAACAAAAACACCATTAGGAGCACTGTGTTAAAGGGGCACCATGTTATAGAAAACAAAACTCCATAGGGGCACTGTGAGGCACTTTGTTGTGTTCAGTACTTCAGGCACTGTGTTAAAACAACCTGTGTTGTGTGTTCAGGCGCTGTGTTAATAAAAACACTGTGTTATGTATTCAGGCAGGTACTTTGTTAAAACAAGCCATTAGGAGCACTGTGTTAAAGGGACACTGTGATTTTTTTTTTTAAAAAGCCATAGGGTGCCCCTGCCGTAGGAGCACTGTGAGGCACTGTGTTAAAAAAAGCCATTAGGACAACACTGTGTGTTCTTCAGGCACTGTGTTAAAATAAAACACTGTTGTGTGCACTGTGTTAGAGTGCCATTTCTAGGAGTGCTGTGATGCACAGTGTGTTGTTTTCAGCCACTTTGTTAAAAAATAACGTCATTAGGGTGCCATTACTAGAAGTGCTGTGAGGCACTGTGTTGTGTATTCAGACACTGTGTTAAAAAATAACATATGGGTTGGTGGGAGGGCCCAAGAGTAATTTCATGCACCACTTCTCTTTTCATTATGAGGCATTGATGACGGTCTTCTGTGTCTTGCAAGGCCATTTGAATCTCTTGTATTGTCCTGACTTCTGACGCCTGTGATTTGCTGCATGGATCAGTTTGCAAATGCAGAATGAAAACTCACATTTGGATGGTTTTGGTTTAATAATTTTCTCCACATGTCAAATTTCATTCATTTTATTTAGAATCAATCAATCAATCAATTCATTCTTTACCTGCCTTCCACTATATACTCCATCTCCTAGTACTGCCCACAAACCTCTGATCTAGTATAGTTTATTAAACTCCTATCTTATCTGCCACTGTTGTGCTGCAATGTTTCATAGATGTGCTATGTTCTTTTAAACCGCCATTTGTGGGGGCTATTAGTGTTTTTACGGGGACTCCTAATGTAATGTGAGTGTTAGTTTATTAATGTAACAGATATTCATGTATGGTAGATACATTTTTGTATTGTTACTGATAGTGAAGCTTTCAATGTAATGTGGAGGATATTCATTTCACCAGGCCTGCATTTAGAGTAATATAGTACAAGGAACCCCGACCATAATCTCACACCTCCTAGTGACGTGACACTCCTTTTACTACCAGTCCAATTCCCAATTGTAGCATGCTTCCCAACTGTCCTAATTTCAGTGAGCCAGTCCCACTTTTTGGACACTGTCCCATTGTACAATCCGCAAGCCACAGTGTCTCGTGGCAGTCATCTGCACTGTTCTGTAAGAGGTTGAAGGCTGCCCACCAGCTTCCAGAGTGCTGAGCAAGCCTCCATGATGAGAACGCGGATATAACTCGCAGTCATGCTCCAAAATGTGCGCAATAGGGGATGAGACATCATATGTCATAAGGCCACACCCCTTTTTCTGGGCTCGAAAGTCCTGACCCTATCCTCTTCAGTGTTGGGAGGTATGTTGTAGAGCTCCCCACAAGGAGGATTGCATATATCAAGATCTCACTGGATTGCAACTTACCCATCCCTCATTAAGTCAGTCAGCCCCCTCTAGTGCTTGGCTGCTGGAAGTCTGTTTGGCACTGATTATAAACAATGGGTTCCCATTTGTCCATACAATGGAGCATGATCAGCCATGTATCTATTCATCTAAAGCAGGAGTGGGAAACCTTTTTTCGTCCGAGGGCCAGTTTAATATATATAACATTAATTTAGGGACCGGTGCAGGCCACGTCCCATCCATGTGATGTCACATGGGGGCGGGTCCACAATCACTGGTGATTACAGCAATGCCCTTGAGCTGTAAGGGCAGTGGTGTGACCATCTGGAGCGTCCTTAGGACATTCCAGACGGCACTGCTGCATAGATTCTGGCTGCAGGGTGCCAATCTGGGCACCCTGCTAGCCAGATGAGGCTAGCGGAAAAAAGCACATAGGGCCACACCAAATGATTCCGGGAGCCTTATACGGCCCCTGGGCCAGAGGTTCCCCATACCTGATCTAAAGCCACCTCCTGATTTAACCCTGTCCAGTCTTCTTGGCTGATGCTTTTAGTGCAGTGTTTCTCAACCTCGACTCTCAAGTTTTCCTGACAGGCCATGTTTTTAGCATTTCTGTTCTGAAAACAGGGGGGATATTTACTGAACCAGCACAAGTAACTCA
The DNA here is from genome assembly GCA_031769625.1 of Taudactylus pleione. Classification (NCBI taxonomy): domain Eukaryota; kingdom Metazoa; phylum Chordata; class Amphibia; order Anura; family Myobatrachidae; genus Taudactylus; species Taudactylus pleione. The sequence goes on along the minus strand of JAUIMM010000017.1, from coordinate 1,085,998 downwards.
CATGTACATGACTAAAGAAAGCCACAAAACATAATCTGTGGTATTTGAGGACTGGAGTTGAGAACCATTGTTCTAGCGGATAAAGCGCCTGATTCAGCACAGGACGGAATTGCAAAGCTGCACACAAGCAGCTATGCAGTTCTGTCCTTGCAATTATGGTAATGCAGCAGGAGGAGTAATGCCTCCTGCATGCATTACTTATCCAAGCTGCGTCCAAGGACGCAGTATCAGAAAGTCTGCGATAACATCGGCCGGCTGATTAACCCATGGGGTCATGCACGCTGGCCGCGCAGATACAAGAAAGAGGCCAGGAAATCGCCATCAGCCAACGGAGATTCTGGCATTTTCCCTCCCCCCCAATGGCAGTGACACGCCTCCGTTTCGGGAAACGAAGGTCGACACTGTCCCCTCTCGCCCACAAATGGCTGCAGATTGTCAGTCACTGACAGTCTGCTGCTGCTCTGCTCGTGATCATGCAGCACACGTACTGCACATGCGCAGATTCCTGACCATCAGCATGCACTGCTGCATAAGGCCCAAAGTCCCACAAGAGTAGCCATGTGCTAATAGTCTATGTGATGCCATTAGTTTGGGGTTAAGAATAAACAGTAGTTGTTTTGGAGGACATGGTACAGATTACTGCTGTGACTAGTAAACCCAGCTGGCAACATTTAAGAACAGTGCAATAATATGACATTATAACACATAGGGAGTGCTCTATGTTAACTGGTGCATTGAGAACAGTAAGGAAATACTTTCAACAGTTTCCTAACAAGGATTCGTAGATGAATGGCAAAGTCTGCTCACTGCTTCGGTCTCGTAATCATGCACTTAAATGAAACGACCCTGAAGCATACAAGTTAATAGACTAAATTTGATTATTAAAGCAAAAAAGGATTACGCAGAGAAAATTGAACTTAAGTTAAAAAATGACTTTGATTCTCGTAACATGTGGAAAGGCATTAAAAGTATAACGGTATAAATTAAAAATCCTAGTGTTGGCAATATAAAGACCTCCTTAACAAAAGAGCTAAATACTTTTTATGCCCGTTTTGACAGAGAACGATACCATAGTGACTAAATTCCCTACCTCATATGAAGATTCACATGGTTTTACAAAGCTAGATGTCAGGAAAAACTTATTGAAAGTTAATGCCAGGAAGATACCTGGTCCTGATAGAATACTGGGAAGAGTTTTTTACAGAGTGCACTGAACAGCTTGCAGGGTTTTTACTTATATTTTTTATTTATCCTTGGCGCATTGTATTGTCCCAGAATGTTTTAAATCTACTATGATATGATTGTTCCAGTTCCAAAAAGTTCCAAGGTCACAGGTCTTAATGATAACTTACCAATTGCACTCATTTCACTTATTCTGAAATGTTTTGAAAAACTTGTACTAGAACACACTAAAGGTAGTCTGCCAGATGATTTCGATAATCATCAGTTCGCTTATACCCCTTTTACACCAGAGCAAAAACCTGGGTTTTTGCTGGGTCTACCTGGGTTGCAGCTCAGTGTAAAAGGGTCCCTGAAAAATAACCCGGTTTTTAATTTAAAAAGTGACCTGACAATCCAACCCAGGTAGCTACCAGGGTTGGACCCAGGATGGACCCAGGTAATGGTGCAGCGCAACACGGTTTATCCGACCTGGGTCATGCCTAAAATGTTCTGATTGGTAGTTGTGAAGCAGTCACCTCCCACTTTTTATGACCTCACAGGTGTTGCAGGGCAGACATGTGTTCAGTGTGAACATGGCTGACCTGGGAGTAACCCAGATCAAAGGTACAGTGTAAATGGTGTTGACCTGGGTCTGACCTGGGTTGGAACCATGTCCAAAAACCCAGGTCGGACTTAGGTTTTTGGTGAAAAAGAGGTATTATAGAGAAAATAGGTTGACTGAGGATGTCTTGCTCATGGTGGTACATTCTTCCTTTAGTCATTTAGACCTGCCTAAGACTAATGTAAGATTACTTTGCATTGACTATAGCTTAGCGTTTAACACTATTTTCACAGTGACTTTCATGGGCAAACTACGCAAGCTGGGATTTAATATGCCCATGTGCAAGATATTTTAATCAACAGGCCTCAACAACTAAAAAAAGGGGTTCTCTGTATCAACTATAGTTAGGATTAGTATTGGTATACCAGAGGCATGTGTTTTAAGCCTAATGGTCTTTTTTCTTTTTACCTATGATTGTGTCCCACTGTTTAACTCTTATTCTATTGATACAACCATAGTGGGCCTCATTACCAATAGGAATGACAAGATGTATCAGGGTGAAGTTGATCATCTTATTAAATGAAGTGAGGATAACTATCTGGTTTTAAATTAAAAAAAAAAAACTAAAGAGGTAATTATTGATTTTAGAGGTCAAATTTACAACCACTGACTATAAACAACTCAAATGAAGAGAGAGTGACTAATTTAAATTGCTAGGTGTCTCTAAATCTGAGGAAGTCATGTACTTCATATAGTGTTTCCAATTTTCCATGGTAAAATAACAGCACCTATATTTTCTTAGGAAACTGCGGGCTGTTAATTTGTCGATAAGTAACATGGTGAACTTTTATCGCTGTATAATTGAAAGTGTTTTGACCTTTGTAGCCCAGTCTGGTATTGTAATAGCTCTAAGGCCGATCGTAAGCTCTTAGAGAGGGTTGTAAGATCAGCATAATATGTTATTGCCAAAAAACTGCCCTTTGTTGAGGAAATCTAAGTTAAAAGTAGCCTGAGGATAGGAAAGAGCATAGTTAAAGCTTTTAATAACCGCCTATATCACCATGCGTTTTCCTTATTGCCGTCAAAAAGAAGGTTCAGATGTATTTAATCGCGTACAACTAAGTTATAAAAAAATTCCCCCTTCAAATATTGTTTGGATGAATTAGAAGGAGTGTACTTAGTAGTGTGATGTCTGCACTCTGCTCTGCAGAAGCACACGCACAGGGCCGGATTAACGGGGGGCGACAGGGGCGATCGTCACTGGTAGGGGCTGGCTGGCAACTTTTAGCCTGGGGGGCAAACACAAGCAAGTGGCCCTGGCTTTTCTACCAGGACATTGTGGAGCTTGGCCCCGTAGAGTAACGCCATTTCCAATTTCAGCATCTACAGACACTGCATTACCGCTTGGTTTTTTTTTTTAGACACCACCATCGGTCGCACCATCAAAACTTGCACCAGCCCTATTCTAGGTGAAGATCATCCGCCTGAGTGTGGCTTCCAATGTGATCTATTACGCATCTCCATATGCAACCACTTTCAGCAACACACCTGTGTCACTCCAATAGCACACCCATACTACACTGCATCTGACTAGCCAACCCCTGTAATCATCCAGAAACGCCCAACACATTTCTAATACACTTCTCCATGCGTCTGTCTGTACTGCAAATCTGTATTAACACCATCGGGATGTATGAACGGTGGAACTCTGACACATGCACAGATGAAAAACATCACTTCACATCATATGTCGCCTGTAATAGGACAGGTGCAGCCAATGCTCTTTTATACAAAAGCAGAACACATTTGTTCTTCTAATAGGGTTGTAGGTTCCTCTGGGACCCTTTATGAGTTGCAGCACCAAAACAAAAAAGCAAACTTGGCTGACTTTATCAAATCCTTTCTGCATCCTTATCTTAAGGAAAAATAAATAAAAAAACAGGAGCGTTGGAGTGTGGACCGGACATAGCTAACTGCCATGAGGTGGGCAGACTGCGGCCGACCACCCTGATTGTGGCTGGGGAGCATCTTCTAGTCTGCCTCCTGACTGCGGGCAGTGGTGTGCTTGTCTGTAGGTGTCAGTGGCAGCAGCATGGTATGTTAAGTAGTTAGAGCACACTAACAGTCCAGGTAAGAATAGCTAAACATGAGCACAGTTGTATTAATTAGAAGTGCCTCAGTTATTTTGGTTTAACCATCTATGCTCAATCATGGATATCGCTAAAACCTGGACTGTTAGTGTACCTTGAGGACCGAGGATGGTAAACACTGAGGGACCTATTTATCAACACTAAAATAACGTTTTTAAGGACATATTCCTTAAATAACGTTATTTTAGTATTCATGAAGATACTTAGCACAGGAGATAACACTGATATCTCCTTGCTAAGTTCCCCTGCGTTAATTTCCACACTCCCCATACATTAGTATGGGGATATGGAAATTATGGTATTCATCAAATTCCGAAAATTATGTATTTTCGGAATTTGATGGAGTTACTATTCGCCACTGTGAGGTTGGCGAACAGCAGGTAACACTTACTTGTGTCAGCGTGTGCAGGTCCCCGGCGTCTCCCTCTGGTGCTCTGGTCTCTCCTCTGGCTCCGTCTGCTATGCTCTCATGTGTTCTCCCCAGCAGAGCACAATAAAGTAAAAAAAAAAAAAAAAAAAAGTTTTTTTTTTTTCCCCTAAACAGTACTGTGTGCTGCTGGGAGACCACATGAGAGCATAGCAGACGGAGCCGGAGGCTGCTGCGCGTGCAGGTAAGTGCTGAACAGGGGGAGGTGAGCGTGGGAGGAGGTGGGGCAGGTGAGCGGAGGGGGGGACACAAACTTACCGCATCTGTAGGCAGTGCTGCGCATGCGCTGGTTTTACAAATGTAACAGCACATGCGCAGCACTGCTTCCAGTTGCGACAAGTTAGAGCAGGCAGGGATAACTATCTATTTCCTGAAAAGCTGTCATCGCAATAATGACAGCTTTTCGGAATAGATAGTTATAGGGAGGAGGAATGATGAATTCCTTCGGTAATTAGGTAGAACTCCATGCGAGTTCTAAACCTAATTACCTCCTGGGAAACTTTAGTTATGATGAATAGGCCCCTATGTTAGAGGAAATCCTTTTTTTTTTTCTTAATAATTTATTTTTACTTATAACTTGCTCACAATTAAATATCATTGTGAGCAAGTTCTAAATTTAAATACGTTCCAAGTTTTCCCTTGGCAAGAAATGAACCCTGATAAGTGGAAGACACAGTTACATTTCACACATTCTTCTTTTATTTATATAGCGCCACCAGCTTACCCAGGGCCTTATATATTTTATACCTATCATCTCCCTTCCCTTAAATATTTTATACCTATCATTTCCCTTCCCTTATATATTTTATACCTATCATCTCCCTTCTCTTATATATTTTATACCTATCATCTCCCTTCCCTTATATATTTTATACCTATCATCTCCCTTCCCTTATATATTTTATACCTATCATCTCCCTTCTCTTATATATTTTATACCTATCATCTCCCTTCTCTTATATATTTTATACCTATCATCTCCCTTCCCTTATATATTTTATACCTATCATCTCCCTTCCCTTATATATTTTATACCTATCATCTCCCTTCCCTTATATATTTTATACCTATCATCTCCCTTCCCTTATATATTTTATACCTATCATCTCCCTTCCCTTATACAATATATTTACTCACCACCTCCCACATATGTTATTTGCCCATCATCCCCCTATATATTTTAAGTACTCTTTTAACTTACTTGTTGCTTGGCTAACTGTGGCTAGGTGCTCCTCTCTTGTTGCACAGGCAGGACTCAGGAGGCGGAGCAGTAAGGATCGATAAAGGGAGCCAGGGACTTGCGCGCCGCCCTGACTCTCAGAGAGGGGTCACAGAAAAGGAAGGAGGAAATGAACGGAAAGGAGGATCACGTGTTGCCAGAGCTCTCGGCACAGGGTAAAGGCCATGGGAGGAGCTGCTGCTGCTGCAGCTAGGCATGCGCAGCAACCCTACCGCAGCCATAGATTTTACCTTAACTACAGAATGAGCGGCCTCTGATAGCTTCCCGATAGGAGCTCAAGTGAGCTCCGATCTCGGTAGACATAATTCAGCCGGCCAGAGGAGGGAGCATGGGACCTTCCCAGCCATCCCATACATACTGCACAATTGTACCGTCCCGGGGGGCAGGTGGCACCCTGCCCCCTGGCCCAGCCCACCCCTGGGCCCCCACATGTTAAGGGCCCCCACAGCTATCGGGGTTAAAGAGGACTGGAGGAGACGGAACCAGTTCCACCTCCTCCGGCCAACCTAACCCCGGTGCCGCAGGGAGGCTCCATTTACCAGGCGCCCTTACAGCGGGCGCCCGGCTCCCTCCCCGCAGGGTTGCTGCTATTTCCTATGTGGCTAAAGGACCTCTGTGACGTATCCACCACGTGACCGCTGCAGGGGGCTGGACCGATTCTGCGATACCATCCACTAGGGCATATAGGGGGAATAAATATTTGTGGTGAGCGCAGCGAAGCGTGGCGAGCATCGCATCCCCGCCCCTACCCCTTTCAGGCCGGGTCACGTGGGTATGACGTCACAGGTCCATCAGCGCTGTATAGTCTAGACCTAACCCTCCCCGCAGCAGCAGCCGGAGTCGGAGGCTTGAGCTCACGTGAGCTCCAGCTTCCGGCTCACGCAGTACACTATGGCAGAGACGTCATGACGTCTCTGCCATAGTGCAGAGGAGCAGCCAAGCGGACTGCAGCGGACGCGGGGCTTAGCTTAAGGTAAGTATGAGCTTTATTTATTTTTTTGTCAAGCAGCCTACTGGGGGCATTACTGGCGGGGGGCATTACTACAGGGGATATTACTCGATGGGGAGCATTACTACTGGGGGCATTACTGGCAGGGGGCATTACTACTGGGGGCATTACTCAGGGGGGAGCATTGCTACTGGGGCATTACTCGGGGAGGGGGGAGGCATTACTACTGGGGGCATTACTTGGGTGGAATTACTACTGGGGGCATTACTCGGGGGAGAGGCATTACTCGGAGGGGGAGGCATTACTACTGGGGGCATTAATCAGGGGGCATTACTGTTGGGGGCTCTACTAGAGAGGGAGCATTAGTATTGGGGGCACTAATAGAGGGGCATTACTACTGGAGGCATTTCTACTGAGGGCTCTACTAAAGGGGGAATGACTACTGGGGGCATTACTATTGGGGGCACAACTACATGGGTATTACTACTGGGGGATTTATACAGGGAGGATTACTACTAGGGCATTACTATTGGGCACATGCCCAATTACTACTGGGGGGCATTACTATTTGGGGCACAACTACGGGGGTATTACTACTGGGGGCATTTATACAGAGGGTATTACTACAGTGGGCACTACTAATAGGAGTATTGCATAGGGGGCACTGCATAAGGGGCACTACTACTGGGTGCACTGCATACGGGGCACTACCACTGTGGGCACTGAAACTACTGGGGGCTCTGCATAAGGTCCCCATTACGCATACCCCCAGTTTGTCACATTTAATAGGGGTCCCCACATGTTTGTTGCCCAGGGGCCCCCACAGACCTTAATCCGGCCCTGCACACGCAGTAGCGTCCATTGGCGGTTGGCCGTCTGTGGCTTTATGCAAATGACACTACAAACTCCTTCCCTTGTATACATACATGCGGCTGAATGTTCGGGATCCGTGCACACTGTGATACCGATCAGTGCATCCTTAGATGTCACGATCGGTCGCACCATTGAAACTTGTAGCATCCCCATGGCCATACTTGCCTACCCTCCCGATTTGGTCGGGGGCCTCCCGAAAATCGGGTGCCGCTCCCGACCTCCCGGGAAAGCAGGCATGTCTCCCGGCAGCTGCCGACCCCTCCTGCCCCCCACCGCAATTACAGAAAAATCCTCGGCACCGGGGGGCCTGTGACGCGATTCACGTCGAATCACGTCATTTTGGCCTCGCCCCCTGCTTCACGCTGCCTGTAATATCGGCAGCGTGTAGCAGGGGCGGGGCCAAAATGACGCGATCGCATGGCTCCGCCCCCTGCTCCGCCCGGAAAACTGTTGAAGTCTGGCCGGCCCCGCCCCCGTTTGCTGGCCACGCCCCCCCAGTCAAGCCAATCTGGCTGCTCCCTCCCGGAAGGGGCAGCCAGATAGTCGGCAAGCATGCCCCATGGCAGGTGCAGTTTCTTTATTGGACTATGGCCTCCTGTGCCTGTGGCTGTGTCTGTCAGCATAGAGCCACTTACACTGACACCCCGGCGACACTCCCATAATATGCAACTGAACGGACCATTTTTATGTGCATTCTAGTAACCTACAAGGAATGCCCATCACTTTTCCACAACAGCTCAGATACTTGGCTTTGTGTGTACACTCTGTGTAACATGTGTGCTGTGCGAGTTTTCAGACATTTTCACACATGCGCCGTTGCAAAAAAATCACACCGTTTATTTCCGGGCATTAATCACTGCACTTTACAGATGTGTCCTTATACACCTAAGGGGTATATTTACTAAAGTGCGGGTTTTTAGAAGTGGAGATGTTGCCCATAGCAACCAATCAGATTCTACTTAACATTTATCTAGCACCTTCTAGAAGATAGCAACCAATCAGATTCTAGCTGTTATCTTCTAGAAGGTGCTAGATAAATGTTAAGTAGAATCTGATTGGTTGCTATGGGCAACATTTCCACTTCTAAAAACCTGGACTTAAATGTGATAATCACCAATGACTTAAAGATACAGAAAGAACACATATCAAGCACTCCTCTACTCAGGTGCAGTCTATAAACTCACTGTTTGTGCACAAAGGACAAAGCAGTTCATAGTGCAAAACGGCTCGATTCAGACCTGCTCGTTAGATGCAGGGGCGTATCTATAAAGGGTGCAGGGTGTGCGGGGCACACGGGCCCCCGGGTCCAAGGGGGCCCACACCGCACACCCTGCACCCATAGGAAATGACACTTACCTCTCCACCGATTCCCGAAGTGCTGCTCCGCAGCGCCGGACAGGCGCTGTAGAGCAGCAAACACTCACTGGGAAAATGGTGGCGGACATTTTCCCAGTGATCTGCACATGCACATAAAAGATGTTCCCCAGGAAAGTAGGCGCGGGCGCCATTTTCCCGGAGACCCGCGCATGCGCTGTAGATTCTGGCATGAAGCCAGTGCCACTGAGCTGCAGTCAGAAAGGAGGGGGCCCAAACGGAGGCTGCACATGGACCCCCTCCTCTCTTATAACGCCCCTGGTTAGATGCGTTCGCACGCTAGCAAAGTATGCAACTCCATGATTGCACAGCAAGACATTAACATGTGTTTACAGATGCCCACCAGCCTGTCTTAAGACGCCCACTTGTGCACGTTATCTCCAGGATGTGCATGCAACCATCGGTAACATCGAGTACCATTGGATGCATACGCAGCACTTGTGGTAGACCATACCCTACCGCAAGCACTGCAAGTGCTTCGGTGTAAAAATCAGCCAAGTGACATGTACTATGACGCTGCCTCATAATTAAGACGCTCAGACACGCCTGCGTTCGCACCATTCCCGTTTCTATCGACCAACCCCTGTCACCACCCACAAACGCCTTGTCCTGTCACTCAAGCCAGCGAGGCATCTATACACAAGGGGCGAGCGCTTCGCAATCTCACAGACTAGTTCGCACATGCGCTTTGCGATGCGTATGCATGCGCAGAATGCAAACATCGGCAGGCTGCATGTGAACGCATCCTAGCGAGCAGGTATGAATCTAGCCCAAAGTTCCAAGAATAGTCTTTAAGACGGAAAGTAGTCTCCTACAATGCAAGGTGTCCCTCTTTTATTTCCAGGGTATATTTCAACACTTATAAATAAATTAGTCTCACAACACCTCCAAATGAATCAGAAAAGGGATCATACCATAGCATAATAACATCACATTTATTTGTGGATCAAATGGCATACAAATTAATACATAAACACATGATTAAAATTAATTAGAACCATAGGTAAAGTGGCCGCATACCGTAAGAGAAAGTCACATTGACTTGCATAAGGATTGGTCCTGTTACCCCTGGAGCAATATGTACAGCCATTGCGCAGATGCAAGTTTACTCATTTTTCCATACATCCATCGAGTTATATAGAACTCGGGCACTTCTGTCTTTTTGTGAAATTGGGCATTTTGGGGCGGCAACTGGGTGGCAACAAGGAACCACCTTGACTTGTGTGAGTGCCTTCAGAGTGTCATGTGCATGTATCACAAGCTCCTGTGAGTCTGAGTTGAGCAAATGGGGAAGGGAAGGCTGGGGCTGTTGCAAGTGCAGATACTAATGATGATGGTTGCGGGGATTGGCGTAGAATCAGTCTGTTGCATGGGTTTCCACTAGTAGACACACAAACCACTGCATTAGTCCTTAAGATTCTTACATTAGCATAATGTGGTCTTCTGCGGCTGCCCGCAGTTACAGCCACTTTGCATGCAACTCAGAATCAGCCACAATGAGTACATAAGAGAAAGAGAGAGAATGAGAAAAAGTAAGTACTTAATGCAGATTTATACTGCTGTAGCTGTGGCATCAGCTCCTCCTGAATACACCCAGCAGCTCCTCCAGAATGCACCTAGGCCACAGAGAATGCTGGGATATTACCAGAAGGAAGGCAATAGTTCAATTCAATTTATTTTTATACAAGATATAAAAAATATTTAAAAAAATGTTGGTAGTAAAGAAAAAAAACTAAATCAATTTTTATGAGACTTTAAGTATTTACCCCCAAAAGATGTTATCCCTGACAACAATCTTAGTAAGAAATAGCACCTGGATAAATTGTATTTATACAGTATGTTTCCATTTATGGTTCTGTAGAACTATGGGTTGCAGATCTCATCACCCAAATATAAGAGTGTATATTTAAATATAAAAACAGACCCAAAATGATCTCCACAGCCCCCACTTCTCCACGCACTCATCCCAAAATCCCCCATCAAAACTTTCAAGAACCACAAATGAACATACATTCTACTTATACCCCCATACTTCTCACTTGCTATAAAATGCTTCAACTAACCATACAATCCCACATGTATGCCAAAACTCTATTCAGACCCCTGCATGACTCTCAATCCTTCCACTTACCCACATGCCACTCCCTTCTCTCACATGTTCACGCTCACCTCTCACTGGGAGTACTACTGACAACTCCTTAATAATCTAACATCTAATTAGTAACTATTACTACTTTGCCTGCAAATTCCAAACTTTGTCAATGAAGTGATCTAGAATCACGTTTGCCGCTCGTTTACTGCAGAGGAAGGAGGGACACCACATTGTGCAGAGTGTAATCCCTCTACATCCACTCATTGCAGATGTGCCTGGTGACTTTTCTGTATTGTTCGGAAGACACATGATATGGAAGTTGGCTGCACCAATCAGGTTCAGTCTTATACTTTGATTTATGGCCATAAAGATGAGCTTCACCAAAGGCACTAACACTTATTCAATATGACTTGTGGCCACAAGTGAAGCTTGGTGGTGCATAAATCAGGGAACAAGTCAGAACTTGGAGGTCACAAGTGATGGTTTGATACTTGGTACAAGTGTGTAATCTATTATCGTATATACTTTTATTTTGCAGATAAGTTTTCCATAACTTGGAGAACCATACCTGAAGTCTGCTAAAACACATTTCAAAATTGCTCCTAGTTTCCCGCCACAATCCTCAAGTATCTAATTTTAGGGGAAATACATGTACAGTATGTGACAGTACACCAGCAATAATGTATTTTTGTTCCTGTCTGGTCACACAAATTCCTGGATTATGAGGTTCCAGATAATATATATATATATATAGATAATGCCAGTTTTTATCAAGTACCAAAGGCATAGCGAGGCAGAGCAGATGGAACTCATGTTCTGGACTCCAGTTCCGGCTGGGGATGCCAGCCAGAGTACAGTAGAGCTTTTGTTTTTGCCCCCCACAGCCACAGTTGTTAATAGATCACGGGAGATTGTTTCATGATCCCAAGCAGAACAGAGCAGAGATGACGGGTTAGCCAGTAGAAGCGCCTCCAGTCAGAAAACATAGATAGCTGCTGGCCGCATCCTGCCTACTGCCTTATAGAGGCAGCATGCAAACTCTCTCAGGGGGGAGATTTATCAAATCTTGGAGATAAAGTGGATAGAGATAACGTACCAATTACCAATCTGCTTCTAATTCTCATTTTACAGGCTGTACTAAGAAAATGACAGTTAGTAGCTGATTGGTTGCTGTGAGCAACATTTCCACTTTACCTCTCTTCAAATTTGATCATTCTCCCCCTCTGTTTCCCCAGGAAAGTGCAGCTTATCTGTTCTCATGGTGCACTCCCCTGGTCTCTGTTGCCAAACTGAGTGATGATCACTTTCATTCCTGCTACTCCAGTGTCTGCTCTGTACTGTTCAGTACTGTTACTTCTATACCGCCCCTGCATCCTCATTCACCAGGTCAGTGTATTCTGTGCATTCCAGGGTATATGGTCAGGTAGGCCAGTCCGGCCCCCTGAGAAGTCTAGCTGAGCAGCTGGCATGCAGAAAGACAGGGTTGGGGAATGAAGCTGAGAGACACAGGGGCTGCAAAATGAAGCTGATAGACACAGGAGCAGGGGAATGAAGCTGAGAGAAACAGGGGCTGCAAAATGAATCTGAGAGACACAAGAGCAGGGGAATGAAGCTGAGAAACACAGGGGCTGGGGTATGAAGCTGAGAGACACAGGAGCTGGGTTATAAAGCTGATAGACACAGGAGCTGGGGAATAAAGCTGATAGACACAGGAGCTGGGGAATAAAGCTGATAGACACAGGGGTTGGAGAATGAAGCTGAGAGATACAGGGCCTGGGGAATGAAGCTGAGAGACACAGGGGCTGGGAAATGAAGCTGAGAGACACAGGGTGGGGGGATCTAGCTGAGAGACACAGTAGAGGGATCTGGCTGAGAGACTCAGTGGAGCAGATGAGGCTAAGACAAACATTGGAGCAGATGAGGCAGAGAGACACATTGGAGCAGATGAGAATGAGATACACAGGGTTGGTCTAAGAGACAAGGAGGAGAATGATGTTGAGAGAGGGGTGGGGAATGATGTTGAGATGGGTAGGGAATGAAGCAGAGAGATGCAGCTGGGGGGATAATGATGTCTGATAATGAGACACAGGGGAGGGGAGAGACACAGGAGGTTGAAGCTGGAGAGACATGGGGGATGAGGCTGAGCGACATAGTTGGAATTGAGGTTGGAGAGGCATGGGGATGAGCTGCATGTGCTTACTTAGAGGGGATAGAGGGCCTCAATTACATCAGTGTGATGGGCCCCAATTTCTGTTGCCAGCCCTGGGTGCCTAAATACTGCCTTCCTTGTGCAATTACTTGCCTTCTGTGGGCTAGCCACCCAACTCAGGCAGCTGCTCACATCCTTCATTTTTGCGATTTTATGGGCTCCTAACTACTGCAATAAACCAATGAGTTGGAGCACATTAAATTGCCCTTCATGCCCCAGGCTGACACTGCCCTTGTTTTTATTTTAATTTCTCTTAACTTGTCCCCACATGCTGGCCATGTCCCTTCCCTGGCACAGTTCAGTATGGCTGGGCAGCATGGTAGCGAACACGTGCTGTGGGGCACCATGGCTCTATGCCACACTTTGCCTAATACCAATAATATATGAGGGGTTATTGGTTATAGGAACATGAGCATAGAGGTGACGAAATGTAATATTTAGTGCATATTCACTCAAACCAGGCAGCCAATTCTAGCTATAGCTGTACATGCAGTGATGAGTCAGCTGCACAGACTTGAGCATAGCCCACACCCTGTTTGGTCACATACAGAACCTGCAGAGAGAGTAGACTGTGCACTCTGTAGTTTACAGACCATTAAGTGCCAGGTGAGACATTACTTATGCTGGTGTCTTTTTTAAACTATATTATTGCAATCATATTCATTAGGAGGTGGGAAGAAAAAGATGATGATATATGTTGTGGCTATGTGTCCCCCACACCCTGCAGCACACCACTGACCATTACCACATATAAAGCACATTCCCAATTATTGCCCACTTCATTACATGAGGCTACAGAGGAGACAATACTCTTATATGGTGATACATTTCATCTTACAGCCATTTGCTGCCGGGCATTTCATCTGTCTCCCCTCTATTTCCATATTTGTGTTCCAAGGACATGTTTCAGGCTTTGGATAATGAGCTATGCGTCTTACAATTTGTGCACTCTGAAAATACAAACTACATCTCTTCTCTGCCGAAACTGAATTACAAATCAGAAAGCAGCAAGCCGGCAACCACTAATGAGTAAGCTGTATCATTCACCGAACCTTAGGCCTGGAGGATCCAGAAATAAACTTCATGACTGGAATTTGATATATGGTTACTAGCTTCTGTGATTTTGCTACCAGCAATATGTTACATTCTTTAAGAGATGATTTTTCTTAAAGTGCACCTGTCACTCATGTACAGAGTAAACTGAAAATTTGTGGACTAAAATGGGGAGGGGGATTGGATTGCACACCCTAATATTAAACATAATAAGAGGTGCTACCATGCTGAAACGTGTAGGAAATGTAGGAAAAAGAAAATGCAAGTGCATACGTTAAGTACTAAGAACAATGATAGTCAAAAATGGGATTTTGGTACCTACCGGTAAATCCTTTTCTCTGATTCCACAGGGGACACTGGAGGTGCTTACGCTGGGGTATAGAGGCGTGGATAACTGGAGCCGGCACTTTAAATAATTTAGAAGTGTGAAACTCCTCCCCCTCTATGCCCCATCAGCGCTCAGTTTATAAAATGAAGACCGAGAGGAGATGGAGAACAAGCGGAGTAAGAAAAGGAGAGAAGAACACACAATATATCATACAACATACAGAACAAGCCTAACAGGCAGGCTAAGAGCGCTGAGGTGGGCGTCCAGTGTCCCCTGTGGAATCAGAGAAAAGGATTTACCGGTAGGTACCAAAATCCCATTTTCTCTTTCATCCACTAGGGGACACTGGAGGTGCTTACGCTGGGGACGTCCCAAAGTTTTCCCCACGGGCGGGAGCGCTCTGCGTCACCTGCAGAACTAGGCGGCCAAAACGGGATACCGAAGTAGTAAACATATCAAAGTTATAAAACTTGATAAACCTGTGAACTGAAGACCAAGTGGCCGCACGGCACAATTGTGACGTGGAGGCTCCTCTACTGGCCGCCCATGACGCACCCACAGAACATGTGGAATGAGCCTAATGGACGAAGGAGGCAGACAGTCGACACTAACATAAGCCTGATGAATAGTCAGCCGAATTCAGTGTGCCAAAGTCTGGTTAGACGATGGCCAACCCCTCCGAACAGCATCATAGAGGACAAAAAGCGACTCAGACTTAAGGATGGATGCTGTTCTGGCAACATAGATGTGGAAAGCCCTAACCACATCCAAGGTAGAAGAAACACCAGAGTCCTCCACCAACAACTGTACCACAATAGGCTGATTGATATGAAAAGCCGACACAACCTTGGCAAGGAAAGCAGCTGCCGTCCCGCTTATAAGACAGAGCACCCACTTCTGAAACTCTACGAGCCGAAGCGAGAGCCAGGAAGAGAACCGTCTTCCGAGACAGGTACTTAAGATCAACCTCCTCCAAAGGTTCAAACATGGGCGACTGAAGAAACAGAAGCACTAAGTTTAGATTCCAGGAAGCTATTGGAGGTACAAAAGTGGGCTGCACGCGCAAGACCCCTTGAAGAAACTTCTGCACCTCAGGAATGAGGGCCAATTTCCAATTTCCTTTGAAAGAAAATGGAAAAGGCAGAGACCTGCACCCTTAAGGTTCCCAGACGAAGCTCAGAATCCAGACCTGTCTGAAGGAAAAGCAGAAACCGGGTGAGATATGAGCACGCCAGATGCGATGAGAATGCGCAGCCGAAACTGGCTAAAGAGCCACCCCGGTAAACGCAGTTGCGCTAGGTTGGGGTGTATGAAAGGGCCCTGCCGTAGAAGATCCGGGCGCAGAGGAAGGGACCACGGATCGTCTGACAATAGGGATCGAAGGTCCGAGAACCAACTTCTCCAAGGCCAGTTCGGAGCCATGAAAATTACAGAGGCTGTCGCTTGTCTTATCCTTTTTTAGAAGACAAGGAAGAAGCGGAATCGGAGGAAAAAAGGTAAACGAAGTCGTAGAACCACTGACTTGTCAGAGCATCTACTGCTTCCGCCTGCGGATCTCGAGTTCTTGACCCGTATACTGGTAGCTGACAATTCAGTCGTGACACCATGAGGTCCACCTGAGGACATCCCCATCGACGTATCAGCACTTTGAACACGTTTGGATGAAGCTTCCATTCCCCGGAATGGATATCCTGTCAACTTAGGTAATCTGCTTCCCAGTTGTCCACACCCGGGATGAATACCACCAACAGGATTACTGAATGGTTCTCGGCCCACCGGAGGATCCAAGTTACTTCTCGCATAGCCATGTGACTCAGAGTTTGTCCTTGGTGGTCGATGTAAGCGACGGTCGTCGCGTTAGCGGACTAAACTCTTACCGGATGAGCATTTAGAAACTAGGTTGCCTCTATCAGAGCATTGTAAAGCACTCTGAGTTCCAATGCATTTATGGGCCATCTCTGTTCTAGAGGGGACCCTCTAAAAGTGGTAATCGAGGACTACTGCTCCCCATCCTCAGAGGCTGGCATCCATTGTTACAATGATCCATTCCCACACTCCGAATCTCCGTCCCGCTAAAATATTTGTGGATTGCGTCCACCAGAGAAGGGCCATTCTGGTAATCGGGCTCAGACGGATCTGTTGATGTAGAAGCAGATGAGACCCTGCCCCTGTGCTAACAGGTCCAGCTGAAAAACCTTGGAGTGAAATCGGCCGAACTGTAGTGTCTCGAAAGCAGCTACCCTCTTTCCTAAGAGACGCAGACAAAGAAGCATTAACACCTTCTTTGGACCTTCTGAGGACCAGCTGAACTAACAACCGGATATCCCTGGCCTTGTCTGTTGGAAGGAAAATCCTCTGTAATTCCATATCCACTATCATGCCCAGAATTAGAAGCTTCTGGGATGGATTGAGATTTGACTTCTTGAAGTTGATTATCCAACCGTGTTGGGTTAGAGTGTAATAGGTCAGTAAGGCATGATCTGATAGAAGAGATACCGATGGAGCCTTGAGCAACAGATCGTCCAAATAAGGGATTATGTTCACTCCTGATGACCGAAGGAGAGCGATCATGACTGACATGATCTTGGTGAATATGCGGGGAGCCGAGGATAACCCGAACGGCAATGCCGAAACTGGTAATGATCTTTCAATATGACAAAACGCAGAAAAGCTTGGTGTGGTTCCCAATGGGAACATGGAGATAAGCCTTCTTGATATCCAGGGATAATAAGAACCCCCCTGGTTCCAAGCTCGCAATGACGGACTGCAGATGTTCCATTTTGAAATGATACATCTTCAGAGACAGATTTTAAGGACCTGAGGTTTAAGATGGGTCTGACCGCACCATTAAGTCTGGGCACTACAAACAGGTTTGAGTAAAACCCCATACCTCGCTAATGCTCCGGAACCGGAACTAGCACAGATGAAACTACTGGAGACCTGATAGCCTCCTGTAGAACTTGAAATTCTTGCAAGCGTGCTCCCACCGCAGGAAACCCCAGGTGGGACGAAGACCATCAAGCCACCCGTTTCTCAGCTGGTTTAGGCTCTGGTCTACATGCAACCATGTGTGGACGACCTCTACCTCTGCAGCCTCTCGGTTACGTGGAAGCACCTCTGGCTCTACCATGAAAGGAATGAGGCGCTCGAAAGGAATGAAACAAAGGTCCAGTATAAGGTCTTCTGGAAGCTGGAGCAGTAGACGGGAGGAAAGAGGACTTACCCCCCGTGGCCTAGGATATCCACTTGTCCAATTCCGGGCCAAAAAGCATATCACCCGTGAATGGTAAACCCTCCACAGCACGCTTGGACTCTGCGTCTGCTTGCCAAGTGCACAACCACAGAGCTCTGCGTTCAGAAATAGCAGATGCAGGTATGCAGGCACTAATCTGACTGATATCCTTAGAAACTTCTCCTAAGTAAACTGCAGACTTACAGATGTGTTCTGCTAGTAGACTTAATTCTGCTCTGGAAGTACCCGAGTGTAATCAACTGGTCAACCCAGCAAACCACAGCTTTGTTAACCCAGGCAGTAATAAGGGTAGGTCAAAGCTGAGCTCCTGCTGCGGTATATATAGATCATAGTGTTGTCTCAAACTTACGATCCGAAGGGTCCTTTAAAACAGTAGCTCCCGGCACTGGAACTGCTGTTATCTTAGAGAGACTGAAATCAGATGCACCTACAGGAGGAGGTGTTTCCTAGTTCTCCATCATTGATGATGGAAAAGGGTAGCTAGGGGGAAACCTGCGTGGAATTTGGAACCGCTTATCCGGAACCGCTTATCTGTTTCCAGGCCACTGATAACTGTTGTTGAAGTTGTGAGAACAGAAAAACCGCTGAACACTTAAGTTGTTCGTGAAATAGTTCCCACTCCTGGGATGCAGTAACTATCTCCTCAGGCAAATTAAGGAACTTTCTGACTGCCAAGATTAGAGATTCCACCCCGGGGGAGGCGGACTCTAACTCCTGAGGAGTTTCTTGTAAAACTTCCTCCAAATCACCCTCTACAGTATCCTCTGTAGCGAGGAATTGTTCATCTGACTTTTATGACTGGAGAACAGTCATTAGAGCTCTTGTGACTGTTTTTTTTTTTTTTGGTAGGAAGTGGAGGGTGCAGGCACCATTGTACTCTGAACCAGGGTGTCTCCTGCCCATGGCGGAGCAGAAGAGCTAGTAATCGCCATCTGTGAACCCGTTGTTATACAAGCATCACATAACGTGGACCCAGTGCCATGTGGCTCGGTCTGTTTGTTGTTACACTTGGAACAGACAAACAGCTTTTGAGAAGCCTTGGTACTGTTGGACCTGGTACACACAGTCACCCAGAGAAACACAGCATAAAACAGAAAAGACACAGACAAGATAAACAAGAAGGCTGTGGGACACAGAGGAGGAGAAACCCCCGTCCCACAGATCAGATTCCCCTGCACTTATACCCCAGTTACTTACAGCCTCTCTACCAGAGATGTAATCAGGAGATGTACTTGTGCAGCACAGGAATGGCAGCAGAGGAATCCATCCTTCTGTGTCTAACACTGCAATCTCCTGTATAGAGATGCAGTATGAGCTGCTGTGTAATAAGGAACGGCAGCCCTGCTGTATACAGCCGCTTGCCGTATAGAGAGAGACACGCGCTGCCTTTAAGCTCCACCCCCTTCTTTATGCCCTGAAGGGCTACACAAGATGGCTTCTGTGGCCATTACCCTTCCGCCCGCGCGTCTCACACCGCGTGTACAGCGGGGAGAGTTAGAGCAGGTGGGCGCGCTTGTAGCGCACTTAACCTGCTGCCCCGCGCCACTGTAACAGCAGGGAGAGGGATTGAGAGAGCCGCCCTGAGCAGCGCTCTGCATAAGCTGCCCGCACTGTAACAGCGTGGAGAGGGAGACCTGGTGCCACGCTAATCAGCGGGAGGAGGGACAGCGGTGAGCCGTCCTGAGCAGCGGGTGGAGGGAGATCCGGGTGCCGTGCTGTAGCGCGCTTCATAAGCAGCCCAGTGTCTCCTGTAATAGCGGGAGGAGGGAGAGGAGGGAGAGCAGGGGAGCCACGTGTAGCGCTCTGCATAAGCAGCCCAGCGTCTCCTGTAATAGCGGTAGGAGGGAGAGCAGGGGAGCCGCGTGTAGCGCTCTGCATAAGCAGCCCAGCATCTCCTGTAATAGCGGGAGGAGGGACAGCAGGGAGCAGCGTGTAGCGCTCTGCATAAGCTGCCCAGCACACTAAGTTTGTAAAACGCTGGGCAGCAGCGGGGCTGGGAGCCGGGGGATGCACGGGTGGTTACTCACTGCGTGGTCCACCATAGAAATCTCTCTGCAGTCAGCACTTTTCTTCTTCTTCCTTGTTGGGAATGTGCTGTGGTGGTAAGGAGCTGTCAGTGCTTTTAGTATAAGCACTGTGCACTCCTTCCTGCCTTCTATAAAGGACAGGGTGCCAGGTACCCAGACCCCACCTTTAGAGAGGTGATGAAGGGTACCTAAAAGTGTCAAAAAAGATGCTATAAATAAAATAACCTAAATAAAGAAAATAGATGTGTTGCTGGAGCACACGGATTGTGACCAGCTCCGTAGGCACATTTTCTAAACTGAGGGCTGATGGGGCATAGAGGGGGAGGAGCTTCACACTTCTAAATTATTTAAAGTGCCGGCTCCAGTTATCCACACCTCTATACCCCAGCGTAAGCACCTCCAGTGTCCCCCAGTGGATGAAAGAGAAATAATCCTGATAAACTCTACAAATAACATGGAGTATAAGTGAGGTTCCCAGTACATGTTTGGCCAAAGATGTTTGCCATCCATCATGTTAAGGTGAACCCCATCAGATGGGTCCCTAACATGCCTAATACTAACATATTATGTAAATTTATCCAGGACTTACCTATAACAGTGCCTATTCGCATATGTAGACAGCAATGTAGGAACCTGTGCTGATTAAAACACCTAACGGCAGATGGGAGGGGGCTCATACCAAGCAGAAGGAGTCTCAGCCTTCACTTTGTGAACTGAGCCAGCATTCATGAGTGACTCCACTGTAAGAATTCCTAGTGAGTTGATAGCCTATTCCTTGTGAACTAATAGCCTGGTTTTCATGAAGACTTGTTGAGCAAATGGCTGACTCCATTGTGTAGTAGTGATAAATATATCCTCAAAGATGGTTCAAGTGTTATTATTTTTTAGTAGTGCCAGACTGAGGGCCATATGTAATATATGTAATAGCCTCTGCGTTGCAGAAAGTACCAATGTTTTTTTTAAGAAAAATAAAAATACAGCTTTAAATTGACAAAACGTCTGCACTTTCAGCAACTCGGAGGCTGCATTTGGCCCTGAGTTTAATCCTGAAAGCAAATAACAACAGATATTTATGGGTGTGATTAATGAATAATGGCATACTACCAACATATTGAGGACAATTTCAAGGCATGCTTTCAGCTACTTTGATTATTCTACAATCTATTTTGTAAATTCAAATGATCAGATTGGTCCGTATGCTGTGTTTTGATCTCACTGCATCTGTAGTATCACTGAGCTTTTCAATTTTGATTGTTATTTGATGTAGAACAATTCGTAAATAATTTAGAGATGAGCAGGTCCGGTTCTCCGAGAACTTCATGTTCCGAGGTGAGATACGAGTCCATCTCAAGTTTTCCTGCCTGACTCGGATCCGTAAACGAGGCAAAACGTGTCATCCTCCCGCTGTCAGATTCTCACGGGTTTTGGATTATATAAAGGTCAGCGCCATTTTCACTCCGGCTATGGAGAAAGAAGCTAGCAGACGTGTAGTCAGTTACTGTCAGTCACTCAGTGTGTGTGTCCAGTCGGGGTCTTGGGCTGAAGGCTGCTGCTGTGTTGTCCATAAAGGGGCTTAGGCTGCAGTATATAAAGGGAATCTTCCTTTAGTGGGTGCGGAAGCTGCTGTCACTTGTCCTGTCAATTAACTGTGGCTGCTGCTGTGTTGCTGTTCTGTCCAATAGGCTAGGGCTGATGTCCATAAAGACAAGGGGCAGCTGCCTCATGCAGGGGTGCTCTTCCCCAGTGTCCAAAAAAAATAAAAGTGCTTTTTCTTTGTATATGTGCGTTAGCAACTTAGCTGCGCTATTATTGTTTGGTGTAACTGCCGGCCAGACCGCAGTTTATTGTCCATGTATTCTGACACTATAAGTCTTTGCACAGTGTGTTATTCTTATTCATAAAAAATATTGTGATACTGTAAGTGGTAGCACAGTGTTTTGCTCATAAAAAATCTTGTGACACTAAGTGGTAGCGCAGTCTAATATTCAACTTTTCACTTCTTTCCTCAATCGTGAATAAATTATTAGACTACACACCGACTACAAGACCACAACAAAGTGCTAAATAACATGCGTTATATATAAAACATAATGACATCACTGTAAGTGGAAGCACAGTGTGTTATTCTTTTCTTATTCTTAAATAAATCTTGTGACACTGTAAGTAGCAACGCAATCTGTTATTCTTTCTTATTCATAAATAATCTTGTGACACTGTCAGTGGTATTGCAGTGTTTTATTCTTATTCATAAATAATCTTGTGACACTAAGTGGTAGCGCAGTGTGTTATTATTTTCTTATTCATAACAAATCTTGTTACACTGTAGGTCATCGATACCTCAGTGTAATATTTAAAATTGGTACAAATAGACGTGTGTAATGTACCCCACTTAATTCGTGTTTGTTGATATGGAGAACGATCAATTGAGAGGAGAGCATTAACCACATACTAGTGCTGGAGCTGCTGCCAGTGCCACCAGTCATGATGATACTATCCATCTGCATCAACTACTAAAGCCGATGCCCAAAGGCATATAGGGCTTAAGTTAGGGCATCTAAAATCAAGAACCAATCTTTTACAGTGGTAAAGAAAAAAACATCAAAGGGAAAGTTAGCTGCAGAAAGACATAAAATTACAAATATGACTTTCACCACATGAAGTGGCAAGGAAAGGCTAAGGCCTTGACCTTTATTTATGACTGGTGGTTCTGCCTCTTATGATGATGTAAGCACAAGTGAACATGCTCACATAGAAATCGAGGATGCTTCTGTAAAAGTGCACCAGGATGAGCAGGATATTTGTGTAGCTGACACTAATAAGGATATTGTTGATGAGGATGTTGTTTGTGTAAATCAGGTACCAGTTGAAGAAACAGTTATTGCCCATAATAAGGAAAAGCCCATTGTCATGCCTGGGCACGACAAAAAAAACAACTTCTTATGTGTGGAATTATTTCTACCCAAATCTGGACAACAATTGACAAGTCATCTGTACCCTTTGTAAAGCCAGAATAAGTACAGGTAGGAACCATAACCATCTAGGAATCTCCTCCCTATTACATCATCTGCGGCCCATCCATCCAAAAAGTTTTGTGTTTTGTGTTGACTTATCTGCATCACCAGTGGGTCTTTTGGGAAAGTTTAGTTTTTACTCGGCAGATGCACTTGCTGGAGAACCTGAAGGAGAAGCCATCACTGCATCATGTGGCACTTGAGCTGACAATTTGTTTACCAACAGCTCTTTGCATCTCTTCAGATCTGTGTCCATTGGAAGAAGAAGACAACATATGAATTAAACCTTGTATATTAAATCTTGCATTTGCTCTGTTCAGCTTGTCCACATATCTGTGGTTAAGTGGACAGTGGGTACAATGGTATTTTGGAGGCCACTAATTAAGTTTTTTTTTTATGTCTCTGTATAGGTTGGGAATTGCTTTTCTAGTGAAGAGGAATCTTGATGGGATTTGGTAGTGGGCACACAGGACTTCAATTTACTGTCTAAAACCCACTGAATTATTGGCGGATATTGGACGCACATCTAATACCAGCATAGATGTTATGGTATCAGTGATCCGCTATGCAACTGGGTGACTGCTGTCAAACTTGCTCCCCCTTGCAAAGAATTGTTTAACAGTCAATTGTCTTTTAAAGTACTACTAGTAGTCTTCCTGGTCCCCTTCTGTGACCAGGTTGACATTCTAATATCGACATTATAAATGTCAACAAAATATACCACACCTGGTATATTAGCATGTGTATTGCATTAACATATAGTATTTCTGTCATGTTTGGCGTTGTGAAATCCCCTACTGAGGGGTTGAAAGTTGTGGTCCTGGATTAGGGAACAAATCAGGGCGAAGGGCCTAGATATAAGAACTCTTAATCCACAGATCTTGGACATTGGTGAGACCTGGTCAATGGTGCGTAATCTAACCTGCAGGGAGGTGTTCACCAGTGACCCCTCCAAGCGGAATATGGGTTTAGCTGCACCCTGCAGGCAGGTCGCAATCCTTTGACCAGGTATCCAAGATCTGTGGGAATAGAGCCTCAAAATATCAATGGCCCATGGGAGATGCTTAACAAAGGCACTGTTACAAATAGGGGTTTCACCAAAAGATGGTATTGCTGGGAAGTGGGTGTAGTCTGGTGTACAGTGTGTCTATAGTTTGCAAATGGCTGAATAAAGAAGCATAGCAGTGGTTACCCATTCTTCAGTGTCCTTATGAATGCATTTACAAGCATACAAACAAAACATGGTGTCAGAAGAATTGTAAAATGGACTGCTAGTGCTCAGAGTATGAGAGGATCCTGCAAAAGTCACGAGGCTGAAGTTATCTTCTTATTCGGCCAGCTTCTTATTCACTTCTTATTCGAGCTCCAGCTTCTTATTCATTTTCCAGCTTCTTATTCAGAACATGTTATATTAAAACATTTTTATCAAATAGAATGAATAAGCTTACATTGAATAAACAAATATGGTATCTATTACACAAATTTCAATTGTATTTTGCTTGGCCCACAAAGCTTTTGGGCATGAAATAGGGTGGTAAAGTGGGCATAGGGACCAGATTTTCTATATTTGAATAAGTAGCCGTAGTTGTGCAAGGGTTAACTAGCCTTGGGCAACAAATGTGACACTTGGAATCCACAGAGGGGGGGTCACTTACATATAAAGCACATGCAATTGGCCTTGCCCAACAAGGTTTTGGGCATGAAATAGTTTGGTAAAGTGGGTACAATCACCAATTTATATATTTGAATAAGTAGCTGTAATCGTGCAAGGGTTAAATAGACTTGGGCAACAAATGTGACACTCGGAATCCATAGAGGGGGTTAACTTACATATGACCCATTTGCAATTGGCCTTGCCCAACAAGGTTTTGGGCATGAAATAGGTGGTAAAGTGGGCATATGGACCAGATTTTCTATATTTGAATTAAAAGCTGTAGTTGTACAAGGGTTAATTAGCCTTGGGCAACAACTTTGACACCTGACATCCACACAGGGGGGGTCACTTACATATGAACCACTTGCAATTGTCCTTGCCCAACAAGGTTTTGGGCATGAAATAGGGTGGTAAAGTGGGCAAAGGCACTAATTTATACATTTGAAAAAGTAGCTGTAGTTGTGCAAGGGTTAAATAGCCTTGGGCAACAAATGTGAAACTTGGAATTCACACAGTGGGGTCATTACATGTGACCCACTTGCAATTGGCCTTGCCCAACTAGGTTTTGGGTATGAAATAGGGTGGTAAATTGGGCACAGGGACCAGATTTTCTATATTTGAATAAGCAGATGTAGTTGTGCAAGGGTTAACTAGAGTTGGCAACAAATTTGACACTTGGAATCCACAAAGGGGATCACTTACATATGAGCCACTTGCAATTGGTCTTGCCCAACAAAGTTTTGGACATGAAATAGGGCATTAAAGTGGGCACTGGCACCAATTAATACATTTGAATAAAATCTGGTGCCCATGCCCACTTTACCATCCTATTTCATGCCCAAAACCTTGTTGGGCAAGGCCAATTGTGTGTGGGTTATATGTAAGTTAATCCCCTCTGTGGATTCAAAGTGTCACATTTGTTGCCCAAGGCTATTTAACCCTTGCACAACTACAGCTACTTATTCAAATATAGCAAATTTGGTCTCTGTGCCCACTTTACCACCCTATTTCATGCATAAAACCTTGCTGGGCAAGGCCAATTGCATGTGGATTATATGTAAGTGAACCGTCTTTGTGGATGTCAGGTGTCAAAGTTGTTGCCCAAGGCTATTTAACCCTTGTACAACTACAGCTACTTATTCAAATATAGAAAATCTGGTCCCTATGCCCACTTTACCACCTATTTCATGCCCAAATCCTTGTTGGGCAAGGCCAATTGCAAATTGGTCATATGTAAGTTAATCCCCTCTGTGCATTCCAAGTGTCAAATTTGTTGCCCAAGGCTATTTAACCCTTGTACAACTACAGCTACTTATTCAAATGTATAAAATCTGTTGTTTGTGCCCACTTTACCACCCTATTTCATGCCTAAAACCTTGCTGGGCAAGGCCAATTGCATGTGGGTTATATGTAAGTGACCCCCCTTTGTGAATGTCAGGTGTCAAAGTTGTTGCCCAAGGCTATTTAACCCTTGCACAACTACAGCTACTTATTCAAATATATAAATTGGTGATTGTACACACTTTACCACCCTATTTCATACCCAAAACCTTGTTGGGCAAAGCCAATTGCAAATGGGTCATATGTAAGTGACCCCACTGTGTGAGTTCCCTGTGTCATATTTAGTACCAAAGTCTATTTAACCCTTGCACTACAGCTACTTATTCAAATGTATAAAATCTGGTGTTTGTACCCACTTTACCACCCTATTTTATGCCTAAAACCTTGTTGGGCAAGACCAATTCCAAATGAGTCATATAGTATGTAAGTTAACCTCCTCTGTTGATTCCAAGTGTAACATTTGTTGCCCAACGCTATTTAACCCTTGCACAACTACAGCTACTTATTCAAACATATAAATTGGTGACTGTGCCCACTTTACCACCCTATTTCATGCCCAAAACCTTTGTGGGCCAAGCAAAATACAATTGAAATTTGTGTAATAGATACCATATTTGTTTATTCAATGTAAGCTTAGTGATTCTATTTGATAAAAATGTTTTAATATAACATATTCTGAATAAGAAGCTGGAAAATGAATAAGAAGCTGGAGCTCGAATAAGAAGTGAATAAGAAGCTGGAGCTCGAATAAGAAGTGAATAAGAAGCTGGCCGAATAAGAAGCTAAGGCCCTCATTCAGAGCCACTCGCTAGCGGCAGTACGCTCGTTCCGAGCGATGTTCGCACATCTGCGCATGCGTACTGATCGTTATACGCATGCGCGAACCAGTCAGTGCGGCCGAAATTCATGTGCTCGCAATATAGCGAATGCCTGCTATTTTGAGTGACAGAATGAGGCGTATGTGGGTGGTAACAGGGGAAGGTGCTTGAAAACGGGGAGTGGAGATCAGAACGCAGGCATGCTTAAAGGTCAAAACGGGCGTTTTATGGGTGTGCATAATTAATACAGCAGCGTCATTGACCACGTCACTGGGTTATTTTATAGCCAGAACTGCTCGCAAGATTGTGGTAGCAAAAACCAACCACAAGAATAGCGAGCAGTTCATACGCTGGTCGATGTACTCGATTAATCTAATAAATAGCGGACATGACGTATGGTGCGAGCGGCCAGGGGGCGTTTTTAACAAATAAACGAGCGTATGTTTTGCTCGCTCGTTCAGACTTAGAGGTGTGAACAGACTGCAATTTGCGAACGGATCATTTGAATAGCCACCCCTTGTTTTTGAACGAACGACCGCAAATAGCGAACGTACTACTGGGGTTAAGGTGCATATGGATAGGAATGTTCAGTTTGAAAATAAAGGGGTGTGTCATGTTGACACGCCCCATTTTTAAGTGACCACGCCCATTTTTTGCCGCGCGCACCTTCGGCGCGCGCACATGGGGGGGGCTCCCTTTTCAAATTTGCCCTGGGCTCCAAATACCCTAGTCACGCCACTGGGTTTTATCCTCTATAATGCAAAAGTTTGAAAACTGTACCAAGAAAAAATGTGACATATGAAAGATATAAGTTTTTCACTTGTGATCAGAAGAATGGAGATGGATTTGATCAGTATGTTAAGCTGGCCATACACGCTACAATTATCAGGGCGATCCACCCGATATCTGTGGATCGCCCCAATAATTGTAGCGTGTGTGCGGTGACTGAGGGTTAAATATTGCTCAGTCGGGCATGCCAGATTGTCCAGCATGCCCGTCCAATGCGATATTTAGGGGGTAAACTGTCGGCCGCATCGGACAGTGTATGCCCAGCCGCGGCCAACAGACCGACATTTCCTGTGTTCCCTCCCATGGAAGATACAGGGAAATGTCTGCTCCCCCGGGGGCGGAGCGCAGATGTTGGGCTAAGACACTGTGAGTAATCTCGTCTTAATTATGCACGCCCCTGAAGCGGCGTTGAGACACACAGACAGGCCTGTGTTCGCACCACCACACCCCCATTACCATCGACTGCCCCCTGTCACCACCCACAAGTGGCACGTCCTATCACTCATGCTTGTAGATCATCTTTATACTGGGTGCGAATGCTTCCCAATCACATGGACTAGTTCGCGCACGGGCACTGTGTCTTGAACACATGCGCAGATTGCAAACAGTGGCAGGCTACGTGCGAACGCAGCCTAGTGAATGGGTCTGAATCAGGCCCTAGGTTTCAAGCCAAAACCCAGATTCAGAATCATCGATGGTTTATGGCCGATGTCGAATGCTTTTGACATTAATGGGGGAAAACCAGATAGTTCTCTCCAATCGATGTCTAAGCATAACCAAATGTTTTTGTTTGTTTTTTTCCCAAGGTGCCAGGACTCAGAGCATAGCTCCGCCCCCGGCACCCACAAAGCCCTACCCCCACGTTCTGATTGGCCCATGGGCCAGTCATTCAAACAACAGGGATGACCATTGGTTGATGATACCATGGATGGTCATCTAATGAATACTTTGTAGCCATCAATGGCTAATTGCTATTTTGAAATCAATAGTAACCATCGATGGTAACACCACCAATGGCCATCCCTAACTGATGGTGCTGTACATATTGTGAAGTACAGAGCCAAACAAAACACCATTCTCTACTTTTTACCCCAAAATATATTTAGATACGCTGACGTTACCCCCTTGATTTGAATGGAAGGAAATCATATAGTAGTGCCCCCATATAATGTCCCTGTAGTAGTGCCCCCATGTAATGCCTCTGTAGTAGTGCCCCCATATAGTGCCGCTGTAGTAGTGCCCCCATATAATGCCCCTGAAGTAGTGCCCCCATATAGTGCACCTGTAGTAGTGCCCCCATATAATGTGCCTGTAGTGCCGCTTGTGCAAAAAAAACAGTAACATCTCAGCGGGTGTCTGGCTTAGAGCATCCCTGTGGAATAGCCGGGCATGCATATGAATCATTCTATTCTATTCATTCTATTCATATGCATGCCTGGCTGACCGTCCATTACCCCCAGGAATTTTAGTTTTACCCCATGTGGGGTAATTTACCCATGTTCCCTGACCACTGCTACTAGAATGAAGCAGTATAACAGGCCTATGTATCAAAGTTTGATGAGAGATAAAATTGTGAGATATAAATCGCCAACCAATCAGCTTCTAACTTACATTTTATAGGCTGTGTTGAAAAATGACAGTTAGGAGCTGATTGTTTAATACTTTTTCTCTCACAATTTTATCTCTCATCAAGCTTTGATACATAGGCCCCTTAGTCACAGTCTAACAGAAAAGTGTGTAGCAGATGTGGAATCATTTACAATTCTAAAATGTGCCCAGCTTAGAAATGTGGTAGAATGAATCACTTTGCCAAATGCTGTAAAACCAAAACTGAAGCAAACACAGGGCCTGATTCAGAGCCGCTCACTGCTGGCCTGGAGCCCGTCGCAATTATCGTGACCGTCGGGCTTGTGAGGAGACCCTGTGGTAGGGTCTCAGCTCTCGCAAGCCCGAGTGGACTCACCGCTCTAATAGAGCAGGAAGTCCACTACTGATGTCAGTAGGGCCACCCACAAATGCCAGGCATTCCTAAGGGAACGCCTGCAATTGTACAGCCACACCCCCACCTACAAAACGAGGCGAGCTGTCAATCAACATCGACAGCCGCCCCGTCTTGTAGTGAGACCCGTAGCAATGGAGCTGCCGTCGCTGGATGGGTCTCGCGCATGCGCACGCTGGAGGCGGCGCATGTGCAGAGGGGGACCATCGACCCGCTTGCGAGCGCTGTGCGCTTGCGAACGGGTCTGAATCAGGCCCACAGTGCACACTGTTAAACAAGTTTTTTGTGGATTCCATTGAACTTTGCAGTGCAGATAAGAAGGAATGGATTGTTCCTTTAACAGTGAATGAGCTTGTCATTCCCTTTAAGCTTGATACAGGCGTGCAGGTAAATTTTATATCTTTTCAAGACTATAATATTTTTAAAGTAACACCTAAACTTCATCTAACCAATGTGAAAGCTGCAGGCTATACTGGTGAGAAAATTCCTGTAAAAGGTGCATGCCTAGCGACACTGAAATACAGAGGACAAAAGTTTAAAACCTCGCTACTGATTGAGGATAAGGATGTGCAACCAATTTTAGGACTAAGGGCCTTATTCAGACCCGCTCACGAGCGCATATCGCTCGCCAGTGGGTCAATGGTCGGCCAGTGCGCACGCGTGGCATGCGCAATGCGTGTGCACGAGCCTCAGAGTGAGTGAGGACTTCACCTGCTCCGGGGCTCGCTACAAAACGGGGTGGCTGTTGATGTTGATTGACAGCTCGCCCCGTTTTGTAGGCGGGGAGGGGGGGTGGCTGCCGGCCATTTGTGGGCGGCCCTACTGCCATCATTCGTGATGTCAGTAGTGAACTTCCTGCTCTATTAGAGCAGGAAGTTCATTCGGAAACCGACACCCTACCACAAGGGTCTCGTCGCAAGCCCGATGGTAGTGATAATCGCAACCATCACCAGGCCACTTGCAAACATTGTGGGTGGTCACCCACAGCTATGCAAGTGGTCTGGAGGTGGATTTTTTTTTTTTAAATTCTCCCTCATTCAGAGTGAGCGCTCGCAAATAGCGAGCTCCTCTGAATCAGGCCCTAAGTTCCTGTGAGAAACTTAACTTGAATTTTACAAAAAGGAAAAGAAAAACAGGTATTCTTATGTAGGGCACATACAGATTTTAAAAGCACAAAGGATATTTAAGGTACACCACCCTAGCGCCAATAAAAAGTTATGTAAAAAATGGTACTTATCTTAAATATACCAATTATTTTTGCTTTTATCCTTCCATCTTGAAGGATTGATGTGGAGAATCAGACCATGTAAAAAGAAAACAATATAATCTAATGCAGATTGTCAAATACAAGAAAGCATAATATTAATTAACAAATGTTAATTAAACAAATGGGTGAGGTAATAATCACCCTACAGCACACACTAATAAGTTAATTAGACCAAAATTTACATATAACACGTTTAATGTACATCACAAACAATAATTTCATAAAAATTGTAAACTGTTGAATAGATAATTCCGGCTCCTTAGAACCACCAACAGGTACAATGTCTCAAGTGAAGTTAGCCTCCTACCAGAATCCGGTCAGATAGATGCAAAAAAATGACTGAGGAGATGTTTCTAACCCGGGTAACCCCAGCTACTCGTCTACATCCGTCTCACACAGGCTTCCGGAGGAAGGTCTATTGATATCCCTCTACCGCCGACGCGTTTCGACCAGTTCTAGGTCTTTGTCAAGGCTGTGAGGGTCTGCTAACTATGGGCTCCCTAAATACCCCCTTCAATAAGGACTTAATTACTGGGAGG
This sequence comes from Taudactylus pleione, assembly GCA_031769625.1. NCBI lineage: Eukaryota > Metazoa > Chordata > Amphibia > Anura > Myobatrachidae > Taudactylus > Taudactylus pleione. Next base: position 1,054,882 of record JAUIMM010000017.1, on the reverse strand, counting down.
AGCCAACTTCATTACAAATAAAATGCACTACATTGTAAAAAACCTAAATCAAAAAGGGCTGAATCACTCTGCTAACTATAAAATAACAGAGACACTAGCCCTATTTCACAAAAAATGTATATTCAAACATAAATCGTGAATCCATGTCGCGAAATTCCAGAAATCTATACCGGAAGTCCACGCGCGCACCGTTTCTGGTTCCAGATGTAAACAAGTCCACGTGTAGAAATAAAATAGCCAGCGCTCGTCCGCCAATGAGAGAACCTCTCTAGAATGGAGGTCAGATCCTAACCCTCCCCCGGAAGCAGCGGCATATCTCGCATAATGCCGTCCTTGCATACCGGAAGTCACATCGCGGCTGCTTGGCTCCGAGAACCGGAAGTTACATCATCATGCCCCAAAGAATCTGGGATTTGTAGTTTTCTACTCCATTTCCAAACGCGGAAGAGAACAGTTCTCCATCTCTTAAAACCCAAGAGAACTCAAGGAATAGTAGTTTTGGCAATCCATAAATAATGTTAATAATTAAGGTGCAACAAATTCCAGTTCTACTGTTAAAAAATAAAACAAAAATTAATATATAAAAAATACACATATTAAAAATATGCTCAATTTAAAAACCATTTCAATTCAAAATCTTTGTTAATACCAATAGGCTGCAATGTTTTAAGGGAATAAATAAGCTCCATCTCTGTTTTAGCTAGCTCTTGTGTTAGATTGTTATTCCTCCAGTGGGTTTTAACCTGCCTCAATACTCCAAATTCCTTTATATATGAAACTTCTTTATTATGTACACTCTTAAAATGAAATGACAAGGCATGAGTGTCCAGCCCTTTTTTAATGTTGCGGAGATGCTCCGCTAATCTGACTTTAAGTGGTCTCGAAGTCCTCCCTATATAATACTTGTCACACTTACATCCTATGTAATAAATGACATTTTTGGAATTACATGTAGTGAAATCCTCAATTTTTTTCTCTACACCATTAATTGTGACTTCCGTGCATTTTCTATTACCTTTTATTGATTTGCACATCATACATAATCCGCATCTGTGGAAACCCTTAGTTAGAACTCTACCACTAATCTTAGGCGGTGATAGTGCACTTCTAATAATTTTATCCTTAATATTTCTCGCCCTCCTATAAATAAACCTAGGTTTTTCTGGAAGGAGAGGTTTCAAAACATGATCTGCTTTCAAAATCGACCAATGTTTTTTTATAATACGTTCCATCACCTTATGTTGGGAATTATAATCAGTTATAAATGCTAAATTGGAACCCTCTTTAACATCTCGGGTTGGTCTACTTTGAGTAAGTAGAATTTCCCTATCAAGGTTTGTACACTTTTCCATTGCCATTCGCACCTTCTCTTTATTATACCCACTGGCTTCAAATTGTTCTATCATAGTGCCAGCTTGTTCAATAAATACATTATTTTCCGTACAATTTCTTTTGAGTCTATATAGTTGGCTGTTTGGGATTGAATCGAGCCAATTTGGATGATGACAACTTGTAGTCTCCAAATATGCTCCCGAATCTGTCGGTTTAGTGTAATTTTTCGTCATTAATTTACCCTCTTGTACATAAATATTTAGATCTAAAAAATTAATTGTAAAATTACTAATATCAAATGTTAATTTAATATTAAAAACATTATTATTTAAATAGTCACAAAACTCATCTAAGGACTGTCGACCCCCCTTCCAGATAAAGATTATGTCGTCTATATATCTTGCCCATGACACCAGATTCACCCCGAACTCCACACTATTCCAAACATATTGGGTCTCCCACATACCCATGAAGATATTAGCATAACTAGGGGCGAATCTGGTGCCCATGGCCGTACCGACTCTCTGGAGGTAAAAATTATCCTTAAAATGAAAATAATTATTCTTTAAAATGAAGTCAATACCTTTTAATAAAAACTCTTTTAAAACTGCCGTATGTTCACTCTCTTCCAAAGATAAAGATACTGCCTCTAGGCCCAATTCATGTTGGATGATTGTGTATAAAGAACATACGTCTGCAGTAACCAACAGATAGTCTTCCTCCCATTCTATCCCTCTTAATAAGTTTAAAACATCACGGGTGTCTTTAAGGTGGGATTTATTTCTTAAAACCAAGGGTTGTAAAAAATTATCGATAAACTCTGACAAGTTAGCCGTGACAGAGTTTACTCCCGACACAATAGGTCGGCCGGGAGGATTGATCATATCCTTGTGAACTTTCGGTAATATATATAATACCGGTATAACAGGGTCATTATTAATAATGAATTGAGATTCTGTATCTTTTATGGCCTCTTTATCAACATACTGTTTGACAAGAGTTGACAAGTTATCAAGTATCTTTTGTGTGGGATTCCCTCTAAGTTTCTTATAAGTAATACTGTCTGTTAACTGTCTAAGTACTTCACTTTCGTACTTTTCCCGGTCCATAAGGACCACTCCTCCCCCCTTATCAGCGGGTTTAATAATTATATCAGTATTTGTTTTTAATTGTTTGAGGGCCTCATTTTCTTTTTTTGTTAAATTGAATTTCCCTTTATTCATTGGTAACTTCTCTATATCCTTCTGCACTAATTCATTAAATGTTTCTAAAAAGTTTCCTCTCATGTGGGAAGGGTAAAAGACTGATCATGGTTTAAAAGATGTTGAAGTATGAACTTCATCATCTATTGTGAGGTCAATGTCTGTTTTAAGGGTAAAGAACCTTTTTAGTGACAGTTTGCGCACATACTTTTGTAGATCAACAAATAATTTAAATTTATTCACATGATTGGTGGGGGCAAATTTCAAACCCTTTTCTAAAACCGAAATCTCATGTGGATTTAATACATACTTACTCAAATTAAAAATCTTAACATTTCTTTTAACATTTACTTTCTCCAGAGCAATTTTTTGTTTGTTCCTATCATATTTCTTTCCTTTCTTTTTAACATTATGCTTCTTATTATTCCTCTTTCCTGCCCTTTTTCCCCTATGGGTAGGTTGTTTCATTGGTCTCTGAATATCCTCCTCCCTTGTTCTAAAAAATGTCCATTCCTCATTGTTTCCAATGGTTGAAACCTATTTGAGGTATTAAAGGAGAATCTCTCCCTCTCTCTTTCATTATCCCATCTTTTGTTAAATTGATGGTCCCTGGCTTTTGTATAAAATGCTTCATTTCTATGGGCAAATTCCCCATCTAATGGATTCTGATACCGTATTTCCTGTCTATTCCTATAGGAATGAGATCTTCTTTTGAAAGGGAATCTTTCCTGTAGATTTCTATTTTTTACATTTTCATTCCATCTACTCTTTGCCCACCTATTTTTATTATTGTTATTTCCAAAAAGACTTTCTGTGATCATTAGAGGTGATTGAGTAATGGTCGATGGTTGATTTATTACTTGTTGTTGACAGCTCTCACCCAGAAATTCACATTTATCACGATTAAATTTCCTCAATTTCTTACTCATCAGTTCTTTCTCATTCTTCCTCAATTTTAATTCTATATCTCTCTCCATAATCTGATAGTCCTCTGACCCAGAGAAGGGTGCCGCTAAAGTTTTTAATATCGAAATTTCCTCCTCTAATTCTACTAATTCCACACGTCGTTCTTTAATAATTAAGTTCATCAATTGAAAAGAACAGCCCTCTATGATGCCTTCCCATTCTTTTTTAAAAGACTCAGATGCGTTGGTAAAGGAGGAAATTTTATTAATTTTTAGTCCTCTGGGGATTAAATGATGAGCTGTATATCTCTCCAGAGTACTGACCTCCCACCATATCCGACTTTCTTTAAGTAGCTTATGTTCTAATTTAGTCATTAGTCCTTCTACATCATCGTCTTATAATATGGTATCATCTTGAATATTGTTAAATAATTTATCAAAGGTTGTTCTCCTATTCTCTCTTATCGAAAACATAATGGCAGCAAGAAATTCAACACACTACAGATACTGGAACAACAGTAAAAAGCAAAAAATGGTGTTAATTAATTGCGCCAAACTGGCAGCTTCGATGGAGTGCCCCAAAAGGGGAGTATCTGTAATCCCCAAGAAATAAATTGAAAAGCACAAAGGATATTTAAGGTACACCACCCTAGCGCCAATAAAAAGTTATGTAAAAAATGGTACTTATCTTAAATATACCAATTATTTTTGCTTTTATCCTTCCATCTTGAAGGATTGATGTGGAGAATCAGACCATGTAAAAAGAAAACAATATAATCTAGTGCAGATTGTCAAATTCAAGAAAGCATAATATTAATTAACAAATGTTAATTAAACAAATGGGTGAGGTAATAATCACCCTACAGCACACACTAATAAGTTAATTAGACCAAAATTTACATATAACACGTTTAATGTACATCACAAACAATAATTTCATAAAAATTGTAAACTGTTGAATAGATAATTCCGGCTCCTTAGAACCACCAACAGGTACAATGTCTCAAGTGAAGTTAGCCTCCTACCAGAATCCGGTCAGATAGATGCAAAAAAATGACTGAGGAGATGTTTCTAACCCGGGCAACCCCAGCTACTCATCTACATCCGTCTCACACAGGCTTCCGGAGGAAGGTCTATTGATATCCCTCTACCGCCGACGCGTTTCGACCAGTTCTAGGTCTTTGTCAAGGCTGTGAGGGTCTGCTAACTATGGGCTCCCTAAATACCCCCTTCAATAAGGACTTAATTACTGGGAGGAGCCAACTTCATTACAAATAAAATGCACTACATTGTAAAAAACCTAAATCAAAAAGGGCTGAATCACTCTGCTAACTATAAAATAACAGAGACACTAGCCCTATTTCACAAAAAATGTATATTCAAACATAAATCGTGAATCCATGTCGCGAAATTCCAGAAATCTATACCGGAAGTCCACGCGCGCACCGTTTCTGGTTCCAGATGTAAACAAGTCCACGTGTAGAAATAAAATAGCCAGCGCTCGTCCGCCAATGAGAGAACCTCTCTAGAATGGAGGTCAGATCCTAACCCTCCCCCGGAAGCAGCGGCATATCTCGCATAATGCCGTCCTTGCATACCGGAAGTCACATCGCGGCTGCTTGGCTCCGAGAACCGAAAGTTACATCATCATGCCCCAAATAATCTGGGATTTGTAGTTTTCTACTCCGTTTCCAAATGCGGAAGAGAACAGTTCTCCATCTCTTAAAACCCAAGAGAACTCAAGGAATAGTAGTTTTGGCAATCCATAAATAATGTTAATAATTAAGGTGCAACGAATTCCAGTGCTACTGTTAAAAAATAAAACAAAAATTAATATATAAAAAATACACATATTAAAAATATGCTCAATTTAAAAACCATTTCAATTCAAAATCTTTGTTAATACCAATAGGCTGCAATGTTTTAAGGGAATATATAAGCTCCATCTCTGTTTTAGCTAGCTCTTGTGTTAGATTGTTATTCCTCCAGTGGGTTTTAACCTGCCTCAATACTCCAAATTCCTTTATATATGAAACTTCTTTATTATGTACACTCTTAAAATGAAATGACAAGGCATGAGTGTCCAGCCCTTTTTTAATGTTGCGGAGATGCTCCGCTAATCTGACTTTAAGTGGTCTCGAAGTCCTCCCTATATAATACTTGTCACACTTACATCCTATGTAATAAATGACATTTTTGGAATTACATGTAGTGAAATCCTCAATTTTTTTCTCTACACCATTAATTGTGACTTCCGTGCATTTTCTATTACCTTTTATTGATTTGCACATCATACATAATCCGCATCTGTGGAAACCCTTAGTTAGAACTCTACCACTAATCTTAGGCGGTGATAGTGCACTTCTAATAATTTTATCCTTAATATTTCTCGCCCTCCTATAAATAAACCTAGGTTTTTCTGGAAGGAGAGGTTTCAAAACATGATCTGCTTTCAAAATCGACCAATGTTTTTTTATAATACGTTCCATCACCTTATGTTGGGAATTATAATCAGTTATAAATGCTAAATTGGAACCCTCCTTAACATCTCGGGTTGGTCTACTTTGAGTAAGTAGAATTTCCCTATCAAGGTTTGTACACTTTTCCATTGCCATTCGCACCTTCTCTTTATTATACCCACTGGCTTCAAATTGTTCTATCATAGTGCCAGCTTGTTCAATAAATACATTATTTTCCGTACAATTTCTTTTGAGTCTATATAGTTGGCTGTTTGGGATTGAATCGAGCCAATTTGGATGATGACAACTTGTAGTCTCCAAATATGCTCCCGAATCTGTCGGTTTAGTGTAATTTTTCGTCATTAATTTACCCTCTTGTACATAAATATTTAGATCTAAAAAATTAATTGTAAAATTACTAATATCAAATGTTAATTTAATATTAAAAACATTATTATTTAAATAGTCACAAAACTCATCTAAGGACTGTCGACCTCCCTTCCAGATAAAGATTATGTCGTCTATATATCTTGCCCATGACACCAGATTCACCCCGAACTCCACACTATTCCAAACATATTGGGTCTCCCACATACCCATGAAGATATTAGCATAACTAGGGGCGAATCTGGTGCCCATGGCCGTACCGACTCTCTGGAGGTAAAAATTATCCTTAAAATGAAAATAATTATTCTTTAAAATGAAGTCAATACCTTTTAATAAAAACTCTTTTAAAACTGCCGTATGTTCACTCTCTTCCAAAGATAAAGATACTGCCTCTAGGCCCAATTCATGTTGGATGATTGTGTATAAAGAACATACGTCTGCAGTAACCAACAGATAGTCTTCCTCCCATTCTATCCCTCTTAATAAGTTTAAAACATCACGGGTGTCTTTAAGGTGGGATTTATTTCTTAAAACCAAGGGTTGTAAAAAATTATCGATAAACTCTGACAAGTTAGCCGTGACAGAGTTTACTCCCGACACAATAGGTCGGCCGGGAGGATTGATCATATCCTTGTGAACTTTCGGTAATATATATAATACCGGTATAACAGGGTCATTATTAATAATGAATTGAGATTCTGTATCTTTTATGGCCTCTTTATCAACATACTGTTTGACAAGAGTTGACAAGTTATCAAGTATCTTTTGTGTGGGATTCCCTCTAAGTTTCTTATAAGTAATACTGTCTGTTAACTGTCTAAGTACTTCACTTTCGTACTTTTCCCGGTCCATAAGGACCACTCCTCCCCCCTTATCGGCGGGTTTAATAATTATATCAGTATTTGTTTTTAATTGTTTGAGGGCCTCATTTTCTTTTTTTGTTAAATTGAATTTCCCTTTATTCATTGGTAACTTCTCTATATCCTTCTGCACTAATTCATTAAATGTTTCTAAAAAGTTTCCTCTCATGTGGGAAGGGTAAAAGACTGATCATGGTTTAAAAGATGTTGAAGTATGAACTTCATCATCTATTGTGAGGTCAATGTCTGTTTTAAGGGTAAAGAACCTTTTTAGTGACAGTTTGCGCACATACTTTTGTAGATCAACAAATAATTTAAATTTATTCACATGATTGGTGGGGGCAAATTTCAAACCCTTTTCTAAAACCGAAATCTCATGTGGATTTAATACATACTTACTCAAATTAAAAATCTTAACATTTCTTTTAACATTTACTTTCTCCAGAGCAATTTTTTGTTTGTTCCTATCATATTTCTTTCCTTTCTTTTTAACATTATGCTTCTTATTATTCCTCTTTCCTGCCCTTTTTCCCCTATGGGTAGGTTGTTTCATTGGTCTCTGAATATCCTCCTCCCTTGTTCTAAAAAATGTCCATTCCTCATTGTTTCCAATGGTTGAAACCTATTTGAGGTATTAAAGGAGAATCTCTCCCTCTCTCTTTCATTATCCCATCTTTTGTTAAATTGATGGTCCCTGGCTTTTGTATAAAATGCTTCATTTCTATGGGCAAATTCCCCATCTAATGGATTCTGATACCGTATTTCCTGTCTATTCCTATAGGAATGAGATCTTCTTTTGAAAGGGAATCTTTCCTGTAGATTTCTATTTTTTACATTTTCATTCCATCTACTCTTTGCCCACCTATTTTTATTATTGTTATTTCCAAAAAGACTTTCTGTGATCATTAGAGGTGATTGAGTAATGGTCGATGGTTGATTTATTACTTGTTGTTGACAGCTCTCACCCAGAAATTCACATTTATCACGATTAAATTTCCTCAATTTCTTACTCATCAGTTCTTTCTCATTCTTCCTCAATTTTAATTCTATATCTCTCTCCATAATCTGATAGTCCTCTGACCCAGAGAAGGGTGCCGCTAAAGTTTTTAATATCGAAATTTCCTCCTCTAATTCTACTAATTCCACACGTCGTTCTTTAATAATTAAGTTCATCAATTGAAAAGAACAGCCCTCTATGATGCCTTCCCATTCTTTTTTAAAAGACTCAGATGCGTTGGTAAAGGAGGAAATTTTATTAATTTTTAGTCCTCTGGGGATTAAATGATGAGCTGTATATCTCTCCAGAGTACTGACCTCCCACCATATCCGACTTTCTTTAAGTAGCTTATGTTCTAATTTAGTCATTAGTCCTTCTACATCATCGTCTTATAATATGGTATCATCTTGAATATTGTTAAATAATTTATCAAAGGTTGTTCTCCTATTCTCTCTTATCGAAAACATAATGGCAGCAAGAAATTCAACACACTACAGATACTGGAACAACAGTAAAAAGCAAAAAATGGTGTTAATTAATTGCGCCAAACTGGCAGCTTCGATGGAGTGCCCCAAAAGGGGAGTATCTGTAATCCCCAAGAAATAAATTGAAAAGCACAAAGGATATTTAAGGTACACCACCCTAGCGCCAATAAAAAGTTATGTAAAAAATGGTACTTATCTTAAATATACCAATTATTTTTGCTTTTATCCTTCCATCTTGAAGGATTGATGTGGAGAATCAGACCATGTAAAAAGAAAACAATATAATCTAGTGCAGATTGTCAAATTCAAGAAAGCATAATATTAATTAACAAATGTTAATTAAACAAATGGGTGAGGTAATAATCACCCTACAGCACACACTAATAAGTTAATTAGACCAAAATTTACATATAACACGTTTAATGTACATCACAAACAATAATTTCATAAAAATTGTAAACTGTTGAATAGATAATTCTGGCTCCTTAGAACCACCAACAGGTACAATGTCTCAAGTGAAGTTAGCCTCCTACCAGAATCCGGTCAGATAGATGCAAAAAAATGACTGAGGAGATGTTTCTAACCCGGGTAACCCCAGCTACTCGTCTACATCCGTCTCACACAGGCTTCCGGAGGAAGGTCTATTGATATCCCTCTACCGCCGACGTGTTTCGACCAGTTCTAGGTCTTTGTCAAGGCTGTGAGGGTCTGCTAACTATGGGCTCCCTAAATACCCCCTTCAATAAGGACTTAATTACTGGGAGGAGCCAACTTCATTACAAATAAAATGCACTACATTGTAAAAAACCTAAATCAAAAAGGGCTGAATCACTCTGCTAACTATAAAATAACAGAGACACTAGCCCTATTTCACAAAAAATGTATATTCAAACATAAATCGTGAATCCATGTCGCGAAATTCCAGAAATCTATACCGGAAGTCCACGCGCGCACCGTTTCTGGTTCCAGATGTAAACAAGTCCACGTGTAGAAATAAAATAGCCAGCGCTCGTCCGCCAATGAGAGAACCTCTCTAGAATGGAGGTCAGATCCTAACCCTCCCCCGGAAGCAGCGGCATATCTCACATAATGCCGTCCTTGCATACCGGAAGTCACATCGCGGCTGCTTGGCTCCGAGAACCGGAAGTTACATCATCATGCCCCAAAGAATCTGGGATTTGTAGTTTTCTACTCCGTTTCCAAATGCGGAAGAGAACAGTTCTCCATCTCTTAAAACCCAAGAGAACTCAAGGAATAGTAGTTTTGGCAATCCATAAATAATGTTAATAATTAAGGTGCAACGAATTCCAGTGCTACTGTTAAAAAATAAAACAAAAATTAATATATAAAAAATACACATATTAAAAATATGCTCAATTTAAAAACCATTTCAATTCAAAATCTTTGTTAATACCAATAGGCTGCAATGTTTTAAGGGAATATATAAGCTCCATCTCTGTTTTAGCTAGCTCTTGTGTTAGATTGTTATTCCTCCAGTGGGTTTTAACCTGCCTCAATACTCCAAATTCCTTTATATATGAAACTTCTTTATTATGTACACTCTTAAAATGAAATGACAAGGCATGAGTGTCCAGCCCTTTTTTAATGTTGCGGAGATGCTCCGCTAATCTGACTTTAAGTGGTCTCGAAGTCCTCCCTATATAATACTTGTCACACTTACATCCTATGTAATAAATTACATTTTTGGAATTACATGTAGTGAAATCCTCAATTTTTTTCTCTACACCATTAATTGTGACTTCCGTGCATTTTCTATTACCTTTTATTGATTTGCACATCATACATAATCCGCATCTGTGGAAACCCTTAGTTAGAACTCTACCACTAATCTTAGGCGGTGATAGTGCACTTCTAATAATTTTATCCTTAATATTTCTCGCCCTCCTATAAATAAACCTAGGTTTTTCTGGAAGGAGAGGTTTCAAAACATGATCTGCTTTCAAAATCGACCAATGTTTTTTTATAATACGTTCCATCACCTTATGTTGGGAATTATAATCAGTTATAAATGCTAAATTGGAACCCTCTTTAACATCTCGGGTTGGTCTACTTTGAGTGAGTAGAATTTCCCTATCAAGGTTTGTACACTTTTCCATTGCCATTCGCACCTTCTCTTTATTATACCCACTGGCTTCAAATTGTTCTATCATAGTGCCAGCTTGTTCAATAAATACATTATTTTCCGTACAATTTCTTTTGAGTCTATATAGTTGGCTGTTTGGGATTGAATCGAGCCAATTTGGATGATGACAACTTGTAGTCTCCAAATATGCTCCCGAATCTGTCGGATTAGTGTAATTTTTCATCATTAATTTACCCTCTTGTACATAAATATTTAGATCTAAAAAATTAATTGTAAAATTACTAATATCAAATGTTAATTTAATATTAAAAACATTATTATTTAAATAGTCACAAAACTCATCTAAGGACTTCGAAACCACTTAAAGTCAGATTAGCGGAGCATCTCCGCAACATTAAAAAAGGGCTGGACACTCATGCCTTGTCATTTCATTTTAAGAGTGTACATAATAAAGAAGTTTCATATATAAAGGAATTTGGAGTATTGAGGCAGGTTAAAACCCACTGGAGGAATAACAATCTAACACAAGAGCTAGCTAAAACAGAGATGGAGCTTATATATTCCCTTAAAACATTGCAGCCTATTGGTATTAACAAAGATTTTGAATTGAAATGGTTTTTAAATTGAGCATATTTTTAATATGTGTATTTTTTATATATTAATTTTTGTTTTATTTTTTAGCAGTAGCACTGGAATTCGTTGCACCTTAATTATTAACATTATTTATGGATTGCCAAAACTACTATTCCTTGAGTTCTCTTGGGTTTTAAGAGATGGAGAACTGTTCTCTTCCGCATTTGGAAACGGAGTAGAAAACTACAAATCCCAGATTCTTTGGGGCATGATGATGTAACTTCCGGTTCTCGGAGCCAAGCAGCCGCGATGTTACTTCCGGTATGCAAGGACGGCATTATGCGAGATATGCCGCTGCTTCCGGGGGAGGGTTAGGATCTGACCTCCATTCTAGAGAGGTTCTCTCATTGGCGGACGAGCGCTGGCTATTTTATTTCTACACGTGGACTTGTTTACATCTGGAACCAGAAACGGTGCGCGCGTGGACTTCCGGTATAGATTTCTGGAATTTCGCGACATGGATTCACGATTTATGTTTGAATATACATTTTTTGTGAAATAGGGCTAGTGTCTCTGTTATTTTATAGTTAGCAGAGTGATTCAGCCCTTTTTGATTTAGGTTTTTTACAATGTAGTGCATTTTATTTGTAATGAAGTTGGCTCCTTCCAGTAATTAAGTCCTTATTGAAGGGGGTATTTAGGGAGCCCATAGTTAGCAGACCCTCACAGCCTTGACAAAGACCTAGAACTGGTCGAAACGCGTCGGCGGTAGAGGGATATCAATAGACCTTCCTCCGGAAGCCTGTGTGAGACGGATGTAGACGAGTAGCTGGGGTTACCCGGGTTAGAAACATCTCCTCAGTCATTTTTTTGCATCTATCTGACCGGATTCTGGTAGGAGGCTAACTTCACTTGAGACATTGTACCTGTTGGTGGTTCTAAGGAGCCGGAATTATCTATTCAACAGTTTACAATTTTTATGAAATTATTGTTTGTGATGTACATTAAACGTGTTATATGTAAATTTTGGTCTAATTAATTTATTATGGTGTGCTGTAGGGTGATTATTACCTCACCCATTTGTTTAATTAACATTTGTTAATTAATATTATGGTTTCTTGTATTTGACAATCTGCACTAGATTATATTGTTTTCTTTTTACATGGTCTGATTCTCCACATCAATCCTTCAAGATGGAAGGATAAAAGCAAAAATAATTGGTATATTTAAGATAAGTACCATTTTTTACATAACTTTTTATTGGCGCTAGGGTGGTGTACCTTAAATATCCTTTGTGCTTTTCAATTTATTTCTTGGGGATTACAGATACTCCCCTTTTGGGGCACTCCATCGAAGCTGCCAGTTTGGCGCAATTAATTAACACCATTTTTTGCTTTCCACATACAGATTTTGTCTTTTATATTTTTATATCAAAAATATGAATAAAATTAAAACATAACTTTTATTAGGTCATTTATTAACGGCGAAATAATTTATGAAGAAACATATGTGCAAGAAAATTATTGTGTATTAAAATTGTGACTGAAAACCTTTGTAACATATTATTTGCAATAAAGTATAAATACTTATATATTATCATGAACCGCTATATCCTAAAAGGAGCCTCAATACACTGTGGATGGATTTGTTCTGTATCCCGTAAGGTCCGAAATTAAACTAGTAATAAACCAATTCTTCATCACAGAAAGAGACGTTAACTGTTACTATTGTAACAAGAATAATACCGTTTGCAACAAAATTGATACAAATTTCTTGAATAAGGTACAATTTGTGATAAAACCATAACTACAGGGAAGTGTACTTAGGGTCTGATTCAGAGCCGGTCGCTCTGAATCAGGGCCCTCCTACCTAAAAATGGAGCGGCCTCCAGGCCGCTCGCATAGCTGTGGGTGACCACCCACAGCTTATGCGAGCGGCCAAAAAGATGGTCGCGATGGTCATGACCATCGCGACCATCGGGCTTGCGACGAGACCCTGCGGTAGGGTCTCGCTGCCGCAAGCCCAGGAGTGCTTTTGGCTCTATCAGAGCCAAAAGCACTCCCACTGACATCACTAGTGATGTCAGTGGGGCCGGACCCAGACGGTAGGCGATTTTCATGGGAACGCCTCCGTCTGGGCAGCAACGCCCCCGGCACGCCCACCAAAGGGGGCGTGCTGTCACTCACCATCCACAGCATGCCCCCTTTGGTGCGAGACACATAGCGACACATGTCGCTATGCGGGTCTCGCGCATGCGCGCGACGGAGCTCCCTCCGTCGTGCGCATGCACATTAGGGCACCATCGACCCGCTTGCGAGCGCTCAGCGCTCGTGAGCGGGTCTGAATTAGGCCCCTAGTGTGAAAGAATTGGTTTATTACTAGTGACAATTAAATAACTAGCCTACATGTGATAGGCAATCTATACTATAGTAACACAAACCAAACAACAGTAGAAGTCAACCCTATGAGTAATATATATTAGTTAACCAGCAGTATAGAGACATGGGCCCTCATTCAGAGCCGCTTGTTAACAGCAGTACGCTCATTGCGTTCCGATGTTGAGAAACCGCGCATGCGTCGGTGTAACACTGCGCATGTGCGTACGGCAGATTGCGAGCTTTTTTTGTCTCGTTCGTCAAATTGCGTACAGGAAGTGACATGTCAAATGTGATTGACAGAACAGGGCGTTTTTGGGCGTTGACGGGGTGGAGATGGAAAAACGCAGGCGTGGCGAGGCTTTTTTGGGCGTACATACATTATCTGATGCGAACGTCAAATGTGTTCGTACCAAGTCATACGTCACTGGATGATCCTCTTTCCATTCAAACTGCTCGCACAGCTTGGGGTCTGGATTACTCGACCACATTGGCGATGGCCTTCTCCTCCGTCCCGGGCCTCCACGATGTTTCATCGATTAATCACGGCTTGTCAGAAAATCAATCAGTTTTGAATTGAAAACCAGCTTGTAATGTGTTTTGAAAACAGTTTTTTTGGTTAGCACAAAACAGTACGCAGGTGGAAATCATAGCTGCTAATTTCAGGATTACACAATCAATTAGCGTACATTTGTAGGTATGTTTTTTTTGGTTTGTATTTGGTTTTTGTGCTATTGTAACAATAATGTCATCATGTTTGTGTGTATTTTTCCATTTTGCTTTTGTCTGGAGAATTTGCATCCTTGTGTAAATTTTAAAGTGTTCCTTAAAGTGCCCTTTTTTTTTTTTTTTCGTTTTCATTTTTTGGGAGGTCGTTTTTGCCTTGTGGGCCAGGATTAACTGTAAACCATTTATAAAATAATGTCAGAATACAATGTCGAATGTCGAACATTTTTTCAAATTTTATTGGAAACTAAAAACATTTTCTGGCACATTTTTGGCCCAAACTTTTTTGGCAGTGTTATTCAAATAAAAATTATAATTTGTACAAACATAAAAGGTATGGAAACTTAAATAAAAAAATTAAAAACAATTCACAAGAAAGGAGAGGGAAGTTTTGGCCAGAAAGCAATATGGGGCAAGCACAGAAGGAGTGTGGGAAAAGTAGCCAGTGCTGTCAACGTTTTTTCCCCCGTTTGGCTGGGGAGGGTGGGCGCCAGACCGGGTCCGGGATGTCATCGGGCTGGCCTGTCCAGAGGCAGATGTTGTGGCCTGTGGACTAGGCACAGGGCTAGGCACATTTGGAGGATTGGCTGATGTTGTGCCAGAGGTGGAGGATCCTGATGTTCCGGCAGGAAGGGAGGTCGACTCCACCATGTGCTGGCGAACGAGCTGCTCCAGGGCATTGGCGATGCGGATGTTGGCCCTGGTATTTTCCGCCAGGGCCTGACCAATGGTCATGTTGGCCGCAGCATTTTGCTCAAGGGCCTCAGCCACCCGTACCAGACTGGCGTCCATCCTCTGCAGAATCTCCGTATGGAAATCCGATTTAAAATTGAGTTCTGTGAGGAGGGACACTGCCTGCGAGGGGGATTGCCCTGGACTGGCTTCTGCAGGGTCCTCAGCCGGATGTACTGGTTCCTCCCCTGCAGAGCCAGCAGAAATTCTGCGGCCAAGGCTCCCCTCTGGAGCAGACTCATCCGCCTGTGTCTCTGTTTGAAAAATGAAAAAAGAGTCACATTAGAATATTGGCACAATAACATTTCAGAGTTGGTTACATCACAATATTTACCTGGGACAACATGAGGAGCCGCAAAGTCTGGCATGTCCGTATCCATGTTGGACACGCCACACACCTCCACAGCCTGCACACACCCCTGTGCCAGCTCTTCTAAATCATTCAACTCCAATGACACAGGGGTGGGACCCCCACCTGTCCCCCTTGCATGCCTAGCCATGTCCGCCATTTTCAGGCGATATTTGAAGTCTTGCCATCTGTGGGTGAAAAAGGAACCATTATTCCGGTTTTTTTTTTGGTTTTGGTTTTAGGGGGGTCAAGTTTTTACTTACCGCCGTTTGACATCCCGGGCTAGACGGACATAATCACCCACCCTATTGACAGCACTGGCTACCTCCTCCCACATTCTCCACTTCTGGCTTGCACCCATATTCCTGTCTGCCTGTGGCAGGATGTCCACACACTTCTGAACCAAAACCTCCATCTCCTTTCTTGTGAATTGTGGCTGCCTTTTCTTTTTCCCTGCTTTGGCCGGAATACTGGGCCCAGCAGCCTCTTCCATGTCATCCTCCTCACCTATTTGTTTAAACGTTGAGAAATTTAAGCTTGCAAACTTGCACTATATTATGTTTCAAAATAATCCTTGTTTGGAAATGCATGAAATACTTACCGGCAGACTCTTGACCATTGTTTCCCTGGTCTGTAGCCATTTCTTACCTCCAAACAAGAAATACACCAGAACGTTTTTTTTGGGTCGTGACGTATTTATACATGCGTCCTTATTTTTCGTCCGCATCATTGATTGTGCGTTCCTATGATCCCTCCTTAATTTGTGCGGGAAAAAAAACACTATTTATGGCTTGGGGCGTCTCGAGTCGAGGTGGCGGATGTTGGTTGTTGGAGGTTACGTTGGTCGGAGTGGATTGTTGGCGGGTTTTGTATTTGGCGTTGTTTGGAGTTGTTTTTGATTTGTCTTTTTGGAGTTTTTAATTCCGTTCGCTTTTTTTGGTGTGGTTGTTTTTTTTGTCGTGTTATTTTTTGCCCGTTATTTTCTTTGCCCGTCTTACTTTTGTTCACTTTGTGGCTCCTTCTTTTTGTTAATTTTGGGTCGTTAATTTTTTTCAAAATCTCCTTTGTTAGGTTTCTTTTGGCTCTGCCCCAACGACCTTTTTATCCAGTGACATATATCCTCCATTGGTAAGTTTTTATTTTCACTTGTTTATTAAATGTTCATGTTTTTTTTTACGCAACTTTGTTTGACCTTACACTTTTAACCTTTGGTTTTGTGATTCCGAAATGTTTGAAATAATTAGCGCATTTTTATCTGCTTTTTTTTGTCTTGCATTTGCAAACTAATTAGCGCATTTTTATCTGCGTATTTTTTTGTCTTGTATTTGCGAACTAATTAGCGCATTTTTATCTGCTTTATTTTTTACTTGTATTTGCGAACTAATTAGTGCTTTTTTATCTGCGTATTTTTTTGTCTTGTATTTGCGAACTAATTAGCGCATTTTTATTTGCTTTATTTTTTACTTGTATTTGCAAACTAATTAGTGCTTTTTTATCTGCATATTTTTTTACTTGTATTTGCGAACTAATTAGTGCTTTTTTATCTGCTTATTTTGGTCCGTGAAATTGTTTGTGATTTCCCTTTAGCATTTTTTTTATAAATTTGGTCCCAAATTGAGGTAGTCTGTGCACTGTCGTTTTGCTCTTTGCCCAAATGTGTGTTTCTCCCCTTTTATGTTTTGTCTTGCACCCAATTTAGATTCATAAATGCCCACCCTAAATTGTTGCATTGTTTATTTGTTATTATTTATAGGTTGGGAACATCATGACAATACCCCAGCATGTAAGCATCATTGGATTGTATCATCAAGCTAAGTAATTTTTCAATTTTTTTTGGCCAAAAAAACCTTACATTCAATTCTTGTCATTTCAGGTTGATCTTGGTCGGATTGTTCTGGCCATGCTCCCGGAAGCCGACCAACCTCAATCTCTTCCCAGGCGTAGGCATCGTAGGCGTGCAAGGCCCCAGATATATCGAACACGTGTCACCCTTTTTGGAATGCCCGATGATGAGGTGTTAAGATGCTACCGTCTTCCGCCCCAAATCATCATAGACACTCTCTCATTAATAGAGAGTGATCTTGAGCGGCAAATTGACAGTCCTACAGCAATACCACCACTTATGCAATTTATGGCGTGTGTGTTACATTTCTGTGCCTCAGGATCGTTTCAAACAACGGTGGGAATAGTGGCGGGAATCTCCCAATCCTCCTTTTCCCGGATCCTGAGGGCAGTGATGGAGGCACTTTTCAAGCACCTCCATAATTTTATTCAAATGCCTTTGGATATGGGTGCCCTTAGTGTGGCCAAGGCAAATTTTTACCAAATAGCTGGCTTCCCACACATCATAGGGGTTGTGGATGGTACTCACATACCACTGCAGCCTCCAGCACGGCTGGAGGCCATATTTCGCAACTGAAAACACTATCACTCCCTGAATGTAATGGTGGTATGTGATGCCTCCCTCCAGATCCTGTCCCTGAATGCAAAATTACCTGGAAGTGCACATGACTCATTCGTCATCCGGCAATCAGGGATATGGCACAAATTAAACAACCTACAGGCTGGTGATGCATGGCTTCTGGGTAAGTGGAGACCTTTAGTACATAACAATGTTAAGCTTGATACACAGTGATCCTGATGTTGTCACTTCTTTTTCACAGGAGACAGTGGCTACCCTTGCACGCCCTGGCTGCTCACTCCTTATTTGGCTCCCACACCAGGGCCACAAAGTAATTTTAATTCCATACTTACAGCCACCAGGCAAGTGGTGGAGCGCTGTATCGGCCTTTTAAAAGGCCGATTCAGATGCCTCCACCGCTCTGGTGGCGAGCTCATGTATTTGCCGGATATGGTTTCGAAAATTGTGGTCCTGTGTGGGATATTTCACAACATCGCCATAAGGAGTGGTGTCCCAATGCAGCCAGAGGATGCCTTGCCTGAGAATGGCCCCCCCGAGGTTGGTCGGAGGTCAGTATGTGGGGGGGCCATACGCGATGATGTGGTGGCCAGATATTTTAGGTAATTATTGGCACCAAAGAAGTTCTTTGACACAATGTGGTTTGGATTTTTGGAGACCATCTAATTAATTTGTTTTTTGTTTCCCATCTTCTGTTTGATTTCATAATCTTTGGGACTCAAATGATGACTACTTCCTGCTACCCAAAACAAACCTTCATGGGGACACATTGGATATATATTCGGGAACCAATATTGAAACGCAACATTTGTGGAATCATGTTGGCATGCTCATTCGTCAACCAGTTCTTGATTTTTCTTTACTTTTTTCATATGGTGTTTGATGGGTTTTTTTTGTGTTATCACTGTGTGTATTGTTTGTGAGCCAACACTTTGGTTTTTTAGTTATGTTGTGAATAAATGTTTTGAGAGTGTAATTTTGCAAATTTTATTGGCCATTGCAAGCAAGTGTAACCAGGTTCACCCACGTTAAAATTGCTTAAGGGTTAATCCTGTAATGTCGCAATTTGATCTATATTTAAATATGCTTTCTGGGTCAAAAACAACACCAAAAGGTATTCTGTACAATCAGTAGGCTTTGTAATCTCGGCCTAAGAAGGTTGCCCCCCAAATTGGAACATGTCAAATGTAGTAATATATAAATTGTCACACACCAAAAAAGCCCAAGCAGATTGTTACTGTTAGCTGTTTCATGTGCCTGTTTCCCTAAAAAATACAACACACAATCTTAGTAACATTAATTGCAAATACTTGCTGGAAGAGTCTACTTATGTCAGTGTAAACAATATAAGATTTGGAGACAAGGAATGAGACAGAACGCTAAGTTTAATTTTTTTATTAATACAAAAATTTTAAACTAACAAAAATAAATTAGGAACGCAGGATCCCAGACATACGGTCAAGGACCACCAGCAGCCTGATGACGTGGCCCTGCATCCTTTGGACGCACCCGGCTAGGTCCGCCAAACGCCTCTGGTCCTTTGTGGGTTAGAAAAGTGTGGGGCTTAATACATAATTAATGAAAACCACTGAAAAAACAAGCCAAACAAAGGTATCCAAAAATGTCAATATTGTGACCAAAAGCACATTTAACCCAAAAAACCAAAGGACACAAAAATGGACACCCAAAAAATTGCACAAAAAAACTAGAAATTTTGACAGATGGGATATGTGTATGGGGAAATCAGCAGTAAAAGGTAAAGACAAACAGAGATCTACCCCAAATTCTGACAAACCAAAAAAAGGAAAAGGCACAGACACAGGATTAGATCCAAACATTTAAAAACACAAAAAAGAATAAAAGGGAAACATACCGTTCAAAATGATGCCTGGCCCCGAACCAACTCCCTCGTCCTCCTCGGAGGTGGCAACATTCCCCAACCAGGTGGGAGGGGTGATTTGGGATTCAGGGGAGGAGGTAGTTACGAGAGGGGTGGTTGGAGGGGAGGGGGAATTGGGATGGAGGGGAAGGAGCCCCGACGCATGTGCCACAGGGTCTGTGCAGGCTGGGGAGGAGGGGGCATTTAGGGAATTTTGGGGTGAGGAAGTTTGGCTGGGGGTTGGGGAGAGGGGCCGAGAGCACCGTCTTTGACGGCGATGACGCCGTAGTCTTCGCTCTGCCCCTAAAAGATGGAGAACAAATTGTGGTTATTTTAGAACATGACCTTGTTAAACACTAATTTTTTAAGCCACAAATATGTAAACATGCCCATGCAGATATGAGTACAAAGAAGAAAAAGGCCATACATGAAAACATGCCCATGCAGATATGAGTACAAAGAATAAATAGGCCATTCATGAAAACATGCACATGCAGATATGAGTACAAAGAATAAATAGGCCATACATGAAAACATGCACATGCAGATATGAGTACAAAGAATAAATAGGCCATACATGAAAACATGCACATGCAGATATGAGTACAAAGAATAAATAGGCCATACATGAAAACATGCACATGCAGTTAGGGCCACAAAGATAAACATGAAAACCACAGTCCAAAAAACTTACTTTCCGCGATCTGCATGCGAAAGCATGCCAGCAAGCGGGGCATCCGCCGTTGCAGGTCGGACCACCTGCGCTCCAGCTGGCCGATCTGGCGGCGTGAGCCGAAGGAACGCAGGCGGCCACGTACCTCCGCATATGCGGAACGCTTTTCCCTATTGGTGATGGGGGGAGGCTGGCTGGTGATCCGCCTGTCCATCACCTCGGTTAACACCATCAGCTCGCGCCTGGTGAATGCCGAGGCTCTCATGATGGCAATGGTGTATTTTATAAAAAACAATTTTAATAAAGACCCGAAAAAAAATTTGATTGGCCAATGTATTTGGGTAATTAACAGGACAAATTCTATTGGTTAGTGTATGAGTCATGTGTTCGACAGGGCCACAAATCTATTGCGAGTTATGATAGGCTTGATGCAGTGACATGCGTAAGCAAATTTAAATAAAGAAATGAACCCAGTAAAATGTGCGTGGTTAAAAAAAAAGAAAACAAATGGATAATTGGCTCAAACATGTATTTTGACAAATAAAAGCGAATGTTTAAGCCGTACGTATTCTGCGGGTAAACACAAACACGGACAAGAGTAAAGTTTATTGCATTTCCAAAAAAAAAAAAAAAAATTACGACCAATTAAGATAATTGATATATTGATTGGCATGATACGATTGAGGGAGGTAGGCAGAATAAAGGAGCAGGTAATCGGAATCTGACAGGCCCACTTCCGGGTTGGACTTGTGCGTGCGTTCCCTGCAAGCCACATTGGGGATGTACGCTCGCTATTTGGCACGCTCGTTAGTTAGAGGAGGGGTCGGTAGAGTTTGGGGAGGATGTTTAGATACGTTCGAAATTACGAGCGAGCGCTTGAATTAACATATTTCTGTACATATGCCGAACGTACGAACGGCCACTTGCGTCTGGGTCTGAATGAGGGCCATAGTTTTAAAACACTATTTGTATTTCTTCCTTTACACATTATTTCTTTTTCTTTATTTTGATTTATGTTAATTTTAAATTTTCACCTTAAAAATATATAATAATTTTTAACAAGAAACTAATAAAGATGATAATAATTTTAGCATCTTTACTGTTCTATATAGAAACAAGGATTTTGTGAATATCATTAAGTACACCATATTAAACACTCTCTTTTTCTTCCTTCTGTGATTTACTGATATATTATATAGTGATTGGTAGCACCTGAGCTAAAGTAATTACTAAATATATTAAGATGATCAAGAGCTGAGATAATTATAAACACACAACCTATTGATTGTGAATACATAAATCACTAGTGCGGGGTCAAAACTAGCTATTGCACAACTCAGAATATCTCTTGATCCAAGACATTTAAACAAAGCTATTAAAAGAGAACATTTCAAACTACCAACCACAGATGAAATCATGTCGCAATTTGCTGGAGCAAAATGGTTCAGTAAATTGAATGCATCTTCAGGATTCTGACAAATTAAGCTAGATGAAGCCAGCTCAAAGCCATGTACATTTAATACACCAGAAGGTCGATACAGATTTTTTTGACTACCATATGGAATACTGGCCCTGATTCAGAGCTGAACGCTCTGAGCAGAACGCTCGCTCTGAATCAGGGCCGTCCTATTTAAATGTGGAGCGGCCTTATGGACGCTCGCATAGCTGTGGGTAGGGTCTCGCTGCCGCAAGCCCAGGAGTGATTTGGGCTCTATCAGAGCCAAAGTCACTCCCACTGACATCATTACTGATGTCAGTGGGGCCAGACTCAGACGGTAGGCGTTCCCATGGAAACGCCTCCGTCTGGCCGCCATGCCCCTGGCACACCCACCAAAGGGGGCGTGCTGTCAGTCACCATCGACAGCACGCCCCCTTTGGTGCGAGACCCCGAGCGACGTATTTCTCGTCGCTCGCCGGGTCTTGCGCATGCACACGACGGAGCTCCCACCGTCGTGCGCATGCGCATTCTCACAACATCAACCCGCTTGCGAGCGAACTTTGCTTGCGAGCGGGTCTGAATGACCCCCACTGTCCACTCCAGAAGTATACAACAAAAGAATACACATGATTTTTGAACATATTCCAGGTGTTGAAACAATAACGGATAACATTATTATCTGGGGTTCTACAAATGAAGAACATGATTCTAGATTGGGACTAGTAATGGAACTTATCAGGAAAGAGAATCTAAAGCTAAACAAGGACAAATGTGAATTTGGCATGAAAACACTTACCTTAATGGGTGACGTTGTCTCGGATCAAGGTGTGAAGCCTGAACAAGAAAAATATCAGCCATAGTGAAACAAAGATGACATCAGAATATTCCTAGGAATGATTACTTACTTAGGAAAATGTATTTCTCAACTCTCAGAACAATCAGCTCCTCTTAGATGGTTATTGGACAAAGATAATGAGCAGATATGGTCACATGAACAAGAAGAAAGGTGGCAAAAATGTAAACAGACCATCACAGAGCAACCAGTACTAAGATTTTTTTGATCCTGCAAAAGAATAAGAATTTCAGTAGATGCTTAAAAATTTTGACTAGGATCTGTATTGTTCCACGAACATGAGGATACATGGCAACCTGTAATCTATGCATCTAGAGCATTGACAAGTGCTGAAACAAGGCATGTTCAGATAGAAAGAGAACTTCTAGCAATCACTTATGCATGTGAGAGATTTCATCAATTTGTGTATGGTCAAGCATTTACAGTAGAAACTGACCACAAGCCATTGGTAGCTATCATGACTAAATCATTACATGACTGTCCTATAAGAATTCAACGAATGCTTATAAGACTACAGAAATGTGATGTACAATTGCTGTACTGTCCCTGTAAATACATGTACATTGCTGACACACTTTCTCGTGCTGTGGACAAAGTGAAGGTTCTGGAAGTCTGATGGACAAAGAGATAGAAGCATATGCTGATTTGATTGTAGCTTCTCTCCCAGTGTCTCTTGCAAGACAAGAACAGATTAGAAAAGAAACAGAGACAGATGACACAATGAAAGTGTTAAAAGACATCATTCTGAAAGGATGGCCAGCAGAAAAAAATGCTTGTCCGCTGTCTATCCATGATTATTGGATGTACCGCAGTGATCTTACCGTTGTCAATTATGTCATTTACAAAGGCAATAGGTTTGTCATACCCGCATGACTAAGAAAAACTATGTTGTACAAGATACATGAAGGCCACTTAGGAGAAGAAAAATGTAAGCGGAGGGCGTGAGAAGTGATGTTTTGGCCAAGAATGAACCAAGACATAGCACAGACAACAGCTACATGTGAGTTATGTCTTATGTATAGACCAAAGCAACAAGTCAAGCCGCTGATTCCTCATGCAGTGCCAGAGAGACCATACCAGAAGGTAGGCGCAGATTTGTTTGATTGTAATGGGAAGACGTACTTTGTTGTGACTGATTATTATTCTAATTACCCTGAGGTGAAGACACTACATACAACTAATAGTAAAGCTGTAATCAATTGCATGAAGTCAATCTTTGCAAGGCATGGTGTTCCTATGGAAGTGTACACTGACAATGGTCCTCAGTTTTCCCAGTGCTGAATTTAGACAATTTGCTGATGATTGGGAATTTTTCCATACTACGTCAAGTCCCCACTATCCACGGTCAAATGGATTGGTGGAAAGTTCAGTAAAAACTGCAAAGAGTCTCACGAAAAAAACACAGGAAGGTAAAGAAGATTTCTACAAAAGTCTCTAAATCTACCGGAGTACACCTCTGCAGAATGGATTTTCTCCAGCACAGATGCTGATGGGAAGGAGGATTAGAGCAATGAAGGAACGACAATAGGTGAAACAAAAACTGTTCAATGATAGACTAGCAAAAAGCCTGTCTGGTCTTAGATCGGGTGACCAAGTCCATGTCAGAGACCATGAGAAATGCATTTGGATGCAGAAAGGTACTGTGCAAGCACAAGTAGCACCAAGATCTTATACTATACGCACAGAGCATGGAACAGAAGTAAGAAGAAATTGGGTGGATTTCAGATCCCAACTGAACCAACATGAAGACAACATGACTGAAGACTATCCTTCATCTGACATGTATGATAATCTTGATAACAGTGAACAAACCATGATTCAAGAAAGGTCCAACATGGTTGATGAAACACAGACTGTGTATGAAAGACCCAAAAGAGAAATTCACAGACCTGAGAGACTCATTGAAACATGTTAGATGATGTTCTTAACATATTGCATTGTTGAATTGTTGCACTGAATGATATAGGGCTAATCTTTAGAGAAAAAAAGATGTGATGTTATTGCATTAGATCACAGTTGCCTACCCTCCCAATTCCTGCGAGAGACTCCCGGTTCATTGTAGAGTCTCTCGCTACCATGGAAAATTAAATAAATCCCCCGGATTCCTCATTGCCCTATCGGGAATCCGGACTGCGCATGTGTGAGTCCGGTAGCGATGGGGGGGTAGGGATGAGAGGAGGTGGTCACTTCAATAAACAGCAGTGCCGCAGCCAGAGGGTTAAGGTCCTTAAAAAGAGCCTCAGGACTACATCTTCCGTCAGCCCACGGGGCTGCCTCTGATAATCCCCCACACTGCACTGCAGGCAGCAGTTCTGCCCAGGCGGCTCCTCCTCCAGTCACAAAGCAGCACAGCAGTCGAGTACTCTCTGCAAGGTCTGCAACTCCGGTCACACCCCCCTCTTCCCCCACCTACGGTGGGGGCGGACATGGCAGATGACCCTCCATTCATGTTAAGGTGGCCGCACTTCCAGCAAGTGGGTGATGCCCGCACCCAGCGCTCCGCAGTTCCTGCGGTCCATGAGTGCAGGGTGCATGATGTGACAGCTAGTCCTTATCTCATTGGCTGCTGCGGCTGTCATTCATTATATAGGCGGGAAGTCCGGGGCCGGCTGCTAGCCAGGAATGGACAGCCAAAGTTTGTGAGGGCATGGTCAGTGGGAAGTGGTGTGGGGAAAGGTCCTATGTGTGTGTTCCATTATATAGAGCAGTGGTTCTCAAACTTGGTCATCAGGACCTCACACAGGTCACATTTTGCAGGTCACTCAGCAGGTGCACAGGTGTATTTATTGTTCACTGACACATTTTAAAAGATCCACAGGTGGAGATAATTATTTCACTTGTTATTCTGTGAGGAGACCTGGAAAACATGCACTATATAGTCATATATGTGCTGTCTCATACTCAAGTCCTATAGTCATGTATAAGGTACCTTTTCAACTTTATTTCTGTACCTCAAGATATATTCTCCAGCCACCACCAATATAGTTACCATAGGTGAACGCTTGGTTCACGTTATTGGAGTGTAGTGGGAGTCTCGCAGGGGTAGTTTCAGACTCAGATGCAGAACCGCGTTCATAGGGCTAGTGCCAATGGACTGCCACTGCAGGGCACACCCATGGGTGAAGCTAGACACATCATTTGGGCAGAGCATGGTACACCTCCTCGAAAGCACTGACTTTAATCTACCTGAAACTATTTTTCAAAAGTAGGCAAGTATGCATTAAATATGCTTAATGTGTGTAGACACTCCCTTGTATGTGAAAGCCTAAATCTCCGGTGACGTTCCATAGAAAAATGGGGAATGCTGGGAAGTGGGTGTAGTCTGGTGTACAGTGTGTCTATAGTTTGTAAATGGCCAACTAAACAAGCATAGCAGTGGTTACCCATGCTTCAGTGTCCTTATGAATGCATTTACAAGCATACAAACAAATCAATGGGTGTGTCCAGGGCCGACGAGAGCAGCGCCGGGCCCAGATGACAGGGGGCGTGGCCACGCCTCTCCTACGTGCTGGGGAGGGGGACGCTGTGTGTCCCTCAGCCCAGCACACAGCCAATGGGGGGTGCGATCAGCGTGATCGCTCCCCCCACGAGCAGTCTCCCAGTGCAGCCCAGCTGTGACTTAAGAGGGAGGGGGAGTGATGCCGGGCCCTTGCAGCAAGCCCGGGTAATTTATACCCACTCCCCCACCCTCTTGGTGCCTCTGGGTGTGTCAGCGAAAACTGCTACATTCTCATACTCAGACCCGCAGCCACAGAAGCCATGTACAGGCGGAAACACTGCACTTGCCATAGAGCTGGTGCAAATATCGATGATGCACACAATGGTGCACCGATGGTGGATTGTTTAGAACCACCGGCGCCCGGGCTATGAAAGTGAGTGTCTCAGAGCTTGCACATTCCGGCGCATGCTAGCACACAAGGGGAAGGGTGAAACTAGCTTTTGCATATAATCGGCGCCACGGCACCCCAAAAGACACAGCCATCATAGGCAGTGCGTGCGCCTTTCAATCAGGCCCACTATGTCTACGGTATCACAGCTTGACGTGAACTTGGACCTGGAGTGGAGTCGGATGGTGATTGAAGGATCGCTTTTTGGTACTGGAACGCAGCCGGTCTTAGAGGGGTATGACTCATGAATGGTAAGGCGTAGGTCAGGGTATACAGTGGATTTACGTAGGGCAAGGCACAGCTGTGGAGATCTTGACGGAACTCAGAGGACCAGCAGGAAAACCAGCAGGAAGTGGGTTCCGAAAGTGTGCTAGCAACTAGGAGCTGGACTGATACGAGACAGAGTGGTGAATACACTGGAACACACTGGAACTGCAGTACATAAGGAGCAATGGGAGCACAGAGAAGTAGCTCACAGCATACGCTGTGATAGACACTGCACTGGCAACTAAAGGACTTCCTGACAGCCCTTTAGTAGCAACTGGTAGTGCAGGATTGGCTGCTAGAACTCTCAGGCCAAACTGCGACCAGATTGGCCCAACCAGTCACCTGGCCTGAATCCAAGATGGCCTGGCCCAGCAGTCTACAGTGTGGAAGCACCGCCAGTCTCACCCCTTCTCACCTGCCTCCAGAGGGAAGCCTTCAGCCTCCAGAGCCTCACTGTGTCCAGCACCGTTCTCCAAGACCCCGTACCTCCACTTGAAGCCGCTCGCCAGAGCGCCCAGAGAGGTAAGGACCTCAACCTCGGCAGCCTATCAGCACTGATCGTGACAGTACCCCCTCCTTTAAGGGTGGCCTCTGGACACTTCTTGGGTTTCTCTGGATTCTCTGAGTGAAATTTAAGTTCCAATCGAGGAGCATGGACATCCTCTGCTTTCACCCAGCATCGCTCTTCGGGCCTATAACCTCTCCAATCCAGCAAGTATTGAAGTTGACCATAGCGAAAATGAGAGTCCAGGATTTGTCTGACCTCAAACTCTACGCCTCTCTCAGTAAGGACCTTGGGAAAACGTGGCAGGACTTTGCGGAAGTGATTCAGGACAAGGGGTTTTAACAGGTATATGTGGAAGGAGTTTGGTATTTTTAGGTAGGATGGAAGTTTCAGTTTGTAGGCTACCGGATTAATCACTTGAATGATGGGAAATGGACCAATGAAGCAAGGTGCAAACTTCATAGACGGAACTTTGAGGCGAAGATTACGAGTGGGTAGCCATACTAGATCGACCTCCTTCAGGTTGGGCACCGCTCTTCTCTTTTAGTCAGCCCCTACTTTGTATCGATCAGAGGCTTTCTGTAAGGAAGATTGAACTTGAGTCCAGATTTGTGAAAAACTCTGTAGTGTAGAAGTTACCGCTGGTACATCAAAAACTGGCAGTTCTCTGAATTCCGGTAGTCTGGGATAAATACCAAAAACTATGAAGAATGGGGTTTGACCCATGGATGAATGATAAGAGCTATTGTGAGCAAACTCTGCCCAGGGTAGTGTGTCCACCCAGTTGTCTTGAGATGAGGACATGTGGATCCATAAGAAGGTCTACAGATCTTGGGTTACCCTCTCCGTAGATCCATTGGATTGAGGGTGATAAGCCATGGAGAATTTTAGTTTGATTTGTAAAATGGAACATAGGGCTCTCCAGAATTTTGCTACGAACTGTACTCCCCAATCAGAGATAATTTCAGTCAGGAGTCCGTGAAGGTGGAATATATTGATGACATACAATTGAGCCAACTTGGAAGTGGATGGTAGTTTTCTGAGGGGAATAAAGTGTACCATTTTTGAAAACTGATCTACCACTACCCAGATGGTAGTGAACCTATTGGAGCCAGGTAAGTCAGTCACAAAATCCATGCATAGATGTGTCCAGGGATGGGTTGGCATAGACAGGGGAAGTAGGGTACCAGCTGGGGCTTGTCTGGATGTTATATGTTGAGCGCACTGTGTGCAGGAGGAAATAAATTCTGCAATTTCAGTCCTCATGGCGGGCCACCAATATGAGTGTGTCCAGAAAAGCAAGAGGAATGAGCCCAAGTCAATAGTTGTTTACGCAGCTCTGGGGTCACAAAGGTTTTCCCAGGAGGGGGTCGAATATGAGTGGTAGTAAATACTCTGGACTCAAGGACTGGAGTTTCTTTATGATTCTCAGTAGATGCCTCAGAGGAGAATGAACAGGAGAGTGCATCTGCTTTTTGGTTCAGCGAACCAGGACGGCAGATTAAAGTAAAGTTAAAGCGGGAGAAGAATATCGCCCAACGGGCCAGATGGGGACTAAGGCACTGGATATTTTTCAGAAATAGAAGATTTCGATGATCTGTATAAACGATGATGGGGAATGTAGACCCTTCGAGGAGATATCGCCATTCCTCAAAGGCTAATTTAACCACCAACAACTCCTTTTCTCCAATGGGGTAATTTCTTTCAGCCAGAGAAAACTTCTTAGAGAAGAACCCACAGGGATGGAACTTATTATCCTCAAACTTCTGCGAGAGTACTGCTCCCACCGCTTTGGAGAAGGCGTCCACCTCTAGAAAAAATGGGTTGTTGACATCAGGTTGTCTCAGCACAGGGGCAGAAATGAAAGCTTGTTTTAAAATTTGAAAGGCAGTTTTAGCCTCGGGAGGCCACTGAGAAGGATGCGCTCCCTTGTGAGTCAGGCCCTGATTCAGAGCCGGACGCTCTGACCAGAGCGCTCTCTCTGAATCAGGGCCATCTTAGTAAAATTGGAGCGTCCTCCTGGACGCTCGCATAGCTGTGGGTTACCACCCACAGCTTATGCGAGCGTCCATGATGATGGTCGCGATGGTCAAGACCATCATGACCATTGGGCTTGCGACGGAGACCCTGCGGTAGGGTCTCGCTGCCGCAAGCCCTGGAGTGTTTTTGGCTCTATCAGAGCCAAAATCACTCCCACTGATATCACTAGTGATGTCAGTGGGGTCAGCTTCAGACGGTAGGCATTCCCATGGGAACACCTCCATCTGGCAGCCACGCCCCAGGCACGCCCACCAAAGGGGACGTGCTGTCAGTCACCATCGACAGCACGGCCCCTTTGGTGCGAGACCCGGAGCGACAGCTTGGCTGTCGTTGTCCGGGTCTTACGCATGCGCATGACGGAGCTCCCTCCGTCGTGCGCATGCGCAGTGGGGGAACATCGACCCACTTGCGAGCGTCCTGCGCTCGCGAGCGGGTCTGAATGACCCCCTCAATGCGGAAATGGATGCCATGAGGATGGAGAACCCTTTGATGAATCTTCGGTAATAATTAGCAAAAGCCTAAAAACCTTTGTACCTCCTTTAGTGAATTAGGGCGAGACCA
Organism: Taudactylus pleione; assembly: GCA_031769625.1. NCBI lineage: Eukaryota > Metazoa > Chordata > Amphibia > Anura > Myobatrachidae > Taudactylus > Taudactylus pleione. The sequence continues at coordinate 1,024,874 of JAUIMM010000017.1, read as the reverse complement.
GTCCAAGATCGCCTATACCTTTTTGGGGTCCATTTCAAGACCGGAACCTGAGATGATGTATCCTAAAAATGGAACGGAGGTTACCTCCAACACACATTTCTCTGCATTACTGTATAAGTGATTCTTAAGTAGACGAGTCGGGACCTCCTTGACTTGAGACCGATGTTTGTCAATACAGGAGGAGAATATCAGGATGTCATCCAGATAGACCACTACTGCAACGTACAATAAATCCCGGAAGATTTAATTCACAAAATTTTGGAAAACAGCAGGGGCATTGCAGAGACTGAAGAGCATCACTAGGTATTCTAAATGACCGTCCCGTGTGTTGAAGGCGGTCTTCCACTCATCACTGGAACGTATCCTAATGAGGTTATATGCCCCTCTTAAATCCAATTTGGTGAATATCGTTGCTCCCTTCACTCGATCGAAAAGCTCAATAATGAGGGGTATCGGATATCAGTTCTTGATAGTGATGTCATTTAAGCCCCTGTAATTGATGCAAGGGCACAGACCTCCATCTTTTTTAGACACAAAAAAGAAGCCTGCAACGGCCAGAGAGGAAGAAGGTCAAATAAATCCTTTTTGAAGGTTTTCCTGAATGTATGCCGACATGGGCTTGGTCTCAGGTAGGGACAGTGGGTAGGTACAACCTCGTGGAGGGGTTTTGCTGGGGATCAAGTCAATGGGGCAGTCCCACTCCCGATGTGGAGGCAGGGTATCGGCTCCTACTTTACAGAAGACGTCACTGCAAGAAAGATACTGGCTAGGTATCTGCGTGGTTGTTGCTATGGAAATCTCTTTAATAGGCTTAATTTTGAGGAAGGCAGGATACGTGACAAGCTTCTCCCCAAGATAAGATTTGCATGGAACTCCAATCAATATTGGGAGTATACTTGCATAACCAGGGGTATCCATGAGAGGCTTTGGGAATGACTAAAAATTGGATTGTTTCCATGTGGAGAGCCCCCACACGAACCTGTACAGGTCGAATACGTAGAAATACGATTCCATTGGTAATTTGAGTACCATCCACTGCAGACAAGGTGACTGTATAATCAAGGGAGGATACAAGAATCAGAAATTTGCGTACGAGCTCAGCAGTGATGAAGTTCTCAGCAGCCCCTGAATCAAGGAGAGCGAGAACAATTTTAGGACCGTGTAATAATTCCAAAGTGATGGACAAGGTAGATTCAGTCTTCGAAGGAGACAAGGACATAACTCCCAACCTGGTGTCTCCGGTACCAGTTAGGAGCGGAAGTTTCCCCGATGACGAGAACAGGCAGCGACTAGATGACCTGTCTCTCCACAGTACATATAAAGGTTCTCTCGTCAGTGCCTTTGTCGTTCCTCAATAGAGAGATGAGCCCGGTTAACCTGCATGGGTTCGTTGCCTATCGGTTCAGGCAAGAGGACGGCTGGAGTACTGGTAGGCCAGAATCTGAAACGATCACCTCTACATTTTTCACTTTTCCATTCTCGATACCGTAGAGAGCGGCAGAGAGAGATAAGGTCATTGAGACTAGCAGAGAGATCTCGTGTGGCGAGGTAATCTTTTATCCAATCAGACAGCCCACTCCAGAAGGCGGAGATCTGGGCCTCCTCATTCCATTTTAACTCCGATGCCAGCATCTGGAACTGGATGATATACTGGCTGACCGGGCGATTCCCTTGACGAAGACGCAGGATCTCGGCAGCTGCCGACGTAGTTCTCCCAGGTTCGTCTTAAATCCTCTGGAAGGATGTAAGGAAATCGGAGTAATTGTCCAACAATGGATAAGACCTCTCCCAGAGTGGTGAAACCCAATCTAGGGCAGCGCCGGACAGAAGAGATATGATATAGGCCACTTTCGACTTAGGGGATGGAAAGTTCATAGGCTGTAGCGTAAAGTGGACGTCGCACTGATTGAGGAAAGCTCGGCACAACTTAGGATTCCCATCAAATTTGTTGGGCGTCAGAAGGTGCAGATGGGATGGTGCGAATGGAGCGGAGACGGCTGGAGCCGGTGGCTGGTTCGTGGCGGCAGGCATATTTACCGTGACCAGGGAAGCTTGCAAGGTGTCCTGACGAATAGACATTTCCTGTAGGAAGCCTCTAGTCCCTCTAAGTGGCTGGCGATACCTTGGAGCAGGTCAGCCCTCAAATCCTGTCCACTAGCCGAATCCATACGGCCAGTGCAAACTGTCATGGCTTGATGTGAACTTGGACCCGTAGTGGAGTTAGATGGTGATTGAAGGATCACTTTTTGGTACTGAAACGCAGCTGGTTTTAGAGGGGTATGACTCATGAATGGTAAGGCGTAGGTCAGGGTATACAGTGGATATATGTAGGGTGAGGCCCAGCTGTGGAGATCTTGGCGTAACTCAGAGGACCGGCAGGAAAACCAGCAGGAAGTGGGTTCCGAAAGCGTGCTATAAACTAGAAGCTGGACTGATACGAGTGGTGAATACACTGGAACACACTGGAACTGCGGTACGTAAGGAACAATGGGAGCACAGAGAACTAGCTCACAGCATACGCTGTTGCACTGGCTCACAGCATAGACGTTGCACTGGTAACTAAAGGACTTCTTGAAAGCTATTTAGTACCAACAAGTAGTGCAGGATTGGCTGCTAGAACTCTCAGGCCAAACTGCGACTGGATTGGCCCAACCAGTCACCTGGCCTGAATCCAAGATGGCCGCGCCCAGCAGTCTACAGAGTGGAAGCGCCGCCAGTCTCACCCCTTCTCACCTGCCTCCCCTTGGAAGCCTTCAGCCTCCGGAGCCTCACTGAGCCCAGTGCATAGTATCTCCAGGACTCCGCACTTCCGCCAGAAGCCCCGCGCCAGAGCGCCCGAAGAGCGCACGACCTTGGCAGCCTCTCAGCCCTGATCGTGACATACAGCTTACCATTAAACCAGTAATGACAGCAGTTAGTTAACAATTTAACATGTACTTTATGGTATCACAACAACATCAAAACAATAAAAGAGACTCACAATATGAAAAATTACATAGTTCAAATTTATGTAACTTAACACCTTTTATGTTGACACTTTTTTATACGATAGCTGATAGAATACTGTATGTTGAGGTTCTCACTGCCATGCTCGTTATAAAGAGTTCCAGAAATGAACATGTCACAAAGAGCTCCAGAAAAACCTATGCCCTATGATATATTCAGCTGACAAATTTCTATATTAAACACCAGTCTCACACCATGCCCTGTCATATTCTCATATCTGAGACCAGACAAAGTGTCACCAGAGCCGACACTATCTTTCATTCTTTGACAGCGGCTGTTACTCCAGCACATAGATTCTCTTGTATTTTAGTCAGACAATCTCCGGAATCTGCACCTGACACAGAAAGAAAGCAGCGCACACAGAATATCTCCCTCTCTCCTTTTCTTGAGAGACTGAATTTAGGGGTCAATTAATTCAATGGTGAAAAGACCTATTAACGGCAATGGAAAGTGTTTTCACAGTGATAGAGGTTATTCTCTCCTTCTGACCCATTTATTAATTATAGTGTTTTTGACCCAAAAAGTATCACTTCTTATAGCGGCAATAAGAAATTAAGTACCGCCGGCAAGTATCTGTGAAGACATGCAGGGAAACAGCAGCGTGCGATGTCAGGTGAGGCAGGAAAGGCAGAGCCTCCCCTGTCATTAATGATTAAAATAATATAAATAAGTTACTTATAACACATATTCTATGTCAAAAGTACCTGCTTTATATTATTCTATTAATTTTACAGTGTAAAATGTGCTGAGAGCGGTGCCTCCTGCTGAGTATAGTAAAGATAGGAAGCAGGGGACGGGGCAAAGTGACAGGGACATGCTTTCAGCCCACAACAAAACACGCCCCTGTCACTGAAGCAGAAGACGCCGGAAGCACTGGGGAGGTGGTGGCCATGTAAAAGAGCTTAAAGGCTGCCGCCCCCAGGTGAAGACGCTGTATGATAAACTTTTATTCAACAATCAAGTCTCTTGTAATTTTTTTTTTATATTTTCTTTACAGGCGGACTACAGGTGCCAGCGAGCCCTTAATGTCCAGGCATGTAGGCATTTGTGGTTCTCCAAGTTGAGGCAGGTTTGCTGGGACCTGTAGGCCACCTGTAAAGAACAATATTATTATACCATGAACTGCACTGGGCTGACTAGCTTGGGGTTGGTTAATGTGATGGCAGGGAGACCCCACACTGAGTGTACCCCCTGCTATGGCATTATCCCCCTGGAAGGTTCAGCCTGGTGCTGGTTACTGTTAAATAAGGGGAACCCTACGCTGTTTTCTTTTCTTATATATACGGGGGGGGGGTTAATCAGCCAGTTCCTCCCCAGTCATCGACCTCACCACACGTCACTGCAGGGAAAGGTGCTACAACAAGATGCTATGTGTAAAAGTAAAGTGCAATCACTTTACTTTAATTTGGTGGTCCCTCCATTTCTGGCCACAAAGCTGCTATGCAGTTGGTTTTACCAAGCTGAGGACAGCAAAGCATTCTCAAGATTGGCCCCAGCCACTAACGCCATCTCCGCCATAAAGCAGATACTTTCAGAGAGGGTCCTCTGTATCTTTCTCCATCGGCTCCCGCTGACGCATGTGCTGACTGAAGAGCTTCTAGCTCTTTACCAGGATGGGCTTTAATCTGAGGATATCTCTTGGCATGAGCTTTTTGCTAAATTCCCATGAACAATTTAAATTTCATTTTTACATTGCAAATTGAGTTCTGGCATAACATAAATAATCAGTTCTGCTGCATATGTATAACTCCTGGAGAAACAGCTGCGCATTACCTAAGACCTAAAATCATTGTGCAGGACTGATTTGTTCTCCTTTCTTTTCCCCCATCCTTTAGCAGTAGATGAAAGCACTCACGGGAAAGAATTATGATGTCCCAGAGCAACAGAGAAATCATTCACTCTCTGCAGTGACTGCTGACAGCAGATTTTGTTTTGGTGCCCATGAACGTCTTTTAACCGGCATGCTGGAGCTCCAATTACAAAAGTGCTCAGAGCACCATTTCACCTGTCTCACGCTATGTTGTAGTCAGAGGTATGCGCTTCAGCCTTCAGATCTCCCGTTCTGCGGGATTGGTAGCTAACACTAAACTTCTGGGCTGTAGTTGCGCCTAGATATTTCAATAAGAGCACTTACAGTTAACTCGGCAACTTTAGTAGGGCAGAAATATAAGCAACTGACCTGTTGGAAAAGTGGCCTCCTAGGCAAGTGTCATGTTTAAGGTATAAACGAAATGAAATACATGAATACATGTTAGTTTAATTTTGGGGCCTACATGTCAATGGGGCATCAGAACGATGGGTAAGCCCAAATTGACAGATTTTACTGTTCCATAAAAGCTAAATCATAATTATATATTTATATTTTGTGAGCTAACCGATGTCCATGATCTCTAGATAACAAGCTGCTATCTGCTGATAGTGTTCTGTTGATATGCTGCTACTTTTAGCTGCTCTTATTTTGCATGTTTGTTTTTTTTAAATAAATTGTGAATAAAGGTTCTGCAAAATAATCTATATTGTTCAGTTGTAGCATAGCCTTTAATTCCTTATTTTATTCACTCCAAGCTCACCTCTTCAGACACCCTTGTAAAATTCCTCAGCTACCCTCTTAACCCCCCCTAGGCTACTCTATCCGATTACAACCCCTCTCCACAGTTCACTCAAAATTACATTTATTTTCTTCTATACTCAAACAACCCTCTGACCCCCCGGTCAGCATTGCTTATGATTGGATCATATAGCCACAATAAGCATGCTTTTCCATTGCAATCAGTCTTGTATAATATGTGCCTTGCTATACTTAACCTCCGGAATGAAACCCCTATGTTCCTATATATTATAAACTTATAAACTTCTTACCTATCTGTCTGTCTGTTATTACCCAGTCTTGTTTCATTACCGTGATGGCTCCTAATTGTAAACTGCTGCAGAATAGGCTGGTGCTATATAAATAAGGGAATGTAGTTATAATCCCGACAGTCGGTATGTTGGTGCTTAGAGTGCTGGCGCCAGAATCCCGACACCTGTCAATATCCCAGTGAGAGCATCCCGACTGCCCGCATCCCAATGGTATATACTGGGGTTAGGGGGAGGGTTAGGGCTAGCCACTAGGGGGAGGGTTATGGTTAGGCACTAAGGGGGGAGGGTTAGGGTTAGGCACTGGGGAGGGTTAGGTTTAGGTACTGGGGGGAGGTTAGGTTTAGGCACTGGGGGAGAGGTTAGGTATAGGTACTGGGGGAGAGGGTTAGGTTTAGGCAGTGGGGAGGGAGGGTCAGGGGTAGGGAGAGGGGGTGTGTTAGTATACTGACCGACAGGTGTCGGTATCCTAAACCTGTCGGCATGACGGCGTCAGGATTCCGACTGCCGGATCTTGAGTTCCAGCATCCCATACCCAGCCCATGAATAATTGTTAATAAATAAATACTAATGCCCTATAAAGGTCTCCTAAAATTCAATAAGAGTTTTGAATGTTTGAGACAACAAGGCTTCTAATATAGGGTGATAGAATATAGAGGATACGGTATTTATAAAAAAATAAAAAAGAAGTGAACATCAAGTACATTAAATAAGGTAGACTCTTTGGAAGCCCATCACGGTAAATGACAAAGCAGTATTACGCCCCCATAGTACTCTAACACTGCCCATCATAGTCCTCTAACACTGCCATCTCTGCTCCATATAATGCGGCTCCAAACCAGCACAGTCCCATTATAGTAATACTTCTCAGAGAGCTGTTAATTCTTACCCTAGGACTGTTTATGGAAGTGGATACTTTGGGCCTGATTCAGAGATGAACGTAATGCCAATATTTACGCAGATTAGCGATTGTTGGCCATTGCGCATACATTGTAAACCTCACTGCGTATGTGCAGCGATTGTTTTGTGATTATGCACGCACAGTGGATTCAGTCAAAAAGTGAGTGTCCAGCGGTCAGCGTTTGGAGCGTCCATAAATTAGCCACTGCTTCCTTGCTTGCAACAGGAGAGCCCTCTGTGTGGCTGGAGACCCACTGTGTCTGCAGTAGTTATGGCTGATAGCCACCTGATCTGTGTTCGATGTTTCCAGTTTTGTGTGTGAGCGGTGGATGTGCAATGCTTTTAGTCAGGCCCGTCAAGAGCCACGCCAGGTCTGGGTAAAAATGGTGCGTGGCCTAATCGCAGGGAGGCGTGGTCACACACCCTTAGATTAAAAAGAAAGAAAAGTTTTGCCGCATGCACGCTGGCAAGGGAGGCGTTGTGAGCACCCTCAGCTGGCACATAACCAGAAGGGGCACGATCAGCTTGATCGCTCCCCCCACAGGTACAGGAGACTTCTGGGGCTGCTTCTTAGCAGCCGCGAGCAGTCTCCCAGTGCAGACCAGCACACAGCAGCATGTGCTGGGCTGCTGTGATGTAAGAGGGGGGGAGCATTGCCGGGCCCCTCCAGCAAACCCGGGCCCGGGTAATTAGTACTCGCTCCCCCCCACTCTTGGCGCCCCTGCTTTTAGTGGGCATCTCTAAGCACTGGATGGCGAGTGAGTCATTTGCATATGTCTCTCTGAGAGAGATCGCAACTCCAGTTGCAACTGCATCCATCTCTTAATCAGGCCATTTCTACTAACTAGACTGTTAAACTCCAGTGGCTGTTTGGTTGCTGTGGGTAGTATGACCAATAAGAATCTTATATACACTTTCACAATCCAGATTACAAATCACACATACTATGGTCCCAATCCACCCAGGCAATACTGTTGGACCAAAGACCTTTTGCCTTCAATAGACTAGGATTATCCTGTGAAAATGGGAGTGCCCTCATTAGATCACCATGACAACAGGTCATTGATTTTCTATGCATTTGCTGTAAATGGCCTCATGTATTCACACAGCTTCCAAGGACACCTTAGATGTCATTTATTATTTTAAAAAACAGAGGTTGATCACATTACTGCATGTCAGATTGAATAACATAATAACTGAGTTTACATGTTTTGATTTACTCGAGGTGGCAAGAGGGCCGGGGTCTGATCTGGATTTTTAGCATGTGATTGCATTGGGGGAGGTACCCAGCAGGTGGTGCCTGATTATGATCTAAATATTTTATTTTATTGAAGATACTGATCAGTAGTTGTGATTTTCTGATGAGGGTCTTGATAATTTCTTTTAAAATGAAATGAGACAATAGTATGTGTTTTTATTGTTGTTTCCTCTAATCAGTTTTCACAGGAAATGAAAGACTCAAATGACCACCTAGCATAAACCTACAATGAAGCTGATCTGTAGAAAATATTATCATTATTACAAGTAGAGAGGTGCGGTTTGATTCTCCAGACATCAGAATCCACCGAATTTCGTGAATCCAAACTTAGCCAAGTGTCAGTTCTGATCTCCTAAGTAGATCCGGACAGATCCGAGTTACAGTTCTGATCTTTCCGCAGTTTGGAATTCAGATTTTGGGTTTTGGATTGCAAAAATAATTTTAGCTGATTTTAAAAACTTTTTATCCATTTTTTTTTAAACCAAATTCTTAACCAAAACCAAAACACTTGAAGGCTGTGAATACTTATGTACATGTGATTTCTTAGTTGTTATTTTTTTATAAAATTTGCAAAAATCTCGAAAAACTTTTTACACGTTGTCATTATGGGGTATTGTGTGTAGAATTTTGAGGACAAAAATGTATTTATTCCGTTTTTGAATAAGGCTGTAATATAACAAAATGTGGAAAAAGTGAAGCTTTTGCGAGCGGCCAGGTGATGGTCGCGACCATCGGGCTTGCGACGAGACCCTTGTGGTAGGGTCTCGTTCCCACAAGCCCCAGTAAGCTTCCTGCTCTAATAGAGCAGGAAGCTCATTACTGACATCATGACTGATATCAGTAGGGCTGCCCTCAAACGGCATCAGCATCGACAGTCGCCCTGTTTGTAGCGAGCCCCGGAGCAAGTGAATTTCTCACACGCTCCGGGGCTTGTGCACACGCATTGTGTACGCTGCACGTGCGCAGTGCCCCACCATCGACCTGCTTGCGAGTGCATAGCTCTTGCGAGCGGGTCTGTTTCAGGCCCAAAGTACAAGATTCAGGGCCTGATTCAGAGCCGCTCGTAAGCGGCCGCTCGTTCGCTCCGAGCGATGTTCGCACATCTGCGCATGCATATGGGTTGTAATGCGCATGCGTCAACCAGTCAGTGTGGTCGGAAATCGTGTGCTCGCCAAATAGCGAATGCCTGCTAATTTGAGTGACAGGATGAGGCGTTTGTGGGTGGTAACAGGGGAAGGTGCTTGAAAACGGGGAGTGGAGATCTGAACGCAGGCGTGCCAAATGGTCAAAACGGGTGTTTTAAGGGTGTGCATAATTAACAAAGCAGCGTCATCGACCACGTCAGTTGGTTGTCTTTTAGCCTGAACTGCTCGCATGATTGCGGTAGGAAAATGCTACCACAAGAATAGCGAGCAGTTCATACGCCTTTCGATGTACTCGATGAATCTAATAAATAGCGGAGATGACGTATGATGCGAGCGGCCAAGGGGCGTCTTTACAAAATAGCGAGCGCATGTTTCGTTCGCTCGCTCAGACATAGAGGCGTCAACAGACCGCAAAGAGCGAGCGCTCAATTTAAATAGCCAGCCCCTTTTTCTGAACCAGCGTCCGCAAATAGCGTCCGGCTCTGAATCAGGCCCTCAGTCTACATCTCTTACAGGTGTTGAATCAGAAAAGGCTTTGCCCTGCTGACTGTTGCACTAGCTTTTGAATACTAGCCATTCCAATTTGCTGTAATTTTTTCTGTGAGTTCCAGTAATTAGATCTACAGTAAAAAGGTCGATAATGTCTAGATATACACCAGGGTCATTCCATGGTAACTCAAGTTACAAAGTGACATAGCAAACAATTATTAATTCCTGTATACAGTTTTTTAAAGCATGACTGTCTTATTATTTCTCAGTAAGTAAAATAAATTTCACATAGATTCCTTTTGCTGTTGATATCCATGCAAATAACTTGCTGTTTCACTTTGTAACATGAGTCACCATGGAATGACTCACCAACTGGTAGACAGTCAATAAGTAGACAGGGACAAAAGGTTTGACCTTGTCAACTTTTTGTACCTGTCTATCTTCATCGATGTCGAACTTTTGTATGTCGACCTGTTGTGCCTTTCGACCTTTTGTCCCTACCTATTGGCTGTCTACCATTTGGTGTCTATCTAGACATTGTCTATTTTTTTTCTGTAGATCTTTTATACCAAACCCATATTCTGTGTAGCATACTTGTCACCACAATGAGTGCAGTAAAGCACACAGAGGGCCTGTTTTAGAGTCCGGTGCATTTGCGGCTGATTTCCCGCACAGCAACGATAGCCTGCTTACTACCTTATGCTAATGCGAATATGCCAAATATCTGTCTGTCTTCATGTACAAGGGTGCGCCGCCCACTATCATTGCACCCACATCCATCATCATTAGTATCGGGACTTATACCTACCCCTTACTGCATACAAAAGATCCATTAGAATAACAGACGTCCGATCTCCTTCCCCACCTCCAAACAAGCAAGGAAGTTGGCGTACACACCCATGATGTTCCCATGACACTCCCACGGAATGGATTTGTTCCATGCCACCAGTTACTGTATTCAAGGAAAGAGTGGCCTATTAATAGACAGATTAATCCGTCCGCACTTTCAATCTTCCTCCCTGTGCGTATGCCAGTCTACTACACATAAGGTGCGTACACACTGGGCGATTAAAGTGGACGACTGAACGATAACGATATCGTTATCGTTCAGTCATTCACTTTATCGTCCATTTTTTTATCTAAATGATGAACGTTCCTGCACGTCGTTCGTCTTTATCGTTCATATATTGTCAGGTTGCTACATGTTGGGGAATGGGGGAGAGAGCCCGGTGCTGAACGATATCGTTCAGCGGGTGTGCTCAATGTCATGAACGACATTGAGCATACCCTGCCAGGGACACACTAGACGATATCGCTCAGGGAGCATATCGTCTAGCGTGTATGCTCCTATAGGCAAATTCACCAGGAATACGGCTCTTCAGACATATATGCGGCCACAAGGTAGTATATTCAATGGGTGCAGTGTATGCGGTGTGGGCCTCCCTGACCCCAAGGTCACTGCACACTATGCAGCCATTATAGGTACTATGTACCACTTATAGATACAGTGGTGAGGTTTGTTAAATATACTTACTCATGCATGGGGAAGCCATAGCCAGCAAAGGATGACAAATCTTGCCACCAGTGGGGATAACCCTTTTCTGAATGTAGGAAAGAAGCCCTATCATTTATTTTCAAGCGTAATAGGCTTTTTATTTTTTTGCCCTTTAATGCATCAGACCTAAAGCAGTCTATTTCAATCGTTTTATTTGCTTATAATTACTTAAATAATTAGTAGCAACTGATCAGTTATTCCCATTCCAGGGAAATACAGGACCGAACCATGGCAAAGAGAGTTCTACTCTCTGCTCAGTGGTACAGCAACACAGACAGGAGAAAGTTTTTGGACAATCGTGACCCAACGTATACAATTCCCACACTTGCTTTCATATATAAATTACTTGAAGTCATTAGCTTAGCAGCAAATTGAATAATTAAATCCTACTTGTTATGTTCCCACGCTGTCCCACAGCTTGAATTTTTATGAGCAAGAATTTTAACACATGATTTTTTTTTCTACATGGAATCTAAAGCATGAGCATTGCTAAAAATAGAGTAGGGAAGAGGATGCACCCGTGCTGGAACCCCATTGCCTTTTGGGGCAAAATAATTTGCTGCAGAAGGAACGGAGAGCCACTAATACTATTGTAAAAGTCAACAGACTTCTGAAAATCATTCAAAGGTGAGAACAAATGAGTGATTTGTCTTTGCATGTATTTCTGTTGTTGCGTTTCCACTTTTCTTCTTCCTGCTTTTTGTTATAGCGTTTATAGCACATATTTGCCGTCTGATTGACGAGAGTATGAAAAAAAAAATTTGCAACAAATAGGCCATGTTCAACTTCATACCAAGAAATGCAAAGCAAGCAAAAGACACAAGTATATGCATCTGGACTCAAGCATGGATATCCTGAAAACCTGGCCTGTTATAGAGGAGTTTGTTAAACTCTGGACTAGCATGATGTTAGCATGAACTTTTGGGAGAGGAGGGTTAGTGGCATTTCTGTGTTTGAGAACAACATAAAAAAACTCACACCTCCCAACTGTATTATTTAGGCAAAACAGTCCCAATTTGAGAAGACTATTCCACCACCCTAAGGATGGCAGTTGGGTAATTTCAGGATGGCAGTTGGGAGAAGAGTACTGTAGAGTAGAGGGTGCTACTTCAATGTTAAATGTACCAGCAGCAGTAATTGCGTGCAGCAATGAAGGATGTTTTTAGTGAATGGTAAGGTGGTTGGAGGTAGTGCAATAATTCAGACGTCCTGTGCAATGCCCCCCAGATCTAATGCAAGCACACACAGTGAGTTGGAGTATGCCTAGCACCATGTTCTTAAGGGGGAGTTTAAAGAAGAGTGAGTGGGGTACACCAGCTACAGCAGCAAAGAAATCTTTATATATACCAACCACTCTGAACTAGTGTGAGTGGGGTACGCTTGTTAACCTTTCTGTGCACAGAAAAGAATGGATATCTTTTATTTTATTTTGTTAAACTCACATGAATGAAACAAACTACACCTTGTTTTTCCTGTATTATTTGTTGTTTCCACATACATCCTTGAGTGAAAGAATCAAAGTACCTCAAGAAGTCTGAACGATATTAACAAAATGACTACAAATGATTGTACCCATCTGTCACAAGGGATGTACTGGATCTTTTGTCATATTATTGTGTATGTGTAACGATTTATTTAGATTAGTTTGAGCACATTGGATTGTGTCTGCCCCATCTTTTTTATCTTCACTATTGTATCTTCAGAATGTGGTGACATTGTAGGGTCTGACTATACCCTGGCTGCCCATGAGTAGTGGTTTAAAGCTGCTTTTTATTAGAGAAATTCTGTACTGAAGCTAACACATGTTGTTATTCTGTGTGTTATTATAAAAAAAGGAAACAAATCAGATTCTCTCTACTCACAGCAGTATATCAAAGTCAGCATCCAAAACACAATAATAAAGAAAAAATAATTTAAATATAGCCCATGTGCTCCTTTTAAAGCTATGCACTAACCTTTCTCATTTATCTATAATTCTGCTTTGTTTAGTAATTTGTGGAATACATATAGACTATTTTACAAAGTGCAACTTGGATTCTTTTTATGTTAATGCAAGATAGCGATTATTATTGGGGTACTGTGTATGCTGCAGGGTACCACGGGTGGCACTATGTGTACTGTTGGCTACTGTGTGTTCTGCAGTGTACCATCGGGACAATTCAAATAGTTTGTTGTATTAGGGGAGCACATTGTGTGTTAGGTAGTGCAATGGATGCACTGTGTATACTGCAGGGTACCATGGGTGGCAAGATGTGTACTGTTGGCTACTGTGTGTAATGCAGTGTACTATGGGGCCAAATATAATGTGTTATACTAAGGAAGCACATTATGTACTAGGTGGTAGAAGGGGGGCACTGTGTTTAGTACAGGTACTGTGAGGGCACCTTGTGCACTGTGGGATACAAAGGGGGCACTGTATATGATGCAGTGTACTATGTGGGCACTGTACACTGTGGGGTAGTATGGGGCACTGCAGGGTACTATGAGGCACTGTGTCATACTTGCAAAGGCCCAGGGAGGAGAAGCAGGTGGGAGGTGTTGGGGGCGGGGACACAGGTCGCGTAATTAAGCCCTGACCCCTTGCGACAATTTGCCGCAAATGGTGCATACTTAAATAAGGGGGTGGGCCCTACTCGCGGACCCAACGCAAGAAAATTCTACTTATTCTGCCTACTTCACTAGAAAGTGGTCAGAATCTGGTGGTAGTGCCTTCCCTTCCGGGGGTGCGGGTGTTACCCGAAAAATCGTGAGCCCCCCGCAACTGCCGGGAGGGTAGGCATGTATGCACTGTGTGTACTGCTGAGTACTATAGGGGCACTGTACATACTGCAGGGCACTATGAAGGCACAGTGTATACTATGGGGTTCCATTTTTGCTTGTACAAATTTAAAACTAGAACCAATTTAATAATGCAATCTTCCTATGTTCTATTTAGCCCTGCTAAGCTATACAGCCTATGGCGGCATGCCACCCATACACAAACCCCCTCTGGCTGCATGCTGCACACTCTGTTATAGGTTCAATCCAGTGGTGCTGCCCACACCTGAGTGGCATTAGCTACACCCCTTGCATGTTATGGGACACACCCAATATGGTGCCTGGCCGTGCGTTTGCTATCACAATAGTTCTGAAGTCTTTATTTAAAAGTAGCAAGTATGACAAAGCTCTGTGGTTCTCAACCTGTAACACTAGCACAACCAGGGATGAGATGTAGTTTTAATCCCGGCTGTTGGGATGCCGACCCTCAGAATGCCGGCTCTGGAATTCCGACACAAGTTATAATCCTGGCACGGCACACCAGGGGTTATGGGGAGGGTTAGGGGTTAAGGTTAGGCAATAGGGTGAGAGTTAGGGTTAGGTACTAGGGGGAAGGTTAGGCTGTTGGGGGGTTAGGTTTAGGCACTAGGGGGGAGGGTTAGGTTTAGGCTGTGGGGGGTTAGGTTTAGGCACTAGGTGGGAGGGTTAGGTTTAGGCAGCAGGGAGTGAGGGTTCGGGGTACGGTTGGGATTCTTACTGACAGATGTTGGTATCCTAACCCTGTCGGGATGCCGGTGTCGTGATTCTGACTGTCGGGATCCTGTACCCAACCCCCAGGTATACTTGCTGTGACGTTAAGGAGTGTTTAAAAAGTTTTCTGTAAAGGGGGCTGGAATCCAGTTGATAATTAGACACATAGGGAAAGCAGTGTCCTGGGGATCTCTAGTCTCATGCATCACAGGAGGACCCTGATGATGAAAAGATGAAATAGTCTATCCCTGTATACCTGTATCAGAAAGTGTATATGTAGTATACTGTAGTGTTAATGTATATCTTTTTTTTCCCATAAAATGTAATATGTGAGAAATATATTTGCCGACCGCCGGCTTCCCGACTGTCTAATCCCGGCAAGGTACTAATGACAGGCGTCAAAATCCGCCTGTCATTAGACCTACGTCGGAAGCCTGAAGCCTGGCATACTGAACAAAGGTGCGGACAGCCGCTGGGGGGGGTTAGATTTTAGAGCTCCCGGGGGGACTTATGGTTAGGCACCCCCCTGGGAGGGTTAGGGTCAGGCTAGGGGAAGGGGGGGTTAGGCACTCCCGAGGGAAGGTTAGGGTTAGGCAACCCCCGGGAGACTTAGGGTTAGGCATCGGGGAAGGGGGGGTTAGGTTTAGGCACTTGGGGGGGAGGTAAGGGTAGGGCACCCCTAAGGGAGGGTTAGAGTTAGGGAGGGTAATAAGGTTAGCAATACTTACCTTAATTAATGATCAGGATCTTCACCCCTGCCGGGCTGCCGCTGTCGAGATTACATACTGATTCCATTTGCACAATTCAATCTATGCTTATGTCATTTTTTTTAAATTATGTTTACAACACATTATTTGCTGTTATATACAGTGACGAATAAACATTTTATTTAATAATAATTATATGCATTACAAATGTTGGAGATACAAATAATGCAGATGGCCTTTCAGGGGGTATACAGTTGGAAAATGATTGATGAGGACCACTGACATAGACAATGCTGTGATATACCTGGCAGACTCTGGTCTTTAACTATCAGCCTAATCTGGACAGGATGCAGTCTGGACGTCTGCAGTCATTATGGTGACAGCAACTCTGTAGATACGAGATAGCCGTCGCCAAGATCCCAACATGGTAAAAATTCTACTCACAGCATTTTAACAGTGTGAAAATTGTAACTTTATACATGACTCTTTAGGAGAAATAACGTTATAATGTCATAAAGTTCTAATGTCTGCACAGTTAAAATGTTGTATACTTTTATTACCTAGCCTCCCAACTGGTCTACTTATCTTGGTGGTTCAACGTGGATTTCCAACATAGTAAGTTTGTATTAGTTTCCAAAGAAGGCATTGAAAATTATTGTGTTTACATACCAGGTTGGGACTAGAAAGTCATCAGTCATCATTGATAACTTGGATACTTTGCACCAATCAGGCATTTCCGCTAAACAATTTAACTAACGTTCCCAAGTCATCAACGACCTCATTTCTTTTCCAGGACAGAGCTGAAATATATTATATATAATGGACGGTACCAACATTTCTTCCTATTTGGTGCTAAAAGATACATAGAATTGAACTCATAGAATTTGACTCATGCTCCTTTTTAAGACACTTAGCTCTTGGTATAGACTGACATCCTAGGAAAACGTGTTGCAGGCAGTCTGCTCTCAAACATTTATTACTACTAACCTAGCCCCAGCCATTTCAGTAAGTGGCAATTAGTCATCTCCCCTTTACTCAAAGGTGACAGACGTCTTCCAGTGCGTCATCAGCTCTAAAGGTGCAACTTATACAATATAAATGTATTTACTTTACATCATCAGATTATCGCCATAAAATCCGATTTAGCCCATTGACATAGTTTAATACATGAGTATATAGAATCTGATGTAGATGGATGCTATTATCAAAGAATTTGGGTGCCTCATCAGAAAATTGCTGAGATTATAAATTTATATTCTTTAAGGAATAAGCTCAAATCAGCAATAATGGTCAGTGACTGTATTTGCATATAGGATCCTATAATTGCAAAAGATAATTTTGAATAAACAAGAATGGTCTGTATCAGGGGTGTATCTATAATGGGTGCAGGGTGGGCAGTGCAGGGGGGCCCACACTGCCCACCCTGCACCCATATAATTTTATACTTACTTTGTCCGTAGTCACCAGAGTGCTGCCTGGCCAACGCTGCAGAGCAGCAAAAATCACTGGGAAAATGGCTGCGGCCATTTTCCCAGTGACTCTGCATATGAGCAATACTGATGTCCCCGGGAAAATGGCGCAAGGGCAATTTTGCTGGAGACCCACACATGCGCAGTAGATTCTGATGGATATGAGAAGGCAGCAGTGGGCGTCTCTATGCTCTGTTCTGCTTTGGAAGGCATTACCATATTTTCTCAGGCATTACCATATATTCTCTCCATGAGAGAATGCATTGCGATTGCATTACCATCTGTCTCTGAATCAGGCCCAGAGTACAAAGTTGTACAACAACAGGAAAATAATGAAGCCTCTTATTTTTCTAAGAATACTGCTGACACCCAATGGCCATTATATTACTACACTAATTTCTCTTGAATGTTACAGTAATTGCAGATTGCTGATCTAAAAGGTGAACACTAGCTATTTATAATAATTACAAGCTGTCATGATTCTGCAGGCTTTTCACCAGGACTTTTTTTTTATCAAAAGCAGGGATAATAAGCCCATGTAAATTGTTTTCTATCTAGATTGTGAGCTCTCTGGAACTAAACCTCTTACATTATTAGGCTCCAGTGCTCTACACAAAAATGACGTAGGCCCCGCATAAATATTTCATCCATCCATCTCAAATTGAAAATAGCACCAAAGGTCAATGGGAGTAAAAGACTCCTCCAAGCATTTAAATTTGCACATTTTTAGTAAGCAAATCTAATTTCCTATACTTGTAATGTGATCTGCTTCAACTGTACTAAAGAGAAGTGTGAAAACCCTGTCATAATAACGCCACCTGAAGATGGTGTTAAGCAGGGTTTTCTCTTGTCTCACCTACATGCCTTAGCCTGCTTAGGGAAAGTAGAGCCCGGAGTAGGCTTCAGTGAGCAGCCTGTGGTCAGTGAGCACCCAGACGGGTGATCCGGTGAGTGGTTCAGTGACCTAGTCATTTGATAGCTGTGACTCAGTCATTAGATCTGTAAACTGAAATGCTGTGCTGCATCCTCAGATTACACAGCCTTCATTAGATAGATCAGATTATCGGAGACACAGCAGTCGTTAGATGGATCAGATTATCAGGGACACAGCAGTCATTAGATAGATCAGATTATCGGGGACACAGTCGTCATTAGATGGATCAGATTATCGGGGACACAGCCGTCATTAGATAGATCAGATTATCGGGGACACAGCTGTCATTAGATAGATCAGATTATCGGGGACACAGCCGTCATTAGATGGATCAGATTATCGGGGACACAGCCGTCATTAGATAGATCAGATTAGCGGGGACACAGCCGTCATTAGATGGATCAGATTATCGGGGACACAGCCGTCATTAGATGGATCAGATTATCGGGGACACAGCCGTCATTAGATGGATCAGATTATAGGGGACACAGTCGTCATTAGATGGATCAGATTATCGGGGACACAGCCGTCATTAGATGGATCAGATTATCGGGACACAGCCGTCATTAGATAGATCAGATTATCGGAGACACAGCCGTCATTAGATGGATCAGATTATCGGGGACACAGCCGTCATTAGATAGATCAGATTATCGGGGACACAGACGTCATTACATGACCGCATCACAAGGACCTCACCAGGTCATTGATCATCTGAAGAGAGTACTTGCAAACTGCAGGAGGTGGGGGGTTGAATGAACCGATGACAGCGTTGAATGCGCAGTACCACTCTCAGGGTATTTTTGTGAACAATACCCTGAGAAGTGTTCGGAGAGGATTCATATGGACAGAGGTTGCTTGCAAGCTCTGTCCCTGCATCATACATGCCTACTCTCCAGGAAGTCGCAGGAGGCTCATGATATTTTGGGTAACCCCCCACACCCCCGGTACAGTAGGCACTTCTCCCACATTCCTGCCCACTTCCTAGTGAAGTGGGCAGAATGGGGAGAATTTCCACGGCGATCGGGGGTCTCGAGTAGGGGGCGGAGCTTACAAGAATTGTGTCATTTGGCCCCGCACCCTATTTAAATATGGGCTAATTGCGGAAATTTACCACAAGGGGACGGGGTTTAATGACGCAACACATCAGGCACCGCTCCCATTGGCAACCACCTGCTTCTCCTCCCCGGGGAGGAAAAAAAAACAGTAGGCAAGTATGCCCTGCATGCGATAGTTGATACGTCCTTGCATGGTATTCAGATATTACATTGTGAATCCTTGCGGATTTACTACATCTACATCTGAGATGCAGATTGTGGTAAATTGAGCCCTCTGTGAGGCATGTATGGGATCAGTGGCTGGAGGGTATGCTGATCTTTGTAGTGCCATTTTGGAGGATCTTGGGGTGCCCCCCAGAACAGAGACGCCTTGCTGCGGCTGGTGGCTTACCGTATATTTGCAAATGTATGCAACTGAGATCTCTGCATTGCTATTATCATGTAGGATGTAAATCACTTTGCTGGCCTATTTGCAGTGTACTGGAGGAATCTGTTTATTCTTGTATTTACATATCTATCATAGGCAAAATATAATGGAAAACAGAATAATAATTCATTTTGCTGATTTACAATACATTCCTGTTATTTCTCCTTGAGGGTGCACTGTGCAGTCTCCAAGCTGCATTGACATACTTTATTCCTTGTTTGATTGATACCAGTTGTATATGCAGTATCCTGTCTATATTGATTGATATAATTTATATACAGTCTCTTGTCTATATTGATTGATACCATTTGTACATTGCTTCATGATGGTCAGTAAAATAACATAACTTTAACTCTCATCTGTCCTGATTCCTTCAGGATAGTCCCGAGACTGTGTCGCTCAGCCAGGAACTAGACAGTTTGGGATTATATGGTACACTTCACTTTCCTTTAATCTCTTCACTGCTGATGGTTTTCTCACACCTGTGCTGAGTTTATTTAGGCATTTTATTGGTCTGGTTACACTACAACATCCATATCAGTCATTTTCTATGCAGTAGCTACACAAATTATACCTTGTCCAGAAAATACCATAGTCTTTTTACTCAGCAAAAATAAAATCTACTCAAGATGGCCAAAACAGAGATTTTATTGAAATGACAAGAAAGAGAACAATAATCAGTATAGTTTTTTTGTGGTTCTTGCTTTGACATTAATCCACTGTTCCAAAAAGCATGGGCATGATATGAGAGCCTTGTGTGTGTCAGAGAAAGTGGCTGTGTTCTCAGATGCACAGTTGCAGCCACAGAGGCAATATTTAGCCAGAGTGCAGACAGTGGTGGTTGAGAGTTCTGAACCACGGCGGTGTTACACCATGCATGGGCTGAGAAAGTAGGCATCTGAGGGCTTGCACATACCGGCACATGCTCGTTAGCAGGGCCGAAACTAGGATTTTTGTCACCCGGGCAAGACAGTAATTTGGAGGCCCCCCTCTATCTCAGGTGATGATGTTTAAAATGTCTTAGGGAGCAAGTTTTAATGCACACTCAAACATGATATGATATTGACCAGAGATATAAAAAACTACCATGAAAATGTAAAAGTTTGAGGAAGCTATAGTTTTAAGCAGTATGATATGCATTTGGTTGCATGAGAAATTGAGAATGGAACAACTTATTGCAATTTACAAAGGTGAACGCTAATCATATTGTGTAGGACAAAACTATAGGGAACACCGACCAGCCTAATGTTATATATTATAAGCACCTTGTTTAGCAAATATTACTATATTAGGTTTGAGGACCTTTCACCTGCCAAGGTAGTGGGCACTAGCTTGTGCCCAGCAGTTTTTTCTTCCCTCCTCTCTTCTACCCTCTTGCCATCTCGCTCCCCCTTCATCTGTCTTATCCCTACCACCCCGTATCTTTCTCTACCAGCCACCTCTCTTTCCCTTCATGTGCCAGCGCCCAGCAGCCAGCACTGCAGCCTGTTGACTTCGCTGAGCCCAGCACCGCCTGCCTGTCCCTGCAGGCCACACACGGTCCTCACCTCAGGGAAGCTCAGCTCTCGCTGAATAGATCACACAGCCAGGAGCGGAGCAGCCGCTATCCAGCCCTGTATCACTCCCAGACGGTGATTTACCGGATCCCACGCTCCGTCTGACAGTCACTCCGGCGGCAGTGCAGTCAATAGTGCTGCACTCTCCTCACTTCAATGAGGCCGGCGCAGCCCTCATTCGGCGCCGCCCCCAAGCCACCGCAGCAGCTGCAGAGACTGTAGATACGCCGCCACTGCCGGTGCATTATAAGTCCCACATCACCCGCTCACATCCCGCACATCACCTTCGTGCTGCTGAGCCAGAGCCACCAACAGCCCTCAGAGCGCTCATCATCCTGGTCACAGCAGCAGTCGTCATGCCGCTCTGTCTGTGTCCTGCGCACACTGCACTGCTTCCTTGTCTGGAGAGACTTTCGTCTCATCACCCCCTCAGATCCAGCACCCGGTGCTCGTGTACCCTTAGCCCCCCCTAGTTGCGGCCCTGCCGTTAGAGATGAGCGGGTTTGGTTCACAGAGAACCCACTCACCCAAATTTTGCTGATCCAAGTCGGATCCAAGACCAGCTCGGATTTTCCCACCTGACTCGGATCTCAAAGAGACGCAAAACGTCATCAACCTGCTGTCGGATTCTCATGGTTTTGGATTGTATAAAAGGTTCCCCACACTCGCCGCCATTTTCATTCCGGCTGTGGAGAGTGAAGAGGAAGCAAGGGAGGGGCTGTGCTCTTGTTTTCCATAGTGGCTGTGCTGTGCTGTGCTGTGCTGTTGCTGTGTATAGGGGCTGGCTACGGTTGTCACTTGTCATAGGGGCTGGCTGCTTAATGTCTATAGGGGCTGGCTGTTGTCCATAGGGGCTGACTGTTGTCCATAGAGGCTGGCTGTTGTCCATAAGGGCTGGTTGTTGTCCACAGGGGCTGGCTGGCTGCTGTCCATAGGGGCTGGCTGGGCTGTGCTGTTGCCCATAAAAAAAAGTGTTTTTTTTTCTGTGTATGCGTTAGCCACACTTATCAGCAACATAGCTGCGCAGGGATGCTGCCTGTGTTGTTTATCAAGGGGCAGCTGTCTCATTCAGGGGTACTCTCCCCCAAGTGTAAAAAAAAAGAAGAAATTTATAAAAGTGTTTTTTTTCTGTGTGTGTGTGTGCGCACATTAGCCGCACTTATCAACAACACATCTGCACAGGAGTGCTTCCTTTGTCATTTATCAGTGAAATGCTGCCTCATTCAGGTGAGCTCCCCCCCCCGAGTAGAAAGAAAAGAAGAAGAAATTAATAAAAGTGTTTTCTACTGTGTGTGTGCGCGTTAGCCACACTTATCAACAATGTAGCTGTGCAGGGGAGCTGCCTGTGTCATTTATCAAGGGGCTACTGCCTCATTCAGGGGTGCTCTCCCCCCCCCCAGTTTAAAAAATAAATAAATTAATAAGTTTTTTTTTCCTGTGTGTGTGTGCGCGCGCGTTAGTCGTACTTGTTAACAACGTAGCTGCGCAGAGGTGCTACCTGTGTCATTTATCAAGGGGCTGCTGCTTAGTTCAGAGGTGTTCTCCCCCCAAGTGGTAAAAATAAATATATTAAGTGTTTTTTTTCTGTGTGTGTGTGCGTTAGCCACACTTATCAGCAACATAGCTGCGCATGGGTGCTGCCTGAGTTGTTAATCAAGGGGTTGCTGTGTCCATCCAGGGGTTTCTGTGTCCATCAAGGGCAGGGGCTTCTGTGCTTATCCAGGGTCTGCTGTGTCCATCCAGGGATTGCTGTGTCCAGCCAGGGCAAGGGCTGCTGTGTCCATCCAGGGGCAGGAGTGTATTCATAAAAAATATTGACACTGTTAGTGGAAATGCAGTGTATTCATAAAAAATATTGTCATACTGTAAGTGCAAAACACAGTGTATTCTTAAAAAATATTGTCACACTGGTAGTGGAAAATGCAGTGTATTCGTAAAAAAAAATTATCACACTGTAAGTGGTAGCGCAGTGTTTTCTTATTCATGAATAAATCTTGTGACACTGGAAGTGGAAACTTCACAATTTTACAATTTAATAACACAAAGTTAGCAATAAAAAATTGCAACTTTTCACTTCTTTCCTCAATCATGAATAAATGATTAGTCTACACCCCGACTACAAGACCACAACAAAGTGCTAAATAACATGCATTATATATTAAACATAATGACATCACAAATTCCTCATCTGAGATTCACATAAACATATTTTCAAAAGGTGAAAATAGAGGATATGGTTTAAAAAATGGAATAAAGCAGCTAAAAGTGGGTTCTCTGATTATAGTGTCCCTACTCCCTACCCATGGCCCCTCTACCAGAATTTCAGCGAGTCATTGGGGCAACTCCATGCAACCGTATTCCAGGGTGCAGCAGCTCCTCCTGTAGCCCAGGTCAGAAGATGTGTAGGGGGTGTGGTGATATGGACTAAAATGGAGCTCACGTCCACTAAAGTGGACAATGAATCCCCAAGCTAACAGGGAGCGCAGCTGTAATTTATACACAACACAGGATGGGATGACGATATAGGCTTGGGTGCTGGTAGAATCTGGGGTGATGTATACATCATCTTCTTCACACAATATTAATTTGTCCCCGCTGGAATCCACCATTACAGGTGCCTCAGTAATTTTTGCACGTAATTGATAGTTTTTCTCATAGAATTTGTAGTTCATTTTGATGGACATCATCTTTTCCACATTTTGGGGAAGAAGTCTCAGGCTGATCACTGACAAGGTTCCCGGCTGTGCTGAAAACTCTTTCTGAGTACACAATGGAGGGTGGGCATCTCAAGTAAAGCAAAGACAGTTTGCGCAAGGGCCTCCAAATGACCTTTTTTTCCCTGCCAGTAGTCAAATGGACTGTCTGACATGCCTATTTGGATGCTATCATTAAAAAATGTTAAATAGTCCTCAACTATTCTTTGAATGGTGACTGTATCAGATGGAGTCACGGTAGAGGTGTCATTAATTGTAGGCAATTCTGAGTCTGACCCGACCAGATGTCAAAACTTGGTTGTGTTGACTCAACTGCATCACCAGTGGGTGTTTTGAAAGTTTAGTTTTTTCTTAGCAGATGCACTTGCTGGAGAAACTGAAGGAGAAGCCAACGCAGCATCCCGTGCCACTTGAGCTTTTCAGATCTGTGTCCATTTGTAAGAAGAAATAATGTCTTCATCCCTTTTGGGATGAAAATCCACTCCTAGCAGCAGGCATAGTGCTCTAGGATTCTCAAGAAAGACACAACGTAAGACTTAAACCTTAAAGCTGAAATCTTGCATTTTCTCTGTTCTGTTTGTCCACATATCTGTTCTGGTTAAGTGGACAGTGGGTACAACGGCAGTTCGAAGGCCACTAAGGGGTCTATTTTCTAAGCAGTGTTAGGAGACAGAGTGAAAAGTGATAAGAAAGTGATGAGGTGCCAGCCAATCAGCTCCCAACTGTCATCTCACAGGCTGTGTTTGAAAAATGACAGATGGGAGCTGATTTGCTGGCACCTAATCACTTTTCACTCTGTTTCCTAACACTGCTTAGTAAATAGACCCCATAGTAACTGTGTTTTTTAATGTCCCTATACAGATTAGGAAAAAGTTTCAAGTGGAATCTTTGAAAAGGATTATTTAACAGTCACTTGTTTTGGAAAGCACTCTTCCTGGTCCCCTTCTGGGATTAAAATCCATTCCTAGAAGCAGAAGCAGGCGCAGGATTCTCAAGAAAGACACAACGTAAGGCCTTGAATCTGAAATCTTTAATTTGCACTGTTCTGCTTGACCACATATCAGTGCTGGTTGACAGTGGGTACAACGACAGTTTGGAGGCCATTAACTATGTTTTTTTTAATGTCCCTGTACAGGTTGGGAAATGCTTTTCAAGTGAAATCTTTGCAAAGGATTATTTAACAGTCAATTGTTTTGGAAAGCACTACTAGAAGTCTTCCTGGCCCCCTTCTGGGATGAAAATCCACTCCCAGCAGCAGGCATGGTGCTCAAGGATTCTTCTGGGGCAAGGACTGATATGAATGAGTAAAATATTTTTTTGTAAATGCCTCCCCTCCCTTTCTCCCTCATAAATTTACTTTGGAATCAAAAAATGTAAATAAAATTGACTACCAATCAACCCTTCCTGCCCCTGCCTGCAACTACATACATACTCCAACTCCCTCAGGCCTCTTGAATAATAAAAACATTTGTTTCCTGATGCACCATGTTGGAAGTTGAACTGCCACATGTTTGTGCCGCCCACTGCTGCCGCTTCGCTTAGTCAGCCAGCTAGCTTCGTGCAAATTCTGGGCCTAAACTGGATGAAAACAATATTGTGAGATGTGAGGTGGTCAAAATGATTGGAAACGAGTGGAAATAAATATTATTGAGGTTAATAATACTGTAGGAACAAAAAGGCCCAAACTATGTGATTTTAGCAGTTTTTATGACTTTTTTAGAAAAAATACAGATCCAAAAACATAAAAACAAAACACGGAAGGGCGGTTTTGACAAAACCAATCCAGATCCAAAACCAGAGGAGATACAGATCCAAAACCAAAACACGGGGATCGGCGCACATCTCTAATGCTAGTGCATAATGGGGAGGCTGAAACTATCATTTGAATATTATCACCGCTGCAACTCTGCAAAAAAAACGCAGCCATGGCTGCATTAGTGTGCTCCTCTATTTCAGGCACTAAATATCTACTGTACTTTATAATGCATTATTTGGGGGGCTCTTTAAGAGCATACTTACATACACTCCTGGAAGTTGCGGGAGGCTCCTGAATTTTCAGGGAAAGTGTCCAAATCTCCCGCATCACACTCACTAGTGAATTGGGTAGGATGGAGAGATAATTGCCGGGAATCGAGGGACCCCGACGTGCCCAGCTGCATCTCCTCTCCGTGCTTCTCCAGGAGAGGAGATTTATAAAGTATGTTTAAGAGTTGGGAGCAAAGCATAAAAAATTAGTAACTTTGCACCTGAACAAACCATGTTGCACTGCAAGGTTAGCAAATCCATTTTATATTTATTGTTTTTAATTATTGTTTTTGCATGCAGATTAATTACTGACTGCTTTTGCATGTAGCCTACAAATGCTGGACAGCTATTTTTACATAGCAATTTAGATGTGAGCTAGGAAACATACTTCCCAAGTCTGAATCACTCTACACATTTTAAATCTGCCCCGCCTGCAGTGCAGCATGGTTATGCCAAGATGCAATGTTATGTTACACCTTTGTTTGTTTTGCTCCCAACTCCTGTTCAGACCCACAATGTATAGGAAAAATATGGTACACTAAAGCTGGCCCAGTGGCGGATCCAGGGGGAGCGATTGGAGCGATGGCCCCCTAGTACCACAGTCATCCTTGATCATGATCTCTCTCCTCCTGCACTGAAGAAGACGCTGTGTCTGTGTGCCCTCCACTTATCTCTGTACAGGCCCTCCGAGTCTGCTGTGTGACTGATGAGTCTGTGCTGTGAATGGAGGTGGGGGCTTAACTACTGTGGGCCTGATTCAGAGCCGGACGCTTTGACAGAGCGCTCGCTCTGAATCAGGGCCGGCCCTCTGGTTTTGCAGAACGGCCTCCTGGCCGCTCGCATAGCTGTGGGTGACCACCCACAGCTATAGCGAGTGGCCATGATGATGGTCACGATGGTCAAGACCATCGCGACCATCGGGCTTGCGACGAGACCCTTGTGGTAGGGTCTCATTGCCGCAAGCCCAAGAGTGCTTTCAGCTGAAACAGAGCCGAAAGCACTCCCATTGGCATCACTTGTGATGTCATTGGGGCCGGCCCCAGATGGGAGGCGTTCCCATGGGAACGCTACCATCTGGGCTGCCATGCCCCCGGCCCGCCCACCAAAGGGGGCGTGCTGTCACTCAACATCGACAGCACGCCCCCTTTGGTACGAGACCCGGAGCGACGGTTTGCCCATCGCTATCCGGGTCTCGCACAAATGCGCATGACGGAGCTGGCTCCATCGGGCGCATGCGCACTGGGCCACCATGGACCCGCTTGCGAGCGCATAGCGCTCGCGAGTGGGTCTGAATCAGGCCCTGTGTGCATTGTGCAGCCAGCTCCCAGCCTAGGGCAAAGGGCACATAGTTCCTGCACAATCCAGGATTCCATCCAGGTACAGAGGGCCTAATTTAGAGCCTGACACTATTTGCGATCGCTCGTTCAGAAAAAGGGGCCGGCTATTTAAATTGAGCACTCGCTCTTTGCGGTCTGTTGACGCCTCTATGTCTGAGTGAGCGAACGAAACATGTGTTCGCTATTTTGTAAAGACGCCCCCTGGCCGCTCGCATCCTATGTCATCTCCGCTATTTATTTGATTAATCGAGTACATCGACAGGCATCTGAACTGCTCGCAGTGCTTGTGGTAGGATTTTCGTACCGCAATCATGCGAACAGTTCAGGCTAAGAAACAACCAAGTGACGTGGTCGATGACGCTGCTTTGTTAATTATGCACACCCTTAAAACGCCCGTTTTGACCGTTTGGCATGCCTGCGTTCGGATCACCACTCCCCGTTTTCAAGCACCTTCCCCTGTTACCACCCACAAACGCCTCATCCTGTCACTCAAATTAGCAGGCACTCGCTATTTTGCAAGCGCTCGATTTCCGACCGCAATGACTGGTTGGCGCATGCGCATTACGACCGATACGCATGCGCAGATGTGCGAACATCGCTCGGAGCGAACGAGCGGCCGCTTACGAGCGGCTCTGAATCAGGCCGAGAGTGCGGTGGGCTTTTCCTGGGGGTGGGAGTGGGTCGGGTGACAGGCAGCTGAAAGTTTTGCTCATGGAGTGGCTAAGTTGCAGTTAGCAGAGAGGAGTTTGGCATGTAGCATCAGCCAGCAGAAGCATCCTGTCCTTTCTCTCTCTCTCCCTCCCTGTCCACACCACACCTTTTCTGTCCACACTACAGCTTTTCTGTCCATACTACACCTTTTCTCTGCAAACCTGGCAGCATGTAGTTGTACTCCCCGATCTGCCTCACCAAGTTAAGCAGCTGCAGATCTGGGCATCCGTCCGGGACTGGCACATGCCTAATGGTTCCTTCCTGAGCCTACTTTTAGCAGGGTCTGGTGTTGTGTGTTCCAGGCATTGTGTAGAGGGAACTGCCTGCATACCGTATATACTCGAGTATAAGCCGAGTTTTTCAGCACATTTTTTGTGCTGAAAAAGCACCCCCTCGGCTTATACTCGAGTCATGCCCGCATGGTACGCTGCTGAGTAGCGTACCATGCGGGCCGCGGTGCAGACTGTGTCACTGTGACACAGCCTGCACCGCGTGTGTAGCGCTGACCGGACGGAGTTCGGTCAGCACTACACACTGCTAAACACACAGCCGCCGGAGCCGGCAGCTATGTGTTTGGTGTAATCAGCAGCCGCTGAGAGTCTGTCAGACTCTCAGCGGCTACTGCTGCTCCCACTGCGGGAGCCATCTTCCGGCTCCCGCAGTGGGTAATGGGAGAGACGTCGTCATGACGACGTCTCTCCCATTATGCAAAGCGGCGGAGGAGCCTATAGCAGCGTTGGCACCAGGAGCGGGGTTACAGGTAAGTGTTTTTTTTTTTTTACATTTCTTTCTACTGGGGGGGCTACTACCGGGGGGTACTACCAGGGGGGATATCGCTACTGGGGGCACTACCAGAGGGGGGGGATTAATAATGGGGGAACTACCAGGGGGGGGATGTTGCTACTGGGGGCACTACCAGGGAGGGGGGGAATACTGGGGGCACTACCAGGGGGGATGTTGCTACTGGGGGCACTACCAGGGGGGGTTAATACTGGGGGCACTACCAGGGGGGGATATTGCTACTGGGGGCACTACCAGGGGGGGGATTAATATTGGGGGCACTACCAGGGGGGATGTTGCTACTGGGGGCACTACCAGGGGGGGGATTAATACTGGGGGCACTACCAGGGGGGGTATTACTACTGGGGGCACTACCAGGGGGGGATATTACTACTGGGGGCACTACCAGGGGGGGATATTACTACTGGGGGCATTACCAGGGGGGGATTACTACTGGGGGCACTACCAGGGGGGGATTACTACTGGGGACAGTACCAGAGGGGGGATTACTACCAGTAGCTGCTGCATTTCCCACCCTAGGCTTATACTCGAGTCAATAAGTTTTCCCATTTTTTTGTGGTAAAATTAGGTACCTCGGTTTATATTCGGGTCGACTTATACTCGAGTATATACGGTATGTCCTGGATGGGAGATGCCAAGAGATGGGTGCCCTGCAGTGTGCTGGTGACAGGCAGCTTTGCTCTCATCATTGCACCCCTACTGTAGACTCTGGCTTTGTATAAATGCATTTAGCACACTTTGGGGTCTATTCATTAAGTTAGTTATTGGGGTCTGAACATACTAACTCAACGTGAGTGCTGGAGCAATTCATCATTGCTTCAGCACTGAGACAGCTGATCTGAAAATCAGCTGTCTCCCCGAAACTCTTCACTGCTCCTTTCGGACCAGTGAACCTTTTCACTACACTAGTGTGCATGCGTGACCTACAGGTTACACATGCGCACATGAGCCTCGGCATTCGGGGGAAGGAGCTGGACAGGGGTGTAGGGATCGTAAAAGGATCCCTCTTTGCAACCCAGGACTCCTTCCCTATGGTTGCAAGCCACGAATGAAGGCAAACGCCATCTGAAGATGGCGACTGCTCCCATCTTGATGAAATCTGTCCACATACTAGTGTATGGGGACAGTGGGCCATTCCGCAAGAGGAAGGTAAGTAAGAGATATCTGTGATATCTCCTGCTTTACCTACTTGATGAATGGCCCGAAAACTTAATTTCTACAAATGCTGGTGAAAATATTAATTTTCACCTACTTTTGTAGAAATTAAGTGATAATGAATAGACTGATTTGCATTATACAGTACATGTACACACATACAGTGAATATATAAACATATATAAATTGTAATAGCCATTGTAGCAAAAAAAACCTGTAAAGGGGAGGAGTTGGGACCAGAAAGGGGAGGTACCAGTACAGGAAGGAGGAGGAGTCAGAATAATCATTATATCGCCCCCCCTAAAAGAACAGTCTAGATCCGCCCTGAGCTGGCCATAAACTAAACCAACTTTCCTCCAACCATCCAACTGACCAACCGTCCAACTTGTCTGTCCAACTATAATGGAGCCCCACACACTTAATCAGCTTTTCATCAGGCCAGCCAAGCTGACAACTTTTTTAGCACACCAGCCAACTTCTGTCCAACTTCTGATGTCAGGATACAGACTCTGGAATTCAAACACTAGAAAGCTTGTCAAATCAACATATGTTATGCACAGTCAAGTCACATTATCACCTCCTACATTTGATGTCGGCAGCGCGTAGCCCATGAAGTACGTCACGTGCCATGTGCTGACTTGGTAGGTATACAGTGCATCCTGAAAGTATTCTCAATGCTTCACTTTTTCCACATTTTGTTGTTACAGCCTTATTCCAAAATGGAATAAATAAATTTTTGTCCTCAAAATTCTACACACAATACCCCATAATGACAACATATAAAAAGTTTTCTTGCGATTTTTGCAAATTTAATTAAAAAATAAAACACTAAGAAATCAAATGTATATAAGTATTCATGGCCTTTGCCATGAAACTCAAAATTGAGCTCAGGTGCATCCTGTTTCCACTGATCATCCTTGAGATGTTCCTATAGCTTAATTGGAGTCCACCTGTGGTAAATTCAGTTGATTGGACATGATTTTGAAAGGCATACACCTGTCTCTATAAAGTCCCACACTTGACAGTGCATGTCAGATCACAAACCAAGCATGAAGTCCAAGGAATTGTCTGTAGACATCTGAGACAGGATTGTCTCGAGGCACAAATCTGGGGAAGGGTACAAAAAAAATATCTGCTGCTTTGAAGGTCCCAATGAGCACAGTGGCCTCCATCATCCATAAATGGAAGAAGTTCGGAACCACCAGGACTCTTCCTAGATTTGGCCGGCCGTCTAAACTGAGCGATCAGGGGAGATGGGCCCTAGTCAGGGATGTGACCAAGACCATGATGGTCTCTCTGTCAGAGCTACAGCATTCCTCTGTGGAGAGAGGAGAACCTCCCACAAGGACAACCATCTCTGCAGCAATCCACCAATCAGGCCTCTATATTAGAGTGGCCAGACGGAAGCCACTCCTTAGTAAAAAGCACATGGCAGCCCACCTGGAGTTTGCCAAAATGCACCTGAAGGACTCTCTGGTCTGATGAGACAAAGATTGAACTCTTTGGCGTGAATGCCTGGCATTATGTTTGGAGCAAACCAGGCACCGCTCATCACCAGGCCAATACCATCCCTACAGTGAAGCATGGTGGTGGCAGCATCATGCTGTGGGGATGTTTTTCAGCAGCAGGAACTGGGAGACTAGTCAGGATAGAGGGAAAGATGAATGCAGCAATGTACAGAGACATCCTGGATGAAATCCTGCTCCAGAGCGCTCTTGACCTCAGACTGGGGCGATGGTTCATCTTTCAGCAGGACAACGACCCTAAGAACACAGCCAAGATATCAAAGGAGTGGCTTCAGGATAACTCTGTGAATGTCCTTGAGTGGCCCAGACTTGAATCCGATTGAACATCTCTGGAGAGATCTGAAAATGGCTGTGCACCGACGCTTCCCATCCAACCTGATGGAGCTTGAGAGGTGCTGCAAAGAGGAATGGACAAAACTGCCCAAAGATAGGTGTGCCAAGCTTGTGGCATCATATTCAAAAAGACTTGAGGCTGTAATTGCTGCCAAAGGTGCATTAACAAAGTATTGAGCAAAGGTTGTGAATACTTATATTAGGGATGAGCGGGTTCGGTTCCCTGAGAACCGAACCCACCCGAACTTAGGGGATCCGGGGCGATCCGAGCCCAAGCTCGGATCTCCCTGTCTGCCCCGGATCCGTCTCCCGAGGCAAAACCTCGAGATCTGCTGTCGGATCTCGAGGTTTTGCCTCGAGCGGCCATTTAAAAAAAATGCCTTTGCCTTTAATGGGCAAAGTGCTGATTTGCTGACAGAGCCGTCTGTCACGGTTCTCAGCCAATCAGCATTACGGTGCTCATTTGCATGTAGCACGGACTTGTGAGATCCGTTCTACATGCATCTGTGTGATTGATAGTGACACAGAGCACAGATGGGTCAGTGAGACCCGTCTGTGCTGCTGTGTATTTCAATGACACAGGTGCACGCACGGACCAGGAGATCCATGCTACTTGCATCTGTGTCATTGACACAAAGCACTGACGGGTCCTTGAGACCGCAAGTACCAGCATGCAGGGCATTAAGGGCCCACTAGTACCTGTAGTTCACATGTAAAAAAATGTTTAAAAAAAACACAGGACACACACCGTGACAGTATAAGTTTATTAAACATTCATACACACACACACACACACACACACACACACATGTACACATACTCACCTATGTAACCCTGTAGCATCGGTCCACTTGTCCGGTAAAGTATCCATAGGGGACCTGTGAAAAAAGAACATACTCACCATCTCCTATGCGAGGTTCTGTCCTCTTCGTAAAAAAGTAGGCATCCCCGGACTTGGCAAAAAAAAACCGAAAACCCGATCCACGAACTTAGTACCGTTCTATAGAACGGTACTTCCCAAATGAGAGCTTAGCGGCGGGGTATCACCATGGAAACCCCGCTGCTAAGCGTTCATTGGCTGAGAGAGGTCATCTCCCGACTCTCAGCCAATGAACGGCTCCCTCCATTGTAGTCAATGGTGGGAACCGCAGGGTAAACTTTAATAACCTTGCGGCTCCCACCAATGACTACAATGGAGGGAGCCATTCATTGGCTGAGAGACGGGAGATGACCTCTCTCAGCCAATGAACGCTTAGCAGCGGGGTTTCCATGGTGCCACTCCTAGATGGGCCACGTGTTTGTGCTGCCCACTTGTGTCGCTTAACATAGTCATCCAGCTACCTCGGTGCAACCTTTTGGCCTAAAAACAATATTGTGAGGTGTGAGGTGTTCAGAATAGAGTGGAAATGAGTGGAAATTAATGTTATTTGGGATTATTAATAGCGTAGGAACAAAAAAAGGCCCATTTTATGTGATTTTAGCGGTTTTTTTTTATTTTTTAAGAAAAAATCCAGATCCGAAACACAAAACCCAGAACCCAAAACACGGAAGGGTGGTTTTGGCAAAACCAATCCAGATCCAAAACACGAAGAAAGATCCAGATCCAAAACCAAAACACAAAACACGAAAAGTGGCTGGTGCACACCCCTAACTTATATACGTGTGATTTCTTAGTTTGTTTTTTTTTATTAAATTTGCAAAAATCACGAAAAAAACTTTTTACACGTTGTCATTATGGGGTATTGTGTGTAGAATTTTGAGGACAAAAATTCATTTATTCCATTTTGGAACAAGGATGTAACATAACAAAATGTGGAAAAAGTGAAGCGTTGTGAATACTTTCTGCACTGTATAAGGTGTGCAATAGGCCGTCTGCACACATATCACTCATTGCTGTCATGGGTAAAAGGGGCAATTTATCCGAGATGCAAAAAGGGATGATTATTGGCTTTTGGGCCAAGGGTGGCAGTATTTCTGAAGCAGCGCAGTTTGTGAAGTGTTCGGCTTCAATTTTCATGCCTGTATTGGAATTGTACCTCCGCTGATTGCCTTCTGCAATGAGTCATGTTTTCTGCTTCATCGAACTAATGGATGTTGGCATGTCAGGCGAGAAACATTGGAGAGCAAACACCCTGCAACCATTGCTGGAAGAACACAAACTGGTGGTGGCAGCGTTATGGTCTGGGGAATGTTTTTATGGCATTCTCTGGGCCCACTCATCCATGTGGAAGGCACCTGTAGTGAAAAAGCGGAGTTTGCGTCCGCATGGGCAGAACTGCACATGATTGCATCAGCAGAATCCGTAACTTTCCCTTTTAAATGTATATGTACTGTTGTGCATAGGAAATGACAAGATTGAAGAGGGACAGAAAGGTGAAAGAGGGGTTATAGGAAGTTGTGTTCCTGTTCAGCCATAAATGTCCAATGACACTGTTTACATTGTATGTACAATCTACAGTATCTATTCTCTGTAGAAGAAATGCTTTTCAAACTGTATAACTGAGAGTTAATGGACTGGCTAGTGTTTACCTATTGCCCCAGGCTAAGGCTACAAGTTGTTAATGTCTGTGGTTTCCTCACTGGAAGCAGGGAACAAAGTGTGGAGCCTGGTTATAACGCCAAAGAGGGTCAGGCTTGCAGGCTGAAGAGAGACAGAATGACCAGCGAGGTGTCAAATCTTTCCCCTAGACATCTGTAAGAAGTGTCCAGTTCTTTGGACACAGGCCTAATCTCTGAGCGACAAACAGGATGGAGTGAGCAATGATTCATTAATTAAAATAAACCCCCTGCCCAAATGATAGAGAAACCCTGTAGTCCAGCTAGAGGAACAATACACTGAGCTGACAAGGGTTAAAATTACCCCAGGGAGGGGGGTGAGGAGGGGTGCTGGAAAAGCAGGATAAAATACTGGCTCACGGGTCAGAAGTGGTGATTCTCTGCTTGAGGCTGTCAACAAGACACAGGGCATCTGAACTCATTGGGGAGGCCTCACTTCAAAGCTCTTCTATCCGTCGCGATCTGAATGGTTTGTTTTCTCCCATTTTATTATTTTTTTTGTTTATTTGAAATTGTGATTAACTGTGTTTGTGACTTTTTGTAACATCCTTATTTCCTTTGTAATATTTGTACATAAGCTTTGAAGATATTTCTTGAATTAAACTAAACTAATTTTAGTTCTTGGAATCTGTGTTTTTATGACCCAAACGTCTCATGTTTGGCATGTTACCTATGTTTAAATATTGATAAGTTGTGTGTACAGGTGAGAGCAGAAGCTTGCCTTACGCTTTAGCATTAAATTGGTCTTCTGCTGGTGGCAGATACTGGAGTTAAAAACCACACACGCTGAGTTAACTGGTATAAGTCACGGGCGGCGATTCTCAGATTGGAGTATCTGGAGAGATCGGCCAGAGGTCTGTGACAATTGGTTTGCAGCGGTGGGATAATAATAAGTGTTTTATTTTTATAAAAACTTAAGTGAAAAGGGGAGTACTCCGAGGGAGGAACCCAATTTCACCTGATTCCAGAACTCGAAGCTTATATTAGTAAAAAGTCACACAGTGAAAGCAATTTCTGTTTCCCCTACCCTGTTATTTTATTTAATTTTTTTGCCGAACAATGGCCACAAAGTACAAAAAGCTCAAGAAGGAAGAGCTGGTAGCGCGGTGTGTGCAGAAAGGTCTGGTCTGGATGGATCATTCTAAGAAGAGATTGATCCGGGATCTAATGGACTACGATACAGAGCATCAGAATGTCAATGAGTCAGTACTGGAAAGGAGTGCATTGGCAGGGGCTACTGCATTAGCCTTGGATGTACCCTGTACTGGGGTTTTACTTACTGCGGGAAGTAATAGTGGAAAGTTGGACTCTGATGTGAACTCTGTTCTTACCCATCCATCCGTGGAGCTTGCCAGAGCTGAGTGCCTGGCAGAGAGAGAGAGTTCCATGGCAGAGGGGAGTTCTGCAAGACACCAAGCTGAGGGAAAAAATGCATTGGCTGGGGCTACTGCAGTAGTCTGGGATGTACCCTGTACTGGATTGTTATTTACTGCAGAAAGTAATAGTGTAACGTCGGACGCAGATGTGGACTCTATTAGCAAACGAGCGAGAGATATGGAATATATCTCCAAGCTGGAGAGCTATCTAGACTCAGGGCCTGATTCAGAGCCGGACGCTCTGACCAGAGCGCTCGCTCTGAATCAGGGCCCTCCTCCATTAAAATGGAGCGTCCTCCTGGACGCTCGTATAGCTGTGGGTCACCACCCACAGCATATACGTGCGTCCAAAAAGATGGTCGCGATGGTCTTGACCATCGTGACCTTCGGACTTGCGACGGAGACCCTGCGGTAGGGTCTCCCTGTCACAAGCCCTAGAGTGATTTTGGCTCTATCAGAGCCAAAATCACTCCCACTGACATCACTAGTGATGTCAGTGGGGCCGGCTTCAGATGGTAGGCGTTCTCATGGGAACGCCTCCGTCTGGCAGGCACGCTTCCGGCACGCCCACCAAAGGGGGCGTGCTGTCAATCAACATCAACAGCACGCCCCCTTTGGTGCGAGACCCGGAGTGACAGCTTGGCTGTTGCAGTCCGGGTCTCGCGCATGCGCACGACGGAGCTCCCTCCGTCGTGCGCATGCGCAGTGGGGAACATCGACCCACTTGCGAGCGTACTGCCGCTTGCGAGTGGGTCTGAATGACCCCCTTAGTCTTTAAGTATGTGAAAGAGCTGGACTCTGAGATGGTGCTGAAGCTTGTAAAGCAGTTCGATACCATGCAGGCTGCTGAACGCAGAGCACCTAGGGACCTGGAAGCTGCTGCCAGGGACCTGGAGGCTGCTGAGCATAGACCTGCTATGGATCTGGAGGCTGCAGAGTATTTCCCTGTGTGGGAATTTCATGGAGAAGGCCCAGCAAATGCTAGCTGTGTCCATCTAGAGCATTTCCCTGAGTGGGAATTTGATGGAGAAAGCCCGGCAAATGCTAGCGGTGGTTTGGGCAATCAGACAGCCCTGGACATTATAACAGACAGTAGACAGAGATCTGACCCCTCTGTTAGTTCCAGGGAGACTGCAGGATGTGTGGCAGCTAGGGAGGCTGCCGAGAGCCAATCCATCACAGCACCAGCGGTTCAGTTGGGGTGTTCTTTCCAAGACACCAAGGACTATTTTACCGTGATGAGTACGGAGGAACTAGCTGATGAATGTCAGCTGTAAGGTCTCTCCTGAAGTAACAATACCTGCAGCAAGATGATTAGGCAGCTCAGGTGGGCACAGGATGAATAATGCAATGCCTTCAGCCCGTATCGTGGGGCGATTCTGTACCTGGATCATAAGATGAGTTCTGCGGAACTGCTGGACCACCTGGAGTATTGTTTTCACCTTGCTTTGGAAGATGCAGAAGATGGTGGAAAGCTCGATACTCCATTCTGGCAAGATCAGTGTTGCCGGGTGGATGCTGAAAGGAATCGCCTGCAACAACTGCTTTCTCCAGCTGAAGAAGCAATGACCCAGTCTACACGGGTGCACCACGAGGAAAAGGTAACCCCACCAGAGTCAGCCACTGTGGAATATGATACTGAGTTATCACAACCCGAGGCGCAGTGGGCTCTGCTGGGACAGGCTGTTAGTGTGAGCAGCCTACTACCTCAGGCTGCGAAGAAATGGTGACTGGAGGAACCCACCTGGAAGGAGAAGCGACCTGGAGGAGCTGTTCCATTGCCTTCTACTGGAACTGCGACTCCTGTTCCAGCACCAGTGAAGTGGGTGGGGGGAAAACCGGTTTGGGCCACGGGCCGCCAGTGTTGTGTATGTCATGATCCTTAGCACCTCAGTACCAGTTGTCCGGTAAAGAAGAAGATGACACCCTCTCCTGCAGGGGCCTCACCAACGAAACCCGTGCACACTGTTTTGTATGCACGAGGGTCCCAGGAGGGTGTCAGCGAGAATCTGCAAGCCGTGGTCGTAGGAAAGCAGGTAACTGTGGGGCTATGCAAAACGGGGACAGATCTGACTTTAGTGAATCATACATTAGTGGACTCAGAGAACTTTATTCCCGGAAAGGCAATGGCCATATGTGAGGTCAGGGAGATCCACTCAGGAGTAGCCATGGCCCGGGTAAACCTGGACTGGGGGGTGGGCAGCGATTTCTGGGGGGTGGGTGTGCTGCCCCATGTACCCACAAATGTGTTATTTGGGACTGACCTAAGTCATTTTAGAACTATCAATGAATGTGATTTACCCAATGCAATGTTTTCAGTTTTTCCCACTACCCTCATTCCTTCCCAGGTGGCAAGTGAGCCTGATAAAATAGCAATGTCTACATGTAGAGTGGGACAATGATGCCATGTAATGATGAACATGCTTGTGTTGATTTACAGGTACCCAAGGAAAATGCACTAGATCAGGTTAAGGTAGTTGATGCTGATACTGTGGGAATGATATGTCTGCTGAGGATGGTGCATATTCTAATGGAATGGGGATATGTGGAGGTGAGAGGCTTATAGGTGCTAGAGGTGACCCTCACAATTATGTGGACTTAGGCAAGGAACCCGATATAGTGTGGAATGATGAAGCAACCCCTAATAGTGATATGTTTAGGGAGAGTACTGTCACACATGCGACTGGGTTAGAAGGTAAAACTGTTTTTTCCCTGGTTCGAGAGTATCTGGACTTGGAAGCAGGGCAAAGCATTAGGGAGGTGAATTTGCCTACTAATGTTTTGCGGGAGACAGATCTGGTGAACTCATTGAATGTTCAAGATGTATGTCCTTTTATCCTGATGTCTGCTAACACTATTTCTCCTCAGGTATGCTCGTCCAGGCATGGGTAATGATACTAAGGGAAATGATAATAGGTCTATGTTGAAAAATGGCCTGTTGAAACCGTTCCCCTGAGCTGGCAAATAATTCTGTGAATGTCTGTGGTATAGGTGGCAATTTGTTTGCTGTAAAAATATATCAGAGCCAGGCAGTCAGAGTATGAGCCAGGACTCAGGTTATGTGATGCTGAGGGAGGTGCCAGTGGCCACTGAGGTCACACAGCCTCCCATTTTTTTAAGGTGGACGTGTGTGACTTTGCAGATTCCCCCCTGACCCCCCTTCTTGCCATCAACTCACTCACATACACAAAGGCAAATCTCCGCCCACCTCTTGAGCCCTCTGTGAAAAGCTTAGCTATTCAGGTGGAACAGGGGTCTGTCTGCAGCACAGCACAGGGACAGGATAGGATTGGGTGTAAAACAGAGGTTGCTGTATGTCTCACTGTATGGGATGATACAGAACCTTCTTTTACCTTTTGAGGCAGGCATCCCTAGGAGCATGAACATGGATTTGTTAGCAACCACAGGTATACCAAAATTTGTGGCTGCTGACACCCTGAAGGTAGCGTCCCTACCCACCAGAGTGGAGCTCATTAGACTGGTTGCCATGGGCAATGAGAAGCCTGATATAGTAACTCATGTGCTAGACTCTACTCTTGATAGTATGGAGATTGCCAGTCAAAACATAGGGACAGAGGAGTCTGGTCCCCAAGACATGATGTCTAAATCTATAGTGAACAAGTTATGTTCCCCATATGTTTCTGATGGGACATGTAGTATTTCTGGAGTATCAGAAACAGCAGGCTGGCAAATACTGCCTTGTGCTGAGATGGTTCCTAAGGGTAGAGACATGTCCAGCCCCCTGGAGCTGCTAGACAAGGACATGCAGGTAATGATAGATGGTAATGCCTTGGCTAACACTGCCAAGAAGGGTCTGTCAGAGTCTCAGCCTGTACCCCTGGAAACCCCAGAGCCAGCAACCCAAGAGGACGATAACCACATTTGTAAAAATATGATGTCTGGGTGAGCTGTCTATCCTGATATAGGTCCCAAAATATGAGACATGGATTATGTTTGCTCTCAGGTGCTATATGTGGAAATGGTAAGCCCCGTCCAGTGGAGACAGGACAGAGGGATAAAGGCATCAGGTTCTGGGTGGGCTACAGGAGTCTGAGTAAACCCACAGTGATTAATGCCTACCCCCTGCCCAGGATGGAGGAACTGTTAGCTCAGCCCATCCAGGCAGGGTAATGACAGCTACCATTGTACAGCATGGGAGACTGTGGCATGAGGTGCTAACTGTTCCCCTGCTGATTTTAAAAAGGGGAGGTATAGCAATAAAGCGGATTTTGCATCCGCATGGGCAGAACTGCACATGATTTCGTCAGCAGAATCCGTAACTTTCCCTTTTAAATGTATATGTACTGTTGTGTATAGGAAATGACAAGATTGAAGAGGGACAGAAAGGTGAAAGAGGGGTTATAGGAAGTTGTGTTCCTGTTCAGCCATAAATGTCCAATGACACTGTTTACATTGTATGTACATCTGTCTATTCTCTGCAGAAGAAATGCTTTTCAAATTGTATAACTGAGAGTTAATGGACTGGCTAGTGTTTACTTATTGCCCTAGGCTCAGGGTACAAGTTGTTAATGTCTGTGGTTTCCTCACTGGAAGCAGGGATCAAAGCATGGAGCCTGGTTATAACCTCACAGGGGGTCAGGCTTGCAGGCCAAAGAGAGACAGAATGACCAGCGAGGTGTCAAATCTTTTCCCTAGACATCTGTAAGAAGTGTCCAATTCTTTGGGCACAGGCCTAATCTCTGAGCTACAAACAGGATGGAGTGAGCAATGATTCATTAATTAAAATAAACCCCTGCCCAAATGATAGAGAAACCCTGTAGTCCAGCTAGAGGGACAATACACTCTGAGCTGACAAGGGTTAAAATTACCCCAGGGAGGGGGGTGAGGAGGGGTGCTGGAAAAGCAGGATAAAATACAGGCTCACTGGTCAGAAGGGGTGATTCTCTGCTTGAGGCTGTCAACAAGACACAGGGCACCTGAACTCATTGGGGAGGCCTCACCTCAAAGCTGTTCTATCCGTCGCGATCTGAATGGTTTGTTTTCTCCCATTTTATTATTTTTGTGGTTTATTTGAAATTGTGATTAACTGTGTTTGTGACTTTTTGTAACATCTTTATATCCTTTGTAATTTTTGTACATAAGCTTTGAAGATTATACTTGAATTAAACTACACTAATTTTAGTTCTTGGAATCTGTGTTTTTATGACAAAAACACCTCATGTTTGGCATGTTACCTATGTTTAAATATTGATAAGTTGTGTGTACAGGTGAGAGCAGAAGCTTGCCTTACGCTTTAGCGTTAAATTGGTCTTCTGCTGGTGGCAGATACCGGAGTTAATAACTACATGCGCTGAGTTAACTGGTATAAGTCACGGGCGGCGATTCTCAGATTGGCGTATCTGGAGAGATCGGCTGTAGGTCCGTGACAGCACCTCAAACGATTTGGTTATGTATCCATCCTTGCAGAGTATATACACCCATACATGCTGATTGTCTTCCCTGAGGCGGATGGGATCATCCAGTAAGACAATGCGACATGTCACATGGCTAGAAATGTCTGACAGTGGTTGGACAAGCACTTCCCTGGCACCCTAATTCCCCGGACTTGAACCCAATTAAGCATCTGTGGGACCACCTTGATCGGTGTGTTCACTCTATGGATACTCCACCACACATTCTCCAGCAGCTGTGGGATGCACTGCAGTCAGCATGGCTCCAGATACCTATGCCAACCTAC
Source organism: Taudactylus pleione (assembly GCA_031769625.1). Taxonomy (NCBI): domain Eukaryota; kingdom Metazoa; phylum Chordata; class Amphibia; order Anura; family Myobatrachidae; genus Taudactylus; species Taudactylus pleione. The sequence continues at coordinate 983,775 of JAUIMM010000017.1, read as the reverse complement.
CAGTACCTTAATGAGTCACTCCCAGCTCATCTAGCTGCTGTCCGTGCTGCACATGGCGGTTACTCTGGCTATTAGCTGATGGTCATAATAGAGTGACTCGACTGTGTATTTCAAGAAACAAAGCTGCAGTTGTAAATGCAGAACATGTACGTGTTACTGGATATGACAGCAGCTGGAGATACAGTATATCTGAGCCAAAAGCTACCAGCATGGACATCCAACCACGAAAAAGAACTTCTGCAAGGTCAAACAGTGAAAAACCACCAAGAAGGTATTATGAGAAGTTTGCAAATGTTAAGTTCTGTGAACCCGAAGATATCCAAGAGGCAAAGTCAAGAAATGACTGGTGTGAGAGGAAATCCAAAATAGCCAAAGAGACTAAGCGCGGTATTCAATTGTCTAAAGTGACAGGAGATCTGGGGCACTATTCACTTGATGCCGCTCTTCGCGTCATTTGCGACCAAAGAAGTTGGGTTTAGCCACGTAAAATGGCTACAGTGCTGGGCACAATTGCGAAAAGTGCAGTTTGGGCGCCCAAATGGGTCATTTTTCGCGCATTTCAGCTCACACTCCCCGGGGGGGGTGAGCTGAAATGCCGGTGCCGGCAGCTGATTGCGTCTGACAGGAGCAACAATTGAATAGCTCCATCAGGCGCAAAGGGGGATTGAAACAGTTTAATTCCGCCCTTTGAGTGAGTTGAGTCTCATAAACAAGGAAGGCACAAATCAACATTGAGTTTTACAACAGCCGTGAACTAGTAGAGAAAGGATCTGTTGGTGTGGTTCACATAGCTAGTGAGAAGAATCCTGCTGACATGCTTACCAAAGGAATTATATCACAGTCACTGGTGATGTTTCTAGAAAAAAAATGTGTACTAGAATTACCTGAAATGTTAAAAAAGTTTTTGCCTGTTTAACCTTCAGTTTTTTATAGGCTGAAGTAAGAAAGATTTGTGTAACATGGAGAAGCTTGCAGTGAGGGGGGTTGTTCAAATGTGGAGTGCACTATTGCACCGCCTCCATGATGCTCCCTTAGGGATGCATTTTTCCTGTACCTAGATGGCCACCCTTTTAGTCTTCTGTGAATGTGCTGAAACATCTTGTAACTGTGGGCCTGATTGAGACCCACTCGTGAGCGCTATGCGCTTGCAAGCGGGTCGATGGTGGCCCAGTGCGCATGCGCACGACGGAGCCGGCTCCATTGTGCGCATGCGCGAGACCCAGATAGCGACGGGCAAACCGTCACTCCGGGTCTCGTACCAAAGGGGGCGTGCTGTCGATGTTGAGTGACAGCACGCCCCCTTTGGTGGGCGGGCCGGGGGCGTGGCTGCCCAGACGGAGGCATTCCCATGGGAACGCCTACCATCTGGGGCCGGCCCCACTGACATCACAAGTGATGTCAGTGGGAGAGCTTTCGGCTCTGTTAGAGCCGAAAGCTCTCTGGGGCTTGTGGCAACGAGACCCTACCACAAGGGTCTCGTCGAAAGCCTGATGGTCGTGATGGTCTTGACCAGCGCGACCATCTTCCTGGCCGCTCGCTATAGCTGTGGGTGGTCACCCACAGCTATGCGAGTGGCCAGGAGGCCGCGCTAAAAAACAAGAAGGCCGGCCCAGATTCAGAGCGAGCGCTCTGTCAGAGCAACCGGTTCTGAATCAGGCCCTGTGTATGAGCACCAGAGTGAAACACAGATGTGGTCCACACAGCTCCAGCAGACCCTGCAATATATATTGGCTAAAGACCACAAAAGAGCCAAACCGCTTGCTTGTATATGCACTGCTACCCACATAGAATCACTGACTGATCCAGGACACTGACTCTATGTAACTGTGAGTACGGCTGTACAAACATACCACTGCACAATAAACCAAACTACTGGTTAAGTCCTGAGCTGCATAGTACATCTGGCGTATCTGCTGGTGTATACTATTTACTCATCATCACCGCCAAATAGAACACACATATAGCATCAACAAATACCACTTTGATATTTCCTCCCACGTCAAAGGACAACTGCTCTAAAATGATCCTTAGATTAGTTTTACTGTCCCAAACATTTTACTTACGAAGATTTCTATATCTACTCATCCACGAAATAGATGGAAAATGTAAAAAAAAAAATAATACAAAAAAACAAATAGAAAAGATCAGAAAGGCACCAGCTTTTATAGCGCTCTGAACAAAGTGATAATTGATATATGTAATAATGGGTTGGGTATGGGAGGCCAGCGATTGGGATCCCAGTGGTCAGAATCCCGACAAGGTTAGGATATCGACACCTGTCGGTTGGTATCCTAACCCTAACCCTCTCCCTAACCCTAACCATAACCCTCCCTCCCCAGTGCCCAAACCGAACCTCCCCCTCTAATGCCTGAACCTAAACTCCCCCTCCCTGCACACTAAACCTAACCATCCCCCCCTTAGTGCCTATCCTTAATCCTCCCCCTATTGCCTAAAGGTGTGCACCCACGGTGCAATTTTTGAAACGATATTGCTGTTTTCGATGGATTGGAACGACAAATCGTTTAAAAAGTGGTGTGTCTAGGCACGATAACAATGCCGATGCGATTTCCCGCTTGTCATTGGTCGTGGTCTGTGATCCCTTGAACATGCAGAAAGATCACAACCAATCTTTTACGATACGTTAAGTGCCGCTATAATACATCTACCCCATTGTTCCATGTGTATGCATGATGAATGATTTCATGAACGATGAACGATTTGTCGTCACTTTCCTGGACACTACCTCCACCATTTTGTGCCAGCATTTTTGCTGACAAACGATATATCGTTAACGATTTGCAGTAATTAACGACCCATCTATATTGTTTGATCGTTTGGACAATCGCTCCATATTTCTGCACAATATAGTTTGTCCGGGAGTGTTCAGGTGTTCAAGGGAAATCGTTAACACCGTGTGTACGAAGATTAACCCTCCCCTTATCCCCGCTACTTAACTTCGGATGCTGGGGGTCGGGATTCCGGCACTGGTATTCTAAACACCGTCAACCCATGTGTCGGGATATTGACTGTATCCTGTAATAACACACTACAGTAGCTGGCTCTTCCTGGGTTAGACTTTAGCTTCAGCAAAAGATGCATCAGCTCCAGCAATATCACTGATGTGCCTGTGCTCTGATGGTTTATCCCTGTCCACATGATGTCATAATGACTGACCTGCTCTGATCATAGTGAGCACTGTGACATCACTGCAGTCAAGCTGCATATTTCCTGCTGGCAGGGAGAAAAACAGCTGCTGTTATACCATGAATGAAGCTGGCAATTGCTGCTGACTTGTCTACACAATATTGCGGATATGTGATGATGTAATCAGATATACCTTTTATATAATGAAATGGAATGTATATTTCCAGCTCTATAACATTAATAGGGGATATCCTCATCATGACACAAACTTTGGCAGCTGTTGCATTCAATGGAATTTAGGCAGGGGCAGTTTACTTATGAAACCACAATTTATTACAGTCCGTGTGTGCGACTTTTGCTAGCATTGCTTCTGTGACTAAATTAGGGGTGTGCACCGGCCACTTTTCGTGTATTGTGTTTTGGTTTTGGATCTGGATCTTTCTTCGTGTTTTGGATCTGGATTGGTTTTGCCAAAACCGCCCTTCCGTGTTTTGGGTTCTGGGTTTTGTGTTTTGGATCTGGATTTTTTGAAAAAAAGCATAAAAACAGCTAAAATCACAGAATTTGTAGGTTTTTCTGCTCCTATGCTATTATTAACCTCAATAACCTTAATTTCCACTCATTTCCAGTCTATTCTGAACACCTCACACCTCACAATAGTGTTTTTATGTCCAAAAGGTTGCACCGAGGTAGCTGGATGAATATGCTAAGCGACACGAGTGGGCAGCACAAACACGTGACCCATCTAGGCGTGAAACTGCAGTGGCAGACAGGATGGCAGTTTGAAAAACTAGGCCCCAAACTGTACATAATGCAAATAAAAAAAAGAGGTGCAAGATGGAATTGTCCTTGGGCCCTCCCACCCACCCTTATGTTGTATAAACAGGACATGCACACTTTAACAAACCAATCATTTCAGCACCAGGGTCTGCCACACAACTGTGGCTGAAATGATTGGTTCGTTTGGGCCCCCACAAAACAAGCTGGCAATTAATCTGTCCCTGCACAAACTGGCTCTACGGAGGCAAGATGTCATCCTCATCCTCCTCATCCACCGATTCCTCACCCTCTTCAGTGTGTACATCCTCATCCTCACAGAGTATTAATTCGTCCCCGCTGGAACCACAGGTCCCTCTGTACGTTCTGGAGGCTGGTCTCCCTGGAAGAGTTGATAATTCATTTTATGAACATCATCTTCTCCACATTTTGTGGAAGCAACCTCCTACGCCTTTCGCTGACAAGGTTCCCGGCTGCACTAAACACTCTTTCGGAGTACACACTGGAGGGGGGGCAACTCAGGTAAAATAGAGCCAGTTTGTACAGGGACCTCCAAATTGCTTCTTTTTCCTGCCAGTACAGGTACGGACTGTCTGACATGCCTACTTGGATGCTGTCACCGTTGTAATCCTTTAACAGACAGACGCACGCTTGTCGCTGCTGCTTTGAGGATGCAAGTGCGGCTATAGCCCACACAATTCACAAAGACAGAAAAAAAAAAAGAATATTTTAATTGTTTGTGTAGCACACTTTGAGGGTGTCACCACCCTTTAACAGACAGACGCACGCTTGTCGCTGCTGCTTTAAGGATGCAGGTGCGGCTACAGTCCACACAATTCACAAAGACAGAAAAAAGAAGAAGAATATTTTTATTGTTTGTGTAGCACACTTTGAGGGTGTCACCACCCTTTAACAGACAGACGCACGCTTGTCGCTGCTGCTTTGAGGATGCAAGTGCGGCTACATCGCACACAAGTCACAAACACATTAAAAAAATAGTTTTTTATTTTTTGGAGCACTTTGAGAGTTACACCACCCTTTAACAGACAGACGCACGCTTGTCGCTGCTGCTTTGAGGATGCAAGTGCGGCTACAGCCCACACAATTCACAAAGACAGAAAAAAAAAGAACAATATTTTTATTGTTTGTGTAGCACACTTTGAGGGTGTCACCACCCTTTAACAGACAGACGCACGCTTGTCGCTGCTGCTTTATGGATGCAAGTGCGGCTACAGCCCACACAATTCACAAAGACAGAAAAAAAAAGAACAATATTTTTATTGTTTGTATAGCACACTTTGAGGGTGTCACCACCCTTTAACAGACAGACGCACGCTTGTCGCTGCTGCTTTGAGGATGCAGGTGGAATCTAGACGGGATTTGGAACTGGGGACACACTACCTCCATCAATTGTCTAAATCCCACTGCACTAATGGCGGAGACCGGATGCACGTCTAACACCAACATAGCAGTCAAGGCCTCAGTTATACGTTTTGCTTCAGGATGACTGCTGTCGTACTTCATCCTCATCGCTAGGGACTGTTGGAGGGTCAATTGTTTAGTAAAAGTAGTGATGTTCCTACTTCCTCTCTGGGATGATGAACAACTCCCAGCAGCAGCAATAGCACTAGGAGGAAGTGGTTCTTGATCTTTCCCTATTTTATTTTTATCGGAGAAAGTTTGGTCCTCCATTTATGTTATATTGATATATACGTGCGGCTAAAGCGCACACAAACACAGAAAATATTTTTTTATTTTTGCTGGAGAGTAGTGCACTTTGTGGGTTACACCACCCTTTAAGAAATGAGCCAGCCGGCTCTTTACTTATGGGACACAGGCGCACGCTTGGCGCTGCTCCTTTGTTGATGCACGTGCAGCCACAGTGCACACAAGTCACAAACACAGAAAATATATTTTTTTTGGTTTGGACTGGAGTGTACTTTGGGGGTTACAGCACCCTTTAACGGTCAAGCCAGCCGGCCCTTTACTTATGACACAGGCGCACGCTTGGCACTACTTTGTTGATGCACGTGCGGCTACTGCGCACACAATTCACAAACACAGAAAATAATTTTTTTTTTGGTTTGGACTGGAGTGTACTTTGGGGGTTACAGCACCCTTTAACGGTCAAGCCAGCCGGCCCTTTACTTATGACACAGGCGCACGCTTGGCACTACTTTGTTGATGCACGTGCGGCTACTGCGCACACAATTCACAAACACAGAAAATAATTTTTTTTTTGGTTTGGACTGGAGTGTACTTTGGGGGTTACAGCACCCTTTAACGGTCAAGCCAGCTGGCCCTTTACTTATGACACAGGCGCACGCTTGGCACTACTTTGTTGATGCACGTGCGGCTACTGCGCACACAATTCACAAACACAGAAAATAATTTTTTTTTTGGTTTGGACTGGAGTGTACTTTGGGGGTTACAGCACCCTTTAACGGTCAAGCCAGCCGGCCCTTTACTTATGACACAGGCGCACGCTTGGCACTACTTTGTTGATGCACGTGCGGCTACTGCGCACACAATTCACAAACACAGAAAATAATTTTTTTTTTGGTTTGGACTGGAGTGTACTTTGGGGGTTACAGCACCCTTTAACGGTCAAGCCAGCCGGCCCTTTACTTATGACACAGGCGCACGCTTGGCACTACTTTGTTGATGCACGTGCGGCTACTGCGCACACAATTCACAAACACAGAAAATAATTTTTTTTTTGGTTTGGACTGGAGTGTACTTTGGGGGTTACAGCACCCTTTAACGGTCAAGCCAGCCGGCCCTTTACTTATGACACAGGCGCACGCTTGGCACTACTTTGTTGATGCACGTGCGGCTACTGCGCACACAATTCACAAACACAGAAAATAATTTTTTTTTTGGTTTGGACTGGAGTGTACTTTGGGGGTTACAGCACCCTTTAACGGTCAAGCCAGCCGGCCCTTTACTTATGACACAGGCGCACGCTTGGCACTACTTTGTTGATGCACGTGCGGCTACTGCGCACACAATTCACAAACACAGAAAATAATTTTTTTTTTGGTTTGGACTGGAGTGTACTTTGGGGGTTACAGCACCCTTTAACGGTCAAGCCAGCCGGCCCTTTACTTATGACACAGGCGCACGCTTGGCACTACTTTGTTGATGCACGTGCGGCTACTGCGCACACAATTCACAAACACAAAAAAAATATTTTTTTTGCACTTGGGGGGAGCACCCCTGATGGACAGAGCACCCCCTGGACAACACTACAGCACCCCTTTAGGACTGGGACACTGCACAGGACTTTGGAGTGGACACAGCAACTATGGACAACTGACTGCACAACACAGTCCAGCCAGCCCCTATGGACTTTGAAGTAGTGGACACAGCCCCTATTAACAACAGCAGCACAGCACAACACAGCCAGCCCCTATGGACTTTGAAGCAGTGGACAACAGCAGCACAGCGCAGCACAGCACAGCACAACACTACTCTGCACTACACTACACTACACTACACAGCCCAGCCAGCCCTAACTCCCACCCTCCCTCTTCACTGTCCACAGCCGAGTGAGAAAATGGCGCCGACGCGGGTACCTTATATAGGATCCAAAACCCGCGAGACTCGGAAGGCGGGAAGATGACATTTTGCCTCGATTTCAGAATCCGAGTCAGGCGGGAAAAGTCGAGCCTGACTCGGATCGGACTCGGATCGGGGGGCTCGGGGGGGTTCGGATTTCAGAAATCCGAACCCGCTCACCCCTAGACTAAATGCAAATGGCGCTAACAGCCCTTCCCATGTGTCTGAATGTGCAAGGATAGAGACATCCACTATGTGGTGCTTTATACGCAACCACCAGTCACACCATCGATACTTCCACCAGCCCCAGGCTAGCTGCAGAATTCCCCATCAGAGTATGGCCTCCAATGTGAGAGATCATACAACTGACTTCACAACCACTATCAGTGATATGCCCAAAACATGACCATAACACAGACCATCTCTATGTGTCCGCACAACCACCTTTCTGTCACCTCCCAATCACCGCCCAGGAATGCCCAATACATTTTCAAGAACTTCTCGAGACCATGCATGTCAATTGCAACTGTGACTCTGGGCTGAGCGCTCGCAAGCGGGACGATGTTGCCCAAGTGCGCATGCGCACGACGGAGGAGGCTCCGTCGTGTGCATGCGCGAGACCCGAATAACGACGGCCAAGCCATCGTTATGGGTCTCGCACCAAAGGAGGCGTGCTGTCGATGGTGATTGACAGCGCGCCCCCTTTGGTGGGCATGCCAGGGGCGTGGCTGCCCAGACAGGGGCGTTCCCATGGGAACGTCTACCGTCTGGGGCCAGCCCCAATGACATCACTAGTGATGTCAGTGGGAGTGCTTTTGGCTCTGATAGATTTAGGGGTCTATTTACTAAGCTGTGTTAGGCGATAAAGTGAACGGTGATATGGTACCAGCCAATCAGCTCCTAACTGCGATTTTTCAAACATAGCCTGTGACATGGCAGTTAGGAGCTGATTGGCTGGTACCTTTTCTCCTTTCACTTTATCTCCAACCAAGGCTTAGTAAATAGACCCCTTAGTCTGTGATTGTGTCTTTGTCAGCCTGCACAAATCCTACTTGGTTATTATGGAACAAGCATATTTCCACAAAGAAAATACTCAGATAAGCATAATTTTTCTCTCTAACTGTACAGTACACGCATTACTTTTAATTAATTTTGCACTATATTTCTGTTATCCAGTTTTGCCTCTGTGCTGAGAAGCCAGAAAACTAAAGTAAATTGCTATGGTCTACAGATTGTATCAAAATATAAGCATTGCTCTATATACCTTCCTGTATGCAGACAATTAGGGATAGTTTGTAACTATGGGCTTGATTCACTACCGATCGCAACTGCGATTACGCACGCTATCGCCTGATTGTTGCGTTTTGTGCATGCATGTGCGCGAAGACTCCACTGCGATCGGGACTACGCAGACCCATTGCAGAGTGATTGACAGGAAGTACTGTTTGGGGGTGATGATGGGGGGAGGTCGGCAAAAGCAAGCGTGCCAGTGCGTTTGGACGCCGTTACAGGGGCGTGCATATATTAGCCACTGTGATGCCATACGCAGCTTGGGCTTTCACTGCGTGCGATGAGCTTAGCAATCCCTGAGTAAGGTCAGACCTTGTGCAAGTGTGTGTGAGGCTGTGATGGTACTCGATGTTAACGATGGTTTCGCAGTCTTGCTAAGTATTACGGATGTGTGTAAGGTAAAGGGGGCGTCCTTATGTTGTGTTGTGACGGCATTGCGATTGCAATCAATAGCTATCCTTACTGAATCAGGCCCTATGTGCAATGGAGGGAAAAAAATTACTTTCAGTTATAATTATGTTGCACCAAGCATATAACCTAGTCTATATCAGCTTTTGACCTAGTTTACTGTCACCATTGTACCAGTGTTTTTAAAACTGTTCCTAGTGTAGTTACTGTCAGATCTGTTATGTGCCAAAATAAACCGCACAACCTAGCAGACAAATTAATCTTCTTCACCCTTGCCAGCAATATAGTAAACATCCAGCTGTCAGGGAAGCTGGATTTGTAATTTACAAAAGAATAGTGCTTTGCTGCCCCCTGATGTGAAGAGATTAAATTGACACTCTACTGTAAAGATTCCTGCTTGCAGCACCCTTCAGGCCTGATACAGAGATGGATGGAATTGTAGAGCCGCACATACGCAGCTGTGCAATTCCATCCATCTTAATGCAAATGCAGAAGGAGGTGTCAGACACCCCCTTTCTACATTTGCAATATCAGGATCGCCATCGCAACCATCTTGATGGTTGCTTCTTTGGTCAGGCTGCAGGAGCTGAAGCTGGTTGCATAAGAGGCCAGGAAACTGACGTAGACCTTGGCCTTGTTCCTCCCGGAAAACAGTGACCAGCCACACCCCCCCTCTGCCCCCCCAAAGCCGCAGCATGCCATACATGCTACGGGGTGGGATCTGCGGGCGTAATCGTAGGACCCGTTCTGCACATGGGTCCTGCGCAGACCCCTAACAATCGGAGATGTACATTGATCATCGGATGAACGTACATCTCTGAATCAGTCCCTTTGTCAGATGTAGAGCATTAATATTGTGTTGCAGTTATAAAAAAAAACAATAAATTGTCAGTTACCATATATTAATAGGGATGTGCGCCGACCCCCGTGCTTTGGTTTTGGTTCTGTATCTCCTTCAAGGTTTTGAATCTGGATTTGGTTTTACAAAACCACCCTTGCGTGTTTTGGTTTTGGATCTGTATTTTTTCTAAAAAGTCATAAAAACAGCTGAAATCACATAATTTGGGCCTGCTTTTGTTCCTACAGTATTATTAACTTCAATAACATTTATTTGCAGACATTTCCAGTCAATTTTGACCATCTCACAGCTCACAATATTGATTTAATCCAGTTTAGGCCACAAGGTTGCATCGAGCTAGCTGGCTAACTAAGTTAAGTGACAGCAGTTGGTGGCACTAACATGTGGCAGTTCAGCTTCCAACATGGCACAGAGTGGCACTGCAGTGGTAGACAGGATGGCAGTTTAATAAACTATAAAATTAAAAATATCAGGCAGCAATGCCCAAAAACCGCACTTTATGCAAAGAAAATAGGTGCAAGATGGAATGGTCCTTGGGCCCTTCCATCCACCCTTATGTTGTATATAGTAAACAGGACATTCACAGTTTAACAAGCCAATCACTTTAGCGACAGGGACTGCCAATTGTGGCTGAAGCAATTGGTTTGTTTGGGCCCCCACAAAACAAGCTACCAATGGGCAGCTGACATTACTGGCAATGATCTCTCTGTGCACAAACTAGCTTTACAGAGGCAAGATATTGTCATTATCATCATCTGATTCCTCATCCTCATCAGTGTGTACATCATCTTCACACATTATTAATTTGTCCCCGTTGGAATCCACCATTACAGCCTCAGGTGCCTCTGTAATTTTTGGATGTAATTGATGGTAAAGGTCTTCCTCGTGAAATTTGTAGTTCATTTTGATGAACATCATCTTTTCCACATTTTGAGGAAGTAGCCTCCTACATCATTGCTGACAAAGTTCGCGGCTGTGCTGAAAACTCTTCCTGAGTTCACACTGGAAGGTGAGCAGCTCAAGTAAAGCAAAGCCAGTTTGTGCAAGGGCCTCCAAATTGCCTTTTTTTTCCTGCCAGTAGTGAAACGGACTGTCTGACATGCCTTTGGATGCTATCATTAAAATAGTCATCAACCATTCTTTGAATGGTGACCGTATCAGATGGAGTCACTGTAGAAGTCTCATTAATTGTAGGCAATTCTTTTAGACCTGACCAGCTGTAAAAACTTGGTTGTGTTGACTCATCTGCATCACTAGTGGGTTACCTTGCTGGAGAAACTGAAGAAGGAGCCATTGCTGCATCACGTGCTGCTTCAGCTGACAATTTCCTTACCAACAGCTCTTTGCATCTCTTCAGATCTGTGTCCGCTGGGAAGAAAGTCACAATGTAGGTCTTAAACCTAGGATCCAGCACGGTTGCCACAATGTATTGATCCGTTGGTAAGAACCTGACAATCCTTGGATCCTGGCGAAGCGAGTAAAGGACTTGATCTACAATTCTGACATACTTAGCGGATCTTCTAATTCTAATTTTGCAGGCCACAGAGAACATCTCCTGCATGGCCCTGTCATTTTAAAAAAAAAATGTGCACCACCAAGTTGATTGTGTGAGCAAAACATGGGACGTGTTGGAATTCACCCTGCTGTAATGCTCTCACAATATTGGTGGCATTGTCAGAAATCACAAATCCCAAGGAGAGTTCAAGTGGGGTAAGCCATTTTGCAAAGACTTCCCTGAGTTTTTCTAAAAGGTTGTCAGTGGTATGCCTCTTAGTGACACCGGTGATACACAGAGTAGCCTGCTTTTGAATGAGCTGCTGTTTCTTAGATGCTGCTGCTGCTGTTGGTGCCACTGAAGGCAATACACCCACCCAGTGGGCTGTTACAGACATGTTATCTTGCATTTACCCTGTTCCACTTGTCCACATATCTGTGGTTAAGTTGACAGTGGGCACAACGGCATTTTGGAGGACACTAATTAAGTTATTTTAATGTCCCTGTACAGGATGGGGATTACTTTTCTAGTGAAGTGGAACCTAGATGGGATTTGGTAGCAGGGACACAGGACCACAATTAACTGTCTAAAGCCTACTGTCTAAAACCCATTGGCATCTTCACCACCAACACCCACTGTTGATGAAGGTGTTGGTGGTGAAGATGCCAGGTGCTTGGATATAGCAGAGAGAAGGGAGCTAGCTGACACTGGACTGCTTGTTGTTACTTTTTTAGCCAAAGTTTCTGAATTTTGCAAACACTTTTGACGGATGCGCTGTAGATGACGTAACAGGGAGGAGATTCCTAGATGGTTAAGGTCCCTACCTCTACTTACTCTGGCATGACAATGTGTACAGATGGCTTGACAATTGATGTCCACATGTGGGTAGAAATTATTCCACACATAAAAGGTTTTTTTTTGTTGTTTTATGCCCAGGCATGACATGGGCTACAACTGTTTCCACTAGGGCCTGATTTACACAAACAACATCCCCATCCTCATCATCAACATCCTTATTAGCGTCAGCTATACAAATAACCTCCTCATCCTGGTGCACATCCTCAATTACTATGTCAGCACGTTGACTTGTGCTGCTCATCCCCACATTTCCAGAGGATGCACAAGTGGTGGAAGGAGGCTTCTCTTCGAGTACAGTTTTGGAAAGGTCAGGCTCACACATGCATCTGCCAACACACTTAGACTCTCCTCAGGGATTTGTGACATTTCTGAGTGTAAAGTTGGTTCCTGTGCCTTAACAATTTTCATATTTTTGAAATGTCTACAGGGAGAAGGGCTTACATCATCATAAGAGGCAGAACCACCAGTCATAAATAAAGGCCAAGGCCTTAGCCTTTCCTTGCCACTTTGTGTGGTGGAAGGCATAATGCCAATTTTATGTCTTTCTGCAGCTAACTTTCCCTTTTGATGTTTTTTTCTTTACCAATGTAAAAAATTGCTTCTTTGATTTTAGATGCCCTGACTTAAGCCCTGTATGCCCTTGGGCATCGGCTTTAGTAGATGACGTAGACGGACTAGTATCGTCATGACTGGTGGCACTGACAGCAGCTCGAGCACTAGTATGTGGGGAACAGGACACATGTCAATTTGTACCAATTTTAAATATTACACTGCGGTATATTGTGACCTACAGTGTCACAATATTTTTTATGGATTAAACAGTGCCCTACCACTTACAGTGTCACAATATTTTTTCTGAATTAAACAGTGCCCTACCACTTACAGTGTCACAATATCTTTTATTAATTAAACACTGCCCTACCACTTACAGTGTCACAATGTTTTTTATGAATAACACACTGCGTTTCCATTAAGTGTTAAAAATAATTTAATGAATACACTTCGCTACTACTTACATTGTCACAATATGTGTTGAATATTACTCTGCATTTCCACTTACAGTGTCAAAGTGTTTTTTATGAATACACTGCGCTACCATTTACAGTGTCACAATACATGTTGTATATTACATTGCATTTACACTTAGTGTCAAAATATTTTTTATGAATACACTGTACTACCACTTAGTGTCAAAATATGTGTTGAATACATTGCATTTTCACTTACAATGTGAAAAAAAATATTTCTTATGAATACACTGCACTACCCACTTAGTGTCACAATACGTTTGAATATTACACTGCGTTTCCACTTAGAGTGTCATAATATTTTTATGAATACACTGCACTACCACTTAGTGTCATAATAAGTGTTGAATATTACACTGCATTTACACTTACAGTGTCAAAATATTTTTTATGAATTCACTGCACTACCACTTACAATATAAAATCCGACACTGGAAGCTCGACTCTTCAGAATCCTGCCAGCTAGTAAGTAGGCTAACCCTCCCCTCTTCCGCCCCCCTTACCATAACCCTTTCTTGGTGGTGCCTAACCCTAAGCCCCAAAAGGGTGCATAAACCTAACCTCCCCATTCCCATGCCCTAATCCTCCCAGGGGTGCCTAACCCTAACCTCCCCCCTGTGTTGCCTAACCCTACATTTTTTAAAAAACTTTTAGTTTAATTTTTTTTTTACAGTCTGTGGATGGACAGCACACTGGATGGACAGCACAAAAGATGGATAGCACCCCCCTTGATGGACAGCACAGCACACCCCTGGATTAGCAAACCAATGATAAATAAAAATAACAGCCCCCTGGACAGCACAGCACACCCTGCCTGGATTGACAACACAGCCCAGCACAGCAAACCCCTTTATGTGCAACACAGCCCCCTGGACAGAGCACAGCACAGCACACTCTCCCTGTATTGGACAACACAGCCCAGCACAGCACACCCCTGTATTGGACAACACGGCCCAGCACAGCACCCCTGTATTGGACCACACACCCCTGCACACCACTGTATTGGACAATACAGCCCCCCTTGGACAAAGCACAGCCCTAACAGCAAATAAATGGTGCCGATCACCGTGGGCATATACAATCCAAAACCCGCGAGAATCTGATAGCCGATTGATGACGTTTTGCCTCATTTTGGGATATGAGTTAGACGGGAAAACCAGAGCCGGACACTGATTACATCCCGGATGGCACAGTTGGGGCGGATCCGGTTCTCTGAGATCCAGACCCGCTCATCTCTAAATGGTAATACTGTAGAATGGCTGACACCTAATGGAATTGATAAGAATTGACCATGCATAGGGAATAATAAAAGAGGCACATATAAAGTCTCTATGCTGGCTTTGCGACAGCTTTGCGATTGCATTCATTAGCGTATTTTCACAGCAAACCTCCATGTGTAATCAAAGCTGAGATCACAATAGCGATCCATAGTGAATCAGGCCCATAATCCATTCTGCATCTCAGGAAGATACATATAAGTGGACTATGATGCATGCCCATCCAGGGCCGGATTAAGTGCTACACAGGCCCAGGGCTGAAAATGAGCAAGGGCCTATGATCAGATTTCTCAACAATGATAGTCTGGTGTTGAATTTATGGTTTTAAAGTTTGCAATAGACTACCACATCCTCCTCATGCCCAAATCATTAGAAATGGTAAAGGTACTAGAAATGTGTAGCACAGTTGGCATAATGCTTACCATTACTGCCTCATATATGTACTCCAAAAGATTGCATGGTCTTCTTCCAGGTGCTCCAGTTTCCTCTCACACTCCAAAAACATATTGGAAGAGTGGGCCAAGGAAAGAGTTAGTAGAGGAATTAAATGATTGTATTATTATTATTATTATTATTATTATTATTATCACTTATTTATATGGCGCCACAAGTGTTCCGCAGCACCTTACAAAGTATACACAATGATATGTGTTATTTTTACTAGAATTTCAAGCCCACTTACCATTTCGATGTACATGGTTTCCTTCAGCCAGAATACCTTAGGTCTCATGATTGGAATGAGATTGAAATGCCGGCAGCTGTTCTACCATTCCTGACAGCGGCTGCCCGACAGGATCAAGATCCCGACAGAGGCAGGTAAGTACCCTAATCTCCCCTGTCCCCCCTTTACCTTAACCCTCCCTTAGTGGTACCTAACCTTAACCTCGCCCCTAGTGCCTAACCCTAACCTACCCCCCGGGGGTGCCTAACCTTAACCTCCCCTCTTACCGCTCCCTAAACCTAACCCTCCTGGGTGGGTGCCTAACCCTATCCTCTCCCTGGGGGTGCCTAACCCTAACCCTCCCCCCTAAGGGTACCAAACCCTAATCTCCCTACCCTAACCCCACTAAACTCCCTAACCCTAACCCTCCCCTCCCGCGGCTAATGCTAAGGGCGCCCCAGACTTACTTCCATTCGGGATGTCCTCAGCGTTCCGGCATCGTGATTATGAAAGGCATCAGTATTTCGACACCTATAATAACACCCTAGCCTAGCGTTCTGCTGTCGGGATTGTGACGGCTGCCGGTCACATGACTATATTCCCTAATGATCAGCCACTTGAACCTGACAGTGAATCCAATTTTCAATATGGTATGCTCCTTCTGAGTCATATAAAACATTGATAAGTGGCTTCTGGAGAGTGGCCGGATGCTGTGCTATATCAAGTGTTTGGGGATTGAGTGTGTTGCTGTTTGAAGGAGTGGGGCTAGCACTGCTTTATTTGGATGACAGAGCCCTCAGAGTATTTCTGCACTGAGATTCATTGAAATATGTGACAGGACAGATGCAGATAATTCAGCATTTATACTCAGGTGTGCTAGGTGCCTCTATTGGCTCTGTCTCAGTATAAGTTTATGATACTGTTAGGCTTGTATAATTTTGATATTGCAAACACTGTTCTCAACCCTGTTTATTATAAATGCAGATGTCATCAGTTTCAAGCTGCTGAAAGAATTAGCTATAAGAAAGTAGCTAAGGGGGATGTTTTCATCCAAACCCTGTTATAGGAGGGGATGCGGTCATAATCCCAGTGTGCGGGATTCCAGCACTTAGAATGCAGGCGCCAGAATCCTGACACCTGTCTGAATCCCACCGACAGCATCCCGATGGTAGGTAGTGGGGTTAGGGGTTAGGCATTAGGGTTAGGCACTAAGGGTGGGGGTTTAGATTTAGGGTGCTAGGGGGATGATTAGGTTTAGGCACTAGAGGGAGAGGTTAGGTTTAGGCAGTGGGAGGGAGGGAGAGGGATAGGGTTAGGATACTGACCAACAGGTGTCTGTATCCTAACCCTGTCTGGATGCCAGCATCTGGATTCTGTCCACAAGGATCATGAGCGCCGGTATCACGTACCCAACCCTAAAGAAGATGTTCCTTCTTTTCTCCTCTATGTTGAAAGCATGTTAAAATTTGCTTTGTGTTTGATCCTGCATGTGTTTGATCCTGTTTATACTTAAATTAAGAGTCCCTGTTTGATTATACTTTCTGCTTCTCCTATATAGCATATCTGCAGATAAGTCTGAATAACCAGACATAATAGATATGGAAATTCAAAGTAAAGATGCTGCTTATAAGAGAAGGTACAGAATGTGGAAATGTAAACAATAGGCTAAGCATGGCCCAGTCACAGAGGAATGAACTGAGAAAGCCCAGAGTACAATATCTTTCACTATATATAATGATAAGATAAATGTGGGATTTGCTGCAGAAAATGTACATGAAAGCTAACTTAAGCAATAAGCTTTATTTAATAAGAAAGTTGTACAGCATAGCACATGCAAGATAATATAAGATGTACCTTAGAAATGGTAGAACATCTGTGCTGCATAGAAAAAATAAAATATTTTCATAGAGCAACCCTACTACTCAGTGGTCTCCTATACAGCTATGAGACACTTGTAGCATCACTTGATGCTAGACCAGATGATAAACTGACATTAGAGTAGGTTAAAGTGAAACTTGTGAATTAATTAAATCGCAAAATAGAAAGTGCAAATAAGCATGATACAGCACTGAGAGTTCAGGACTGTTTTGTTAAAAACACTAATCAGAGACCTGAAACACCTGAATGTTTTGAGTACAAGAAATCTAGGGCCTTATTGATATTTGGGAATAAAGGAAGATAGAGCAAGTAACTATGCATCTTGGTAAAAGCATGCTGCACTGCAGGTGGGGAAGATTTAAAATGTGCAGAGAGATTTAGATGTGGGAGTGGTGTGTCCAAACTGAAATCTAAATTGTAGTGTAAAAATAAAGCTGTCCAGCATTTATGGGCTATATGCAAAAGTAGCCAGTATTTACCCTGCATGCAAAAAAAGGATGTATTTGCACCCCTTGCAGTGATCTGTTTAGGTACATAGTTATTTGCTATTTCTTACTCTGTTCCCAATTCTGAATCAGGGCCTTAGTCATTTAAATGCAGATTGAAAAGCCAGAATGAATCAGCTAAATAAAGAAGATGCAAAGCCAAAAGCAAAGAGTGCTATAAAGAACTGTAAAGAAGCTGGAAAATACTTCTAATGCTGAATGTGGTTTCAATACAAACACAGGCACAGAAATAAATTATTGGTGTATTGACTCAGGAGCAACAAGTCATATAGCAAATTATAAGAATTTTTTTTCTCAAATTTATTCAGAAGGAATAGCCAAGGCTAATGGTTATTACATGGTCTTAGAAGGAATAGGAGTATGTTATATTTATTGTCCAGTCTCTCCAACATTTACCAGAAAGATGCTTATGATGAAGACTGCCTAATACAGATATGTCATCATACATCTGAGATGCCCAATTGCAACTAAGATCTTCTGAGAGGAGTAACGTACTGTATTTTTCATTACATTTTACATCTTATTCGCATTGCAGATGCAGCAAAACACCACCCACACAGTTTACTAGAGAAGCTGGACTATAACTGCACAGAAATTTGTTTTAAACACATAAAAAGTTATAGATGAAGCACAATGGAATTTGGCATAAGAAAAAGCCATGTCCACTCTAACGGAGCCCTTCTTACACAGATACAGTCTCAGTCACACACAGATACATAGATGTCGCACATCAAATTTATCAGTGCAAGCCAGCAATGTAGTCTTTAGCTCTTAGCTGTTTTATTTATGTAATTAATATGCATATATTGAGTGAGAAAGATGCTTGGTGCGGCTGAGTTGCCCGGGACGTGGCGCACCGAGAGAGGCTTTTTGCCACAACTTGAGCAACAGTGTATGAAAACACATTTGTATGTGAGTAATCTTGACACCAATCTGTTGTCTGTGAAAAAGCTTACCAAGCAAAGACATGTTGTGACATTTAAAGGTAATAATGTATTATTCCAAATGGTAGACACACACTTGCATAAGAAAAATCACAAATCAACTGTACCAGTTAAATAGTAATGAAGGTGTTAATACCACTAAGCAGGAACATATTTACTATATGTATGACACCATCTAGGGTACAATCCAAAGGCCATTAAAATGCTAGTTCAAGAAGAGCAGGCAAATAGTATAAAGATTGATCCCTGCACCCAAATAATGACATGTGTAAGATGTTTAAAAGAGAAAATGATAAGGCTCCTGGAGTGGGTGGCCTCCGGATTGAACTGTATAAGACACATTTTAGGCTTTTTTGTTAGGCTTTTTGTAAGCTGTAAGGTCATTTAATGACCTATCTACTGTTGGCTATTTGCCTCCCTCTTGTGTGGAGGCAGTGGCATAACTAAGGTATTTGGAGCCCAGGGCAAGATGAAAAATGGAGCTCCCCCCCTCAAGTATATGCACACGCCGAAAAAGTGGTTGAAAATGGGGCGTGATCACTGTAAAATGGGGCATGTCAACATGACATACCACCATTTCTCACCACTCTGGGAAAATTCCTTTCCATTCCATATGCACCTTAATGGACCCAGACTGTAGTAGTGCCCCTTATGCAATGCCTCTAGTAGTAGCGCCCCTCATACAATGCCCACTGTAGAAGTGCTCCTTATGCAATGTCCCCAGTAGCAGTGCCCCCAGTAGTGGTGCCCCTAATGCAATGTCCCATGTTGTACTGCACATTATGCAGTGCCCCCAGTAGTAGAGCCCCTTTTACAGTGCCCCTTATACAGTGCCCCAGAAGTGCCCTTTATGCAGTGCCCCCAGTAGTGCTGCTTATGCTGTGCCCCCTTATACAGTGTCCCTTCTACAGTGCCCCCAATAGTGCCCCTTATACAGAACCCACAGTAGTGCCCCATATGCAGTGCCCCTTATACAGTGCCCCAGTAGTGCCTTTTATGCAGTGCCTCCAGTAGTGCCCTTTATACAGTGCCTCCAGAAGTGCCCCTTATACAGTGCCCCCAGTAGTGCCTCTTTTGCAGTGCCCCCAGTAGTGAACCTTATACATTGCCCCCAGTAGTGCCCCTTATATAGTTGCCCCAGTAGTGCCCCTTACATATATATTATACAGACACACAAAACACAACACTTACCCAAATCCCCGCTCCTACATCTGCCGCCATCCTCTCCTGTTAGAAAAATGACAGTTGGGAGCTGATTGGCTTGAGCACCATCTATCATTTGTAACAAGTTTGAATCACTCATTGTGAATGATAACGCACTACACATGAAAACCACTGACCTGTATATAACTCTTACCCATCTGCAATTTTTACCTACAGATTCCTCTCTTGTGGGTTGTCTACCCGTTCTGGTGCAGGCATGCAAGGTTTGATTGGCAGCTCACTTTTAGGTGTTGATGGTTTGGATCCCTGTTCACCCCTATGGGGTAATGATCCTTTTCTGAGTTGCTTTCCTAATAAGGTAGTTCTTTATGGTTGGCTTATGGTGTGTCATCTGTGCTTCAATCTGTCTCTGGTTCTACATTGATCTTCCACAACCTTTCATGCTTGAGTAGAGGGGTACCAATACATTGAGGCCATTGACACTGGGGGTGGGGACTGCCACTGTGATCTATTACCATTACCACTGCTGGGTGGGAATTTTTATAATGAGTGCAAAATTCCCCCTAGGTATATATATATATTTAAATAAAATATAAATAAAATATATTTAACAAAATGCAAAATGAATGAACAGAAGATAAATCGAAATCAAATATATATTTGGTGTGACCACTCTTCGACTTCAAAACATTATCAATTCTTCTAGGTACATTTGCACAAGTTTTTGAAGGAACTCAGCAGGGAGGTTATTCCATACATCTTGGAGATCTAACCACAGATGATCTGTGTATGTAGGCTTGCTCTAATCCTTCTGTCTCTTCGTGTAGTCCCAGACAGACTTGATGATATTGAATAAGGGCTCTGTGGCGGTCATATCATCATTTCCAGTACTCCTTGTTCTTTTCTACGCTGAAGATAGTTCTTAATGACAATGGCTGTATGTTTGGGTTCGTTGTCCTGCTGCAGAATAAAATTTGGAGTCAATCAGACACCTCCCTGATGGTATTGCATGATGGATAAGTACCTGCCTCTATTTCACGCAATTGAGGACACTGTGAGGGCTATATAATAATTTGTAAATGGTTTATTAAAGCATAGTTTCATCAGTACTTAGGAAGAAACCTATTTTCCTTTACAGAAAAATCATGAGTTCGAACCAGCAGCTGATACAGAGGAACAGCTGACAACTCCCGAAATAGGACACTAAGGGCCTGATTCAGAGGTGCTCGCTGTTTGTGAGCACTCACTGTGAATCAGGGCAATTTTTTGTTGTGGTTGTTTTGGTCTCCAGGCCGCTCGCAAAGCTGTGGGTGACCACCCACAGCTAGTGCGTGCAGCCTGGTGATGGTCACGATTATCGCGTCAAGACCCTGCGGGAGGGTCTTGACTCATGCAAGCCTGTGGACTTCCTGCTCTAATAGAGCAGGTAGTCCACTACTGACATCACGAGTGATGTCCAGGGAGGGAAAAAGTGCACTTAAAAATATTCAAGAGATACTACAGAAAGCAGGGATGCCCAGTGTGGATTCCCTAGATCCTGTAAGATGGAAAACCATTGCAAAAAAAAAAGCTTGGCTGGAGTGTAATAAAGTTGGCAAGCAAGTACAGGCTTGGTTAAACGTATCCAAAGAAATACATAAATAACAGAAGGCAACACAAGACACTGAGTTTATGGAAGATTGTGGTCCAAATACTGTGAGACCTGTTCCAATGACCCCTTTTGTAAATCAACAGCCCCTGATTTAAGCCCAAAGTACCCAAGTTTGGCTCCATTTACCACACCAGTAAGGTATGGCAGGAAATGCCCAGTATGTGATAAATGTGTACCTATTGCTAACACTAATTGCCCATTTTGTGGGAATCAAGTGCCCTGGCCAGGGGAACCATGTGATCAGCAAGGCTTAACCAGATCACCTCATTATCTATCACCTCCACACTTATCACAATTTACACCACCACCTCCTCCAATGCCGTACGCAGGAGAAAATTTCAGCCATATTCCCATACAAGGATGGTCAGGCACCTTAATGCCTTGGATGGTTAATAAAAACAGACACAGGACACAGGTGTGCAAAAAGCAAGCCACAGGTAATAATGATGATCCTTGTAGCTGTGAACACTGTGGGGGTGAACAGATATACTTTCAGAAAGGGACAGGCCCACCCCCATACCAAAACACATCTGTAGAGACTTATCCTGTAACTACACAGGATGTGTTTGAACCAGAATGCAGCAGTTATGATAAGAGTAAGAACCCAAAATCAGTATAGACCCTGGAAGGCAGCAGAGATGAATGATATTGTAAAAAAAAGCCCCAGACACCAAAAAGAATCCAATGGCTCTCCACAGATATGTGGAGAGATTAGGAGCTATTTGGGGAGCTACTTGGGCAGATTTGCAGGAAATATGTAGGATGACAGTGGGAACAGGCAGCCTGACAGAAATACTAGCTCTGCCAATAGGTGATGCAAGAGTAGTGGCAGTCACAAGAACAGATAACAGAAAAACTCCTAAGTCAGGAACACTCTTTGTTACTAGGTTAAGGAGGTGGTGTGAACAGCAACAGCAGCATATGCCTGCTGTGCCTGAAGGCAGGCAAAGAGTGGGACAGTCAGTGAAGAATTATTATGATCAAACACACCAGTCACACTTAGATAGGGTTTTTCAAGATAATCTACCCATGACTGGTTGCCTAGAACTGCTTTCTTGGGAGGCTTACTTGAAAATTTGAGAGTGGAACTATAGCAAAAGAGACCAGAAGCAGGCACTATGTCACTTCCAGCTGTACTGGATGTGTTAAGAGCTATAGAAGATCAAAATGAAGAAAGGAAAAGGAAAGTAAGAGAGAAAGGTCAGGTTCCGAGAGTGACAGTTCATTTGATGCAGGATGGTCCCTATAAGGTACCAAAGCTTAGACAGACCAGAGATAATAGGAAAGTATCACCAGAAGAAGCAAAAAGGAGAGGGTTATGTTTCTTTTAGTCATAAAGCAGGTCACATGAGAAGGGATTGTCAGAAATATAAGGAATGGGCAGAGAAAATGGAACAATTTGGAGTAGGGGTTCAAACAGTGCATAGCCCATAGGGAATAGGCCATCCAGTGCCAGGTCCCCCACAATCCACTATTGATATCTCAGGTCCCAAGGGAATAGTACTATTGACACTACCTGGGGGGGAACAAATTGACTGTATAATAGACACTATGATGCATGCCAAACCATTTTAAGGGCAGAATATGTTCCCAAGAAATATGTAACAAATCAGACAATTCCTGGAACAGGACTAACAGGACATACCATATTCTTACATGTTAGTAAGCCCATAAAAGTTGCAGTGGGGTCAGAGAAATTAAAGTCCCTGTAGAATTCCTGACCTCCACATCCTTTCCAGTTAATTTATTAGGAGCAGATATTCTTAATGTATTACAAGCTACCATTGAGTACAGGGATGGTAATGCAATACTGAAAGGAAAAACAGGACAGGATCTTCAATATCAGCTAGCAGCAGCAATATATTTGCTGCAGCACCAGACACAGATAGAAGTGATAGTCCCTGACTGGCTATCAGGGGTCCCTGAAAAATTATGGTCTAAGGGTAAAACAGATGTGGGATTACTGGATGTACAACCGGTAACACTCACCTTAAAACCAGTGCCAGTAAAGATTAAACAATACCCACTGACCAGAGACCAGGAAAAGGCCATATAGCAGCAGATTACTGCATATCAGAAAACAGGGGTTATAAGCGAATGCAGGTCCCCATGGAGCACCCCTTTATTTCTGGTGAAAAAGAAGGTGGGGGCAGATGGTAAACAGAAATACCGGATGGTGCATGATCTAAAGAGAATAAACAAATGGTTGTTGGTGGATATACCTATAGTGCCTAATTCACACACCTTGCTAAACCAAATACCAGCAACAGCAACTCATTTCACAGTAATTGACTTAGCTATTGCATTTTTTTCTGTACCTCTTACATCAGAGTGTCAGCTCTATTTGGCTTTTACAAGTATGGGCAAACAGTATTGCTGGACTAGATTACTCCAAGGAGGGGCAACCTCTCCATCTGCATTTACAGAGGCTATGTCCATCATACTGCAAGGGTGGAGACCACAGTTTGAGACCACCCAGTTGTTGCAGTACGTGGATGATTTGCTCCTATGTGCAGATACAGAGGGACAGTGTCAAAGTGAAACCAAATCATTACTTATTTTTCTGTGTGAACAAAATTGCAGAGTGTCAAAAGAAAAATTGCAAACAGCTCAAGCACAAGTCACCCTTTTAGGACATTGTATTTCTCAAGTTACAAGACATTTGACACAAGATAGGATATCAGCTATACAGAAAGTGCCAGAGCCCACTACCACCAGGCAACTCAGAGGATTTCTATGACTAATAGGGTATTGCAGGGAATGGATTTCCAACGCATCTCTCATAATGCAGTCCCTCTATGATGCATTGACAGACACAAAATACAAATGGCAACATTAACATCAGAACAGAAAGAAGCTTTTATGCAGATAAAAAACTGCAGTTACACAAGCACCAGCATTAGGATTACCCAGATATGAAAGACCGTTTATGCTATTCTGTCATGAAACACAATTACATGGTCAATGGGTATTAGTGCAGGAACAAGGTGGTAAACAAAGGCCTCTGGCATATTATTCAGTGCAGTTTGATAGTATAATCAAATGAGCAAACTCTTGTATAAAACCAGTAGCAGCTGCAGGTTTTCTTAAAGACAAGGCAGCAGATTTAGTGCTGGACCACTCATTGATAATACAGGTTCCCCAATCAGTAACAGAAATACTTAACCAGGCCAGAACTAAGCATCTTTCTGCAGCCAGGATAACCAAGTATGAGGTAGCCCTACTAAGCCCTACCAATGTGACCATTAAAAGATGCACAGTGTTGAATCCTGCTACATTGCTTCCAATGCAGGATTCAAAAGAGGGGAATAGTGAGGGAGGCATACACATACCTGTTGACAACATACAAGGTAATGGTAATAAGGAACACAACAGTGAGGATGATGTGGGGGATAATGTACTACAAATACAGATAAAATCAAAAATCAATATTTTCCAGAACATAATTGTCTTGAACTTATGAAAATGAACACGAAGGAGCTAGAGAATGTGACAGATGTTCTCTTATCTAATCCATTCTGGGAATTGTTTGTAGATGGCTCTAGATATTATCATGAAGGGTCCCCAAGAACAGGGTATGCAGTCACCACCTTAGATGAGGTATTGATTCAGCAACCACTCCCACCTTCCTGCTTAGCACAGGAAGCAGAGTTGAGGGCACTCATTGAGGCATGTATAATGGCTGAAAATCAGACAGCAAACATTTACACTGACTCCAGGTACGCCTGGGGTGTGGCCCATGATTGCGGGTCTATTTGGAAGAGTAGGGATTTTTTGGGCTCAGCTGGTAAACCCATTAAGCATGCTGATCTCAATAGATTGTTGTTTACAGCCTTACAGCTTCCAAGTAGAGTAACCATTTTAAAGGTGCAAGCACACAACAAGAAGAAAATAGCTGATGCCAAGGGGAATGCCAAAGCAGATGCTGCGGCTAAGCAAGCTGCCCTGTTACCTATCCCAGCCCTCTATGGTATAGAAACAGACTCAAAGAAACACCCCATGGACATACAGACATTACACCAGTTTCAAAAACAGGCCACAGAAGGTGAAAAGAAAAGCTGGGAGAAAAAGGGAGCACATGTGTTAATATGCATTGGGCTAAGGCCACCAGGTGGTGCCTCCCAAGGGCTCTATATCCCCTGATGACCCAGCTGGCCCACAGTCCAGGGCATAATTCAAAGGATGGTTAACACGGTGCTCCAGCACTGGATAGCACAAGGCTTTAATGCAGCAGCTACAGCATACGTAGCATCATGCCAGGTGTGTGGGAAACACAATCCAGGACAGACAGTAAAAGTACCACAAAGGCATACACCAAAGCCATTATACCCATTTCAGAGACTACAGATAGACTATATTCAGTTGCCTCAGGTGGGTACGCCCTCATCTGTACAGACCTCTTCTCTAATTGGCCAAAAGCTTGGTCAGTTGCCAAAGCCACTACAAAAACAACAGCCAAGAAATTAATAAGTGAAGTAATTTGCAGATATGGCATACCAGAAACTATAGAGTCTGATAGAAGGTCACACTTTACAGGAGAAATTGTGCAGCATATCATGAAGGATATGGGCATTGAACAAGCCTTTCCCACCCCTTATAGGCCTCAGGTCAGTGTGCTTCTAGAGAGACTAAATGGTACCCTCAAACTAAAGATACAAAAAATGATGGTACAGACAGGCAAGACATGGGTGGACTGTCTGCCCATAGCTTTATATTCTGTATGACCACCCCTAGAAAAAAATATAAGTTGTCACCTTATGAGTTACTATTCTTGGGACCTCCTAAGGCAGGGTGTTAGTTGCAGCACAATCATGCAGATTTGACAGACTATGTAGCTACTCTTTGTAAACAAGTGAATAACATCCATTCTTTAGTTTTCTCCTCCATTCCAGACCCAGAAGCGGTACCTGGTGTACATTCATTGGAACCGGGCGATTGGGTATACACTAAGAGACACGTCAGAAAGTCTCTGGAGCCAAGATTTGATGGGCCGTCTCAGGTTCTGTTGACTACACCAACTTCAGTAAAAATTGGAGGGAAAAGCATGTGGATACACGCCTCACATTGCAAGAAGTTGATGGTCAAGATTGAACCACCATCATGAATCCTTTTTGTGTAATAATGTTGGCTATACTTAGTCTAGGGGTATGGCACACACACCAGGGGCCAACAGGAGGACAAATAGAGTACTCTAGGGTAGTCTATGGTAACCAGACTTACCAGCTACACAAATTGAATGTAACCTGGTCAGGAGGTTCAATATATATAAAAAGTTTGGGACAAAATAATATAAGGCATCTCTACTGGGCACCGAGGGAGCATGATAACATTACTATCATAAGTGGAATAAAAATTAAGTGTTGTACTGATAAGTTTATGGGCTATAAAGGATTTATGAAAACGTGGGCACAGGGTATTCAGTGTGTCAATAGTATGGACCCTGGTATACCCATAGGAAGCCCAACAACTATAGAAAGAGGTGTACTGCTAGTTTGCACTAATGCCACGCACTTACCAAATAATTCAGTAATGATGACGAGGATGTACATCCTAAATAACAAACCCACTTTAAGGAATGACTCGCTAGTTAAAGTTCCCTCCACTTGTGTAAATGTGGCTACCCAAATACAAACCGCTATATTAAGATTCAATATTTCTTTCCTCCCAGATCCAAAAGGCAGAAGAGAGAATGGTATGATACATTGCTAGGAGCATAAGGTACAGGTATAGGGTTACTTAATAGTGTAGATATAGAAACTTTAGCCAGCAAAATTAATAATGCAGGAGAAGATATGAGAAGATTAGCTACACTGCAAGCTACATGGATGCCTACAGTATTTACCCCATTACAGGCCAGTATATCTTGGGATAATGAATTTTTACAGGTGTTCAATAGCACATTGTTTAACATACTTTACCTGTCAACAAATGTTTCTAAACTGTTCAATTGGACTGAATGTTCTCATAGAACCATGCATCAACATATGCAAAAGGGCAAAGCACAAACACAGTTAATGACAGGTGTATCAGGATTAACCTAAATGGAGTTTTCAAGCCATTTTGATGTTCAGTGCTCTCAGTCGGTTTTGCAACATATACAGATTGTGACATAGTCCAGTATATGTCAATATGTTTTAGAATGCTAACTAGTTACCCATTGCAAATGTTTAGTTATGTGACCAGTTAGTATAAATTAAATATTATGTTACCTTCAAACTAATCTAAATAAACATAATAAATGTTGTAATTGAGATGAATTCCAATATTCATAATTGAGGCAACAGTGCCCCCTACTGTCTTATTTTTATACCTGTTAAAATGCCTACTCAGGAGTTTTTCTCTCAGAAACAACCTACAGTATATAAGCTGTACTGTGTCAGTATAGAAAGAGCCTTATTCCTGCAACAACACTGACTGCAGAAGTGCCAGGATGTTTAAACATATTCCAGTCTCTAGATGCTGAGAGAAGGGCTCCTGGATTTGCTGATGTGATTGCTGTATATACTGAATGAATCGACAACTGTAGCTAAGTATTGTGTTCAATTGACACTTTTATATTCAGTTTGTTTGTTTAAGTGTCATTTCTGAGAAACCACCCATCTGGGATCTTTTAGATTGAACGCACTTGAAACAGTGCGCACTTGAAACAGGAGATCCCGTTTGGACCCCCAGAAAAGAAAGAGGGCAAGTTTTTCTTCATGGCTGACTAGATCCGTACCCTGGGCTGACATTATGGAAACTGCCTGTAAATACATGCAACCAATCAGAACTGTAACACCTTTAGAAGTTTTAACAAATGTTGATTTAAGTATGTATTCTGTAAATGAGAGTCGAGCTGTGGCTGCAATTCTAAATCTCGCTGTCTGTGAGCTGGTCTCACAGATGGAGGAAATGTCAGTAGAGCGAGATTCGCTAAGGGAACAGAATGCTGTACTGAGGACTTGTGTACGGCCCCCAGGAACGCTGTACCAGTGAATTGCAGACTCAGTTTGAACAATATGTGATAAACAGAATGAACAGTAAGAACAAGCAAGGTAGAAAAATCAGACCTGATGCTGCACAAATACGTACATTGATTACTGCTCAGAATTGGGAACAGCTAGACAGTGATTCTGAGGTAGAATAGCGCCCTGTTAGGCATACTACCTGTACATCCACACAGGAGAGTAGACAGCAGCAGCAACAGGTCCTAGCAGATGGGATAGCTATGGACTCAAATAATCAACCTTCCATGTTACCAGCGGTAGAAAATGATAGGACAACAGCTACAACAGGAAGAGGAGGGGTACAAATGTTTGTGAGGAATCCTTTAAATACAAACTCCCCCGAATCTGTAAACATACAAGGGACGAGACAAGGGGTACGGGAGCAGGAAGCCACTGCTTCAGAGACAGCGGGCTTCCGTGGCAATGGAAGATTGGAAACAGAGAGATCTATTGATTGAGATCAGGGGGCTAATGAATCCCTTCTAGAATGAGTACTCAGACTGTGGGAGGAGGGAGGAGTGTCCATTGAGTTAAATGCCAGGGAGATGGCCCAAATGGGAACTTTGTCAATAGATCCCCGGGTGCGTTTGCAGTTGCAGATGTATCGTAGTAGGAGTGGTATATGGACCCCACTGATAGGAGTACGAGCAGCCATATGTGAAGTGGTTAAAACTCCAATGTCTTTGATACCTACCGCCCCATGGCATAACACCACAAAAGGTATTCGTAGATTGCGTTTACTGAGATGTGTGTGAGGCCTTGTGAAAGTGGTGACCACGGATGGTACAGGCGCTACTCTAACCCTCTGGGGTGGTCCTGATTTGTGTGTGTTGGATAAAGAGATGTGTGATGTGTTTGTAAAGTCAGCACCAACAAACATGAAAGCCCCTCTATATTTAGCGGTGGGTGCCTCAGCTAGTATGACTGTATGGCAATTGAGCCACATGTTAGGTCAATTGGGACATTTAGGGACAGATGCACCACAACAGAGACAGCTAACGCCAAAGGGACCCCAGGCCAAGAGTAATACACGTCACAAAGCATCCTGCAAACAGATGTTTTTCGAGTTATTGAATGCAGGTACCCCAAGAAAAGAAATAGATAGGGTTGGGACTAATGTCTTGTTAAAAATGTGGTTAGCATTGAAGAAGAAGGGTGGTAACACAACACTCACCAAGCAGATAGCAAAGAGTGAGGTAGATGAGGAAGTAGCAGAGCAAGTGATTCCAACTGCTCCTCCCCGGAGTCCCTTCTCCATGCTGTCACCCTATGCTGAGGTAAGGGCAGAGCTAGACTCATTTTTGGGGACACGCCCTGCAAAAGATACTCAAAAAACAGGAGGGTGGATTGTACCACAGCCTTTATGACTGAAAGGCGAGTCTCTGGATTCACAGGCAAGGAGATCACAGCCTGTGAAATACCAGATATGCACATTACAACCAGAGACAAACGCCCTTATGTGTTATGTGCAATTTTGTGGGATAATGGGGCTACTGTTACATACTGTACAGCTCTGTTAGATACTGGAGCTGAAGTCTCATTGTTCCACAGAACACAAGTACCAGCTAGTGCCACTACATGGGTAGCAGTAGAAGGCCTGGGGGGTACTCAAACATGGGATGCATGATGCCACTGCAAGATGCGGCTAGGCAAAAGGCCTTGGTTCCATGCAGAGGTGTTGGTGTCTGACCTGCCAGACAATATCATTAGTATGGATATTTTGAAGGTACAGTCCATAGACACCCCCTCAGGCACCTATGTGTTTGGTTGTGCCATAAGGACATGCACCCTCTTGCCAGTGAAATTGTAGTGAGGGGTGAGGCTAAATGGGACCCTGTGTATATCCCTGTCCCTGACACCCCTGTGCACATGAAGCACCGCAAACCAGGTGGCCACAAAGACATTACAGAGACATTGGTGGCCTATGTGGAAGCAGGATTATTCAGACCGGCCATCAGCCCATTTAATGCCCCTGTGTTCCCAGTGAAGTAACCTGATGGATCATGGAGAATGACTGGATTATCGGGCTTTGAATGAAACCACACAGCCTTTAACTGCAGCAGTTCCTGACATGATCTCAATTGTACAGAAGATTCAAGATACTTCTTCTGAATGGCATGCAGTAATTGATCTGGCTAATGCATTCTTTTCTATTGCTATTGATCCACGCAGTCAAGACCAGTTTGCCTTTTCCTGGGAAGGGAGACAGTATGCTCCTAAAGTGTTTCCTCAAGGGTGGAAACACAGCCCATCCATATGCCATAGTCTTGTGTCCAGGGACCTGGAGAGACTGACCGGACAGCTGAAGTGTCAGATATACCACTACAGTGATGACATTATGTTGTCCGAGGCAACCGCAGAGGAGGTAACTGAAGATCTACACAAATTGACCACCTACATGGAAGATCGAGGGTGGGCAATTAACCAGAACAAAGTACAAGGTCCTGCCCAAACTGTAAAGATTCTAGGCATGATGTGGACTGGTCCGCAGAGGAAGATTCCAGAGCCTATGTTGGATGCTATTGCTCAATTAAAGACTCCCACCACAATGAAAGAAGCTCAACAAGTGCTGGGGACACTGGGATATTGGAGATCTCTCATTGGGGACTCATTCTCAGACCAATCTACAATGTAACCAGAAAGAAGTCTGAATTTGTATGGACCAATGAACAAGAAGACGCATTTCAAGCTGCAAAACAAGCTATCAAGGCACATAATGCTCTGGGCCCAATACAGTCAGATCAGCCATTTTATCTGGATGTAACTGTGACAATTCATGGAATGTCTTGGGGTCTATGGCAGAAGAGCATGAACAGTGGGGAGAAGAAAATTCCCATAGAGTTTTGGGCTAAACAATATGCCCCTGTACCATGCAGATACACGTCTTTGGAGAAGACTCTGTTAGCGGCTTATACTGCCTTGCAGCATGTGGTGACTACAACCAAGAGTCAGCCAGTCACCATCAGGACCGAGTTACCAGTGGCTGGTTGGTTGAGACAAGAGGGGCTAGCAATCACCATCGTGACCACTGGGCTTCCAACGAGACCCTTGTGGTAGGGTCTCGTCTGCCGCAAGCCCCAGTGAGCTTCCAGCTCTAATAGAGCCGGAAGCTCACTACTGACATCACTCGTGATGTCTGTAGGGCCGCCCACAAAGGCAGGCATTCCTTCAGGAATGCCTCTGTTTGTCCAGCCACCCCCACCCTGCCTACAAAACGGGGCGAGCTGTTGATCAACATCGATAGCTACCACGTTTGTAGTGAGCCCCGGCGCGAGAGCATTTCTCTCTCGCTCTGGGGCTTGCACACATGCATTGCGCATGCTGCACGTGCGCACTGCCCCACCATCGACCCGCTTGCGAGTGCATAGATCTTGCGAGCAGGTCTGAATCAGGCCCTATGTGTGGTCCTGTTGTAATGAAGGAAGAGTCCACATAGGGCATGTGAACACTCACACTGGATTGGAAGGAAATGAGATTGCCAATGCCTTGGTTCAAGTGCACGCTATAGCCCTAATTGATGTTGAAAATTTGGAATTGTATAATCTTGGAGAATGGGCCCATGGCCAAAGTGGATATTGAGGAGCTGAAGGTACCTATGCATTGGCCAAGAGATAGGGTATACCAATGACACAGTTAATCGCCCGAGAAATAGTGGAAAAGTGTGAGACTTGTCAATTGTTAAACTACAGGAAGAAATTCACTGGTGATGTGGGCTCCATCTACAGAGGGGAGTGGGCCAGCCAGGTATGGCAAATGCACTTTATTGAGCCTTTACCACAAGGAAAAGGACAAGTAAAGTTTACATGTACTGCAGTTGATACTTATTCTGGTGTCCTACTAACAAGGCCAAGCCAATCCACAGACCAGAAAGCCACTCTGAAGATGTTGGAAGACCTACAAAGACATTATGGTTTACCACAAGAAATACAATCGGATAATGGTACCCACTTCACTGGACATCAAGTTCATGCCTGGGCTCAGGAGAAGGGAGTGTATTGGGTGTACCATATACCTTATTACCCTCAGACAGCATTCCTAATAAAATGCATGAATTACCCACTCAAGGACAAGATTAGGAAAAAGATGCCCACAAATACTCTGAGGGGATGGGATAAGGTCCTTGGGGAGGTAGAGTGCAGTTTGAATTAAATGGCTGTGGGGGAAGACATGTTACCCTTTCAGAAAATATTGACACCAGTACCACCAACACCCCCACACAAGATTATCATCCAGGTAAAAAAGAGTCTACAAAAATCTAGTTATCACAGTTTGCGTCTACACTCTCCAAGAAGTACCATGTGAATTGGAAGTAGACACTGGAATTGTACACGTGATACTAATTATATCTCTTTTTCCACACACAGGTTGTATCCAAGAACTACATAGACCACCATCAAGATGCCATATTTCAATCTGCTGGACCAAAGACCTGATCGGGGGCATCTAATGCGGTGATGGAGGAAGTGATTCTTACAGTGTGGATGACTGTACCGGAGACTGACCTATCTCAACATGGAAATTATACAACTACTGGAGCAAAGAAAATAGCAAGGGCTCTAAATGGAATGACTAATGACTGGAACAATCAGTTGGTTCAGCTACTGTACATTATGCTTAAAAAATGTGGACACTTGGATCAAGCACACAATACAATGACTCAGAGTATGATCTAGATGGTACAGGATGGCTATCCTGGCTAGATCCAGCTAATTGGTTCTGTGGGATCAAAGGGTGGTTCATGGGAATCTTACATTTAATAGGATATATTTTAATAATGTTTTTAGCAATATATTTGGTGATCAAATGTGGTATATGGTTATTAGGAAAATTTTGTTCTAGTGTAGAAATTGTTAAATCGTATCCTGTTAAGATGATTACTGACACAGGAGTCATTTGGAAGGTATATGGTGCAATATCACCTGAGAGCAAGGGTGGAGTGTATCAAGAGTAACCAAAATAGAGTTTTCAAGCCATTTTGATGTTCAGTGCTCTCAGTCGGTTTTGCAACATATACAGATTGTGACATAGTCAAGTATATGTCAATATGTTTTAGAATGCTAACTAGTTAGCCATTGCAAATATTTAGTTATGTGACCAGACAGTTAGTATAAATTAAACATTATGTTACCTTCAAACTAATCTAAATAAAAATAATAAATGTTGTAATTGAAATGAATTCCAATATTCATAATTGAGGCAACAGTGCCCCCCTACTGTCTTATCTTTATACCTGTTAAAATGCCTACTCAGGAGTTTTTCTCTCAGAAACAACCTACAGTATATAAGCTGTACTGTGTCAGTATAGAGGTAGCCTTATTCCTGGGACAACACTGACTGCAGTAGTGCCAGGATGTTTGAACATAATCCAGTCTCTAGATGCTGAGAGAAGGGCTCCTGGATTTGCTGATGTGATTGCTGTATATACTGAATGAATCGACAACTGTAGCTAAGTATTGTATTAAATTTACACTTTTATATTCAGTTTGTTTATTTAAGTATAATTTCTGGGAATCCACCCATCTGGGATCTTTTAGATTGAACCCACTTGAAACAACAGGTAACGAACAAGCATACAGAAGGATGTTTAATATATCTTCCTTATGGATACAAATTCAGGGTAAGATGTTGTGTACTGACAACTTTTGCACAGGTTTAGTTCATGTGTATAATGTCACACAGAGACAGGTGATGTGTAAGTATTTCATCTTACCAGTCCCCTTGTAGACAACTACTGGAGGCACTCAATTGTGGACTCCCCAGATGAGAGGTACACACATAGACACCAGTAATAGGACACATGACTTATCCCTGTGTACTGATACTGATGATGGATTAGTATGTCCTCAGCAAACACAGCTATATAAGCCTTGTAAGTTAGAACACCCAACCAGTGCATGCAACTGGGAATTTCATGATAAAGAGGTGGATATGCTTTTAGAGGTGGAGCCTCAGGTTGTATGCCTAGCCACATAAGATATGAATACAACGTCCCTCTATAATTTACCAAATCCTTTTTCCGGATGCTTATTTAACGTTACACACCTCAGGTGGAAGAACACTACTTATGTGTTCTATGCGAAGAGACAAGATGTACAGTTTGAATTTCAGGTGACTGAGATACCTCCCTATAACCTTACAGTTAATCTCCAAAGTATCATTAATGCCAATAATATAGAAAAACTTGCTCACCACTTGCAGAAAGTAAACTATTCTGCCCATCATGCACAAATGCAGACACTTGTAGAAGCAGAGAAATTGGCGGAAGTAGCCACACAATTAAAAGACAATTTACAGCACCAATGGTGGGATGTGTTCACAGGTAACTCACCTTAAGTCAAAAGGATGTTTAGTGGTCTCATTCACCAAGTAATAGTTATAATTATTGTGCTCATTCTGTGGAATTACTATTTATCCAGGGCCATCTCTTCCATTGGACTTGTTAGGCAGTTACCCAAGGGCCCAAAGCTTGTAGGGGGTCTACCAACCCACCCCCTGCAAACGTGGTCAGTTGGTAAATTTGTGATAGTTTTATAAGCCGACCGCCGGTGCACTGTATTCTGATCTAATCTCCCCCACCCAATCTCCCCCCAGTGACGAGTACTCACCTCAGTCCCAGTTTCACTTCACCCGCTGGCTTCAGACCAGTCAGACAGAGTCTCCCTGCATGTGTGGGAGGTCTGGTGGGCATGCAGGAGGGTTTAATTTTATTGACCATTTACATTTTTTCCCGTAAATGGGTGGGTAGGGGCCCCAGTGCATTGCTTTGCCCAGGGCCCACACTGCTGTTAAGACAACCTTGTATCTATCCTATAGTTTTTGGAAAATGGTAAATAAGACATCTACACTGGTAGGGACTCTCTTTGTCACACATAAGAAGAGTGCCTCTGAGTGGAAAAAGTGTGTTTAGCATGTCAAAGAATTACATTGATCGCACCTAAGAAGAAATGTGTTTTCTGTAGTACTGATGTTGGAAGAAACCCCTCTTTCTAGGGAAAGATGCGCCGGGATTCTTGGTATTCTAGTAATGAATGATGCTCGCATCTACTTGCATAGCATCATTAGGGTGACTATGGAATTACTATGACTCCAATAAGGGAGGGATACTATGTTTTAATAAAAAGAGGGGATTGTGAGGGTCTATAATAATTTGTAGATGGTTTATTAAAGCAAAGTTTCGTCAGTACTTAGGAAGAAACCTATTTTCCTTTACACAAAAATCATGACATTGAACCAGTAGCTGATACAGAGGCTGAACTCCCGAAATAGGACACTAAGGCCCTGATTCAGAGCCGCTCGTAAGCGGCCGCTCGTTCGTTCTGACCGATGTTCGCACATCTGCGCATGCGTACGGATTTGAATACGCATGCGCGAACCAGTCAGTGCGGACGAAAATTGTTTGTTCGCTATATAGCGAGTGCCTGCTATTTTGAGTGACAGAAGGAGGCGTATGTGGGTGGTAACAGGGGAAGGTGCTTGAAAAACGGGGGTGTGGAATTCGAACGCAGGCGTGCTTAAAGGTCAAAACGGGCGTTTTAAGGGAGTGCATAATTAATACAGCAGCGTCATTGACCACGTCACTTGGTTTTTTTTTACTCAGAACTGCTCGCAAAATAGCGGTTGAAAAAACCAGCCACAAGAATAGCGAGCAGTTCATACGCTTTTCGATGTACTCAATTAATCTAATAAATAGCGGACATGACGTATGGTGCGAGCGGCAAGGGGGCATATTTTTCAAAATTACAACCGCAAGTTTTGCTCGCTCGTTCAGACTTAGAGGCGTGAACAGACAGCAATTAGCGAACGGTTCATTTGAATAGCCACCCCTTGTTTTAGAACGAACGACCGCAAATAGCGAGCGGCTCTGAATGAGGGCCTAAGTTTGGACTCCGTGAAGACAAGACAGAATGAAGACCCTCTGAAACATCTTATGTACTTGTTAACCAACGAAATGTATAGTTTGCTGTTAACCATTTTTGGCAAATGCTTGTAACACAGCGGTTTTCTTGAACTTATAAAATGCAGCTTAAAGAGGAACTCCCTCAGAGCTGAGTTGAATTAGTCACAGTGTGTGCTGAGTTTACTTATCTCCACAGCCAGCTGGATAAATACAAGAGCAGAGTTTCTCATACCTTGGTCTAGGTGTAGGAAGCCTCGTCACCCTAACAACACCATTAATTTTGACCAAATCCTCAATTTGCTGAATTGCAGCCCCAAGCTTGCAAGGAACCTCCACCATGCTTCACTGTTGCCTGCAGACACTCATTAATGTACCGGTCTCCAGCTCTTCACCGAACAAACTGGCTTCTGTTACAGCGATATACTGTATTTAAAATTTTTACTCATCAGTCCAGAGCACCTGCTGCCATTTTTATGCACCCCATTTTCCATGTTTTCATGCATAGTTGAGTCGCTTGGTCTTGTTTCCACATAGAAGGTATGGCTTTTTGGTCACAATTCTTCTATGGAGACCACTTCCGGCAAGACTTCTCCAAACAGTAGATGGGTGTACTTGACTGGTTTCTGCCAGTTCTGCGCTGATGACACTGCTGGACATCTTCTGATTTCGAAGGGAAATAAACATGTAGGGGTATATTTACTATAGAATCTGGTTGCTATGGGCAACATCTCCACTTCTAAAAACCCACACTTTAGTAAATATACCCTGATGTGTCTTTCATCTGATGCACTAAGTTTCCTTGACCGACCACTGAGTCTATGGTCCTCAACATTGTCAGTTTCTTTGTGCTTCTTCAAAAGAGCTTGAACAGCACATCTTGAAACCCCAGCCTGCTTTGAAATTTTGCCTGGGAGAGACCTTGCTGATGCAGTACAACTACATTGCCGTGCTCAGTCTTGCCATGGTGTATGACATGTGACATGAAACTGTCTTCCACAACCTTACCTCTGTAGCAGAGTTTGGCTGTTCCCCAACAAAGTTGTAAGCCTCCTACAGCTGTTTCTGTTTTAGTTCATGACTGTGTTTCAATCTACATATGAAAATGATGATCATTATCACCTGTTTGGTATGATTGGTTAATCATACACCTGACTATAATACTAAAAAATCCCTGACTTTGTGCAAGTGTACCTAGAAGAATTGATGCTGTTTTAAAGGCAAAATGGTGGTCACACCAAATATTGATTTAATTTTGATTTAGATATCTCTACTGTTAATTCACTTTGCATTTTGTTAATTGATAAAATAAATTATTAACATTTCTATATTTTAAAGCCTTCTTACTTTACAGCATTTTTTCCACACATGCCTTCTACTTTTGCACAGTACAATATATTTATTAAACATTATAATTACAGTTTTGATCAATTAAACTATTTCTGACCGTTTTTCTTTTTTTGGGGAAAAAAATTGTCAGTTAAGCATACTCGCCAAGTCTCCCTGATTGTCAGGGAGAGGAGACTCCCTGAAATAGTAGCAATATCCCTGACTCACTGAAGAGTCTAGCAATCTCCCTGATTGCACCTTACCCCCATTATGTAATGAAATCAGAGAGATATATATATATATATATATACACTGTCACGACCAGGGTTTCTCGGCATGGTGGTCGGCGGGTGATACCTGTGAGGACGCTCTGGCGAGGGATGGCTGGCGGTGGCGCTGGTGCCTGGCGGGGTGCATTGGCTGTGCGTAGCCCTGTGCGGACATACTGTCTCTCTGGTCTGGTTAGGCCTGGTGGTGCTTCTGTTCTGCTCTGGCATGGGCGCCGCCATCTTGACTCCAGGCATGTGACCTAGTCGCCCTTTCCTGGTGTGTCACATGCTCCTCTCTGACCAATCACAGCTGAGCACTGGGGATTTAAGGGAGTTCAGAGTTCAGAGCTCCCTTGCATTGCCAGTGCAACATGTTTCTCAGTGCGAGCTGAGAGAGAGTTCCTGAGCTTGTCCGCCTGCCTGTTTAATCTCTGCCTAAGCCTGTTTCACCTAATCTGCTCCTTACACTGCTGGATTCCCCTGCCTCCTCCAATTACCTCTCCC
This sequence comes from Taudactylus pleione, assembly GCA_031769625.1. Classification (NCBI taxonomy): domain Eukaryota; kingdom Metazoa; phylum Chordata; class Amphibia; order Anura; family Myobatrachidae; genus Taudactylus; species Taudactylus pleione. The sequence goes on along the minus strand of JAUIMM010000017.1, from coordinate 945,292 downwards.
ATTGCCTGAGTACCAGTGTCAGCTGTTACCCTGCACCCTGCCTCCACTTGGATTTCCTCTGGACATTATTTCTTCAGTCTGCAATTCACTTCAGCCTGCAAATTCACTTCAGCCTCACAAAACCTACATACTGGACTGTTCCTGCCTGTCACTATCTGGACATTCTCCCATTAGCTTCACTACAGTTCTCAAGTGCACTTCTGTGCTATACCGGGACTTTTTCTTTTGCCATTTCCATGTCTACTAAGCCACTCATTAAAAGTTCCACTTTTTCATTTAAATCTGCTTCTGTGTCTGCTCCTATCACCACCCCAGGTCCACAACAAAACCAGAACCTCACATACGCTAACCTTATCAGCACCGGCATCCGGACCGCTTGGGTGCCAAAGGTAAGTAGCGGGGTGGGGGGGGAGGGTTAAGCTTACGGGTTAGGCACTAGGGGGAGGGTTAGGCACTAAGGGGGGGGTTTAGGGTGCGGGGAGGGGGAGGTTAGGTTTAGGCACTAGGGGAGAGGTTAGGTTCAAGCACCAGAGAGGGAGGGTTCGGGTAGGGACAGGGAGAGGGTTAGCATACCAACCACCATGTTAACCCTGTCAGGATCCAGGCGTCGGGATTCTGACTGCCTGGACCCCGTCTGTCGGTATTACAGTACATACCGATATCATACATACAAATAGTATAATCATTGCCATTTCCCTGCATTGGTATGGCACAAAGATCCTTATGGTTACATGTATTGTTATAAGGATTCTCTTGGCCACTTATATGGAACCCCTTGTATAACACAATACATGAGCAAGCTCTGAAAAGTATCATGGGTAGATTCGAGTTAGGGTTTTTTAAAACTCGAATTGCTTTGCCAAAATTCGGGTGATTTTATGCTTTTGAAACTCTCAAATTTACTAAGAAGCGAGTTTAGCTAAGATTGAGTTGGCCTATAGTGAAGCAGATCAAGATTTCTCACCCAAGGTGCAAGTTTTTAATGAGATTACTCACCGAGTTTGCAGTGTTTTCTCTCCCCAACAAGCAGCCTGCATATATCAGTGAGCTGCTTGTGTGTTTTAACTGTAAAAAAAAGTTTAATATTTAAAAAAAAATGACGTAGGGCCTCCCCTCAAAAAGCTTAACCAGCCCCGGACTGCTCAGCCAGTCCTGGTCCCTAAAAATATGGGGATTACCCCGTATTTTAGGAACCAGCACTGGGCTGCTAAGCCTGTTTTGGTTTTAAAAATAAGGGGGAAAAATTGTGTACGGGTCTCCCTATTTTAAAACCAGCACCGGACTCAAATTTGGCCAGGGTGTAATGCCACAGCCAGGGGACCCTATCACCGGGTCACCCCAGCCAAAGCATTATCATCCCAAGCCAGTGATCTCAGGGAAGGTAGGGGCCCCCCTTTCCCGAGCACCCCGGGCTTAGGGCCTGATTCAGAGCCGAACGCTCTGACCAGAGCACTCGCTCTGAATCAGGGCCCTCCTCCTGGCCGCTCGTATAGCTGTGGGTCACCACCCACAGCATATGCGAGCGGCCAAAAAGATGGTCGCGATGGTCTTGACCATCGGACTTGCGACGGAGACCCTGCGGTAGGGTCTCCCTGCCACAAGCCCTGGAGTGATTTTGGCTCTATCAGAGCCAAAATCACTCCCACTGACATCACTAGTGATGTCAGTGGGGCCGGCTTCAGACGGTAGGCGTTCCCATGGGAACGCCTCCGTCTAGCAGGCACGCCCCCGGCACACCCACCAAAGGGGGCGTGCTGTCAATCAACATCGACAGCACGCCCCCTTTGGTGCAAGACCCGGAACGATGGAAAGCCAGTCGCTCCCCGGGTCTCGCGCATGCGCACGACGGAGCTCTCTCCGTCGTGCGCATGCGCAGTGGGGAACATCGACACGCTTGCGAGCGTACTGCTGCTCACGAGCGGGTCTGAATGACCCCCTTAGTCTGAAGCCCGGGGCTCTCCCCCGCACCCCTGGAGCATTGGGTACGGGGATAATAGTAGTGTATAAAAATTAGAAACTATTGTCTTTACTGTGGAACTACAGGTGCCAGCATGCCTGCCCTTTGGCACTTGTGGAACTACCAGTGCCAGCAGGCACCCGAACCCACGCTGTAAAAAAAATTGTGGAAAAACCACAACACACCATACAAAGTATAACTTTACTAAATACACCTACCTACTCCACTCACATATACTTACTTGCTGCCCGACTATCGGTCCCCTTCTCCAAGTGGAAATCCAATGGGAATACCTGTGAAAAAAGATCCTATACTCACCTCCATCCTGGCGCAGGTCTCTCTAGCATCCCCGGGTCTCTGCAAAAAAATAAACCGGCACCCGGACCATACACTTATATTAGTGATGTATGTGTATGACTACATAAACCGCTTACAGCAAAAGTCAGAGTTTCATCATTGGCATCCACCTGTAAAATATATTAGAGTGTGTGAGCAGGTTCAGAGCTGCACACAATTCTGGATGCATAGAAATCTATACATTTTTAGGAAACTGCACATGTGTTGGGCCCTGCGTATGCAACTTGGGATAGTTACAGAGTTATACCACCTCACACTGTCCGGGCTGCAGCTTGGGTCACGCTGACCCAGACGCCAGAGCAGGGGCGTATCTATAATGGATGCAGGGTGGGGGGGGGTACATTGGCCCCTGGGAACAGGGGGGCCCCGCACCGCACACCCTGCACCCATAGAATTACTTACCTCTCCGGAGTCCCACATTGGCGTGGGGGTCCGGCGCTGTAAAAACGACTGGTAAATGGCCAGTACCCGCTGGGAGAAAGGTAAATTAACTACCCCCCTTACCCCCAAGTGTACCTGGAGCCTGAAGCCCGTGACATGGAAAGTCGCGATGGTCGCGATGTTTCAATGGTGGTATTCCGATGATTCAAAAAACTATTTTTTACAAATATTAAAAAAAAAATTTTTTTTTTTTTATGAAATCATTTTGGATAAGTTGAAATAGATGTTCTTCACCTAATGCACTCATCAAAAAACCCGACAATTTCGGAGCGGTTTTTAGAAAAAAAAATGTTGTCAGTTAAGTGGTTAATTGTATTATTGCCATCCTGAGATACCACTGCGATACTTGTTAAATAGGTTTCCCCATGCAAAAGCTTCTAAAGCCCCGTACCCACTGGACAATGTGTTTACAAAGCAATGTCGGATGCAGCGTGCGCTGCGGGGGTGCCGGCATCGGCAAGTGCATACATACTTGCTGATGCCGGCAACAACGAACGACGGCGGGCGGGTAGCGGGGCCATGCTGCATTCGGCAGCATGGCATCACTAATGATATCCCCAGATTGGACTGCATGTACAGATGACTGGGGATATCGTTAACGACCCGCAGGAGTGCGCATCATTCATCCACTTTATCTTTCTCCAAGGCTTAGTAAATAGACCCCTATATGTAATCTAAATATGAACTTATATTGTATCTATTTTAGCGCTTACAGGTGTGTAGGAACAGGAAAATTCTCCACTGCCACACAACATTACTAGTACTTTAATTTGTAACTTCATCTATACTTTGTAACACATTTGGTTTCCTTTATATGGAGCCATGCATTGTATCATATATTAATAGTCAGATTCACAAATATATGCTCCTCACTTTCAAAGGAGTCTTTCTTCATCATTGCTGCTAGAGGGCGATGTATCCTTATCCTGTCACTGCCTGTGGAGCTCTCGTCTATTTCCGAATGCACAGCAAAACACTTCGGCAATTTCCGTGACAGTTCGGCGTGTTTCGGACACTGCCTCATACTTTCGGCTACCTCCGGAGGCAATCGTGTATTTCCGCTGATGCTCGGCTATCCTCGCCAGCATTCGGTTATATCCGACGGAACTCGGCCTTCTCCGGCGGCCTCTCCGGTAACGGTCGCTGTGAGTTTAAATGAGCCGGAGCCGCCCGTGTGACGTCTTGAGAGCTGCCGACAGGGAGAGAGGCCCCGACAGCGGGAGAGAGCGCGGACGCTGGAGGCCGGAGAATGACGGTGCTGCAAGAACCCGTCCAGGTAACTGGCGAGCCGGCATATCAGCCTACTACACAGCGAGGCTTAAGGCCTGGTGATGTTCATAGGGAGAGGGGAGGGGAGGCAGCCGCTTTAGGGACAGCGAGGAATGAGCATGACTGGGTGTGTGTGTAGGCAGTGGTGACAGGAGAGAGCCCAGATAATTAACATATTACCGGGGTAGAGGGGAGGGGAACATGAGAACAGGTCTGGGACATGGGGGAGGAAGCGTAGTATGACTGGCTCCGGTGATAGGAGGAAGGCCAGGGTTAGAGGGGAGTGATAAGGACACTACAGTTTTGATGAAAGGGGTAAAAAGATGGGGTTTAGAAAATGTGTTTAAATGAAAGAAGGAATGGGAGACAATGGAGGGAGAGCAGGGTAAGCGGGCACACTAATGGAGAAAGAGATGGGTAATGGGTACCCTAAATGTAATAAGAATGGGTCAAACCTGGGCACTCATGGAGCAAGACAGGGGTAAAGCAGTGCAAATGGTATAATGGGGGGAAAAGGGGGCACTAATGGAGCGACCGCAAAACAAACTTTGGTAGCAATGGTGAGCGAGTGTACCAACGGGGCACTAAATGGAAAATGAGCAGGGCAAAAGAGCAGTAATGGAGGATGAGCAGGGCAAATGGGCAGTAGTGTGGGAAGAGCTGGGCATACAGGAGCAATAAGAGATAAAATGGGGGCACTAATGAAGCACAGACTTTGTAGCACTAATGGCGGAACAATGTGGCAAACCAGGCAGTGATGGAGGAAGAGCGCAGTTGACTGGGACAGTGATGGAGAAAGTGTGGCAGACTGGAGCAGTGATGAAGGAAAAGCCATGGCAGACAAGGGGCAGTGATGGAGGAAGAAAAGTGGGCACTATTACGTGCACCTGAATAGAGGGGTGGTCACTTGAAAAGGGGGTGTCCTTAGGACACCTCCTTTTTTCTCACTGTAGGGGGTTTGCCCAGCACTCACGGAGATGCTGCGCAGCCCCAAACCTTTCCCTGCGACTCCCCCCACCCCAGCTGTACAATGCGGCCCGCAAGTGGGGACGGCACCCCTCCAGATGTTTCAGCGGGGAGCCGCTTAAAGGGCAGGATGCATTTTAGTGTTTTCAAATGGGGCAGGGCACAGTGCCCTGCTAAAACAACCTAGTGGGAACACTAGAGGAAGAGTCGTGGCAGATGAGGGACAGTGATGGAGGAAGAGCGGGGCAGATGTGGCAGTGATTAAGGGAAGAGCTGTGGCAAATAAGGCACAGTAATGGAGGCAGAACCAAGGCAGTGATGAAGAGCAGTGGAAGACTAGGGGCAGTTATAGACGAAGCACCGTAGCAGACAATCGGCAGTGATGAAGGAAGAGCAGTGGCAGTAGAGGGGCAGTGATGGAGGAATTGCTGTGGCAGACTAGGGGCATTGATGGAGGAAGCGCATTGGCAGATGTGGGTAGTCCTGGAGGGAGAGTCGCGGCGATATGGAGGAAGTGTGTGACACATGACGGTAGTGATGGAGGCAGACGAGGGGCAGTGATGGAGGAATAGAGTTCACTCTAATACTGGAGTAGGGCAGGGCGATGGTGGGTAAAAAGGGCACTATTGCACCTTGCCTAATAAGGGGGAGTGGTCACTCACAAAGGGGGCATGTCCTTAAGATGCACCCCCTTTTCATCAATGTAGGGGGCATGCCCAGCACTCAAATAGATGCTGGGCAGCCCCAAAGCTCTCCCTGCAGCATGAACCGATTCAATGCGTATGTCATCTATTCACTCGAAGGTAATTGTTCCACCACAAGTAGGGCACTGATGGTGGATAAACTGTGTCAAAACTGGGGCAGTCATGGAGGAAGAGTAGTGTAGATTGAGGGAAATTATTGTTGTAAGTGCTGGGGCACTAAATGGAGCAATATGATGTTCGCAGTGCCCCTACACCCAGGGGCCGCGCAGTGCCCCTACACCCAGGGGCCGCGCAGTGCCCCCCGCAGACACGCACAAACACCCCACCCCCACCCCTCCTTTCCTCCTCATCTCGGTTACGCTCAGACCTGTGTCTTGTACTTGCCGATAGCTGCCTCTTCCTCAGCGTCAGAGTAGCGTGTGGCTTCCCGTTGACAGCAGGCGTGACCACCTCATAGTTGCAGCAGCGCTCTGCCCTACCTGATCCAGAGGAGCAGTGGTAGCGTTGGAGAGAGACTGGGGCAGTCTCCAGGCTTGGCATTGGTTTCTAAATGGCAGCCCCGTCTCCCTCACACTGGGGACTGACTACACTCAGTGATCCGTGAGGAGACAGGACAGAGAGGCTGGCAGCAATATGTGACCGGGAGCCGGAGGTCTCAGGTGCCTATTGGACAAAGAGATGCTGCAGTGATTGGTTGGGGATGCGGGTATTTTGCAATCACTGCCCATTATTGGAGTGTGAAAATGGTTAGCAAATTAAATAGAAGATGTAGGGCCAGATTCGCCGTTTTCCCCACCCGCGGGACACTGCGGCCCACGGGAGGGGACAGAACCCGCAGGCTGTTTCAGCAGGGCGCTGCGCCAGAGGGCAGGGTGCTTTCTGCCCTTTAGAAATAGGGCAGGGCGTGGCGCCCCGCTCAAACAGCAACGCTAACAGTGCAACATATGTGCTCTAGAAGTTTTTAGGGATTTTAGGCAAAAAAAAATAACCCGCTGAACTCTGAGAACATCGGCATTGAGTGCAACTTAGAATCAGGCCTGTAGTATAATCGGGGTACAAAATCTCCTATCCAAAATTTTAGTTAATTTATTTTTATTTGCATCAAACAGAAAAGTACTTTTTTATCTGCATAGGAAGTGGCTCTGTAATACTGTCCAGCAAATATTAAAATAATACTGCAGGAGGTGTCTATAGGAAGTGAACGCCTCCTGATAGCAATTCCAGTGTACCGTCTGTAGATGTTACCTCGGTGCTGCTGCCTTCGTGACATCCGGCCAGGCTGAGTAAGCTTCAGCTACAAAGCCAGGAAATCTGCATCCACCAACACAGACCCTGGCCTCCGCACTCCAGGAAAACGGGGGCAATACACTCTCTGTTTTGGGAACGCTAGCCAGGTACTCTGCGCCCCAAACAGCGCAGCTTGACAATCCTTCTGTGGCTTGAGGGATCAGAAAGCAAGGTCGCAGGATCCTTTCTGCACAAGCGCAGAACGGGTCATGCGCAGTTTCAGTAATGCCACAACAGCGTCCTGACCTGAATCCGGCCCATAGTTCTGTAGTATAATATCTGTAATTCTACTTAGAGAATTTTGACCATGTGGCTCTTGTCGGCAAGCGGCATGTTTAAATTTACGATACCCGCACAATGAAAATGCTGTCAACCTAGTTACCGTGAACCTATATTCTAACTTCATGATCAGACAGTGCGCCAATCAAGAAGCAGGGCACTTCTGCGTGTGCCCGAAAAGGGGGTGTGGACAATTGGGGGAGGGTATAACCTCATGGCACGTCCAACATTTCCATCACTGTAAGGGTGCTCTCACGGAGATGCTGGGCAGCACCCATGCTCTCCTCGTACTGTGAATAGATGCTGTGCGCACGGCATCTATTCACCCTCTGCTGACTACACCCCCCCCCCCCCCCCCCAAAACTTTGAACACTCCGCGGAAACACTGTAGCCCATGGGGGGAAGGTGTGGACAGAAGGAGGCACAGCAGGAAGCAGGGCGCTGCAGGCCACCCAGCGACAGTTTAAGAAATACTGTATACATAATGGCTGAGGTTGGGCAAGGCCTTCCATAATTTTCATAGGGGACGAGTAAGGACTATAGCTGAATAAATTCTGAAAATATCTGCGTGACTATTTACTTTTCTGAAAGGATTCCTGACAAATCCAGCAATGTGCAATACATTTTGCATGTGTATTTTACTGTAAATAAATCCAGTTTGTATCTTCATTTCCTGCCCTTGTTGCCTCAAACAGCATGTTCATGTTAGTGTGCGTATCCCAGCAACTCTGTTAAAAGAGGAAATAGGGAGTGTTGTGCAGCTGTCATAAAGTTCTGAAATCATAAAGGAGGGAATTGCTGTTTTAGCATTGGGACAGAGTTAAAATAAATAGTTGTGAACAAATATAGAGGAATTAAATATTAAAGAAAATTGCCTGAAATTAATTTGAGAGCAGATGCAGTCTGATTCCCCAGTCTCCTGCAATTCTGGTGATACCTGTCTAGCCTGTAGTGTCATACGTAGAGAGCTCTGAAATGTGTACGTTTTAGCAGATGTAGAATTACCAGTTAGATTCGCTTGTTAGGGAAATGAGAATCTTAATAGTAGTTGCCATAGTGGTTGTCAATCAACTGCGGATAAATTTACTAATGGTCAGTTTTAATCGATTTTGATTTATTTTAAATCGATGTTGTGTTTCAGGGGCTAACTCGCACATTTACTAATAGACAATGTTTTATTTTGATTTTTAAATGTTAGTAAATATGCGATTTAGCCCCTGAAACATAATAATCTATTTAGATCAATTTAGAAACTACCATTAGTAAATGTAGCCCCTGCTATTTTGATACTTTAGGGGGCAATATTAAATGCAATTTGGTGGATATCTCACTATAAATTATCATATGATGGTTGTATCTGGTTTTGTGGATGACTATGCTAGTGTTCTAAAAATGCTTGGGCTGAAAGAGGGAGGCCATGTCAGTGACTGCTGTTTTCTGTGGGGATATGATGTGTGAAGGTAGTATTATAGGAGTTTATATCTCCCCACACAGAACACATCAACAAGTTACATCAGAATCACTGCATTTTCTTCCCCTCAACAATGTGCAGAATGATGCCGCCATTACTTTGGTCATGGTACAGACCCCTCAGTTTTATATCCACAACACACAGAATGATGCCGCCATTACCTTGGTCACGTCCTCAACACAAAGAATGATGCCGCCATTACCTTGGTCACGTCCACAACACAAAGAATGATGCCGCCATTACCTTGGTCACGTCCACAACCCACAGAATGATGCCATTACCTTGGTCTCATCCACAACACACAGAATGATGCCGCCATTACCTTGGTCTCGTCCACAACACACAGAATGATGACGCCATTACTTTGGTCATGGTACAGACCCCTCAGTTTTACATCCACAACACACAGAATGATGCCGCCATTACCTTGGTCTCATCCACAACACACAGAATGATGCCGCCATTACCTTGGTCACATCCACAACACACAGAATGATGCCGCCATTACCTTGGTCACATCCACAACACACAGAATGATGCCGCCATTACCTTGGTCTCATCCACAACACACAGAATGATGCCCGCATTACCTTGGTCACTTCCACAACACACACAATGATGCCGCCATTACCTTGGTCACGTCCACAACACACAGAATGATGCCGCCATTACCTTGGTCACGTCCACAACACACAGAATGATGCCGCCATTACCTTGGTCACGTCCACAACACACAGAATGATGCCGCCATTACCTTGGTCACGTCCACAACACACAGAATGATGCCGCCATTACCTTGGTCTCATCCACAACATACAGAATGATGCCGCCATTACCTTGGTCACTTCCACAACACACAGAATGCTGCCGCCATTACCTTGGTCACGTCCACAACACACAGAATTATGCCGCCATTACCTTGGTCACGTCCACAACACACAGAATGATGCCGCTATTATCTTGGTCATGGTACAGACCCCTCCATTTTACATCCACAACACACAGAATGATGCTGCCATTACCTTGGTCACATCCACAACACAAAGAATGATGCCGCTATTACCTTAGTCGTGATATAGACCCCTCAGGTTTACATCCACAACACAAAGAATGATGCCGCCGTTACCTTTAGTCATGGTACAGACCCCTCAGTTATACATCCACAACACACAGAATGATGCTGCCATTACCTTGGTCTGTTACTGATACCTCAGTTTGCATCCTTCACAACTGTGATTAGAATATTCTGAGTTTGTTTTTTTTTGTTTGATGGCTTCTTTACCAAATTGGTGACAGGATTTAGGTCTGCATTGTTTTTAGCTTGGGATAGCGGGGATACATTAAAAACACTTGGGTTTGTACATGCAGGCAAGAGGAACTGTACGGGTTTTAACAGATGCAGGGTGCTAGAATGAACACTATGTACACATGGACATCTTACTGAAATGCTATTCGAAAATTTAATTGTAGAAATCTATTGTTGAACTTTTGCTGTGTAAAGAGCCAATAAATGATGCTGAAATTGAAGGGAAATCTATCAAGTGTAAATTGTCTTCCAGGCAGATTGGTTTATTTTCATTACCTGAGAATAAACTGCAAATCTTCTATATAGAAACTATTGTATTCATTGCACAGATTTGAACTTCTCTATTGACTAGCAAAGGACAACAGACATGGGTTGGGTACGGAAAGCCGGCACTCTGCATCCCGACAGGGTTAGGTTAACAACACATGTCGGTAGGTATCCTAACCCTTCTCCTACCCATAACCCTCCCTGACTAACTGACTAACCCAAACCTGTACCCTAGTGCCTAAATCTAACATCCCCCTTCCCGCAACCTAACCCTAACCCCGCTACTAACCTTCGGAGTGACGGGATTCTAAAAGGTGTCGGGATTCCGGCGCCGGTATTCTAAGCGCCGGCATCCTCTTTGCTGGCTTATTTACCGGATCCCACAGATATGCATGAAACTGACTGGCATATAAACTTAGCAAATAACAATTAAAGAGGAATGTCATTTTCAAAGATCGAAATGCATCTGTGATTTGGCTTCATAATCTGTGACAGACTAAATCCTGATACTCTATCTATGTATGGAACCAGTTGATGCATCCATACCTGGCTCAGAGATTTGGTTAAATTACCAAATTAGTAGCCCAAATCTGCATTTGTGTAGCATGCATTAAAAGCTAAGCACTGCATCCATTAAAGTGGCAAAGTTGTGTTTATTTAGCTCTTGGGACTGTATGAAAACCTCTGCTTTTTCCATTCTTTTTATGTTCTGCTAATTTTGCCTTTCTCCAATATCCTTTTGTGTCTCGCACATCCAGGCTGCTATATGGCAAGCACTGAATCACTACGCATATCGAGATGCTGTATTCTTGGCCGAAAGACTTTATGCAGAAGGTATGTGATCTAATCTTTATACACTGTAGCACCCATGGAATAATTTGTCAGAGTATTACTGGACAAGCTGAATAGTTGCAGTTGTCACTTTTTCATAATTTCTACCCTGTCTTATTACCTTATTTTAAATCATTGCTGAGCCTACATAGCCCTTCACCAACAGTGTTGCATCTAAAACTAATTAGGATTTACGAAGACGTTCCAAACAAATATTGGACCAGGAGAGATTTGCTAACCTGATTGCCAGTGCACTTTACAACTTTTGTTATCAGTTTTCACTTTGTAGCTTTATTTTGTTACATTAATATAGAACAACATGAAGTGTACTGTAGTTTCATTAAGTGCTGTTAAGCTCTGGCCATTTTATTTAGATACACCTGGTCGTTAATGCAAATATCTAATCAGTCATGTGGCAGCAACTCAATACATAGAAACTTGCGCACGTGGTCAAGAGTTTTAGTTGTTCAGACCACAATGGTAAAATGTAATGAAAGTGACCATGTCCATGTAATTATTGTTGGTGTCAGGAGTGGTTATCTCAGAAACTGCTGATCTCCTGAGATGTTCATGCACAACTTGTCTCCAGCTTTTACAGAAAATGTTGTGCAAAACAAGAAGTAAGGGGCAGTTCTGTTGACAAAAATGCCTTGATAATTAGAGAGGTCAGAGGGGAATGGCCAAACATACTCAAGCTACGGGAAGGCGATAATAACTCTAATAACCATGTGTTATAGCAATGTTACACACAGCAATTTGAAATGGATGGGCTGTCTACAGCAGTAGAAGACCACATCGGCTTCACTCCTGTCAGCTGAGAACAGGAAACAGGCCACTGTGGGCACAGACTCATCAAAACTGGACATTTGAAGTTTGGAAAAATGTCCCCTTGTATGATGAATTTCAGTTTCTGTTGTGATAGATGGTAGGGCCAGAATTTGGCACAGGCTACATGGATCCATGCTGCCTTATAAAACTAAAAAGGAGGGCCACTTTCTCAAATAGCACCACCCAAATAGCAGCTTCAGGCTTATCACCAAAAACTCATAACGATATTATAACATAGAAGACCTGGAAAAGTCTTGCTGGTAGAGTACACTTAAATGAAAATACAAAAACTGTGAGGCATGTATACTCAGACCTACATTCCTAAAATGACCCTTTTTGGGCAGGCACCTCTAGGTGTGAGTACAAGAATACACCAACCATATAAAATATTGAGTTTTAATAGTCCCATGTTGCACCTTTTATATACGCTATAAGAGTGCATATTATAGACCACAAGTTGGTCCAGGTAGGATTTGCCTTACTAAACATTGCTGCATTAAATTGAACTGCACAATCACTGAAATCTCGTCTGTTTCAGAATCCCACTACTACAGAGGTTCCCAAACTCCGCCATTATAGTCCACGTTTTAAAGGTATCTACACTTGAGCACATGTGACTTAATCAGTTCCTTGGTCAGTTTGATTTAACCATCTGATCTCAAGCGTGGACATCCTTAAAACCAGGGCTGTAATGGCGGAGTTAGGGCCATATTTAATAGTGCAGTGATTCCCATTCTATGAAAGGCGCCTGCAACCAATACCATCCGGGGTGTCATACACTTAATGTTTCCTAGCTTTTCATACAGCTAAAGAGTGGTGTATAATCAGACAGTGCTGGCAGCTCTTCTCAACATGTGGAGGGTGTGTTGCTTAAACAGAACATTGTACTGGCTGGGTAAGAGACCAGAGTGACTTTTGTCATACAGTATGTTTTGAATGTAGAATATTTAGTGTTGTTTTTACAGTGCATTCAGAAGAAGCATTATTTCTGCTAGCAACTTGTTATTACCGCTCAGGAAAAGCATACAAGGCTTACCGGCTCCTGAAAACCCACAGTTGTGCCACCCCTCAATGTAAATATCTTCTTGCAAAATGCTGCGTGGATCTTAACAAGTGAGTATGAGTCTCATCTCCCGCTTACCCATGTTTCTGTTATTCCTATATTTTATTATTGTTTATTCATAAGGTCCCACAAGGGTTCCATGGTGCAGAACAAGGGTTAAACATATGACAGTATACATAAGTACGGGCAGTATATAAATTTGCAGATATATGATTACAGTGAGCTGTTCGCATAATTATGTAGAGAAGACAAAGGAAAGTGGGCCGTGCTCATCCAAGCTTACAACCTATAGATGATTTGGGTGGAATCAATTGGGAGGCATGCATATTCATTTGGATCATGTCTTGTCTGGTCCACTACAGTAATTCTTCTGGGGGTTTTTTTACCTCACAAAAATTTGTTTAGTGATGAGCAAGGAAACACATTTATTGATGCTCAATTTATTGTTGAGCTAAATGTTCTATTTGAAATATTTGTAGTCTGTAAACTATATCCCGTCCAACATGAAAGTGTCTTCTCCCCTTAGTCGCCATGTTTTTAACAGTGTTTGTGGGGCTGAGCTTTCCTCTCCTGCATCACTCTGGACTGATCTGAGTGACAGACCAGTAGTTTGCTAGATAGAAAAAATATATATACAAATTGGAAGAGCTATGCACTCATTATGTCACTCTAGAGGATTAACTATTGCACTATTTGATTTTCTAGTTGATCTTTTGGCCCATATTGTTATGGTATGACTACTGTTGTTTCAGCAATCCTGTATTGGTCAGCTGTCTTATAACAATTAAAAATATGCCATGGTGCCATCTCTTAATAAATATTGTTTAATTTTCCCAATGATGAGTGGCACTCTGAGGCTTGGTATATTTCACCATAAAATAGTCACATCATAATTCCACCAGCATAGCACTTAACACAGAGAGCGTTGAGTTCTTACCTTAAGAAGGGTAAGCAAGGAAATGTTGCATTACCGGAAATTTTCTGAAGTGCGCCCTATTGGTCTCAGCCAGTGATGTAAGCAGAATGTGTCTGTTCTGTTGTTTTGGCAACATCCGATGCTGTGTGGAAAAAAAATTCACCTGTGTTTACAAAAATAATGGCATTTAAAAGAATGTAGATACAAACTAGAACCACATCCCCTAGACAATGCCAGAGATCGCTATGTGACCTAGAACAAAACGGCACAAACCATACACAGATTAAGGTGCACAACTTCAACATATGAAGTGGAATAGGCATACTTCAGACCCAGTACACACACACAAAAAAAAAAATAATTATATATTTATTAAGTTTCTTATATAATGCATCATATTCCGTTGTGCTTTGGAAACAACAGTAATAGAACAAAACTGGGTAATAACAGACAGGCATAGAGGTAAGAGAGCCCTGCCAGCATCCCGACCAGGTTAGAATGCCGATGCCCCCAGGTAATTACCCCTCCTCCCCGGTGGCTAAACCTTACCTCTCTTCCCCCCCCCCCCACCCTAGTGCCTAAACCTAACCCTTTCTACTTCAGGGTCCATAGGGGGTCCACAGGGTTGACCTTGGGGTATAGGTTGGGAACCAAATCCGGGCACCACGCAGTTAAAGCTTTTAGCTCCCAGGATGCACTGGGTCCACTCTCCCTATAACCCCACCCCCAAGCCAGAGGCACCTCAGTTTAAGTTGGTGCCCGGCCGGAGTCGGGTCACCGTTAGCGCAGGGGGAGCTGATTAGCAGCCCCTAAGCTTATTTTATTTTTTTAGGGACAAAGTTTTTTCCATGGACTTTGGACTCTTCAGAGCGGCAGCGTCGGACTGTCCATAGGACGTCTAAGCTGCCGCTCTGTCACCCCGCTGGCGCTGAGACGCCAGTACAGATCTGGGGATCTCAGCGGGACCCCAGAGTCTGTACTAGCCGGACTCTGTGGGCGCCCAGGACTGCTGCCGGATCCACGGGGAGCAGGTAAGGTCGCGGATCACCGCTTGCGGTGATCCGCGCATTTCAAATGCAGTCCTGTGCCTCCGGTCTCAGGGGACAGACCGGAGGCGCCGGCAGTGGCGGCGGGCCCCCCATACCCCGTGTGTCCACTAGACCACCAGGGACTTAACGATCGGTGCAGGGAGCCGGCGTCCCGGGGGTTAATAGCCGGCCAGGGGAGGCAGCCTTCCCTGTTACAGCGGCTCCTCCCCTCAGCTCAGCGCGCCTTTCAGTATCCATAGTCTGGCGTCGCTGAGCTGCTTCCTCCGCGGGCCACGCTTCTTTTGAGGTCTCCAGCGGCCATTTTATCTCTGTGGTGCAGCAGAAATCTCTGGAGATGGCAGTGAGTCCAGTCCCCCTGCGTACCTCACCATCAGGTCAGTGTACACAGCGCTGTAGCCTTCCCAGACACTGAATCTGGGCAGTTGAATGCAGTGTAATAGTGCAGTATATTATATGACATGTTTATGTATATATGTATATATCTGCATTGTATGTGACTTATGCTAGTGCTGACTGTACTTTATTCTCTCACCTGTCAGTGTATATCTATCCCTTTTCTTTATCTGCCCTAATACAGCTGTACTTAGGGTGGTTCTGAGACCTCACATTTATATACTTGTTAATATTTGTGTGGTTTGTCACATACTGTTGCGTGCTGCACGTTGCCATATTTTAGATGGAACTGTGTGTTGCATACGCTGAAAATGGGTCCCTGCAGCTAATTTTTGGCATCAGTCAGGACCAGTATAGTGCTGCTTAATATTTCCGCCAAGATTGGTCAGATATGTCTGACCAGGAGATAGAGCGTTATACTGCACCCATTTTTACTATCCTGCAAGTCATGTGCTGCAGGTGTTAGTGCGGAGGATTTGACTCATAAAGGGTTCTGTATGTGGCGTCATCTGGTGCTGGCCTCTTTCACGACCCCCTTGGGCGGTTTGTTTTCTCGGGATCCTCTCAATTGCGGATCGCCGGGCGGGCCCCATTGTTGTACCTCACTTGGGGTTACTTCACCATACTGCCCTTTTCATCTCAGGGTATCTCGCAGCTTCTTGCACTCTTCCCCTGTGACACAGACTACCGCTCCCTGCAGGGGTTTTTCGCAGTATATGAATTCCCCCTGGTGCCACAATAGTCTGTCATTCCCCTTGCAGGGATTACCACAACAGCCACCCTGGGTGGATGTCGTTTTCTACGAAACGCTAATTGGCGTGGTTGACGCCCTGTGGTTACTTCCCAGTTGGCTCTGCCGTGAACTGGGTACTGTTCGGGGCTCTTTCCCTCTTACACGGGGGGAAGCCTATTTCAGGTATTATTATCCCTGCTTTAGGGCTGGTAGCAGGTCCATTCTGGTTAGAGTGAATGTTGACCTGCACCTGTATCATACACCCTCAGTATTGCGTGCCTTCGGGTTCCCTGTTGCTGACTAGCGGGTGGATCGCATAGCGGGACTCTGGCTGTTGCCAGATAGGAGGTGTTACAACAGTGTTTGGCCTCCTGTCCCAAATTCCCTGAGGGTCATCACGAGCCCCTCCTGGGGGGGATGGGCGTGTTACTCGTCTGATTACAGACGTTACTACGCCTCCCATTCCTGCGTGGTCGGATTCTTCGGATCCGTAGGTGGTAACTCTGCCGGAAATCAGTATACTTGCTTTCAGGAGTTGTTACCCATCCTACCATGGCTATAGCATGGTTGGTTAATACTATTGCATATTGGGTTGATGCATTTGTAACGTTTTTTCCCCTCCAACACGTCGGGGGTTCAAATGTATTTGGTCGCTCACGTAATATATGCTGTTGTCATAGGTGGAAATGCCTATATTGGATACCAGTCTCCTAACTTTCAGAGTTCCGGCTGCGACTGTATCCTCCGTAATACCCTATGGCTGCGCTCTGGGAATGCAGAGGTGCAGATACCATCTTTAGGGTTGATATTGTTTGGTCCTGACCTTGACAAGATTGTAGTAACATTGGCAGTATTACTAACGACAAGTTTACCGCTTTCAGCTATGCCCACTACAAGGCCTCAGACTAAGTCTGTTAAGTCTTTTTTGTCCTCTGGGTCAGCCTAAAGGTCTGTTTCTTCGTAGACTGTCGGCATCTACAAGGGCCGACATATCCAGTACCGAGCAGGCCTGGACTGCCAGCCGATCCTGCTTCTGAACCTACGGATATCTCTTCAGCCTGACGGGACAGGCCTACAACTGGGAGATACCGATTTTCTCAGTTCGCCCGGTATTAGTGTCAAGTTGCCGCGGCTACGTGGGTAGGAGGGTACGCCCTCTTTACAAGGGCCTTACAGATCCAGAAAGCTATGCAGTTGTTGCGGTAAGCGGAGCTAATTAGGCCATCCCCACTATCTCAGTGAGGGACTGGTTGTTCTGTTTTCTTTCTGGTGCGGTGGCTGAATGGTCCTCTTTGGCCTATTCTCTGTCTCAATTCCCTGAACCAGTTCCTAAAGCTACCTGGGCTCAGGAGGAAATCCCTATGCTCCATCATACGATGTTTGGAACCTGGGGACTTTATGGTATCACTGGATATACAGGACGCGTGCCTACGGGTACTTACAGAGACCTTTCCTCAGCATGGGCTGAGGTTTGCTGTATCACAGCAACACTTAAAATTTTTCGGGCTCTGCCTGTTGGGACTGTCCTCAGCCCCACAGGGGTTTACCAGCGTTTTGGATTTTCTGACAGTTCTTCTGTTCAGTATATCCCAATGCTCCTGTACCTGGACGGCCTCCTGCTCTTAGCGGGATCACCGGGGTACTTTACGGCCAGGTCAGGATGACTGTGGCTTCTTCAGGGTGCAGACGTTTAATCAACGGGGAAAAAGTCCTCCCTGCATCCCTCTCTGGGTATTCTTCATCTAGGATCCCTGCTGGATTCTCAGAATCTGAGAATTCTGGCGTAAGACGGAATCTCCTCTCTTCCATTAGGAGTACATGGTTGTCTGCGCAGTCGACAGATGTCTTTACACTCTGGGATGCATGGTGGAATGGGCTCAGTTCCATTCCAGGCCTTTCCATAATTGGCTCATCTCCAGATGGAATGAGTTTTTTCTGTCGGATAACTGTTCAAACGATGATGCTCTCTCCGGAGGCAAGTCGGTCCCTGTCCGGGTGGCTATGGCCATCTCGTCCAGGGTTTTCTTTGCTATGGACAGTGTCTGGATCGAATCCTTTTCAGTGCAGTTGGACGTCTGTCGATTCCACCCTGTCAATTAACTTACTCTGGCATAACTCTTGTTTCCCGGTGAACCTGAAAAGGTTCAGTCCGACAGGGTCAGGACAGTGGCTTCCTTTTTAGCAACACTGTTCGTTGGGTGGCAATGACAGGTATGTCACATATTCGGACATAGTCCGAGGGTCTCCTCCCGACCATCTCGGCAGCGTTCATTTCAGGAGCTCTCCATTGGGAAGCGGGAGTCCTCAGCCGTCACGACGTGCATCCCGGGGACTAGTCTCTTCCCCAAGAGAGGTTTCATCTCCTGGTGAGCAGGGGGGGCCCCCCTGAGGTGACCCTCATGGCCTTCTGACTTTATCACACTATGGTGTTACAGTTCAGCTCTGGGGATTCTGAAGCAACCTTCAGCGACTCTTTGTCGGTGAAGTGGTCCTTCCACTTTGTGTACCTGTGTTCTCCGGTCTCCCTTCTTCCTCGAGGTCTTTGGAAGTGTTTTCAATCGAGACGGAGATGCTTTCCTGCTGGTGGCTCCTGATTGCCCCAGATGTCAGGGGTACTTGGATCTTCGGAGTCTCTACATCGATACTCCATCCCTGATGCTTCACTGCCCGGACCTGTTGTCTCAGGGTCCTTGGTTTTGCCTTGGACCTGGGTCGTTTGTCTTTGACTGTGTCCTTACAGTGGTCTTACGGCTTCCCTGGCTTTGTCATCGTTGGAATGATTAGAGCACATGGATCAGCTTTTGCTGGGACCTACCACAAACTGTGGCAGCCATAAATCTTATGGTATTGTACGTGTCGATACAATCCTCCGGTGTCCAGGATTTCCAGATATTCTGGCATTCCTTCCGGCTGGCTTGGGTTTCACACTTGGCCTGGTCTTCCTGACAGTGCGGATCTCTACACTGTCAGTATGGTTAAGATATGGAATTGCTCCACTCTGGTATCCAGTTCATCCTTTGGAGTGTTTTCTTGATTATGCCTCCATTTGTCCTCCCTAGGGACTCCTTGGGAGTAAGTAGTGGTTCTTCGTTACCTCCGGGGACAGTCAATGGAACCGCTGGTTGTGATAGCCATTACATGGTCTATTGCTTAGGCTCTCTCTTTCTCTCAGGGTGTTTATATCAACCAGGAGAGTGTCTGAATTGGGAGCGTTCTCATGTGGCTCCCTCTTCTGGAGGGCATCATGTCAGGGTGGGAGTTGCTCTCGCCCTGTGTTTCTTCTTAGTGGTTTTCAGGTTCCATATTATTCTGGAACTTATGGTACGGCCATTCTGTCCCCAGTCCTCTCGGCTGGTGTGGCCTCATTGACTGTGGTCTGGCCTCTTTGGATTTATGTGATCCGTTCAGGTTCCTTACGGAAATCGGACTCCTTATTGGTGGTCTGAGATTTCTGGTTTTCACAGGAAAGGATGGCCGGCCTATAACCAAATGTTGGCTTGATGGCCTCGTAGGTCTTCCTCAGGGGCCTACCCATGGGTAGGCCTTCCTGTTGTTGATGCTTGTTTTTTCTCGGGCCATGTGACCCTCGTGTGCGGCTCGCTGTGGCGCCTCGGCTGTTTTGCCTTACTAGGTGGCCACGTGGTCTTCTGTCCACACCTTTTTAAGGTTCTAGGCATTGGTTTCCTTTGCCTCTCAGGATGCTTCCTTTTTGGCGACGGATTCTCCTCTCAGCACAGGAGCGTCCCCACCCTTGGTTGAACTGCTTTGGGACATCCCCAAGGTCAACCCTGTGGACCCCCTATGGACCCTGAAGTAGAAAACAAGAGATATGGTAAGAACTTACCTTTGTTATCTCTGTTTCTACGAAGTCCATAGGGTCCACAGGGCGCCCGCCCTGACGCACCTGGCTTCATATGGGCTGTGTGGCTGGTCTCCGGTTTTCCGTCTCCCATTTCGGTGAGTATGGTTATTGAGTGTTCCAGTTTTCTCTCTCTTTTTCTCTCCTCCTCCGGCCTTTGGCTACTTACAAACTGAGGTGCCTCTGGCTTGGGGGTGGGGTTATAGGGAGAGTGGACCCAGTGCATCCTGGGAGCTAAAAGCTTTAACTGCGTGGTGCCCGGATTTGGTTCCCAACCTATACCCCAAGGTCAACCCTGTGGACCCTATGGACTTCGTAGAAACAGAGATAACAAAGGTAAGTTCTTACCATATCTCTTGTTTTCTCCCTGCCGCCTAAACCTAACCTCTTACCCTAACCCTCTCTCTAACCCCAGTACTTACCTTTGGGATTCCAGCGATCCGGACGCTGGCACTGGTATTCTGACAAGAGTCGGGATTCCGGCGTCGGCATTCTGACTGCCAGAATCCCTTTTGTTGTTGGCTTTCTCCGCTTAGTTGTCTTCTGTTATGAATCACTATCTTGTCGCCTTCATTCTTTGTCATGTTTTAGAGATCTGTTTTGTTCCTTTAGGCCTGTTTATCATTGTTTCCTCTTCACTTGCAGACTGGCAGAGGGTGAGCAGATCTTGTCAGGTGGTGTGCTGAATAAACAAAAGAGCCAGGAGGAGATAGTTACAGAGTTTGGAGACTCTGCCTGCTTTACACTGTCGCTGCTCGGCCATGTATATTGGTGAGCTAGAACTCCAGTTATGTCTCCCTTTGTGCACTGCAATGAATATTGATGTTACCTACTATGTACAGATGTGTTCCCACTCGTCTCTGCTGCAGTCGCGCCAAACAGCCCCTCTTGACTTGCCTGTTCCTGTGAGAGCTAGCGCCGGGCATCTTTTTTGCATCTTTTTTTTTTTTGCTGAAAATGTGCAGTGCAATGCTTCGAAGATGCACCAGGAGACTGTGCTTTGATATGTGACCTTTGCATATTTGTGTGCGACTAAGTCTCTCAATCAGCATGCAAAGTGCTACAATTCAGTAGCTTTTTTCCAGCCCCATTTACAGTCTCCGTTGCACACTGATATAAAAATGTCACATATCAAATGAATCCGCTTAGTCTCCTGGTGCGCCCTAGTCGCATCGCATTGCAACTTGCATTTTCGGCAAAAAGGATGCCCAACGCTAGCAGAGTTGCATGGGACGTGGCGGCTCACTCACGCCATGCATATTGCACAGCATGGCGTATTGAGCAAGGGCACATCTGTATGTTAAGTCTTGCAATATTCTAGAATCCAGTGATGGCATTCAGCAATATTTCTTTAATTCATCAAGTCTTCCTGGTCCATAAATATGAATTAATAATGTGCATACCAGGTCTAGCTTTTAAACTTGACTTTCCTCAATCCCTTGCTTACTCCCTGTATACCTTACAGCTCTCCTACTGTTAGAGCTGACAGAAGCTTGCACATGGAAGATCATAGCACACTTTATAAAATAATCTGCAAGAGGCACTATGCAGTAAAGCAAATATAACTAGATAATCTGTTGACGGGTTTGGCCTAAGGATTTTGTTTGGCACCAGAATATGCGGTTTCTGAAAATCTTTACATCAAAGTAATTGATAGTGCCCACTAATTTATGTTTTAATGCCATTAATGTCTTTGCAGCAAAACCGATCGGTTGGCCAAAGGATCAGAATGTTACCAAAAGAGCCTTAGTCTAAATCCCTTTCTGTGGTCCCCATTTGAATCGTTATGTGAAATAGGTATGCCTGCTCTCTTCATATTTTGTTTTACAAATGTTATTAACCTGAAAGATATTGCTGTAAATGAAGGAGATAAGTTACTTGTACCGAGTGAGAGAGAGAGCATCCTGCTGGAAGTTTTTAGTGATGCACACATAGACATAGCAAAGTGTATATAGACACCTCAAGATTTACAACATATGTTGATGAGCTATATGAAAAGGGAGTAGTACACTACTGAGAAGCATACACAAGACAAATAGCTTGCTAGACTAGACCTTCCCAATCCTTGCATGTTTTAATAGCATAAATGTATATTTGTATTCCTTATGTATGTTTAATACTTTTGTAAAGAATGCTCAAAATGTGTTTTTGTGTTTTTTTTTCTTTTTGTTTTTTCTTTTTGTGTTCAATAGGTGAAAAGCCAGACCCTGAGCAGACCTTCAAACTGACCTCCCTTCAGAACTTTAGTAGCTGCCTCCCTAATACTTGCACATTAATGGTGAACACCCACAACATCCTATCCCACAGGCAAGCCGACACAGTATTAATGGAAACACCCCAAGACACTATAGTAAGTGTATATCGTGCACTGGCTTGCTACTAATTTCATGTTGACCAAGAAGAGATTGCTGGGGACATTTATAAATGGGCACTGTTATTATGCAGCCTTGAAGAATGGTAACCTGAATGTTAGGATGTATTTAATGTTAATGTTGATCTTGAACTTTACACTTTGCTTGCTTGTGCTGGGTATGGGTAATTCCACGATGATGATGATTTTTTATTTTTTTTCCCTTGATATGATGGGACTTGGGGTAAGTCTTGTGACCCCATTTGTCTGCAAATTCTTTCCACTGGCAGCCTTTCTGAACAGATAGGAAAGAAGAGCTGTTTGATGCACTGGTTTCTAGCCAATATTTAAGGACAGGTAGCTACTGCTCATGTAAGTGATTCTTAGGGGATCTACATTTGGCCACACATGGGCTACCTCTGCCTGTCACCTGGCAAGTCCAATGAGCAACTCAATTTTCAACTTGACCACTTGTATAGTTGTCTGTTGTGTTTTGCTGTGAAAGAACTTACACAAGCCACCTGATAGCAGTCAACTTGTGACTGGATTTTCCCTCTTTTTCATGGGTTTATTATTGAACATGAGCTGTTTTGGGGCCCCTACGCTGCTATATCTGTCCATTTGTTGATATTGGATGATAAACTACGGAGTGGGTGGCCAGTTAAGTTTCATGGACTGCCTTACCTTTCGTGAGCTACATCACTGGAGACACAGGGCCTGATTCAGAGCCGCTCACACAATGTGTATGCAAATTGCGTAGGCAGTGTTATCACACAGCAATGCATTAGCATGCCCAGTATTTCTTAGAGAGCGATCACAAAATGTATGCAGACACCCACCAGCCTGTCTTTAGACGCCCACTTGTGAACGTCATGTCCAGGTAGTGTATGCAACCATCAATACAACTGGTAACATCGGATGCTATCGCAGCGTTTGAGGTTGGCCATAACCTGCTGCAAGCACTGCGAGCACTTCAATGTAAAAACAAGCCAGGTGATGTGTACTATGATGCTGTCTTTTAATTATGCACACCTCTAAAACGCCGTTGAGATGCTCAGGCACGTCTGCGTTTGCACCTCCGCTCCCCCCGTTTTTAATGGCCAGACCCTGTTACCACCTACAAACGGCTTTCCCTGTCATTCCCTCTGCTGGGCTGTCTGTGTGCAGCAAGCGAATGCATTGTGAACTTTCGCTAATGTATGCGCATGCGCACAATGCATACACACTGCATACCATCGGCAGCAGCGAGAGTATGCATCTTAGCGAGCAGGTCTGAATCAGGCCCACAGTGCAGAAACATATTGCTGCTGCTTGTTAAAGTTGCTATTGTTTTACTGGATTAATTGCTACTCATAACACATCATTGGTGTTATCTTCTGTTGACAAGTTGTAGAGATTACAGTGGAGGTGGAGGAAGCCTATATATCTTATTTAAAAGGGGATAATGTCTTGGTACATTTCACCAATAATTCAAGGGAAAAGATCGTCTGAGATTTTTACCTTTCACTAGCAGTAGCTTTGTTTACAAAAGACTTAAAGATTGCTGTCTTTGTTTCTTGCTCTTGAAGGAACTAAATAGATTGAACCTGGAATCATCCAATATAAAATACTCATTGAACACAGACTCCTCGATGTCCTACATAGACCCAACAGTTATCTCACCAGACTCTCTGCCCTTGGGAACCGGTACGTCTATTTTGGTAAAACAGGCTCAGAACAAACCAAAGAGTGGACGCAGCTTGTTAGGAGGGCCGGCAGCACTTAGCCCACTCACCCCCAGGTATGGACATTACTGTTGGCGTAACTTTTGTCCTCAATGCCATTGTGTGCTGCCTGAGACTTTTATTACCTTTGGGGCATTTGCAAGTGAAACATGTAATAACTATAGATGGCAGCTTAGAGTTGACTAAAGTTAAACCTGTGTTTAGAACAGAACTTTGAAAAGCAAACATGCAATAGCTATTGGTCTCTAGACTATACTGATTTCATTACTGGTCATATTGCAGTTTTGGGATTTTGCCACTAGAAACTCCCAGCCCAGGAGATGGGTCATACTTACAAACCTACAACTCCTCTTGTGTCCTCGATGTGCCATCTTCTGGTACCCCTGCTAAGAAGGTCTGTAATTTTTCTTATTATTATAACACTAATAACCCATGTCAAACTAGCCTTGGTTGGTATAATTCTTACAGACCTATTTCTTTTTGTCCTTCCCAGTCTGTGACCAGAATCAGCCAAGCAGGAACAAAGTCAGTGTTTTCACAAAGCGGCAACAGCAGGGACGTAACCCCTGTTCTTCTTGTACAGACTCAGGGCTCTGGACCTCAGACCAGGTATTCTTATTGAAAGAAAGAAAATAAACCACAGACATGTCGTTAACTACTGGTTGGCAGGGTTGTGCCATAAGAACAGAAATGAAAGGATTAAGTACAATGATTTGTAGAATGGCTTTTTTTATATGAAATCGATACAGTAGATTGCAAGGCTTTTGTTAACGGGGAAAAAATGGAAATCAATTTGGGTGTATGTTTCCATTAAATGTCAGAAGGAAGAATTGTTGTCAAACATCACATTATCTTCTATTATAAGACATCATTTTATTGTTGAATATGTAACAGATGTTCAGAAGTAATTAGATATCTTTTATCCAATGGAGATACTAGTACCACTGGGTACCATTCTGGCACTTTATTCACAATAATTGTAATCCTCACTTCTCTGTATCCATTCTACAGGGACTCATTTTTATTTATTTTTAGAGTGCCCACATGACTGGTACTTTTTTGCTAGTCTGCATTGGCAGCCTCTACTTTTATTATTTAATTCACTTGCCTTACACCTTAGCCTTTTCAGTTTGTGGTAGTGACTAGGAGCTGTCAACTTTATCTTGGAACCATAGCAGTCCTGGTGTGTTTTCTTTCCTGCTCCCGTCATTTGATTGCTACTGCCTGGGAGAGAGGCAGCTGCAACTGCTGCAGGTGTTGGTTGGGGACCTCGCACTTGTAGGGCACCTTCTGGTGCATGCAGTATCTTAAGGGTGATACTATATGCCCTATTTCCTTGACAAATTCTTTTGTGACAAAGCCCATCACGATTCCGTCTCACAGTGCTATTGCAGTGGGGACAGAAGCAGACAAGTGGGAACATTCAATAGTTTTTAGCACATTACGGATAAACTGGGATAACTAGACATCGATGTGATGGCATCTTGAATGGAGCAGTTCTGCTCAAGGACAAGATAAAGGTTCCAGGTACTGTTGTGGCACTATACTGGCCAAAATGATCAGGTTACAGAGACATTCTCAGGATGTTGATGGGGGTCTGTCTTGGTGTCTTCCTCTAGCTCGTGGATCATTTAACACTGAGGAAAGTGTGACCGCCCTTAACAGTGTGCCTTTTGAAGCAATTGTTTTCAAGAAGGTCTCGTATAGTTCTCTACCATTACCTTGGGAAGGGACTTTAGAGTTGGTGGCTTTACAACCTCATCCGTTTGAGTGAATCCTGGTTTTTGTCAGAATACATCTACAAAGGATGTTGAATGTTAGTGTCTTGCAGATGTTTGTCAAGAGGACAGGTGAGGTTTGGAAAACTGTTGATATTTTGGTTCTCTTATGATTCCCCCCAAAAAAGTTGACCTCCTTCTAAACAAACAATAGCTAGAAGAGTCACCCTGGTGACTGCAGGATCTTACATTGGGGAATTAAAATCTGATCCTTACAGTCTTAAGGTCCACTTAGTCACCAGTACGTGGTGGCTAGTGCATGGTGCTTTGACTGGACAATGGAAGTACTTTTTAGAAAGTTCTCACACAAAATTGGGTCATGTTTTTATAAGATGCATGTGCTGTACCAAATTTATCCTTTTTTTTTAACACAAAAGAAGTGGAAACTTCTCATTCATTGGGGGCAATTCAATTCAATGGGAGTTGAATAGCATCGGGAGGGAGCTCCCGTAGCTATTAATTTCACTGCGATAATTACTCAGACTGGAAGTAGTTAAGTCGGTGAATGCCGGTATTCCCAGCTTAACCTGGGTGTTTAGTTGCGAGAAGTGCCGGCCGCAAGGCTGTTAGTGCCGCACTAAGCTGGATAACCTCATTGCTGGCGGCACTTTAGTCGGATTTCTTCTTGCACTCTCCTGAGAATATTGGTTGGACACTATGTGTCAACGGCGACACTCAGCACAAATAATTCTGTAGGCAATAGAGCTGATCAACGTTTCAATGATAGGATAACCCTTTCGTCAGAGTACAAAAGTGTATGAACACCTCATCTTGAACACCGGGAATCAGATTAGCCATGGCGCCCAAGCATTTTTGCTGCCGAGTGTCGTCAATGGTCTCTCGAGGCATGGCGTCATGGTAATTCAACACCCAGTGCACAATGGGGAAACTCACCATGTATGCCATAGTGATGAGAGAAATAAACAGTCAGAGATCGCAAAATACACGGTATATTGCATTTTTACGCGATCCAGGAGGGGAGGGACAGGGTCCCACAGGACACGCTGTGTGCGCGTCGCAGAGCTGCCAATCGCGGCTGGCGGTGATTGGTTGGGGAGATGCTGCTGGTGGTGACTGGCTGCTGTGGCGCACACAGAGCAGCCGCAGCAGCCAATCACTGCCAGTCGGCATTCTCATCCAATCACCGAAGGCAGCATCTCACCTACCAATCACCGCCGGTTGTGGGTACCACCTGATTTCCCTTGCTTCCTTCTAACTTCCCCCCAGGCCTCCCTTACACAGGTAAACAGTATTTATATTTATTATAGCACATTAAGAGCAGAACCTGGTGTCTTAATGTTATTGCGTTATACAAGGGAGCATTCTCTAGTGCCTTGTTAGAATACAGCTGCAGCACCCACTAGTTCCCTGGTATGATTATATGGGGAGACTGACTTGTATCCTGTTATAATAATAGTGGAGCAAACAATTGTACATGTGGGGCAGGCTGTAGGGTCCTGTTATAATATAAGGAAGCAGACCCTGGTATCCTGTAGTTAAAATACTGATGGGGCAGGCTGTGGTGTATTCTTGTTTTTACACAGCTAACACAGGTTTATATTATAGCAACTGCTGTAAAAAAAAATATTAAATATAGTGTACTGTCACCTTGTGCTCTGTTCTCTTCTCCCTATGTCTGTACCACTTCTGCTTTCCTGTGTACTCTGCCCTCCCACATGTGCCCCCTGTTCCCCCTCTCTCCTTGTCTGTACCCCTTTTGTTCTCCTGTGTACTCTCCCAAATCCCTGTGCCCCCTGTTCCTTTCTCCCCATGTCTGTACTCCTTCTGCCTCTCCTGTGCACCCTGCCTTCCCACCCCTGTGCCCCTGTTCCCTTCTCCCCATGTGATTCTCTTTGCAAAATATGTCCTATAGTGCATTTTTACATGCTACAGGCAGTGAGGCATAAATTGTGATGGGACCCAGAAATTGTGGAGTAGGACCCCCATTGTTTAGTGAGGGGTCCCTTGGACCCACTTTTTTTTTTTTCAAAAGTGATGAGGAGCAAGTGGGTAGGTGCTTTTGGCAGTGGACAGGGGTCAGCATGGGCACTTTGCATCACAGCTTGCTGCATAGCCGTAGACAGGTCACTGTGTATCCTGACACCTTTCTATCATAGCCAGAATTAACTTTTTCAAGAATTTGTGCTACAGTAGCTCTTCTGTGGGATCGGACCTGATGGGCTATCCTTCACTCTCCTCGTGCATCAATGAGACTTGGGCACACATGACCCTGTCGCCAGTTCACCGGTTGCCCTTCCTTGTACCACTTTTGGTAGATACTAACCATTGCATACCGGGAAGCCCCCCTCAAGGCCTGACATTTTGGAGATGTTCTGACCCAGTCATCTAACCATCACAATTTGGCCCTTGTCAGACTTGTTGAGATCCTTTAACGCTGGCCCATTTTTCCTGCTATCAACACATCAACTTCAAGAACTGAATGTGGAGAGAGGGCACTCAACAGACTTCATATATAAACAGCAACAAATTATTTTTCTCCTTCGTCCACTAGGGGACACTGGAGCTACATGACAGTGGGGTATAGACGGTGGTTGAGTAGAGCCTGGCACTTTAAGAATCTAAAAGTGTGACTGGCTCCTCCCCCTATGCCCCATCAGCCCCAGTTTCTAGAATGTGCCCGAGAGAGCCGGTGCACATGGGGCTGTCTCCAGCCCTATTCCTTTTATAGTTATTATTTAATTGTCAAAAATTGAGGACAGGCAGATGCTGGATGAATTCGATGTATAGAGGCTTCCTCACAGGAACCTGAAGCAATGCAGGGTATTGATGCACTCATCCTGGCAGTGAGGGAAGTACTTAATGAAGCTCCAGAATCGTTGGATGACTCCTTGTTTGCTAAGACACAAATAGGGGTATTCAATATGGGTGCGATAACATAGTTTTTTGCGTTAATATCACTGGTTTTAGTTTTACACCGTATTCAATTTCATAGACTTATCGCAGTTTTGAAAAGTCTTTGATAAAAAACGGTGATAACTTTTCACCATTGAATAGGTGTCGAAAAAAAGGGCAGAATTGGGGTTTAGGGGTGCAGGCTTAAAAAAAATAGCCTGCACCCCTGAGATTGACATTTAAAAAAGAACTGTGTCAAAAAAAGTTTTAAAAAAAATAGGGACACCCCAAAAAATAAATGTAAAAATTGGGGTGCAAAAAAAATGGGAAAAAATTGTTAAACAATAGGGAAATAGGTTCAGGGCTATTCTGCAAGTATGCGGCAGATGTTTTCTAGAATACAATTATAGCGGCAGGTGCACAAATGCAGAATTTTTAAAAACTGACTTTAGGGACTTAAAAATATGCTAGTACCCATTTTCATGTACCCCAAATTTGATGGGACCACTTAAGAAAACGAAAAAAATAACCTAAGTGCTCTTCTGCATCACTTCTTCAATGTCAGAAAAACAACACCTGCTGCGGCTATTTAAATCCCCGACTTTCAATTAAAGGCTAAAACGGGGGTACCCATAGTGGTCCCCCATGTTTTTACAACTTTAGGGGGGTCTTACAATTATTTTAAGGAAAAATTTGTAACTTTACACAAATCCAACTTCGGAGTTTCCCGTTTTCGTTAATTTTATTTTGAATACGGGGATAAGCGGGAGCGCGCACCATACCTTTTACGCAGAAAAAAACTCCGATATGAAACGTTAACTTCGCCAGGGAAGTTAACCTTTCCTATTGAATACCCCTCAAAGTCTTCGGTCATCTTCCCTGTTTCTCCCAAGTTAGACGAACAGATGGCGGCAGCCTGGCAGAATCCAGAATGTAAATTCCAGATTCCTAGGCATTTTTTTTTCTCCCTTTATCAGCTTCCAGCAGAAAATAGAAATCTTTGGGAGACTCCGCCACCTGTGGATTCTTCGGTATCTCGTCTGTCGAAGAAAACCACGTTACCCGTTTCAGGAGCTACTATGTTGAAGGAAAGCTCAGAGCGAAAATTAGAAACTACGCTGAAATCCATTTATACTGCTGCAGGTGTACTTCTCCGACCGGCCCTGGTCGGATCTTGGGTCAACAAGTGGAGAAGTGGGCGACACAATTGACGGAGGGTCTAAAGTCAAACACTCTGTGAGCAGATCTGATTACCTTGGCAGAGAATATTCAGGAATCCGCAGTATACTTGGGAGACTCCTGCAGAGATATCGGGCCAGGTAGGCGCTAGGATCTCTGCTTCGGTGGTCGCTGCTCGCAAAGCACTTTGGCTTCGTGTCTGGCAAGCGGATTCTGAGTCTAAAAAACCCTGTTGAAGCTCTTCCTATCACAGGTGATATTTAATTTGGCCCAGAGCTGAACAAGTGGATCTCGCTGGCCACTGAGGGTAAGAGTATTTTTCTACCTTCATTAGCACCTCCTCCATGTCGCTTGTTTTAAAGGTCCTTTTCGCTCCTTTTGGGCTCCAGCGAGATTTCAGGGTTGACCTCGAGGTTCTTCAACAGGTCGAGGAGGTCACGCTAGAGGATGTCAGGTGACCATTGCCCGCTGTCCAGATCCCAAGCCAGCAGATAAACCTGTGGCATGACTGGCTTTCATCTCACCTCGGGGATGCCAAGGTGGGTGCTTGTCTCCAGCGCTTCTCGGAGGCTTGGAGTCAGACTTGTCCCAACACTTGGGCTCGCAGTCTGATATCTCAGCGATACAAAATCGAGTTTGCCTTCACTCTTCCAGTGCGATTTTTCACAATAGGGTTTCCTGTCGATCCTTTGAAACAACTAGTTTTGCGTCAGGCGAACTTCTGCTGGCCGAAGTTCTGGTTCCAGTTCCCACTGCACAAAGAAAATAGGGGTTTTACTCAAACCTTTTTGTGGTTCCGAAGCCGGGTGGGTCAGTCAGACCCATTCTAAATCTGAAATCCTTGAACCAGTGTATCTCATTTCACAGGTTCAAGATGGAGTCCCTTTATTCTGTGATTGCAGGACTAGAAGCAGGAGAGTTTTTTGCGTCATTAGACAGACCTCAAAGATGCCGATCTGCATGTTCCGATTTTGGAGCCCCACCAGGCTTTCCTCAGATTTGCCATCAAGGAGACTCCTTACCAATTCCAGGCCCGGCCATTCAGGGTCTCATCAGCTTCCAGAGTATTTGCCAAGGTGATAGCTGTCATGGTGTCTCATCTGCGCTCTCGTGGGGTGTCTATTGGTCCCGTACCTGGACGACTTGCTCATCATGGCTCCGTCGGCAGAAGTCCTTCTTCGCCAAGTGTCTCTTACACATAAGATTTTCATACAACACAGATGATTGTCAACTTCCAGAATTCTCAGTTGATGCTGTCGTAGAGACTTCAGTTCCTGGGTATGATTCTGAACACAATCCTGCTTCGAATCTTCCTGCCAATAGACAAGGCTGTAGCCATCAAGTAGCTGGTTCGCTTGGTGCTCAGACCCAGAAAAGTGTGGTGCATCTTTGCATTAGTCTCCTAGGGAAGATGGTGGCCTCCTTCGAGGCCATCCAATTTGGCAGATTTCACTCCAGAATCTTTCAATTGGATCGTCTGTCTCAATGGTCGGGGTCCCACCTACAGATGCATCGGCTGGTGCGTCTGTCTCCTCTGACCCGCATGTCCTTGCTCTGGTGGCTCCGGACGGACCATCTGTTAGCGGGTCGGTGCTTTGGAAATGGACCCTGGTCACTATGGACACCAGCCTCTGCGGATGGGGAGCTGTGCCTTGAACAATCACTTCCATGGGGCATTGGTCGCAGCAGGAATCCCTCTGATCGATCAACGTTCTCGAACTGCGGACAGTCTACAGGGCCCTGATACAGGCTGCTCCTCTTCTACAAGGACTTCTGGTTCGGATACAATCCAACAACGCCATGGCCGTGGTGTACATAAATCGACAAGGGGGAACCGCATCCTTCTGTGGGAAAAAAGACACATCGAGGCCATCTTCATAGTATTCATTTCGGGAGTCGACAACTGGGAAGCGGACTACCTCAGTCGTCAGGATCGTCACTCCAGGGAGTGATCCATTCGTCCCAAGGTCTTCCTTCAACTGGTTCACCGATGGGGGAGGCCACAGATGGCCCTCATGACGTCCCAGACAAATCCTCAACTACCCCTTTACTGCTCCTGGACCAGAGATCCAGCAGTGGTGGGAGCAGATGCTTTACTGATTCCTTGTCCGTACAGCCTTGTATACCTGTTCCCACCTTTTCAGCTTCTCCCTCGGGTTCTCAAGCGGATCAAACAAAAGTCGTACATAGTCATCCCAGAGGCTCCGGATTGGCCTTGTCTGGTTTGGTATTCCGATCTCTTTTTTTCTAGCAGACAAACCTTGGCCCCTTCCACTGTGGTCTGATCTTCTGCAGCAGGGTCCGTTCATGTACCTGGATTTATGTCTGCTTCATTTAACGGCGTGGCTGTAGAGACTGCCATCCTAAGAAGCCATGGTGTCCAACGGGCGATCATTCCTACCATGTTTAGGGCTAGGAAACCGGTGTGAAGGTCGTGGGTCTTCAACTTCATCCTTTAATTTGCCGTGTCTTCTTCTTTTTCTTCAAAAGGGGCTTGACATTAGATTATAAACATTGGCATCTGAAGCAGCTTTCTTGGCCAGGGAAAATTAGCGTAGAAAAGATGAACACCCTTCCCAAATTGCTTTATGACCTTCAGGCACTACCGATGGCTGTGCCTGAATTTTGGTTCTGCTCGCTGGCTTTACTGATTAGACTGTTCATTTGGTCTCAGAAAAGACCAAGAATTAGACGTGGTCTTCAACCTCCGGATAGTAAATCTTACTATCATGCCGTATATCTAAATAGAATCATCGAGTGGACCGGAAACAGGGACTTTAAGCAATGGGTTACCTTTTAGAAAGCTGCTTCATAAGGCAACACTCAGAAATAGTACCATGGCTACCTTTTCTTCCAAAAATCTCTCCTCACCCAACGATATCTCCTACTTTTTTCCTTCTGGAAGTCCTTAAGCCGCCACTCCTTTTTATCTCCTCGAGCTTTGGCCCTCTCACTTCATTTCTGGCTAATACCAGGTTCCCACTAGGTATGAATCTGTCCCACTTCCCCAACTGGACCACTGCGGACCTCTTTAGAGTTGGCCAACTGGTGAGTGCTTCTATCATTAAACAATTCTCTGAGATCCAAGAAAAATGCGACATCACTCACTCCGATGTTTGCAAATTTCTTCAAGTTCGCCATTTCCTAACCTCTGTGTTGACCTAAGAGAGACCTTACTACTTTCGAGTAGCTCTGTGTCTCCCCCCACTCCCCTTCCCACACAGTATCTATCCTATACCAATTATTATTAACAAATCGGGCCTCTTCCATTCCACCATGGGCCAAAGCCTGGGAAAAATTTATTTTGCCTCTCCTTCTCCGACCAGGAATAGCAGACTATTTTTCTTAAAGCTCACTCCAGCTCCATTTGTACTACTGTAAAAGAAACAGTGATTTGAATGCGCTGGTACAGGCATCCCTCTTTGCTTCACGCCATGTTCCCATCAGTTTCCAGTTACTGCTAGAGATGCTCCTCTGCCTTTAGGCTCTTTGCATAGTATTTTGGTGGGATTGTGCCCGCTTAACAAATTTCCGGACTGACATTATCTTTATATCCCATCAAATTCTAGGCTCCCCTGTGCCTACAGGTCCTGCATTCTAGCTACTCAACCACTCTCCAATACCGGAGGCCAAGTATAAGAAATCTTTGCTTTGCCATCTTAGTATTGCAGCACGCTCCGTCATTCCATACTTAGGAATTCTAATAAATCCACCACACACAAAGACTGGTTCCATAAATTTGATTACTTTATGTCAATGGAAGATATTTTAAGCTCATGAGTAGATATGCCTTCTGATTTTACTAGTACCTAGTAATAATGGACAAGTAATAGCTGTTAAAGGACAGTAGATGAGTTGCTGCCCCACATGAGTCTGCGTGGAATCAATGTCCCAGAGGCAATAAAAGGATGGTCTTGGTATGGGGGCTAGTAAAACAATGCTCCATTTTCTGGGCAACTTGTTAGTAGGCCCCTTTTCAACTCTTTAGAAGGGCCCTATAATCATGTCTGGTGTGGTGGTGGCAGTAGAGAGTGTCAGGTCCACAGCAAAATATGGGAATCCAGGAGGGAGTCCTCAAAACACTGTGCAAATATATATGGAACGGGGAGAAATCCTAGGCCCCAGAAGCAGCACTGTTGGGTGAGAGATAGCAGGGCGCCCTTTCATTAGGCAATAGACTAGTAACAGTCATAAGTAAACCCAAATAGTTGAACCTGCTGTTAGCTGCACATTGGCTAGAACAGACAACTAGGGGGACTCTCTTCAGGAAAACTTGGTGAGAAAACAAAAGGCCTTTGTTATCTTATGCTTGGATATTACAAATGATGCTGCCAAGTGGTATTGGAAGAAGTGCTAGGGGTATATTTTTTAAAGTGTGGGTTTTGAATAGTGGAGTTATTGGCCATAGCAACTAATCAGATTCTACTTCATTTATCTAGCACTGTCTAGAAGATAATAGTTAGAATCCTGATTTGGTTGCTATGGGCAACATGTCAACATCTAAAAACCTGTACTTTTGTAAATATACCCCGCTAGTGAATGTGGAGAGCCAGGTAAAGTAGAAAATTCTGGTTTTTATGCTGGTTTTCCACAGATGTACAAGTAAGACTTACAGAGCTGTAGGTACTCGTGTCTGGCGAGTTCAAATACCATGCCATGCCACCTTCAAGATGGTTTTTAAGTTCCAAGACATTGTGTTATGGGCACTAAGTCAAAATTCATCTTCGGTAGCGGTTTGTGATTGATAAAATAAGTTATTGGCATGAGCCTAGAGTTTCGATAAACTGGTGATATGCAGGTCTTTTACCATGCCTATGTGTGAACAATCAAGGGCCAGATGGATCATGTCTGTTAATTGCTCCATTTACATTAAGGAGGGGAAGCCTATTCTTTACAATATGAAGAGGTTTTTTTTTATCAGTTTAGTGGGTACTGGTTTTCCAATTTAGTGGGCACCTTGTGGAGCGCTTTACACGGAGCCTTGCTTGAAGTAGCTGTGTCAGTAACCACATGGTCGTTTTGTACATTTTGACAGACTTCATGCTAAAAAAAAAAAAAAGTATTTTTTTGTTTGAAAGGTGCTGTGCAGCAGAATTCTGTAAGTTGTGATAAAGGCACTGAGGAAGTTATTGATGGGAGGTATATATGTCCCAGGTTCTTAACTTCTCTGTGTGTGGTAATCACCAGGTAATGAGCAACCTTGAATGCCAGACCACTTGTGAAAGGCTGATAAATGGTGTGTCTGTTTCTCTGGTCAGTCTCTCATTGCCTTGGGGAAACAGTCTGGATGCCTGCTGTGAGACACTGGTTTTGTTTGATGTAAATGCTGAGCTTAGTGCTGTTTTGTTTGTAAGTTGGACGTTGGGTCCTTCCACCCGGAGAGAAGGAACGTTATGTTAGTTAGAGCTGGATAGGCTAGGATTTATTGTTATGTTACATATATTTTATTCTGCCAAATAAAACTAGCTGTGGATAGTTGTACAAAGGCTCTGGACTAGTGCTGTATGGGAAGTGCTGCTGTTTACCCCTATGAGACGGCACCCCTCACCAGATCTTGCAACAAAGTGCAACCACCCAAACAGGGTTTTTTGTGTTTTCCTTCTCATTTGCGCTCTATTCCTCCTCTTAAGAGTTTTTAAATATTTTTGGGGGGAGTGAGTGTTTTTCTGATTCTTTTCTGTGGGACGTGGCTATAAAAAATAAGCATACACAGGATGTTTGGAATAGGAGGGAGGGCAAAAACCTAGTGAATATCTTAGTGCCAAAATCCTAAAAGAGTGTGAGTAGCTGCAGGCACCTTGTTACAGAATATTTCCTTATTCCATACTTGCCTACTTTTGCTTTCACACTCTCCCTGAAATTTTTTTTTCAACTCCGTCCTCAAAGCACCACAACAGTTAAGGTTTTAGAGATATCCATGGTTGAGCAGAGATGATTAAATCAAATTGACAGATACTAATTAATGGTGCATACACACATAACTATTTTATAGCCAACCATTTTCGTTCAGATTTTCTGTCAGATTTTCCCTTGAAAAAGTGAACGATTTTTGAAGTGTAATGAACGATTTTTTTTCAATGATGAACGAAAAACGTTCCTTCCCTTAATGAAAATCGTTATGTTGGACAGTCTGAAATGGAAAACTACAAACAGGAGCGCGCTTGGACGATTATCGTTCATCGTTATAACTCAGAAACTGAACGATTTATTGATCGATAACGATGTCATTAATGACAAATCGTTAAAAAATTTGTTACATGTGTATGCACCTTAAGTCATCTGTGCTCAACCATGGATATCTTTAAAACCTGCACTATTGGGGAGCCTTGAGGACTGAGTTTGGGAACCTCTGGTTTAGTTCTGTAGTAGTTTGTGTAATATAAACAGCATGCAGTATATGCTGTTTACTGTGTAATTATATGATTTGGTTCTGTGGTGGTTTGTGTGGTATATAATGTATGTGGTAGTTTTGGTTGGATTGGAGTTTAACTATAGATACATTTGATGGAGATGGAATAGTTAAATGTAGAGACTAGTGGGATTAGTTTTACAATGTTTTATAGTTTTATACATTCTTGAATACTACAGTGCATCCGGAAAGTATTCACAGCACTTCACTTTTTCCACATTTTGTTATGTTACAGCCTTATTCCAAAATGGAATAAATTAATTTTTGTCCTCAAAATTCTACACACAATACCCCATAATGACAACATGTAAAAAGTTTTTTTTTGAGATTTTTGCTAATTTTAATTAAAAAATTAAAAAAAAACTAAGAAATCACATGTACATAAGTATTCACAACCTATGCTCAATACTTTGTTTCTCACCTTTGGCAGCAATTACAGCCTCAAGTCTTTTTGAATATGATGCCACAAGCTTGACACACCTATCTTTGGGCAGTTTCGCCCATTCCTCTTTGCAGCACCTCTCAAGCTCCATCGGGTTGGATGGGAAGCGTCGGTGCACAGCCATTTTCAGATCTATCCAGAGATGTTCAATTGGATTCAAGTCTGGGCTCTGTCTGGGCCACTCAAGGACATTCACAGAGTTGTCCTGAAGCCACTCCTTTTGATGTGTGCTTATGGTCGTTGTTCTGCTGAAAGATGAACCGTCACCCCATTCTGAGGTCAAGAGCACTCTGGAGCAGGTTTTCAGCCAGGATGTCTCTGTACATTGCTGCGTTCATCTTTTCCTCTTTCCTGACTAGTCTCCCAGTTCCTGACGCTGAAAAACATCCCCACAGCATGATGCTGCCACCAACATGCTTCACTGTAGGGATGGAAATTGGCCTGGTGATGAGCGGTGCCTGGTTTCCTCCATACATAATGCCATAATGAGTTCAATCTTTGTCTCTCATGGTCTGAGAGTCCTTCTGGTGCATTTTGGCAAACTCCAGGTGGGTTGCCATGTGCTTTTTACTAAGGAGTGGCTTCTGTGTGGCCACTCTACCATACAGGCCTGATTGGTGGATTGCTGCAGAGATGATTGTCCTTGTGGGAGGTTCTCCTCTCTCCACAGAGGAATGCTGTAGCTCTGACAGAGTGACCATCTGGTTCTTGGTCACCCCCCTGACTAGGGCCCTTCTCCCCCTATCGCTCAGTTTAGATGGCCGGCCAACTCTAGGAAGAGTCCTGGTGGTTCCGAACTTCTTCCATCTATGGATGATGGAGGCCATTGTGCTCATTGTGACCTTCAAATCAGTAGATATTTTTCTGTACCCTTCACCAGATCTGTGTCTCAAAACAATCCTGTCTCTGAGGTTTACAGCCAATTCCTTGGACTTCATGCTTGGTTTGTGCTCTGACATGCACTGTCAAGTGTGGGACCTTATATAGACAGGTGTATGCCTTACAAAATCATGTCCAAACAACTGAATTTACCACAGGTGGACTCCAATTAAGCTGTAGGATGATCAGTGGAAGCAGGATGCACCTGAGCTCAATTTTGAGCTTCATGGCAAAGGCCTTGAATACTTATGTACATGTGATTTCTTAGTGTTGT
Organism: Taudactylus pleione; assembly: GCA_031769625.1. Taxonomy (NCBI): domain Eukaryota; kingdom Metazoa; phylum Chordata; class Amphibia; order Anura; family Myobatrachidae; genus Taudactylus; species Taudactylus pleione. The sequence goes on along the minus strand of JAUIMM010000017.1, from coordinate 907,428 downwards.
GTTTTTTGTTTTTTTTATTATTACATTTGCAAAAATCTAAAAAAATCTTTTTACACGTTGCAGGGTTCGCAAAATACGCGCTATAGCGCATTTTTACGCGCTACAGCAAGAATTGGACCCGGTTTTTAAATCCCTGCGGGTCCCACAGGACACGCTGGCTGAGTTTGCTGCCTGTAGCGCCTCAGCAGCCAATCAGCGCCGGCGGCCTCAGCAGCCAGTCACCGCCAGCTGCAGCAGCCAGTCACCGCCGGCGGCCTCAGCAGCTAATCACCGCCGGCGGCCTCAGCAGCCAGTCACCCCAGGCAGCCGTAGCAGCCAATCACCGCCGGCTGCTGCAGCAGCAGCCAATCACCGCCGGCGGCATCTCCTGCACCTTTCACCGCCGGTGGATTATCCTGAACCCATAGCTGCTGGCAGCGTCTCCTCAACCAATGACTGCCGGCAGCATCTGATTTAATTGCTGCCTGACACCATGCTCTGTTCCCACGCGTTCTTCAGAAAATGGATGGACTCTGCATCCAGGGACAGAGGTCAGGAGGACTCAGATGTGCTGCTCTGACGGCTGGTGACAGAGAAAAGACCCTGAACTCAGACAGGTCAGTCACTTACAGCTTACAGTGTTATCACTGCAGAGCCCCCCTGACTCCTACTGTGTGACCATGTGCATCCACCCTAACCCTCCCTGACTGTGTAACTGTGGCCACCCCCACCCCCTAACACTGACTTTGTAACTGTGCGCACCCCCTTCAATCCTGACTGTGTAACTGGGTGCAGCTCCCCTAACCCTGACAATGTAATTGAGTGCACCCCTTCTAACCCTGTGTGCAGAGACCCCCTAATCCTGACTGTGTGACCATGTGTTTCTCCTCTAACCCTCCCTGACTTTGTAACTGTACCCCCCCTCCTAACCCTGACTGTGTGTAACTGAGTGCAGCCCCCCCTAATCCTGACTGTGTGACCATGTGCATCCCCCCCTAAACCTCCCTGACTGTGAAGCTGTGGCCACCCCCCCCTAACTGTGACTGTGTATCTGTGTGCAGACCCCCTAACCCTGACTGTGTAACTGTGTGTATTTCCCATTTACCCTGACTGTTTAATGTGTGCACTGCCCACCTTACCCAAGCACTGCCTGGCTCTAACCTCCTCCTTGGTCCCAATAGTACCCCAGCTATCTACTCTAACCTCCTCCCTACCCTTCGTACTGCCTGCCTCTAACCTCTTCCTTGGCCCCAGCACTGTCACAAACTACTGTCTGCTCTTACCCCTCCCTATCCCCAGTTCTGTATGCCCTTACTGCCCTCTGGCTCCAGCTCTAACCCAACTTCTCCTTGCCTTTAGCACCAGCTCTACCCCAACTGCTGCTTGCCCTTAACCCCCATAATATGTGATGGGACCCAAAAAGAGTGGAGCAGGACCCCATTTTTACAAAGTGAGGGGTCCCTGGGACCCACATTTTTTTTTCGGTTTTCGCGATCACTGACGTTGTCATTATGGGTTATTGTGTGTAGAATTTTGAGGACAAAAATGAATTTATTCCATTTTGGAATGAGGCTGTAACATAACCAAATGTGGAAAAAGTGAAGTGTTGGGAATACTTTCCGGATGCACTTTATATAATCGAGTCTTGGCCTGAAATATATCAGAGTTGTAGTCGTTTGTAGTATGTATTTTTCAGGTTACGAGCAGATGGTTATTGTGTTAGATCTTGCTGTATACAATGGTGCCCTCTTACCCAAGCAGTGCAGTGTCTTAAGGATGTATTTTTCTACCCCGCATACTGCCATGTTTCCTTAGCAATCGACATCCAATATCCAATTTGTGTATTTATAGTAGTATTGCAGAAATGTCTGAATAAGCTTGTATATTATCATAGATGTAATCATAGGCTGGTATCAGTGTTTTAGGGATGGATGTGACTGTATTTTCAAATAGGTCAGGTATCATATGTTTGTGGTCTATGGAGACTGTAGTATCATGGGAGTTAAATTGATCACAGTTTGGAATAGGATAAGGGTGTTTCCCCCACATTCCAACATTAGTCTGTGTTTATAGGCCATGTGGCTTATCCAAAATGGATACCATGTGCTATATTGTCTCCTCCACTCCCTCACACATCCCTCCCGATAGCACCCTTACACTCGATTCCCTAAAAATATATCTCCCTCTCCCTCCCCAGACGGTATACGTTCGGGAAGCCAGCGGACACAATGCTGACCGCCGGCTTCCCGACTGCTTAATCCCGGTGAGGGTTAAATGACAGGCATCTGAATCTAGACGCCTGTCATTTTACCGATGCCGAGAGACCAGCGCCCAGCATCCCGATCGAAGGGACGCCGGGCTCGGACAGCCGCGGAGGGGGGAGGGTTAGGTTTAAGGCTCCCGGGGGGGACTTGGGGTTAGGCACCCCCCCGGGAGGTTGGGGTCAGGCTAGGGAAATGGGGGGTTAGGGTTAGGCACCCCCCCGGGAGGTTAGGGTCAGGCTAGGGGTTAGGCACCCCCCCGCCCCCGGGGGGACTTAGGTTAAGGTGGCGGGGAAGGGGGGATTAGGGTTAGGCACAGGGGGGGGAGGTTAGGGTTAGGCACCCTAAAGGAGGGTTTGGGGGTAGAATTAGGTTAGTTTATACTTCTTGCCTTTAGGACGAGTGGGATTTCCTCCTCTGTCGGGCTGCCGGGATTTGATCCGCCGGCAATGCTGTCGGCAGTAAAGCATACCGAACCCACACAGACATATAGTTAAAACATATTGAAATATTGCATTCTATTGACAATGTGATGATGAGGTTTTTTTAATATGCATCTGTGGTTGTGCTGGATTTGAAAGCACAATCCCTGGCTGTCGGAATGAACAGACTGGTAAATATAATGGGAGGGGGGAAACTGAGGAAACCTAGCAGATGGCAGATCCATTTACTAACAAGCCTCTACATGTTTCTGTTTTCAGTACTTATTTTCCAATGTATATGTTGCTATATATATAGCGTGTATGTGTGTGTGCACATGTCCATTATTCAAAGGTTTTGTCAAAGCTAAGTTGTACTGTGTAGGGAGTACAGGGCTTTTTTTTTTAGTCTACCTAGTTTGGGGAAAAACACTTGTTTACAGAAAACCCAACTGTTAACCTGTGTGGAAGTTGTTGTAGTGTTCACTCTAGGTCTAGAGCAGGACCTAGAAAGGGCACTCTAACACACGACTGAAAATGGAGCATGGCTACGAAAAGAGGGACATGTCTTTAAAACACGCCAAATCTCACCTTTCCATCAATTTTGGGGGCATGCCCAGCACTTACGGACATGCAGGGCTGCTCCCAAGCTCTACCCTTTCTTATGCATATGCGCACAGCATCTATTCACCGGTGGTGATTGCTGCACCGCTGTTTTTCCAGCACCCACCATGTTCTTTTAGCGGGGTACCGCCAAAAGGTCCTTTTGAAATCGGACAGGGAGCAGTGTCCCACTAAAATAGTCTAGTGGGCACGCTATTTGTGTATGGCTAATGTATCTTAGTAAAGAACTTTGCGTTAATGAGGGTGGATAGCTGAAATCCTCCCATTACCTCTCTGTGGTAATTTTTGTGTGTTTTTTTTTTTTTTTTTTTTTCTCCCCTTTTCTTAGCACTACACCCCAGGTACTGAGCCCAACAATAGCTGCCCCTCCTAACGCATTACCACGACGTAGCTCCCGCCTTTTTACAAGTGACAGTTCTACCACCAAGGTAAGATTTTGCTGGAAGTCTATAAGTACAATAACTGTGTTTTGTTTTGTTTTTTTTTGGGGGGGGGGGGGGGAGGGGTTAGGTGGTAATTTTTGTATTTTATTTTGTATTAGCTAATCTAATATTAAGACTGTAGATTTATTTAAGCTATCAGTTTCTTTACTATGCTAAATTATAGCTCTTTAAAAAAAAAAATTTTGTGATCAGATTTTCTTTTATCCATGGGGGTCACTCGATTATGCTGTCGTATAGAGCGCAGCTGTAGGAGCTTGGGCACTTTAAAATTTGCGACAAATGTCCAAGCACCTTCCCACCCTTCTACATCAAGGAAGTCTGGCCAGAAGTTTCTGATTCTTCTTCACTCCCTAGGAAAACACAGGAATTACGCTGGCAGTAGAGTCTGGTAACTAAACAGTTATCTTAACCTCTAAGGTGTCGGCTTCCTCCGTGTCGGCTAGGAGAGTCCTCTGGCTTCATTTCTGGTGTGCTGACAGACTCCAAGAAGGCCCTTACTTTGGTCCAGAATTGAACAAGATTGTAGCCACACTGGCAGAATCCAAAACAGTGATTCATCCTTCTGCAACAGACCCTTAGGCACTAGTGTCTGGCTTTTCCTTGCGGACGAAAGGAGCGAAAAATAAAGGCCAGTCTTTTTCTAGGTTCCAGAGTACTTCCTCCAAGCCAAGAAGCAAATAGCCCTGGTCTACCAGTCGCCCGGCAACCAAGCCAGCTGACAAACCTGCTACTTGACTGGGTGGGTCTCCACCTGGGGGACCTCTGTATGGGAGGCTTGCTTCGGCTTTTCTCCGAGGCCTGGATGGTGACCACGACAGATGCCTTGGTACGCAGTTTAGTCTTACAGGGCTATGCACTTACCTTCCGGGAGTGTCCTCCGGCAAGATTTTTTTCCACAGGTCTTCCAGGGGATCCAGGAAAAGCAAAAGCACTGCGGGAGTCCATTCACTCTCGGGAAGCAATCGGGAAGCCGACTGCCTAAATACCGGCAGCCGGCTTCCCAACTGTCTTATCCCGGCATGGTTGAAATGCCGGGGCGTCTAGATGTAGACGCCCGCATTTCCCCGATGCCGGGAGACCGGCGCCCGGCACCACGATCGTAGTGATGCCGGGCGCCGCGAGTGGACAGCCGCGGGGGGAGGGTTAGGTTTAGGGCTCCCGGGGGGGACTTAGGGTTAGGCACCCCCCCCGGGAGGGTTAGGGTTAGGCTAGGGGGGGGGGAGGGTTAGGGATAGGCACCCCCGGGGTGGACTAAGGGTTAGGCACCCCCCCCTGGGGACAGGCTTAGGCAGCGGGGAAGGGGATGGTTAGGGTTAGGCACTTGGGGGGGAAGTTAGGGTTAGGCACCCCTAAGGAGGGTTAGGTTAGTACATACCTATCAACGATCGGGATTTCCAGTGCTGTCGGGCTTCCACTGCTTCGCACTCTGCTCCTGTCGGGCTGCCGCTGACGGGAATCATACCAATTCCATTCACTCTCTACTGTCTTCCAAGTTAATTGCTCCAGTAACCCTTTCTCAGAGAGGCTCAGGCTTCTGTGCCAACCTCTTCTTGGTTCAGAAGCTGAACTTTTGGTAAATCCTCAACCTGAAGTCCCTCAACGGGTACTTGCGGGTCCCCATGTTCCGCATGGAGTCTCTGCGTAAAATCATTCTGGCGCTGGAACCGGGGAATTTCATGGCTTCCTTGGACATTCAAGATGCCTATTTACATATTCCTATCCGGCTCAGTCACCAGCATTTCCTCTGGTTTGCAGTCTGGGAGGAACACTTCCAATTTCAGGGATTGCCATTTGGTCTTTCCACGGCTCCTTAAGTCTTTGCAGTCATGGCAGCTCATTTGCGGCCCATAAGTGGTCTAAGGTTTCTTACTTGGATGGTCTACTTCTCCTGTCCCGGATGTCCTCAGAGAACACTTCCATTTTGCAATAGATCGTCTCCAATCTCACCGATGGATCCTCAATTGGAGGAAACCCTCCTTGACTCCATCTCAGGAGATGCTTCATCTGGGGGCCTTGCCGGGCTCCAGGGTTCAGAGGGTCTTCCTCCTTGTGAACAATGTTCGGGAACTACAGGACAGGATTCGCAGGTTCTTACATCACCGCCGTGAGTCAATACACTCCTGCATGCGGATCCTGGGTTCACTTGGAGGTTCTGGCCCGCTGGAATATATCAAACCACAGCCAATCATTCTATCTCGTGAGGTCCGCCTCTCCCTCGTGTGGTGGCTTCAGTGGTTCTATTTAGATAAGGGCTGTCCCTTTTGGATTCAGAAATGGGTCCTCCTCACCACAGACGCAAGTCTTCATGGATGGGGGACAGTGACCTGCCAGCAGTCCTTCCAGGGTCGCTGGGCGGATCAAGAGAGCCACCTTTTGGTCAACGTCCTGGAAATACGGGCTGTCTTCAAGGCTCTTTCCTCCAGCATCGCCCAGTCCAGGTACAGTCCAACAATGCGACAGCCGTCGCTTACACAAACCATAAAGGCGACACTCTGTGTCACGACGCCATGAAGGAGGTGAGTTGCATTCTCAGCTTCGCAAAGTGTCATCTACCGGCTCTGTTAGTGGTGTTCATTCCCGGAGGAAGCGGACTTTCTAAGCAGCCAGGACGTTCTCTCTGGTGAGTGGGCTCTTCTTCATCTGGACGTCTTTCCACTTCTGGTTCATTGCTGTGCCTACTTGATGGTGTCTTGACACAACCACAAGCAATCAATGTACTTCTCTTGCACCAGAGATTCGGGAGCTCTTCCTGTGGACGGCTCGGTTGGCCTTTAATCTCATGTACATATTCCCCCCCCGATCTCACTCATTCTGCGGTTTCTCTGCAAGTTGCAGTTGGCAGGCGCACAGTGATCCTCTTAGCTCCCGATTGGCCTCTCCATTGACTCTCCCTTGCATCTTCCTCTACAGCGGGATCTACTGTCACATGGCACATGCTTCCACTCGGACCAGGTTCATTTCGCTTTGACAGGTTGGCTCTTGAGACATCCATCTTGAGAGCTAAGTGATTTTCGTGGTCAGTCATTCGTACCATGCTGAATACCCGTAAACCCTCCTTTGCTAGGATTTATCATCTGGGTTGGCGTACATACCTCTCTTAGTGTTCAACCAGGGGCCTTAACCCCAGATCCTGTTGGCTTTCCCGAGTCCTCTCTTTCCTACAGGTGGGTCTGGATTTGGGGCTACACCTTTCATCTTTGAAAGTACAGGTTTCAGCCCTTTCAGTTCTCTTCCAGAGACAGATTGCCTTGATGCCTAATGTCCAGACTTTCTTGCAGGGAATGCTTCACATGCAGCCCCCGTTTGTTCCTCCGGTAGCTCCATGGGACTTTGGTGCTTTAGGGTCTTTAGTCTTCCCCCTTTGAGCCCTTAGACTCAGTGGACATTCTTTGGCTCACGTGGAAGACTATCTTTTTTTCTGCTTTGCCCAGAGAGTGTCAGACCTGAGCGCACTATCATTTCTGGCCTTTCAATTAGACCAGGCCGTTCTTCGGACTCTGTTAGGCTACCTTTCGAAGGTAGTTTCCAGGTTTCACATCAGTCAGGAGTTTTATGGTCCCGGCTTTTCAGTCACCTTATGTTTCTGCAGAGGAGGCCTCTTTAGATGTTACGGATCAATGCGGACCGTACTAGGGATGTCTGTAAGTCTGATTCCCTTTTTGTACTTTATGGCATTCATTCATTGACCATTCACTACGCGTACCCGGACCTCCCTGCCCTGGCTCATTCCAGCAGTTTGGTAGGTACTTTTTGGGCTGCTCGTCGTGGTACCTCTGCCAAGCAGCTTTGCAGAAGAGCTATGTGGTCTTCTGCTAATACGTTTCTCAGATTCTATTCTTTTAACACCTTTGACTCTGCGGATGCAGTTTGCGGGTGGAAGATTTCCTGTTCGCATCTCCTCCATTAGGGGGAATAGCTTTGGGGACACAGGGCGCCCACCCTGACGCACCTGGTTCACCTGTTCCCCTGTCCTTTTCTTAGGTTTGTTTCTGTGTGTGTGTGTCGGCCTTCCTTCTCCTTCTCACTCCTGCCTTGGACTTGCGAACTTGCTGAGTATAGGGGAGGAAGAGCCTCAGCTGCCGGAGTGTCAAAGGTTTGACTGTTTGGTGCCCCCAGACTCTACTGCCAGCCTATTCCCCAGCATAATCCCTATGGAGCTCAAAGAAAAGGATTTAACCAGGTAAGAACATACTTTTTTTTTTTTTAATATTCCTGCAGGAGCTGGAGTTTGTTTCTAGGGCTGCCTCAATCAGCTGTAAATTTAATTTTATTCAGGTTTTTGTTTGTGCCTCTTTTGCTGGCAGCTGCTACGGGTTGCATGGAGCCCGCAGTGAAAGTACAGCGGTTGGAATCTTCTTTAGTCGCATACCCACTCCGAATGTTGGCCAACTTCTCGGAGTGGGATGGTCACTGTAGCAGCTAGAACTCACATGGAGGGAGCCTGTCTGCATCTCGGGTGGTTGAAACTGTAAGGAGCTGGTACTATTTCAGCCTGCAGTCCCCACACGGACATGATCTATGGTCTTCCTGGTGTCCTAACATTGTGTTTTGGGTCATTTCAGGTCTGATGCATAGAATAGATTGGACTTTTTTACTTTTAGGCCTCTTCTTCTTTTTTTTTTTTTTTTTTTTTTTAATCCAGTATGTGGATACATTCTGATCCTGACACATTCTGATCCTGGAATCTCCAAAGTTTCCAATGTCTTTGTGATCAGTCCTCTAAAGCACCGACTAGGATGAGTTCATGGTGTCCGTGGATTTCAAGGACATCTAATTGCCTGTTCAAAATTAGGGAAAGATCATAGTGCCTTCTGAGAGTTTCCACGGTTCCATCTCTATCCATTTCTGGCTATGCCTCTTGGCTGGGCTACAGCACCAAGATAGTTTGCAAGGAACAGGGTAGCATTGGCTGCGCTAAGCAAATCCAGCGCCTGACTCAGAGTTGCGTCTGCGTCTTTTTTTCGCGGCTGTGTCTTTCCAAAAACCACATTTTTATCCACAAACGTCTGCACCTTTATGCTAATGCCGCAACCTATTCTGAGACTCTCAGTGGTGATATTCCATGTCGTTGCGTATTTACATCAAAGTTTGCACCAGCGCTATGGCAGGTGCAATTTCGCCAGCTGAACATGGCGTTCTATGCAACTGCGACACCCACCCATTACCTCCCACCTACCAGGAATGCTCTCTAAAATCCGCAACTCTCGTGTTCAAAATTGTACTGTCTCCTTGCTGTAACCATTGGAACGTATTCGCAGTATAACTCGTGCACATGCGCGGGTTGAAATTATCAGCCGCTTGTGTCCGAAATCACCACTGCATGGACCTCCTGAATCAGGCCCCAAGTAAGGTGATGATTATCCATACTTTGATATTTGACTGATGAAGATGAGATTGCAGCATCTGTGAAAATATAGTTAGTATGTTGGCTAAGAGCAATTTGTGGATAGATTTTATATATATATATATATATATATATATATATATATATATATATATATATATATATATATATATATATATATATATATATATATATATATATATTACACAAAACCATGCATGTATTGAAAATATATTTAATACCCTAGTATAAATTAGGTAGTTACAAGGTTCAGCCCTAAATAACACAATCCAGTGTGGAATGTCCACCTGACATACAAATTTACAAATGTCATTACAATTTTGTACATGTAATGCTACAGGTTTTATCGCTGGCTCACTATAAGATGAAGTAGAGTATGGTATAAGTAAAGAAGTGTTTATTCTTTGTAAGAATGTTTGGTTTCACTGTTGTAGGAAAACAGTAAAAAGCTGAAAATGAAATTTCCTCCCAAAATCCCAAATCGTAAAACCAAAAGCAAAACAAACAAAAGTGGCGTAACTCAGACCAATTTGAATGAGAGTTTGGAAATAAGCAAGTTGGATGCCTCTATCATCTCTGAAGGAAAGATCTCCAATGTGGGCCCTCAGATTCAGGCTCTAACTATACAAAGAGCAGCAGCAGGTAAGAACTCTCCTTGAGTAGTCTGTAGGTTCCTGCACTGGACACTGCCCATCCTGAAACACACAATGATGCTTATGTTTATGGAGAGGAATGCTGGGCAGAGAAGCATATGTGAAGGAGTCTCAATTGAAGGCCCTTCCTTGTGGTAGATACACCAGGTAAAAGGACCTTGGTTAAGGAATTGAGATAAGAGGCCTGTTGGTAGGCACATCTTAAACGTTTAGGACTTTGAGAGTATGGGATATCTAGAATGGAAATTAGTAGTCCCCTGGTAGTAACATGAAGACTAAGGGGGCAATCCAAATGTTTTTGGGCACCCAAACGCAATGGGTGCCCAACAGAGCAATTCAATTGTTGTTCCATTAGGGCACCAGTGCCACATGCATGCGCCCAAAAGCAGTGAGTTTAAAGTCCTGTTTTGTGTGCCCAAACTGCCTACTTATTCCACATTTGTGCTCGGCACACTGGGAGGGTACGAGCAGAAAAGTGTGCAGCAGCCATGCGTACCCGAGCGGAGCAACAATTGAATTGCTTTGTCAGGCCCCCAAAAAGAAATAGCCATGGCTAAAACAATTTAATTCGCCCCCTAAGAAATAGGTGTCTGAATTAAAACGGTGTTAGTTTGGGAAGGAGCATATAGTGGAAGTGTATAATGTTTAGGGGGAGAGGGAGGACTAGTTGTTCCACAAAAGGAGTTGAATAAAGCACCCAGGATGACACAAAGGCACAGATTGTATATTGGTTAAGAATAGATGTTTTCACATTTTGTTCCACTCTGTTTTTCCAGAAGGCTTAATGAGCCTCTTGAGGGACATGGGTAAAGGTTATGTGGCCTTGTGCTCCTACAACTGCAAAGAGGCAATCAATATCCTAAGCCACCTCCCTTCCCACCACTACAACACAGGCTGGGTATTATGTCAGATCGGCAGAGCCTATTTTGAGCTGGCAGAGTATTTGCAGGTAAGTCTCTTCTTTTCACATCTTGTTTGTTTGTGGTGAGATACCAGTATGCACTCTGAAATTTGTGGTTCTTGGTTGAGGTTTATTTACGTATTCTTGCCAAGTCTTTGTGTGTCATCTGTTCTATAAATGTTAATGTTTTTATAAAAAAAATCTGTTTCATTGTAGTAAATCTTGATTCTATATTAATCTTGTGTTATCCAACCTTGCCCCTACTGTGTTGGGTATGTGTGCTAACTTTTACTTATGATCCTGAATCGTATTATATATAATATAATATTACAGTTTATTCCTCTTTAGTTCTATCTGGGGGACCCTGCAGTCTATGGGTTTAGAGGGGAGGCTGAGTAGTGGGCACTCAATAGTTACACTATTGGAGCTGAAACTTTCCATCCTCCCCCTGCCAGGTGCCGAGAATTTTGACGGCTCCTCTGGTGAGGAAGAGAAGGTTTTAAGTTGGGTTGTTCATTTTAGTTAGGAGGACAGCTCTCCCAACAGGCTGGAAGTTAGCAACATGATTCTAGCCATTCGCTAGACTTTATAGATGGCATCAGGGGGGGACTGCCGGGTCTGTAGTCCCGGGCCCAGGAGAGAGAGGGGGCCCGGTGGTCAGCATTAGCAGAGAAGACGCGGCGCAGGCACTGGCAGCCTTCAAAATAAGCTGCCAGCCGCGAGCCAATTAGAGCTCGTGGAACGGCAACCAATCAGGAGCGGCCACTCCTGATTGGCTGTTGGTCCGCGAGCTGTGATTGGCTCGCCGGCCAGTGCCTTATTTGAAATGTCTCCGACGCTTTCTTGCTGGCTGCCAGCGCATAACTGCACTGCTGCGGCCTTGCAACCTGGGCCCCTGCTCTCTCCGGACCAGCTGAGGTAAGTACTCCTAATGTAGCCAGCCTTTCACTGTGCGCCCACCGCCCTCCAAGTCCAGACAGCCTCCCCTGCCCTGTGCCTCTCCCCTACTCCTAACAGCGCCCTCTGCCATGTGCCTCCCACTTCTCCAGCAGCTCTCCTCCCACAGGAATGCCTCTTCCAGGATCTCTGGCAGCCATTTTCTCCTTGGCAAATATTTCTGAGGAGCGCGGAGCCTGGGTCCCCCTACATACCTCTCCCCAGTGTGTGGTCACCGTATGTAGCACTATAGCCTACCAGACACTAAGTCTGTGTAGTTGAATAGTACTGCCATTTGTGCAGGTGTTTTTATTCTGCATTGTATGTGACTTTCTGATGGCGCTGTCTGCCTGCGTTTGTTTTCTTCTGTCAGCCATTTGCTTTTTCTCACTGAACCCTTACAAGTGTTGTCAAGGTGTGTATTTAGCCTCAGTTTATTTCTTCTGTGTGGTGGGTCACCTACAGTGTACACGCTATCCTATGCATTATGTCTGGTAGTGAGGATGATGTGCAAACCTTGACTCCTGTCCGGCAGTCGTGTAAAAAGTGTTCTGCAGGATTAGGTGTGGGAGACATAATACATGAGGGGTTATGTGTGAGATTTTATGCTCCCCCAGGCCCCTCTAATGACGGCCATTGCGGGACGCTTGGACCCCTCCTGTGTTTCCCCAGTTGGGGTTTCCACAGCAGCCGATTGTGCCCTCTCAAAGCCTGCTTCAGCCGGCTGCACCCATACAGATTGTTTCTAATCCTCCATGGATGAATATGTTTTCTACTACGGTGCAGACCCTTACAGATATGCTGCAGGGGGGTGCACCCCAAATTAGACCGACTAAAAGACAATAGCCGTCATCTCAGTCTACACCATATGATGACTGGGAGCTTCCAGATGATTCTGACTCCCGAGTTCTCTGCACGAGAGGTGGAGCCTAATTAAAAATTTTATATTCCAGGTTGGATGCGGCCTTGGTAATAGAGGAGGACGATCCTCCAGCTCCCAAGTCCAAACATGCCTATTTTAAGGACATAAAGGTGACCGCTGCCATATTTCCATTATCTGATCAGCTGGTAGACCACCAGGAAGTGACATGAAAAACACCTGGAAAGTGTTGTCAGCCTCAAAGACGTCTGGCCAATGCATATTCTTTTGCTGAGGACTATTTTACCACATGGGAAACTTCCCCAGCAGTGGATTCTCATGTGACGCGCTTGGTTAAAAGTGCAACCCTATCTATGCCATCCATGTCGTCCTTAAAGGATACTACGGATAGGAAGGTGGAGGTTTGTTTAAAATCCATATATTCTCTTTCAGGGGCAACCTGCAGGCCGGCCATGGCTATCTGCTGGGTAGCCAGGGCTATGGAGGTCTGGACGAACTCCCTTGAAGGGTCCTTGTCTTCAGATACTACCAGCGAGCAGGTGACTCTAGTGGACAACATCCGAGATTCAGCTACATATTAACGAGGCTGCTCTGGATTTCAACCTCTTGAATTCCAGAATTTCGACTGCGGCGATTGCAGCTCGCCGCTCCCTGTGGCTACATTCTTGGAGAGCGGATGCTGACTCCAACAAGGGTTTAGGGTGTTTAACTTATAACAGGTTTTGTTTGGTCCTGACTTGGATAAAATTGTGGATAAGTTGGCAGCAGCTAAGTCTGCATGTCTGCCTTCTGCTCCTACTCCCTCTGGATCTAGTACCTCGTCCTTTTGGACCTATCAGTCCAAAGGTAAACCTAAAGGTCCTTTCCTAGGCCGTCAGTCTCCAAGAAGACTGCCAAGCCTAAGCAGCAAGCTTGGAGTGCAAGACGTCCGGCTGCCAACCTGACAACAAACCCTCAGCCTGGTGGAAGGCCGACTTCTTCAGTTCGCTGAGTACTGGTGTCAGACCACCACAGACACCTGGGTAAGAGAAGTGGTCTCTCACGGGTACGCCCTTTCCTTCCGCAGAAGGCCTTCAGATCAGTTTTTCTGCACAGGCCTTCAGTCGGACAAAGACAAGGCCTTACAAATCCAGAAGGCCGTACAATCCTTGCTTCACGCAGGGGTCATAGTACCTGTCCCATTGCCCTAGAGGGGAACGGGTTATTATTCCAATCTCTTCTTGGTGCAAAAAATCGAACGGATCCCCTTGGCCTATCCTCAATCTCAAGTCCCTGAACAAATTCCTCAGGGTACCCCAGTTCAGGATGGAAACCCTATGCTCAATTATACTGGCTATGGAACCTGGGCATTTAATGGTGTCACTGGATATTCAGGATGCATTCCTGCATATTCCAATTACTTCGGCTCACCAGCATTTTCTCAGGTTTGCTGTTCTGCAACAACATTTCCAGTTTCAGGCTCTGCCGTTTGGTCTCACTACTGCACCTCGGGTGTTTACCAAAATTATGGCGGTAAAGACAGCCCATCTGCGGCTGCAGGGGGTCTGCCTGTTACCCTACCTGGGCGACCTGTTGCTGTTGGCAGGATCTCCAAAGGAACTTCACCACCACCTACAGCTGACAGTATCGGCGCTTCAAGCATTCTTTCAACTTTTCACCGTAGGTGGGATAAAATATTTATTGCGTACAACAGCCAGGGTCAGATTTGATTCTGCAAAGGAGAATTGTATAAATGGTGAGATCTACAAATGTCTTTGGTGCGACATCTTTTATAATTGTTTCATGTTTTTTGTTTTTATAAGTGTTGCCGATTTATAATATTGACGATTGTGTGTGGATGGCCACCACCTTCAGCACGGTTTATTGTAAGTGATGCTCCTTGTGTTTTCTTCCATCTTCTGTTTTTCCCGGTGGAACGAAATAAGGTTCTTGGATACAGAAGGCTAATCAAGCCACACAAACTAGTATCTTGAAAAAAGATACAATTTATTACAACAAATAAGATATAAAAGAATAATAGTTACTTTGCTTCGGAATATAAATGGTTACACGATCCAGGAGCCTCGTCTCTCAGAATGGAGAGCTGAACAATTTCCTGGCCACCAGCTGCAGTCTGGTCCAGGCTTAGGGCAGGCCACTGGCAGCTTCTTTTGTTCTTTGCTTATATAGCATCCTACTTGTCATACCCAGCTAACTTTACTAATATGGCTATAAACCTACTTCAAACCTATTGACCTATTGGTCAACTACTGATAAGATCTTTCTAAAACTTAACGCAGGCGTATATCGCAGTAGACAACGCCTAAAAGATTTATGGCCTGTCTGCTTCCACATTCCTGTACCATTTCATGCCTGATACCACTTCATGTCTGATACACACATAAGAACTATGAATAGAAATGGCTGTCAGTAGCCATTTTGCTGTCCCAATATTTTTTTATATATATAATTTTTATATGATCCATGTCAAGTCAAACAATTGAGAAACGTATATCGCTGACCTCCATAAAAGAGGACATCTCTTGAAAGCATATTATTACAATTAGACTAATGTAGCTACAACTGCTTAATGCTGCCAAGGTTTCTTAAACCGTTGTCTGACTTTGTATCCCCCTCTGATGCAAGTTAAACATACATGCTGGATGTACCCCTCTTGAAACTCTTACAGCTGAACTTTCATTTCCAGTGGAGATTTCACTCCATTCTTCCTAGCAAATGTTGACTCCTAGATAACTCATGATCATCTATCTAAAGTTAATTACCCGCCTTTCCTCACCAAAATCAGTCAGGACTTTGTACACTGGACTAAGCATTTCATATCTTGAATTGGCAAAATTAGCATAATGAAAATGATTATCTTTCCCCCGAATCTTGTACCCTTTTTTTTTTTTTTTAGACATTGCAGGTTAGGGTCCGATGTCAGATCATTGCCAACCTACAGACATCCTGCATTAAATTTATATAGAACAATCTTGACTATAGATGTCGACCAGGGGACTAGTCGCTGGGAGTTTGAGGTTCCCTCTCTACTTTCTAACCTATCATGGCACATGTCGGTCAACTTGTGTCTCCACATACCCCATTACACATTAAATGATGGGATGATATGGAAAATTACCTAATTTTGTTATTACCTGTTACCACATATTTGGGGACTTTGCCCATCTTCATTCATTCACATGCATTCGCATCATTTGTAGGATGAGAATGGGGGGAGAGACTAATGAGGAAGTAACTCAGATTTGCAAAGGTACTCTTTAGTTATTTTATTAGTAGCTATATTGCATTTTTCTAGTTTTCTTAGCTTTCACTTTCTAGCCTATTGTCTGTTAATAGCCCATTGTTCTAAAAATAACTTTGTATTTTAGGTTTAATTTTGTCTCTCCATGTTGTCTAAGTGCCAGTACTTCCATTTGTGCAGGCAGAGCGTGTGTTCTCTGAGGTGCGCAGGATTGAAAACTACCGCGTCGAGGGCATGGAAATCTACTCCACCACACTCTGGCATTTACAGAAAGATGTTGCACTGTCTGTGCTTTCTAAGGATCTCACAGATATGGACAAAAATTCCCCAGAGGTACTATGGTCTGATTGTTAAATAGGAAGCTGTAGTTTACGGGAGGGACAAGTTAAGGGTCTGAAGTACATTATGAAACGGTATAGAGCAAGAATAGCAAAATACCATGTAATGCCCCAGCTGTTTATAAAGTAAAAAGCCCAGCATGCCCTGTCAGCCAGTTGACCCAATTTAGATTTCTTACCACATGAACACAACCTACCAGTATGTGTTTGGATTGTGGGAGGAAACCTTAGCACCCAGGAGAAAGCCACATGAAGATGGGAAGTACAGAAAAACTCCAGACTAACAGGTCCCTGGTCAGAAATAAATCCATGACCCCAGCACTTTAAGGCAACAGTGTTAACCGCTGTGCTGACAAAAGCTAAAGAGCGGTAACCATGAGAATATCTTTATGCAAATGCTGTTGTCCAAATAGTATGTGGAAACATATCTGGGTTGATTATCTGGTATGGGTCTTTGTAATTGAAAATAGTGGGACAAGCTAAATTGGGTAACTGCTAGCTCCACACTCTAATTTCAGGCTTGGTGTGCTGCCGGGAACTGTTTCAGTCTGCAAAGGGAACATGACATTGCCATTAAGTTCTTCCAGCGGGCTATTCAGGTGGATCCTGGCTATGCATATGCCTTCACGCTCTTGGGCCATGAATTTGTACTAACAGAGGAGCTGGACAAAGCACTTGCCTGCTTCAGAAACGCCATCCGTGTTAATCCAAGACACTACAATGCATGGTGAGATTCTACCTTCCTTAACAACCTAATAAATTTATTATGTTAAGGTGCAGTACTATTGTTGTCACAGAACAACAGTGAAGTACTTTTCCTTGCTCAGTATAGATGATACCAAACATCCATACTCTGATTAATACATACCCTCCTGTCTTCTTGCCACAGGTATGGTCTTGGAATGATTTACTATAAGCAGGAGAAGTTCAGCTTGGCAGAGATGCATTTCCAGAAAGCACTAGATATCAACCCACAAAGTTCAGTACTACTGTGTCATATAGGAGTGGTGAGTTTCTTTTCAGTTTTCCAGTAAAGTGAGTCACCTGCAGTTCATGCATACTGTAGTGTATTAGAGCAGTAGAAAATAATTTTTAGAATTCTAAGGTGATGTCAGTGTTTATTCCTTCATAATTGATGGGTCTGTTATCCTAATAGAGAATAATGATTTAAGTTGCCTCTCTTCTTCTTTTAACTCTAACTTTTGAGATCTGAAATGAATAACAATAGGCCAGTCCATCTCAAGTGGTCCACTTCTAATTTTCTGGTTGCTTGACCATTTTATTAAAAATATTTTTTTTCCTTGGTTACCACCACTAAATCCCAGTATCTTATTATATTAACCTTGAGTCAAAAAATATTTCTCTGCTCTGTTGCCAATTAGAGCAGTGATTCCCAACCTCTGTCCTCAAGGCACACTTATGCCGCGTATCCACTACGCGACATTACTCAGCGATTGCATCATTACGACATCATAATCGTTCAGTAATCGTGCACAAATCACGCACATTAATTTCTAGGCGTTTCTGACATCAATCATTGCCCAAACATGCTGGTCAATCTGCCGATAACGACAGATTGCCCATGTTCGGGCATGATTGATGTGCTTACACTGAACGTTCAGGGTAGGCACAGCACAGACTGAAACGACATCACAATTACAGTGTCGTAATCGTGCAGTCGTTTCACAGTCTGCTAGTGGATGTGTGCCTCAACAGTCCTGGTTTTAGAGCGATCCATGCTTGAGCAAAGAAGGTTAAATCAAAGTATCCAAGGTAGTAATTAAGTCACCTGTGCTCAAGTATAGCTATCATTAAAACCTTGACTGTTAGTGTGCCTTGAGGACCGTGGTTGGGAACCCCTGAATTTGAGACATTTAGCTCTAAAATAGGTAAGATTTAGAAAAAAAACATAATTTTCAAAGTCTCATAAAGTTGGATACAAATCGCAGACTTCAGCTTTTATTGATACAAATTGATGGTATACTGTGTATGTACCGCCCACAAAAACTGAAACCTGAGAGTTCTTTACAAGCTGAGATAGAGGCAACTTGAAAAGTCATTTATGCACAATTATTTTGTTCTGATTGAGCAGTCTTTTTCAGTCATTAAAAATTAGTTAAGTTAATCAATAGAAGTTTTGTGGAGAACAATAGTTTTCTCTGAATTCTATACAACTTGCAAGTCCGGAGATATTGGCATTTGAATACAAACCTGAAAATGACTGTCCACCATGATTTAAAGATGGCTGCCATTTCTAAATGGAAGCTAGTAAAACAAATATTTATGGTTTTGAACTTTTGGTACATAAGGATGATAGATGACAATAAATTTAATTTCTTTTAAATGGTCAAGCAATTTCTGTTTTCCACTTCTTCTGGATTGATCCCAATATAAATTAATGTAAAGGGTATATTGGATATTTTTTCCATAGGATATCCCCAATTGTTTGTAAGGCACCATACAGTTATAAATAATTAAAAATACAGTCGCACAGAAAAAGAGAACTAGTACAGATGAGGTTGATGAAGGAGGTATGTAGGTAAGCCAAAGGGTTGAGATGGGCCTGCTCTGCTCACTATAGCTTACAGTCTACAAAAAGAGCTTAGTGGCACACTGAATGGTCATGGGAAGCAGATGGTAGAATATGCAGCAGGAATAGTATCATGTGGGATAAATAAGCTATAATGAAGAGGTGAATTTTGAGAAAACACTTTGGTTGGAGAAAATTTTGGCCAGGTGGGGTTGTGAGTTCCATAAGGGGATGAGCAGCACAGGAGAAGTCTTGGAGGCAGGGAGATACCAAAAAGAGGAGAGGCATGGGTTAGATACAGATAGCAGAGGGTGAGGCGGAACGTATCTCATTGCAAAGTCGGATATCTATAAAGTGGGGAAGCTGGTGAGGGTGTAAAGCTTGGATTTAATTCTAAAGGAAATAAGGAACCTGTGCAGGTATTTTCAGAGCCGTGTTGTGATGAGGGGACAGGTTGTGGTGTAGCAAGTAGAGAATAGTGAGAAAAAGTTGTCTTCATTAAAAGGAGAGCAAGAACTAGAGGAGGAGGGTATAGATCAGAAAATTGTGGAGGTGGTCAGAGAAGCAAGTTGATTGGCAAAGAGACCACGGGTGTTGGTCGAATGGGCAGATATTCGTCCTCCTAAAATAGGTTTGCTCTGGAGACTGCTTTATAGAAAGAAGGCAGCCACATTTATAATGGAGTATTTCTGCATTGGAGTGAGATTTTGTTCATTGTATAAGTGGCACAGGAGCACTTTTACAGATGTTGAATCTATTTTTATGTGCCAGGGTTGGAGTTTGGATCATTGAGATGGTGTGTGGTGGCTTGGGCTGTGGTGACTGTAGTGTTGTAGAATGAGACTGCAGTAATAGGGCCGGACAGGGGAGAAATTAGAGAGCAGTGGTTCAAGTGAGAAGTGCGCTTTTTGCGCACGTATTTTGGTTCAGGTGGAGAGGTCATTAGAGGGCTCTTCTAGAAGCCCAGACAACTCAACTAAACATATAAACTTCACAGTATGGCAACTACCTACAATTCTGGAAGAATCTACTTCTGAAGTTCCATCCAAGGGAGAAGATGACTTTCTAGGAGATTTGGATCAGGACATGTCTTCAGTGCTGGAGGAGGTGGATGGGTCAGCTGCTCACAGTGTGGAAGCTTAAGTTAAGGTAGCACGACGTGTCTAAACTTGTATTAACTTGGCTGGCATTTCTATTGAGACCTACGTCTTAAGAGCAAAAGATATTCATGAGGCTGTTATTCCAACTATGCTCAGGGCTAGGAAGCCAGTTTCTGCTGCACATTACCACCGTATTTGGGGGGCTTATGTGGTTTGGTGTGACAGAGATCAGTTTCCATCTTCCACTTTCTCCTGTTCCTCCAGGGAGGCCAGGAAGCAGGCCTGCGTCATGGCTCTCTAAAGGTTTCGGTTTCAGTGTTGTCTGTCTGTCTTTTTCCGAAGAAGACTAGACTTGCTAGCTGAACTGCAGACCTTCATGCAGGGAGTTCTCCATTTGAAGCCTTCGTTTCGTTCTCCTACAGCTCCGTAGACATGAACCTTGTGCTACAGTTTCTACAATCGGATTTGTTTGAGCAACTTGAATCTGTGGATTTGAAGTCACTCTCTTGGCTGAGACAATAGCTAAAAAGAAAGCAGCTTTCAAAGAGAGAATCTGAGTTTGCAGCTTTGTTGTGTAGTCCTCCTTATTTAAAGTTCCATGATGACCAGGCAGAGCTGCATACGAATATGAATATAGGTTTCACATCAACCAGCCTATTGTGGTTCTGGTTATCCTTTATTGAGGTACATGCCTTGGATGTGGTTCGTGCTTTACGATTGTGTGTGGTGAGCACCTTGATGCACCAGTAGACTGATAACTTGTTTATCATCTATGACTCTACCAAGTGAAATGGCCAGCTTCTAAGCAGACAAGTTTTGTGGTGTATCCAATCAACTATATCAGGCTTACAATTCCCAGGGACGGTCCGTTCCTTCCAAGTTTTCTGCTCACTCCGCGAGGTGTGTGGGTGCCCCTTGGGCTACGCGACATGGGGTGTTGGTTGCTCAGCTGTGTCAGGCTGCCAGAAGGTCCTCCATGCACACCTTTTCCAATTTTCACTTTTGCGTCCAGGGTGGCTAATTTTGGGTGCAGAGTGCTTCGTGCATCTACAGTGTTTCCCTCCTGTGCGGATTGCTTTAGGATGTCAGCATTGTAAATCCAGTGTTTCTTCTTCAGGGTCCATAGGGATCCACAGGAATACCATGGGGAATATTATGGTTTGAGACCAGGCACCACACAGTTAAAGCTTCAGCTCCCAGGATGTCTTGAGTCCTCCATATATACCCCGCCTCTAGCCATAGGACTTCAGTTGTTCGTTTGGTGCGGCAGGATCCAGACACACCTTCGTAACAGGGGACTGCTCTGGCAGTCCTAAGCTTTTTATTTATTTTTTGTTTCATTTAGTTTTGTTTTTGGGTTGGCAGTACTAAGCATCTACCTCTGCCGGGCCACAACACTAGTAACTGGGCTGGTGATTTTGGCGGGTTGCAGCTAAGCTTGCTAGCTGCAATGCTGCGACCTGGACTGCACGGAGATGTCAGGTAAGGCGATTCCTCGCTTACAGGGAAACGCGCGTGGCAGTACTTCTGCTGTCAGACACACCAGAAGCCGCTGCTGTCAGGGCCTGGGATTGTCCGCGTCCTCCCTACACCACCGAGGCTTTATTGTCTGACGCCGGGGATCGGCAGCAGGCTCTTCTGCTGCCACGATATGCGGCTGGTCTGGTTAACTACGAAAGATTTTGCGCTTCTGGGTTGCTCCGCCTACCCTTTACGTGTAAATGAGACTCACGGTCCACGCTTAGTGCGCCTTGTAGCTGTTAGTCTGAGGAGGGTTTGGATCGGTCTCCCTGTATACCTCTCCCTTGGTTAAGGTATATACTGCTCTATATCCCACCATTTCTTTGTGTTTGTGTAGTTGATTTAGAGTAGATTGTTATTTTATTACATATGCATTGTATGGGAGTCGGGGCACTATTCGAGTGGCCGGGAGGCCGCAACTAAAAAAAACAGCGCCCGCCCTGATTCAGAGCGAGCGCTCGCTTTTTGCGAGCGCTTCTGAATCAGGCCCCGAGTGCACCAGAATCCAGGCTCAGGACAAGGACAGAGATAATTCACAGGAAACCAGCACGTAGACAATAACACTAGAGGCCAGCGTGTGAGCTGAATAACTATAACACAAAGGATATGCGTGTAAGCTGAGTAATATAACACAGGAGATCAGCGTGCAAGCTGAGTAATACAACGCAGGAGATCAGCGTGTAAGCTGAGTAATACAACGCAGGAGATCAGCGTGTAAGCTGAGTAATACAACGCAGGAGATCAGCGTGTAAGCTGAGTAATACAACGCAGGAGATCAGCGTGTAAGCTGAGTAATACAACGCAGGAGATCAGCGTGTAAGCTGAGTAATACAACGCAGGAGATCAGCGTGTAAGCTGAGTAATACAACGCAGGAGATCAGCGTGTAAGCTGAAATAGTTTACACCAGAAATGGGCATGAGAGCTGGAATATATGACACTAGAAAATCAGCGTCAGGGGTGAACACCAGAAATCCGCATGGGAGCTGAACACTAGAAGCCAGCATGAGAGCTGGATGAGCACACTGGGAATCCTAAGGCAGAAAAACACCAGAGCATATCTTCTGCCTGGAGTGATGTAATAGCCACAATCACTGAAGAGTGAATGAAGTTGAACAGGCCCCTTCCTGTTATCTGGAGTCCTGCTTTATACCCCTAGGTAGCTGTCCATTGGGGGAAGGAGTCAGCTGAGAGCTGGCCAGGGCACCAGTGGATGAAAGACTAGTCAGCTGATAGAGACCAACATGGCTGTGCTCATGACCGGACCACGGAACCAGGACGTACACATGGAAGTCCTAGCAGACCCCAAGGAGAATACTTGGCGCCACTCGCCGCTGCACCCGGCGTCTGACCGCCAGCAAGATCAGGGGAAGCCAGCACAATAGGGAGTAGCGGATGATCCCAGACTGCATCCTGATAGAGCCTTCTTGGGTAGCCTCTTTGTCCCAGATAATGAAGCTGTTTGTGGATCGTATGGCTGCTCCCACTATGCCTCCTTCGATGGGGTGTTCAGCGCATGCTATGTTTGCACCTTCTACGCATTTTTCCTGGAAGGATGTTGGTGCCATACTCTGACTAGAATAGCCATCATCTAAAGGTAGTTAGTAAGGCACCTAAGTGCAAGTTAGCTTTTTATCAATCTGCTCAACATATGGATTCAGACACATCATCATCAGAGGATTCAGATGATGCGCAAAGTTCCTCTCCAGGGTCTAGCTCGGGGGAGGAGGACCATCCATCTACAGTGGATGTTCCTCCTTTGGTGAAGGTGGTTAAATCAATCCTAGACATTCAGGATGATGAACCAGCTCATAGTAAGAAGGCTCCAGTGTTTAATCGCCACCGGAAGGTGGTCAAAATGCAGTTTCCTGTATGTGAACAGCTCATGGATGAGGCATGGGGTAACTGGAGCGTGGGTAGCCAAAGCTGTTGAAGAATGGATGGGAGCATTGGAAAATTCTCTACCAAATGCTACCAGAGAGCAGATGATGTATATTTCCAATATACGGGAAGCGGCTTCCTATCTGGGAGGAGCTGCTGTAGATGCTGGAATTTTAGCTTCTAAAGCAGTGATTTTCAACCTTTTTTAACTCGCGGCACACTACACAAGATTTTAAAATTGCCAAGGCACACTATCCGGCGATGTGGTGTGCGCGGACTATGAAAAAACACACTACATTAGTTCCCACAGGAACAAAACACACTACATTGGCCCCCACAAGAATAAAAAACACACTACATTGGCCCCCACAAGAATAAAACAATCCCATTGGCTGGCCTAACAGAAAAAAAAAACCACATTGCTCCCCACAAAAAAAACAACCATACCACATTGCGCCCCACAGAATTGCTCCCCACAGAAAAAGAAACCTATGGCTGGCCCCACAGAAACAAAACACATTGTTCCCCACTAAATAGGCAAACATATGGCAAAATTACATGACTGGTTCCCACGAAAAAATAAACTATGGCTGGTACCCACGAAGAAGAAAAAAATGTCTGGTCCCCACAAAACCCACATTTCTTCCCCCCTTGTCACTCACAATGTAGCAGGATCGCGTGCGGGCGGGCTTCCAGGCAGGCTGCAGAGCCTGCCTGGACAGAGCGCTGGCTGGCTGATTGGCGCAGGGCGTTGGCTGGCAGAGCAGGCTGGAGGGCAGTGGACAACGCGGCGTGCGTGACCTGTGATGTCACACCGCCGCATCTTTGCAGGTCACTACCCGGTCGCACCTGAGTCTCCCAGAGGAGCTCAGTGGCCTGGGATGCTGAAGTACAGTAAAATGTGTCCGGTGGCTCTGACAGCCCCGCGGCACACTTCACAACCGGCCACGGCACGCTAGTGTGCCGCAGCACACCGGTTGAAAACCGCTGTTCTAAAGCATCAGCAGCTTCAATAGTGGCACGCAGGTTAAGATCCTGGAAGCTGGTACAGGATCAAAGAATGTGCTGGAAGTTTTATCTTCCTATGTAAAAGTACTTTTGGAGCAGAGTTGGATAAAATAATAGCTACTCTGAAAGCTTCAAAGTCAGCAGGTCTGCCATCTACGGTGACTATAAAGTCTAGGCAGGGTCTTTTCAGTCCTTCCGTTCTCAGGGACGAGCAAGGGAATAGCCTTCTTCTAAGACGTCTAGTTTTCGCAAAATATCAAGGTGACAAACTAAGAGGTCTGGCCCGGCAAGGCGTCCAGCTTCTAAACCGGATGACAAACCCTCTGCCTGATGCTGCGGGCCTGCTCCTAGGGGATCCCAGGGTGGGAGGCTGACTTCTTCAATTTTGCGGATTGTTGGCATCAAACAACAGATGCCTGGGTCTGAGAAATGGTCTCTCAGGGGTATGCCCTCACTTTCAGGAGGCATCCTCCCTAGATGTTCTTTTGCACAGATCCTCCAGCAGATGTAGTAAAGGCTTTGGCCCTTCAGGAAGCCATTCACTCCCTGCTACAGGCGGGGGTAATAGTCCCGGTTCCTGTGTCTCAACAGGGAAGGGGTTATTATTCCAATCTATTTCTGGTTCAGAAACCTAATGGGGCTTATCGTCCTATACTGACTCTCTAAAAACCCTCAACAAGTTTATCCGTGTACCCAAGTTTCGAATGGAAACTCTCCGATCAATTATTTTGGCAATGGAGCTCGGGGATTACATGGTTTCCCTGGACATTCAGGATGCATATCTGCATGTTCCTATTATACCATGCCACCAGCAATTTTTTAGGTTTGCTGTCCTTCAGCAACATTACCAATTTCAGGTTCTACCCTTTGGTCTATCTACTGCTCCCCGGGTATATACTGAAATAATGGCAGTCATGACAGCCTATCTCAGGCGTCAGGGAGTCAGAATTCTGTCACATCTGGACAACCTTCTGATAATGGCACAGACTCCGGTTGTTTTACAAAACCATCTTCATCTGACCATAGCCTGCTTACAAAAGCACAGCTGGATCATCAATTGGAAGAAATCACTTTCTCCAACACAGCAGATGGTACATCTGGGAGCTCTTCTGGATTCTCAGGCACAGACAGCATTCCTGCCAGAGGACAAGATTGTGGCCCTATCGTTGCGAATAAGCAAGCTTCTTCGAAAGCATAGGGTATCCATTCTGTTAGCAATGCAGGTCCTGGTATCACTGGTATCCACCTCAACATGCTTAGTTCCATTCCAGGCCTCTGCAAAGATTGATTCTCTCCAGGTGGAACGGACCCTGTCATCGAATAAAGTCCCAAAGGATCCTTCTTACTCCAGAGGTTTGTCACTCCCTCCTGTGGTGGCTGAGAAAAAAGATCATCTGAACAAAGGGCGCCCATTCTGGATTCCAAATTGGGTGTTGCTCACCACAGATGCCAGTCTTCGCGGATGGGGAGCAGTGACAGGTCGTCACACCTTGCAGGGAAGATGGACAAATCAGGAGAGTCATCTGCCAATAAACATTTTGGAACTGCGAGCAGTATACAAAGCACTTTTCCAGATCCAGTCTGACAATGCGACAATAGTGGCCTACCTCAATCATCAGGGAGGCACAAGAAGTTACGCAGCCATGAAAGAAGTGACAAGGGTGCTGATTTGGGCTGAACGTCATCTCTGCAAAATTCATACCGGGAGTACTCATTTGGGACTCTCCTAAGTCGCCAGGACATACACGCCGGAGAGTGATCTCTCCATCCGGGAGTTTTTCAGCTCTTGGAAAATAAATGGGGTCTACCAGAGATGGATCTCGTGGTGTCATGTCACAACCACAAGGTCCCCAGGTACGGGTCCAAGTCCAGAGATCCATAAGCAACCTTCGTGGATGCACTGGCAGTAATATGGGGCTTAAAACTGGCATATCTCTTTTCTCCTATCTCCCTCCTCCCAAGAGTTCTCAGGAAATTCAAGCAGGAAGGCGGAACAGTAATACTGGTGGCTCTGGCTTGGCCCAGACATTATTGGTTCACCGACATACAGAATCTGTCAATAGACAGTCCGTATCCTCTTCCTCTATGGCAGGATCTGCTAACGCAGGTTTCCTGCCGTCATTCGGACTTACTTTGGCTTTGACGGCGTGGCTCTTGAATCTTCCATCCTAAGAACTAGAGTTTTTTTTCCAGGTCTGTAATTCAAACAATGCTTAGGGCACAGAAGCCTGCATCTGCCTGCATATATTACAGAGTTTGTAATTCTTTTGGTCAATGGTGTTCCCACAGAAAGTATGGTCCTAAGGTATTTAGGATTTCAAGGATACTGGCTTTTCTACAGACAGGTTTAGACCATGGTCTCCGTCTGGCTACTTTGAGAGTACAGGT
Organism: Taudactylus pleione; assembly: GCA_031769625.1. Lineage (NCBI taxonomy): Eukaryota > Metazoa > Chordata > Amphibia > Anura > Myobatrachidae > Taudactylus > Taudactylus pleione. Next base: position 880,962 of record JAUIMM010000017.1, on the reverse strand, counting down.
TTCTGCACGGTCAGTCTGGTCCCAGAGGAAGATTGCCTCATTACCAGATGTTAGAATTTTTTTTTCCAAGGAGTTCTGCGAGTTCAGCCTCCTTTTTGTTCTTTTTGTTCCACCGGGATTTTTCTTTGGTTCTTAAGGGGCTACAAGCACCTCCATTTGAACCTCTAGACTCTGTAGATTTGAAGTGGTTGACAGCGAAGACACTTTTTCTTCTCTCTATCTCTTCTGCTTGCAGAGTCTCTGAATTGGCAGCGCTTTCTTGTTGCTCTCCTTTTTTTTTATTTTTCACCAGGATAAAGCTGTTCTTCGTATAAAGGGAGGGTTACCTTCCTTAGGTGTAGTGTCCCGTTTTCATGTAAATTATGAAATTGTAGTTCCAGCTTTTCAGGCTCCAGATCTTTCTGTAGATGAAGCCTCCCTGGATGTAGTTTGTACTGTCCATATCTGTGTGGAGCGCACAAACCCTGTTGCAAAAAGAGTATCTGATTTTCTATTATATGGTTTTCACAAACTAGGAAGGCCAGCTAATAAGCAGACTCTGGTGAGATGGCTACAGATGACTATCTCCTAGGTGTACACACAGGCTGATCTCCCTGTCCCAAGCACAGTGACGGCACATTCTACTCTGTCTGTAGGGCTATCGTGGGCATTTAGTCGTGGTGCCTCTGCTGAACAATTGTGCAATGCAGCCACGTGGTCTTCTGTCCACACTTAGGTTTTATGCCTTTGATAGTTTTGCCCCTCAGGACGAGTTCTCCTTTCTGCTCCGGAGCGTCCCCCACCCTAGGGGAACTGCTTTAGGACATCCCCATGGTATCCCTGTGGACCCCTATGGACCCTGAAGTAGAAAACTAGTTATGGTAGACTTACTTAGATAACTCCTTTTCTTCGAGGTCCACAGGGCGCTCACCCTGACGCACCTGGCTGCATGGGTAATTTTTTCTTTCGGTCACAGATTCCCTCATTTTGTGTAAGTGTGTTTCTGGTGTACGATTGCTCTTCTTTCATTCTCCTGCCTTGAGGCTTGTTAACTAAACTGAAGTCCTATGGCTAGGGGCGTGGTATATATGGAGGAGGACCAGAGACCTCCTGGGAGCTGAAGCTTACCTGTTTGGTGCCTGGTCTCCAACCATCATAATCCCCATGGTATCCCTGTGGACCCTATGGACCTCGAAGAAAAGGAGTTATCTAGGTAAGTTTACCATAACTCTAATTTTTTCCATGGACAAAGGAGAAAGCAGGATGTTTGTACTTTACCAGTAAAATCCCTTTCTCTGAATCCATGGAGGACACTGGATGCCCCCCCTCCGCTGTCCTGTTCTCAGGCTTTGTTTGCGTTGTTTGTTCTTAGTAATAAACTAGTGTGTCTTTATTAGATTGATGAATCTTCTTCCTGTACTTTTTCGGTTTTTCCTTTCTCCTCTGTTTCTTATTGGGCTTGATTAAATATAAGCTGAGGTCAGGTGGGGTATAAACTGGGAGAAGCCAAGTTCAAATCAGCAAGGATTTAAAGTGCCAGGCTCCCAACACCACCATCTATACTCCAGTGTTCCCCATGGATTTGGAGAAAGGGATTTTACTGGTAAGTTCAAAAATCCTGTTGTCTGTTGGACTGGTTACTGCTGTTCCTATAGGACTGGATGTGGATCTCCATTCCTGACCTTCAATGAATACTGTTCTGTTCTTTAGTACCAGACCTTCTTTTCAGTCCAAGTTGTTCTCCAAGCTCTATCTAAATCAGGACATTTTGATCCTGGCTTTAGACCAGTAAAAGTTTCCTGAAGAAAGACTCTCAAGTGCATTAAAACTTTGTCCATTGGGCACAAGAATTTGATAGATGACATGTTGGTTTTTAATAATATCCATAAGAGGTTGGCCTGCATCTAAACAAACCATTGCCAAGTGGTTTACTGTGACAATTCACTAGGCTTGCACTGGGGAACAACATGTCCCTGAAAATGTGAGAGCATATTCCACCAGATCGGTGGGAACCCCCTTACACGACACAGGATATGGGCTTGAACAGCTGTTACAGGCAGCCACCAAGTCTTTTGTGAGCACAATTCTACAGATTCAATACTTTTGCAAACAAGAATGCTAGTATTGGATGTATGGTGCTGCACACAATGGGATTTGTATGCTCTTGTTGTTTTTGTTCAGTGTTTTGTTCCTTTGTTGCTCTTATGATTATTGTTCTCCCCTCTTGTCCTGTGCGCTTTTGTTTTTGGGTTAAATTAAAAGAATCTCTGGCATCCAATGGGATTATGTAAGGTAAGGAGCTTGAATTTTTACAAGTAAATTTAAATTACCCAAGATCCTGCCATTGCACTCTATTCAGTGTTCTAGTGTCTCCCATTGGATTGAGGGAAAGTTATTTTAAGGCAAGTACAAAAATCAAGTTGTTTCCACTTCACTGGTTGATGCAAATGTGGAACAAGTGTATTTGGGAGTTATTCACAGACTGTGTTTGCCTGTATTAGATGTGTGTGCATGACTAACAGTACAGAGAACACTGAATGCTGACAGAAGTGGCCATGTCCATTTAAGCTGGTCTAACAACTGCCTATTGCTTTTAAACGTATCCAACTTATCAGCCCTGAAGAAATATTCCGTGTTGGAGTTGAAGTCGGTGGTGATCTCCACAAATACAGGGTTACTAGATGGGTATTCAATTAAAAATTGCATGATTTTCCCCATTTTATGTTCCTAGCCTAAGTTTTTTTAACCTTTTCTCTTTTTTTTTTCTTTTTTTATTTAGGTGCAGCATGCACTCAAAAAATCAGACAAGGCTTTGGATACACTTAACAAAGCCATTTCCATTGATCCCAAAAACCCACTATGCAAGTTCCATCGAGCCTCTATCTTGTTTGCCAATGAAAAATATAAGGTATGTTCTCATGGTATTTTTTTGAAATGTAGGTTGAAATACAAATTACTTTTCTGCTTAAATACTTTTTTACTTTTTTTTTTTATTTATTTATTTGTTTCCCAGTCTGCACTGCAGGAGCTGGAGGAGCTGAAACAAATTGTCCCCAAGGAATCCTTAGTATATTTTTTGATAGGAAAGGTAAGAGAATGCTGCTTTTCTGACTTTTTCACTATCAAACATTAAAGACTTTAATTTCACACCTATAATAATAATAATAGATAAATATCCCTTAGTGGTAGCTGAGTAATCTACAGTATAGCATTATCTGTGCTAACCATCCTCTGAATCTTCGGGGTATATTTACTAAAGGTTGATTTTAATTTATTTTAATCGATCAAAATTGATTTAAAACGATGTTGTGTTTCTGGGGCTAAATTACACATTTAGTAACCGTGAACTTTTGAATTAGTTTTTTAAGTATTAGTAACTGTGTGATTTAGCCCAAGAAACAAAACATCGATTTTGATCGATTAAAATCGATCTTTAGTAAATATATCCCTTCTCTATTTATTTCCTCTCCTAAACTCCTATCCCTCAGGTGTATAAAAAACTAGGTCAGACACATTTGGCTTTGATGAACTTTTCCTGGGCAATGGACCTGGATCCCAAAGGAGCTAACAACCAGATCAAAGAGGCCATAGACAAACGTTATCTACCAGACGATGAAGAGGTTGTTACCCAAGAAGAACAAGTCAGTGAGTGCTACCCTTATGAAACAGGTGAGTAACACCTATGAAACCTAAGAATGGCATGGACCTGTCAGACCATCTTAGTATTCTACAGTGATCAGATTCTGTTCTTTGTCCCGTAATAAAGATTTCCAGTGGTCAAATAAATCCACCTTGGAAAACGAAAATTTATATAACCTCCTCGATAATGAATCTATGAAATTGTATGGAATGGCCTGCTGCAGAAAGCTGTAGATTATTGTAGCAGGTAGCAATGGCCTGAAGAGGGCGCTATGTCCAGTCTACAGAATTGAATGCAGTACAAATAGAAATGTGTTTTTTTTTATTTTTATCATCTTTGCCAGGTTATTTAAAGAAATGCAGACACTGCTCTAATATCCTCTCAATAAGAGCTGGCTGCCTATTTCTCAAATCAGAAGCAGGCAGCTTGTGCTGGCATCATTATCATGACAATTGATGGGTCTCTCTTTGTTTGTTTCTTTGTAGTGGGAACTGATGAATCGCAGGAGAGCAGCATGACTGATGCAGATGACACACAATTGCACGCAGCTGAGAGTGATGAGTTTTAACCTGGTCCTCACTCCCCACCGGACATGTGGCAATGGGGTGTCTGACTGTTATTTTACTTAACACCACCCCAGCCTCACCCTTGCCTTCTCAGATGCCTTTCTAAGGCCGCCATTTTGTATCATCATCATTGCCTCTGTTACTATTGTCAGCCATTCCTCGTCCCCTAGACTTCTGATTTTTAAAGCCCAGCAGATAATTAAAGACTGTGTGCAATATGTGGATAGCACTCTGTTGGATTCCTGCTTATTTTCCAGTTTTCTAAGGCACCTAGTGTTTCCAAGGGTTAAGCCCCAGGTGTGGCCTGTTCATGCCGAAGAAGATGTTGAATTATTAAGAGTCACAAGGCTCTCTTCTCAGACTTGAAGCTTGCTGTTAAAGCCTTCCAAACCCTCAACTTCATGGATGGGATGCTATTTCACAACACCTTCAAATTCAGTGCCTCCCTCCACCCTCAATGAGGACAGAATTTAGGAGAATTTTTGCTTGGATAACATTTATTCAGCGCTAGAATCGAATGACGAGAGAGGCTGAGGCAATCTAAACTTTCCACCGTCATCTGATGAGAGACTCTTTGCAGACTGACTTATCCTTACAGTGAATCCATAAACCATTCAACTACAGACTGAGGTTAGATCCCCCCCTACTCCCCCCTTAAAATATACATTACAGGAATCTTACACCAGGCCTTGCCCTTTGGGTGTATCTTTTCCTAAGACCGAAAACTCCTTCCTGCAGCCTTCATCCAACACTTAAAGCCACCTTAGATTTCTCAAACTACATGTTAAAATGGATGGCCTGGGTTAATGTAAGGTATTTCCATAATTCATCGCTATGGAGTGGGACAAGCCATAATCTTCCAATCACCCCCGCAGCATATTTTCTACTCTATTTTTTTTTTTTTTTTTTTTACAAGCGTTATATTTGTAGTATTCTACAAGCTAAACCATTCATCATGTGCTATTGTGCAAGATGATAGACCCAGAAAATAAAGAAGGGTACAGGCAATGGGGTTACGCTTTGCTAGAAAAGGGATAACTCTTTATAGTACTAATTGCCTTCATACAGTGTATGTAGCCATTTTTAGCCTATTCGGGACAAGTGACATCATGTCACACCTCAGTGATTGGTTAGCTCATAAAATGGCTACTTTCAGTGTAGAGGCGATGGGTATACCTTGGTGAGATAAACATATTTTATATCAGTTTGTTAAAAGTTTTTTTTACCTCCGTTTAATTCTCACCATCCCACTACTTTTAATTTTGTGCATACTCCTTAAAAGCTAATTGCTATATAACATTTGGACTGCCCCTTGACATAACGCCCTCAAATTCCATTTCTCATTTACCCTACCTAGTGGGTTTGGGTTTTCTGTAGGAAGATTGTCACCGACCTCTCTGTTTAGGTTTCTAGTTCCAGTGCTCTGGGCAAGTCCATTGTTGGTCATCTTGCATTTGGTGAAATCAGGAGGATCACCTTCCCTCTAACATTACTGGCATGATGTCTAATGAATTACACGCCCGTCACTACCAGCCAGGCCAGCTACCCTGTAACGGACAATTGCCCTGCGGCACTGGTCTCTCTGGTGGGGCGGGACCCCTTTTATTGTGTGGCTGTGACCTATTTTTATTTTTGTCCCCTCCCCTTTTTTATTTCAGAAAGTGTACAGTGTTCTATTATTTGGGTTGGGAGGTTCCTGTTTAATATATTTTGCGAATCATTTAAGGATGTGAAAAATCCAAATAAAAACTTTTTAAAAATGTTCCTGGAGAAGTTACTTAATTGATACTTAAGCAGGTGTCCATGGCGTTCATTCCACTTTTTCCTCTATGTGTGCATTTACTAAATTTCAGTAATCTTACAACACTGCGTTATCCATTTTGCGAACCGAGACCTGTTTAGAGTTATTTTGCCGTGGTTGATTATTTATAACAACAATGAATTGCAGTGAACGTGGTTACAGTCATTCTAAATATAAATGGGTAGAGGGTCTGGTTCTTCAGTGGTTCAGGCACTGTGTTCAAGAAAATGCTGTGTTTTGTGATCAGACACGTTGTTAAAAAATGACGTCTTTAGGGTGCCATTACTAGGAGCGCTGTGAGGAACTGTGTTGTCTGCAGGCACCATATTAAAAACACTGTGTTGTGTTTCAGGCACTGTGTTATTCCATTAGGGTGCCATTACTAGGAGCGCTGTGAGGAAATCTACAGGTCCTGGATTTCACATAGAGGGTAAAAATTTGGGAGAAGTTGTCTAGTCTCCAAACTTTCTGTTAAACTCATAGCATGTTGGATTGTCTGCCTTCCCATGAGCATCGGTGAGGGAGCTGACCTATTTATCTTCAGCAGTTTAATTTCTATCTGAGATGACTGGGAAAGAGTAGTCAAAGTCCAGAGCTACATCACTGATTTCCTAAGCTCCCCATACAAGATGGTTTTTAACCAGTAGACAAAGCAAAAGGATTGACTTTTGAGGAAGGTTATTTCTTTAGTCTAATCACAGTATATGGTGTTGGGATTCTATTCAAGAGCTGTCTGATTTCTGGACCTTCTTTGTCCAAAAATAAGGCCGATCTATTCTGCTTATTTTCAACGTGAAATCATGGAATACAATTATCAGGGAGACCTAAAGATCTATGCAGGGACTGGTCCAAGATGCGGACCAGAGAAAGCTAGAACATGATAAAAGTCTTTGACTGAAACGTCGAACAAGAGTGACACAGTTGTCTGTGTATCATTATTTTTCAAGACCCGTGAGTGCCGCCATTCATTTTTACTTTGCATGTGCTGCTCCTTAGGGAACATTGTGGAAGGCACCAGAGCCATTCCTTGGTGCTATAAATGTGGAGTGCCAGCCATTGTACTTGTTTAGAATATATATATATATATATGTATGTGTGTATATATATATATGTATATATATAATGTGTGTGTGTGTGTGTGTGTGTGTATATATATATATATATATATATATATATATATTGTACATATGTATGTATTTGCAAGTAGTTTTGTTTTACTATATAATAAATAAATAAAACAGATATATATATATATATATATATATATATATATATATATATATGTGTGTGTGTGTGTGTATATATATATATATATATATATATATATATATATATATATATCTATCTCTCCAGACACCATCCATATTTCTACTTCAGGGTCCATAGGCTATCCACAGGATACCTTGGGGTATAGGTGATGACGTCAGGCAGAGTTGAGTTTTCAGCCTCCCATGATGCACTAGGGTCCCCTTCCTATACCCCGCCCCCGAGCCAAGGCATCTCAGTTTCGTTGGTGCCCGGCTCGGAGTCGGATGCACCTGTTGAGAGGGGGGCTAAGGAGGATAGCCCTGAAGTTTTGTTCAAGGCAGCTGTGGCTGCCCATCTGGAAGTACAGCATGGACAGTCATTCTTGACGTCCATGCTGTCTTCCCTACACCCCCGCCGGTACCAGAACGCCGGCACTGATCCGGGGATGCTGGTAGGCATCTGGGGTCACAGCTAGCGGTGACCCCAGATGTTTGGGACCATGGCCGGATTTAAGGGGGACAGCAGGTAAGCAGCGGGGTCCCGCGGTGGGTCCCCGCTGGAACATGGTCCGGAGTCCCCAGGCAGGGGGCTCCCTGGGGACTGGCTGCAGCGTGGAGCCAGGTTACAGACCTGCGCTTCCATGGGACAGCAGACTGCAGCTGAGCGGTAGCGCTGCGGCGTCCCAGGGGTTAATTGCATGCCAGGGGAGCGCGCCTTCCTTGTACACAGCCGGTGCCTCCCCCGCTGCACACAGCCTCTCTGTACTTGCCGATTGGCCCTGTGGCAGCACTCCTCCCCCAGGCCGGCCTCCTCTCTGCTCCTCGCTGGCCATCTTTACAAGAAAGCATGGTGGACGCTGCTGATCGGTGGCATCGTGGTCTGGGTCCCCCGGCATACCTCTCCGTTGGAACAGGTCTGTGCATGCAGCGCTGTGTCCTACCAGACTCTGTCTGCGTAGTTGAGGATCAGCGCTGATAGTGCAGGGATTGATTTCTTTGCATTGTATGTGTCTGCTGCCTGTACTTTCACTTTCTACTGTCAGCCTTTTCACTGTCCCTGCTCTTCTTCTGCTAAAGCCCTTGCGGTGCGGTGATTGCAGGGCGGTTCTCCCACTATACTAACGTGTATCAGTGAGAGGGGTCACATACTTGCCATCATGTCTGAGAGTGATTTTCCTCTCCAGCTTCTGTGTACTACGTGTAAGGTACCTATAGGGGAGGGTAGCTCGGAGGGGCTATGTCGACAGTGTTTTTTATTGGCGTGGCCAATTACTGTCACAGCTCCGGTTCAGGAACCGCCCTGGGCTTGTTTCGCTAAAGCGCTTTCAACCCTAGTGGGCCAGTTAGCTCTGCAACCTGCGTTCCCTCAGATGGGATTGTCCCAGCAGTCAGTGGTGTCGTCACCCATGCAGGGGTTCCCGAGACAACTGATGGTACCCCACAGTCTCCCTATTTCCCCTCCTCCGGTCTCTCAAGAGCCTGCGTGGGTTAATTCTCTGACAAGTTCTGTGCAGCATTTGTCAGACATGTTACAAGGGGAGTCTGTGTTGCGGCCGGTGGCGTCTCTGTCAGCTCCTTATGAGGATGACGAGGGGGCGACCGATGATGGGGAGATTCTGGATCTTTCGGACCAAGAACCTCACCGTACTAAAGAGTCAGACGCTAAGTCTAAGGTTTATATACCTGGCCTTCTTCGTGCAGTCCGCACAGCTTTAGTTATTGAGGATGATGAACCTCCGGTATCAAAATCCAAATATGCCTTTTTCAAGGATGTTAAGGGTGACGCCACAGTGTTTCCTCTTTCGGGTCAATTGGTGGACCACTTAGAGGAGGCGTGGAAACATCCTGGCAAACGGTATCAGCCTCAAAGACGTTTAGCAGTGGCTTATCCGTTTGCGGACAATTATTTTTCTAAGTGGGAATCCCCGCCACAGGTGGATTCCCATGTGAAACGCCTGGTCCGAAGTGCCACGTTGCCCATGTGCTCCTTAAAGGATGCCACGGACCGTAAGGTGGAGATCTGCCTAAAGTCCGTTTATTCCCTATGGCCATTTGTTGGGTAGCCAGAGCTATGGAGCGCTGGACAGATACTTTAGAGGCGTCTTTCGATTCCGACTGTTCGGCTGAACAGGCCGAGTTGATAGGCAATCTCCGGGATTTGGCCACTTACATTAATGAAGCGGCTTTAGATATCAGACCTCTCGGATTTCTTCGGCAGCTGTGGCGGCTCGTCGCACCTTATGGTTGCGATCTTGGAAGCCGGACGCTGATTCCAAAAAGGGCTTGGAAGCTTTGCCTTTTAATGGAGAAGTCCTATTTGGTCCGGATCTGGGCAAAATTGTAGCCACACTGGCGGCAGCCAAATGGGCATGTCTCCCGTCTGCTGCAGTTCCTTCCAGTTCAGGTATGTCGGCCTTACAGGGCCCAGGGTAGGCCTAAAGCACAGTCTTTTCCCCGACAGGCTGGCCCCAAGAAATCGTCCAAGCCCCGGAAGCAGGCCTGGAGTACCAGACGTCCGGCCCCTAAGTCCGATGACAAACCTGCAGCCTGACGGTCCGGGCCTCCCTTTGGGGTATCCCAAAGTGGGAGGCCGCCTGCTACGGTTCGCCCAGTGTTGGTCGGTAACCACGACAGACAGTTGGGTTCACGAGGTGGTTTCTCACGGGTATGCCCTCTCCTTTCGGCACAGACCTCCATCTCGACTCTTTACCACGGGTCTTCCATCAGACCGGAACAAAGCCACGGAACTGCGGAAGGTTTTGCACACTGCTCCAGGCTGGAGTTATAGTGCCTGTTCCTTTCTCCCAGAGGGGCCTGTGTTTCTATTCCAATCTGTTTTTGGTGCAGAAACCCAATGGGTCGTACCGTCCGATCCTCAACCTCAAAGCACTCAAGTCCTTGCGGGTGCCGAGGTTTCGGAAAGAGACCCTACGGTCCATCATTCTGGCGCTGGAACCTGGGGATTACATGGTGTCGTTGGGCATACAGGACGCTTACCTGCATGTCCATATTCCTTCGCGCCATCAACAGTTCCTCAGGTTTGCAATCCGCAACGATCACTTCCAGTCCGGGCGTTACCTTTTGGCCTGGCGACAGCACCACGTGTGTTCACCAAGGTCATGGCGGCTTCCCTGCGGCTGCAGGGAGTCCGCATGTTGCCGTACCGAGACGACCTTCTGTTGGTAGCAGGATCTCCGGAGCTCCTTCTAGACCATTTGGATATGACGATTGCAGTACTGCAACGGCACGGCTGGTTGATAAACTGGCAAAAGTCCACCCTGATCCCGTCTCAGAGGATTCTGCACCTCGGAGCCTTGTTGGACTCCAGTCAGCAGAGGATCTTTGTGACGGGGGAAAAGATTTCTGCCTTGCAGTTGAGGGTGCGCAGTTGTCTGCAGAGTCGCCGTGTGTCTCTTCACTCGGCAATGAGGTTACTGGGCTCCATGGTGTCCGTATTCGACATGGTGGAATATGCCCAGTTTCACTCCAGACCTCTGCAGCAATTGATCCTGTCCAAATGGATTGGACTGCAAAAGAGCCTCAAATCCCAGACGATGGTGCTCACTCCGGAGGTTCGCCTGTCCCTTGCCTGGTGGTTGCAGATGACCCATCTCAACAAGGGTCGTCCGTTTTGGGTGGCGAACTGGGTCCTATTGACAACGGACGCCAGTCTTCGGGGCTGGGGAGCGGTCACGGGTCCACACTTGTTCCAGGGCAGATGGACTCAGGCGGAAAAGGAGCTTCCGATAAACATCTTGGAACTCCGCACCGTTTTCAATGCTCTCCAGCAGGCCCATCGAGTTCTCCAGGGTCATCCCGTGCAGGTCCAGTCGGACAACGCCACCACCGTGGCCTACATAAATCTGCAAGGAGGAACCCGAAGTCGGGCGGCACTCGTAGAGGTGTCCCGCATCCTGATCTGGGCGGAGCGCAATCTCCCGGCCATATCAGCGGTATTCATCCCGGGAGTCCTCAACTGGGAGGCCGACTTTCTCAGTCGCCAGGACGTTCATCCGGGGGAAATGGTCTCTGCACCAGGACATCTTTCAACTTCTGGTGGACAGGTGGGGTCTTCCAGAGATCGACCTCATGGCGTCACGGCACAACAACAAGTTGCCGGTGTACGGGTCTCGCACAAGAGACGAAAAGGTGTCTCTGGTGGATGCTCTGTCCGTCCAGTGGACGTTCCGGTTTGCTTATCTCTTTCCTCCGTTTTCCCTTCCACGGGTAATACGGAAATTCAAACAGGAAGGAGGGACGCTCCTGTTGATGGCTCCAGCGTGGCCCAGACGGCACTGGTTCTCAGACCTTCAGGGTCTGTCCGTGGACATTCCTCTGCGGTTGCCACTACGACCGGACCTACTGTCACAGGGTCCTTGTCTTCACCCGGACCTTACTCGACTCGGCTGTCTTTTGACGGCGTGGCTGTTGAGACGGTCATGTTAAGGTCCAGGGGGTTTTCCAGCTATGTAGTATGCACTATGCTGAGAGCTTGGAAACCGTCTTCTGCAAAAATATACCATCGTGTGTGGCATACGTTCTTCCAATGGTGTCGACCGAGAGGTTATGCACCTCGGGAGTTCCGTCTGTCTAGAGTGCTAGCCTTCCTACAGGCGGGACTAGACCATGGGCTTCGCTTTGCTTCTTTGAAGGTGCAGGTATCTGCCCTGTCTTGTCTGGTTCCATCGTAGGATTGCTACAATCCCTGATGTGCGCACCTTTATGTAAGGTGTTCTTCGAATTCAGCCGCAATTTGTTCCACCGGTGGTGCCTTGCGATTTAGCTGTGGTCCTGAGGGCTCTCCAGGGACCGCCGTTTGAACCACTGGGCTCAGTGGATCTTAAATGGCTGACAGCTAAAAAATTTTCCTTCTGGCCATTGCTTCGGCCAGACGTGTTTCTGATTTAGGGGCTCTCTTGTAGACCCCCTTTCTTGATTTTTCATGGGAACAGGGCGGTGCTGCGCACTCGTCCTGATTTTCTTCCCAAAGTTGTTTCCAGTTTTCATATCAACGAGGAAATCGTTGTGCCGGCTTTTAACTCACCTGACCTTTCAGTGGGTGAGGCCACTTTGGACGTTGTGCGGGCCTTAAGGATTTATGTTGACCGCACTTCTTCGTTTAGGAAGTCGGACGCCTTGTTTGTCCTCTATGGCTTCCATAAAAAGGTTTGGCCTGCTTCAAAGCAAACTTTGACAGGTTGGATCCGTATGGCAATTTCAGAAGCTTATCTTCATGAAGGCCTGCTGGTTCCATCCTCTGTGAGCGCTCATTCCACTAGGTCTGTGGGTCCTTCGTGGGCAGATCGACGTGGTGCCTCTGCAGTCCAGATCTGCAAAGCTGCCACGAGGTCCTCTGTCCATACCTTTTGTGAGGTATTACGCGTTTGACACCTTTGCCTCTCAGGATACTTCCTTCGGGCGGCGGATTCTCCTTTCAGCACAGGAGCGTCCCCACCCTTGAAGGATACTGCTTTGGGACATCCCCAAGGTATCCTGTGGATACCCTATGGACCCTGAAGTAGAAAATATGAGATATGGTAAGAACTTACCCTTTTTATCTCTATTTCTACGAAGTCCATAGGGTTCCACAGGACTCCCGTCCTGTCGCACCTGTGCTGCAGATGGGCTTTGCTCTGGTCACCGGTTTTTCCGTCTCCCTCTGGTGAGAATGTGACTCTTGTGTGTGTCCAGATCTTTTTTCTCTCTTCCTTTTCCTCCTCCGGCCTATGGCTTTGTACGTAACTGAGATGCCTTGGCTCGGGGGCGGGGTATAGGAGGGGGACCCTAGTGCATCCTGGGAGGCTGAAAACTTAACTCTATGGTGCCCGATGCCTGACGTCATCACCTATACCCCAAGGTATCCTGTGGAACCCTATGGACTTCGTAGAAATAGAGATAACAAAGGTAAGTTCTTACCATATCTCATATTATTCCAAACATAGGTAGCAGATCTATTTGAGACACACAAAAGACAATGTAATCACTTCAAGATCTCTAAATTATAGGAATGCCAGTTTACCAGAGATATGTATATATCATTCCATCAACCTCTAATAGGTCAGTTCAGTAGATCTGTAATCGCCACTGGTAACAATGGTGTAATATTCACACCCTTGGATTGTCTCTCTGCGTATAATTCTGTTAAGAAAGAGACCTCCTCATATCTATTGGTGTTTTTCAAAGGTTAGTATACATTGTAATTTTTTGCATAGTCTATCAATCTTTGTTAGGCAGTTTATATACAGGTAGCTTCCTGACGAGTTAATCTGTATAATAACGGATTAGATAACAGGACAAGAATTTCACAGGTACATAGTTATTCACAATATAATGTTCCCTTATTTGCAGAGCTAATCTTAATTTTTTAGCATACATGCAAATATTTTCTCAGTCATAGAGAGTGTGCTATAGGTGTTCAAGCCTGATTGGCAAATCACTTACTGCTTTTAGCCTGTGTGCCAGGCAATGTGCTTGGCAGGGAACGGGTTAATGAGAGTTTAATGGCTACAAGTCATGAAGTTAGTGTGCTTCTGCTGTCCAGCCTCTTGAGACCATCCCTACACTTATACTTGATGCATTGCAGTGCATATGGATAGTCTCAGGCGAATGAGAGAGAGCACCCTGAAAATAGTGTACCTGCTTCAGAGGAAGTGATCTCTGACGCCCGATGTGCAGTAGTGTGGGAAATGCGGGCAGGAAATAAGTCATCGGTTACAAGCACTTTAGGGTCTTTGTGTGAGCATTCACAGGACCCTGCCTCAGTGGGGACACCGCTCCAGGGAAACTTACCACGAATGCAGCTGCATTTCCTGCCCGCACTTCCCATTATATATATATATATATATATATATATATATATATAATATTATTATTATTTTTTTAGGTATTTAATAAGGTTTGATTTACTATATATCTATTTGAAGTATAAGGAAGCTATCTACCTAATAAGGTTAAACACCAGAACGGCGTACCAACTGATCCCCAACACTAGCTATCTAATTTTATACAATAAGGATACTAATCTAGATATATTTACCTTTTAAAGTGGAGGTATTGAATTGCTTATAATTTCACCAACCAAATCCCTGTTAATGGACATACCTATTATATAGGGATGATATACATACCTCAGGGATTTTTTTGTTCTAATCAATAACTGGAATTAATATATGTATGTGTATGTATGTATATGTGTGTGTATATGTATATATATATATATATATGTGTGTGTGTGTGTGTATGTATGTATATATATATATATATATATATATATATATAATGTTATTTGTTTCATATGTAGGAGTCTAGCTTTCTCTGGTCGGCATCTTGGACCAGTCCCCGTATATATTCTAATTTCCTACTCCCTGGTGCACTGCCAATGCTAGTAATTATTTGTTCATTTATTCTTAAAACTGATACATTCTACAATAGTTGGCAAACTCATTGTGGATAGTTATATTGTGTCTTTACACTACACCTATCTCAACTTATCCTTGTGCGGATTCAGGCCCTCATTCAGAGCCGCTCGTAAGCGGTCGTACGCTCGTAGTCATCCGATGTTGTTAAACTACGCATGCGTCGGTGTAACAGCGCGCATGTGCGTACGGCTGATTGCGTTCATTTTTTCAGTCGTTCGTCGAATAGCGAACAGGAAGTGACATGTCAGATGTGATTGACAGAACTGTCCGTTTTGGGGCGGTGACTGGGGTGGAGATGGGAAAACGCAGGCGTGTCGAGGCGTTTTTTGGGCGTACATAAATTATCTGATGCGAATGGCCAATGTGAACGGAAAAAGTGTTACGTCACTGATCCACTTTCCATTCAAACTGCTCGCTCATCTTGTGGTCTGGTATTCTCAATGACGATGGTCTCTTCGTTCTTCCCGTGGCTCATCGATGGTTTCCCGATTTATCAATTGAGGCCTCAAAAACAATCAGTTTTGAATTGTAAAAATGCTTGTAAGCTGTTTAGCAAATAGCCTTTTTTTAGTAGCAAAAAACCGTACGCAGGTGAACTATTCAGCTGTTAATTTCTGGGTTGGACAATCAATTAGCTTACAAATTTATTTTACATTTGTGTGTTTTTGCCAAATTTTTTTTTTTGTTTTGTTTCGGCCAACAATATTGTACGCAGGTTTGTTTTTTTTTTCTTCTTTTTTTAGGGGCCAAGAAAACAATCGTCCTTTTTGTTTTTTGCTAAGTGTTAATTAAAAATCATAAATTGTTTTTAACCCTTGGTTTATTTTTCCCTAAAAAATGTTTAGATTTCCGGGGTATTGTTTGTAATGTTGTTTGCGGGATTACCTTTTAACCATTTTTTGAATAAATTAACAATAGAATTGTGCAGATTTTCAACAGTATTTTTTATTTTTTTTGGTTTATTTCTCAACCAATTTTGTGGTAATAAAAAAAACTTGATAACGTAAAAACAAATAACAAATGATTTTAAAAACACAAACAAAATAAGTGGCATTTGAAATCCACAAACAAACAAAATTAATAAAAAATTCACAAGAAAGGAGAGGGAGGTTTTGGGCATTAAGGAATATGGGGCAAACACTGAGAAGGATTGTGGGAAAATTAGCCAGTGCTGTCATCGCCGTTTGGCCTGGGTTGGGAGGGAGCCTGAACGGGTCCGGGATGTCCTGGCCTGGCCAGAGGCAGATGTTGTGGCCTCTGGACTAGGCATAGGGCTAGGCACATTTGGAGGGATGGCTGTTGTTGTGCCAGAGGTGGAGGGTCCTGATGTTCCAGCAGGAAGGGAGGCTGGTTCCAACATGTGCTGGCGAACGAGCTGCTCCAGGGCATTTGCTATTCGCACGTTGGCCCCAGTATTTTCCGCCAGGGCCTTAGCAATGGTCACGTTGGCCGCAGCACTTTGCTCCAGGGCGTCCGCCACCCGTAGCAGATTGGCGTCCATCCTCAGCAGAATCTCGGTCTGCTGATCCGTTTTAATATTGAGATCACTGAGGAGGCCCACTTCCTGCGAGGGAGAATGCCCTGGACTGTCTGCCACAGGGTCCACAGCCGGATCTACTGCTTCCTCCCCTGCAGAACCAGCAGAAATTCTGCGGCCAAAGCTCCCCTCTGGAGCAGACTCATCCGCCTGTGTCTCTGTGAGAAAAAAGAGTAACATTATAATCTAGATATTGTCCCAAACACATTTCTGAGTTGTTAACATTACGACATTTACCTGGGGCAACATGAGGAGCCGCAAAGTCTGGCATGTCGGTATCCATGTTCGACACGCCAAACACCTCATCCTGCACACACCCCTGGGCCAGCTCCTCCAAATCTGAGCTCCAGTGACACGGGTGGGACCCCCACCTGTCCCCCCTGCATGCCTAGCCCTATCAGCCAGTTTTTGCTTAAGACGATATTTGAAGTGGCTCCATCTGTGGGGTAAAAAGTTGGCATTATTCCTGCAGTATTTGGATCTGTAAACACTTTTTACTAAAATGTAGTTTTTACGTACCGGCGTTTGACCTCCCGGGTTGAACGTTCACAATCACCCACCCTATTGACACCACTGGCTGTGTCATCCCACATTTTCCATTTCTGGCTTGCACCCATATTCCTTGGTGCCTGTGGCAGGTTGTCATTGCACATTTGCACCAAAACCTCCATCTCCTTTCTTGTGAATTGTGGCTGCCTTTTTTTTTTTTTTTTTTTGGTTTAGTTGGCCTACTAGGCCCAGCAGCCTCTTCCATGGCATCCTCCACTCCTTTTTTGAAATAGATTTTAAAAATTTTAATGTCAAATGTTAACCAGATTATTGTTAACCATAATCCTTTAGTCCCAAAAAGACAAATACTTACCTGGCACCTCTTGGCCAGTGCTTTGCTGCTCTGTAGCCATTTTTGACTTTCAGGTCTCACTACAGCAGACCGATTGGGGTTTTCAGTGATGTTTTTATACATGCGTCAGCATTATTCGGCCGCATCATTGATTGTGCGCTCCTATTGTCCGTCCTTAATTTGAGCGGGAAAATAAAGACTATGGCTTGGTGTGACTCGAGTCGAGGTGGCGGGTTATGAATGTTGGAGGTTTGGCGTAGGAGTTGTTTGTTGGCGGTTTGTGGAGTTTGAGGTGCTTTTTCTAGTGTGATCGTTTTGTTTGTTTTCTTATTTAATTTCCGTTCGCTATTTTTTATTGTTTAGCTTTTTTTTTTGGAGTTTTTGAGTGAGTCTTTGAAAAACCACCGTTAAAAAAAAAAAAAAAAGTAAATAGTTTCCAAATGTTAGTATTTGGGGGGTTTTTTTACAGTTATTTTGGCATTGCCCCCTTGACGTTTTTGGACTTTGGGTTATTTGTCTGTTTTTGGTTAGTGTTTTTAATTTCATGAAGTTACAATTTCGATGTGTTGGTCTTCGCATATGTTTCGCTAAGTGATCTTGTTTTTTTTCTTGGACCAATCATGTCTTACCACTAAATATAGCGTACTCTTTTGCGAAATAATGTTTGAGTTGTTTTTAATTTAAAATGCGCACTATTTAGTGCACTAATGTCTCCTTATTGAACTGTAAAAGTAGCGTACTATTTTGCGAACTAATGTCTTGTTTACCTGTAAAAAATGCATACTATTTAGCGCACTAATGTCTCCTTATTGAACTGTAAAAGTAGCGTACTATTTTGCGAACTAATGTCTTGTTTACCTGTAAAAAATGCGTACTATTTAGCGCACTAATGTGTTTTTATTTTTTAAGTGTAAAATCATGTTTTACCTCTAAATGTAGTGTGCGATTTTCCAAACTAATGTGTGCTCCCTTCTCTTTTTTTTAACCCTAAAAAATGTGTTTTCAGTCCAAGTTTTCACAAAAAAAACTAAAAATATTTTCTACTTTGGAAATGTAGGTTGTTCTACTCATGACAAGACCCCGGCCTGTAAGCATCTTTGGATTTCTTAAAAAAGATAACTATATTTTTCTTTACACATTTGTCTAAAACAATGACTACCTGCCTTACCATTTCAGGTTGATGTTGGTCGTATTATCTTGGCCATGGTTCCAGAACCCTACCAACCTCAACTTCGTCCCAGGCGTAGGCCTCGTAGGCGTGCAAGGCCCCAGATATCTAGAACACGTGTCACCCTTTTTGGAATGCCAGATGATGAGGTATTAAGACGATACAGTCTTCCTCCACAAATCATCCTAGACATTCTCATTAATAGAGAGTGATCTTTAGCGGGAAATTGACAGTCCTACAGCAATACCACCACTTACGCAATTAATGTCGGTGTTACATTTCTGTGCCTCAGGATCCTTTCAAACCACGGTGGGAATAGTTGCCGGAATCTCCCAATCCTCCTTTTCAAGGATCCTGAGGGCAGTGATGGAGGTCCTTTTCAAACACCTCCATCATTTTATTAAAATGCCAGTGGTTATGAGTTCCCTTAGTGTGGCGAAGGCCAATTTTTACCAAATAGCTGGCTTCCCACACATCATAGGGGTTGTGGATGGCACTCGCATACCACTTCAGCCTCCAGCAAGGGTGGAGGCTATTTTTAGGAACCGCAAACACTTTCATTCACTGAATGTAATGGTGGTATGTGATGCCTCCCTCCAGATCCTATCCCTGAATGCGAAATTCCCCGGGAGTGCACATGATTCCTTCGTCATCCGGCAATCAGGGATTTGTCACAAATTAGACAACCTACAAGCTGGTGATGCCTGGCTTCTGTGTAAGTTGACACCTTCTGTTGCAACCACTGCAAAGCTTGTTACACAATGGTCCTGATGTATTTTTTTTTTATTTTCCCAGGAGACCCTTGCACGCCCTGGCTGCTCACTCCTTATTTGGCTCCCACACCAGGGCCCCAAAGTGAGTATAATTCCGCACTTACAGACACCAGGCAGGTGGTGGAGTGCTGTATCGGCCTTTTAAAAGGCTGATTCCGATGCCTCCACCGCTCTGGTGGCGACCTCATGTATTTGCCAGATATGGTTTCTAAAATTGTGGTCCTGTGTGGGATATTTCACAACATCGCCATAAGGAGTGGTGTCCAAATGCAGCCAGAGGATGCCTTGCCTGAGGATGGCCCCCCCCCCCGAGGTTGGTCGGAGGTCAGTATGTGGGGGGGGCCATACGCGATGATGTGGTGGCCAGATATTTTAGGTAATTATTGTCAAAAAATTATTTAATTGACACAATGTAGACATGTAAGATTTTAATGTCCAATTTTAAATGTTTTTTTTTTAAATTTTGTCTTTTATTCCATAAAATTACCCGAAAAAACGATGCCTACTACCTGAGCCAAAAACTTGTCTTCATGTTGCCACATTGGATGTAAGTTCTGGAACAATTATTGCTTCGCCACATTTGTGGATTCATGTTGGCCTGCTACTTCTTCAAACAGTTCTTGATTGGGGGTTTTTTTTTGGGTGTTGGTTGTTTTTTGGAGTGTATTTTCACTGTGTGAATTGATTGTCACAATTCACTTTGTGTTTATTATTTGTGTGTATTAAATTTTTGGATTTCGTTAAGACTTTTCCTTGATAAATTACAAGCAAGTGTAACCTGGTCCAAAAAAGGCAAACTTTCTTAATGGCTAATCCTGTAATGTGTCAAAGTGAAAAGTATTTTACCATGCTTTGTGGCTAAAAACAAACACCAAAGGTATTATGGTGAATCAGTATGTTTTATAATCTAGGCCTAAGCAGGTATGCTTTAATATTTACATTACCCACCAAGAAAAAAAAAAATCCTGGTAATTCTACAAACCTATTGGTATTGTTAGGTGTTTAATGTGCCAGCTTACATACTTACTTGAGCTTTCTACAATCTAATTTACATTACTTAAAAAAACATGCTCCAATAGTCTACTTATGTAAGGTTAAACAATCTAATATTTACAGACAAGGAATGAGACTTGAATAAATCAAAATATATTTTATTTTTAACCACATTTTTAGGGGGGAAAAAACAAAAAAATTAGTGCCGTAGGACCGCCAACATGTGATCCAGGACCACAAGCATCCCGACGACATGGCCCCTCAACATGTGCAAGCCTTCCTGCATTGCTTGCAAACGCCTCTGGTCCTCTGTGGGTTAAAAAAAAGTGTGGATTACTAAACTGACACCTTAATTTATATGTTACCAAACAGCTTAAAATTCAGACTATACTTTAAAAAAAGATATAAAATTTACAAAAAAAACTAAGTAATGGCAAACACAAAGATTGTATAAATACAAACTCGAAAAAATTACACATAAAAAGACAACTAAAAAAAGGGCGAAGTACGCAAAAACACTACATTTGTTGGTACCGTAAACTAGAAAGACACAAGTATGAGTGTTTGGATATGTGTGATATGTGTAAGGGGAAAACATCCTAGACATTGTTTTGCAAAGATATATAGCCAAAACATTAGAAATGCTTAACAAATTGGAAATGCACAGGCAAAAGGACAACATCACCCAAAAACCAAAAAATGCCAAAGCAACCATAGTTTAAAAGGGAAACATACCGGTCATATTGATGCCTGGTCCTGTAGCCCCGACATCGTCCTCCTCTGAGGTGGGCCAGTGCTGGTCCGATGGAGGAGGGGATATTTGAATAGGCGAGGAGGGGGAGGAAAAGAGAGGGGTGGGTGATGAAAAGAGGCGGGGTGGAGGGGAGGGTGAATTTTGAGGGATGATAATATTAGGAGAGGGAGGGCCCTCACAGACTGGCCGGTCTGGGGTGGAGGGGGAATTTGGGGAAGGTTGGGGAGAGGAGGATTGGGTGGGAATGGGGGAAAGGGGATGAGGCCGACGACGTTGTCGGTTTAGACGTAGTATGCGCTCAGCCCCTAAATGATGGAAAAAAAATTTTTAGGTTTTTATTTACTTTTGGTTTTGTTTACACACCCTCAAATTTAAAATGAGAAAAAAAAAAGGAAAACATGCACACACAGGTATGTCCTAAATAAACAAACAGGGCTAGACGGAAAACATGCACACGCAGGTATGTCCTAAATAAACAAACAGGGCTAGACGGAAAACATGCACACACAGGTATGCTTACATTTAAATTGTAAAAAAAAAAAAAAACGTACTTTCGGTAATTTGCTGATGCAAATTGGCCAAATGGTGTGGGGACCTGCGTTGGAGATCCGACCACCGCTTTTCAAGCTGGCCGATATTGCGGCGGAAGCCCAAATTCCACAGCCGGCGCCGCACCTCCGCATAGGCGAGCCGCTTGCGGAGGTTTGTGATGGGGGCCGGATGAGCAGTGGTTCTCCGGTTCATCACATCTGTGAGGACCAGGAGCTCTCTGCGTGTAAATGCTGCGGCTCTCATGATGGCAATGATTTTTTCAAGAAAAAAGTTTTAATAAAGGTCCCTGAAAAAATTTGATTGGCTAATGTACTTTGAAAAATAACAGAACGCATTGTATTGGTTATTGTATGAGTCATGTGACCTACACCCTCAGAAATATAATGTGAATTATGATAGGCTTGATGTAGTGACATGCGTAAGCTAATTTAAATAATATTAATAAAGATGAAAAATCTGCATATAAACTAACGCAAAACAATAGTAGCATTCAAACAAACTTATAAATTTGAAAAACCATCCCCTTGGTACAAACGTACGTATTCTGCGGAAGGAATGACACACACGAACAATAATAAAGTTTATTGACATTGTTAAAAAAAAACGGATTGCAAAGATGTGAATACCAATTAAGCTAATGAATATATTGAGTGCTATTAATCGATTCAAGTATGTGGGCAGAATGAAATAGCAGGCAATCGAAAACGGACAAGGCCACTTCCGGAATTGACTTGTGCGAGCGTTCCCTGCAACCAAAGAGGAGACGGACGGTCGCTATTTCGAACGTTCGATAGCTATAGGAGGGGTTGTGAGACTATGGGGCAGAAGATTAGCTGCGAGCGAACATACAAGCGAGCGCTTGAATTTACATTTTTACGCTCGTACGTCGAACGAACGGTCACTTGCGTCCGGCTCTGAATCAGGCCCTCAAATCCCATACCCTCTTCTCTAGACATAAGGATCTCCCAGGCAAAGAAAGAAACCACAAGAACAATGTGTTACACGGAGTAAAATGTTTCAGCAATCTCCGTAGTGTTCATACCAGGGTGGAAATCTTTAGTACAACAATGGTACAAGAGGTGGTGCTAAAAAAACATGAAGATGTGATAACTTCAATCCACCTTTATATTATATCAATGAAGGACATAGTTGAGTCATAAAAGAACAGATTTATTTTTAATAATCTCATATAAAATAAATGTTAACTAGGTTACATAATCAGTAAAGTGGCACCGTGTATTATGGATAATCATAAGTCCATATAGGTCTTTCACCATTCAGGTGCTGCGGTCGGCTAGTTATAAAAGCAAGAAAGGTCCCGGGCTGGAGAGCTCTGCACCACCGCAGAAAGCTTTCGCCTACCATATATAGGTATCCACTGTGATGTCCACACTCCTGAGCATAAGGTCCGTACAACGCGTTTTGGTCTATGACCTTTTTCAAGACTTCAGATCCATTCTTGAAAAGGTCATAGACCGAAACTCTTGGGGGCGTGCCCTGCACTTACGGACATGCCGGGCAGCCCCCAAGCACTGCGGTCACTGAATGGATGCCGGGTGCATGCGCCCGGCATCCATTCACCCGCGGTAACCGCTGCACCGCCATTTTCCACTACCCGCGGGATACTGCGGCCCACGGGAGGGGACAGAACAAGCTGTTTCAGTGTGGAATTATATTTGGGCACAAACAAAAAGTTTTACGTCAAAAATATAATTTTCGGTATGTATAATAGACATTTTTAATTAAGGATCCAAATGGGCCAATATTGTTAATGTCTTTCTTGCACCTTTTAGTTATGCACCAATTTCTTTTGTTTTTTTTTAAGATAGTCCCCTGATAAAGTTCTTTTAAGGACGAAATGCGTTGAGTTATTTTATCATTGGAAACGTCAAGGTTCACAGTTGTGAGCTGTTAACCAAAAAGTATGGCTGTGGATGTTAGAACCTAACTACGGTCTACAGTAAATATTTCATCCCTTTGTGAAAATAGTTAATGTAAGCTGGTTTAACATTTATTTCTACTAATTTGTTTTTATGTGGAATAAATATTTTTAAATATTAATGGTGGCCCTCGGGCCTAATTTGTCTGGGTGATTTTCTGGTGCGAGGGTCTATTACAGCACAATCCAAAGGAAGGATTGAATGTTCGGAGGGACATATATCTGATTTCCATTTACCTACAGAGAACACTGAAGTTACCTGTTCCAACTACAGGAAAAGATTCTTATCTATCATTTCATCTATCCAGGATGGATTTGTCTTGAGACTTTATTTTCAAACGAACTATTACATTTTTTATTGAAGTGTTACATACAGCCCGGAGGTTTTATAATAATGCAAACCATATATTGTTGTTTTCTAGCGCTCTTTCTCCTTTTTCATGTTATTTCAAAGGTTCATCTAACGGGGCCAATAGAGAGGTGCAGCTGATCTCATAGACTTATCTAAAATTGGCTTCATTTATTAATACATTAGCGCAAATTAAGGGCATTTCTTTTATTTATTTGATATGAGATTATTTTCAAATAAACCTGTTCTTTTATGACTCAAATATGTCCTCCATTTATATAATATAAAGGTGGATTAAAGTTATCACATCTTCATGGTTTTTTAGCGACACCTCTTGTACCTTTTTGTTCTACTAGAGATTTGCATATATTTGGCATGTGGTGTTTTCCCTAGGTATAGGTGAGACTACTCTATCCATGTTAATTGCGCACCACCAGGTGTATATTAAGTTTACATTGTTTCATACCAGGGTGGAAAATTGGAAAATGGATTTTCTCAGCAGGCATACCCTAGGTCTCTCTATTGGACTGTACACACGGTCAGATCAGATAACGATCAGATATGGTTGTCAGATCGACCAGCATGTGCTGGATGATCGTTATTGAACATCTAACACACGCCCCATTCCCCCAACTACTATAACGACCCTCGATCAACGATCGAGGGTCCCTATAGTAACCAGGCTAACCTGGTCTATATCAACCAGATTGGGCTGCATGCACGAGCAATGGTCGATAGAACATCCGTGCCCGCACATCATTTGAGGGGGAAAAAAGGTTGATTTTAAACTCTAGCGATTAAATCGACCAAGAAATCTGAATGTGTGTATGCACCATATCTCTGAAGTGTTCCATCAGATCATGGACAAATGCGGTCAACGTGATGGAATATGTGCTAAAAAAAAAAATTAATAAAAGAATCCAAAGGCATTTTTTTGTAACATGTCCGTTGCATAGAGTCTATATTGATATTATAAGAATGTTGTGTCTGTCTGTCTGTTCCAAAAACTACTAAACCAATTTGCTTGGTGATTGTCATTTTGTAGTGGAAACTCCTAGAAATAACCTGCACGTTGTTTCATCTTGATACGTCAAGTTAAAGCTGAGCAATAACAAAAACAAAATTTATTGACCCATCAATAGAAGAGATCGGTGTGACACCATGCGCCTGGTAAGGGATGGGGGGAGAGGTGCTTTGGGCCTGCATACTTGAATAGGATAGGCTACAAAGCAGTATGTGCACCGGGTACACAGTGTGAGTGATGGGTGAAGGCGCTGCTGCCACCAGTCTGTATAACGCTGCTGGGCACTATGCAAAGCAATACCACTATGATACCTCAAAGGCAAAAAATTTTTGGCAGAAGCGATTTTCATTGTGGGTGAAATACTTACAGGGGTTCGGAGGAAGGTAAAAAAAAAAAAAAAAAAGGGGTATTCTCTTTGATTCTAATAGTGCCAGACTGTCGCAGGTGGTCTTTGTACTCGGACATTCTCAATATACCAGCAGCCTCTTCATGGCATCTTGAAGATACAGCGGGTAAAATAAGTATTGAACACTTCAACATTTTTCTCAGTAAATATATTTGTAATGGGACTATTGTATTGAAATTTTCACCAAATGTCAGCAACAACCCATGCAATCCACACATGCAAAGAAATCAAACCATAAATGGCCATAAGTTATGTGTAATAATGTGAAATGACACAGGGAAAAAGTATTGAACACGCTTACTGACCTTTAATATTTCGTACAAAAGACTTTGTTGGTAATGACAGCTTCAAGACTCCTCCTGTATGGAGAAACTAGTCGAATGCATTGCTCAGGTGTGATTTTGTCCCATTCTTCCATACAAAGAGTCTTCAAATCTTAAAGGTTCCGTGGGCCTCTTATATGAACTCTGAGTTTTAGTTCTTTCCATAGATTTTCAATTGGATTCAAGACAGGTGATTGGCTGGGCCATTCTAGCAGCTTTATTTTCTCTCTGAAACCAATTGAGAGTGTCCTTGGCTGTGTGTTTGGGATCATTGTCTTGCTGAAATGTCCACCCTGGTTTCATCTTCAGAATCCTGGTAGATGGCAGAAGATATTATCAAGAATATCTCGGTACATTTTTCCATTCATCCTTCCTTCAACTGTATGAAGTATGCCAGTACTGTATACTGAAACAGGCCCACATCATGATGTTCCCGCCTCCAAACTTCACTGTTGGTTTGGTGTTTTTGGGGTGATGTACAGTGCCATTTCTCCTCCAAACATGGTGTGTATTATGGCATCCAAAGAGTAAAATTTTGGTCTCATCTGCCCATACTATGGACCTCATTCAGACCCGCTCGCAAGCGGGTCGATGTTTAGGCCCTGCGCGCGCTCAGCTCAGCTCTCCATTTTGTAGGCGTGGCGGGGGAGTGGTTTCACAAATTGAGGTGTTCCTTAAGGAACGCCTGCCGTTTTGTGGGCGGCCGCACTGACAGCAGTGATGTCAGTGGGGAGCTTCCTGCTCGATAAGAGCAGGAAGCTCCCTGGGGCTTGTGGTTGTCGAGACCTAACCATAGGGTATCGTCGCAAGCCCCAATGGTCGCGATGGTCTTGACCATCGAGACCATCAACCTGGTCGATCCCTAAAGCTGTGGGTGGTAACCCACAGCTTAGCTAGCGACCAGGAGGCCGCACTTCAAAATACAAACGGCCGCCCCCATTCAGAACGAGCGCTCGCATGTTGCGAGCGCCTCTGAATGAGGGCCAATATCCTCCCAGTATGTAACAGGCTTGTCCAAATGTTGTGCAGCAAACTTTAAACGAGCTTCAACATGCTTTTTCTTCAGGAATGGAGTCTTGCGTGGTGAGCATGCATACAGGCCATGGTGGTGAACTGCATTACTTATTGTTTTCTTTGAAACAGTTGTACCTGCTAATTCCTGGTCCTTCTGAACCTCTCCATAAGTGGTCCTTGGCTCTTGGACAACTCTTATGATAATTCTTTTTACTCCCCTGTCAAATCTTGAGAGGAGCACCTGGTCGTGGCCGATTTATAGTGAATTGATGTTCTTTCCACTTACTGATTATGGCTCCAACAGTGCTCACTGGAACATTCAGAAGTTTAGAAATCCTTCTGTAACCAATGCCATCAGTATGTTTTGCAACAATATGGTTACGAAGGTCTTGAGAGAGCTCTTTGCTTTTACCCATCATGAGATGTTTCTTGTGTGACACCTTGGTAATGAGACACCTTTTTATAGGCCATCAGTTGGGACTGATCCAGCTTATATTAATTTGCACTGACAAGGGGTTGGATTGCTTTCTAATTACTGATAGATTTCAGTTGGTGTCTTGGCTTTCCATGCCTTTTTGTACCTCCCTTTCTTCATGTGTTCAATACCTTTTCCCTGTGTTATTTCACATTATTACACATAACTTAATTTATGGACATCTATGGTTTGATTTCTTTGCATGTGTGGATTGCATGGGTTGTTGATATTTGGTAAAAATGTAATTACAATAGCCCGATTACAGATATATTTACTGAGAAAAATGTTGATTTGTTCAATACTTATTACCCGCTGTATGACCTTTTAATTCAGGGACCATTTTATCATAAAGATTAAGCTGTGCTTTCTTTTAAGGCTGAGGCTGTTGGGAGTCAGTCCTTAGAGAGAAGGGCTTCTCTCATAAAGAGGATAATACCTTAAGGCTGGAAAACTTTAATTTTCATAGGGTCTGGAAGATATGATATCCTGATGCAATAATAAGGGGTTTCCTGCCTCTGTACTTGGCTGCTTACTTGGACAGTAGTTTGAGACTTTGTTCTTTAAAAGTTCGAGATCAGCCCTGGCCCCTGAAGGTTTTCTTTCAGAAGCTGACACTATTGCAATTGCCATGCATTCTTCTTTTAGCTCCTCAGAACATAAATTTAAGCTGGGTGCACACTGGACGATGTGTGTACCCAGTGATATCATGAGCGGCGGGACCAGGCCAACATCGGTAAGTGCATACACCCTTGCCGATGCCGGCAACGATGGCAGCATGGCATCGCTAATGATATCCCCAGATAGGACTGCAAGTACAGACGACTGGGCATATCGTTAATGACCCAGGGGAGTGCGTATCGTTCATCTCATAGTGAGTACACACTGGACGATTTGAACGGGTTATCGTTCATATCGTTTAAAAGAATCGTCCTGTATGTATAGGGCTCGTCCAGTGTGTATGGGGCTTTAGTCTTTAAATTTGCAACACGCTGCTTTTGAACCTTTAAATCAGTGAACTTGAAAATTGTTACATGGATGACAACTTCTCTTTTGGTCATCCTTACAGCAATTAGATTGAGGAACTTGGGGCTCTAGCTTTTAGATCTTCATATGCCATTTGCATGAAGACAAACTTTCCTTTTAGCCAAAAATATTGTCCAGATCTTACTTTACTCAAAATAATTTAATTACGACCTTAAGCCATGGTGGGTCTTTGGAAAAAGATGGATTGCTTCACTTGCTTTGTTGTTGGTGCTTTGCATACTTGTGGTAATAGGCCTCAAGTTCTGTAAAAGGTGGATTTGGGTTCTGTGCTCAAAGGTAGTGCACTAAGGTGAATGGGAAAGGGGGGGGCTCGGTTGGGAATTCCAGGCGGGGAATGGGAGGAGCGAGAGAGATTTGTTGTCGGGAGCTGCTCGCTCTGGAAGTGTTCCGCCTCCTTTGACAAAGGCATATCAATTTAATGTGCTTGAGCACTACACCTATGTGTGTGTCGTGTGAGTATCTAACGTGGTGTCTGACTGTATATTACAAGTGAAAAAACGGATATGTAAGTGGTGAACTTTACTAATTTATTGGGTCACTGTGCCCTAAGAATTACAAATTATTGTAGGAGTCACCTATAAAATAGATGACGTGTACCTGTATTCTCAGATGACACTGTGTGGCGATCATATGTCATAGGAATTTGAGGTGGCGTATGGATCTCACCGTTATCCTGTGATGTTTGCTGGCGTGTTGTGCTTGATTCTCAACTTCCTTAATAAATACCACGGGCTCTAACGCATTGGAGGGGACGCAGTAGACTACCTCCACCAGACCACCCACAGCTATAAACCCTACAGCGGCAGTAATTCATCTCAACAATCACCCGTAGACAGTGTGCACCTAGACCGGGTGATAAAGACATGAAGACTGGTGGTTTTGAGCAAACAATCTGTGCCCTAATTTGTCTGACCATAGACACCACAACACCCTCCTGCGGCACAAGATCCAGGCAAAAAATACCCTGGCAAGTGTAAGTGGGACACAGTGGCTATAAGTCCAGCGGCAGGTTATCAATTGCACACCTGTCAGAGCCCCCACTCTGTGAGCGGAGACTACTTCGGTTTTAGGATAGAAACCAAACATAGTACTCTCCCCGCTGCAGTACAACTACAGCCCAGAAGAGGCAGACAACATTCTGACAGAGAGAGGGGGTCACGGTGGCTACAGAGAACACTGCAGCACTGATGGACATATTATTATAAAGAGCATACCGGCACTCGCCCCGCTTTACTCCCGCCACCTATCTACCCTAAATGTCACATATCTCAACAATGTTTGGACATAGGACCTGGATGCAAGTGGTGACGGTGCTGTGTCTTCAGTAGCAGCGGATCTGAGAAGTCTTGATAATGCAGCAGGAGCCGTCTTGTGTACAAAGATGCCCACTGCAGGCTTCTCAGATCCACTACATTTGGTGGGCCATCGGGCATCTGAGCAACTTTTCTGGGACACAAGCACTTGCTAATTACCACATGTCACAGGCATTTATATTTACAGAGCTGCAACATTGTTGTAAAAGAAAATGTAAAAATTTACTTCCAGTGTAGATCGGGCAACTGACATCTCCAACTTATAGAATAAAGTGGCTAATAACTGTAGGCTCAATACCCAGTACAATTGTGTTAAACACTATTGGCACCATGTGGCAAATGGCATCTCATTTGACATCAGGTGGTTAACAAATGCTAGTGAATAAGGGGTTATTGGAAGCAAATATTCCCAATTTAGTGGTAAGAATGTTAGTAAAGCCTGACACTAGTTGGTTAGTTGCTAAATTATTTTTGTTGACGCTGTCATTTTATTTAGCTTGTGTGTGGTTCAGTCACTAATCTGGGTAAAAAGCAAAAGACAGAGGCCCAATGCGAGTGACCTGCGCCATGCCTTGCGTCACGTATCATTATGCCTAATCTGCGACTATACCAAAAATCCTAATCTAGTGCGTTTAGTACAGTATATGCCACTTTCTATGCAGCTGCGATGCGAATAAGACACACAGTTCAGGAAAACTATGGAAGTACTGGTGTCACAAATATGTTTGGTGAATAAGGACACATCTGTAACAGCTTTTAGTTTTTATATTTCTCATTGAACCATAGGTGCCATCCACACAGATGGCAATGAATATGTGGCAGAGACTGGAATGTAAACTTTTTGTGGTGTTTGAAGAATTCTGGGCATGCTTTTGCCACCAGTTTACTGCTCATTGGAATAAGTCTTCAGCCTTGTTTTACACCTTTGTTTCAGAAGTAATTTTTTTAGAGTTTTATAATACTTTTTAAAAAATGTAAGTTGATCAAATTTATTTTACAGCTTTGTATTAGAAGCTGTTACAAGTCCTTAACTTGCTGTGTTTTAATATATATACACCGATCAGCCATAACACTAACCGGTGAAGTGAATAACATTCATTTATCTTGTTACGATGGCACCTGTCAAGGGTTGGAATATATAAAGCTGGCCACACACTAGACCAACTTACATCCAACCAGCCAACTTGTTGATTGGTTGGAATGAAAATCTGGTAATGTATGGGAGTAACTGATGATCAGCAATTTGCTCCTAAATGCCAGAAAACAGATGTAAATGGTCGTCAGACAAGTTTGATCTAAACTATTTGTTCAAACAATAGTTTTTGTCCATTTTCCAGTGTTTAGGAGCAAATTGCTGATTGTCATTTGCTTTCATAGCTTACCAGATTTTCATTCCAACCAATCAACTAGTTAGCTGGTTGGACAGATAATCTTTAGATTTTTGGCCAGCTTTAGGCAGCAAGTTGAATAGTCAGTTCTTGAAGTTGATTTGTTGGAAGCAGGAAAAATGGACAAGTATAAGGATCTGAGCGACTTTGACAAGGTCCAAATTGCAGAAGGTCAGACTACTTGGTCACAGCATCTCCAAAAGGGCAGGTCTTGTAGTGTGTTCCTGGTATGCAGTGGTTATTACCTACCAAAAGAGGGCCAAGGAAGGTGAACTGGCAACAGGGTCATGGGCTCAATGAAACAAGTTGGAAGCGAAGGCTAGCCTGTCTGGTCATCTCATAGAAGAAGGTGAGCACAAATTGCTAAAAAGATTAATGCTGGTTATGATAGGTGTCAGAACACAAAGGGACGATTCAGTTGTTTTGGTGCCGCCATAATTAATGGGCCCCCAATATAGCAATTAAATTGCTACAAGACCTTTGAAGGTTTCCTGTGGTATCCGGCCCCATGACGTTAGCAGCAGATCCTTGTTCTGTATGTTGCGAGGTGGGACCTGCATGGCTTGGACTTGCTTTTCCAGTATATCCCACAAATGCTCAAATAGATTGAGATCTGTGGAATTTGGAGGCCAAGTCAACACCTTGAACTCTGTTGTGTTCCTCAAACCATTCCTGAACAAGTGTGGCAGGGTGCATTATCCTGCTGAATGAGGCCACTGCCATCAGGGAATACCATTGCTATGAAGGGGTGTACTTTGTCTGCAACAATGTTTAAGTAGGTGGTACGTGTCAATGGAACATCCACGTGAATGCCAGGTTTCCCACCAGAACATCGCCCAGAGCATCACACTACCGCCACCAGCTTGCCTTCTTCCCATAGTGCATCTCTTCCCCAGGTAAATGATGCACATGCACCCGGCCGTTCACATGTAAACAAAAGCATGGTTTGTCAGACCAGGCCACCTCTTACTCAGGTGCCCATTGTTGGTGCTTTCGCTGATGGACAGGGATCAGCATGGGCACTCTGACTGGTATGCATATACATATCCCCATACGCAGTTAACTGTGATGCACTGTGTGTTCTGATACCTTTATATCAGTGGTTCTCAAACTCGGTCCTCAGGACCCCACACAGGTCACGTTTTCCAGGTCACCCAGCTGGTGCACAGGTGTACTCATTACTCACTGACACATTTTAAATGATCCACAGATGGAGCTAATTATTTCACTTTTGATTATGTGAGGAGACATGGAAAACATGCACTGTTTGGGGTCCTGAGGATCGAGTTTGAGAACCTGTGCTTTATATCATTGCCAGCATTAACTTTTCAGCAGTTAGTGCTATGGTAGCTCCCTTGTGGGATCGGACTCGATGGGCTAGCCTTCACTTTCAACCCACATCAATGAGTCTTGGGAGCCCGTAACCATGTCACCAGTTAATCGATTTGTTCGTCTTTGGTAGGTACTAATCACTGCATACCGGGAACACCCCAAAAGACCTGCTGTTTTGGAGATGATCTGACCTAGTTGTCTAATCATCACAATTTGACTCAGATCCTTATGCTTGCCCATTGTTCCTGCTTACAACACATCAACTTTGTGAACGGAGGGTCCAATTCAGAGATATACGTAAACCAGATGTTTACATAGCAGATCTAATAACTTCTGATATGTATGTGCAGATCCATGGCAATTGCTGAAAAAGACCAAAAACACAACATGCTGTCACAGCTGCCGACACTTGAGACTCCTGGAGGGAGGCAGGCCTACTAGGCACCATAAACTGGAGTGGTCTTAGGAATGATCTTTCCATGAAACTCAGTAGCACAGGATAAAAGTAAAATAGAATTCATTCACATAAGAATTATAAACAGCAAGGTCTCATATAAAGCCTCAAACAGCACAGAGGTTCACATATGCAATAATAAGTATAGGAGAGAATTCCCAAATATATATATATATATGCAGTCTTTAGCATATAAGAACTAACGTGGTAGGGAACCCCAAGTCCAGAATGAGGCTAACACCTCAGGATGACATTAAGGACCTTTGCCAGGGTTGAACCCTGTAGTAATGGAAATCCAGAGCAGAGCGGACCCTGAAGAATAGTATAGTTCCAGAACAGGGCCGTGTCCAGCGGTGCAGTGAGAGCCTTGTGGAGTAGTGAAGTCGGAGCAGGGTTAAGCCCTGTAAAACAATGAGATTCCAGGACAGGGTTGAGCCCTGCAGCGTGGCTAGAGTTCGGAGTGGGGTTGAGCCCCGTGATGCGGAGAAGATTGTAGCGGGGTTGAGCCCCGTGATGCGGAGAAGATTGTAGCGGAGTTGAGCCACATGATGCGGAGAAGATTGTAGCGGGGTTGAGCCCTGTAGTGTGGCTAGGGTTCGGTGCGGGGTTGAACCCCGTGATGCGGATAAGATTGTAGCAGGGTTGAGCCCTGTGGTGTGGCTAGAGTACGGAGCGGGGTTGAGCCCCGTGATGCGTAGATGACACTGTAATGGTGCAGTTGACAACTGTAACAAGGATGAGTTCAGTATCTACAGGAACGAAAAGACAACAGGTAAAGTGCAGCAAAATGATGAAAGCACAATGATGGAGCAAAAAGCAATACTTAGACAATAGGAATGCTGGGCTCTGTAGTGCAGCGGATAACTGGCATCAGTAGTTCATCTGTAATATAACAAAGTCCACAGCAATCCACAGGCACAGCGGGGATCTGGCAGGAGTCCAAGAATAGAGCTGAAAGACACTGAGACACAGTTAAGTAACAGGCTTTATACTAAAGGTCTGTGATCCATAAGAAGTTTCAGAACATGTGACCCAAATGGAATCCCACAACCTGACGACACCTGGGAAACAGATGATCACTTTAACACTCTATCCCCTGAATGAGAAGCATGCCAGCAAGCAGGATAGCTCCTCCAAGGACCACAATGGAACTTTGGCAAAAGTTTATGTACTGAAATAGTTGCAGTCCTGACACATGCCTTGTTTATTTGATTTGGAGATGAAACGGCTAATGTAGTGAGAAGCGTTTTATGAAAAATATGCCTGTAAGAAAAAAAATGTGTCCAGCTCTGCAAGAGTAGTATATCTGCCTGCTCTATGGACCCGCTTCAGACCCGCTTGCTGTGAGCGATTTTCGCCCATCTGCGCATGCGTATAATTCGCAGTGTGCATGCACAAGCCATTCGTTGCGATCTGATTTTGGTAGCTTGTAAGCCACTATCCGGTCGGTGCTTTGAGTGACAGTGCCGTTTGTGGGTGGTAACGGGAAGGTGCTTGTGAATGGGGGAGTGGTGTTGCGAACGCAGGTGTGTCACTCCCCCAAAACGCAGTTTAAAGGGCGTGCATAATTAGCAAAGTAGCGTCATTGTACACGTCACCTGAATGTATTTCAGCCCACACTGATCGCAGTGCTTGCGGTGGGGAAAGGCAACCCCAAGGGCTGCGAGCTGCTCTGATGGCTCACGATGGTCCTGATTAATCCTACATTTCCCGGAGATGACGTGTGTTGCGAGAGGCAAGGGGGCGTCTTCAGACACTTGCGAGCACACTTTGCCGTAGCTCGCTAACACACAGTGGGTGTCCTTACACGACGCAGTGCGAGAGCTTAATTTAAATATCTGGCCCCTTTTGGCCAGTGAGCGATCGCATCTTGCGAGCGGGTCTGAATGAGCTCCTATGTCAGGAGAAAATGGAATATGCACCAGGTTGATGCTAGGATAAATTAGCTCAAATACTCAACCTGATTGTTTGTATCTTTCTATGGAATAAAATTCTAATGCAAAAAAACTTTTATAAAAATTGTGTTTAGAGGAAACGTGATAGGTAACTGGAGTTTCTAAATAGTTTTACAGTTGAACAGACCAACCTCTGGAACATCAGTACTTAATGTTATTAACCCCAGTTCCATGCTGTCTTGCAAACCTAGGAGTGGTTTGACCTTACTGTCCACTATATGAAACTGCAGCTGGAAATGTATTGATTGCAGTGTTACCACGCCCATGGCTTGATTACCTGGCCACCATAAGCAATTAGATTCACAGTGTAAAGCTGGCCAAACACTAAACCAACTTGCATCCAACCATCCAGCTAGTTGATTGGTTGGAATGAAAATCTGGTAAAGTATGGGAGTAACTGATGATCAGCAATTTGCTCCTAAATGCCAGAAAACAGATGCAAATGGTTGTTCAGACAAGTTTGTTAAATGTTTGATCTAAACAATTTGTTCATTTTCTGGCGTTTGGGAGAAAATTGCTGATTATCATTTGCTTTCATCTCTTACCAGATTTTCATTCCAACCAATCAACTAGTTGGATGTAAGTTGGTCTAGTGTGTGGCCAGCTTAAGAGCAGTCAATAAGTCTTTTGGGGTTTGTGCTCTGGAGAAGTTCACAAGACATGATGTTACAGAACTTTTCCTCTATTCCTCACTGATGACTGCACAGCAGTCTCCATGGGTACGTGGTACGTATGTTATAAGCACGAAGCAGAGAACAATACGGAGAGCTTATCCCTAAAAGATAAGCTGACTCCCCGCAGTGATGCATAACCACAAGGCGATTATCATCCATACACCTGGTATTGAATTGACATCCCCCATAAGAGATTAGTCAATTCCTATTGACATTCATAGGGATCATTCATTACGGATTTATTTTAGTTCAGTATATGAATAAAGACAATTTTTATAAAAAAAAATTTGCATTAGAATTTTATTCCATAGAAAGATACAAACAATCAGGTTGAATATTTGAGCGCATTTTACCTTTATAACCAATTTATATTTAATAAGGTGGACCCCCTTATTTTTCTGAAGTGCTGCCATACATCAATATATTGAGTTTATCAGAGCGCAGTAGATCTTATCTTTAATCAGTAGGATAAATTAGATCTGGTTTAGGAAATGGGGCTGAACAGTTAGTAGTAAATGCTAACGTTCTAGTACCCAATTTGGGGATGCAATCATTGTCGGCAGTTATGTTTCTGACATTGAACATGTCCCACATCTGCAGAATGTTGACATTCTGCAGGGACTGGAGGGTTAGAGATAGGCTGCTTCAGCGGAGGGTGGGTTAGACTATGGGAGGGGAGGGTTTGGTGTAGGTACAGGGGGAGGGGATAGGCACTAGGGGCAGGCTTAGAGATACCAACCACCGTAAGAACAGCCAGCTGTCACTATCAGCTGACCGCCAGACTTGGATTACACTGCGGAACAAGGTAAGTCAGCAATGGATCGCTAGGAACATTTTGTTGACATTCTAATGTTAACATGATGAATGTCGACATGGTAAGTTTTGACATGCCAAGTTTGCTGAAATTCTCGTGTTCACATGGTAAATGTCCACAAAATATACTGAACCCCCAATTTGTGCACAATATAGTACTTCATTGAAGAATTATAAACATTAAATAGTCCATCTGGGCACCATTAATAAATGCTTAAGACGCATTTACCATACACCATTTAGAATACAATTAAATAAAGACACAGATAAAAAAAATTTAAATAGAAATATCCATTGTCTTCTCCTTTAGGAGATGTGTATGTTTTATGTTCAATAGAGGGTGAGTGGGGGGTATGATTGCATTTGAGAAGGTGTGTCTATGCTGCTTCATTATTTCACTACAGATTTTATCAAATAATAGCTCTGTGCTCATATATCCAAATATTGCCTGAGTACTGTTGGAGATGATGATCAATCAATGCACTTGTAATATGTCAGACATTATCATGTCCTTGAAACCTTATTGGGCAGTGTCCTTCTACTGAGATTGAATGATACAAAATGATGGCTTTGCATTGGCAATCCCCAACCTCTTCTAATCCATATAGTAATAAATTATCACTGCTAATGCTCTACTTGCCACTATGATTTCTGTTTAAATGATGATTGGTAATAATGAAACACCTAGAGAAAGACAGAGATACCCTGCACAGGGACTCAAAGAATGTTGAAAAAAAATAGCTTCCATGTCTGTATCAAACCAACTATCTTTTGGATTTTGTTTGAGGCAATCCGTCTCATATGTAAGATCAAATAGGGTTGGTGGTGCTCCCCAAGGTTTACCGCAATCAGGGGCGCCGAGAGGGGGGGGGAGTGGGTACAGATTACCGGGGTCCGGCACCGCTCCCCCTCCCTCACAGCAGCCCAGCACACAGCGTGTGCTGAGCTGCAGTGGAGACTGCTCGTGGCTGCTGAGCAGCAGCCACAGCAGTCTCCTATGCCTGTGGGGGGGAGCGATCACACTGATCGCACCCCCCCTGGCTTTGAGCAGGGCTGAGGGGGCCCAGAGCGCCCCCCACCCCAGCAGAAGTGGCGATGCAAATCTTTTTCGGGCAGGAGGCGTGGCCTCGCCTCCCGCAATTAGGCCACGCCCCCTATTACCCGGGCCCACCGCAGCTCTCAGCAGGCCTGACAGCATTATGAACACATATCAAATGAATACTCAAACAGAGAATCTAAAGAAGGAGACTGCGGTGGCATCAAAAAGGAAGAATCCTTTGTGGAAGAATCCTTTCTACAGGTTCGACAGACCAATCATTTGAAAATAGTTGTATTTTGAGTCTTCTGCGACCCCGGTGCGCGTCCCTGCCGTCGTCCAATTGGATCGCAGATCAGATCGTTTTGCAGAGAGATCTCAACTGATTGTGTAGGAATTGACACACATTATGTGATGTGATTGATCAAATCATATGGTCTTATGTGAAACAGTTGCATTTTAAATACAAATCGTCCTGTATCCGAAGGGAAGAATTTTGAAGGGAAATCGTACAACTGATCTGACCAACTTTTGAATCTCACCGTGTATGGCCACCTTAAATTAAATAAAACGTAACTTTTAAAAATATTCAAGATAAAACCACAAGTCACAAAACACATAAACCCTGGTGAGTATAGTCCTCCACAGGAGAGAACACCCTTTTGCCTCAAAGTTTGATGGAAAAGCATCAACACTTTTTATAAATATTGGTTGATGATAGTTACAGGCTGTTTAAATACAAGTTCCCAAAGTAGGTGAAAAATTTACAAAGCAAGAATTCAGGAGTAATATATCCCACTAGTCTCATAGTTGTTACACTGTGATAACAAATTGTCATTACCCTATTCTCTCCTGTGGAGGACTATACTCGCCAGGTTCACCCCTCTATGCCCACGTGGATGGTAACACTGGAGCAGTCCGGCGCTGCCAAAGCGGTCACTTGGTTGCAGAGAGGTCCTTGTGAAATGGTGCATGTTCCTGTTGGAAATAGTCATTAGGAGATTGGTATAAACGAATTCACATGGTCTGCAACAATACTCAGGTAGGCTGTGGCATTTAAACAATGCTCAATAGGTATTTAGAGGTTTAATATAGAGGTTCTCAAACTCCGCCATTACAGTCCAAGTTTTAAGGATATCCATACTTGAGTCTAGATGGTTAAATCAAATTGAGGTACTAATTCAGTCACCTGTGCTCAAACATGGATATCCTTAAAACCTGGACTGTGGCAGAGTTTGGGAACCTCTGGTTTAATGAGTGTACAGAAAACATTCCTACACCATTAAATAACCACCACAAGCATGAACAAGTGATACAAGCCAGCATGGATCTAATATTTGTGATTTGTTTTTGCAATTTTCAGCTGTCCAGTTTTGGAAAGAATGAGGCTTTGTAGCTTCAATTTCATCTTCTTAGTTGACAGTCGGGGAATCCTATGTGATCTGCAGCTGTAGCTCATCCACTAAATGCTGTGCATTCAGAGGGGATTTAGTATCAGTGGCGGAGGTGGGAAAATAATAATACAAAAAATTACATTGTTTAAAGGGTAGAAGGAGGTGGAGGGGGGGTGCAAAAAAAACAGGCTTTTTACAGGACCGGAGATTATATATATATATATTTTTTACTACTAAGGGTGTGGTGTGGTGGGGGGGGGGTATTATTATTAGGGTTTATGACCACTGCGGGGTCTATTGCCAATGGGGAGTGGGAAGTTAATTTATAATGGGGCCTATGGACATGGGGGGTGCAAAACACAACCTAGATATATTTAAATATTTCATAAAATTATTATATAAAAAATACTTCTTAAACTTTACTGAATAATAAAAAAAAATTCGAAACAGTTTTTTGTGGGAAAAAAATCATCAGTTAAGTGGTGAACAAGGCGTTTCTCACCACCGAACTGCCGCTCACTGGATGTTTTTGTTTTGTGTGCTAATCTCTGTAAAATGGAGAGCTCAGTATTTCTGAAAGAGAAAGACTGACTGACCCAAGTCTATGGTGGACATTTGTATTTATCCTGCATACAAAGAAATGTATTTGTATACATTGCATTGTCCAGGTGCAATTTTTGTCCCTTTCTTTTCTTTTTTGCATTGCACCAAACTCTGTATTAGACCTTTAATCCACAGTTTGCCAAACTCATTTTACGGTATCTGACCGACCCCTAAGTCAAGGCATTTTCACTGCTAAAATCAAAGGTGATATTTAAATGTTTTCATTACATTGTTCAAATTGAACCTAGAAATGTGCTTCTGTGAATGTGCAACTGTAAAGTACAAAATGCAAAGAGTATAGTAATGAAAAACAAAACATGTGTTTTATTGATTTTATTATGTCTATTAATAATGTAGTAAGGACACTGGGGTACATATATGCTGCTGTTGATCATTAAATGTATAGGACGTGTCCCCTGTGGCCACCATGAAATTTTGGGCTAATACTTGTGGGGATAATAGCCAGGAAGAATTATGAATACCAGACCCCTCTATAGAAGCTACAGTGCCACTGAAAATGATGGAGACATCATGTCCTTCTACAGGGAGAAAACCATTGTGTTGCTTCCCGCAAAGCACCAATCTCTCACTAATTCCACCCTCTCCAACTCTTTATCTTATTTAAATACTCTCAACCCATAAAATAGATTTTTTTCTTTAGTGTTCCTGATCTGTATGCTGGATGGAGCGACCATGATCTGCCCTACTCCTTTCACTGGAGAGTGGAACCTATAAGAGACTGGCCAAGATCAGAACCATTGCACTTTCAGATGTGTCGCTCCTGACGGTTTAAAGCCAATTGAAATGAGAAAAGGGGGTTCCAGTTGCCCTTCAGAAGATACATTTCTGCCAACTGATTTTTTTGGACACACTGCCAAAGTGATGATGGGGCAGTTACACCCATTAAATGCATGTCAAGCAAACTATAGAACGCACATTTATTTACACCAGATAGATGATTTTGCACTGCTGGGGTTACTGTAGCATCAGCTAATTTTCTCTTCAAATCAATGACTGCAGTTACAAAAAATTGTTTTATCCAATATCCCATAAATCTCATCTCACCATGAAATGTTCAGTCTGAATATTTATATCACTATGTACAGTGTACACTATATTTTCAGCTCTTCTCAGTTCAACATGTGCCAATGAGACTTCCATCTTGGGGCCCGATTCAGTTCTGGACGCTGTTGTCGGAAAATTGCGCATGCGCAGAACACGTTCTGTGCATGTTCAGAATGGATCCTGTGATCTAGCACACAGATCCTCCCATGTCAATCATGCTGCAGCGTTTGGGAGGCGGAGCGGGGAGTAGGCACGCAGCATGTCCGGGAGTGCGGAGGCCAGGGTCTGTGGATGCCAATTTCCTGGCCTCGCAGGCTGCCAGCCTGGGTAAGCTTCAGCTTACTCAGATATGCTGCACTCGGATCACTATTGCTGTCAGGAAGCGCCTGCTTCCTATAGATTCCTTCTGCAGTATTTGAATATTTGCTGCATGGTATTGCAGCAAATACCTTGCCTTTTTTCCCCTGTGAAATTGGGTGAATTTATGTAAATGTAGATGTATTACATCACAGGAGAGAATTTACACTGAGTTTGAACTAAACTTAGGGTGAATTATAGACATGGCATTGATATAAATGCTTAATATGATGTTATGAAGCTTGTCTGCCCTGTGCTGGGTTCCACTGTAGCAAGGGAATACCACAATGGGCACGATTCAATTAAACGCAAAGTGAATAGCCCCGGGAATGAGCTCCCAGAGCTATTTCAATTCTGCACGAAGTTAGGTCGGTGAAGGCTCGTTCTAGAGCCTTAAACAGGGTGTTTAGGTGCAAGAACGGGCATTCTCCGACTAAACTTCCTGGCGCAATACTGTTTTCCTGGCGCTAAGGGCAGAAAACAGCATCGCGCCTGGACTTTTGTCGGATTTCCCAGGAGGGATGCGAGAAGAAATCTTTAGTAGGGCTTAGCAGCATGATGAATTGAATAGTTCCGGAAGCTGATTCCCGGCGTTATTCACTTTACGTTGAATATAATCGTGCCCAATGAATGCCCTCTGCTTGTCTAGGGCTGAGGTAGTTAAATAATTAGCAGTGAAGCTTCTGCAGTCACACTAAACCTTCAAGGAGAAATGAACAGTCAATATTCTCACATCATCTATAATGAGAATTGAATATTCATATTAATTATACTCCCCATAGTAATGAACCACGCATAGATTTCCTGTACTGATAGAGATTACTTTTTTTCAGTATCATTACAGTTTGATATAGACCTATTTGGATGGAAATGTAATGTATTTATTTATTTTTAATAACCTTGTAAAAGCAAATGAAACTTACTTTGGTTCAGATGACTAAGCAGAACCTGGAAACTGGGTACAGGTTAGCTGTGCAATACTAACACTGCTGGGGTTACAATAAGTGAAATACAATGAAGGGGTCTATATATCATAGACTGCTATTTTGCTGTAGAACTTAACATTCTCTATTGCTGCTTGTTTCAGCCATACAGAATGTTGTACTGCCGCAATTTATCAACGTAGTCCCACAATCTGAGACCTGGTATCAGTACTGTGCATATGTGTGAGGAGCTGGTTATGTACATACTGTATTCTTGAAGATTGCAGACACTAACTGGGTAAGTGCCCATAACACAATCCTAAAATGGCATTATGGATTTAGCTAAAAGTACCAAAGGTTAGCTTTTCTCAGTTTGTTAAATTGAACATGCTTCACAATCCCCAAGCAGGCTATAGGGACTGCGGTACAATATGATAATGGAGGGATATAGCAAAATAAATCAGGGCTAATTCTGTGGTTTCCCTCTCGTTAAATAGGAAGAAACAGTGATATTCTTTTATTATAATTTTTTCCTGCAAAAATACCTTAAAGGTTATCACTGCTTAATATATATTCCCCTAAGTCACAGAAATGTTCAGATCAAGACTATGAGGCAGAGAGTGTAATCGCAAGATACTGATTTATTAATATAGCCTATTGGTCTGGACAATAGTATGCATGTGACTGGGATAGTGCATCGTGCATGTTATTCATTATATAACTAAATTGCAAGCTGCACTATCCCAGTCACTAACAATACAACATGCATGCTGCACTATCCCAGTCACTAACAGTACAACATGCAGGATGCAGTCAGGTTCCCGGACGCCGGAACCCCGACACTGAAAGCCCGACATGGGACTAAAGATAGGCATTTAAATCCCTATCATTAGCCCCACGACGAAATCCCTGCGCCCGGCATACCAAACGAAGGTAAGCCGGGAGTCTTAGGTTGTAACCGTGGGGAGGAAAGTTAGGCATCCCCCCAAGAGGGTTAGGGTCAGGCTAGGGAAAGGGGGGGTTAGGGACTACTAGGGAGAGGTTAGGTTTAAGGTGCAGGAAGGGGTTGTTAGAGTTTGGCACCAATGTGAGGAGGTTAGGGTAGGGAGAGGGGAGGGTTAGGGTGCTTACCAGCCCAGTCGCTAACAGTACAACATGGATGCAGCACTATCCCAGGCACTAACAGTACAACATGCATGCTGCACTATCCCAGTCACTAACAGTACAACATGCATGCTGCACTAGCCAAGTCACTAACAGTACAACATGCATGATGCACTATCCCAGTCACTAACAGTACAACATGCATGCTGCACTATCCAAGTCTCTAACAGTACAACATGCATGATGCACTATCCCAGTCACTAACAGTACAACATGCATGCTGCACTATCCCAGTCACTAACAGTACAACATGCATGCTGCACTATCCAAGTCACTAAAAGTACAACACTCATGCTGCACTATGCCAGTCACTAACAGTACAACACTCATGCTGCACTATCCCAGTCACTAACAGTACAACACTCATGCTGCACTATCCCAGTCACTAACAGTACAACACTCATGCTGCACTATGCCAGTCACTAACAGTACAACACTCATGCTGCACTATCCCAGTCACTAACAGTACAACACTCATGCTGCACTATCCCAGTCACTAACAGTACAACACTCATGCTGCAATATCCCAGTCACTAACAGTACAACACTCATGCTGCACTATGCCAGTCACTAACAGTACAACACTCATGCTGCACTAACCCAGTCACTAACAGTACAACACTCATGCTGCACTATCCCAGTCACTAACAGTACAACACTCATGCTGCAATATCTCAGTCAGTCACAAACAGTAGAACAGGCACACTGCACTATCCCAGTCACTAACAGTACAACAGGCACACTGCCCTATCCTAGTCACAATCCATACAACATGCATGCTGCACTATCCCAGTCACTAACCAAACAACATGCATGCTGCACTATCCCAGCCACTAACCATATGTAACACCCCTATCATATACATCTAGGCTTTATTGTCGTGCAGGAGTGGTGTTAATGTAACCAATACTCTCACCTTTCTTTCTCTTGACTTCTAGCAGTACCTCCACCTGCATCTGGATACACCATGGGGGAGGGAAATGGGTATTCTGTCCACCAGAGATGGATTCAGGAAACCTCTGCCCCAACACCTCACATCAGGCCGGACTGGCCATCTGGCCCTTCTGGCAAGTGCCAGAAGGGCTGTTGGCCTCAGGGCTGGCTTGAGGAGTGCAACTGCAAAGGACAGAAACCACCTGCTCGACTCTGGAGGTGTTCTGTCAGTGGGTACCATGAACATTGACACGCATAAATTAATTGTTACAGGTGCAGTCTCTCTTTCTCTCTCTCTCTCTCTCATCAAATGTCTCTAAAAGCTATTGGCCACTACAATAAACTATATTGAAGCTAAGCAAAACAATTTATATCTCCTATATATACTGGAATAATGAATATCGATGTCTGTAGAGCGGTATTTAAATAGCAATAACTACTCTCTAACACAACCCACAATTCTCATCTGGTAGATTACTGCAGAAATATATACTGTATCACTATGGGTGCGTCACTTATCTGTACTGAATGAAAAGACTGTTGTATGTAACTGTTAGTCACCCCTTTCT
Source organism: Taudactylus pleione (assembly GCA_031769625.1). Classification (NCBI taxonomy): domain Eukaryota; kingdom Metazoa; phylum Chordata; class Amphibia; order Anura; family Myobatrachidae; genus Taudactylus; species Taudactylus pleione. The sequence continues at coordinate 837,146 of JAUIMM010000017.1, read as the reverse complement.
TGCTAGAAGAATCCTCCCTGGTACTTACTCAGAACTAGAGGCTCCCTCTCTGATCAGGGACTAGCTTGAAAAGCCCAAAGCTGCAGATAATGGCCTGGCTCTACCAAGGGATCAACTCTGCACCATTCTCCACACTGTTCACTAACAGGACTTTAACAAGGGTTGTGCAACTGTGCTGTTGCCCAGGCTGTAAAGCTAAAGGGAGGGCATGGTTAATACCCCATTGGGATGTTTTTCAAGCTTGTGTGGTGCTTGGAGAGGTCTTGCATCTGGAAAATTCGCAAATACATGCAAATTCTTATAGTAAAACTGCATGTAAGGCATATATTATATGCAGAGCTTTTACAGGAATTTTCATGCATGGGTTGCACTAACCTTATCTCATACTTGCCAACTCTCCCTGATTGTCGGGGAGAATCCCTGAAATAGTAGCAATCTCCCTGTCTCCCTGGAGAGGCTAGTAATCTCTCTGATTGTACATTACCCCCATTATGTAGCTTTTATATACAAAAAAAAGAAATATACATACAAATGGGGTCATTAGTGTCATTTCCCTGCATTGTTTATAAGGCACAATGATCCCTATGGCTACATGCAGTTTCTGAAAATTATCAGGGTGTTTTCATCAACAAATAGATCTTACTAACTGCTTTGGGGCTCATTTACATTTGGATGTAAATCAATGTTATGACACACCTCTCAGGCCCACTTTACCGCTGCGCTCATAGGTGTTGCTTTCACACTCTCCCTTTAATGCTTTTTCAAAAGTAGGCAGCTATGCCTTATGTTCTTTCATTTTGAAAGTCTGAGTTGGTAAGATGTAGGTTTTTCGCTCTGCCCTACTTTTAACCAGCACTATAGGAGCTGTTGTGCCACCCTGTGGTAGAAAAAGGTTAGTACAGGTCAATGCAATGTCATTGCAATTTTTTTTTTATTCTATGCCCTTAAATTATATTTACATTTATTAACGAGTGTCACTAGAAAGATGAAAGGTGCAAAAAGCAATATGAGTGCTAATGCATTCCCTAAGACAGTGGGGATGTAGTCAAAAGGTCGGTAATGACAATGTCGACATTCACAATGAAAATCGACATGTTCCACATTGACATGACCGCTGACATTATGACAGTCGACATATCATACCACACCCACACAATGACTAGGCTGCAACTGTTCAGTACTGAATAAGATTTTTTTTTTTCCAAGACAAGTGGGAAATACGTTCCCTGAGTGTAATCAAACAGTATTCAGTACTGTGAGAGAGGAAATAAATACAGAACCTTTTCACAAACATGGCTTTAGTACTAATGAATACAGTGAATGCTTATCATGTGGATTCAAAATGTATCACAATGGTTCAACAATCTTCCTTGTATCTGGAAACAACTCATAGATTCTTACTGGGATGCATATCATGTTTGTATTAACCAGCTGCTATGGGGAGGAATGAAGAGATAGCAAGTTGTAATGAGTCAGCAGCCATTATTCCTCTGGGAACTGTCATGAGGGTTGACAAGAGATAGAATTGTCATATGTGTTTTCTATTAAATAAAATCTAATTTCATTCTTAGGGGATATTTAAAAAAAGCTATTACTCAACGCTCTTACGACTACTTACACAGACCTGCAAAGTCTAATCTAAACGTATATGTAAATAACGGAGATGGAACCACTATGCAGTATTAAAGTAACCATACTAAAATTGATGCATCTAAAATGAAAAATAGGTGGGATAGTATACAGAGAAATACAGAAAACAAAGTGTAAAAACTACTAATAAACCACTTGCACACCATAAAAATGAAATGTAGATTGGGGCAAAAAAAATGCAGTTGTAAGTCAGTTATAAGAAAAAGGTAGGTTCATTTGGTTTTATTTGGGGTAGCTAGCGCTCACCTTAGAGAAAAATGCATATAATTTTAAAAATACTTAACTGTAAGGGGCTCTTATCTATTACATTGAGTAGTTTTTATTGTAATCATAAACCCATATTAGGACAAACAAATACACATATTACTCACAGGGAAAACATGAAGGGAAAGGAGGGGATGACAGTGAAGGGATTGCATAAAAAAGGATTTATAAAAATCTATGCATAAAAAACCTTTTTAAAAAGGTAAAAAAATGGATTGAAGAATTCTGATAAATAAATTCCATAAATTGTTAACTCAAAACTGCAATGGTTAGAATACATTCGCTAATGTATAGTTTTAAATGCCAGAGAAAAAAATCTTTTGTACATCCAAGTTAGATCGGTGAAAGAAGTTCAGATACTTTTGCAATAAATTCATCATTGATTATAGAGTAATATCATTGTTCCTGATAAATGTTGTTAAAGTGTTTTATATTCGGGGGTCCCGAGTCCAGTGGCGGGTGTTTCCGACTGTCAGTACTGCAGTCACTGATAGTATCGCCCAGCAGTGAAGGGATGGAGAGGTAAGTACGTTTGGATGGCGCTCACCTGCACTGCTACATGGCAGTACTCATGTAGCATCAACCTTAGTGGTACAGAGGTGGATTCACTGGTAATGTGGGGGTCACTTAGGGGGACAACACGCGCAGCGGGTGATCCGCCAGTGGGCGCCGTACTCCTGGGGTCCCCAGCTAACACAGCTTTCCCCTTTAGCCTGAACAGCTCTTACCTTCACTCGCGGCTCCGTCCATACCAGGTATTTGCCGCTGCTCCGTCCCTCCAAGCGACCTGGTGACTCTGTTATGTGTTGGCGGGTGAGATGTCCGTTTAGGTGAGGGTCCAACGCGTTTCAGCCAACTACGGTGGCCTTCTTCAAAGAACTCTGTGGGTCCTAATGTTGTGGTTTAAATAGCCATGCATGTCCCGGTACGTGTATTTAATTGATTGGAGGCTGTAATAGGTGTTCATTCTTGTCAATCAAAGAACAAGTGTCCCTGGTTTGAAACATAATGCATGACAGTGTTTTGCTTGACTAAAAATAGTGATTGAGACAGTGAAGAAAACAAAAGGAAAAAACAACATACACATTTAATAGTACAAAAATGACATCTAGATATGGATTATTTAGTGTCAATTCTTTTTTAAAGTTGAGATTGATTGTGACTGCAGTACTGACAGTCGGAAACACCCGCCACTGGACTCGGGACCCCCGAATATAAAACACTTTAACAACATTTATCAGGAACAATGATATTACTCTATAATCAATGTTGAATTTATTGCAAAAGTATCTGAACTTCTTTCACCGATCTAACTTGGATTTACAAAAGATTTTTTTCTCTGGCATTTAAAACTATACATTAGCGAATTTATTCTAACCATTCCAGTTTTGAGTTAACAATTTATGTCATTTATTTATCAGAATTCTTCAATCCATTTACCTTTTTAAAGGTTTTTTTATGCATAGATTTTTATAAATCCTTTTTTTATGAAATCCCTTCACTGTCATCCCCTCCTTTCCCTTCATGTTTTCCCTGTGAGTAATATGTGTATTTGTTTGTCCTAATATGGGTTTATGATTACAATAAAACTTCTCAATGTAATAGATAAGAGTCCACTTACCGTTAATTCTTTTTACAATTATATGCATTTTTCCCTAAGGTGAGCGCTAGCTACCCCAAATAAAACTTGTTTGTATATTGAGAAGAGTGGTGACCTTATTAGCCACAGCTGCTCCCAAACCCACTCCAGTTATATTTAGAAGAGCACATGATTTAAAAAAATCTGTTTTTAGGTTCATTTGGTTGATGGCCAAGGGAAAAGATCTAAACTTATATATCATTATAGAGTAAATAAGGTTTCCGACGGCGGAGCTTAAACTAAAAAATGAAGCAAAGGTAGATTATAAAAGGTAATACAAGGAACCAAAACCTTATGAAAAGAGGTGAATGAGTTCCTCATAATACCGATACTTTATCTTAGTATTTTTGTTTACGTTCCATAATATGGCAATTTGGCAAAATGTTGTGCTTATAATATGGCCGATTAATGTGTGAGTGTTTAGAACTACTGGAAATGGAATGGCAACAAGATGTGTTTGGAAAAGGAAGATATCCGGATTCTGAGCTCCATCTATGGGTTTGGAGGCGGAAATGATATTCTCTGACCACAATTCCACCAGCATAGGTCAAATATGTCAGGAAAAAGGTCAACAAGACTTGACAGAAGAAGGTAACACCTAAAAAGTAGTATATACAGTGCCATAACAGAGCACATCAGCACAATGGGCCGTACCTCACCCCCTGCACATTACATCATGATGTTACAGAAGAGGATGTTTGGAGCAGGGGGAATAATTAGGGTGCTGAAGATCAGCGGCTTTGACAGACCTCCTGTTAGTATATATACACAGATCTGTGCTCAAAATGGCTTTAAATAGGCTGGCCAAGGTGAATTAGTTAGGCTTGTAAAGTCAGCAGTCACACAACCACCCCTTAGAATCCCAGGTAGTGCTCCGTGGCCGTTCCTATATAGTTTGTGGTCTGCAGACTGGAGTACAGAGCATCAATAGCAGGGGAATGAGGAGGCGGCAACAGCAGTGAATGCCAGACCCTGTAAGAGACCAGAAAAACACTGGGCCTGGCAGCACCCAACACAAAATTGAAATTGAAATCCAATTTGAAACAATATGAAAATCAGATTAGAAAGGAGAAGTGTAAATTATTATAATCCTTATTCCCAGTTGCTTCTAATGAAGAAAGATGAGGGATAATTACAAACAATTGGAAAGCATAGCATAGACTGATGGGTAAAGTTAGCCCCTGCCAAGTTAGCCACTGTCTTTTTAGGTTTTATGGTACAATTTGATACACAATGTCCAGGTCTGACACAATAAAGGCACCAAGTCTCCGTCTCCTGATGTTATTGACCTCAATTTGTGAATGTTATCTACTTGCATAGACTCATTAGTCGAGTCAACCTCAGAATTTCCAGAATAATTTGAAGCTGTAGGTTCCTGATTAGTAAGTTAAATCCTTTTCTCTTGTCTTTCTAAATTACTGCTTTTACACCGAGCTAAAAATCCCAGGTTGATGCGCATCAACCCAGCATTTTTGTCAGTGTAAATGGATCCACCCGGGATCAGAGACCTGGGGATCCAACTTGGGTATTTTGCAGGGTTGGCCATGGGTCATTCCCATGCCACCCTGCAGTGTAATCGGAGCAATCCGGCACAGCATGGCGACCAATTGGCCGGCTTCAGTGTTGCTTGGAGATGACGTCATCTCCAAGCGTCCACTTCAACGCCGGAAGAGCCAGGTCACTGCAGAATCGGCTCCGGTGTGAACAGCGCAGAGTCGGGAAAATTCTGCGTCGGGGCCAGGAAAGTTCCGGGTATGATCAGGATTGGAACGCTGTTTCAGCCTCTGGGTCAGACCCAGAAGTTTGGTATAAAAGTGGTATAAGTTGCATACAAGGTGGAAAAAAGGTTCACATAAAGGAGGTACATCTGCTCAGGCTGATTAATATGTCATGGTCCTTTACAATAAACAGACAGTAGTACCTCAGACATCTCTGCAGTATATTCCACTGCTGAACATTTCCTCTGATGCAGCATCAAAATGCTGTTTCAACAAAATACTGGGATCATCAAAAGTTTGTCTCATTGCATTGAAAAATTCAATAAGATTCTCTAATAATAAATTAGAGGCCTATGCCAGATCGCTGTCTTAAAGCAGCAAAAAGACACCATGTCCCTTTAACCTTTCAGACTTAAAACAGGAATGACACATTTCAAAATGCAGTTGACATTGATAAACAGATATATGGAACGTTTGAGGTTCCTTTATAAACCAGGCGGGGGGGAGAGGGAGAGTAGCAGTTGATTGTGAACCCGGCGGAAAGTTATCAATTCTCTAGTATGTATCATATTGGGATATCCTAATTAGAATCTCTTGAAAGTCAGTATGTGTATCCTGTGCATTTTTTGAGAAAGATCTTTAACAACTTCCTTAAATCGAGAGTTATGAAACAGTGGGATGTAGTTAATAGACTGGCAGACGCAATGCCGCCGGGCTAAATCCCGACTGGACCTGCCCGGCAAGGGACTTAAGATAGGCATCAGCATTTCGATGCCTATCTTAATCCCGACACTGGAGGACCGATCCATGCCATCCCAAACGTCCGCTGACGGGTAAGTATAACACTAAGCCCGGGGATGGGGGGTTAGGTTTAGGGACCCTCGGGAGGTAAACCCCCCCTTCCTCTAGCCTAACCCTACCCCCTGGAGACGGTAAGGGTTAGGTTAGAGGAAGGGGGGGGTTAGACACTAGGGGGGTAGGTTAGGGACAGGCAGCCCCCCGGGAGGGTTAGGTTTAGGGTGCGGGAAGGGGGAGTAGGTTTAGGAACCCCTGGGGGAGGTTAGAGTTAGGCACTAGAAAGGGAGGTTAGGCTTAGGCACCATTAAAGGAGGGTTAGGGGAGGGAGGAGAGGGTTAGGGTACTTAGCAACGCCCGTTGGGATCTCTCATCTCGGACTCTCACTGTCGGGATTTGAACCGGCGGCTGTTGAGACACCGGTATTTCAATCCCATTCCGAAACAATGTTTCAGAAAGTTCATCTTTAGCTGGTATTCAATTATAACAGTGGTTTAATTGATGTATTTCATTTCCAAGGGTTTAGTATCCTGTACAGGGGGGAATTCAGTTAGGTGCGAAAAGTCGCGTTTTGTCAAAAAACGTTCACAGGTGCGTATTGTGCTATCCAATTCCCGAAGTGTTTGCATGTGCGAAAACTCCATAGACAGAAACCAGCGAAAAATTTTCACCATCTGAGAGCAGATGAAAAAATTAGAAAAAGCCCGATTTTTGGCTCAAAATGTGGGGACTTCGTTCAGAACCTTTGGGCCCCCCTGACTTATTGTTTTATTTAACTTAATTCCTCCTAATTGGAGTTAACATTTTAAAAGTGTAGGAAAATAGGTTTAAAGAACTGGGTCAGGTGTTTTGGGGGGCTGTATGGATGGGACAGGTGTTTTTAGGATTGCAGGTGGCTGCAGCAGGCGTATATTTAAAAAAAAAATTAAAACGCACTTTAAAGACACAAAAATATACTTGCACCCATTTTAATGTATCCCCAATTTAACTGCAGCTATTATTTTCTCCTAAAAATATTACTTTTTGTCAAATTTCCACACTTATGCAAATATGCATATAACAGCCATTTCACACAATTTAAGAGCCCCAAATACTTTTATTAGGGCTAGTAATACACTTCTATATTGATTTCCTATGCCAGTCAGGCTTTTTATGGGGTACAGACTGATTTCCACAAAATGTGCTGTACTTTCTCTAGTTTACCCATGCACAAATATCGCACATATGCGTTTTTGCGTGGTTTGTAATTGGAAAACAGGAATGCGCATTGCAAAAATACGCAAAAAGATTGCACCAAAACTGGCTAATAGGGCGAAAACTTCTCCGGCGATAAGTTTTCGTTTTATCGCAGCTAATTGAATACCGCCCTTAGTGTTCTCCCCAGGATGTAGTCAGGAAGCCGACGGTCTAAATACTGACCGCCGGCTTCCCGACTTTCTAATCCCGGCAAAGTACTAATGACAGGCGTCGAAATCCCGACGCCTGTCATTAGACCTACGCCGGGAGCCCAACGCCCAGCCTACCAAACGAAGGTAAGCCGGGCGCGGACATTCGCAGGGGTGGAGGGTTAGGTTAGGGGAAGGGTGGGTTAGGGTTAGGCACCCACCCGGGAGACTTAGGGTTAGGATGCGGGGAAAGAGGGGGAAAGGTTTAGGCACTTAGAGGTGGGTTAGGGTTAGGCACTTGGGGGGGAGGATAGAGTTAGACACCCCTAAAGGAGGGTCAGGGTTAGGGGGTAAAAATAGGTTAGTTAGTACTTACCTTTGTAGCTTCGGGATCTTCACCTCTGCAGGGCTTCTGCTGTCGGGATTTGACGCGGGCGGCGGCAATACATACTACACCCTTCTCCCCATGCTGTATTTCTCAGGCTGAACACCCAGCACTGACATTTCATATAGAATCACCAGTGCAGTGCAACATATTGGCCGTATCACAGTGCTGGGCGGCATCAGACTTGAGGACAGAGCAGATCCCTCTCCCAATGTAAAAGGAAGGGTGCACAGTTGCAAGTGGGAACAGTTGCTGAACAACAGTGAAGAGAGTGAACAGCCTGCGTCCACTGCTGCGTTTCATTGGCTGTATGTTTGCTGTGTAGCCAGCAAGTGTGGCAGTGTCTGTGCTAGCTATCAGTCCAACCAGCAAGTGGGGCATTATCTGAGCTGCGCTGCCATCTATGTTCAGGCATCAAGTGGGGCAGTATCTAGTCAGCTCTTAAAAAATTTATTTGTGTCCAAAAAGTAAATGGGATTTTCTACTTTAAAACAAATTAGAACCTGTTTAAGGAATAGCAGGAAGCAAATAATCTGATGCTGTGTTCACTAGAGGGACCAGAACCTACAGACTTTGATTATGAAAAAGCTGCAGACATCTGGGCCTCTAAGAAGAATTGAACAATTTATATATAAAATGTTAATCTTGAGTTTAAATTAATATAAGGTTTGGATTTCAACATTTCATTATTGCGAAGGTCCCGACCAGGCTACTCCTTGACTACCTGACTGTCAACATTTTCTGGGGAGTACATTGCTGTTACAATACTTGTGTAGTAACTGAAGTCCAGTGGTCAGGTTAGAATCAAGTTGATAGTCAGAAATATGCAAATCAGTACACAGGCCAGTAGTCAGATACGAGCTTTATCTCTATGCAAGCAGGTAGTCAGATGTATGCCAGGTCAATACACATGCAAATAGTCAAAAGGAACAGGAACAAGTAGCAAGAGCTGAGCTGACACAATACTCAAGCATTTTTTTTTCTTCAGAAATTGTAGTCCCAAACTCATCAGAGGCAGTACTAGCCATCTTGGACAAGGGAAAATGGAAGGGCAAGTTTCACACCAAACATTGGGTCTGATTCAGCTTGGTTCGCAGCTGCTAATATGCACGCAATCGGCCGATTCTTGCGTATTGCACATGCATTGCAGTGCATGTGAGTGAAACCGGTCACTGCGACCGGGACTGCGATCACAGTGACTATGCAGACCCATCGCAGTATGATTGACAGGAAGTGCCGTTTGTGGGTGGTGATAGGGGTGGTCGGCTGAACGCAGGTGTGCCAGTGTGTTTCAACGCCGTTGCAGGGGCATGCATAAATTATCCACTGCGATACCATACGCAGCCTGAGGCATCATAGCGTGCTATGGATTAGCATACTTTCACACTGAATTCTGTGCGTACGCTATATTGCGATCCGTAGTGATCAGGCCCATTGACCTTTGGCGGTCAGATAGTTACATTTTTAAAACCATTCCTAACAAAACTAGAATGATTACTAGTTCATGCTCCAAGGTACCAACAACTACACTGATGTGCCAAAAGTCATGGGATAGATGCCTAGTATCGTGTAGGACCCCCTGTAACCTGGCAGGCTGCAGCTATTTGTCGTGGCATAGATTCGACAAAGGGACTGAAGACCTCTCGAGAGATGTTGACCCATGACATCTTGATAGCTTCCCACAGCTCCTTGATATTTGTAGGTGCAAGATCTTCACGGCATATCATAAATGCTTGGGTTCATGTCAGACGAACGTGGTGGCCACACCATTCATCTGAACTCTCCAGAATGCTCCTTCAACCAATTCTGGACAACTTGGGACCAATGACATGGTTCATTATCCTGCTGGAATATTCCATCGTTGTGGGGGTACATGAAGTCCACGAAGGGCTGCACATGGTCATCAAGCAATGCAACACAGTAGTACTCAGTCGATGACGTGTTCAGGCGGATCAACCCATGCCACGAGAACCCACCCCATACCATTATGGAACCATCACCAGCCTGCACGGTGCTTGTTGACAACCAGGATCCCTGGGGTCTGCGCCACAACCAAACCCTACCATCAGTCCAAAAAAACTAGAATCGTGACTTATCGGACCACACCACATGTTGCCAGTCCTCCATGGTCCACTTAGCTACGTCACAAGGCCAGGTGAGGCACTGTGTCTGGTGTCTTAGTGTTAACAGGGATACTCTGGTGGGTTTTGTGCTCCCATATCCCATGGAAGCTAAAGAACGCTGCACTGACCTGCTGGATATCTGTCTGGTATCTCCTGCATTAAATTTGGATGTGATTTGAGCCAGTGTCGCTTGTCTATTACCAAGGACAATTCTGTCCAGATGCTGCTGGTCATGATCATTAAGCACTTGTGGTTGGCCACTGCGCTTTCCACAGTGGGTGGTAATGCCTTCCATGCAGGGCTGCCATCAGAAATTGTGGGGCCGAGGACTGACAAAATGGGCAGGGCCCCCCCTCAACATCCCTCAGCCCCCCTCCGCAAGCCCCCTTCCCCCGATATATATATCTCACATGGAAAACGCCTCAAAGTGTTTATTTGCAGCATTTGAAATATACAGCGAGCTGGGGTCGTGTAGCTAGCTGTATATTTCAAATGCTGTGAATAAAATCTTTGGAGTGCCATTTTCCATCTCCTATGCCGCACCTACTGTATCCTGGCACCCTTGATAAAACTTTGGCCACTAAAGTGCTAATTACCTCTATACGTGTTTGTGTGTGTGTATATATAATAACCAAACCAAACGGCGGCACTCCGGATACATTCTGTGAATATCAAACGGCTTTAAATGGCAATGTTTCAGCACCTTTATTAGCGCTTTTGTCAAGCCTATAATCAAAAGCAAAATAAAAAACGCTAATAAAGGTGCTGAAACTTTGCCATTTAAAGCCGTTTGGTATACACATTATTTATCCGGAGTGCCGCCGTTTGGTTATTATTGATCAGAGCGCCTTGTGCAAAGGATCTCTTTGGAGGGCACTGGGCCAGTATTCATCTATTCTCCTATTGAGTGCCGGATCGAGGATTGAGATAGATATACATATATATATATATATATATATAAATAGCAACAAACAGAAGTGGCACTCCGAGTCTCAAAGCGGCAGATAAAGAAGTATGTTTTTTTATTCCATATAAAGGATAAACAGGCAGACGTTTTGGGGCATCAGCGCCCCTTTGTCAAGGTGAGTAACAAGAAAAAGAACAGAGAGCTTACCTTAAATACCTAGAAGAAATCCCCAAGCGTGTCAGGAAGTGGAGCAGTGCGCGGCTGCCGGGTCCTGGAGAGATGACGTCATCGCGCTGATGACGCCCAGGTTGTCCGGGTAACCAGGAAGCTGTCCAGCCTGTAGTGTAGTGAACAAATGAAAATGTAGCGACTGAAGTAAACTGGTCACCGTAGCAGAAGACCCGCTAGTGTTGCTAACAGAAAAACCAAATCCACTAATAAGAAATAATAAAAATTAATGAAACACCTGTGCAGTGATAAAAAATGGAAAGATAGCAAACCAGAACGAGACAAAAAAATGTAGGACACAAAATATAACTAACAGTTACTGCAGACTGGAGCAAGAAGTAGTGATCATATCTCATAATGCATTAAGACATAGCCAGAAGGAATAACTCGACAAAAATACTGTATGTTAACATGAAAAAAGTTATATGTCTTAGTTATAAATAAAGGTATCCCTCTAAGTTACCCATAGATGAGGAAACCTATAAGGATGAAACCTCTACAGGGGGCTAGCGCACAACTATAGAAAATTATAATGCTAAAAAACACGTTAGAGTTTAAGCTACTGTCCGTGACCCATTTATTAATGGCAATCAGGCTCCTGGAATATTGAGTGTCTAAAATACATTCCACGTCATCCTCTCGTTTAAGCCATTTGGGCTGATGGAATCCAAAACAAACATCCACTTGGCTTCTGCCTGCAAGAGTTTGTTAGCTCGATCCCCCCTCTCAAAGTCTTGGGCACATGATCAATGATCATATGTTTAAATTCGGACAGATTGTGTTGCTTGTCCGCAAAGTGCCTTGCTACGGGTTGGTCCGAGGTCTTGCCGTTCAAAGCCGCCTTAATCGCTGAGCGGTGAAGGGCCATTCTCTCACGCAGGGACCTGATGGTTTTCCCTATGCAATAAAGCCCGCAGGGACAGATGATGATATACACGACAAAGCTTGAAGTGCAGATTAAGACATGTTTGATGTTGAACTGTCGTTCTGAATGTGGATGTTTAAATGAGGATCCGATGATCATGTTACGACAGGTGGTACATCGGAGACATTTATAGCAACCTGGTGCCATAGATAAGAAATTTCCGGAACCGGATGCTGCTGAAAAATTGGTAATATCCGTATGTACAATGATGTCTTTAATATTCCTACCTCGTGTAAAGCAATGTAGTTCTCTATCGGTGGAGACTATGGGAGCAACGTGGCCCCCTGCTATGCGAATATTTACATGTTCAATGAGGAGAAGAACATGTTTTTCAACATGTTGACCTTTCCCCGATACATCGATGATTTTTTCATGTTATGGACCGGAGGAAAGGAAAGCTTTGTTCAATCTAATGTCACAAAACTTCCCCAAGTATTAATAATTCAGCCGGGTATCCAACACCCGATTAAAATGAGCGATTGAATGACGATATCGTTATCATTAATCGTTCCCAAATCGGCCATGAAAATGTCAAAAACGACCAGCGATGTGAGCTCCCGCTGGTCGTTTTTGACATCTGTCATCGCCTGAACATGCTGGTCAAACGACGGATTGCCCATGTTCAGGAATGATGGAGGGTGCCTACACTGAATGACTGATCGTTCAGTGTAGGCACGACTATACTGTGAAACGACTGCACGATTACAATGTCGTATTTGTGCAGTTGTTTCAGAGTTTGCTAGTGGATGTGCCCCTTTAGTTAGTATTAGTGATGGGGGTGCTACCTCAGATCCAACAAGTTACAAGCTAGAAAAGGAGATAAAGGGATCTGGTGCACCAGATACAGATCCCTTTATCTCCTTTTCTAGCCGGTATTTAAACAGACTCATGAGATGTCAGATTACAACTGATGCAGGTCTGGGCATTTCCAAGATGTTTGCAAAAAGAAGAGAGAAATAAGTGTTGTCTTGAAGATGGTGCACTTATACGATTTCATTTTGAAACTAAAATTTTACTTTTATCGACTTCCTTTATAAAAAGAGCCTAAGAAGGTTCATTGGGAACAGATTTTTGACATGATCAGCAAAATATGTGAAAAACACATATAGATTGTAGAAAGTGGAAAAACTTATTGTGAAAATAAAATTAAATAATCGTCCTACTGTTTGTCCTTGTATCTTTTGTGTTATATTGTATATTATTCATTGACCCTTTATTGTCTAATGCAGGGGTGGCCAATCTGTCAGAGGCAAAGAGCCCAAAAATATCTGTAGGTATGTCAAAGTCGAGCTCATGTGCATGCCGCTGGTGCAGTGTAAAAAGGGGTGTGGTCTACTAGGCAACACGCCTGGTATGAAGTTTGTAGGAGCATGTAAAAGCACATGCACACAATCACCGTGGAGGTAACTATTAAAGGGAAAGGAAAAGCCAGAACAATTTAAAAAAAACATTAAAAAAAACAGATCCACATAAAATACACTGAAAAAGCCACATACACAAATAATATGCTGGAAAAGCCACATCCACATAAAATACACTGAAAAAGCCACATCCACAAAAAATGCATTAAAAAAAACAAGATTCACATAACACCATCAACCCCCCCTGATGTCAATCCAGCGCCTCCATGTGTCACTCCAATCCCCCTCATGTGTCACTTCAGCATGGGCGGTGCTACCATTAGGCAACCTAAGGGCGTCAGCCACTGGAGGGCGCCGCTGAGTCCACAAAAAAAATGAATGTCATAATTCATGGCTGAGTGGATTATAATGAATTTGTGGCAAAGTTGTGTGGCATATTATGAATTGGCGGCAGTGTTATGAGTTACATTATGATTTTGGCGCTCTGCTGTGTGTAATATTCTATGTAGTATATTATGAATTTGGGACACCACTGTGTGGCATGTTATTTAACTGGGGAGACTTATGTGTGGCATATTATGAATTGGAGGGAGCAGGGGCGGTGGGTGAAATGTTGCCTAGGGCACCCGGAAACCTTGCACTGGCCCTGCACTTCAGCCCCACATTTGTCACTTCAGCAGCCCCTCGTGTCACTCCAGCCCCCCATATGTCACTCCAGCAGACTCTCATTTCACAACAGCAGACCCTCATTAGCCATTCACCATAATGTGACAATTATAATGTAGTTAAATAAATGCAGGTGTTAGCCATAATTACATCTATATGTACACCGTATATTGAGTCTATTGCAGTGGTTCCCAAATGTTTTTGAATCACGGCGCCCTAGTGCATCAGAATTGTTTTCACGGCACCCCTAAGCCAAAAGTTTGTTATTGATAAATTCAGAAAAAAATGTAGAGTAAAGTGAAGTAAATTGTGCTGACCTGTCATCCTTAGGCTCAGTTATGTGGTGGTGGACACGTTTCCACATATTTACATTACATTGACCATAAAGAATTTTATTTGGTGTTGGACCACCAACCTGAGGCATCCCTGCAAGTGTCCCAAGACACCCCAAGGTGCCACGGCGCACAGTTTGGGAACCACTGGTCTATGGAGTTGTTTTCTTTGGCTGTCGGATTATTTGTTATTGAAACAAATGTTTCCAATATTTTGTAATGTTGCAAACACTGCTGAATCAACAACATATTTTATTGCTGTTTGGAATCTTCATTACCCCAAAATGTTATCTTAGGTATTGATGTGACCAACTTTCAATATCTCAGGTTGTAGAAGCTATTTATATTTGTCACATAGGTAGTTCTGACATATTATTGTAGATTCCAGTATGCTGTGTTATAGTGGCTGTTTTTAAACGTCTGTCTCTCTTTTTGCGATTATCCTTTTTGTAGTTGCTTGGCAGCACCCCTGATAAAAGGGTATCCATTGTGTGGTATTAATGTTACAGGGTCTTATAAATATTTCCATATATAAATATATATGACAATAAAACGTGTGCAAGTATATATTCACTTTTAAAAAATAAAACATTTCCAAAATGTCACAGGGTATGAGGAGTGTCTCTAGACTACACGCCCTAATAATGAAAGGTGCTATCAGCTGAGATTATGAAATTGCTGATGCACTGTGTGATCATTACTTGTCCAAATTAAATATATTTTGTAATTAAATATAATTTCAGAGGTTGTTGGCATATCAGTGGCCAATGATACGGGCCTGCCCACCAGCGTCCAGGTCACCTCATCGAGCAGGTCCCTAACACTCTGGGGTTCACAACTGCGATTACGCACGCAGACGGCCAAATGTTGCATTCTGCGCATGCATATGCATCGCAGTGCACGTAGGTCTCACTGTGATCGGACTGCGCAGACCCATCGCAGATTGATTGACAGGAAGTGAGCATTTGGGGGTGGTGACTGGGAGGTGGTCGGCGAAACGCAGGTGTGCCAGTACATTTGAATGCCGTTACAGGGGCGTGCATAAATTAATCACTGAGATGCCTTACGCAGCTTGGGCTTTCACTGCGTGCAATGAAATTAGCAATTTCTGAGTAAGGTTAGAGCTTGTGCAAGTGTGCATGAGGCTCAGATGGTACTCGATGTTACCAATGGTTTTGCTGTTTTGCTAAGTATTACGGATGTGTGTAAGGTGAAGTGGGCGTCCTTATGTTAGGCTGTGACAGCATTGTGATAGCAATCATTAGCATATTTTCGCAGTGAGACTGCGCATGTAATGAATCAGTAATGAATCAGGCCCACAGTACGGTGACGCTACCTACCATTATTTTTACTTACTGTAGTGCTATCCCATGACTTTTGGCACTTTAGTGTATATTGCACCTCCCGTATGGCTCAGCAAATGTATAGTCGGCACCAAAACGGGAGCCTGTTGTGTACTTAAATTGCTACACCCCGATATTCACTTTTGCAAGACACAGAGAAGATTTGAGAACAGAGCCTTCCTTGCAGGAAGGATGGGTAGGGGAGAAATGGTTCTCTTGTAAAAAAATCAAGTCAAAGAGCCACACACAAAATGGCGATCTATTTAGACGAGTTAAGTTGCTTAAGTAGCTTTATATTTATGAAAATAAGTTTAAGTGGCATAATAGAAAGGCTGAAGGAACATCCATTTTAAGAATTCCTTCCACAGGGTTGCTTGCTTTGCAAATGCCGCTTAGGGAAATTTGACACCAACCAAGTAAAAGGAGCAAAAAACCTCTATTACAGAAGGTACAATTCTTCATCTCAAATAAGAAAAAAAAATACTAAAACATGCAATTAAAAACATAACATACTGTATGCATACACAATGAAGAAAACACCCATTAATAACAAGATAACTGCTCAAATATACAGTATATGCTTCTCACAATAATTGATCATAGAAGACTGTAGTGAAATGCATTAAGGCAGTGGTTCCCAAACTGGGTGTCATTGCACCCTGGGGTGCTTCAGGGCACTTGCAGGGGTGCCACGGGTTGTTGGTCCAGTACCAAATAAAATTATTTTTAGCCAGTGTGATAGGCAAAACCAGTGGTAGTGGCTGCTAATCCAAAAAATATGTGGACAAAAAGATACGTAGCTCTGTCAACCAGTATGTGTTCGGCATCCCGGTGGTCTGGATGCCGACGCTTACCTTACCGGCGCCAGAATACCAACGCCAGTCAGAATTCTGGCACTGGCACCCTGAATGCCAGGATGCCAAAGGTAAGTAGCGGGGTGGGGGGGGGTTAGGCAATATGGGCATGGGTTAGGGATAGGCACTAAGTCGGGAGGGTTAGGTTTAGGGTGCGGGGAAAGGGAGGGTAGGTTTAGACAATTGGGGGAAAGGTTAGGTTCAGGCACCAGGGATGGAGGGTTAGCATACCGACCACCAACTGTCGGTATGTTAACCCGGTCGGAATCAAGGCATCGGGATTCTGGCCATCTGGATCCCATCTGTCGGTATTACATACCGATTCCCTTTCAACCACCACATAACTGAAGCTAATTGTGACATATAAGCACAATTTACTTTATTTCATAATTTTTGGAAAATTCCTCAATAAGAAACAAGGGGTACCAAATGCTGATACTCTAGGGAGCGATGATTCGAAAAAGTTTGTGAACCACTGCATTAAGGAATAGAGATACACAGATACCAACCTATGCCACAATGGGATTACCAGCGATTTACACCTTGATATATCAAGAATTTTCTAAAAGCTGCACCTCTTCCAGTACCCAGATCCTAAAGGGGATGTCACAGATGTGGTGTATTGTGAATCCAGTCTAAGGTTCTGGCTTGAATGATGTCTCAGAGGTCTGGGCAGAAGCTGTGAATTTCCCTTGTGCAGTAGAGTAGATTAGAGAGGTGTGGTAATGAATGATACTGGACTCTGGAATACTGGACACTGGGATTGAACTGGAATACTTATACTTAATACTCACAGTGGGATACAGACAACAAAGCACTGGCACTATCAGAATGCCAGAAAGTTCCTTACAGTATATACCTCTGAACTATTGGGGATTGGCTGCTGTAGTCAGCTGGTCTAAAAGCAGCGCTCTGAGTGGTGGAGAGTCAGGTGACTTAGTCCAACATGGCTGCGCCCATACTGAGTTTTGGAGGGAACTTGGTGTGCAGTCTGAGTACTAGCAAGCTGTGGAAGTGTAGAGAAAATAGCAGGCACTGGGAGCAAATGCAACTTAATGATCTCTGCAGTTCAAGTCCAGCACGACTATTTGGACCGCAAACACTGGGCCTGATTCAGAGCCGCTCGCTCTGACAGAGCGCTTGCTCTGAATCAGGGCCGGGCTTTTTTTTATTTGGAGTGGCCCCCTGGCCGCTCGCATAGCTGTGGGTGACCACCCGCAGCTATAGCGAGCGGCCATGATGATGGTCGTGATGGTCAAGACCATCGCGACCATCGGGCTTGCGACGAGACCCTTGTGGTAGGGTCTCGTGGCTGCAAGCCCCAGAGAGCTTTCGGCTGTAACAGAGCCGGAAGCTCTCCACTGACATCACTTGTGATGTCAGTGGGGCCGCCCACCCGGCCCGCCCATCAAAGGGGGCGAGCTGTCACTCAACATCGACAGCTTGTCCCCTTTGGTGCAAGACCTGGTGCGACGGAGTGCCCGTCACTAGCCGTGTCTCGCACATGCGCACGATGGAGCTGGCTCCGTTGTGCGCATGCGCTGTGGGCCACCATCGATCCGGTTGCGAGCGCTCTGCGCTTGCGACCGGGTCTGAATCAGGCCCACTGTTCTAATCAGGAATCTGCAGGCTTCACAGACAGAAGAACTGTCTGAGTAGGTGTAAGTGCCGATGATAGTCATAGCTTCTGGGGTCTATTTACTAAGCAGTGTTAGGAGACAGATTGAAAAGTGATAAGAAAGTGATAAGGTGCCAGCCAATCAGCTCCCAACTGTCATCTCACAGGCTGTGTTTGAAAAATGACAGTTGGGAGCTGATTGGCTGGCACCTTATCACTTTGTTATCACTTTTCACTCTGTCTCCTAACACTGCTTAGTAAATAGACCCCTCTATCCCGGACAGAGAACTGGGGCAACATGATCACATAGACGCGAATTACTTTTTTTTTGTATGGGACTGAACTATGGGCCTGATTCAGACCCACTCGCGAGCGGCTGTCCGCTCGCAAGTGGGTCGATGGTGTGCACTGAGCATGCGCACGACGGAGGGAGCTCCGTCGTGCGCATGCGCCAGACGCGACGAGCGAAGGACTTTCCTTCGCTCGTTGTGTCTGATCAAAGGGGGCGTGCTGTCGATGTTGATTGACAGCACGCCCCTTTGGTGGGCGTGCCGGGGGCGTGCCTCCCAGACGGGGGCGTTCCCAAGGGAACGCCTACCGTCAGAAGCCGGCCCACTGAAATCACTAGTGATGTCAGTGGGAGTGATTTTGGCTCTGATAGAGCCAAAATCACTCCGGGCCTTGCGGTTGAGAAACTCAACCGCAGGCTCCGGCTCGCAGTGGCGATGGTCGCGATGGTCAAGACCATCGCGGCCATCAACCTGCACGCTCGTATAGGCTGTGGGTGGTGACCCACAGCTATACGAGCGTCCAGGAGGACGCTCCATAATTATGGAGGACGGCCCTCATTCAGAGCGTGCGCTCTGCTTAGAGCGTCCGGCTCTGAATGAGGGCCTATGTTTGTAAGTCAGGGCCTAGGAACACCCCTGCTGTCTGCAACTATAAACCAGTTGTACACTAAAAATTGTTTCTGTATCTTTATATATGTGATATGCTATACCTCTACAAAGAAGATAACAGCCACAGGCTTCCATTGATTTTGTAAATTATGGCTAGGTACTACAGGCTTCTAAAGCATTTGGCTTTCATTGTTTTTTTTTATCATTTATTAATTATATATATATATTTTTTTTTATTATAACCTTCATAACGAAGCTAATTTTAAGATGGGTATTGCCAAAGGCAAGAAGCACCTATTACCCTTGCCTGAACCATCTGTCTTTCCATATGCACGCAATAATCAGGCCACTGTAAATTTTAGCACAACAACAGATGGTTTGAAAGCATGAATATGATATAGACCTACACAGAAAAATCACCTGCATATGGGAATCTCAGAAACTCCCCAGCTGATTGAAACAGTCACATATCTGAATAGCTAACTAACTTGGCAAGTTACCACTACTGTGTTGCTGAAAATGGCTACAAAATGTAAGCTAGTTTTTATTTTAAACAGAATAATGGGGAGGGGGATAAAAAAAAGTACTGTGGATGGATTGATACAATAACTTCCCACTTTGTCATGCAATATTACATGTTGTAGTACTGTACATAGTGGGCCTGAGTCAGTGGTGCATGCCGGTTCCTGCCATTACCACATTTATACCACTTTAGGACAGTAAAAGGTTCTGTGTAAATCACCAAATTACCGGGTTGAAATGTTTAACGCGGTAATTTGGATTTCTAGGCCTGATTCAGAGCCGGACGCTATTAGCGGACGCTCGTTCTAAAAAAGGGTCCGGATATTTAAATTGAGCGCTTGCTCTTTGCGGTGTGTTGACGTCTCTATGTCTGAGCGAGCGTCTGAAAAATGCGCTCGCTATTTTGTAAAGATGCCCCTTTGCCGTTCGCATCACACGTCATCTCTGGTATTTATTAGATTATTCGGGAACATCGAAAGGCATCTGAACTGCTCGCAGTGCTTGTGGTAGGTTTTTCTTTCCCCTAATACTGCGAGCAGTTCAGGCTAAAAGACAACCAAGTGACGTGGTCGATGACGCTCCTTTACTAATTATGCACTCCCATTAAACGCCCTTTTGACCGTTAGGCACGCGTTCGGATCTCCACTCCCCCGTTTACAAGCACCTTCCCCTGTTACCACCCACAAACGGTACATTCTATCAATCAAATTAGCAGCCCCTCGCTGTTTTATGAGCGCACGATTTCCGACCGCAATGACTGTTTTGCGCATGCGCATTACGACCCATACGCATGGACAGTTGTGCAAACATCGCTCAGAGCGAACGAACGGCCGCTTCCGAGCGGCTCTGAATCAGGCCCTCTGTCTGAAAGGGGTATTAATGGCATTTGCCCATGTAATGAGGCCCTGGGACAGATATGGGGGCATACTTTCCTACTCTCCTGGAATGGCTGGGAGGCTCCCGAAGATCGGGGTGGCGCTCCTGACCATCTGGAAGAGTAGGCAAGTCTGCCAGAACTAGCTGCTGCCAGCCTGCACCCACCCCCCCCAGTTGCTGAGCAAAAGTGAGCAGTCTGAGGGGGTGATGATGCAATTCGCGCTGAATAGCCCCGCACCATGTTTTACTGTGCAATAATGGCTCTGTACAGTGGGAGGGACGATGAGTCGCCATGCCGCTCTGCACTGCCCACCTATTGCCATGCCATGCCCCCTGTTTTGAGGAGGAAGCCGTAAGTCTGTAAGTCGTAAATCGGTAAGTCTGTCTGGGAGGATGCTCCAAAACAACAATATTATAAATATTTGTTGACACTACGTTTTGGAATAATCATATGGATTATGCGTATCTCATTGAAGTAATATCTGAGCAAAAGTGAGGTAAACTTCCTCTGGGTATATTAAGGGCATAAATATATAAAAGTGTGAAACGCCCAGTACCAATTAGTATATCTAGCAAAATAAAACAACATCGATCACCCAAAAGTGAATTCAAAATAGTATACTGTAAATTACTAAGGAAAAGTATAATAGTTACTCTTTCTTTGAAAGAGTACAATGCCGAAAGAGTGTCTTAGGCTTGAATTAGTGAATATAATGTATTATAAACAATTATAAACAATAAACACCATTGTTTGCACCACCATTGACAGAAATAGATAAACTTTCAACAAAAACAAATTACGTGTGTATGTGTATATATATATATATATATATATATATATACATACATACACACACACCTTGTGAACAAGTAGAAAACATATGTCAGATATATTTACTGTGTAAACATTTCATCTGGGAGATGAAGTTTGTGAATATAGGGCCTGATTCAGCAGATTGGGCCGATTGTTGCGTTCTGTGCATTGTGTATTGCAGAGCATGTCTCAGCCAAGGGACGGCTATGGCGAGTAGTGCATTCCAATTCTCTCAGCCATGTAGTTGATGGTTTTGGACTGTGATTTGCAGTGTCGTGAGTGAGTCCTCTATAGCATTGTTCAAGAAAAGTATTCAGTTTAGTATTGGCATCCAGGTGGGAGAGAAAGGAGGCAAAGGAAGCCCTAACATCCCCACGCATTCTTTCAAACATAGGTATGAGGATGGCCAACATCTCCCTAGCAGTTTCAGCTGCCATTCCCATAGGGAAGGAGTCAGGCATTAAAGGAGCATTTGAAAGGAGAGAATAATAAGGAGAATGGGGGGGGATACTTTATGGAATGGAATGTGTGCAGGAATATGTCTTGCTTTACCCATCTTGCTAAGGTAAATAGTGCCACCAACATAGTCCTACAGATCTTCTACTTGTCGACATAATGATTGGTGACATCATATACAATTTCCAAATACCTCTTCATCCCAAACCTAAAATAGCAGATTAGAAGCTCACCACAGCTAAGTGTGGAGTCACATACATGTAATATAACAAGGACAGCAAATTTACTGAAAAACACTCGAGGCGAGTTAGTGGTCCCAGATAAATTACCTGTAGAACAAAGACAATGGCAAGGTATCACAAACCAATTGAATATATAAAAGAGATTACAAAGTACCTGTAAGAGAAAATGTTAGCAACAGAGCATAAAACCGAACAAGTATATGGTAAGCAGTGAGATGGCTGCAATAATCTGAGATACAAGAGCTGTAAGACCAATTAAAGTGTTAACCAGGTCTTTTAACACAATAGAGGCTGTATATGGAGGTAGATTAGGGTCAAAGGACCTGATTCAGACCCACTCGCTAAGCTGTGTTTGCACGCAGCCGGCGATTTTCCACCAACGAACCAGCCATTGCAAACGAAAAACGAGCGCTCGCCCCACAAAGGCCCACTGCAAGCCTGAGTGACAGGACGAGCCGTTTGTGGGTGGTTACAGGGGGAGGTTGATGGGAACGGTGGGTGTGCTGTTGCGAACGCAGGTGTGTCTGTGTGTTCCAACGGTGTTTTATGGGAGTGCATAAATTACGGCTTGCGACTGCATCTGTAGCTGGTGAATCACACAGCAAGCGAAATGTATACAGTTCTTGTGGTAGGGTATGGTCAACCATAACCCTGCGTGTAGGTCAGCCCTGACTTGATGTTGCCGATGTTTACACAGTAGTGGGAATGCAATCAGTGTTGATAGGCTGCAAACTTGTACAACTGCCTTCACATCATTAAACCACTTTACTGATAGAGCTGGTGCTCTTGCTTGATTTTTTAATCATCTAGGAAATCCTGGCTTGCTGTGTTTTTTTCAAGTTTTGTAAGTTTAAATTCCACATTTTTTTAGCATGTGTCAGTGTGTGTGTGTGTGTGTGTGTGAATGTTTTACATTTGTTAGTCCTCAAATTTGTGTTTACTTTTATCTAATACACCACTGTCTTAAATGTATAAGGTTATCAAGTATTGTATTAAGCACCTATGTTACACTCTATTGATGTTTTGCTCTAAATAAATATTGTTTACACATGATTCTGAAGTTTTGCAATTTTTATTTTTTTTAAAATGATGTAACATCTAATTTTTTTACATTTTTAATTTACCGTCCATAAAAAACAAACAACAAAACTAACATAAATATCAAATGAAGACATAATAACTACTTCAATAGCGGACATCGCAATATCCGATCACGCACCGGTATCAATAACATTGGCTACAAAATCAAATCATTTCCACCCCTTTCTCTGGTGCTTCCCGTCGTATTTATATAATTCTGAACCATTCCGTAAATATCTAGTGGCAAATTGGACAGATTTTATGGATAATAACTTGGATCATTGAGACACTCCTATCTTATTCTGGGAAACGTCAAAAGCAGTAATGCGCGGACATTTTCTATCATATATAGCTAAAATAAACTAAGATAATAAAGCACAATATGTAGAATTACAGAAAAATCTAAATATGACACTGACAGATTATATTTCCCAACCCACACCGGAAACACAATCAACATATCTTGAGGCAAAACAACTTCTAGATAGTTTTGTGATGGCACAGGCACAAACAAAAGTGGATCAAACAAAACAGAAATATTTTAAATGGGGCAACAGAACTGGCACATTACTGGCAAACATGACAAAAAGTTTTAAGAAACGCTATCACATCACTGCTATCAGAGACACCTCTACACAGACATTACTCACTAAAAATACAGACATAACAAAAAAATTCCAGGAATATTTCCAAAACCTGTATACAGCACGCACCCATGATCCCATCCTACTGACAAAAATATTGGACGAAGCGGCACTACCCTGCCTTACACCATTACAACGTGAGGAATTAGAAAGCAATATTACTGAAACTGAAATAGCAACTACAATATCCTCTATGCACCTAAACAAATCTCCAGGCCCTGATGTGTATTCAGTAGAGTATTACAAAATGTTACAGCATGAAATGATCCCTACATTGTGTGCTCTTTTTAAAAAAATAAGAGATGATATCCCTTGTTATCCAAATTTCAACCAAGCTTACACCTCTTTAATTCCAAAGCCCAATAAGGATTTGACATTAGTGTCCTCATACCGTCCAATTACTCTATTAAACATTGATTTCAAAATATTAGCAAAGATATTGGCAGACCGTCTCCAAACGTTCTTCGCTACTCTACTTACTCCACACCAGTTAGTCTTCACTAAAGGAAGACATTCAGTGAAAGGCATACGCACTGCAATAGCAACGGTAATGGCAGCCAACTTACAACCCGAGACCTCATCTATGCTCCTGAGCCTAGACGCCACCAAGGCTTTTGATATGGTCTCATGGCCTTATCTTCATGCGATTCTTGACTTTGGTCCGATATTCCAATCACTCATCAAATTCTTTTACACACAACCAACAACGTCACTACTTCTCAACGGAACCATAGTTGAAGGAATAATGATGACCAGAGACACTAGACAGGGTTGCCCACTTTCCCCTATGCTTTTTAATTTGGCACTAGACCCTATGTTAAGGATACTACAAGATTGGACACAATTTAAGGGAATTACTATTGGCACAGAGACAGTTAAAATGTCGGCATTTGCCGATGATGTCCTTTTATTTATCTCTGAACCCTGGAGAATACTAAGTTCATTGATAGAGCGAATATCGGAAATTGGATCAA
This sequence comes from Taudactylus pleione, assembly GCA_031769625.1. Taxonomy (NCBI): domain Eukaryota; kingdom Metazoa; phylum Chordata; class Amphibia; order Anura; family Myobatrachidae; genus Taudactylus; species Taudactylus pleione. The sequence goes on along the minus strand of JAUIMM010000017.1, from coordinate 812,446 downwards.
TATCCGGCTTCGAGGTAAATTTTGAAAAATCAAAGTGTCACGGCCAGGGTATTTCAGCATGGCGCTAGGCGAGTGTTATCTGTGAGGTCATTGTGGCGCGGGCTGTCTGGTGGTGGAGCTGGTGTCTGGCGGGGGGCTTTGGCTGCGCGCATTGTTGTGCGGGCCTGTTGTCACTCTGCGCTGGTAAGGCCTGGCGGCGTCTCCATTCCGTTTGGCATGGGCGCCGTCATCTTGCCTTCTGGCCATGTGATGCGGCTGGCCAATTCTGGTGAGTCACATGTTCCCTCCGGCCAGTAACAGCACGGCATGGGGTATTTAGGAAGGGTCAGTGCCTTCCTTCTTTGCCAGTGCAACGTGTATCTCAGCCTAGCTGAGAGGGAGTTCTCTGTGCTTATCCTGTTCCTGTGAATTCGCTGTCTGCCAGTCTGCCTGTTAGCTCCCACTGGACTACCCCACTTCCTCCATCACCCTTGCCCATACCTGAGTACCTGAGCCTGCTGACATCCTGCGCTGGCTTGATTATTTTCAGTTCATTACCTGCATACCTGGTTTGATTATTTTCAGTTTCACTACCTGCACACCTGGACAGCTCTAATTGTTTCCACTTGGACATTAACCCTTTTACTCCCACCACAGAACTTTTGTGCACATTTATATATTCCTGGACTTTTATTTACTGCCACATTATATGTCTACTCAAGCACTTATTAAAAATCCTAGTTTTATTTTCAAATCTGCTTCTGTGATCATTCCTGCTACCACCCCGGGTCCACAAACAACCCAGAACATAACAGTTTGCACTGGCCCCATGGAGCCGGCCACGGATCAGGAGTCAGGAGTGGATTTGTTCGGGTGCATTTCTGGTCGTTTAGAAAATCTGGAAAACATGCAGCATCAGATGGCTCAATTTCTGCAAGAGATGTCCAAGTGACAGGATAGTTTGCAAACTTCCTTTTCTACCCCTGAAGTACCAGCATCTACATCCGCATCAGCGTCTGGGAATACAGGAGGCAGATCATCTCCCCGCTTGCATCTTCCTTTACCAAGTAAATTTGACGGCAATCCTAAACTCTGCCGAGGATTCCTAAATCAGTGTGACATACATTTTACCCTGCAGCCTGACAACTTTCTAACTGCAAGAACTAAAGTGGCTTATATAGTCTCTCTGTTATCCGGCCAGGCCTTGGAATGGGCTTCCCCACTCTGGGAGCGCTCAGATCCGCTGCTGGATAATTATGCAGGCTTTGTGTCATTCTTCAGGAGGATTTTCGATGAACCTGGGCGTACTGTATCAGCATCATCAAACATCATGACACTGAGACAAGGGGTCCGTCCTGTCAGTCAATATGCCGTGCCATTTAAAATTTTAGCATCAGAGCTCAAATGGAATGAGGAAGCCCTCACCTTGACCTTCTGGCATGGGTTGTCAGAACGACTGAAAGATAATCTAGTCACTCGAGAGCTTCCTACTAATCTGAACGACATGATTTCGTTGTGTATCAAAGTTGACCTACGCTTCAGGGAACGTCAGGCTGAAAAAAACAGAACTGACCAGCAAAGGTCATTTACCCCCTCCATTTCTACCCGTCCCAATCCTTCTCCTACTGAAGAGGTGCCTATGCAGGTGAATCATACACACCTCTCCAAAGAAGAACGGCAGAGAAGAATGCAAAAGAACCTCTGTCTGTACTGCGGAGAGTCCAGTCACCTGCTGATCTCCTGCCCCCGTAAACCGGGAAATGCCAAATCCTAACTGACCCCGGAGACATCAAGTTAGGAGTTATGAACCCGTCTCCAAAAATTAAAGATTTCACGATTACCCTAGCCTTGGATCTTAAACCCAAACCTGTCTTTGCTACTGCTCTACTTGACTCGGGAGCAGCCGGAAATTTCATAACGTCTAGTTTCATAGATAAATTTCAGATTCCTTGTTTGTCTCTCAACCATGCCATCTCTCTGACCTCTATAGACGAATGCCCTCTAACTAACGGGATAGTCACCAAAGAGACTCAACCAGTATTGGTCCGAATTGGGGCACTTCATTCTGAGTCCTTAAAATTCCTGGTGATATCCGAGGCCTCAAGAAATTGTTCTTGGTCTACCCTGGTTATGTCAACATAATCCCAGGATTGATTGGAGTTCTGTGCAGATTCTGTCATGGGGTATGGACTGTCAGAAATCCTGTCTTCCAAAAATTCGACCTGTGAGAAAGACAGTTCCATTAGTTTCTTCTGCCATACCCAAGGAATATCAGATGTTCGCCGACGTGTTCTCTGAGCAACAAGCAAATATCTTACCCCCTCATAGGGAATGGGACTGTCCAATTGAATTGATACCTGATAAGATACCACCTCATGGTCGTACCTATCCGCTGTCCTTGCCTGAGACTCAAGCCATGACCGAGTACATCCGGGACAACCTGGCAAAGGGGTTCATTCGCCCCTCTACTTCACCTGCTGGAGCTGGGTTTTTCTTCGTTGGCAAGAAGGACGGTGGTCTAAGACCATGTATCGATTATCGAGGCCTTAATGACATTACTGTAAAGAATCGATACCCTCTTCCCCCGATTACTGAGTTGTTTGATAGGGTCAAGGGCTCTGTCATTTTTTCTAAATTAGATCTGAGAGGGGCTTACAACCTCATTCATATCCGAGCTGGTGATGAATGGAAGACCGCTTTTAATACCAGAGATGGACATTTCTAGTATTTATTAATGCCTTTTGGATTGTGTAACGGCCCTGCTGTCTTTCAAAGTTTCGTTAATGAGATTTTCCGGGATCTGTTATATGTTTCGGTTGTTGTCTATCTGGATGACATACTGATTTTTCCACCCTCTGTGGCTAAACATCAAGAACATGTTAAAGAAGTTCTGACCCTTTTGAGAGAAAACCACCTTTACTGCAAACTGGAGAAGTGCGTCTTTGGAGTGCCCAGTGTACCTTTTCTCGGCTATGTAATATCTGGCTCCAGTTTAGAAATGGACCCCAAGAAGGTACAAGCAATTCTGGATTGGACCCGACCTCAGACACTGAAAGCCATCCAGAGATTGTTGGGCTTCGCCAATTATTATAGACGCTTCATTAAGGGATTTTCTACACTGCTGACTCCCATTACAGCCTTGAACCGCAAAGGTGCTAATCCTGCCCAATGGTCACCTGAGGCAGAGTCTGCCTTTTATCTTCTAAAACAGGCCTTTATCTCAGCACCAGTTCTTCGACAACCAGATCTGGACAGACCTTTTTTGTTGGAAGTAGACGCATCATCTGAAGCTGTGGGAGCAATCTTGTCTCAACGTTATGAGGACAACCAAGTCCATCCGTATGGGTTCTTTTCTAAAAGATTCTCACCTGCCGAAAGGAACTACGCCATAGGTGAGCAAGAACTACTAGCTGTAAAGTTGGCATTGAAGGAATGGAGATATTTGCTAGAAGGCGCCAAGTTTCCATTTACTGTATTTACAGACCATAGAAATCTCCTATTTCTCAAAAACCTCCAATGTGTGAGTCCTCGTTTGGCCCGCTGGGCAATATTCTTTGCCAGGTTTCAGTTCACCCTGACCTTCCGGTCTGGAGCACTTAATCAGAAGGCTGATGCCCTATCGAGATCTCTCCTCTGTGATGATCAATCTGAAAATCAAAGCAATACCCCTGGCTTGGAATCAAGAGTTTTCGCCGCATTACAAGTTCAGCCTCCTACGGGAAAATCATTTGTGGCCCCGGAATTAAGGAAGCAGCTTCTCACTTGGGCACATTCCTCTGGCTTCGCAGGGCACTCAGGCACTCGGAAGACCTTGGAGTTCCTGAAAAGACACTATTGGTGGCCTTCTATGAAGGCAGATATAATGGAGTTCATCTCTTCCTGCTCCTCCTGTGCCCAGCATAAATCATCACGACAAGCTCCAGCTAGGGAATTGCTTCCATTACCTACTCCATCATGTCCATGGACGCATCTCTCCATGGATTTCGTCACAGACCTGCCAGTCTCTCAAGGTTTCAACACTATCTGGGTTGTAATAGACCGATTTTCTAAGATGGTCCACTATATACCGTTGAAGAAGTTACCTTCTGCCCCTGACCTGGCACAGTTGTTTGTCCAACACATATTTCGTCTACATGGCCTTCCTGCTGAAATTGTCTCTGACCGTGGTGTGCAGTTTACTGCAAAATTCTGAAGGGCTTTGTGTTCTGTTCTTCAAGTGAAGTTAAACTTTTCCAGGGCCTACCATCCGCAAAGCAACGGCTCCACCGAGAGAGGTAATCAAGATCTAGAGACTTTCTTAAGAATTTTTATGTTATCTTCCCAGGACAATTGGGCTGCCTTGCTGCCGTGGGCTGAGTTTGCACATAATGCTTCCTACCACTCGTCAACTAACCAAACGCCATTTCAGGTTGTATATGGCCTTCATCCTCGTGTTCCCGAATTCCGAAACCTGCCTGTTTTCGATGTTCCGGCCGTGGAGGACACGGTGCGGAATTTTGCTGCCAACTGGACTCAAGTACGGTCTGATTTGCTGAAGGCATTCTCTCGCTATAAGACCCAGGCCGATAGAAAGCGTAGAATAGTTCCACGCATGCAAGTTGGAAGCCAGGTCTGGTTGTCCACCCGGAATCTTCGTCTGAGGGTTCCTTCTATGAAATTTGCACCACACTTCATTGGTCCCTGCTCCATAACAGAAGTCATTAATCCAGTGGCCTATCGTCTACAGTTACCCCCATACCTAAAAATCCCTAATTCCTTCCATATTTCCTTATTGAAACCCCTGGTCCTGAATAAGTTCCATAGTGCTCTACCTGCTTCTCCTTGAGTCCAGACGGAGAGAGGAGTTGAGTTTGAGGTCGCCCAGATCTTGGACTCTCGTCTACGCAGAGGTCATCTACAGTATTTGCTGGACTGGAAAGGTTACGGTCCAGAGGAACGTTGCTGGACCGATGCTCGTGATGTCCACGCTCCCACGCTCATCAGGAGATTCCATTCTGCCCATCCGGAGAAGCCTGGTGAGTGTCCTGAGGTCACCCCAAAAGGGGGGGTACTGTCACGGCCAGGGTATTTCAGCATGGCGCTAGGCGAGTGTTACCTGTGAGGTCATTGTGGCGCGGGCTGTCTGGTGGCGGAGCTGGTGTCTGGCGGGGGGCTTTGGCTGCGCGCATTGTTGTGCGGGCCTGTTGTCACTCTGCGCTGGTAAGGCCTGGTGGCGTCTCCATTCCGTTTGGCATGGGCGCCGTCATCTTGCCTTCTGGCCATGTGATGCGGCTGGCCAATCCTGGTGAGTCACATGTTCCCTCCGGCCAGTAACAGCACGGCATGGGGTATTTAGGAAGGGTCAGTGCCTTCCTTCTTTGCCAGTGCAACGTGTATCTCAGCCTAGCTGAGAGGGAGTTCTCTATGCTTATCCTGTTCCTGTGAATTCGCTGTCTGCCAGTCTGCCTGTCAGCTCCTAGCTCCCACTGGACTACCCCGCTTCCTCCATCACCCTTGCCCATACCTGAGTGCCTGAGCCTGCTGACATCCTGTGCTTCAATTCACTACCTGCATACCTGGCTTGATTATTTTCAGTTCATTACCTGCATACCTGGTTTGATTATTTTCAGTTTCACTACCTGCACACCTGGACAGCTCTAATTGTTTCTACTTGGACATTAACCCTTTTACTCCCACCACAGAACTCTTGTGCACATTTATATATTCCTGGACTTATATTTACTGTCACATTATATGTCTACTCAAGCACTTATTAAAAATCCTAGTTTTATTTTCAAATCTGCTTCTGTGATAGCTCCTGCTACCACCCCGGGTCCACAAACAACCCAGAACATAACACAAAGGCACTTTATTTAAAAAAAGATTGTGCTAGACCATTCTGGTTTAGAGAAACTCCAATTGAATGGACAACTAAGTCCATCTCCTACCTGGGGATCCAACTGCCTAAATATTTACAAAATTTATACGCAGTCAATATGAAACACATTCTGCGTAGTATCAAACAGGATATCGAGAGATGGAAACATCTTAAGATCTCTTATCTGGGTCGTGCCAACTTAATAAAGATGATACTGTTTCCCAGACTTCTTTACCCACTCCAATCTCTTCCCATCTTATTGACCAAAAGGGACACATTAGAAATTGAAAAATTGATGAGAACTTTTATATGGAGGGGGGAAGAGCTAGAATTGGCATGGTGCGACTTCAACAGCATAAATGAAATGGGGGTATCAACTTGCCAAACATTACTTTGTATAGTCATGCTGCACATCTTCATTATCTAAGAGATTGGATTCACAACAAAAATCAATACACCAATACGACATTAGAAGCAGCCTTCCTGGACAAAATTAATATTATATCTTTTATACATTTACATGATGAGGAAATACCGGAATCAATTCAGATTAATCCTCTTCTGATGACCACCAGAAAACTATGGCATATCCTACGGCACAAACATGCATTAAACCCATATTTTTCACTACACCTTCCATTTATACAAAACCCAAATTTCCAACATGGTGAGGCTGGACATCCCTTTACCTTATGGCATAGGAGTGGAATCACTTCCATCCGACATGTCACGGATAATACTTTAAGAAAACCCTTAACATAAACACAAATAAGAGATAAATATCCAATGGTCAATTTATCACCTCTATCATACTTTCCAATACAACACTACATAGCCCAACTCTTCAGAAAATTAGCTCCGAATTACTTTGTTAATGACTTAGATAATCTACTCAATACGGAAAACCCCCAAAATAAAGCTATATCATGGCATTACTCGTTCCTACATAACTCTCTAGACTATAATACCCAATACACAGGTTTGGCACAGTGAACAGAATATTTCCCATCCTTACCATTAGAGGATCTACTGCGTTCATTTGAATTATCAGTCAAATTAGTGCCAGCAGCCTCTTACACTGAACTCTTCTTAAATATATTACACAGAACCTATCTTACCCCTCATCGTAGATGTGTAATGGGATTGTTGGAAAATTCTAAGTGTCTCCGTTGCGGAGGATGCAGAGTTGATGCATTGCTTATGAACTGTCCAATCATACTGGGTTTTGGGGTTATGGTGGGTAACTATGTAAATAAATATTTGATGAATTGCCTTCCACTAACACCCGAATGGGCAATATTCGGTATTACATCTAAAGAAACCAAAGTACCAAAAGGGGTTAAAGAGCTACTGATTATCATCTCAGCGGTGGCTAAGAAATGTATATTGCAGGTATGGTTACAAACTACAGCACCTACACTTACGATGTTTCAAGGGAAGCTTTTCCATATTTTTCGTATGGAATGGCTGGAGGCCATGTTGCAAAAAGAAAAGTTCACTGAATTTTTTTTCTCCACTTGGGAAAGTTACATTGAAACCTTATCCAAACCATTGAAAGAACAAATAGAGAAGTGTTTTAGAAATACACTTTGGTATGAAACACGTATTTGTTCAAATGATCCCCCAATATCATTTTAAGGTATTTGAATACCTAACTGAGAATTATGAGGAAATATAATAAAAAAAAAAAAAAAGTGTCAAGAACCCGTGCTTATATCTTTATATCTATATCTTTATATTTATATAACAGGATTATTGCTTATATATCTATTAATAGTGTTTTATTGATTGTATTGCAGTGTTCTATTGGTACAATCACTTATTGATAGGTTATTGGATGTTGATTTTTCTGTATAAATACCAGAAACATACCACTGTTTTTTATTAATAATATTTTTGTATTTGTAACATTCGTACTTATGTACACAATTATTTTGCTTCAATAAAGAAATATTTAAATAAATAAATATCAAATGAAACATTTTGAATAAAACAATTTCAAAATTCAGTAGGAAGGAAAGGGAGATATGGTTGATGAAATTTGGGGGCATCACAAGATTGCCAATGCTGTAATTCTTTGGCCTTTTTTGACCTAGGCTGAAGGGAAAGTTCCGCAGCTGCCGACTGGTGTGTTCTGCGGCGATGGGCCTGACCCGATGTGCTGGGGCTAGGTTCAAGGCTGGGGATAGGGTTGGGGCTGGCCAATGGGATTCCAAGGGTGGTGGGCAGAAATCTTGATTCAAGAAGTGAGGTTTGCGCCCCCATGGCATCGGAGGTTGATGATGTTTGCTTGCTCCTGGGCAAATGCCAGACATTTCAGGGTCAAAGCCGTCCGCTCCTGGGCCTCGGCCATTCTCACAAGAGCTGCCTCCATATTTTGAAATATGGCTGTGTTTTTGTTTGTCTCACCTAGCAGCTCTGTGACAAGGACCTCAGGCCTCAGGAGAGGGGTGTCAGGAGCGGGGTTTGCAGGGTCAGCAGTTGGAATTGTTGCTTCATCCCCTGCAAACACTCCTGACACACTGGGCCCCGAAATTTACTCTGGAGCAGGCTCATCATTATCCGTATCTGAAATAGATGATAAAAAAAATATATATGTTAATGTTTGTAAAAACACACGTTACAAATCTGTAAAAATTAAAATGTAAAATAATATAAAAAGTTACCCTCAACACCATGGGGGGCTGCAATGTTAGGCATGTCCTTGTCCATGTTGGACACGCCTCACACCTCCTCTTCTTGATTACACCCCAGAGCCATTTCTTCTAAATAAGTGTATTCTAATGACTCTGGGGTGAGCCCACCACTTGTGCCCTTGGCATGCTTTGCCCTATCCCCCATCTTTCCCTTCAGCCTGTACTTCAAGTCGGACCATCTGTGAATGGTTGTAAATACAATCTTGTTAGAACTACCTTCAAAAAAATGTTTTAATTTTTTCTTAAAAATTATGTGACTTGTAAAAACTTACCGTCTCTTTACTTCTCGAGTAGTCCGGACGATGGTCCTCTCCAAGTTGACAGCATTGGCAATCTCGGTCCAAATGCAGCCTCGTTGTGCTGCCCCCATATTTCGTGGCACATGGACAACACGATCCATTGCCATGCCGACCAATACCTCCATCTCCCTCCTACTGAATGGCGGCTGTCTCAGCCGTTTACGAGGCTGGCTTGGGCCGGCGGATTCCTCATTGGAGTCACTTTGAGGTTGGTCGGCATCCTCAGTGTCTATCCAAAATTAATAAAAAATAAAATGAAAAAAAAGTTTATCTTAAATGACAATGATTACATTGTTCACAAGTATAGCACTACAAAATAATAACCATTACTATGGTCTCACTTACCTAATTCCTTCAGTCTCTGAGAGACATGTTGTGCAGGCTCCATTTTCCCACAAATGATACAGTAACATCATCTGGAGAAGCGTCTGCAGTGTATTTATACATGCGTACGCATCATTGTCAGTGCGACCCGCACCAGCTGAGAGCGCTTTGGCGGTCTGTGGCACAGTATTTAAGGGTATGTTTGTACCTCTCGTCAGGTGTGCATTCTTTGATGCGAGTGGTTATTTCAAGACTGATTGTGACTGTTGCATTATTTGGGCAGGTAAGTTACTGTGTGGTGTTTCTCTTGCAACTCCCTTAAGTGAATCTGTCCTTGCATGCCAGGGTAACACATTGACTGGTTTTATACTTGCATTCCTATAGGTTTGCCTTTCTTTCATTTGTTCCCAGAAGATTTATCTTTGGTATTCTTTGGGCAGGTAAGTTATTGTGTGGTGTTTCTCTTGCAACTCCCTTAGTGAATCTGTCCTTGCATGCCAGGGTTACATATTGACTGGTTTTATACTTGCATTCCTATAGGTTTGCCATTCTTTCATTTGTTCCGGAGGATTTATCTTTGGTCTTTATTGGGCAGGTAAGTTATTGTGTGGTGTTTCTCTTGCAACTCCCTTAAGTGAATCTGTCCTTGCATGCCAGGGTTACATATTTAATAAAAAGATTACGTATAGTCAAGTACGCACAGTGCTCCCAAATCAAGGTAATCTGCAGATGTAATACAGGTGACCTCGGCAGCCCAGAAGCTGACGGCCATTGACGCAGACCATACACGATACCTTGATTGGAGTTGTGGGGAAGTATTGTGATTATTATAATTTTTTCCTTGATTTGGGAGCACTGTGCGCACTTGACTATACGTAATCTTTTTATTATTTGTGTACACTTAGTACTGAAGGGTGGTACTTGTCACGTATAGTTATCTGCAGCCTAGGGAGGTGCTTGGCGCCTGTTACAACACCACTTACTCTATATAATCAGGGTTACATATTGACTGGTTTTATACTTGCATTCCTATAGGTTTGCCTTTCTTTCATTTGTTCCAGAGGATTTATCTTTGGTCTTTTTTGGTCAGGTAAGTTATTGTGTGCTGTTTCTCTTGCAACTCCCTTAACTTAATCTGTCCTTGCATGCCAGGGTTACATATTGACTGGTTTTATACTTGCATTCCTATAGGTTTGCCTTTCTTTCATTTGCTCCGGAGGATTTATCTTTGGTCTTTTTTGGGCAGGTAAGTTATTGTGTGCTGTTTCTCTTGCAACTCCCTTAAATTAATCTGTCCTTGCATGCCAGGGTTACATATTGACTGGTTTTATACTTGCATTCCTTTAGGTTTGTCTTTCTTTCATTTGTTCTGGAGGATTTATCTTTGGTCTTTTTTGGGCAGGTAAGCTATTGTGTGGTGTTTCTCTTGAAACTCCCTTAAGTGAATCTGTCCTTGCATGCCAGGGTTACATATTGACTGGTTTTATACTTGCATTCCTTTAGGTTTGTCTTTCTTTCATTTGTTCTGGAGGATTTATCTTTGGTCTTTTTTGGGCAGGTAAGCTATTGTGTGGTGTTTCTCTTGCAACTCCCTTAAGTGAATCTGTCCTTGCATGCCAGGGTTACATATTGACTGGTTTTATACTTCCCATCCTAGAGGTTTTTTTCTTCTATTTGTTTAAAAAAAATTACTTTGTCTTAGTGGGCCATTTTAGTTCTCTTTTGTTTTTTATTCTGTTTACATTCCATGATCTACCCAGGTAATGTTTCCTTTCTAAAGGGTATATTTGATTTGTTCATTCTTTTATTTTTTTTTAGTCAAACAAGGATATGACAAGTTCTAACCCAGTAAGAGTTTTCGACAAACCACTCAACATAAGTTATTATTTTTGCTTTGTGGGTTCCACTAGGGTTTAATTTTTCCCCAATTTTCAGATTACACACGGCTAAATGATCTACTCCCTTCTTTCACACCCCTACCAATCTGCTCATCCTTCAAGGCATAGTCAGCGGAGGCGTGCAAGGCCCCAGATATTTAGAACACGTGTCACCCTGTTTGGAACGCCTGACAATGTTGTTTTGAGACTCTTTCGCCTACCACCCCAGTGAGGGGCCCCACTGGCCCATTTATGTGTTTGATGATGGTATTAATTAACTTAATTTAATTTAAACTTATATTTTACTAAAGTAGGTTACTTCATAACTAGGGTAATGCTTCTGATTGATTTTCTCGCAAATTTTACCCCAGACCTTTACACAAGCTAGAACTGGAACTTCCTGGCCACTATGAAATATGGTAAGTGCCTCTTTGATTAGTGTATCCGTTATCATATCATGAAGACTTTGTTGGTGTATCTTGCCATCTGATGTTGAATAATCATCTTTACTTGTGGCAGACCCATTTGGAGGTGATGTGTTAGGGGGAGATGAAGGAGGAACAGCTGGTGTTGCCCCAGGCAGACTTTCAACATCCACATCTGCAAGTGTGTCCACAGGCAGTTTGTCATCTGATAGTCTCATTCCAAATTTGAGCATAAAAACATATATATTATGATAGCAGTCAGGCAAAGACTGCAAAAATTAAAAAGAAAATGAAACTATTACTATTACTAGCTATTACTATTATATGCGTACGCTTATGTTACTAAGAGGCCCAAATACGCAGTACACATGTGTACACCCTGAACTAACAGATGATTCTAAAACCATGCATACCTTCCAGACCCACTTTCATTAGAAGCTGCCATGTATCATGATCGCCTCTATGCCACACATGCGTGTCCATGCTCAGGCACTAGGTAAGACACCTGCCGTGTGGTGATAGTGATTACCAATGCAGTTTTGTGTAAATAGAATATTACAACAACTACTGTCTTGTGTTGATCAACCATTTTTTGGGGGACAGCCAATCAGATTGCACCACAGTTTATATAAAGTATGCACACTGTAATATTTGTCATTGCCATCATGAGAGCAGCTAGCTTCACATGAAGAGAGCTGCGCATATTGGCCCAGGTGATGGACCATTGCCTGGGACCCATTGCCCCATATGTCACGAACCAGCAAAAGCTGCGAGCCTATGCGGAGGTGCGGCGAAGGCTACGTCGCATAGGCTTCCGTCGCACCATTGTGCAATTAGAGAGACGATGGTCCGACCTCCGGTGGCGGACCCCTGACCTCCTGGCCCACTTGCGGACCATTAACTTGCAAAGTACGTACATTTGCGGTGTGTATGCGTGGATGTACGCACGCATCTGCAATCGTTTTTTTTTTTTTTAGTTACTTTGTTTTCTTAAGGTCTGCTGCCATTTTGGTTTTTTTTAAGGTCTGCTGTTTTTTTAATTTTTAAAAGTGGTTCTTTTTATTTCATAGGTATCTTATATTTTGGAGACATTAGGGGGGAGGGGTGTGTGTGTATTTGTGTTCTTACATTCTTCATATTATTTTAAAGATATCTATATTTTTGCTATTTAATATTTAACGGCTTAAAAAATCTCTCTCTCTCCTATATATAGAATGTATATATGTATATATATATATATATAGAGAGAGAGAGAGAGAGAGAGAGAGAGAGAGATACATAGATACACACACACCTTTTATGATAAGATATTTGATTATTGTAATGTTAGACATTAAACATTTATTATTTAAATTTCTTTAAAACAATATCTATTAGGACAACGGCGACAAGCAAGAAGAGGCGGTATTTGCCAGCCACCCTCCCCTGCAAACTCTTCCCACCATTCCTCCCCTACCTCCCCTCAATCCGTGTCCAGTCATTCCTCCCCTGGCCCAGCATCTGATTCTTCGGGGTCAAACTGGGCTGCATCTTCCCAGGGAGGACCTGTGGATGAAGGTACATGAAAGACCAAAAAAACATTGACACACATATCCAAATCACAATTATATTTGCAACACTTACATTGCCACATGTATGGTGAAGGGCAGAGCCGTAGTTAGCGCTCTGAGCGCCCTATGCCAGCCCCGCCCCTTTTGCGTGTGACGTCATGACGTTGCACACAAGGGGACAGAGCCGCCGGAAACTGAAGCTCAAGCACTGCCCAGAGCATCTTACAGGCACCCTGCAGACAGAAGCAGGGGCCATGGGATGTCGACGGTGCCGCTCACAGAGCCCTGCATTCTGTGTGGCAGCACCGGCCGCATACCTCTAGCTACGGCCCTGGTGAAGGGAGACATTTCACACTACAAGTCTGTTTATGTTAACATTTTAAAAAACCAGAGCAGGCTACAGGCCACTTTGCAAATGTGATTCTTGCTATCAGGTTAATTCTGCAGGTGTCTGAAAAACCCTGCTGCATTTACCAAGTCAGCACTGTCACATAGCTTGCAGTGCTGGGTTTAGCATAGCACCCAGGTATTGGTTTGTACAGTTACGATTGTGTTTCCATTTTTGATTATTAAAAAAATATATGTTTTTGTTTACATTTCAGATGTGCCGCAGGATAGTTTGGCTGATGTGCTCAGGAGGGGCTTGTGATTTTTTATTTTTGTTTCAAGTTTCTATTTTGGTTAAAATTGTTATTCCAAAAAATTATAAAAAATAAATAAATGTTTTGTGTTTTTATTATAGTATATTAGCTATTGTTAGTGATTATATATACACAATGATACATACACTGTTCTTACAAAAACGAACAACACATAGAAAGCATGGATGGAAGTAACCTACAAAAAAAACAGCTCCTAACTGTCATTCTTCAAACACAGCCTATCTAGTGGCAGTTATGAGCTGTTTTTTAACATATATTTCTATATGTATCTATATATATATATATATATATATATCTGTCCAATGTCTGTGTTCTTTTGACCATATTAATCTTTTCCTTTTATTGGTCAGTCTCAGATATGGCTTTTTCTTTGCCACTCTGCCTAGAAGGCCAGCATCCCAGAGTTGCCTCTTCACTGTAGACGTTGACACTGGCATTTTGTGGGTGCCATTTAATGAAGCTGCCAGTTGAGGACTTGTGAGGCAATCAACATCGACAGCACGCCCCCTTTGGTGCGAGACCCGGAGCGACGGAGAGCCCGTCGCTACCCGGGTCTCGCACATGTGCACGATGGAGCTCCCTCCGCCGTGTGCATGCGCAGTGGGGCAACATCGACCCGCTTGCAAGCGTCCTGCGCTCGCGAGCGGGTCTGAATGACCCCCTATGTCAGTAGTGAGAATTAGGTGAGATGTTTATGGTTATTATTGTAAATGGTAACCTTAATGTCTAATGTCAATAATCTAAATCAAACACAATAGATACGTGTTAAAGGATATATTCCCAAAACAATAGATGATTATGCACCATGCATGGATCTCACTACACCGTGCCCCGTCTCCTAGAACTGCAACTATCAATAGACGCGCCCAGGGCCCGGATAGACTTACAGTAATAGTGGGCTGGAAATAGAAGAAGATACCCTCATTGGAAAGTGCTAGGACGATACTCACTCGATGCATACACAGAGTGATAGTAGTGCTTATGATCAGTGTCCGGGGCACGGTGTAGTGAGATCCATGCATGGTGCATAATCATCTATTGTTTTGGGAATATATCCCTTAACATGTATATATTGTGTTTGATTCAGATTGTTGACATTAGATATTAAGGTTTACCATTTACAATTATAACCATAAACATCTCATCTAATACTCGCTACTGACATATTACACAGTGTGCAATTAGTAACAAAATAACAAATCACAGTAAATTCACTGGACAAAGATACAAATGTAGCAATCACAGGCACAGTTCTCACAGGGTATGAGGAATATAGCTTTTTCATTTAGTGAAATAATTGAGGTTCAGAATAAAAGAACAGTGGCCGGAAGAATCTCTTATAGATATTTTTCATGCACTGTTCTTTCTTTTTTGCACACTAACATTTTAATATTTCACTGTCTCTCAGAAAATATAGAGTATATTTTTTAATGTATATCAATAAAATATAACTTTTTATATATTTTTTGGTTCAGCATGCACCCAGCATAATGCTAATTTTCTTCATTCTTGAATACATTGGTCCTTGACTTATAGCATTAGCGTAGCACTGCATTGGGGCTGTATTTAACTATTATGGAGATTGTTATTAATATATGGATACTGAACCAATGACCATCAGATAATTAAAAATATAGGTTCATTGGGCACTGGTGCGGGATAGTGTTTTTATAAGGGTCCAACTGTATAGGTGTTGACAATCAGGGCAGTACGTACACATGCTACCCGAGGCGTGCTGAGGCACAGCAAATTGATGAGAAGCAGGCCCAATCCTTCCAGGGATGTATAACCCAACAAGAAGACAGGTCACAATCAGTCCTCAAATTGCATGTAGTAGGAGATAATGTGGGGATGACCAATTAGATGGACTCGCAAGAACAGTAGCAGCAACTGGACCAACAGAGAAAATCTCATAGAACCTATACGTAACCAAAGGAGCCACAGATTGTGGACACTGTAATGGCACAAATCAGATGTTATAATCTCTATCAGCAGGGTATACTGGAAGGAGCACCAAAACAGCCTAATTTCTACACGCTAGTCTCTCTGTGTCAGCAGGAAGTAGGATGTGTTAGAATCACCCGGGATGTGCAAAAAAGTTCAACTTTGAGTAGTAATGGACAATCTTTGAAAAGCTGGGAGATTCTGATGGGAAAATAAGGTTGACTGCATTTGTACAACAAGGGATGGTCAATCTATGCCTGGTTAGGGATAAACCAGTAAGAAGAGAAATGCAGTAGTCTATGCGAGATTCAGTATAATGAGTTACATTAATTTTTGTAGAGTTTTCTCTGATATATGTATTCTGTAAATGTTTCTTAGAGGTATGTAAGGATCACACTGGACTACACTTGAAATGCTAACTGTCAAGCTATCTGTAACTGCTGTTTCCCTACCATAATAACTACACTTGTGTATGTTTGGATTTGGATTATAATATACAACTGAATAATACTTACAAATTACGTTGTGTTTAAAACTTTAAAACAGTTGGACCCAAGTGTATCCAGTCTCTCAGGTTTACACTTTTGCCTCACTCCTAAAATTAATATTCGTAACCTCCCAAATTATTTTGGTTACTGTAAAAATTACTAGAGTAATATTTTTTATTATTGTATTGCAGCAGAAACTGCCAAGGTGTCACTGAAGCCAGTTACAGAGTTCCTGGCAGTCTCCTGTGAGTTTGTAACTCTATCAATTATCAGTTTATCATCCAATATTATGCATGTGGTTTGTCCCAATTAAAGAAAGCCCATAGGTCACATATAATAGTGCCCTGTGAATGGACACAAGAACTAGTCTATCTGAACCCTAACAGAAACATCATTGAGATTTTAGGACAAAAGTTGAAATGAGAAATTATAGACAAAATGCACACGCTGGACCAAATGTAATCGGGTGAAAGTTTAGAATGTGAGAGTTTAGCAGTAAACTCTCACACTTTTTAAACTCGGCCAATGTAATAGAGTCCGAGAACTTGCAAACTCACATGTTTTTAGACTAAAAAACTCACGATTTAAACTCTCATCCAGATGTTTTCCCATTTTGAAGATAAAGCTCGACCAATGTGAGAATATACTGCTAAACTGTCACATTTTCTAAATTCTCACCCTATTATATTTGGCTCTCTTGTGTCCCATTTTTCTTCCAGTAGATAGAAAAAGGATGTTGTTGTTGGCACAGCAGGAATAATTGATTCTGATATAGAGAACGCCAAAAAAGAGCCTGTGTTATTTTTTTGCGTCTATGTGAGTACTGCTTTAAGTGAAGAAGTTTGTGTGGACAGGGAGCACTTGTTCTCATAGCTATCAAAGATGCTAATGTGACTTCCTTGATCATCTCCCACATGAAAACTGTAATCCAGCAAAAGGGGTAGAGGCCAACTATCCGGCATCCCCCTTTTTACCTTGCAATACCCAATACCTGAGTCGACACATGCATTGGGCAAAAATGGTCACAGCTTTATTCATGTACATACAACGCCAAATACCAAAACACCAGAGATCGCAGGGCAAGGAAAGAACTGGTGGCAAGGCTCTCACACCATGCGGGTGGGAATGTGCTTGACCCGACCTTGCAGGCTGCAACATCCCACCTCCACCCATTTCATACCATGTGGGTGAGGGTGTGCTCGGGCCGACCTTGTGCAATGCTACCCTCAAATTGGCCCTGGCCTAACAAGCTGGAGCCAGGCGTGCGGCCTATTTCATGGCAAGAATGTCTGACCCTCTGAAATACCCCTACATAAAATTCCATGCCATGCTCACCACTTCCCCCCCCTGCACATTGACTGTGACAATACTACAACGACCAAATCACCGTTTTACCCGCACTATCATTATTCCTTTACTTTTTTGAATTATTACTTTATTCTTCAGTGTTTTTTTTTTTATAATTTCTTCATCATATTATATAAAAAAACCACAACCATCACTAAAATGTAACAAGTATACAATACAAGAAAACCACTCTCTGCCTACACCTAATACAGTTTACTCAAATAGGTAAATCACATGTGACTAACTCATGGGTTGGTTGGGCCAGATCCTCTGCACATAAGCAACTAAATCTCCCTCCTTCCTGCTGCTCCTTATACCTGGCCCCCTTCCCCCTCTCCTCTCCTCCCAATCCTGCCACACTGCCCTACTGGTCAGTGGGTCACCCTAGGTGTTGAAACTGGGATGGACTGCCTTGCCCGTCGCCCACGATTCCACCCGCTGGCACTGTGGGCCGTCTCTTGCCCTTCCCCTTATCCGACGCTATTTAAGCTTTCTGTGCCCCCATTATAACTGCCTATTTGCACTAGTCCATAGCTTGAATGGTAAAGTATAAAACTAGAAGTGTATTGGACTACAAGTTTGGGACCCAATCCTGTTTGTCGGTCCCTCTTGATCTTGATCTGCAATACATTCCACTGTAAAAAACTGCCTTTTTTGGAGGGTCCCAAAACAAAAGCACACTTACTTGGCTCCCAGAATTATAGCTTAATAAAACTTGGGAGTTCCATTTAGAAAAATGTTGATTTGACAACTATTAAATATCATGTCCATGAACATGTTGCTACTGGAAGGTGTATGTAAACAGGGGCATTGAGAGAGATTATACAAAGTATCTGGGCAGGCATGTGACCACGCCACACACGTCCTGCTCCCAGTCCCAATACAGGGGCTCAAAATCTCTGATGGCAGGCCTGCTGCAAATAATTATTTACTTGGCTGCCCTTGATGCACTACAACATCCATCATGCATGTTCATTAAACAGTTGTTATAATGTCATATTTTGTATTTTAAATACTCATCTCTAATAAATATTCACTTGTAAAACCTGCAGATTCAGAACGGAGGTTACTGTACTGTGTAAAAAGTACTGTACAGTTGATTGCTGACTCGCTACAGAGCAATAGTGAAATTATAAGTGATGCAAACACAGTAAAGTCAGTCAAAAGCATGGTTGTCTTTTATGACATTTTGGGCCTGATTCAGAGATAGACGCTAATGCGTTCGCAGTTGCGTTTTCATACGCAACGCAGCTGCAAAAATATGCTGTCTGTAAAGATCACCTGAGCATAAATACGCCTTCTTACCTGTGTGCACCAACGCATACCTGCATAAATATTAGTACTATCGATGCACATCGACAGCCATCTTGCCCTTGTGGCATGTCTGACCAGCCGTAGCCTCGGGAGCTCTCCTCTCACGCAGAGGGCTCTCATGCTGCGTATGCACTCGCAGTGGCTAATTTATGAACGCCCATGTAACAGCGTTTAAACAGACAGGCACGCCGGTATTTTTCTGCCACACCCCCATTACAACCTGTCAATCATTGTGCTATGTATTCCAAAAGTGCGTCCATAATTGCAATGTGAACGCAGAGCACACGCAGTGCGGCTTATGCGCATGCGCAATGGTAAACAAGCGCTCGATCTGCATACGTAATCGCCATTGCGTTCATCTCTGAATCGGGCCCTTTGTCCATAAACCCTCAGCTGTCCCTAAAACCCAGGCAGCTCTCAATAGGGCCGTAACTAGGGTAGTGCAGTCTGGGCAGGGGGTGCTGTTTGGGCCTATCAATTTTCCTGTTTATTATCATTCTCCCTTGTAGCTTTCTCTTCTTTTATCCCCAGCATCTCCTGGCCTCACCTATCTCTTCCCTGGCCCTTCCCCATGAGGCCATGGCCCTTTTTCAGGTCCACTATCTTATGTTCCTATTTAAAAGAAATGGGGAGGGGGGGCGCCAATGCTCTCTCTGGCACAGGGCACCAAAAAGTCTAGTTACGGCTCTGGCTCTCAATAATGGTAATGATCACTGAACATGGATAGTGAAATTAAAATTGTATTTAAATACATGCCTTCTAAAGCAACACACTGCTCTTGTGGTATTGTTCAGGAGGTCAGTATTATAAATCAGGGACACTGCAAAGCATCACAAACACTGGCAGCAGCTATGTAAACATAGGCCTCACATGCTTCATTTGGCCTCTCATAGAGTACATAGGGGCACACTTACAGCCCAGATGAAAAGATAACGTCATGTCTCCAATAATACCAAAAGTAAATAATAAATTGGACCCTTAAAATCTAAAGGCACAATTATCTGTGGATGATGTTTCATACACACACATATAGAGAGAGAAGGATGAACATATCCCCAGACATAATAATAGTAATGGCACTGCCTGCTCCTTAGCAGGGAGAAGTTGGTGTAGCTCCTATTGCACCTACTTATAGTGTGTGGGCCAGTGTGTTACACAGTCAGAGGCTTACACAGTACCATTACATGACTGCTGCCCCCCTGCTCCCTCACAATTCCACAACCAGGGAGTAGGGACACACAATAACGGCACTAAGCCACGCCCACTTCACCTCCTTCTCTTGCCTGACTGACACTTCCTCAGCTAATCCCTCAACGATTTACTTATCTTCCGCCAATCAGACGCCCAGAGGGGAGGGCGATGGGTGAGGCCGTAGCCAGCAGCCCTGGTTGAGCTGTGCAGGTAGGTGCAGACAGAGGGGTTCGCGGGGAGTGGGGTTCATGCACCAGGTGGCAGTGGGTGGGGTGAGAGGGGCACCCCTGGATAGGTGGGGAGAGCCGACCGGGCCAGATACAGACCATTGCAATGGCTGGGTGTAGGGAATGGCTGCACTATACCCCTCTCTCTGAGCAGCAGTAAACAGGCCATATATTGGAACTTTGTATGATCAGCTGGGCTATGATGATACTCCGTGCACACTGTACTAGGATGCATCCGATACATGACAGGAGGGAGGCCAGCACCATCCTGTATTCATCGGTACATAAGGGGTTAACGATCAATGTATTTATGTGTATATTCTCTCGCTCTCTTCTTGCATACATATATTGTTCTTGCCAAATGTAATCATTCCACTATCAAAATGGAAACCTTATAAAAAAATAAAAAAAGAAGCAGCTAAATCAGACATATTAATCATGCTACTAGAATGAGGATATTAAATATTGTAAAAATAAAAATAATCATCTGCTTAAGATGTAAGTAATCATTTTGAATATGCCATCTTGTATATCAATATGGAAGTCTGGCCAAAGGGAGGGTAAGTTTTATGAAGTGACAAAGAAACAGAGAAGCGGTATACAAATTGTGCAATAATTCTAATGGCTTACATGCAAAAGACAAATTAAAAAACATATTATTGGAGGATTTTGGTAAGTTTAATCAGAAGGATACATTTTGTGTGCAGTTGTGCATTTAAAACTGCTAAGATGTTGCAAATTTTATTTCAGAAGAGTAGATATTTTTATTTTATTTTGAATAGAGATAAAAATTAAGAAAGTGATATTAAATAGACCAGTGAGTTTATTAAATAATGTTACTAGTACCATTAATTATTATAATATGTAATTCACAAATATGGAACAGATTAAATAAGCAACAAAGGCTACCATACTATTTTGGGAGTTTAATACAAAAAGCTATTTCAGTATTTGATATTTACTAGATTACTAACCTATTCTCCTTTTAGCATGAAGCACCAGGTAAGAAAAGTCTGGAGTCCTATCTCTGGAGAATACAATATACAGTCATCAAAATGGTAAGACTGAGTTACAGGTAATCAATCACAAGTAGGCCACTCCAGTGGAGTCTCATTATATGTTTTGTAATTTAGAAGTACAAATCCGCAAGTTTCGCAAAGCATTCTCTGAACTAGCAGGTTTATTTAATGGGCTTTTCATTTGGGCATTTCTTTGTTCTAATTTGTATTCACTATATCTCTACACTGTACAAAAAAAGTTACTATCATAATAAAAGTTACATTTACTAAAAACAGCTAGCTTTTATTCAGTCTGGGCACTGAAACAAGCATCTAATTGGTTACTATATTTTAGTGCAAATATTGGACCTAAATGCAGTAGATCAGTCCTAATGAATATTATTTAATATCAATACCGAGGTGCAAATCTCTACAAAAACCTTAGCAACCAATCAAATGATTTATTTCATTCTCTAACTTGCACTATATAAATAAAAATATTTTTTGTTAGATTGCTATGAATTTAGGGCACACTTGTACTTTAGTATAGGTAAAGAACCCTTACAAATAAGGTTTATTCACCCCTACATTGATGAAGGGTACAGAGATGCAGTAACCCATAGCCACCAATCAGCAATTAGCTTTTGATTCTATAGTACAGGTTGGACAATGAGCACAACTTTTTGACTGGTTCTTATAGTTTGGTGTACGTTTGTACCTATGATCAGTGGGCCTGATTCAGAGCCGCTCGTAAGCGGCCGCTCGATCGCTCCGAGCGATGTTCGCACATCTGCGCATGCGTATGGGTCGGAATGCGTATGGGTCGGAATGCGCATGCGCCAACCAGTCATTGCGGTCGGAAATCATGTGTTCGCAATATAGCGAGTGCCTGCTAATTTGAGTGACAGGATGAGGCGTTTGTGGGTGGTAACAGGGGAAGGTGCTTGAAAACGGGGAGTGGAGATCCGAACGCAGGCGTGCCACACGGTCAAAACGGGCGTTTTAAGGGTGTGCATAATTAACAAAGCAGCGTCATCGGCCACGTCACTTGGTTGTCTCTTAGCCTGAACTGTTCGCATGATTGCGGTAGGAAAATCCAACCACAAGCACTGCGAGCAGTTCAGACGTACTTTTCGATGTACTCGATTAATCTAATAAATAGCGGAGATGACGTATGATGCGAGCGGCCAGGGGGCGTTTTTACAAAATAGCGAGCACATATTTAGTTCGCTCACTCAGACATAGAGGCGTCAAGAGACCGCAAAGAGCGAGCGGTCTATTTATATATCCGGCCCCTTTTTCTGAACAAGCGAGCGCAAATAGCGTCCGGCTCTGAATCAGGCCCAGTGTTCGTAATGGAAATCAGTATAAAATATTCAAGAATACCATTGTGATTTTTTTTGGTTTAGCAGGGGGATTACATTGAAGAAATTGGGTCTTTCTTTGTTTTCTGCAGGTGGGATGTAGCCAAGATGGATATTACCATTGGTATACATTTACCCTGTTTCACCTCCATGACTGGTATGACTGCACCTAAACTGGAACATACCTGTCTTGCCATCAACATAGGGATCTCCAGGATGCAGGTAACCCTATTTGAAGATTACTAGTACTTTGTCTTGTTTTTCTGTTCCAAGAATGTATATTATTTTGCTTGAAGAGGAAGCATACTGTATGTGGTTTTTTTTTTTTTTTTGTAGAAATGTTTAGTAAAATCGAAGTATATGAATATTTAGAACTGGGAAGTAATTTTTCAGTGTAATTTCCATTTTTAAAGTTTGAATGTACAAGCGGGACTGTGAAAATGTTTGTGGTCCCTACAAAGAAAAAAAAAACATGGCAGGATTTCTATATATGACTATATTAATTTCATTTAAAGTAGCCCTGCTGATATTTTGTTGTATTTAACATGTCTACAGATATAAACACATGTATACTTTATATCCATGCCGTACACAAGTGGTTCCCAAACGCGGCCCTCAAGGCACCCTAACAGTCCAGGTTTTAAGGATATCCATGGTTGAGCACAGGTAACTTAATTTGTACCTCAGTCAATTTGATTTAACCGCCTGTGCTCAACCATGAATAGCTCTAAAACCTGAGCTGTTGGGGAGCCTTGAGGACCATGTTTGGGAACCTCTGCCGTACACAGCAACTTAAGGTGGAACTTAAAAATATCTTTAAACTCCTTGTGCAAGGAATCGATTTTTATGTGTTGAAGAGACACTAAAGAAGCCCATACATCTGCGACTGATTGCCGCAATTCCTTGTACTGCCGGAATTGGGGATATTTCAACTTGTTGAAAAATCTTGATTCCCAAATCTTGTCCTGAAAGTATTCACAATGTTCAATATTGGCAAGTTCAACATTTTTTGTTGAATGTCCTGAATCTGGCGATGGATCGGTGTTCATCAATGGCTGCCGAACCGCGGATTGGAGTTTATCGGGTTTGATCAGAAGAACAGGGGATTCGGGGCCATAGATTTGTGGCCAGCATTAGATAACATGCATGGAGATCTCCACTTTACAATATGCCCTTTGTCGAATGTTCTAGCTCCATGCATCTGTTACAGCTAAATGATTATGCAACATAATGCTTGAGGAATGGGCCAATCAGACTGCTCAGCTCACACCTCATTAAGGCCTTCTGTCTGGAAACTTTCTTTTTACAGGAGCACTGCTGGCTCACAGAGGGAGGAACTCATACTATGTAAGCTGGATAGGTATTAATTTCTTTATAGGACATTTCTGAAAGTGAAAATGTTCTTTAAAAGACTAATTCCTCCCAAAAATAAAGCAGGGTACACACTGGACGGGACTATATATTGCTTGTAGAGCCGACGAACGATATATCATCCTGACTGTCGCCCGGTGTGTACACACAATATAAATGTGAACCACGTCGGTCACAGATATATCGCGTCAGCCATGCAGCACAGCAGATGTGATAAATCTCAGAGACGTATCGTGCACATCTGCCTGTGTGTACAGGTGGCTGACTCATATACTGGCCACAGGAAACAGCTACAATGAAGTCACAGCTGCTTCCTGTGGCCAACTGGTAGGTCTGCACAGCCGCACACTTACCAAATGTGTAGCCCACATTAGGGACGGGGTCTTGACAAACGTGGTGCAAGGCGTGGCGAGTAGGGGAGAGGCTTTATTGCTTATGACTTTATTTTATTTTGGGGTTCACAACAGGTGTTGGGAGATATCTGAAAGTTGGTAATACTATATGTGTAGTAACAGCAAGAAAAATCATGTTATAATGGTAATGGAATGCTCTTATTTAAAAAAAAATGTTTTACTATATTAAGAAGGTATAATGAAATCTGCTTTATCACATATTGCTGCTAATTGATCAGTTTTTAGGTGATAAGTTATAGTTGCATATGGAGGGACATGATTCGTGAGCATTGCCTCCATCTTGCTAGCTGTCTGGGAGGCATAAGCAGCCTGTGTGATCCCTGCATTATCCGTCTGTTGCATAATAGGGCTGATGTTACATGAATCCGGCCCATGAAAACACGTTAGGTTTGCCTTGCAGCCCTCCTGTAGTCATAGTCCGGTACTGCATGCCTGTGTTTCTGAGCAAGCAGCAGTCGGAAATACCATTGAGACTGCACAAAGGGTGGGTGGCTCTCGCACAAGCGGCTGATTCTTTCTCATTTGGCCATTATGTGTGCTCCCCTCCTCAGCTAGGCTGACTTGGTACAAGCTGGGATAATGCAGGGATTCCTTCGTCTATGTAGAGTGCGTGGTGAATGTGCATTACTGAGCTGCATGGTGTCCTCCCCTGGGGGGCTGCATGGACTCATCCTGGGGTTGTGGAGAAGGAGGAGGGTGTTGCAGAAGCTCATATTAGTGCAGCTTGTGCGTGGTTAGTGCAAAGCTGGAAGATGATTCAGAGGCAGCAGCAATGATCTGTGTCCCCCCTGTGCTGGGATCTGCCGCGTTCCTCTTCCCTGCACCCAGCAGCTGCCCTCTGCCTACCTGTAAGTACATGGGTAAGGTCTTTGTGGGTCTCTCTTCCACATTGCACACTGTGTGCACGCCTGCCTCCCGTCTATTGTTTTGGAATTTCCCTCCATGTCAGTCTGCCATGCGAAGGAACCTCCCCACCCACCCCTCAAATTTGGTGCAAAAGTGTTAGCTCTGTAGGCTAGATGCCTCATCCCCACCTAAATCACATAACTGGAAAGTCCTACCTGAGAAATTAGTTTGGAAAATTACGTATTAATTTATGTAACTTTATTCACAAAGCATTATGGGGTATGTAGTCCTTTATGTATTACAATGTGACATGCTGTGCCTTGACCCTGTCACTAGCAATTATGCGTTTTGTAAGCCTGGTATATAATCTAATAACTAAATGTGAGTGATATATACAGTATATACTTTTTTTTTTTTTCTAGTTTTTGTGTTTTTATAGTGATAATTTTGCTTCTTTATGTAATATAGACATGCATTGTGTTGTGATCTGCAGTAGACTACAGTCCTTTATGGGAATAAAAAGTCTTATATAACATATTTGTAAAGCAAATACCACATATAAAAATTCATAAACTGGATATTTTATTCCTTGTATGTCTCTTCTGTTCTGCATAGATAGCAATCACATTAGCCCAAGCTGTGCATTCTTATGGTAGTGTAAATTAGCATATTGACTAAATTCTATCAGGGCAGGCTAATGTACTGTGACCTCGTGTGTGGCTGCACATTTTTGGTGGCAAGCTGATGCTGACCTGGGTTTCTAATGTAAAGTGACTGGACTGCATTGTACGGGGGCGTGGGGGCCTGCAGTATATCAGTACACCCCTTGGGTTATTTTTAAAAAAAATAATAATGTAAAAATATTATGAAATGTATGTAATGTGCATGGATTTCACTGCAGATGGGCATAGCAGTGTTTCTAATAAGTGTGTGAGTGTGTAAACATATATAATTTTTTTTTTTAAAACCAACTATATTGTGACTTCATAGTCTAAGGACCGACTCGTGCATGACTTTTGCATATGTTGTAGACTAATTATACAGCATTACAATGATTTTTCTTTTCTTTAGGATAACATGGGTACTTTACCAATACAGGTTTACATGGTTAAATGTTATGTATTCCTGTTCTCTCTCAAGATGGGTACACACTACGCAATCCATTGCACAATATATTTTTCTGATTGCATAGTGTGTACGCCTAATCGCGCGTGCCCGCGGGTCGTTCATCGCATTGCCCCAACTGCTGTGCAACACAGCAGATGGGACGATGCTATGAAGGACACCATGCTGCTCTAAATGCATCATGGAACTGAACATTGCACCGTTGTCTGCTTCGTGTCGTATGTATTGGTGGAGCGATGTATCGTGCCGTCACTGGGTACACGCATCGTGTAGTGTGTACCCAACATTAGATTGTAAGCTCTCTTGTGCTGTCATTATTCTTCTCCTGATGTTGTATCCAATTGCAATTCTACGCGATGTGATGCTGGGCATTGTTGCAATGTCCGACTGCGCACATACGGCAATAATGCTAGCGGGCACAATGTGCTGTTCTGAAACGGAACATTGCGTCCATCGTGTAGAGTTGTATTTTTCCCTTAATATTTTTCCTGTGTTGAACAGTGCTCTGTAATATGTTTACCCCCTTTTTTTTTTTTTTTTAAATATAGGATAATTTATCTGTAATATCCAATTCTCTTGGGTCTGCAAATGATAGGAATAGTGGCAGATCATTGTGGTTTGTAAATTATGTAGGATATTTTCCTGACTGCAAACCTTAACCTTGGGGGCATATTCAATGTAGTGTTAGTTTTACTGCGTGGGGAAAGCTCCAGGTATATGCAGCAATTCACTGATTTTGCGTAAATTGTAGAATCTAATGGGTTTATCCGCGCATTAATTACCGGAGGTGCATTTTTCCTTGCATATCCTGAGGTAGATTAACTGTACTGCAGATTCTTAGGACAGGCTCCCAGGTTTAATTGAATATTTGTGGTTTACTTGTTTCTACTGCTTGCAGTGGCATGCTCAATATGAGTGAGGTTTATTGACAGCCGCTATTTGCACTCCGCAACATGCTGCACTGTATTTTGAGGAGTAGCATGCTTGTTTTGCTTTGTGCTGTGGTATCTGTCAGGACTACATATCCCTGCATGCTTTGCCATACCCACTGTGATGTCATGCCCCTCCCTTTGTTGTTTGTGTAGTGCGCGGGAGGTTCTTTGGTGCATTCACAGTATGCAGTAGGCACCCTCTTGTGGCCAGTGAAGCTGTCGCTGACAGTGTGCTTTTATTTATAGTGTCAACATGTTCTGCAGCATAGTATAGTGGAGAACAAAGACTAGGGGCCATGCTAATATCAGTTTGCTGATGCAAAAGGGGTCAGCTTACTTGCTTTAAGAAAATGAAGTCGGACCTATATATGTGTTGGGTTCAGTCGCTGTAATATTTTTAAATTCTGTTTTGGATGTCATGTTACAACTACATTAAGAAAATAAGTGAAAATTGCTTTGTGTACTCGTGTGGTTTTTATCGGCTTTCAAAAGGAAACCATAGACGTCAATAATGAACTTAAAAACTGGAGACTCTTCCGTTTGTGTGCACAAAACATATGGAACTGAATGGGCCACAGTCCCATTCATGGGGTATGTAATGTAATGTGAACTTGCCTTGGGTATTTGAAAAGTATGATCACCTGTAGACCTTGAATGCACAGTGTTGTCTTTCTGCAGCATTAGTACTGTTAATGTTGGTATAGGTACTGGGAAGTGATTAATGTACTAATACTAATAAGTTTGGAGAGTTATTAATGCAACGTGGCAGGAGAGTTCCATAAGGAATTATATTTTGTGAGTCTATAATCACTGCTTTCTATACTGTACAAAGTGTGAGGGGCCTAATAACTACTGTGGTGGTATGTGCTTGTTGTAAGTACGCTGTGCAGATTAGTGCTGAGTGATGAGCATTCCCAGGGAGTGTTGTAATGCTGTACAGGTGTGTTCTTTCTAGTGTTACACACCCAGTACAGCATCATTGTCTGTGGTGACTACATCATAAACAGTTCTCTGTATTCAAATCGGGTCAAATACTCTCTGCACACTTGCTGTACTAATTATACATTTCCTTAAATGTAGGATTTTAGGGTACATGTTTGCTTATTTCTTGTAAACATGTTTTTGTGGGGGAGAGGGTAAAGGACATATCCACTACGAGATTCGCTCCATGAGCGATATAATGTAGTGTGTCCCCGGCAGTGGTGTGCTCAATGTCCTTAACGACATTGAGCAACCACACTGAATGATATATTGTTCAGTGCCGGCACCCTCCCTCATCCCCGAACATGAGCAACCTGACGATATTGTCAGGTTGGACAGCAGGTTCGGGCAATAAGCGACGTCGTCAACGACCAGCAGGAGCGCGCATCGCTGGTTGTTGATGGCATATCCACTGGATAATATAATGAATGATAATGATATCGTTCATTATATCGTCTAGTGGATACGCGGCTTAATGTGGGTGAACACTACTGGTGGAGACCATCACCCTACTGCAATTTTTAGCTTTCACATGCTTTGCATATATTAATTTACTAATCTATTTTATGTTTTTCTTTCTATTTTTTTTAATTGAAACTGCTTCTGGATGCCTAAAGGACTCTACGCACTAGAAGATATCTTTAACGATTTGGCAGATTCTGACGCATCGGAACAAAATATTGTTCATATCGTCCAGTGTGTGCACTTTATAATGATCCTGATGCACGTACCCACGGGTCGGTGGTCGCATCTTTAGATCTTTTGTACATGCAGGAAGATCTGTCAATCTTGTGTTTATTTTAAGATTTGTTTTGCAGGTGAACTACAGGTACCAGAGGGCCCTGTGGATCTCCAAGTTCATTTTGTCCCCTGTATTTCCAAAACCAGGACCGGCTCGCTGAGCCCAGTACTGGTTGTGCTAAATACAGGGGACCCCTACGTCTTTTGTCCCCCATATTTAGACAACCAGGACTGGCTCTGAAAAGTCCGGGGCTGGTTGTGCTTTTAGGGGGGGGAACCACGTAATTTTTTTATTTTTTTTACACTTTATAAGCTCTTACACAGATGCATGAATACAGAGGAGTAGTGTGGAACCATGGCGCCCAGAGAAAGTGCATGTTGTAGCGCCCCCCTCCCTGTACTCAACTGAACTGTGCCAGTGGGGTATGGCCAGCCTGCAGGGGGAATACTGAAATAAAGAGAAAAACAGCTAACAGTGGCAGTATCACGCTGGGCATTGAGATCCCATTGGGGGAATAGAATGCTTCAGTGATGCACTATCTGACATTAAGGGGTAGCTCCTTTGGCACTGCTTTATTTATGTATAGTACCTAGGATCTGACTTTTATCTCATTTGAATCATTGTTATTAGTCAATAGAGGAGATTGTATTATATATTCTGATCATTTAACTTAAAGTGACAGAATACATGTGCTAGAGTGAGATTCCACAAGGTGCACAGGTTGACTGCAATTACTGCCCCGAGCAGCGTTCACTAGAGTGGGAACACCTATGGCAAGCTCCCTGCTCAGTTATGCTCCTACTTCGCAAAAATACATTGCACCTATATTAATGTGAGTACTACTAATCAGGATCTGTCTACCACCATTATTTCAGGTCTCCTAATACAGTATTTTTAAAAAGATCTTTCAAATAACACTTTGTGGGCATGCCTAGGAACACCTCCTTACTTTAAAAAGTAAAGCAGTGACTTTTTTTTTAAACTCATACCTGCCAATAAGAAAAGGAGAGGAGAGGGGTGTTGACAGAATAATTTATTTATTACCAGTTATTTATATAGAGCACACATATTCCGCAGCGCTTTACAGACAATATTTGACCATTCACATCAGTCCCTGCACCAGTGGAGCTTACACTCTATATTCCCTACCACATGCTCACACATATACACACTAGGGGTAATTTTGTTGGGAGCCAATTAACATACCAGTATATTTATGGAGTGTGGGAGGAAACCGGAGCAACCGGAGAAAACCCACGCAAGCACAGGAGTATCCAAACTCCACACGGTTAGGGCCTACTGGGTATCGAACCCACGACCTCCGTGCTCTGAGGCAGTAATGCTAACAATTACACCGTCTGTGCTGCCTCTAGAAACCAATAAGAAAGGAGAGGGGAGGGACAAAGTTGATCAGAGAGGGGTGGTGACAGAAGACAAAAAGAAAGGAGTGGACAGGGTTAAAGAGCCAATCCCATGGTAGAGAGGGGAGGGAATTAAAGAGGTGAGAAGTGAATGTAATCAATCTGACAGGAAAGGGGAGGTGACAGAAGATGATCATAGAGGATGAAGGGCCAGTGGGGAGGCAATCTGGGCAGCTTGAGGGAGCATGAAATGTAGAAATGAATCTCTGATCTGTAACTTATTTAGGATATAGAGCAAACAAACCGAGATAAAACTAACAGACGGCCATCATAATGTGCAGCGTCCCATGAATTCCAGAAATCTGAATGGCGCCCTCTGTCCATTTTGGTTTCCGGAGCTCATGCCTTTGACTGAACAGAGATACTACTTGGGTTGCGGTTTGTTCCTTTTTCTCTTTCCCTTATGGACGGCCGGTTGCGTGTGCGTCATTTACCTGGGGAAGAAATAGCACCAGGATGCACTATGGGAAGAAGGCAAGCCTGCGGAGGCAGTGTGATGCTCTGGGCAATGTCCTGCTGGGAAACCTTGGGTCCTGGCTTTCATGTGGATGTTACTTTGACACGTACCACCTACTTAAACATTGTTGCCGACCAAGTACACCCTTACATGGCAAAGGTATTCCCTGATGGCAGTAGCCTCTTTTAGCAGGATAATGTGCCCTGCCACACTGCAAACGTTGTTCAGGAATTATTTGAGGAGCATGGACAGTGATAATTTGGAAAGCTATAAACTACCAACCAAACAGCTCATAACTGTCATTTTTCAAACACAGCCTGTAACATGACAAGAGCTGAGTGCTGGTAGTTTATCACTCTCTAATTAATCACTTTCCAGAGCTCCCCCAAAGAGTTCAAGGTGTTGACTTGGCCTCCTTTTCCCCAGATCTCAATCCGATTGAACATCTATGGGATGTGCTGGAAAAACAAGTCAGTCATGAAGGTCCCACCTGGCAACTTACAGGACTTAAACGACTAACTTATACCACAGGACATCATGACTCGAAGGGTCAGAGTTGTTTTGGCGGCATGAGGAGGACCTACACAATATTAGGCAGGTCGTTTTAATGTAAAGGCTGATTAGTGTATGTTCTGTAGCAGTATGAAAAATAGGTGTGTAGTACATATCTGACTGAAATACCTAAATGATGTTACCTTGCAAGGCCTGATGTATTAGTATGAATACCACAAGGTTTCAGTGGCACAGTTTTATTTTTAATTATGCTTTTGATTTTGTTGACTCAAACTGCTTGTACACACAGGAGCTGAAATCATATGCCAGGTGTATATGAAGCCTTGCATCTTGTGCTCGTTTTTAGCACATCCTGCTCTCAAAGCTACTCTGCAGCACATTGTACTTGGAAATCACTCCCCTAGAGCAAGGGTCAGGGAACCTTTTTTACCTTTTACCCCAAAATATATTTGATTTGAAAGGAAGGAAATCATATAGTAGTGCCCCCATATAATGCCACTGTAGTAGTGCCCCATATAATGCCCCTGTAGTGCCGCTTGTACAAAAAAAAACCACTTACCTTAATCCCCGCTCCTGCATCCGCCGCCGTCCTGTCCACCCGGCTGCTCCTCGGAACTATTGGAGAGACGTCATGACATCTCTCCCATAGTGCGCATGGACAGAGGCGGAAGCTGGAGTTCAGAAGAGAACTCCAGCCACCGGCTAACGCGCCGCTGCAGGGAAGGAGCCAGGCGCCCGCTGGTAATAACATCTCAGCGGGCGTCCGGCTTAGAGCCTCCCTGCGGCACAGCCGGGCATGCATATGAATCATTCTATATTCTAGAATAATTCATATGCATGCCCGGCTGTCCGTCCATTACCCCCAGGAATTTCATTTTTACCCCATGTGAGGTAATTTACCCCTGTTCCCTGACACTGCCCTAGAGCTATAGTACAGTATATTGTACCAGTTTTTCATGCTGAAATTGAGGTGTAGTTCATATTTGTCTGAAAGTGTGTATGTTTGTGCAGGTCCCTTTCACTTTAAATTTGGAACTTTATGTATCTTTTAAAAAATAAAAACTGCTAACTAAAGCTGCACATATATGCAATGATGGGTGTGGCATGTTATGTCGGCAGTTATATTGACATGCATAAGGTCGTCATGAGTCTGTCGGCCTGCCTAGCATAACATTACTGGTGGCCCAGTGGGGCTACTTACATGGCCCCAGTAGGAGCGGCGTCTCCAGCGTTTGGAGAAAAGTTTTTGCTGATTTGGACTTTCTGCCTGTTTTCAACTTATCTCTGTATTCAATTGCAGGAGTTTTCGTCTGAGCGGAAGAAAAACAGAAATGTTTTCTCTTGTATAGGCAGGCGAATTGGAAGTGCAAAATCACTATTTTGGGGTGGGGATTTGGTCCGGAACCATTTGGACCCCCCCCCCCCCCTAATGACTAATCAGTCCAAAAAACTTAAAAAATGTTTGTAGAAAATGAAGTGTTGGAAAATGGGTAAAAAGTGGGGGGCCTGGTACTTTGGGGGCCTATATGGATGAGACAGGTGTTGTTGGGATTGCACGAGGCTGCAGCAGGTGTATTTTTCAGATTTTTTAAATCTTCACTTTAGAGACATCAAAATATGCTAGTACCCATTTTCATGTACCCCAGGGCTATTAGACCACTTCTATATTGATTTCTAATGTTAGTGTAGCTTTTTCTGGGGTACAGATTGATTTCCACAAAATTTTAGGGACTTTTAGCTATTTGCCGATTTTGCCTTTTTGCGTCTTTTTGAATTGAATACAAAGATAAGCGGGAGCGCGCATAGAAAAAGTCTTCTAAAAACAGGTCGAATGCGGCAAAAATATCGCAGCTCGGCTGTTCGCAGCTAATTGAATTTGGCCCATAGTCTCCCGGATTCTGGCAGTCATGTGAATAGCAGTTACGGCAATCTTCATTCTAGTACCCTGTACATGTCGCAACTCATTGCAGTTCATCTTTCCTGCCTGGGGTGTCGCTTTTTGCTCTGGTGCTTCTAGCACACAAACAGCTGAATCTCAGCAGTTTGTTGCGTCAGCTGAGTGTGCTAGAAGCACCAGAGCAGAGAGAGACACCCCAGGCAGGATAGAGGAACTGCACGAGTTGTGACAGGTGCAGGGTGCTAGAATGAAGACTAGATGCCTGATGAGCAGAGGTACCGGCGAGTATTCTCCTTTTAATCCCTGATCCTAATTCTCCCCTTAGTGTCTAACCCTAACCCCCTGGCTGCGCCTAAATTTTAGTGTCAACGTTTTGAGAATGGGAACATTCCACATAGCGACATTGTGAACATGTCGTCATTCTGAGGATGTCGTCATTCTGAGCACGACATTATGGTATTGACATGGTAACTGGATACCACAATGACTCGGACAACCAGGGTCTGTGCATAAATCTGCAGTTTGTGTATTTTTGTTTCTTCCCAGTAGTAAATGACACCTGATAATCAAGAGGTTTCAATATTTGCAAGTACAAATTGTTGATTGTACAGAAACCTAGTTGAAATACATTGTAAATGTGTACAGTATTTGCTTACGTTTCAGTGTCAGCGGAAATACATGTATGTCTGCTCTTGGGGATTAATTTGTTTTTGGGGGGGATTATGAATGGGCGCTCGATGGAGCAATACATTTTTGTTTTGGGCGCCCATTAATTATTGCGTTTGTTGTCCCAAAATCACAGAATTTTCGCACACATTCCGGTTTGCCACCTCAGGAGGCTGATCGGTGCAACAATTAAATTGCTCTTTTGGGCGCCCCTTACTGAGCGGCGCACAAAAAAACAATTGAATCTCTTTCTTAGATCAAACTGGGCACAAACTTCTTTGTGAGTGGGCAAAAACTAACGAGCAATATACCTGTAAAAGGGATTTCTCATTTATTGATGGAACTGGTGGAACGTGCAGTTCAACAAGATACACCATCTGTGCTTGGACCCAGTGACATAAGATGCCTTAGTATGGACAGATTATCCAGCTAGAAGTACAGGTGAGGCAGACATTTTATGAGTTGAAACAATATGCCTAGGAATCGGTGGGCTGTGAAGGGTGGGGCACAGAATGACTGTCCTTGGTCTTGTCACTGGCCCCTAGTGATAGTTCTCTTTCTCATTATTTGGCTCATCAGCCTGAGGTCCACTTAAATGAATCCTGTGAAATATATCACCATGTACATTGCTGGGACTTATCATTCTAATGCATAAGACACCTTTCAGCCTTGTGGTGCCTATACAGCTCACGTTTTGTTCACACAAGATAGCAAGGTACTGTACTGGCATGAACTTTGCCCCATCCATAAAATCCACCCCATGCGTCCTCTCGGGTGCCAAACAGAGGAGTATTTCTGGGCGAGGATTCTAAAGGGGGGCACAAATAAATACGAAAAACAAAGGAGGTCAGTTGAAAATGAGGATATGTGGAAGCCCAGCGTGTATGTTAGCTGTGCGGTATTAGTTTTTGCATATGTGTATACATGTTAAACTCTAATCGGTAATAATGTGTTGTTTCTGTAATAGTGAATATGGCTTTATTTTCCCCCTTCTTTGATGTAGCTTTATTTGCAGAGAGCACTACGAGTTATTTTGCATTTTACTTTTCGTGTGTAATGATATAATAGTACCGTATGTTTAATCAGCAGCAGCAGACACAGCTGCCTGACAGCGCCGAGCCTATGTGTGTGGCTGTGTGTGTACAGAACGTTTCTCACTGAGCATAGTACTGTGAGGCAGCAGTTCTTCGTTCTGCCCGCTAGGTAGAGCTTGGGAGCAGCCGCCCGTGTTGTCATTACTCCCCCCTCCTCCTCCTTCCCCCCCCGATCTATCAGAGTCTCCTCCTCCACCTCCCCCTCCCTCGCAGTCTTCCTCTCCGTCCGTCTCTCTGGCGGCGCCATTTTGCCCCTCTCCTCTCCATGATCCAGTGCTAGATCCGGGGGGGTGACTGCAGCCCTTCATATTCCGCTCCGTCCCAATCACGTGGGGTGGGCACCGTCTCACATTGCCTTTTTACGGGGGGAGGTCGGCGGATTCTGCTCTTGAAACTCTTTTATCACCGCCACACCACATTTTTATTGCCCCCGACCTTTTCATTGCCCCCCCAGTGGGGGGGGGGGGTTGTTCTGTGGATTTCAAGCCTTCTGGGGGCAGGAGGTGGATCTGACTATTTGAATCCTGGAGGGGGCTCCGTTACCCCCCGTGTGCTGGACACTCACTTCCCCCCCTGGGGGGGGCACGGAGGCAGCTGCATCCTGTGTAAGTCTCCTTTTATTCTTCTGTCTACACCTTTAACCCCTTCCCGTCACTGAGTGAGAGTTAAAAGCCCTCATTAAAGGTCTCCTAAATGGCTCTTCCACTCTGGTTACCTTCAGTAACCCTTTTACTGCCACCGCCCTGTTCCTGCATTAAGGATCAGGGGGGAGGGGGCCCTTGTAGGACAATTTGTTG
The DNA here is from genome assembly GCA_031769625.1 of Taudactylus pleione. Lineage (NCBI taxonomy): Eukaryota > Metazoa > Chordata > Amphibia > Anura > Myobatrachidae > Taudactylus > Taudactylus pleione. The sequence goes on along the minus strand of JAUIMM010000017.1, from coordinate 776,649 downwards.
TTTCTGTAGTGTACCTATACAGCTGTCTGGTGAGGGCTGCTACATTTTGTACAGTGAGCTAGATGTAAATGTAGATTTCAGCACTGTTTGTATTTATAATGTGTGATCTGTCATGTGACAGATGGAAGTGTGGGTAGTAACAGGCACCTATAGCCGCCTCTAGTTTCACACAGACCTATATTGGAGTCTGTGTCCCCTCTGCTTGTTTGTTGTTGCTGGTTATTAAGGTTTTGCCAGGCTACCGTGTTGTCTTTGTAATCTATATCTACCGCACTCTGCTTTGTGAAGCCCCTGGTTTTATTTGCCTACAACCAGACACTCATTCCCTTCTATTTAATTCTTTGTTGCCTATGTTCATCTCCGGCTTTACTAACTGCTGGCTCCATCTCCCTTACCACTCTCCGCAGACCTTGAACTTAATTTTTTGGACCTGTATAATTCTATACTTTTTAGTCTTCATTCCTAATGCTCAAAACACTTTTCTTGTGGTATCTCATCTGCATATCACTCAGTTCTGCCTCCCACCCACCTTCTTTTTCTCCTTTTTGCTCCTTTGTGTGTTTAACCGATCCTTTCGTGCCCTCCGTTCCTCCTGCTTCTATTTAACAACCTATTTTTCACTTGTATGCTTATTACCTTTCCTGACCCCTCCTCTGGCAATGTAGCGTTTAAGATGCGTTTCTAACACTTGAAGTATGGCTGGGAAAATAAAAATCACAGTACCAAATGAGGCCGTAGATAATTATTCCTTGTTCCTGTTTCAGTGCATCTGACGCATGTCAATGCAGTAGAAAACTAGCATTCTTCTCAATGGCAGCGCATTGTAAACGTAATAAGATGTTACCACACGCGTTTTGGATATCAAGATATCAACTTCCTGTTTTGTCACTGCACTTTGAGAAATAAAAAAAGATGGAACACACTTGTGAATTCATCAGACCGTATACATAAATATAATGTGGTTTATGTGAGATATATATATGTGTGTGTGTGTGTGTATATATATATATATATATATATATATCTCCACATACTTTATTATAGAAAAGATTACAAATGCTGGAGCTTTCATTCATTGCCCTACTGTCTTTTATTATACTTAAATGGCTCTGTTACTTGCCCTGAGATCCACCTGGGTTTGCAAGAGCTCAGCAGTTGTACCCACTGTCCTTTACTACATGGTAAGCCTCTTGCCAAACCTTTTCCTTGTGAGCAGCACCTCCTCCCTACCTCCCTCTTCCTTTGATGCATCACTGATCACCCCTGTTAATCTGCTCTCCATGTGGCTCTTGTAAGTTTCATGTAGGACTTATCTTGCTTTATAACTGTATTTATTTCATATTTAAGTAATTCTATTATTGTTCCCCCTTAAACTACTGTTTGTGTTTAGTTAGTGTTTTGTACCCCTCCTAACCTTTGCTCAACAGTATTTTTATTCTGCTTTCATGTGTGGTACATTCACACTTTCTTCCCTTAATTACTCTCCTTTTTCTCTTCTATGCTAAATACTGAACTGCCACATTTTTCCTTGACCTCTTACCACATTCCTTATTTTCATTTTAGATTGTGAGCTGTAACAGTTCCCTCTCCCTTTGTCTTAGAGAGTGTGTCCATGTGGTGCTAGCAATGGGTGTCCCTTATTTATCTGCTATACATTGCTGAGGAATATGTTGCCTTGTATCTGGTCTATTGATGAGATTTAGCTTCCTTACACTGGTTCATGTCTATAATTATTGGAAACCACAAACTTCACTTTGACCGTAGTAGTAGAAATGATAACTTTTTCATTTAAAAATCACCTTTCCAATCCAATTTTCTAGTATTTGTAATTAATTGTAACGGTCTATAATGGCAGATGACCTCCATTTTCTGTTTAGCTTGTCACATATTAGAGTGTAAATGTACATGCTTTCGGAAGTACCCCAGGAATATCAACACATGCTATTATTTCTTTCTGCAGGTGTTTGTTTTCCTGTTATGTGCAGATAATTCATCCACCCTTTAAATGGATGGCACTGATAATGACTTTCCTTGACATTCTTGCATCTGAATTTTATCATGGGCATTACTAAAATACAATGTTAGCTAAATATAATCTTAAGAAGTGATATGCCTTTTTATTTGAGCAGATAGTTATTCCACCATATATGTGAAGGCTTCCATATTCCATTTTATATGAAAATAAGTTCCCAGCTAAACTTGTCATTTTACTAATGAAACAAATATCCAATTGAGAGCTATTTTAAAAATACACAATCTCTTAAAAGGCACTGATTTAATGACTCTCTAAGGGGGGAATTCAATTGATTGCCATGTTGAATAGCCCCTTGAAGGAGGTCAGGGAGCTATTCAATTGACCACGATGTTAAGCTGACTAAGGAGGATTTTCGGCTTGCACCCTCCTGAGGTGAATGCAGAAATCTGACTAAAGTGCTAGCCGCGATGCTGTTTTACAGCTTTGCGCGGCACTAACAGCATCCCGGCTGGCACATAAGTCAGAAAATGCAGGTTCTAGTGACGAAATGCCATGCTGTAGTCACGCTAATCGCCATACTCCGACTTTAAGTGCTTTTATTTAACGGCACTGTTAAGTCTGACTAGGATCACTTTTAGTCGGGGAATTGAATAGCTCTGGGACCTCCTTCCCGAGGCTGTTCAACATCGCGATCATTTGAATCTCCCCCTAAATGTTACATACTATTAAACATATGTGAAGTGCCTGGTGACAGGAGATTATTACTTTGGTTTGACTGCATCAATTCAGGACAGGTTCTGGGGACTCCAGGACATCCTGTAAGAATTTGGGCAGAATATGGAAGAGAACATTCATTTAGGTAGGCGGTAGTTCAGCTACTTACTTGAGAAGTGGCTATTGGTGACGCTTAGGTAGGAAGCCATTCTTATCCTACTGCAGAATTTTCTGCACTATGCTATATGATTACTGTGTTTTACAGGAAGTGTGACCATCTTTTCTTGTTTTATGTCTAGCCAACAGTTTGTGTGGCGGCCATACTGTGTTTTTTCACACACGCCCATCTTATTGGAAGCTAGAGTACGCAGTCCTGTCATTGTACAATGTCTTTGATGACAGAGTAAACAAAGGTGGTCTTTCTGTTGAACAGAGAAAGGACAACTTGAGTTCATATAAAGAATGTATCTTGCCTACAAAGACCATCATAGTTGTAACCCCCCCCCCCCCTCCCAAACCACCACCACCACCACCACCTTTTATGACTCTCAGCTCCAGAGAGCATGGGGAGCACATCATTAGGAGTAATATCAATATCCATTTGTAAAATTGGGAAAACTTGATCAGTAGCCTTGTGGAGTTTTTTTTTCCCTTTTGTAAATGATCTTTGCTTAAACAATGTATTTTTACGACACTGAAGTATTAGGGAGCCCTAAAGTCTGTTAAGTGGGAATTTAGCGAAGTGCCCAAGAGCTATTCAATTACTTTCCGTTACTAGCCCCAAAGCTGCACTTATCACAGATTTCTGCTTGCACCCTCCTGAGGTGAGAGAGAAAAATGAGTTAAGTAGGGCTTTGGGGCTAGTCGCAACCTGACAGCTGCATTGTGCCCGACCCAGGAGCTGCAGCTTAACACAACTAACTGGGCATTTTCGCGGGAAGTAAATTGAATAGCTCCCGGGCACTTATTTCCCACGTAAGAATTAAATTGCCCCTTAGAAATGCTAAATTACAAGTTCTTAAAAGGTTCGTATCTGGGCACCTCTTTTTATGCATTTGTAGTAACACATTTATTGGTAATTGCATGATCTCTTCTGGACATAAAAATTGTTTTTTTTTTTTTTTTTTTTGGCTCTTTACTCATTCATTTTTCTTTCACCATATAGGTGTCTCGACTTGGAGTTGTCCGGGGGCAGTGTGGCCAACTTCAGCCCCCCCTATTGGGGAAGCATCCCCTTCCCCTGCCCTCTTCCCCGTGCTGAATGGCTGCGATGGCACCTGCTCTCACTGACCCTGCCCCTGACGCCCGCAACCTGCACTTCAAGCTGGCGCCCCCATCATCCTCCCTCCCCCTTGGTGAGACCAACGGCGGCTGTCTTCCTCCGCCTGCCCCTCCAGACCTGGTAACAAGCTACAGTGGGTCACACGGGAAAGAACTGAAATTGGCTGGAGTATTTACTCCTCGGTCCATCTTGTCTCAGTCATTGTGCCGGGGGCGTTCCTCCATTTTGGAGTTCAACCTGGAGGAGCTGAGAGGAATCGCCAATTCAGGAAGAGGGGGCCTAGGTGGACCTATAAATGGGCTGGCCAAAAGACCTGCAAAGCCAGCTGTGGACAAGCCCCCAAGCCTAGCCATTCCTGCATTGGAACCTTGGGTGAAAGCCCCACCTGTTCCTCCAGGGTCTCCTGCTGAGGAAAATGAACACAAGGGCTCTCGTGTAGAGCATGGCTCTGATGCACATTTGAAGGCATTGTTACGACGTCATGGGGAGATGGAAAAGAGGGCTCGATCGATCCAAAAAAGGCTTCAGCTAGTCCAGGCAAAGCAGGTTGAGCGCCATTTTCATCAACAGTTAGGTGGCCTAGTTGGGGCAGCTTTTGGCCGCAGTCCAGAGACTCCGCGCACTAGATTGACTGTGGTGACACGTAAAGCAGATGCCCAACGCAGAGGTGAAGCCGAAAGTTGCAGCTCAGATGCCTTTTTGAAGGGAGCAGCTGCTGAACTAGAGAGACTAAGCTGCTCGGGCACTGCTACTCTCCGGACATGTGAGCGGGGATTTGACTCTGATGCTACAGAAAGTAGCTCAGGAGGGGACTCTGATGTTGAAGAGGAGGAGCTTAGACGGGTGGATACCCAGCAGAGCCACGTACCACTGTGAGTACTAAAACTTCCTCCATAATGTGGGTAGCAGTATACACAAGAAAAATATTTTTGGTAACCTAATTTAGTGTAGTAGTGCTATTGTATCGAGAAATACAACTAAGAATATGGAGTTTGTTTCCTCCCCTTTTAAAGAAATTTCTTATTGGTTCTCTCCTTTGCTGGTATAATGACAATTTGTGTATTGCTTTCATTTTGTATTTGGGAACGGTCTTATTTTTTGTAAATCTCTGTGTTGGGAAATCTGAAATCTTATAAATGCTGTCATGTAATATCTGTAGGAATGTAAATTTGCATCTTAAAGGACTACCCGCTTTGTTCTCCTAAACCCAGTGCTGTCGGGCGTGCACACGCAGCACGGCGCAACAACTGAATTGGACGCCCATTAGTTAAAATGCCTGAAGAATTGGATCTCCCCGATATAGTTTATATCAATGGTGCTTCTTAACCGCTTCACTGCTTAAGCTCGGCATACACGGCCAGATAAAATGTCTGTCAGACCGACGGACATTTTGTTTGGCAGCCTGCCAGCCGCAGATGTCCGCAGCATGCACTGAGATTACTCAATGTATTAGCCCCAACATCTGCGCTCCGCCCTGGGGGGAGGAGACTTTTCCCTGTTCCTTCCATGGGAAGGAACACAGGAAATGTCTGTGTCGGCCGCGGCTGGGCATACACTGCCCTATGCGGCCGACAGTTTAACCTTAAATATCGCATCAGACGGGCATGCTGGATAATCTGGGATGCCAGACCGAGCAATATTTAACCCTCGGTCGCCCGCACACACTCTACAATTATCGGGGCGATCCGCGGATATCTTGCGGATCGCCTCGATAATTGTAGCGTGTATGGCCAGCTTTAGGATGAATGGAACACCTAAATGTTGGTGAAAAAGCTTAGTCCTGACAATCACTCCGAAGTACTCTCTGTGAAGCTATTCTCCGGTAACACCCCTGCACTGCCTGCAGTAATCATTTTGAAAGGGGGGGGCAATTAAATTGTTTTCTTACTCCAGACCTCCTAAAGTGACGGGGCAATATTCAATTGTGCATGTTAATAGACGCATATTACCTAAATCGCATGTCGCACCCAACTGCACCAGGTTTAGACTCCTAAATCGGCTAAACTTGTGCAAAGCACTTGGTCGTTTTGTGTTTTGGTGCCCAAAAGCCCAACTTTTCGCAGACTTCTGCTTCCCATCACAGGAGGGTGCAAGCAATAATAATGGGCGTCCGCCGCACTTGCGTACATTGACATAATTGAATTGCTCCCGTTATTTTAGACTTGAACTACGGGCAGCGCAAACAGTTGAATTCCCCCCTGGAGATAAGGTAATATCCATTTGCCTCTGGTTCAGTAAACTCAGGGACACACTTATTTCATAGAAGAATATGCCTGCTTTCAACTTGTATGGCCCTTTAGTGGTTATTGCCTGGTGATCTCCTGTATGCACCAGATAATATCAACCTGCACTGCAGAAATACTAGTAAGGCTGGCAGATTGGAGAGGTACTTAAAGTGTATGCTTTCCGTCATCATCACTCATAAGCTCTCGGTGCACCATCGTTTGAAAGATTGAAGTCCCCTCTTTCAAACAATTTAAGCTGCGTATCCACTAGCAGATATTAATGAACGATTGCACGATTACGACATTGTAAACATGCAAGTGCTCATTAATCGGGCATGAAAATGTCAAACGACCAGCGATGCTTTCTCCCGCTGGTCGTTTTCGACATCAATCATCGCCTGAACATGCTAGTCAATCTGCCGATAACGACAGATTGACCATGTTCAGGTATTAGGGAGGGGTACCTTCACTGAAACACCTATTGTTCAGTGTAGGCGCTGCAGGGGAAGAGGAACGACTATATGATTACATTGTTGTAATCCTACTGTCGTTCCACTATCTGCTACTGGATATGCACCTCTAGTGGCTACTGATCATTAGACCATAACAGTCTATACTACATAAAGCGGAAGTGGTCCAGAGATGGGATGGAGCTAATGCCCAGATCTCCCAAATCCTGGCATCAATTTACACAGTGGTGCCCTCATTTGATGCTATAGTTGTCTCTCTCAAAATGATGCATTGTTGGGCTACTATATTCCTATACTATTAAGGTAACATTTTTCTCCTTTTTCACATATTTAAAAGTATTCTCAATTTCAAGTGCAGATTTATTACGGAAACCTATGTATAGGGGGGAATTCAATTGATCGTGATGTTTGAATAGCCCCGGAAAGGAAGTCCCTGAGCTATTCAATTTGCCACGATATTAAGCCGACTAAGGAGGATTTAATCTTGCACCCTCCTGAGGTGAGAGCTGAAATCCAACTAAAGTGTCCGCCGCGATACTGTTTTACAGCTTAGCGTGGCACTAACAGCAGCCTGGTTCTCAAATGCTGATTCTCGAGACTAAACACCCTACTGTAGTCGCAGCATTCTCCTACTTAAGTGCTTCTAGTCGGCCTTAACCGCGTGCTGTTAAGACTGACTAGAAGCACATAAGTCGGTGAATTGAATAGCTCCGGTACCTCCTTCCAGGAAGCTAACCAACATCGCAATCAATTGAATCGCCCAACTAGAATCCTGTTTTTATTTATTTATTTATTTTTTTGCAGGGTTAAGGTGAGGGAAGGGTTAGGTCTATGGGAGGGAAGGTTAAGGTTAGGCCAGACATATCCAAGCTTGGACCTCAAAGTTCCCCAAACGTTCAGGTGTTAGAGATATCCGTGGTTGAGCACAGGTGACTTAATTAGTAAGTCAGTTTGATATAACACCTGTGCTCAACCATGGACATCTCTAATGGTGCATACACACGGTCAGAGTTTTCTTCAGATCTGAACGATAACGATTTAAAAAGTCGTTCATATCTGAAGGAAAATCTGACATACCTGTCAGATGAACGATTTGAACGATGCGCGTTCCCGATGGTCAGATAACGATATCTGACGTGTTTGCAGTCAGACTTGGAATGATTCCCTTCATGGGTTAGGCACTAGGAGGAAGGAAGGTTAGGCACTAGTAGGAGGGTTAAGGAAAGGGAAGGTTAGGCACTAGGAGGAGGGTTAGGGTAAGGGAAGTTTAGGCACTAGGAGGAGGGTTAGGGTAAGGGAAGTTTAGGCACTAGGAGGAGGGTTAGGGAAAGAGAAGGTAAGGCACTAGGAGGAGGGTTAGGGAAAGGGAAGGTTAGGCACTAGGAGGAGGGTTAGGGAAAAGGAAGGTTAGGCACTAGGAGGGTTAGGGAAAGGGAAGGTTAGGCACTAGGAGGAGGGTTAGGGAAAGGGAAGGTTAGGCACTAGGAGGAGGGTTAGGGAAAGGGAAGGTTTGGCACTAGTAGGAGGGTTAGGGAAAGGGAAGGTTAGGCACTAGGAGGAGGGTTAGGGAAAGAGAAGGTTAGGCACTAGGAGGAGGGTTAGGGAAAGGGAAGGTTAGGCACTAGGAGGAGGGTTAGGGAAAGGGAAGGTTAGGCACTAGGAGGAGGGTTAGGGAAAAGGAAGGTTATAGGAGGTGGGTTAGGGAAAGGGAAGGTTAGGCACTAGGAGGAGGGTTAGGGAAAGAGAAGGTTAGGCACTAGGAGGAGGGTTAGGGAAAGGGAAGGTTAGGCACTAGGAGGAGGGTTAGGGAAAGGGAAGGTTAGGCACTAGGAGGAGGGTTAGGGAAAAGGAAGGTTATAGGAGGTGGGTTAGGGAAAGGGAAGGTTAGGATTAGTCATAATTTATGCAGAAAGCCATGCAGGATTCACGGAAAGTCATCCTGATTTCACTGCTGTAGCCGGCATACCAGGTAAGTCACCAATAGACCACCAGGGGCATTTTGTCGACATTCTGATCATGTTGTCGTTTCATCAGTGACGACATAATAAATGCCAACAAAATATACCGCACATAAAAGTCCACTTAGCCTAAAAATTACTTCTGGTTCATAACTTTTGAGTGTTTTTGCTTTTGTGGTAAATGGTTACAGATATTCCTTGGCTCTTTAAAAGATTTTTCAATACTTCCTGGCTACAGAATACTTCACCCCTGAGTGCTAAAAAAAAAAAAAAGTCTCTTGCATCATGGAAAACCCAGATCTTCAGCACTGACACACTTGGTTTGCTTTATAGTTCAACTTTCATTTTATGCATTTGGTTCCTTTTAAATGATGCCCTGCCAGGCTGGGACTGCTTGTTTTTTAACTTTTAGTTGTGCTTTTCATAGACTGTGTAAGCAGTATGTATAAGTATTTATTCAGCGCAATTTTGTCACAATCGCTGCTAAGTAAATTGAATTCTGGCACTAACGGAAGGCTCCATGAATTGCTTTCTCTTGTGTTAGGTGGGGATTGACTATGTTCTTTTCTGCAGCGACAAGCATGGCCATTCTTTACAGATCCATACACTAGATCAGTGATTCCCAACCTCTGTCCTCAAGGCACACTAACAGACCTGGTTTTGGTGATATCCATGCCAAAGCACAGATGGTTTAATCAAAATATCTGAGGTACTAATTAAGTTGCCTGTGCTCAAGTATGGCTATCCTTAAAACCTGGACTGTTAGTGTGCCTTGAGGACCGTGGTTGGGAACCCCTGCACTAGATGGATAAGAATACTCAAGGTTTCCAATCCTCTGATAATGCAGCTAATAACATACAAATACTTTTTCTTTCTAGTATTTGCAGGCTGTATTAGATCTTTTATTTTCATTGATTAATGACGTCTTGGGTAACCTGTGTCAGGCTTGTAGGGGGCATGCAAATGCTTGTATTTCTGACATGGCTGGAGTGCTATACATTGCTCCTATGGGATGTGTGGTCTTGAGTCCTCCATTGTTCCAATTGCTATTTCTTGGGAAGCAGTCAGGAAGCCGACGGTTGAAATGCCGACCGCCGGCTTCCCGACTGTCTAATCCCGGCAGAGGTCTAATGACAGGTGTCGAAGACTTGACGCCTGTTATTTTATCTACGCCAGGAGCCCGACACCCGGCATACCGATCGAAAATAAGCCGGGTGGGGTATGGGGGTTAGGATAGGGGCCCCCGGGGGGGACTTAGGGGTCGGCACTCCCTGGGGGAGGTTAGGGGGGTTAGGCACCCCCCGGTAGACTTAGGTTTAGGCTACTGATCCCCTTATTTCTTGAGGGTACAGTAGGTGACACACCAATCCATTACGGCAAATGTGATCTTCAAATAAAAGTTGTTTTAACGCAGCTTTTGTTGGCTTTCTAGTTGAATTGTAGATTTGTAACCTGCAGAATTATTTGTGAATTTGTCCTGTAAATACATATATATATATATTGCTAGACACCTATGTGGTGGGAAATTGCTCCATTACTAAATAAATGATTGGTTACTCTATACAGTATCTGTACATTCTTGGACCCTTTTAGCTAAAATGGAAAGCTATGCATCCACATATTACATATAAAGTGTTGCTGTTTGGTCTGTAAAGAGCTTGATGACTTTAACTGTGCTTATCTCTTTCATGTGCAATATGTTTCATGCTGTTAGTTTTATGGATATGCTGCATCCATTACAATCTCTGCATTTTCACTCTTGCCCATTGTGTCCCTGAGAGGTGGGCATTGCTGCCATGGTAACTTGCATCTCATTGCCAGCCAGTAATATCCCTAGATTCCGTGGAATTCTTAGAATTCCTGGGTGTGGGAGTGTTAACTCTGCCATTGCTGCAAGGGCAAAACCCTCATCCTTCAAGTCTAGATGAACTAGTCCATACACCTGTTGCTTGTTTTGCTTATTTTGCTTAATACTTTGGTGCGTGTGCTTTTTTTTTTTTTTTATTCCTTCCCTGCAACTTATTGCAGTGTATTATTACTAGAGCATGGTGAACGTCACAAACCTGACACTGGAATCTCGGCAAGGGATTTAACATAGGCGTCGAAATACCGGCGCCTATGTTAATGAAGATGTCGGACCGATCGTCCTCTGCTGGGGATGGGTACTAGGGGGTTGTTAGGTTTAGGCACTAACGGAGGGAAGTTAAGGTTAGGCACCCCTAAGGGAGGGTTAGGGGGGTGAGAGGGGTAGGGATAGCATACTTACCTGCGCTGTCAGGATTTTAACTGGCATCGGGATTTGAACCGCCGGGCTGACGTCTGGCAGTCATTCATACTGATTCCGAACTGCACTCCCTACTGTTTGTGTGTGTGTATATATATATATGTATGTATGTATGTATGTATATATATATATATATATATATATATATATATATATATATATGAGAGAGAGAGATATTAGAAGCCACCAAAGGTTTATTTAATCGCAGAAAAGCACAGTAGACAGTATTTTTAATATAATTCTCAGAAGTCTGACTTCTGTAAATTGTAATGATATAAGAAGTGGTGGTGACCACATAACTCGCTGTTTATACAGATGATATTTACAGAAATGTTTTTGTATCGCTTTAATATTATGATTCAGGCTGGACAAATTTCAGTCGCCATGGTGACCAGATCACTCTGTTCATGGGATACTCACTTGTAACTGCAGCATCGGCTTTATATTGAATTGTAATACAGCACTTGAACTTTCTCCGTTAATATGCGTTGCATGCCACATATGACTGGCTTGCTGTAATTTCACCCACTGTGGGCTGGACACTGCTTAGAATCTTCATATCCTCTAATCTTCTTGTATTCTGCCATCTGTGGCTAGTGCATGTGGACAGCAAGATAAGGGACTGTAAGTGACTTCTAGCTGTTGCCTTGGGCTGTTATATTGTGTTGTTTGTGCCTCCCAGCCCTGGAATTTATCAGGTAAGCAATGCATGTATGTCATTCAGCTTTACATTAGCACGCCTTGGCTGAGCTGGATTGCGACTTTAGGGAGCCTGAGAATTTACAACAGGAGACCCCACCTATGTTCTAAAATTAAGAGTATAGGGGCTGATATTGAGTTGGGAGTAAAAGCAAAAAAAAGAGTAAAAGTAGCTTTAAAGTAAAAGTAATGCTGCACTGCAGGTGGGCAGATTTCAGATATGCAGAGGGATTTAGATTTGAAAAGAGCGTGTCCAAACTCAAAAATAAATTGCAATGAAAAGCCGGGTCCACACTAAGCGATGTGTGTACCCAGCGATGGCGTGATCTATCCAGCGGTCCGTACCCACTGCACAATCTGGTGTATGTCCGCCCGATATATAGTTCCCCGCTGCATCCAGAAGCATGGTTTAGGCCACCGGATCTTGGATGCGACGAATGACTCAATAGTGCGTACACACTGGATGATGTGGATGACTTGTTCCGACTCGCCTCAAAACGACAAATCGTTCAATATATTGTCTAGTGCATACCCAGCTGTAAAATAAAGCTGTCCAGCACTTGTGCAGCGGCAGTGTGATGCTCTGGGCAATGTTCTGCGGGGAAACCTTGGGTCCTGCCATTCATGTGGATGTTACTTTGACATGCACCAACAATCCAAGTCATGGTAAACCCACCTTGTAACTTACAGGACCGCTAATGTCATGGTGCCAGATACCACAGGACACCATCAGAGATCTGGTGGAGTCCATGTCTCGACCGATCAGAATGGTTTGGTTTTGGCAGCACAAGGGGCACCTACACAATGGGTTCATTTCAATTGAACACGAATTAAATAGCGTCGGGAAGGAGCTCCCGGGGCTGTTCAAATCTACGTTCTGTTAAGGATTTCTTCTCGCATCCCTCCAGGGATGCGAGCAGAAATCCAAAAAAAGTATAGGCGCGATGCTGTTTTCAGCCCTTAGCGCCACAGAAACAGCATCGCGCCGGGCAGTTTAGTCGGAGAATGCCCGTTCTCGCGACTAAACACCGTGTTTAAGGCGCAAGAACGGTCATTCTCCAACTTAACAGCGCGCAGAATTAAATAGCTACGGGAGCTCCTTCCCGGCGCTTTTTAATCTTCGTTGAATTGAATCGAGCCCAATATTAGGCAGGTGGTTTCAATGTTATGGCTGATTGTGTATATATAAATATATGTGTAAAACATTAATTTATTTATTACCAGTTATTTATATAGTGCACACATATTCCACAGCGCTTTACAGAGAATATTTGGCCATTCACATCAGTCCCTGCCCCAGTGGAGCTTACAGTCTATATTCCCTACCACATGCTCACACACATATACACCAGATAAATTTTTGTTAGGAGCCAATTAACCTACCAGTATATTTTTGGAGTGTGGGAGGAAACCCACGCAAGCACAGGGAGAATATACAAACTCCACACAGTTAGGGCCATGGTGGGAATTGAACCCATGACCTCATTGCTGTGAGGCAGTAACGCTATTGCACAGTCGGTGCTGCATTACACCGTCTGTGCTGAATTAATGCTCATGCATCTATCCAAAGGTAAAAAAAAATGGGCTGACCCAGTGCTGTGATTGCTGAAGTGGCTTTAAATACCTTGTCTCCTCCCAATAACAACATATATGTAAGTGGTCTATTTACCTTTATGCAGTCTGTCATCGCAAGTTACCAAGAGAAGATCACTGGGACAGCTGATCAGTTCCCCTGACTTCCTGCTTTAACTGTCCCCTCTGCTTGTATTTTATGTGGCTTTGCCAGGCCACACATGCTTACTGCTCTGAAAGCTTGGACTTGGGTATCCAGTTGCAGTTTCAACAACAACAAAAAGGAAAGAAATAAAATAATTGTAAAAAAAAAAAAAAAAGAATTCCTGGACTGCCCCCAATACTGCCAACCTGATTTGGCGAAAGTGATAAGAACATTGTGGCAGTACAGTTGATAGCTTTTACTGGCTTTGGGGCTTGTTAAATAGAGAGAAGCTCTATCACCAGTGAAATTGTTGGATTTAGGGTTCTTTTCCATTGATAAATAGACCCCTAAACCTACCCAGTAGCAACAAGGGATTTCTCCTAGCAAAAGGTGGCCAAAATAGTTCAATTCCTAGTGCAAACCAAACTCTCTCCTATATTGTGCAGTGCCTGGGAGAAGGAGAAACTCACCCTATCGCCTATGCCAGAGGTTTCCAAACTTTCTTGAATCATGGCACCCTAGAGTATCAACATTTTTTTTTTCATGGCACCCTTAGGCCAAAACCTTTTTTTTTTTTTCTCTTCAGGGTCCATAGGCTCCACAGGGAGACCTTTGGGTTTATGTGATGGCAAGGCCCATCCGGGCACCACGCAGTTCATTTTTTTTATCTCCCGGGATGCACTGGGCCTCTCCCTATACCCTGCCCCCGGGCCAGAGGCACCTCAGTTTCTGGCGGTCATTTTCTCCCTGGCAGAGTCGCAGATCTCTGAGGAACGCGGAACCTCTCCTTCCTGGTCAGTGTATGTAGCGCTATATCCTACAAGACACCTAGGGCCGTATTCAATTTGAGGCGTTAATGCTGGATTCGCGGTAATTTACCGCCGATGACGTCATTATCGCCTGTTTTAGTTTTACCCCGTATTCAATTTGAAAGACTTTCCGCATAGGCGGAAAGTCAATGCAATGTAATAGGCGATAAAGTATCGCCTATGAATGGCTGGCGGTAAAAAGTGCAGATTTGGGGTTTTGGGGTGCAACGTTTCAGGGCAGCCTTCAGACAGTCCCCAAAAGGTAATCTGTGTCCAAAAAAAAAAAAAAAAAAATGGACACCCCAAAAATAGCGAACTTGACTCTGGAATGGTCCCCAAGTATGCCCCAAGTGTTTTTTTGATTGCAGGTATTTGCGACAGGTGGGTTTTTCATGATTTTTTTTTTAAGTCACTTTAGCAACTTTAAAATATGCTGAACCCCATTTTCATGTACCCCAAATTTGATGGGACCATTTTTAAAAATGAAAAAAATAAGCTAAATGCTCTTCTGCATCACTTCTTTAAAGTCGGGGAAAAAAAAACACCTGCCGCTGCTATTTAAAAACCCGACTTTCTTTTGCAGCCAAAAACGGAGGTACCCATAGTGATCCCCCGTGTCTGGACATTTTTAGGGAGGTCCTAGGATTATTTCACGAAAATTCTCGTTTTTTTCTAACACCGATCCAAGTATCGCCGAGTCCCGGTTTCGCCTGCTTTCAAATTGAATACGGGGATACGCGGGCACGCGTGCGATACTTTTAACGCCTACAAAACAAGCGAAGGAGGTGATAAGTCCGGGCCACGTTAAATTATCGCGGCTCGGCTCAAATTGAATACAGGCCCTAGTCTGGGTAGTTGAATTGTAGTGCCACTGTGCAGGTGGTGTTCTGCATTTTATGTGACTGTGTGTTAGCGCTATCTGTCTATTTCAACTTTCAGCCATTATAACTATACCTTTCTTTTCTGAACCCTTACAATTACAAGTCAGGGTGTTTATTATGCCTCACATTTATAGGTTGAAGGAGTACTTATTAAAAAAAACTGCTTTTTTTATCTGCTTGCAAGCCCAATTTAGTAATGTACTCTCCATGTGGGCTGATCGTCTGATGCTTGTTGTTGAACCAAATGAAGAGTCGGTTTTGAATTGTCATACCTCCAAGCAAAACTACATTGAGATAAGTAGTGTTCACTCCGGCGGCAGGCAGGGCACCGGAGCTAGAGAAGGCACTTCCGCGCGCGCACCCGAAAAGGGTGGCCATTGAAAAGGGGCATGCCTGGCACTTACAGACACGCCGGGCAGCCCCCAAGCACTGCTGACGGGGAGAATAGATGCCGGGCGCATGCGCCCTGAGTCTATTCACCATTCACCGGCGGTGACCGGGTCAATTCCCCACACGCGGGACACTGCGACCCGCGGGTGAAGACTGCATCCGCAGGCTATGATGGCAGGGAGCTTTTTGCCCTCCAGAAGGAGAGCATGGCGCCACACCCCGCTAAAACAGCCTAGCGGGAACGCTAGCTAAGCTTACTATTTTTTATCACATGTACGCACATTATTTACTTTTATTCCTTTGAAATTTCTAAAAATACCACACTATGTCAGCGCTCCCTTGTCTTGTTGTATGTTCATTCTAGATCCATTTGCTGGCAAGAATTGCACAAGAGGAGCAGCTTATTCCTAATTTTGGACTGATACTTATGGTTACAGTAATATTAGCGCATTGAGGGATTGTTTCTGAGATAGAGATATATATAGAGGTGTGTGTATATGTATATATATATATATATATATATATATATATATATATTTTTGTTTTGTGTAGTTTGTCACAAACAAGTGTACACTTCAGTGATTGCTATGTCTGGAAGTGGGGATGATGGGCACGATTCCACTCCAGCCCTGCTCAAATCATGTAAATCTTGTGCTGCGTAACTAGGTGTGGAGGACTGGATCACAGGGTCAGCCCTTACAGATTTCACCCGTGGCGGTTCAGTTTGTGCCACCGCCATGGATGGATGCACTGTCTACTACAGTGCAGAATCTGACTACCTCTGTTACCCTTCAGGATAAACCCCTTAGACCGGCTAAACGGCCCATACCGTCATCACCATCTACACAATAGGCTGATGATGACCGTGATACCGGGGAGATGGTAGAGGAGGGATGACTCTGAGCCCTCTCAGCGAGAGTAAAAAAAATCAATATTCCTGCTCTGATGCGTGCTGTTCGTTGAGCCCTAGTTATAGAGGAAGATGAACCTCCTACATGGTCCAAACATGCTCTGTTCAAAGAAATAAGGACTACTTCTGCAGGATTTCCTTTATCTGACCAGCTAGTGGAGCATATGGAAGTGGCGTGGAAATCGCCTGTGAAGCGATTTCAGCCTGAGACGCCTGGCTTATGCCTATCCTTTTCCTGAGGAACATTGTACTAAATGGGAATCGCCTCCTGCGGTGGACTTTCATGTGACACGCTTAATCAAAAGTGCTACTCTACCTATGCCATCCATTGCTTCCTTAAAAGATCATGGATAGGAAGGTAGAGGTGTGTTTAAAGTCAATGTATTCTCTTTCTGGAGCAGTTTCCAGACCAGCTATGGCTATCTCATGGGTGGCCAAGGCTATGGAGTTCTGGGCAGAATCCCTAGAGGAGTCTTTTCCTTCGGATGCTACCACACATCATGTGACTCTGGTGGGTAACCTCCATGATTCGGCTAAATATATCACTTAGGCAGCTTTGCACATCACCCTTTTTATCTCCAGGATTTCGGCTGCTGCGGTGTTAGCTCGCCGTTCCTTATGGCTGCGCTCTTGGAGAGCGGACGCGGACTTTAAGAGAGGATTAGAGTGTTTGCCTTATAATGGTAAGATCTTGTTTGGTTACAACCTGGACAAGATTGTGGATACGTTGGCAGCAGCTAAGTCTGCGTGTCTGCCAACGGCATCTACTTCTTCCGGATCCCAAGGTGGGAGGCCGATTTTGTTCAGTTCGCCCAGTGCTGGTGCCAGACCACAACAGACACTTGGGTAAGAGAAGTGGTTTCTCACGGGTACGCCCTTGCCTTCTGCAGAAGGCCTCCCCAGCAATTCTTCTGCACAAGCCCTCTGTCAGACAAAGACTTGGCATTACAAATGCAGAAAGTGATACAATCCTTGCTTCAAGCAGGAATTGTCATCCGGTCCCATCTCCTCAAAGAAGAACGGGTTATTACTTCAATCTCTTTATGGTCTGGAAACCAAACGGATCATATCAGCCTATCCTCAGTCTTCAGTCCCTGAACAGATTCCTCAGGGTACCTCTGTTCAAGAAACCCTCCGCTCAATTATACTGGCTATGGAAACAGGGGATCTTACGGTATCGCTGGATATTCAGGATGCATATCTGCATATTCCAATAGCTTCATCTCACCAAAGTTTCCTCCGTTTTGCTATACAGCAACAACATTTCCAGTTTCGGGCGCTGCCGTTTGGTCTCTCCACAGCTCCTCGAGTGTTTACCAAGGTTATGGCTGTCATGGCAGCCCATCTACGGCATCAGGGGGTTCGGCTGTTGCCTTACCTGGACGACCTCTTATTGTTGGCAGGGTCTCCAGAGGTATTTCAACACCACCTACAGCTGACAGTGTCTGTGCTTCAGGCTCACAGATGGTTGATCAATTGGACAGTCATCCCTGACTCCATCTCAGAGGATGCTCCATCTAGGAGCTCTGTTGGATTCCCAACACAGAATCTTTCTGACCGCAGAAAAGATCTCCACCTTGCAGATGTGAGTACGTAGATGCCTCCACAGTCGCCGAGTGTCAATCCACTCCGCAATCTCTCCAGGTGGACCTATCACTGCTCCCCCAACCCCATCGGATAAAGGCACAAACGATTGTGCTTTCTCCAGAGGTGCGTGGTGGCTGCAGACCTTGCCTGGTGGCTGCAGACGTGTCACCACACCAAGGGGCGCCCCTTTTGGATTCCGGGAATGGGTTCTCCTGACGACGGACACCAGTCTCCTGGGTTGGGGCGCAGTGACAGGTACACACTCCTTTCAGGAGCGGTGGACAGCAGAGAAGTCTGCTCTACCAATAAAAATATTGGAGCTTCTGGCGGTCTTCAGGGCCCTTCAGCAAGCCAGACTCGTACTTCACGGAAAACCCATGCAGGTTCAATCCGACAAAGCCACGACAGTGGCTTACATCAATCATCAAGGAGGAACTCTTAAGTCAGCGATGACAGAGGTGTCACGCATTCTAACATGGGCGGAAGGCCATCTCCCAGCCATATCGGCAGTGTTCATTCCGGGGGTCCTTTATTGGGAAGCAGAATTCCTCAGCAATCATGACGTGCATCCAGGGGAATGGTCTCTTCACCAAGAGGTGTTGCAACTCCTAGTTGACAAGTGGAGACTTCCAGAAGTGGACCTCATGTGCTCCAGGCTCAACCACAAGTTACGGGTCAAGGACTAGAAATGCCGCCCCGCCCATGTTAGAATGCGTGACACCTCCTGGTCGACGCTCTGTCAGTAAAGTGGACCTTCCAGTTTGCGTACCTGTTTCCTCCAGTCCTCCCTTCTTCCTCGGGTCATTCGAAAGTTCAACCAAGAGGGAGAAATGGTCCTGCTGGTGGCTTCAGCGTGGCTCAGAAGACATTGGTACTCAGATCTTCGGAGTCTCTCCATCGACACTCCATTGCTGTTGCCTCAACGTCCGGATCTGTTGTCTCAGGATCCTGCCTTTACCCGGACCTTGGTCGTCTGTCTTTGACGGCGTGGCTCTTAAGACTTCCCTCTTATGGTCCAAAGGTTTATCCAGCTCTGGTCAGTACCATGCTCAGAGCATGTAAACCGGCCTCTGCTCACATATATCACAGAGTGTGGCATACCTATTTTCAGTGGTGTCGTCCCAGGGGTTATGACCCTCTGGTATTTAAGATACCTAGGCTTTTGGCCTTTCTTCAAGCAGGTTTGGACCTTGGTCTCCACTTAACCTCACTGAAGGTGCATATTTCAGCTCTGAGTTTGGTTTCAACAAACGTTTGTTCCTTTACCGGACATTCGTACTTTCTTGCAGGTTGTCCTGTGGATTCAGCCTCCTGTGGCTCCTTGGGATTTGGCCTTTAAGGCTCTCCATTTGAACCACTGGTCTCAGTGGATCTCACATGGTTGACAGCGAAGACTGCTTTTCTTCTGGCCATTGCTTAGGCCAGAAGGGTGTCAGACATGGGGGAGCTCTCCTGTCGCTCCCCATTTCTGAACTTTCAACTGGACAGGGCAGTGCCTTGGACTTGCCCTGGGTTCCTTCCTAAGGTGGTCTCTACTTTCCACATTAATGAGGAAATTATTGTTCCGGCCTTTCTTTCTTCCTCCAGACCTCTCGGCAGGTGAGGACTCATTGGATGTGGTACGTGCTCTCAGGATTTATGTGGACCGTACCAATTCCCTTCGAAAATCGGACTCCTTGTTTGTCCTCTACGGTTTTCACAAGATGTGATGGCCAGCCAATAAACAGACATTGGCCAGGTGGATTCGTATGACGATATCTGAGGCTTACACTCAAAAGAGCTTTCCTGTACCGCCTGTTACTGCTCATTCTTCTCTGTCTGTGGGTCTTTCGTCGGCAGCTCGCCATGGCCCCTCGGCTGTTCAGCTTTGTAAGGCGGCCCCGTGGTCTTCTGTCCAGAACTTTTTAAGGTTCTATGCATTTGATACCTTTGCTTCTCAGGATGCTTCCTTCGGGTGCCGGATTCTCCTGTCAAATCAGCAGTGTCCCCACCCTTAAAGGACTGCTTTGGGACATGCCCAAGGTATCCCTGTAGAGCCTACGGACCCTGAAGAAGAAAATGAGAGAGATGGTAAGAACTTACCTTTATCTCTTTCTTCAAAGTCCATGGGGTCCACAGGTCACCCCCCCGACGCTCCTTGCTTCAGATGGGATTCGCTCTGGTAACCAGTTTTCTGTCTCCTTATATGTGAGCTTGTGATTCTTCAGTGTTCCAGATTTTCTTCTCTCTCTTTTATCCTCCTCCGGCCTTTGACTTGTTACGAACTGAGATGCTCGGGGGCGAGGTATAGGAAGAGGCCAGTACATCCTGGGAGAAAAAATTAACTGCGTGGTGCCCGGATGTCCTTGCCATCGCCTAAATCCCAAGGTTTCCCTGTGGACCCTATGTACTTCGAAGAAAGAGATAACAAAGGTAAGTTCTTACCATTATTGAGAAATTTTGTAACTTTATTAAATAAGGTAAATTGTGTTTATATGTCTTCCTTAGGTTCAGTTATGTGATGGCGGACAGGGTTGTGCTTTGTTTGACCATGTATTTTATGATTGGCAGCCACATTGACCATAAATAAATTGATTTGTCCCAGGGTGCCACGTCATCCAGTTTGGGAACCACTGTTCTATGCTGTTGTTACCCTTGTGTACCGTCCGACTGCATTTCTATACAGGTCTCGCTAGGGATCCATCTGAGCATCTGATCCTCTTGTGGTCCCTTCCTGTTCTCCTGCTTGTGAAGTAAGTCAGGAGGTGGATCTCATTCAAGCAGGAAGAGGCCATCTGGATGCCAATGAAAGTTCACACTCTTTGCAGTCACAGCGTCTCTGTGATTGGTAATTGATCCCAGGGGAGGTACTAGCCACAAGGAGAAGTAGAGCTACAGTGGGGTTGGCCGTCCAACCCTGATTACTAGGCAATGTGACAGTCTTCGTTGCGCCCGCACTCAGACATTAGTGTTTAAATTCCGGGGCCCTGGAGCACTTGCCCTGTCTGCCTTTCCTTAATCTAGCTCTGGTACCTTGGTGCACTGAAGTCATCACCACAGTATGTTTACTTAATTGAGTTGGTATATATGGCTGGGGGGTCTTGGTTTGTTTGAAATTGTCAATTTCTATCAATATTAATTTCTAAAGTAAAAAAAAATTGAATTGATAGTGACATTAATGAATTAAACACAGTAACAGGAATTACACCGCAAAGTTGGGCTGTAATACAAAGGAGATATTATAAAACAATTCCAGAGATACATTTATTTTAAACCATATATCTAAAAATTAGGCAAAATTTACACTAATATATGATTTGAACTTCTGCTATTTTATGTAGACATTTAAGTCTTGGTTGTATTTGAGCAAATATATGCAGGCTATTAGGTTTGGTAAGGTCTTTTGGAATGACTGACTGATAACAGATGTTTGGAACCAGCAGTTTTGACTGACAAGCCACACACACTTGTCAGTCGTCCCTAGATTTTAAAGTAGTTTAAGGTCTGTATATTTATATATGTATAATTCTATAAACAGCCATATCCATTGTTAACAGGTGCATAAAATGAAGCAATCTTCATAGTCAGTAGTAGTAGAATGGATCATGCTGAAGGGATTTAACTTGGCCCTGTTAAGGAATGCCGCTCTCCCAACAAGTCAGTTTGTGAAATTTCTACCTTGCTAGGGCTGTCCCAGTTAACTGTGAGTGGTGTTATTGTGAAGTGGCAACACTGAGGAGCAACAACTGGCCACAAAGCGATAGGCCACACAGTCTCATAGAATGCAGCAAGTCCTGAAGTTTGTACTGCGTAGAATGTGTCTGCCTTCAACTGCAAACTCACTACTGAATTCTAAACTGCCTCTGGAGGGAACACCAGAACAAGAACGATTCGTCAGGATCTACATGGATTTAGTTTCCATGGCCGAACCGCTGTGTACAAGCCACATCAGTGTCTATCGGACTTTTCCATAGGATTGTGTAGTAATGGAAACTCGTTATTTTAACTAAAGAATCAGCTTTCTCTGTATAGCACTCACTGATCAGTCTGGCAGTTGCCAGGAGACCACTTCCTGCCCAAATGCATACTGCCAACTGGAAATGATGGTTGGGAAATAAGGGTCTGAGCACTTTCTCATGATTTGGTTTGGTCCACTTTATTTCACTGAAGAGATATCTTAATGCTGTAGCATACAATGACATTCTAGACAATTTTGTGCTTTCAGCTTTGTGGCAACAGTTTGGGGAAGACCTTTATAGCATGGCAATGCTCCTGTGCACAATGCGAGGTCCATCTAGCAAAAAATGGTTTAAGCTTGACTTTTCTGATCCCTACTGAATACCTTTTGGAATGCCAATTGTTAGCCAGACCTTATTCCCCTTCATCAATTCCCAACCCAAATATGCAGATGATGATTGTTCGTATACACTGAACAACCATCATCTGGCTCTGGGTTGCTTTGCGACCCCCTCTCCACAGCCTCTACTTCAAGTGTAAAGGTGGTCAGCTGACCGCACGTACACACAGCACGATGGACAGATATATTTGCCATCGGCTGTGCAGCTGAGCCGACGTGATATGTCTGAACGACGTCGTTAAGGCATATCGCTAGTATACCTCAGCCGACGGGCACACAATATATCAATTGATCAGCCAATATATTTGCCAGTGTGCAGCTTTAGGCTGATGCACTGCCGATGTCAGACACAGTGGAGCAATTTAATTATTCTTATGCATGTGCATGCGTCACTCCATGTGCACAGTCACAGTCGCGATTGATGTGCTTAGGAAATGTTTAGAAAATGTATTGGGCAGTCTTAGACGGTGACTGGGAGGTAGCTAAGTAGACACACTGAGATGGTCAGTCTTATGGGTGTGTTTTGGAGTGTTGTTGATGGTGCTTATTTATGCAGAATTGCTCACATTGGAGGCCATACAGAGAATCTGCACATACCACGTTGCTGGTGCGATCGCTGGTTGTATCTAAAGATGCACCTAGCTGTATTTCAGCGTGTAAGAATGCTGAAAATGCCTGTTTCAGTCCTTGCACATATGTACATGAGGGGAAGGGCTTTTCCTAATCTTAGCATATAGTCGCAGACGTGACTACAGAAAAGTCCACTAAAATGGTCGCAGCAGCATCCGCCCCTAAAGCTGGTTGTTTCTGTGAATCTCCACAGCTGTCTTCTAAAATCTTCTCTTCCAAGAAGAGTGGTCGTTCTAATGGCAGCAACGGGGGGACCGACTCCATTTTCATACCCGGAATTTTGGAATGATATGTTCAAAAAGCACATAGGTGTGATCTATTGTCCAAATACTTTTGGCCCCATGTAATGTGTATATATGCTTAGTTTCCACCCAATTTAAATGCCCGTCCAGTTGTGATGTCTGCCCAGACATATCGAATGGCCAATTGGTAAGTGTGTGTAGCTTACCAAATTGACCACTCGATAAGCGCAATGGCCGGTCAACCACTAAGTCGGGTAAATGTGCACCTAGCAGGTACTTGTCCATGTTGACATAACCTCACGCAGTAGCTGCGGTTTCTACTTCAGGGTCCATAGGGTATCCACAGGATACCTTGGGGTATAGGTGATGACGTCAGTCTTCAGGCACCACAGAGTTAAAGTTTTCAGCCTCCCAGGATGCATCTGGGTCCCTCTCCTATACCCCGCCCCCGGGCCAAGGCATCTCAGTTTCGTCGGTGCCTGGCCGGAGTCGGAGGCACTGTGCAGAGGGGGGCTGTGAAGAGCCCCTGAAGTTTCTTTTAAAGGCAGCGCTGGCTGCACATCTGGGAGTACAGCATGGACAGTCAGTACTGACGTCCATGCTGTCTCCCCTACACCCCGCCGGTACCAGAACGCCGGTACTGATCCGGGGATGCTGGTAGACATCTGGGGTCATGGCTAGCGGTGTCCCCAGATGTTTTGGACCATGGCCGGATCCAAGGGGATAGCAGGTAAGCAGCGGGGTCCCGCGGTGGGTCCCCGCTGGTCACATGGTCCTGAGTCCCCAGGCAGGGGGCTCCCTGGGGACTGGCTGCAGCGTGGAGCCAGGCGACCAACCTGCGCTTCCACTACCCCCTGGGACAGCGGGCCGCTGCTGAGCGGCATGCGCTGCGGCGTCCCAGGGGTTAAATGCATGCCAAGGGAGTGCGCTTTCCCTGTCTCACAGCCGGCGCCTCCCCTGCTGCACACAGCCTCTCTGCTCTGCCTGATTGGCCACAGTGTGTCAGCTGTCCTCCCCAGGCCGGCCTCCTTCATCCTCTGCTCCTCGGTGGCCATCTTTAAAGCATGGTGAACGCTGCTGGAAGCCTGTGAGCGGTGGCATTGCGGTCTGGGTCAGCATACCTCTCCTCTGTTTGTTACAGGTCAGTGTATGCAGCGCTGAATCCTACCAGCCTGAGGGTCTGAGTAGTTGAGAACCAGCGCTAATAGTGCAGGGATTTGTTTCTTCTGCATTGTATGTGACTGAACTGCTAGCCTGCTGTCTGTACTTTCACTTTCTACTGTCAGCTTTATTACTGTCCCTGATCTTGCTCTGCTCAAAGCCCTTGCGGTGCGCGATGTGCAAGGTGTTATTCACACTATACCAATACGTATAGGTGTGAGTGTCACATACTTACCATCATGTCTGAGACTGACTTTCCTCTCCAGCTCATGTGTACTAAATGTAAGGCACTTACAACCCTTGTGGGCCAGCTAGCTCCGCCACCTGCGTTTACCCAGACGGGTTTGTCCCAGCAGTCAGTGGTGTCGTCACCCATACTGGAGTTCCCGAGACAATTGATGGTACCCCACAGTCTCCCTGTCCCTTCCCAGGTTTCTCCGGAGCCTGCGTGGGTTAATACTCTAACTACATTGGTTCAGCATTTGTCCGATGTTTTACAGGGGGAGTCTGTGTTGCGGCCTCATAACGGCCGGTGGCGTCTTTATCTGCTCCTTATGGGGATGACCATGAGACGTCAGATGATGGGGAGATTCTGGATCTATCTGACCAAGAACCTCTCCGTACCAAAGAGCCGGACGCTAAGTCCAAGGTGTATATCCCTGGTCTTATTTTAGCGGCCCGCTCGGCTTTAGTTATTGAGGATATTGATCCTTTGGTGGCCACATTCATATATGCCTTTTTAAGGATATTAAGGGTGAGGCTACGGTGTTCCCTCTTTCTGATCAATTAGTGGATCAGTTAGAGGAGGCGTGGAAAAATCCAGGTAAACGGTTTCAGCCCCAGAGGCGCTTAGCTGTGGCTTATCCGTTTGCGGTCAATTATTTTTCTAAGCGGGAATCCCCTACGCAAGTGGATTCACATGTCACACGCCTAGTCAAAAGAGCCACGTTGCCTATGCCTTCGATGTCATCCTTGAAGGATGTCACTGACCGCAAGGTGGAGATCTGCCTCAAATCCATTTATTCCCTTGCAGGGAAGCATCCAGACCGGCTCTGGCCGTGTGTTGGGTAGCCAGAGCTATGGAGCGCTGGGCGAATAATTTGGAGGAGTCTTTGGACTCTTGACTGTTCGGCTGAACAGACCGAGTTGGTGGGCAATCTCCGAGACTCGGCCACTTACATTAATGTTTGCTCACCTCTAGGATCTCCTCTGCAGCCGTGGCTGCTCGTCACACCTTATGGTTGCGTTCTTGGAAAGCGGACGCGGATTCCAAAAAGGGATTAGAAGGTCTGGACAGGTACTATTTGGTCCAGATCTGGACAAAATTGTAGTTACGTTGGCAGCAGCAAAATCTGCATGTCTGCCGTCTGCTACGATTCCTTCTAGTGCTGGTGGGTCGTCCTTTCGGCCTCACAGGGCCCAAGGTAGGCCTAAAGTACAGTCCTTTCCACGGCAGGCTGGGACCAAGAAATTGTCCAAGCCCAAGAAACAGGTCTGGAGTACCAGACGTCCGGCTCCTAGGTCAGATAACAAACCTGCGGCCTGATGGTCCAGGCATCCTTTTGGGGGACCCCAAAGTGGGGGGCGCCTGCTTCAGTTCGCCCAGTGCTGGTCGAGGACTACGACAGACACTTGGGTTCAGGAGGTGGTCTCTCACGGGTATGCCCTCTCCTTTCGGGACAGGCCTTCCGCTAGACCAGAGCAAAGCCTCGGAACTGCGGAAGGTTTTGCACATTATGCTCCAGGCCGGAGTTTCAGTGCATGTTCCAATTTCCCAGAGGGGCCTGGGTTTCTATTCCATTCTATTTTTGGGTCTTACCGTTCAATACTAAACCTAAAGGCCCTCAACAAGTCCTTGAGGGTGCCTCTGTTTCGGATGGAGACCCTGCGGTCCATTATTCTGGCACTGGAACCTGGGGACTACATGGTGTCATTGGACATCCAGGACGCTTACCTGCCCTATTCTTTTGCGCCATCAGCAGTTCCCCAGATTGTCAATCTGCAACGAACATTTCCAGTTCCGGGCACTGCCTTTTGGCCTGGTGACTGCTCCACGGGTATTCACCAAGGTCATGGCGGCTCTCCTGCGGACGCAGGGAGTCCGACTGTTCCCTTATCTGGACGACCTCCTGTTGATAGCGGGGTCTCCAGAGCTTGCGGTACTGCAACGTCACAGCTGGTTGACAAACTGGCAGAGGTCCACTCTCACCCCGTCTCAGAGGATCCTGCCCCTCGGGGCCTTATTGGACTCCAGGCAGCAGTGGATCTTTGTGACGGAGAAAAAGATCCTTGCTTTGTAGTTGATGGTGCGCAGTTGTCTGCAGTGTCGTCGAGTGTCGATACACTTGGCAAAGAGGTTATTGGGCTCAATGGTGTCGGTATTCGACATTGTGGAGTACGCCCAATTTCACTCCAAACCTCTGCTGCTATTGATCCGGTCCAGATGGAATGGATTGCCTCAGTGTCTCAAGTCCCAGACGATGGGGCTCACTCCGGATGTTCGCCTGTCTCTAACTTGGTGTTTGCAGACGACCCACCTCAACAAGGGTCGCCCGTTCTGGGTGGCGAACTGGGTCCTGTTAACAACGGACGCCAGTCTCCGGTGCTGGGGAGCTGTCACGGGTCCACACTTGTTTCAGGGCAGGTGGACTCGTGCGGTAGCGGAACTTCCAATAAACATTTTTTGAGCTCCATGCGGTGTCAAGAGCTCTCCAGCGGGCACAGCCGGTTCTCCAGGGTCACCCTGTGCAGGTCCCGTCGGACAACGCCACCACGGTGGCCTATTTAAACCAGCAAGGAGGAACCGGGAGAGTGGTCTTTACACCAGGACGTCTTTCGGAGTCTGGTGGACAAGTGGGGTCTTCCAGAGATAGACCTCATGGCGTCCCGGCACAACAACAAGTTGCCGGTGTACGGGTCTTGAACATGAGACGAAAAGGCGTCTCTGGTGTATGCCCTGTCCGTCTAGTAGACGTTCCCGTTTGCCTACCTTTTCCCTTCCGCGGGTATTACGGAAATTCAAATCAAGAAGGAGGTACGCTACTGTTGATAGCTCCCAAGTGGCCCAGACGGCACTGGTTCTCCGACCTCCAGAGTCTGTCAGTAGAAGTTCCTCTGAGGTTACCATTACGACCGAATCTGCTGTCACAGGGTCCTTGTCTTCACCCGGACCTGACTCGGTGTGGCTGTTGAAACGGTCATGCTATGGTCCAGAGGGTTTTTCTGGCTCCGTGGTGCAAACCATACTAAGAGCTCGTAAACCTTCCTCGGCAAGAATCTACCATCGTGTGTGGCATACTTTCTTCCGGTGGTGTAGACCTAGAGGGTATTCCCTTAGGGAGTTCCGCCTGTCTGGGGTGTTGGCTTTCCTACAGGCTGGACTGGATCATGGGCTTCGCCTGGCTTCTCGGAAAGTGCAGGTGTCTGCCCTGTCAGTCTGGTTTCATCGTAGGATTGCTGTGCTCTCTGATGTGCACACCTTTATGCGAGGTGTTCTTCGCATTCAGCCACCTTTTGTTCCACCGGTGGCGCCTTGGAATTGGGCTGTGGTCCTGAGAGTTCTCCAGGGACCGCCGTTTGAACCACTGGACTCAGTGGACTTTAAATGGCTTACAGCTAAAACCATATTCCTTCTGGCCATTGCCTCGGCCAGAAGGGTTTCGGATTTAGGGGTTCTCTCTTGTAGACCCCCTTTTCTGATTTTTCATAGGAATAGGGCGGTGCTTCGCACTCGTCCGGGATTCCTTCCCAAAGTGGTATCCAGTTTTCACATCAATGAAGAAATTGTTGTGCCGGCTTTCAATTCACCTGGACTTGCAGTGGGTGACGCCACTTGGGATGTTGTGCGGGCATTGAGAATTTATGTTGACCGCACTTCTTCTTTTAGGAAGTCGGACGCCTTGTTTGTCCTATATGGCTTCCGGAAAAAGGGTTGGCCTGCTTCAAAGTAGACTTTGGCAGGCTGGATTCGTATGGCAATTTCAGAAGCTTATCTTCATGAAGGTTTTCCAGTTCCCTCCTTGGTGAGGGCTCATTCCACTAGGTCTGTGGGTCCTTCGTTTGCAGCTAGACGTGGTGCCTCTGCAGTTCAGATCTGCAAGGCTGCTACGTAGTCTTCTGTCTATACCTTTGTGAGGTATTACGCTTTTGACACCTTTGCCTCTCAGGATGCTTCCTTCGGGCGGCGAATTCTCCTCTCAGCACAGGAGCGTCCCCACCCTTAAAGGATACTGCTTTGGGACATCCCCAAGGTATCCTGTGGATACCCTATGGACCCTGAAGTAGAAAATATGAGATATGGTAAGAACTTACCCTTTTTATCTCTATTTCTACGAAGTCCATAGGGTTCCACAGGACTCCCGCCCTG
The DNA here is from genome assembly GCA_031769625.1 of Taudactylus pleione. Classification (NCBI taxonomy): domain Eukaryota; kingdom Metazoa; phylum Chordata; class Amphibia; order Anura; family Myobatrachidae; genus Taudactylus; species Taudactylus pleione. The sequence goes on along the minus strand of JAUIMM010000017.1, from coordinate 748,013 downwards.
TCGCACCTGTACTGCAGATGGGCTTGATTCTGGTCACCGGTTTTTCCGTCTCCCTATGGTGAGAATGTGATTCTTGTGAGTGTCGAGATTTTTTCTTCTCTCTCTTTCTTCTCCTCCTCCGGCCTATGGCTTGTGACGTAACTGAGATGCCTTGGCCCGGGGGCGGGGTATAGGAGAGGGACCCAGATGCATCCTGGGAGGCTGAAAACTTTAACTCTGTGGTGCCTGAAGACTGACGTCATCACCTATACCCCAAGGTATCCTGTGGAACCCTATGGACTTCGTAGAAATAGAGATAACAAGGGTAAGTTCTTACCATATCTCATATTTTTGTCGGCTGCTTGTTCACTTTCCACGTTTCCCAGACTATCGCAACTCAAAGGTGCTCTATTGGATTAAGATCTGATGACTGTGGAAACTATTGGAGTACACTGAGCTCCTGGAACTGAAATACCACATTATCCTGTTGAATAGGCTACGGCCATGGAAGGATGCATATGGTAAGCAACAGTACTTGGGCTGAGGTATTTAACGGCTCAGTTGGTATTAAGGGCCCTAATACAGATGTGTCCTTACACATCTTTGCTGCAGTTGCACTAAAAGCCCCTCTTGGTGCATCAGGTCCCCGGAAACATTGCTGGCGCCAGGCATCGAAGTCTGGATGCAATTAGGACATACCAGTAGACTGTGCTGATTAATTTCATATGCAACACTTGTGTATCTGTGTGTACCTCAGCCCCTGAATCTGTATAGGAAGTGCTACAATGTATCGGCCGCATGCTTTTTTCATTCCAAGGTCCGTTGTGCTTCATAAATTGACTGGGGTGCACACAGATATACAAGTGTCACAAATCAAGTTACTCAGCAGAGACTGCTTGTGCGTCCTAGTCTCATCGCATTGTGACTTGGGAGTCTTTTTTTCCTGCAAAAATGCATCTAACGCTAGCAGAGTTGCAAGGGACATGGCTGCAAGTTGCACTGTGTGGCGTATTGAGGCTAGATGTATGAGAACGCATCTGTATATGCCAAAAAAAAACATTTCCCACATCATTATACCGCCACCAGCTTTAGCTGTTTACACACTGGCTGGATCCATGGATTCAGTTGTTTACACCAAATTCTGCCTGACCTCACCGGTCTGCATTTTCAGATTGTGAGATTAGGCAATATATTTCCAATCTTGAGCTGTCCAGTTTTGGTAAATGTTGTGTTTTTTTTTTTTTTTTGCTGACGGGAGTAAAACCATTGTGTTCTTCTGCTGTAGCCCTTCCGCTTCAGTGTTTGAGTTGCAGTGCATTCAGAGATACTCTTCTGCATGGTTGTTTCAATTACTGCCGCCTTCCAGTCAGTTTCAACTAGTCTGACCATTTTCGTCTTACCTTTCTCATTAAGTGTTTTTGCGCTTTCTGAATGTCTTTGCTTTCATTTTGTACAACATTGTTTGTAAACTCTAGGGAATGTCATGCATGAAAATTCAAGCAGACCAGCAGTTTCTGAGCTGCACAAACCATGCTCTCTGGCACAAACAATATTTCCATGGTCAAAGGCACTTTGATTTCATTTCTTCACCCTTCTGGTGTTTGGTCAGAACAACTGAGCATCTTGACCAAGATATTTGTATTAATGAGCAGGTGTGCCTAACAAACCATGTTTTACTGTAAATACCCAATGAAATAGTCCAAAATTTAAATATTCCACTGGTGTAAGCCACTCCCTTAATATGGTGGACACTGAAGATGAGAGATTCCCATCCTCAGAAAGTCCAGCATATTAAATAATAGTTCCATCAAAGAAGTGTCACATGGAAATAAAGACTGAATAGCCACATAGGGCTATTCAATTCAGCGCGAAATCCGACAAAAGTACAGGCATGATGCTGTTTTCTGCCCTTAGCGCTACAGAAACAGCACTGCGCCGGGCAGTTTCGTCAGTGAATGCCCGTTCTCGCGACTAAACAGCCTGTTTAAGGTGCGAAGGACGGAGAAGCATTCTCCGACCCAACAGCGCGCTGAATTTGAATAGCTCCCTTCCGGCGCTATTTAATTTGCGTCAATTAAATCGAGCCCATAGTGCCATACAAGCAAATTAGGTGATGTTGAGTGCTATATTAAATAAATAGCTTCCACAGTAAAATTACAATATTATGAGGGGTCGATTCAATTATTTTGCCAACGGCTTTTTTTTTTTTTAAGGCGCCGGATGGAGCAATTAAATTGTTCCGTCAGGGCGCGATGCATTTCTGCTTGCACCCTCAGGAGGGTGCGAACGGAAATGTGAGATACCCACTGGTTAGGGCGCGCTAACCAGAACTTTAGATGGGTTTAGCCATTTTAAACTGCTAAACCAGGTCTCATAGGGGGCGAAGAGAGCGTTAATGAACGCCCACAACAATTGAATTGCAACACTGGGCGCTCATCAATTATCACGTTGTAAAAAACTATTGAATCGCCCCCTGAGAGCTGAAATGAGGCGCGCTATATATATATATATATATATATATATATAACAAAACTATGCAAAAAATGGGGTGCACTCACCAGTCTTCCAATAAAATCCTTTATTTAAATGTTACATAGCAGCAGGTATCATAGTATGTCGACGTTTCGGTCCCAAGTGTGGACCTTTGTCAAGATGTATTACAAAGTACTGACAACCCATTTATACCTTCACAGTACACAGAAACACCACCCACTCTAATTACTAAACCCACCCCTAATTAACAAGTATAACATAGAAACAGACTATAAGCATAAAAACAATACCTGATCTGATGGGTACACACCTTATATATCACATATTAATCTAGCATAAGTATATCCAAGGCATATATACACTTTAGAGTCAATGACAATAACCTGATGCCGCTGTAGAGCGTGGTTAAGCTGTCCAGCAGCGTGCGTTCCACCTAGGAAACCCTTCCGGTCGGTGGAGCGCATATCCGGCTGAGGTGTAGTCATAGAAACACAGCATACAAAATAATGCAGGAAGTCACCTGACCACCGCGGCATGTTACATCCACACAACATTAAAGTATAGGGGATGACAATGTGCGTTCCACCAAAGGAAAACTTCCTATCGGTGAGACACAATGCCCATCCCATTATCACCAAGGCAACGATATAAACAATCAAGATAGTGATCCATAGTGCTTTCAGGTATCAAACAACTGTGCAAACATCCTATATTGAAAAATATTATATAAACAACACATCAAAGTAAAACTTAATATCACAGGCTAAATATAGCACTATAGGCAAAAGTTGATAAATAACATGCCCTATTCATTATAAGCCACATAGAAAAAAGACCGCAAAAAATAATGAAAAAAAATACAAAATGTTAATGAAAAATATTTCAAATAAAGAAAAACGTATATCCATTGAAAAATATATTAGCAACAATCCAAGGTGGTGCACCCCAAAGAGAACCAAATTTATTATAAAAAAATACCATAATGTATTGCCTCATTGAGGCCCCGAGGCCAAATGGTGTCCAGTTTGATAATCCAAGCGGCTTCTCTCTTTAAGAGCATTTTCGCTCGATCGCCTCCTCTTCAGGGTGGTGGCACCCAATCGATGATCATACATTTGAGCGATGCTAACAAATGATGGGCTTCAAGAAAGTGCCTGGCTACTGGTTTATCGGAATCCATATTCACTAATGCACTGCGAATAGAAGACCTGTGATTCGCCATGCGTTCTCGAAAAGGGCGAATAGTCTTCCCAACATACACCTTTGAGCATGGACAAGTCAAGATATATATCACATGGTCTGTAGTACATGTAACCCGATGTTGAATCTTGATTCTTCGCCCTGTGTGGGGGTGATGGAATCCTTCCCCTACAGACATGCTCCTGCATGTGGTACAGTTGGCGCATCTGAAGCAACCGTTTTTTGATATGATAACCATGTTGAGCTGTCCCTCATAGGATTCAAATCTGGACGCATCAATATGTCCTTCAGATTGCGACCACGTCTGTAACTAATTAGCGGTCTATTTGGTAATTTATTACCCAAATTCGGGTCTGAAGAAACCAAGTGCCAGTGCTTGTTAATGGCTTTACGAATGTCCGTACCCGCTGTGTCATAGGTAGTCGTGATGACAAAAGGATTCTGGGGCCTTTTCTTCTTAGCAGTTTTTTTATCACCAGTCAAAAAGATGTTTTGTGCCCTAGCTAGGCATTTATCAATGGTTGGTTTGTTGTAGCCTCTTTCCAGAAATCTTAGTTTCATATCTTCAACCTGAGATAGTGAATTCAATGAATCCGAATTATTACGGAACACTCTCAAAAATTGAGACACTGGTAAGCTCCGTTTTAGAGATTCTGGATGGTGGCTCTTGAAAAATAATAATGTGTTGCGATCTGTAGATTTTCTATATAGCTTATAACCATACCCAGAGCTGGTGGCATAAATGGTAATATCTAGAAAATCTATCTGTACCTTACTGTACTGCATTGTGAACCTAATAGGTGAATCAATTTGATTAAGAACCTGTATCATCTCAAGTAGAGCTTCTTCAGCTCCACACCAGATCAAAAATACATCGTCAATATATCGACGGTAAAAAGCGATACTATCTCCAAACGGTGGCAGGATGTGAGTATTCTCATATCTGTCCATATATAAATTGGCATATGCCGGGGCGATGTTACTACCCATTGCCGTACCGGCCGTTTGGAGATAGTATCGCTCACCGTATCGAAAATAATTACACGTTAGTGATAGTTCCAAAAGACTCATCAGAAATTCAACTGGTGGCATACCATCATGACTTTTAGTTAAAGCATCCCTGGCTGTAGAGATGCCTCCTATGTGTGGTATTACAGTATATAAGGATGAAACATCCATTGTTACCAAAATACCATTATTTAGACCTCAGAGATAGGTCGGGCTCAAGACAACTGAATTGACTGACATCACTTGGGGCCTGTTAATTTTCAGGAAATTACCAGAAACAGCACTATAGCAGTCATCTTATATGACTGCTTTAGCCATCGTGCTTGATAATCAATTTTTTGCTATGTTCTTGTGGACAGCACCTTTTTTTTTTTTTTTTTTTTTTGTCTGGCTTACCCTGTGATATTGGGACAATGGTCAGATGTCTGATGTGATATGCAGTGTGACCAGCCTACTATTTCACCTTTTATTTTAGTTTGTGGTAAGGCACCACTATTATCCTTTTAAGTTCAGGGTTATCTCCTGCCTTCCAAGCCCAATGGCTTTTCTCTATGCCAGGGCTCAACAAATCCCGGTCGCCGTGGCAACTGAGTTTTCCAAGCCCCTCCCCCCTCCGCAGGGAGGCTCCATTTGCCGTGTGCCCGCAGCGGTAGTCCGTTTCCCCCCGCGGGCACTATGGGAGCGGCGTCATGACATCGCTCCCATAGTAACCAGGAGCGGCGGACGCCGGAGTTCACTCCTGAGCTCCAGCATCCGGCTCCCCCCACGGGCACTATGGGAGAGACGTCATTACGTCTCTCCCATAGTTCCGAAGATCAGCGGACACAGGCTCGGGGCTTAGGTAAGTGTTCTTTTTTTTTTTTTTTTTTTTGGTGTGTGTTCGCGTGGCTCTATTTCAGGGGGCTTAATATGGGGTCACTATTACAGGGGGCTTACTACTGGGTGCTCTATTACAGGGGGCTTAATATGGGGTCACTATTACAGGGGGCTTACTACTGGGGGCTTACTACTGGTGGCACTATTGCAGGGGGCTTACTACTGGGGGCACTATTACAGGGGGCTTACTACAGGGGGCACTATTACAAGGGATTTACTACTGGGGGCACTATCACAGGGGGCTTTCTACTGGGGGCACTATTACAGGGGCAGGTATGGGCATGTTGCAGAATCTGATGACTATTAAAGAGGCATGTGTGGTGATTTGATGGAATGTGTGGAGGTTGAGAGGCACTGAAAGGGCATGTGTGGTGGTCTGTACAAGCTTTCATATATTTTGGTAATGGACGATGGTCTGGCTCCTAAACTTTTAAGATGGCTCCTAGAGTTTACAAAAATTTGTCAAGCCCTGCTCTATGCTACCAGCTTGAACTGTCAGCCAAAAGTGGCATTTTAATAACGGTGGACTGATAGCAATACCAATATGTATTTACTCCATGTTAATTGATTATACCAGATAAGCCAGATTGATGGTAGAATATCTACCTTGTACTTTGTCCATGCTTTTAGCAGAGCATTCAAATAGTGTTCTCAAAGCCTTCCTGTAGCATACTGTATGCACTGTGCTCTAGAAGCCCCTGTTGCATTGGACTATGCAGTGGCAGTGACTCTTGTAAGCTGCAGGCAGCATTGAGTTGGCATGGCGAAATGCTTGTCGTACAGTGTGTGTTTACAGGTGCATTCACTCACATTAAACTTAGGCTATCGGCAGTATGAATGTTCCTGAATATGCTAGCAACTTGGGGAGGCACTTTCAGTGTTGGCTATTTTTACAGAAATTAATCAGACACGGTCATGAGAGTGCCTGCTTTATTATTCAGATTGCATGGCAGTGGGAGAGTAATTTATGCAGTACTCTAATGTTTTAAGGTTTTGAAATTACTAATGCAGAAAGTGGTTTGAGATGATGACTTTGATATCACTGAGCACCTTACAGTGTGAGATTACACCTGACAATGGTCTACAGTCCATATCCCTCTGATGGGAACAGTATCAGCTCAAGTAATGTACACTCTACAACAGAGTTAATCGAACCAGGTAGTCATTGAAAAATAGGTCAAAATTGATCTTAACTGCTTCTTCTAATAATGGTTTGCTTATGTTTAACCATGAATATAAATTCTATACAACTCTGGTTGTAACGGTTTGGCACTGTATTGAGATGGATAAATAAGTTGGGAGCCATCTCACCCAGGTCTTTCCTTTTGGCTTCCTTGGTGAACTGAATGAATACCAACACAAAGGGCTCAAATGCAGAGCTGGATTAAGACATTTGGGGCCCCCCCATGATATACAATTAACAGCATAGTGTCCTCATTCAGATGTGTGCATAATTTAAATTAGATGGTAACTCTGAAAGAAGCAGCCAAAAAATTTTATATTTACACCCACATACAATTCGGGTGATGGCCACGCAATGCGCAGAGCCTCCTCAGTAAGTAACCGTTTTCTAAAAATCATCTGCTTTTTCATTGTTGGAACCCTATTCTATATAACCTCTTTGCACACATTACCTCATTCCCCATTAACCTTCACATAAACCATTCTTTTCATATTCATTTCCACCCTTCAGTTCCACTCGCCCAGTTCTGATTCAGGTTTTCTGTATTTGGCCCCTGCTATGTGTGAGGTTTTATGGGCCAACAAAGGGGATTATATAACCATGCACTGCAGCAATAAGTCACCTGCCTTTCTCCTTCATCCACTAGGGGACACTGGAGTTTTCATGACAGTGGGGTATAGAGTGATGCTAACTGGGAGCTGGCACTTTACATTTGGAAAATGTGACTAGCTCCTCCCCCTCTATTCCCCCCGACAAGCCAGTCTTAGTGTTGTGCCCAAGGGATCTGGTCATACCTTGGGCTTCTCCTCATAGTTTTAATAGATAGGTAAAGAAGATGCTGAAACAAGCATTGAGGACACTGTCCCTGCTTGTAAGCAACGATGGAGCTGCCAGGGGGACCCTATTGCAGCGGCTTGCGCACGGGTCATCTGCTTCAGAGACCACTCTCTTTGGTAGTACCAGGTCGCGCTGCATGTGGCACACGTCATGGTCCCCCTTTAGCCTCACCGGCAGCTTCAGCAGTTACTGTGAGTATTATCCTGGCTCCCCGATTAGCAGGGTTGACTGGCACAAAAAAGGCGGTGTGTACTAGCAGCGGCAGCCCGGGGGCACCATATAAAACGAGCGCCATAGTAGTCTGCTCCTTGCTCCCAGCTGCCTCGGCGCTTCCATAGCACAACCAACGGCAATTGCAGGGCTGCGCTGATCGTTTTGACAGCACTGAGACAGCCTCCCCAGGATTCGTGAGTGATCAGTGGGGTTAGACTTAATAGGAGCAGTGTTTGTTATTGCTGTGATTTATGCATAGCGCTTTTAGCACGGCAAACAGCACTGTTTGGGCATGTGTGGCTCTCCCCCCTCTTTGCCCTCATCTCCTACTGTATATCTCAGTCTCTACTCTTACACCTTCCACTACACTACTGTATTGTTTGTATGTCAGTGTTGTGTACCATGGCTGGAAGAGGATATAAAGTTTCACAGAAAACTTTTTCTTGTACAAAGTGCGCAGAAAAGTTTACACTGGGACTCTATCTCCCTGTTGTGTGACAATTGTGATTCATAGCAGCAGGCTCAAGGATCACCCCAGACGCAGGAACCGCCGTCTTGGGAGGCGCAGTTCACTTTTGTTATGTCACACCTGTCTGCAGAACCGGAGGCCTCTCGTAAGGATAGAGAGTTTTCCAGATCTCAGAGTTCTACTCTCTCACCCCCTGAACCAGCCTGGGCTCGTTCGCTAGCTAAGTCAGTGGAGTTGCTCACAAAAGCCATGACCATGTCCCGAGCCCCTTCCGCTGGGACTTCATCACAGGTTCCCAAGAAGAGGCTGTTACCCTCAGTCCTACAGTCAGATCACTCTGAGGATATGCCCCCACTAGAGGAGGGCAAGTTTCAGGATTCTGGGGACGAACAGGTTCCGGACGATCTGGAACCTTTGTCTCAGGGGGGGATAGAAGCTCGGATTTTAGCAATACGTCAAGTATTAAATATGGAGGAAGAGAACTAGGATTCTGCTTGGCCGTCTATCTTTAGTAAAAAGCAAAGACAGGCTGCCTCCTTTCCAGCATCTGAAGAGCTCGATTCTATCCTGACCACTGCCTGGAAACACCCGGATAAAAAATACCAGGTATCCCGTCGACTTTTGTCCTCCTTCCCTTTCCCTACAGAAAGCAGGAAGCGAAGTGAGACTCCACCCTCTGTAGATTCCTCAGTGTCTCATCTGTTCAAAAAGACTGGGCCATTTCCTTAAAAGAGACTTCTGACAGGAATTTGGAGAACACCCTAAAGTCCATTTACACAGTAGCGGGCGTGATTCTTTACCGTACGCTAGTGGGCTGCTGGATCGTTAAGGCGATTGAAGCCTGAGCTAAACAACTATCTGAAGGTTTACGGACAAGACTCCCAGCTGAGGATCTTAGTCCTTTAGCAGAACAGATTGGGGAGTCGGCTGCTTATCTTGGCGAAGCTTAAAAATAGGTACAGTGCCTTGCAAAAGTATTCATCCCCTTTGCATTTTTCATGTTTTGTTGCCTCACAACCTGGAATTAAAATGGATTGTTTGAAGGTGTGCATCATTTCATTCACAGAACATGCCTACAACTGTGAAGTTTTTTTTTTTTTTTTTATATTGTGAGTCAAACAGTTAGGACAACATAACAGAGAACTTCAGCGTGCATAACTATTCACCCCCCTAAAGTCAGTACTTTGTCGAGCCTCCTTTTGCAGCAATTACAGCTGCAAGTTGCTTTGGAGAAGTCTCCATGAGCTTTCCACATCTTGCCCCTGGGATTTTTGTCCATTCCTCAAGGCAAAACTGCTCCAGCTTCTTCATGTTGGATGGTTTCCGCTTATGAACAGCAATCTTCAAGTCTGACCACAGATTCTCAATTGGATTGAGATCTGGGCTTTGACTAGGCCATTCCAACACATTTAAATGTTTCCCCTTAAACCACTCGAGTGTTGCTTTAGCAGTATGCTTCGGGTCATGGTCCTGCTGGAAGGTGAACCTCTGTCCCAGTCTCAAATCACAGGCAGACTGAAACAGGTTTTGCTCAAGAATATCCCTGTATTTAGCACCATCCATCTTTCCCTCGACTGGAATCAGTTTGTCAGGCCCTGCTGCTGAAAAACATCCCCACAGCATGATGCTGCCACCACCATGTTTCACTGTGGGGATGGTGTTCTTGGGGTGATGGGATGTGTTGGGTTTGCGCCAGACATAGCGTTTTCCTTGGTGGCTAAAAAGTTCCATTTTAGTCTCATCTGACCAGAGCACCTTCCTCCATACATTTGGGGAGTTGCCCACATGCCTTTTGGCAAACTCAAATCGTGTCTTCTGATTTTTATCACTAATGGCTTTTTTCTGGCCACTCTTCCATAAAGCCCAGCTCTATGGAGTGTACGGCTTATTGTGGTCACATGCACAGATACACCAGTCTCTGCTGTGGAACTCTGCAGCTCCTTCAGGGTTACCTCTGTGCTGCCTCTCTGATTAATGCCCTCCTTGCCCAGTCTGTGAGTTTTGGTGGGCGGCCCTCTCTTGGCAGGTTTGTTGTGGTACCATGTTCTTTCCATTTGATGATGAAGGCTTTGATGGTGCTCCGGGGGATCATCAAAGATTTGGATATTTTTTTATAACCCAACCCAGAATTGTACTTCTCAACAACTTTGTCCCTGACTTGTTTGGAGAGCTCCTTGGTCTTCATGGTGTGATGTCTCTTGCTTAGTGGTGTTGGAGCCTTTGGACTTCATTTCACTAATTGTGACTTCTGCAGGTAATTGGTTGCACCAGAACTTTTGAGGGGCTTCATAGCAAAGGGGGTGATTACATATGCACCTGCCAATTTTCAGAATTTTATTTATAAAGATTCTTTTTTATATATATTTTTCTCATTTCACTTCACCAAATTAGAAAATTTTGTGCAGATCCATCACATAAAATTCAGATTAATAAAATAAATTACAGGTTGTAATGTAACAAAAAAGGTAAAATGCCAAGGGGGCTGAATACTTTTGCAAGGCACTGTATGTAATCTCACTTCTAGGTCTTCCGCTCTATCAATATCGGGCCGCAGAACTCTTTGGCTGCGACAGTGGCAGGCTGATGCAGAATCAAAGAGGGCGGTGGAAGCACTTCTATTCAAGGGCGACGTCCTGTTCAGACCCGAACTGGACAAGTGGATCGCCCAGGCTAATTTCCCCTCAGCTGCTAATTTCCCCTCAGCTGCTCCGGCTTCCTGTAAGCCTTATTCAGGACCGTCCTTTCGTGCCCCAGGAAGATTTAGAGGCCGTTCCAGAGGAGGGCCTTCAACTTCTCGTGGTTCCAGAGGTTAGGGGTAGAGCCGCAGCAACCTCTACACACACCAGGGCAGTAAGCCCTCCACCAAACCCAGTGCATAATGGATTTCCCTCACCTGGGGGACGCCAGGGTGGGAGCTAGTCTTCGAGATTTCAGGGCAGTGTGGGCACAATCTTGTCCGGACGCCTGGGTTTGGGACCTCATCACCCAGGGGGTACAAACTCGATTTCCAGATCCAACCACCTCCTATGTGTTTCACCACAGGTTTGCCAGTTTCCAACGACTGATGGGTCATGATACAAGAAGCTGTAGATAAACTTCTAAACGCTCGAGTGTTGGTACAGGTCCCCACACATCAATTAAAACAAGGGTTCTACTCCAGCTTGTTCGTGGTTCTGAAGCTGGATGGATCGGTCAGACCTATTCTGAACCTGAAGGATCCCAGGGCCTGATTCAGACCCGCTCGCGAGCGCATAGCGCTCGCAAGCGGGTCAATGGTGGCCCAGTGCGCACGCACGAGCCCCGGATCTCGCAGCAAAACTGGGCGGCTGTCGATGTTGATCGACAGCTCGCCCCATTTTGTAGGCTGGTAAGGGGGGGTGGCTCAACAAACAGAGGCGTTCCCAAAGGGACACCTGCCGTTTGTGGGCCGCCCTACTGACATCACTTGTGATGTCAGTAGTGGACTTCCGGCTCTTAGAGCTGGAAGTCCACTTGGCATTACGAGTGCAGAGACCCTACCACAAGGGTCTCCTCGCAATGCCGATGGTCGCGATAATCGACCATCGCCAGGCCGCTCGCACAAGCTGTGTGTGGTCCACCCACAACTGTGCGAGCATCCTGGAGGCTGGAATTAAAAAAAAAAAAAAAAAAAAAAGACTCCCTGATTCAGAGCGAGCGCACGCAAATAGCATGCGCCTCTGAATCAGGTCCTCAATCCCTATCTGAGAGTATTCAAGTTCAAGATAGAGTCCTTTCAATCTGTCATTGCGGGGCTCGAGGAAAACGAGTTTCTGGTGTCTTTGGATATAAAAGATGCCTACCTACACATTCCCGTCTGGCTGCTTCACCAAGCGTTCCTATGATTCACAATTCGGGACTCACATTTTCAATTCCAAGGCCTTACCCTTCGGCCTATTTTCGGCTCCCAGCGTATTCACCAAGGTAATGGCAGTGGTGATGGCTCTCCTTTGGACTCAGGGAGTCACAATTGTCCCTTACTTGGACGATCTCCTCCTGAAAGCTCCTTCCAGGAACCAATTATTACAAAACATACTGGTGACTCACGGGCTCCTCATATGACACTGGTGGATCCTAGACTTTCCCAAGTCCCATCTGCAGCCAACACAGAGGCTTCAATTTCTGGGGATTATTCTGAACACTGTAAGTCAGAAGGTCTTCCTACCTCAGGAAAAAGCAACTTCCATTCAGGAGATGATGCGGCTGATCTTACAACATCGACGAGTATCGGTGCATCTGTGCATACGACTCCTCGGGAAGATGGTTGCGACCTTCGAAGCCTTTCCATACGGCTGCTTCCACTCCAGGCCTTTCAACTGGACCTCCTCTCTCAGTGGTCGGGATCCAATCTATTCCTTCACCAACGAGTGAAGCTGGCCCCCAGAACTCTGATATCTCTTCTCTGGTGACTGAATTTGTCTCGCTTGTTGGAGGTCAAGAGGTTCGGAGTGTGGAATTGGATTCTCACCACAGACGCAAGTCTGAGGGGGCAGTGACTCTGGAGAACCACTCCCAGGGCTGCTGGACCACAGGAAGCGAGTCTGCCCATAAACATCTTGGTATTACGGGCAGTGTTTTATGCTCTTAAACTAGCGCATCACCTGTTGAGGGGTCAAGCCGTCAAGAATCCAGTCGGACAATGCCATAGCAGTGGCTTACATAAACCGACAAGGCGGCAGCATTGAAGGAGGTAAGCCGCATTCTTCTCTGGGCAGAGGAATTCGCTGTGGCAACTTCCAGGCGTGGACATTTCCTCTTCTTTGGCTTCTGCAACGATCAAGAGGGAAAGGGTCAGGGTTCAGTCAGTGGCTCCAGATTGGCCCCGTAGAGCTTGGTATTACAACCTGCGTCTACTGCTGATAGACAATCCGTGGCCTCTACCGCTGCGAGAGGATCTCGCAGCGGTAGAGCGGTAGGGCCCTTTTTGTCTATCCAGACTTAAGGCGTCTACATTTGACGGCGTGGCTGTTGAAAGGGCAATCTTAAGGTGAAAGGGGATCCCATCTACTGTAATTTTTATCATTCGCGGGGCCCGGAAGGAAGTTACTTCCATACACTATCATCGTATCTGGAAGGCTTATGTGATCTGGTGTGCATGGCGGGGATCGCCCTACAACGTTCCAGGTATCCAGGCTCCACCTTTTCCTGCTGCAGGATTCTCAGCGGGCCTATGTCTTGGATCCCTGAAGGTCCAGGTTTCAGCACTGTCCATTTTGTTCCAAAAGAAACTGGCCTTACTCCCGGATGTTCAGACCTTTTTGCAGGGGGTTATCAGTATGCAACCTCTTTGTCCCTCCCACGGTTCCGTGGGATTTGGATCTCGTCCCTTTTCTTGCATTCTTCATTGTTTGAACCATTACAGATGGTTGAGTTTAAGTACCTCTCGTGGAAGGTCGTACTTCTCTTAGCCTTGGCTTCAACCAGGCGAGTGTCTGAGCTCGGGGCTCTTTCCTGTCGTCCTCCGTACTTGATATTCCATGCGGATAGGGCTGAACTCTGTACAGGGATGGCGTTCCTTCCTAAAGTCACCGCGTTCCACATAAACCAGCCTATTGTGGTGCCGGTTCTTCCAGAGAACTCACCAGCTTCCAGATCCCTGGACGTCGTTAGAGCCCTCAGGATCTACGTGGATAGGACCGCATCTCTACAGATAACAGATTCCCTGTTTGTCCGGTATGATGTCGCTCGTCCTGGTTGGCCGGCTTCCAAGCATTCCACGCGCTCGGTGGGTCCCTTGTGGGTGGCTGCCCGCGGGGTTTCCATGACTGAACTTTGTCGAGGGGCCACTTGGTCGGGCCGACATACTTTTGTCCGTTTTTATCGTTTTGATACGTTCGCGGCTTCTGCCTCGCAATATGGCCGTACTGTTTTACAGGGTTCTCAGCTCTCTTCCGCCCGGAATAGGAGGAGCTCTGGAACGTCCCCACTGTCATGAAGCCTTCAGTGTCCCCTAGTGGATGAAAGAGAAAACAGGATTTTGGTACTTACCGATAAATCCCTTTATGCGATTCCACAGGGGACACTGGATGCCCACCCGGCGCTGTCCCTTGCTGCCATGGTTGGTTGTCATCCTACGTTATGGCTGGTTGTTTTTCTTTGTTCTCTGTTTTTTTTTTAGAACCTTTTTACACATGTTATGTGGGGTTGGTCATTATGTGTACTTGTTTCACCTCCTCCTTTGCAGTTTGTCTTTCCAGCTCTCCTCAGGCAGAGTTTCCTAACACTGGCTTGTAGGGTGGAATAGAGGGGCAGGAGCTAGTCACACACTCTCTAATTTTGAAGAGGCAGCTCCCGGTTAGCACACATCTACAGTATACCCCACTGTCATGAAGCCTCCAGTGTCCCCTGTGGAATCGGAGAAAAGGGATTTATTGGTAAGTGCCAAAATCCTGTTTTATTTAATTTTTTTTTTTTTTTTTGTACATGGGATGAATGGTTGTGCACACCAAACGCCCACAGTTATGTTATCCAATGGCCTGTGATACTTTTTGGACACCTGGTTAGGTGCCCCGCTTCCCTCTTAGACCATCTTTCCTGAAGTGGGAGTAAAAGTTTTAGATCAATGTTTTATGCTCAATACTTATTTACGTGGGGTAGTCCAATGTATATAATAGATCACAGCAAATATATTACAAATACTGATTTTTAGCAGCAGGGTTATAATTAGCATGGAATGCACTTAGGGGGGTATTAAAGCTGTGAGAGAGATAAAATACTAACCAGTCTGCTTCCAATTTGCATTTTGTAGGCTGTGTATTAAAAAATGGTAGTTAGGAGCTGATTGGTTGGTATTTTATTTTTCACAAGTTTCTCTCTCTCCCAGCTTTGATAAATACCCCCCTTATTTCTTTCTTTGCATTGTGCATACTGTAGTAGCTGGAGAACCCAGAGAAGAACATAAGCAGGATATGAGGTTGTGATTAATATTTGGGGAAGCCTACTGCATCTCTAACATCTAAACAATTGTTTCCTTATTTATGAACAGAGGAACAAGACCTCTTTTGTAGGATAAAGGTGGAATTGAACTTTCGGCAATGGACGCAATCTGCCGTTCCAGAACTGTAAATTGAGTCCATCTACATCTCAAGTCTTGCCTCGCATTTCATAGAAGAGCTTAGGAAAACTTGCAATGTATGGACTACCATAACTGGCTGATATGTGAGCAATTGGGCACCATGGCGATGCCTGGTGGCAAATCGCCAGTAATTGAATTCCCTCCTGTGTATTTCACTGTACATAAAATTTGTTTTTTGTTTTTTGTTTTTGTCACTGCCTGCAGTGCAGCATTAACCCTTTATTGGTGCACACTGGAGACCACCATTACAATAAGGAATTTGCAGCAGTGTGAAAAAATATATAAAAAAAAACATTTTTTTGTTTGTATTCAAAAAACTTCAAGCCGTGATATCTACAGTGTTTAAGAACATGAACGGTCAGTAGGTCAAGGACCACCGCCTTAATTTAAATTATCTGCGTAGTGCGTCAATATGGATCACAACGATCATGCCGCTTGTAGTCCTTCATTGTCATCTACTAAAGCTGGTGCTCAAGGCATAGAGGGTTTAAGTCAGGGCATATGAAGTCAAAACAATATTGTACATTGCTAAAAAGAAAAACTATCACCTCTAATAAAGATAGTTTCCTGCAGAAAAATATAAAATTGCCAACATGCTGTTCACCACACACAGTGGCAAGGAAAGGCTCAGACCTTGGTCTTTATTTGTGAGTGGTGGTTTCGCAGCTGCTGTTAGTCAGGCATCTTCTGCCTCACATGACGATGCAAGACCATCTCACTCTGAGTCTAGAAGAGGTGTCAAAAAATTAAAACTTGGAAATCAGTGCTGAAAAAAGCACTATGGCAGAAGAACCAACTGTGTTAAGAAATGTCACAAATCCCTGAGGAGAGGCTATGGGTGTCCATGAGTGTTTGAGCCAGATGCGTCACCAGGTCTGGTGACACCCGGTGCGCTTTGTAAGCCCTCCCCCTGTGCGGCGGAGCCGCGTGTGCCCAAAAAGGGACGTCCTATACTAAAGTGGGAGTGGCCTTGTGGAACTCTCTGTTGCAGTGGTGGCGAACCTTGACACTCCAGCTGTTATGGAACTACATAACCCAGCATGCACTGCTACAGTTTTGCTATTAGGGCATGCTAAAACTGTGGCAGAGCATGCTGGGATATATAGTTCCACAACAGCTGGAGTGTCAAGGTTAGCCAACACTGTATTAGGGAATGCTAAAAATGTGGCAGGGCATGCTGGGAAATGTAGTACCACAGCAGCTGGAGTGTCATAGTTCGCCACCTCTCCCCTATAGTGTCACTCTGGGGGGCGTGTCCAGCATCCTCGGAGATGCAGGGCTTTCACCCGGAGACTGCCAGCTCCTCTCCTCGGGAGCCGGGTGCTGCAGGAGAATATAACTGCAGCACCCGGCTCCTGTCACTGAGGGAGAGTCAGTATTTTGAGGTCACCTCCTCCAAAGGCGACACCCGGTGTGGCCTTCACCCCCATAGTGTTGCCACTGGTTTGAGTTTGACCTTTCTGATACCGGACATGTAGTAAAGCCTCTGTCCACTATTTCTACACCCTCTGCCAGTGTGGGGATAAGCAGTATAGATGGTGACATAGAAATTGATGAGGGGGATATTTGTGTAGCTGACGCCATTAATGAGGATGTTGTTGATGAGAATGTTTGTGTAAGTTATACACCAGTGGAAGCAGGAAGCAGTTCTTGCCCGTTATAAGAGAGTCATTTTTTTATACCTGGGCATAAGACCGAAAAATACACCCCTTATGTGTGGAATTGATTTTACCCAAATCCTGACAAGTTGTCAAACCATTTGTAGCATTTGTAAAGCTAAAGTAAGTAGAAGTAGGGACGTTGGCCATCTAAGAACCTCCTCCCTGTTATGTAATTTGCAGCGCGTTCATTAAAGGTTTTTGGCAAACCTCTAGGTGCCATAGCTACGCTCTTCGCAGTTTGGTACATAGGGGTCAAACTGTAGTCCCCATTTATAACAATGTGCTCTGCATCGTTAATTAGCATTCTACAGGAGATTTCTGTGAAATCTCCTGCATCAGGCTGTTGGCACATAGCAACAATCCATAAAGTTATGTAGAAACAGCTGTTTCTACATAATTTTATGAAAAAAATGCTTAATAAAAAGACCAATAAATCTGAATCAAAACCCTCAGAGATGTCACCTCAGGTGTGGAAGTTAAACCACAAGACACAAATGGGAGCTATGTGAATAATAATTTCCCTTGGCTAATATAATATAGCCATATAGTGTATGTATAGAGAGAGCTATACAAAAAAAGTTAAAATTGATGCCTGCTAATGTATTAATAATTGTTAATCTTCAAAAATCAAATTAACAATGTTCACCGTATACTGTATGTCGGGAATTCTTGTAAATACTGCATGTTGAATTATACTGCTTAGCTAATTTCCTTATGTATCTTTATCACTTTCTGAAACATTGACTGTATTTCTGATTACTCTGTATAATGTATAATTGTTGATACAATGCTTCAATAAAAACAATTTTTTTAGAAAAAAAAAAAAGTGGATGCCTGCACATATCCATTACTAAAAGCAAAAAAAAAAAAAAAAGACTACAGCCCCCACTGCACTCACTTTCTTGTAGTTCTTTTCAAACCACACATAGACTACTGGGCTCTCCAAGAACTTAGTGATAGCCTTCCTTTGGCTCAGGGCGGCGCCCAGGTCATCCTTCTGCTCCTGAGTCTTTCCGCCATGGTTCACTGCCCGCATCCTCTTCCTAGGTATCTTTTCGAGGCTCCTCCTGTTGAGGATAGTCTGTGGTCACACTGCTGTCATGTGACTGGTTCTGGGTATGATACTATGCAGCCACTATAACCAGCAATGAGATGAAACCATTGTTCTCCAATCCACTTCTGACTTCATACACTGCTAAATACCGGGAGGGACCGCATCATGCACCAGAAGCTTATAGGTCCTAGGTAAGCCATCACAGTGATCACACTCTAAAACACCGCGGCTCCAGCTGTCCTGCCCACTTCCTGATCGGCAGAGAATAGGTGCTATGTATTGAGAGAACCAATGGCATTGCAGACCCTTGGTTTGACACGTCCCGCATCAGCTGCTGGTGCCTGCCATCCCCCTCTTAGGACCACTGGCAAGCCAGCTGTGCACAGCACGCCCAAATAACTTACCGGCCCAAATCAATCAATTTGGGTCTGGACTGAAAGTCACAGTTTGGGAAACACTGTGTTTAATCCTTTGCACTGATCACTGAAGCCATGCCGGCTAATCTAGTATAAGATCTGCGTTCAATATCTGCCATTAATGCATCTGGTTTTAGACCGTTAAATGAGGTCCTGTGACCCCGCTACCAAATTTCATCTCTTTTCCACAAACAAACCACTTCAGCCACAAAAGTAGCAGTCCCTGTCGCTAAAGTGATTTTGTTAAACTCCGCATTTCCTTTTTAATATACAACATAAGGGGTGGGAGGGACTAAGGACAATTTCATCGTGCACAACTTTTCATTATAGGCTTTGCCAAGATTGTGTGCGTTTGACAGGCAGTGTACTTTAGCACCTTGCAATGCCATCCATCACCAGCTTCTCATTTAGGCATATAGACCTAATTTCCTGCAGCTTCTCAGAAGATACAGACTAGTATAATCAAATCATCTAATTCAGTTTGACTAGGTCTTAAATCCTGAGGAATAAATTCCATTGGGATTTTGGATGCTTATTTTGTAACAAAGTTTCCCATTTTTCTAATTTGCTTTTTTTTACTTGTTTGATTAGTGTTTATAATTTATCAATGCTTTACCTGGCTTCCACTAAATAGTACTCTTCCTCCATTTAACTGTGCTGGCCTCTGATCTACAGTAGTTCTTGATTAACAAAAACATCCTATAGCATCGTATAGTTTGTTATACTGACATCCCATCTGCCACTGCAATGGCCTTATGCATGCTAGTCATGCTATATTTTTTCATTCATATTTTTATACAATTCCTTCTTACACCTCTTTTATTTACATTATGCGCTGTTTGGGGCATTGGTGACTTTTTTCATAAATTACATATTTGTATAGTTTATTAAACTGCCATCCTGTCTGCCAGTCCTGTGTGGCAATTTTTCCTAGATGTCCTTTATTCTTTTAAACTGCGTGCGTTTGTGCCTCTGCCGCTTAGTTTAGCCAGTGCTTTGGCCTATATTGGTGAAAAGTGAAAACCAATATTGTGAGGTGGTCAAAATTGACTGGCTATTACGTTATTGAGGTAAATACTGTAGGAACAAAAACAGGCATAAGTTATGTTATTGTAGCTGTTTTTATAATTTTTTGAAACAAATACAGAACCAAAATACATAAGGGTGGTTTTGGCAAAACCATAACACGACTGTGAATTAGAACCAAAACCAAAACACAGGGGTCGGCGCACATCTCTACTCCGTAACCTTGTTATATATATATTTTTCCCCCTATTTAATTGTGCTTGAGAAATGTAAATATTGTGCCAAGCATAATGTTGCTTTGTAGGAAGTAATCACCAGTGACCGTAGAGAATAACCCACTTTCTCCCACTCCCTTACATTCCATCTCTGGATTATTTAGAGTTATGACTTCCTGCATATTGGCCACCACTTATCTACAATGCATTCAAGCACTTAATTGATAAGGTGCACATGTATTCTGATGTGTAAAAATAGATTACACAATAACTTTAGTTTTCATTGGTTTCAAAATGAGTTGGTCTCGGAGCAATTCAGTTCACCTTGTCGTTTAGACCGACTAGAACAACTTAAGTCGGAGAATGGTGGTTCTCGCTACTTAACATGGGTGCTTAGTCGCGAGATTCGGCATTCTCCAACTAAGGTGCTGCCAGCGAGGCTTAGCGTAGCGCTAAACCGGAAAACAGCCTCACGGCCGGCACTTTGGTCTGATTTCTGCTTGCACCGTCAAGAGGCTGCAAGAAGAAATCATTTAGTCGCTCTAACAGCGCGTTTGAAATGAATAGCTCTGGGAAATCCTTCCCAGGCGCTATCAACAGCACGCTGAATCTGCTACAAAGATTCATACAGTGCGATTCAAATTTTTGAGTTGGTGGCTATCAGTGTCGGGCACCCGATGGAGCTATTCAGTTGTTGCTCTACTTGGGTGGGTGGTCCTGAGGAGGTGAGCAGAAATGTGTGTTAAGTCAGTGGTTTGGGCACTCTATTAAACAGGTTTAGCCGCTATACACGTAGTACTCCCTTAAGATCTATTTTGTTATTTAATTACACCTGTGTTCCAGTTAGGTAACCTGGAAATCATGCACTGTTATGCTGGCCATACACCTGTGCGACCAGCATCATATCAGATTCACCACCCGACTCCCCAGAGCTCCCTGGCAGTCCCGGCAGCATATTTGTTGTTTTTCGTAGCGCACAATCTGTCGTACGATTGATCGTGTGCCTCACAAGCTTATCAGGAGAAAAGTCATTGAAATGACTTGAATGGACGCATGCATTGCATGCACAAAATAAACGGTACGATCTGCACACGATGGGATGGAGCATATGTGCTGCACATCTGATCATACGATCCGTTTATAGGAGCTGTGGGAGAGCACATCGGATCGTATCTTACTCCAAAAATACACCATTTCTACAGGATGCACTGTAAGACTCTGCGAAAATCGATCAATCGGCACGAAATCGTGCAGGTGTATGGCCAGCATTAGGGTTTCATGAGGACAAGGTTTGAGAAACACTGGGCTAGTGTGTAGCACCTCATCTGTCCAGCCAATGTCTCATATTACTGTTAACTAAAAACAAGTAAAATTGTCAGTCATCCAGATATAGAAATCTTGTCATGGTCATTATAGCCAGTGGTTAAAGCATTGATTCAAGGGGAAGCTCTGCCAGTGGAATTCTCAGGAGAGACTGCAATGTTGGTGCAGATCTGCTGATGCATGGAAAGCTAGGAATTTTAATACGAACAGTGACAACATAATATAACATTATTCAATACCTAAAATACAGAGGAGGGGCGTTTATGTGAAAGCTTGGTCAGCATATATGTGCATGCTGTGTAGTAGTCAGTGTCATGGGAAATATGTAGCGGTATGTGCAGTAGCTTTCTGTGGGAAGGTCCTGTGCTTTACTCCATTCAGCAAGATCTGCAGTTTGTTTGCAGCTTGGATCATTAAATGAGAAAGCTGTACATGCGTTATAATGTAGGCAACACTTCTAGTTCAACAGATACAGCTGCAGTGCTACTTAATTCTATTTTATGCCTCTCTTTATTTAGTTACATCATTTTCCATTACTGTACAGTATTTGCATGCAGTGACTCATGCAGATATTGAACAATACATAAGATATGGAAGGCTTGCAAGCTGCCTTACACTTTGCCTAGATGAGTCCTTGCATAGTGGGTTGA
The DNA here is from genome assembly GCA_031769625.1 of Taudactylus pleione. Classification (NCBI taxonomy): domain Eukaryota; kingdom Metazoa; phylum Chordata; class Amphibia; order Anura; family Myobatrachidae; genus Taudactylus; species Taudactylus pleione. The sequence goes on along the minus strand of JAUIMM010000017.1, from coordinate 726,317 downwards.
TGCTGATAGTTTAGACAGTAATAGGTCTTGTCAGTTATCTGTAGTCTTAAATGTGTGCAATTCTGACAAGTGTGGACAGTGGTGACTGAACATGCTATGCTTTTCACAAGTAACCTATATGCATTTTGTTATTTGCTAATAAATGATCAGTATGTATTAGACCTATGAAAAACATAGAAAATCCTTCCACAAACAGATAACACTAAAAGAGGTATTTATCAAAGATTGGAGAGAGAGAAAATTGTTAGAGATAAAGCACTAACCAATCCACTTCTAACTTACATTTTACAGAATGTTTGAAAAATGACAGTTAAGAGTTGATTGGTTGGTACTTTATCTAATCATTTTCTCTCTCTCCAAGCTTTAATCCATTCTAGATCTTTATTGGGCGCTGTCCAGTGTTGCTGCTCTGACCAAGCATTGAGGGCAAAATAAATCCAACTTTGCTACATGTCGGTGGCCAATTGGACAAGAAAAGACTTAATACATTGCTCAAGCGACAAGGTTGCTGAGTGCTGTCGGAAGATGGCTGCACGGGTGACTTTTCTCTCCCAACCACATTTACAGATTATGGGGCGATTCAATTCAGCACGCTTTTAATAACGCTGGGAAGAAGTTCCCGGAGCTATTTAATTCAGCGCACTGTTTAGTCAGACTATAACAACTTAAGCCGGAGAATGCCGGTTCTCGCAACTTAACTTGGGTGTTTAGTCGAGAGAACCGGCATTCTCCGACTAAAATTCTGACCGCGAGGCTGTTGGCGCCACGCTAAGCCAGAAAACAGCCTCGCGGCTGGCACTTTAGTCTGATATTTTTCTCGCACACTCAGGAGGGTGCAAGAAGAAATCCTTTAGTCTGCTTAGCAGCGAGCTGAATTGAATCGGCCCCTATGATGAATATGCCAGTGTATGGTTGTCATTGGCTAAATGCACTAACTGGGCCTACTGTGCTAGTTTCTCAATGATTAAGCCAAATGCCTGGATCTGGTATAGTAGTAGTATCTTGCCATCTGGCTCTAGCGCTTAGTGAGTGGATCATTGTGCAGCTTTTTCACACATGGTGAGCCATGGTGAGGTTGGGTTTTTGGGGGTCCTCACCCCAAGGGATCAGATTGTTCACAGTTTAAAACCAATTTAGATTCTGTAAATGCTGCGGTTACAGTATATGAGCAACTCACGTTTTTTTATGACACAGATTCTAGTAGTGTTCAATTGTTCATTATATCGTCCAGTGGATATGCCGTCAACGACCAGCAATGCGCGCTTCCGCTGGTCGTTGACAACGTTGCTCATTGCCCGAACCTGCTGTCCAACCTGACGATGGACATAGTCAGGTTGTGCAGGTTCGGGGATGAGGGAGGGTGCCGGCACTGAATGATATAGTTCAGTGTGTGTGCGCAATGTCGCTAAGGACATTGGGTACACCACTGCCGGGGACACACTACACGATATCGCTCATGGAGCGATATTGTGTAGTGGATATGCGGCATTAGTATAAATGAAAATATTCACATCTATTTTAGTGCACCGCTGTGTGCCTGGCAACAATCATCAGACCACCTCTGTTTTATGTAGCAATGTTAGTTTTAATTACTATTACTACTATTTCTTTCTTTTCCCTACAATTGTGCATTGATTCTACTTAATAGATAACCTACTGAAGATTGGTTGCATAAAGTAAATTTAGTCCATGTTCTGTAAATGGTGATTATAGACTAACTTTGCACACCACTAATATCTGCATAGTAGCCCTTCCTTTATTTAATTTGGACTTTATGGGGGTAGTTTAATTGTTTTTGGGGTTTTTTTGCGCTCGACGGAGCTATTCAATTGTTGTACCGTGCGAATGCGATGCCAAGCAGAAATGAGCGCCCAATACTTTTTTGTTTTGTTTTTTAATCCCCCTATAAGTACTTCGTAGTCTTGCATGCTGCGATTTTAGGGGCAAAGTACCCAATCTATAATCGAAGAGGAATGAAGGTTATGACGACACATACGCGCTGGGATATCTAAAACATTATGGGGATGATTCAGTGGTTTTTAACATTGTGATAATTTATGGGCACCCATCGCTTGAAGCGCCCAATTAGACCAGGTTTAGCCGCATAAAATGGCTGAACCCATCTAAAGTCCTGGTTAGCGCGCCCCAAAGAGCTGTTTGGGCTCCCAAACAACATACTTATCGCACATTTCTGCTTGCTCGGTTCAAGCAGAAATGTGTCCGCCCTCAGCTATTCACAACCGAATGAGGAACAATTGAATTGTGTTACAATAATACATTTTAAATGCTTTTTTTTGCCCTATTTTTTTTCATCTTTTTTCATCTGTTTGTTAATGTGTAAATAAGCCTTATTTCTTGGAAAAGGGAAACACTTGTGTACACCTGAGGATGCAGCCAATTGGTCATTAGGATGGTTACTTTGTATTATAAATGAAGATCTGAGCAAAGGGAGGAATTCAGTTCAATGCGATGTGCCGTGCCCGACTGTGCATAAAGCAGCTATTTACGATAGTGCCGACATTGCAAGCTTGCCCTCTTCAGGGTGCGAGGGATAATCTGTGAAGCCAACGGGCACAATTTGCCATTCCCGAACGGCACTTTCCCATTCATACGCCTGTGTACATATTTTCTAGTTATGCATGTGTGAAGTTGATTTAATCACATTACGGAAAACAATTAGAGAGACTGAAATATGAATGGTCACAGATTCCTAGTGACTCAGACTATAAAAGGGATGCTACCTGCATGCTGGTGGTCAGAATCCTGGACTATGACATCCCAATGGTAAGGGAAGGGTTAGGCTTAGGCTGCTGGAGGTTTAGGGTTAGGCTGCTGGGGATGGTTAGGTTGTGGTAGGGTAAGGTTAGGGTTAAGCTGTGTGTGTGTGTGGGGGGGTGATAGGGTTAGGTTTAGGCTGCGTGGAAGGGAGGGGTTAAGGGTTAGGCTGCGCGCTCTGGGGAGGAGATGGTTAGGCTGTGGGAGAGGAAGTTTCTCTTTCATCCACTAGGGGACACTGGAGGTGCTTACGCTGGGGTATAGAGGCGTTGATAACTGGAGCCGGCACTTTAAATAATTTAGAAGTGTGAAGCTCCTCCCCCTCTATGCCCCATCAGCCCTCAGTTTAGAAAATGTGCCTCATGGAGCAGGTCACAATCTGCTGTGATCCAGCAGCACATATATGTTTATTATTTTCTTTTATTTAGGTTTATTTATTTTATACACTTTTTACACTATATTAGGTAGCTTTCGCCACCTCTCTAAAGGTGGGGTCCGGGTACCTGGCGCCCTGTCCTTATAGAAGGCAGGAAGGAGTGCGCAGCACTTATATGAAAAGCACTGACAGCTCCTTACCGCCACAGCACATTCTCAACATGGAAGAAGAGAAATGCTGAAGCTGCAGAGAGACTCCATCGGGGACCACGCAGTGAGTAATCACCTGCGCATCCCCCGGCTCCCAGCCCCGCAGCTGCCCAGCGGTTTTACATAATTAGAATGCTGGGCAGCTAATGCAGAGCACTTTGCTCTCCCACCTCACGCTGATGAGCGCGGCACCCGGCTAAGCCTGGTGCTGGGTAGCTGATAAAGTGCGCTACAAGCGCGACCACCTGCTCTCCCTCCTCCCGCCCGGCTTCCCCTCTCCCCGCTGTTCAGTAGCTCAGGGCAGGGGATAAGTGCGCTACAGGCGCGACCACCTGCTCTCCCTCCTCCCGCCCGGCTTTCCCTCTCCCCGCTGTTCAGTAGCTCAGGGCAGGGGATAAGTGCGCTACAGGCGCGACCAGGCGCCTGCTCTCCCTCCTACCCGCCGGGCTCTCCCTCTCCCCGCTGTTCAGTAGCGCGGGGCAGGGGATAAGTGCGCTACAGGCGCGAACAGGCTACCCGCCGGGCTCTCCCTCTCCCCCTGCTGTTACACGCGGGGCAGCTGACAGGCGCCTGCTCTCCCTCCTTCCGCCCGGCTCTCCCTCTCCCCGCTGTTACACGCGGGGCAGAGAGGCGGTAAAGCGGTCCGCTGTACACGCGGTGTGGCGCGCGGGGGAGGTTAAGGGCCACAGAAGCCATCTTGTAAAGCCCTTTGGGCATAAAGAAGGGGGGGCGGAGCTTAAAGGCAGCGCGGGTCTCTCTTCTACGTAGCAAGCGGCTGTATACAGCAGGGCTGCCGCTCTTCATTGCACAGCAGCTCATACTGCATTTCTATAAGGAGATTGCAGTGTAAGACACAGAAGGCTGGATTCCTCTGCTCCCATTCCTGTGCTGCCCATTCCTGTGCTGCAGGACAACATCCCCTGATTACATCCCTGGTAAAGAGGCTGTAAGTAACTGGGGTGTAAGTGCAGGGGAATCTGATCTGTGGGAGGGGGGGGGTTTCTCCTCCTCTGTGTCCCACAGCCGCCTTGTTTTTATATGTCTGTGTCTTTTCTGTTATATGCTGTGTTTCTCTGAGTGACTGTGTGTACCATGTCCAACAGAACCAAGGTTTCTCAGTCTGTTTGTCTGTTCCAAGTGTAACAACAAACAGACCAAGCCACATGCCACTGGGTCCACGTTATGTGATGCTTGTATAACAACGGATTCACAGATGGCGATTACTACCTCTCCTCCGCCATGGATCACTTATATTGTAGGAGTTATGTCAAATTTAACATTGGAGTTGGCTGAGGCGCGCAGGTCTCAACCCCCCTGGGTAGCTGACTTAACCAAGTCTCTAGACACCCTGGTTTAGATGATGGGTACAGCGGTGCTCCACTTCCTACCAAAGCCCGTCTCAAAAGCGTACTCTAATGACTGTTCTCCAGTCAGAAGAGTCAGACGAAGATTTCCTCGCCACAGAGAATACCGTAGAGGGTGAATTGGAGGAAGTTTTACAAGAAATTAACAGGGCCTGGAAACAATTCCAAATTTCAAGACCTGGGTTCAGATCCCTCGTCCACTGACTATTTAATGTGTATCCAGAGATGGTGCAGAGGGTAAAGCACCTGTTCTGCATCTGGGCGTAGTTTTCCGTCTAGCTTCCCTTTTCCATCATCCATGAGGGAGAAGTGGGAAACTCCTCCTCCTGTAGATGTCTGTTTCCCGTCTCACTAAGAAAACAGCACTTCCGGTGTCGGGAGCTGTTTTAAAGGACACTTCGGATCGTAAGTTGGAGACAACACTAAGATCTATATATACCGCAACGGGAGCTCAACTTAGGGCCTGATTCAGAGCTGTTCGCTATTTGCGGTCGTTTGTTCAAAAACAGGGGGTGGCTATTCAAATGATCCGTTCGCAAATTGCAGTCTGTTCACACCTCTAAGTCTGAACGAGCGAGCAAAACATACGCTCGTTTATTTGTTAAAAACGCCCCCTGGCCGCTCGCACCATACGTCATGTCCGCTATTTATTAGATTAATCGAGTACATCGTACAGCGTATGAACTGCTCGCTATTCTTGTGGTTGGTTTTTTCAACCGCTATTTTGCGAGCAGTTCTGAGTTGAAAAAAACCAAGTGACGTGGTCAATGACGCTGCTGTATTAATTATGCACTCCCTTTAAAACGCCCGTTTTGACCTTTAAGCACGCCTGCGTTCTGATCTCCACTCCCCTGTTTTCAAGCACCTTCCCCTGTTATCACCCACATACGCCTCATTCTGTCACTCAAAATAGCAGGCACTCGCTATATAGCGTACAAACGATTTTCGGCCGCACTGACTGGTTCGCGCATGCGTACTAAAAAGCGTACTCATGCGCAGATGTGCGAACATCGCTCGGAACAAGCGTACGGCCGCTAGCGAACGGCTCTGAATGAGGGCCTTAGTCCTAACCTTGTTACCGCCGGGGTTAACAAGGCTGTGGTTTGCTGGACTGACCAGCTGATTCCAGGTTTGGACTCGGGTACTTCCAAAGCAGAATTACGTCGATTAGCAGAACACATCCGTGAGTCTGCAGTTTACTTGGGAGAACCTTCAAAGGATATTAGTCAGATTAGAGCTCGCACGCAGAGCTCTGTGGTTGCGCGCTTGGCAGGCGGACGCAGAGTCCAAGCGTGCGGTTGAGGGTTTACCATTCACGGGTGATATGCTTTTTGGCCCGGAATTGGACAAGTGGATATACCAAGCCACGGGGCGGCAAGTTCTCTTTCCTCCCGTCTACTGCTCCAGTTCCCAGAAGACCTTATACTGGACCTTCGTTTCATTCCTTTTGAGCCCCTCATTCCTTTCATGGTAGAGCCAGAGGTGCTCCTACGCAACCGAGAGGAGGTAGAGGTCGTCCACACACGGTTGCACGTAGACCAGAGTCTAAACCAGCTGAGAAACAGGTGGCATGACTGTTTTCCGTCCCACCTGGGGTCTCCTGCGGTGGGAGCCCACTTGCAAGAATTTCAAGTTCTACAGGAGGCTATCAGGTCTCTAGTAGTGTCATCTGTGTTAGTTCCGGTTCCGGAAGCCTGTTTGTAGTGCCCAGACCGGAGGGTGCGGTCATGGCCATCTTGAACCTCAAGTCCTTAAACCTGTATCTAAAGATGTATCGTTTCAAAATGTAATCTCTGCAGTCCGTTGTTGCGAGCTTGGAAGCAGGGGAGTTCCTATTATCCCTGGATATCAGGGATACTTATCTCCATTTTCCCATGGGAACCACACCAAGCTTTTCTGCATTTTGCCATATTGAAAGATCATATCCTCGGCTCCCCGCATATTCAACAAACTCATAGCAGTCATGATCGCTCTCCTACGGTCATCAGGAGTGAACATAATCCATTATTTGGACGATCTGTTGCTTCAGTATCTCTTCTATCAGATCAAGCACAGAGGTTAGTCCAGCTGGTCCGCAGACCAAAGAAGGTGTCAATGCTTCTTTGTCTGCGTCTCTTAGGAAAGATGGTAGCTGCTTTCGAGGCACTACAGTTCGGCTGGTTTCACTCCAGGGGTCAGGGTCTCATCTGCTTCTACAACGACAGATCCGTCTGAGCCCGGTTACCAGAGTGGCCTTCTCTGGTGGACGCAATCCACCAATCTTTTAGCGGGCCGGAGATTCGGAGTGTGGAACTGGATCATCGTAATTACGGATGCCAGCCTCCGAGGATGGAGAGCAGTAGTCCTTGATTACCACTTTCAGGTTCAAGGGTCCCCTCTAGAACGGAAGTGGGCCTTAAAGACGTTGGAACTCAGAGCGAACAATTCTCTGATAGAGGTAACAGAGTTTCTAAAGGGCTCATCCGGTAAGAGTTCAGTCCGACAGCATGACGGCAGTCGTTTTCAGCAACGGCCTGAGTCGCATGGCTATGCGAGAAGTAACTGAGATCTTCCGGTGGGCCGAGAACCAGTAAGTAATCCTGTCGGCGGTATTCATCCCGGGTGTGGACAACTGGGAAGCAGATTACCTAAATCAACAGGATGTCCAGAATGGAAGCTTCATCCAGACGTGTTCAGCGCGCTGATACATCGATGAGAATGTCCTCAGGTGAACCTCATGGCGTCACGACTGAATTGTCAGCTCCCAGTATACGTGTCAAGAACTCGAGATCTGCAGCCGGAAGCAGTAGCCGCTCTGACAAGTCAGTGGATCTACGACTTTGTTTATCTTTTTCCTCCGATTCCGCGTCTTCCTTGTCTTCTAAAAAGGGAATAAACAAGGGACAGCCTCTGTAATTCTCGTGGCTCACAACTGGCCTCGGAGAAGTTGGTTCTCGGACCTTCGGTCCCTATTGACAGAAGATCCGTGGTCCTTTCCTATGTGCCCAGATTCTCTACAGCAGGTTTTGTTTTCATACACCCCAACTTAGCGCAACTGCGTTTAACGGGGTGGCTCTTTAAACCGATATCCTAAGACGCAGTGGCATCCCAGACGCGGTTATCTCCACCATGATACGTGCCAGGAAGCCAGTTTCGGCTGCGCATGATCATCGCTTCTGGCTTGCTTATATCTCATGGTGTTCCGGTCGGGGTCTTCTGTGTAGGACTTTTCGTTTATCCACGGTTTCTGTTTTTCCTTTAGACAGGTCTGGATTCTGACCTTCGTCTAGGAACCTTAAAGGTGCAAGTCTCTGACCTTTCCATTTTCCTTTCAAAGGAAATTGGCCTTCTTTCCTGAGATGCTGACATTCTGTAAGGGGTCTTGCGTGCGCAGCACCGTTTCGTACCTCCAATAGCTCCCTGGGATCTAATCTTAGTGCTTCTGTTTCTTCAGTCGCCCATGTTTGAACCTTTGGAGGATGTTGATCCGTCTTGGAAGACGGTCCTCCTGGATCTTGCTTCGACTCGTAGAGTTTCATAATGGGGGGCTATGTCTGATAAGCACCTTACCTTGTGTTTCATGTTGATAGGGCGGAACTCCAGACGGTAGCCGCTTTCCTTTCCAATATTGTGTAGGCTTTTCATATCTATCAGCCTATGGTGGTACCGTCGTTGGTGGAGGACTCTGGTGGTTCTTCTGACTTGGATGTGGTTACGGCTTTCCGCACCTATGTTGCCAGGGCAGCGTCCCTCCTTAAGTTTGAGTCATTTTTTTGTCCTCTATGATGCTGATCGGAGGGGTTGTCCATCGTCTAAACAGACTTTGGCACGTTGGATTCGGCTGACTATTCATCTGGCTTATGTTAGTGCCGACCGTCTGCCTCCTTCGTCCATTTCGGCTCATTCCACACGTTCTGTGGGTGCGTCATGGGCGGCCGGTAGAGGAGCCTCCTCGTCACAATTGTGCCGTGCGGCCTCTTGGTCTTCAGTTCACAGGTTTGTCAAGTTTTACAAAGTGGATATGTTTCCTTCTTCGGCATCCCGGTTTGGCCGCCTAGTTCTGCAGGCGCCTCAGAGCGCTCAAGCCCGTGGGGAAAAAACTTCGGGACGTCCCCAGCGTAAGCACCTCCAGTGTCCCCTAGTGGATGAAAGAGAAAATGGGATTTTGGTACCTACCGGTAAATCCTTTTCTCTGATTCCACAGGGGACACTGGACGCCCACCTCTGCGCTCTTTGCCTGTCTGTTCGGTTGTTCCGTATGTTGTATGATAGTTATTGTGTGTTCTTCTCTCCTTTTCTTACTCCGCTTGTTCTCCATCTCCTCTCGGTCTTCATTTTCTAAACTGAGGGCTGATGGGGCATAGAGGGGGAGGAGCTTCACACTTCTAAATTATTTAAAGTGCCGGCTCCAGTTATCCACGCCTCTATACCCCAGCGTAAGCACCTCCAGTGTCCCCTGTGGAATCAGAGAAAAGGATTTACCGGTAGGTACCAAAATCCCATTTTAAGCTGCAGGAAAGGTGGGTTAGGGGAAGGGTTAGGATACTTGCAAAATTCTGTCAGGATTCTGACTGCTGGCATCCCAGCCCCTATAAAGTTCCTGTGTTCACTGCATGTAGGTAATGAGAGCATTCAAGGTAACACTAGCCCCTTCTTATTCGTAAGTAACAATTACAAAAAAGATTTTTTGTATGATATATCAAATGACCTGAAAAAGAAATGTATTGAGGCATTTGTGCAGAATCTAGTTCTGTAAACTCTGACAGGACCTGTTATAGACAGCAGATAACACAGACCATTTTGAAGCACCACCATTGTTCCTGTTGTATTTTCAGAGCAGATAATCTACTTGTTTGCCCCCTAGCACAACCTGATCTGCCTCATCCTCTTCCACATCACAGATGAGTACTGTAGCACTCCTGTACATTGTAAGGGCTGTATGCAGAACATTTCTCACAAGCTGCTTTGTATAAGATTTGACCTGTTTTGTATTAATGGCCACTATAACACAGTCAGTGACCACTACATGCTGCTACATTGCTCAATGACTGTTTATTTTCTTGTTGTGTACAAGCCAGCCAGTCGCATGACCTGAGGCCATGGCTTACTAATGTTACCTTCATGGGTGTGAGACTGAATTACTGCAGTGCAGTGTTGGAAGAGTACCCTTAAAAATGTATCTGTATTGTGCTAGCAGCTTATCCTTCTAGGTTACTGTTGACTTGTATTTTGTCTTTTTGGATATTTAGCAAGGCCAAGGTTTCCAAACAACTTTCAGTAACGTGTGTGTGTGTGTGTGTGTGTGTGTGTGTGTTTTCCCCTCTATTAAATTAAATGGGAAGAGGTTGGATGATGTGCGGTATGGGTATATGTTATAGATATTTTATTTTGTATTTTAGAACTTTTTTTTTCATGTTTTATATTTGTACCTCACTTGTAGTTTTACTTTATAAAATTTGTGGCTGCATTTATATTGTGTTAAACATTTGTGAGTATTAATGCTTAGATCACTCCTCTGTGGATGCTCACAATGCATATATTTAGCTGCACAGACCTGCTGAGGATATTGTAACTGCGTACTGTGTATTTATTTCCTGCTCTCTGTTCCTGGGTGAGGCTTGGCTGGGTTGTTTTTTAATTATTTTTTTAAAATAAGTACTAAAGCATTTTTATTTGAGTTTTTAAATCTAATCTAGAACTGTTCTGGGCAATAGGGAGCCCTGGGGCTGCATGCGGCCCTCCAAGCCTTAACTTGTAGCCCCCAGCTCATTTCTGCTTTGTTGTTTTATTCGTATGTCATAACTTGTAATGCTTATTTAAAAGGTCTGCTGATATATTATTACAGATGGGTATCTCTTTCAATTATATAAACTTACTGCTGAGCATAAAAGAAGATACGGTCCTTTTGAAGGTTAGTGGGCCGCCTAATGAGGACCCTGAAGTATATTAGGTTGCCTATCCCTGTTCTAGAACTACTGGATGCCACTAGAGGCCATCTTCTCTTGTGTTATAGCAGGCACTGGGGTCTATTTACTAAGCAGTGTTATGAGACAGAGTGAAAAGTGATAAGGTGCCAGCCAATCGGCTCCCAACTGTCATATTTCAAACCTTATCACTTTTCACTCTGTCTCATAACACTGCTTAGTAAATAGACCCCACTGTCACTTATGCTTTGCTTTAAAGTCCAGAAATTGACTGCAACACACCATATGTCATCGTTTTCATAAGAATACACATAGCTAGATGATTCACTGAATTCTTATTCACTTATTGTGTACTGCATTTCACAAAGTGTTTAAAGGATAAACAATGCTGTTTTCCAGCTGAGCACAGTGCTAACAGCATCGCGGCCAGGATACTTAAGTGGGAGAATGTCTGCTACCGCGCCTAATCGGGCGCGGTAACCGGCATCTCCCAGCTAAGTGTAGGGTAAGATGGGGACAATTGAATAGCTCTGGGATCTCCTTCCCTGCACCATTCACATCACGGTAATTGGATCGCCCCCCTATGAATATCTGTTAGTTTTTTGTGCTTTTTTTTTTTTTTTTAAATCTTTTTGTTTCATTATTGTGGCACCAAATGTGTTGGAGTTTCTGTGATCCCCACTAGCTATTTTCTGGCTTTGGATCTTTGTAACTTGCAGGGAAATCACATCACTGTGAGTAATGATTGTGGCCATGAAAATAAACTTCCATCAGTTAATATGTGCATGATCTGTCTCTCCCCTGTGACATCATCACCACGCTGCCTGTAGGGTGGTTGCTTCAGCTAGTGTTTAACCCTGCACTAAGCTACTGGCTGCATAAAAGGAAAACGCACAATTGAGTTTGTAGGAGGTTGACTAGATGGTCCCAAAGCTGCACAGAACTGTCTGGTGCCTAGAGCAACCAAACTGAACAATAATAGTACACAGGAGGCCAGCCCTTACTGATCTTTGAAAATAAAGCTCACTTAAATATTATTGAAAGTGTGTACATTTGAGCATGATACATTTAATGGCAGAGTTTTGTTTAAAAGTTAATCTAGCCTTTAAAAATACAAGATGGCCACATAAATGAATATACCTTCTTCTTTGTGTTATATCAGAACAGCCCTGGCTAAGCATACCTCACTACATGTGGGTTCGTGCTGGAATATTTTTGTGAATGCCTTCCTACATCCTTGGGCCACTGCCCATGGATACTTAAACATCAGTGGTGCCAAATATGAGGACTTCCGGTTGGTTGTCCTCAGATAACCCCAGGGGGGTATTTTTCTTGCATAATACACATGCTTAAATATTGTGTTTATTCCTAAACCAATAGACTGGGTAATATATTACACTGACTACATGCTCTGTAATATTACAGGTGTTGTATGGAAAATGAGCACAGAAAGTGATGGCTATAGGCTTGTGTGTGTGTGGTCCTTTCACATAGACTCTCTGTGATGCCAGAAATGATATGACTGCTGGCCGGGTTGTCACGTCCAAATCTGCCAAGCAGCAGGATATTAATTTGTGTGGCCCACAACAGTCACCTAAAAAGAACACTGACACTTTGCAAACATGCACAAAATTGCATAGGGTTTTATGACCGGTATACAATCGGGAAACCGGCTGCCTTAATACCGACAGCCGGCTTCCCGACTGACATTTCCCCGACGCCGGGATGCCGGGCGCCGCAAGCGGACAGCCGCGGGGTCGGGAGGGTTAGGTTTAGGGCACCCAGGGGGGAGCAAGGGTTAGGGTGAGGCACCCTCCGGGGGATTTAGGTTTAGGCAGCGGAGAAGGGGGGGGGGGTTAGGGTTAGGCACTTGGGGGGAGGTTAGGGTTATGCACCCCTAAGGAGGGTTAGTGGGTTAGGTTAGTTTATACTTACCTTAGGGACGATCGGGATTTCCAGCGCTGTCGGGAACTCTGCTTTTGTCGGCCAGGAATCGAAGCCGGCGGTATTTCATACCGATTCCTTATGACTAGTGGTACAGGGCTACAAGGTAACATTGTAAAAAAAAAACTGTCATTTGCTTTCATTTTCTATACTGTACTGGAAAAATTACTGTGTGCGTAGGAGGTGTTGTCCATAGCAGCCAATCAGAGACCGTTGTCTGTAGAACCTTTCTCAGATATTAGTGTTTTTTTTTTTTATGCTATTCTTTGTTGCCATATTCCGTTTTTTTTTTTTAATGTTAATGCGCCATTTTTACAGAATATTGGTTGAAAAAAAAAAAAAACTGCATGATTGTTCCCTCCTAGAAATGAAACTACAGCATCATGGCTTCCCTTGCAGACAGCATGCCTCCCACAGTCTTCAGAGTATGTGTGAATCTGAAGCCGTGAAGTCGCACCCCTCCTGCAGCATTAAAATAGTGCAGAGAGGGAGAGGCTGTTGCGCACAATGATTTAGTATATGGTGGCTTCACGGAATGTGGAGGAGTAATCTAGCTAGATTATTTATACTGGTGGCAGATCTGATGGGGGTTGGCTGCACAAGAAATCAGAGTCCCAGGCCTGGCAGTACTTAGCAGTGCTTGATGAAGAAAGCTCAGAGCTTCACACTGCATCCTATCTGTACTGTAGGTGTGATTATCCTCTGTCTGCAGAGTGTGAGGATGGAGTAAACAAAGCTGTAACCAGCATACTGATCATTGCACTCACTATAGAGCAATGTGTCCCCCATCCACACACAACCCACCCCAGGTCATAGTAATTTATTTAAATAGATGATTCTCTAGGGGCAATTTAGTTCTTACGCAGGAATCTCGCTCTCTGGCATTTAACATCCGGAGGAAACCCACACAAAAATGGGGAGAACATACAACCTCCCACACAGTGCCCTGGATAGTAATGCTAACAGTGTCTCCACAATGTACACGTTTACATGCTAGAGCAGTGTTTCCCAACTCCAGTTCTCAGGGCATGTATTCCAGGTCTCCAAACAGAAATAATTACCACCACCAGTGGATCATTTAAATTGTCATTTAGTATTAAATACACCTGTGCTCCTGCGTATAGAACACATGCACCTTTTAAGATGGGTACACACATGTCCAACACTCTTGGCATCCAACTCCCGACCAAACTGGTCGCAGATACAACACCCAATCTATGCCTGCAGATCTCAAATCACAGCTGCTGTAATTATTGTCACCATACACACTCTCCAAATCTGGCTGACACTCACTCACTGCTTAAGGGATGAATCGGGAGAAGAATTGGACAAACAAGTCGCAGGAGCATACACACTTCTATATTGGTTGGGTGATCGGCGATTGAGCTTTCTGATTTTTCAGCAGGTTTAAAAATCTTTTGACAAGATGACTAGGAGTGGGTGAAAGCAGAAGGCGTTTGAGCGTGCACACACTACCGGTCGGCCTAATTGGTAGGTCGAATTGGATGAGAATTGGACAAATGTGTACCGCTCTCACATTACATACAAAGTGTCCCCGGGCCATCTCATACAGTAGACTGCAGACACCACGTACTCTGCGTACGCATTCCCTCTCATCACTGAGTGACAGCCCGGAAGGCGGATCTTTCCTGTAGTTTACCAAAACACAGCACACAAATGTTTCCAGCGCCATCCTCCCCATTGATTGGTCACCAGCCCCTGCAAGGTCACTACGCCCTCTACCAGCAGCACCGCTGGCATTACACGGTCTCTGCGTACAGACAGTAACAACCAAGCATGCGACTGAAACTGTCCTTTGGTGTGCCCACCTGCCACTCACCCCTGTAAGCCCTGTTCCTATAACAATGTCACCAAAACGGTCTGCTCATTTTGTCCCTCGCGTCTTGTGCTGCCAGACCCCGCCCCTCCTTCAGTCATTGGCGAGCTGCGAGCACATTGACCAGTAACGTGCGGAGAGGTTAATGGCTGGGGAGGCACTGGGTAGTATCAGAGCCAGATTTGGGCATTATATAAAGGTGCAGCAGTATATAGTGCTGGAAAGTTGGTGTGTTCTGATCAGGGATGTACGGAAATGGTAGATAGGGGAGGCAGTGCCTCACCTGCCATACACTTTTTACTCCATCGTTTGCACTATAGAAATGATTGGAATAATACAAAGAAGAGATTTATAATATATTCTTTACATTTTTCTTATTTTTATAGTCAAATCTCTAGAGAATACCTTAGTATGACAGGAAAGGCTCTGCATCACCGCATATCACTGACATTGACATCACTCCGGCCAATCGGACTATCACTTGTCCCGCCCCTCTGGAGCGCCGCCCAATCTCCTTTGGTCTTCAATAGCTGCATGTGTGTGTGTGTGTAGCCAATTAAAATAGCGAGATGATTCATACCTGTGTTACTCGGAGGATGTCAATAAATATTTCAGTGAAAATACGATCAAAATCTGTTCATTAGTTCCCGAGTTTTTTGGGAACATACATACAAACAAACAATTTTATATATAAATAGTGTTATAGATGAGGATGAATATCCTACCTGCCCTTGGAATATAGGAAGTTCTGTCTTCTAGTGGCTGGACCCCATGCATAAAATGTGATGACAAAAAGTCGTGTTTAATTATAACAGGTGTCAGAAAAGCTTATTTACTGCTTAAGGGTACGTAAACATAACCTGCTACCAATCAATGATGGAATTTCTGTTTAGATAGTTGACATTGTATGTATGTAACCTTCTATCTACCTCCATGAACAATTGTCCTCGGTTATCAGATAATGTATTTCACATCTCAGGCCCACCAGTAATATTCATATCTTACCTTGGATATCCAAGTACGAGGATGTTTTTACTTCTGACTATTACCAGAATAACGTTGTAGTCAACAAATTGCTTTGCAGGTTTAATAGGGAGTTGGATTTGTGTATATATTTTTAATTCATTTTGCTTTGCTGTTCATAGTACCACAGTAGGACAGACTAGGGAATTAATGCAATACTCTACATGAAAGTAAACTTTAGCTGCTTGTAAAATAACTGGTACTCATTGGGTTTAAGCAGAGCAGGAAGTAGAGACTGTTTGGCATAATTCCTACTTGAGAATCACTGCATCTATAGTAATATCTCTTGTGATCTATATATATATGTATATGTGTGTGTGTGTCCACATCTATCCTCCGTGCGCTACACATAACGCGGGAGCTCCTTGTGACTCTGTAGCACAGAGCGCCTTTATGTGCGACTTTTTAACTTTAAACTAATCTTATTCGCACAGCGATGCAAATAGGTCGCACAAGCTGCCTCTGCTGAATACAATGATATGCGGCATACCTATGTTCTGTGCATCAGCGGGTGTATCTGCATGCGAAACGCTACGCTAGTGTCACAGCTGCTGACACTGTAATTCGCCGTGCGAGTAAGACGCATTTGAAGTTAGTCGCACAAAGATGCTTGGCGTTACCGAGTCACACCACTGCATGGCGCGACTAGAAGGGATGTTTTAACGCGCAAGGAGGCTAGATGTATTCGGACACATCTATATTATATACACATTTATTCTGTCACTGTTGCCAGTGTATTATGGAAAAAGTGGAATCCTTTTGTATTGTAACTTATTTGTGTACATTAGGATCAGTAATACAGAGTAGAGTATGAATACACCCCTACTCTACAAATCCCTAAAGCTAGTTGTGGATGCCTTTATTTTTCTTATTTTGGCCTTGCACATGTCTACACATTTTTCAATTGCTTTCTTTGGAAAAGAAAAAAAGATCATATTAGTTAGCAGTTGGACTAATGCTGGCCATACACCTACACGACCAGCATAAGATCAGATTCATCATACGATTTCCCTACGACTCCCCGGAGCTCCCTGGCAGTCCCGGCAGCATGTTTGTTGTTTTTCTTAGCACGTATGATAGATTCTGTGTCTCACAGGCTCTTAAGGGAAACAGTCATTGAAATGACTTGAATTGCTGCACGATGGATTGCATGAACAAAATAAACGGCACGATCTGCACACGATACGATGGACAAGATGTGCTGCACATCTGATCATAAGATCCGATTATAGGAGCTGCGGGAGCACGCATCGGATCTTATCTTACTAAAATAATACACGATTTTCACAATATCCATCTTATGTCTCATCAAAAATCGGGCAATCGGCCCGAAATCGTGCAGGTGTATGGCCAGCTTAAGAATGAACAGTCATTTCGTGCATTGTTGGTCGTTATTAGCAAACTTAGGGGGCAATTGTTTGCGTGACCAGCTCCGAGGCTGCACTTAAAACTCCTTTCTGCTTGCCTCCTGAGGTGCGAGCAGACATCCACGTAAAGTAGGGCTTTAGAGCTGGTCGCAAGTGCAGAACATGCTGTAACTACAGTGCTCTTGGCACAGAAGCAGTTGCTTAATGTGGCTAATACAGTGCCTTCTCGCAAGAGCAAGGGGCTGGTCTCACTAAAAATTAATAGCTCCCGTGCAGTTTATACCAAAGCTACGGGAGCTACAAGCAATTGAATTGCCCCTTTAGACTATTGCCAATAATTAGAATACATATAATGTAAAAAATATTTATTCCAACCAATTCAGTTGAATAGCTTAAACCATTTCCAATCGGGTTAACCACCGTTTCGAGCACCTATCTCTGATTTGCGGTGACACCATTTGGCATTTCTGATTATGTGCCATCACTGTAGTTTCCAGGAGCTGTGCCATCAGCAGTTTGTCATGGTGTGAATGGCTGTGTTTCCCATCACAGATAGAATCCCAATGTCGAAAATGCCTTTAATGGGCTCGCATTAATCTGTGCTTACGTGTCGACTTGTTCAGGCATTTGTGTAATTTTCACCACATAGGCACAGTGTTTTTGGGCAATCCTGATAACCATTTCATTGATCTAGTGCTGATGTGCAACCAAATGTCCCAAGCAGAAGATCTGGTAAATGAGGTTTCAACCAACAATGCCTAAAAAAAATATTGGGCATCCAGCAGCTGATCTGCCAGTGTGTGTGGTCAATGACTTTTCCATTACGGCTGCTCATGTGGACACTTCCAGATCCTCATGCTAGACCATTTTAACAACCCATATAACATGCAGCTTTAAAAATGTATTGCACAAGGGTTGGTGTAATGTCTTGTCACCCTCCCTTCCAAGCATACAATATGCTACGTATTCCTGGGGAGGAGTCCTTTTGGTTTTGTGTAACTTATTTATTTTATTGCGCCCACGTCTATACTTATGATTTCAGTATCCATCACAATGTCTGGCATGTTTACTCAAGCCTTCAGGGCTGCTAATTTCTAGATGTCATACTGCCTAAAAAAGAGAATATTGTACTAATGTTTGAAGTTTACTTCACTTTAATTGTATTATTTATAATCTTAGTGATTTGGTCTTGTTTTATTGTGTCTTAATAGTACTGGGTAATAAGTTGGGTGCAGTATAAAGAATGAATAGAATGCTTTTAGAACGTGCAGAATATCCTTTATGTGAGGTTTCAGAACAAGCATATGAAACTGAAAGCTCTTTCTTCATTAGTACTGCTGGTGACTGTACCCTCTTATGCTCCTTCAGGAAGAGGCGTTGTGAGTGGATTTGGGCTCAGGAGCGAGCAGATGTGGTTAGTCGGTGGAACTGGTTGCAGGCTCATGTATCGGACCTGGAATACCGAATCCGCCAGCACACAGATTTCTACAGGCAACTACGAGCAGGAAAGGTAAGCATTCTACCACCCAAACGGAGTCTTTCTCCCTTATCTACCCTTCTGTTTTATTTTTTAAGAATATCTGAAATATTTGTATCTTATGTTCTGACCACATCTACAGGGCCAGGTTGTCCTTGGAGATGCCAGCCCTCCTGAAAGTTGTGTGGAGGACTCTCTACATCCTTCTATTCCAAATGCAAGAACATCAGCCTCTACATCCTCACCAGACCCTGAGAAAAAGGTGAGGGGTGTGTGTGTGTGTGTGTGTGTGTGTGTGTGTGTGTTTTGTATATGACAGATATTTACTATGGACCAGCTGTCTTTCAAAGAGTGCAAATTCTTCCACATTTACTACTTTAACCAGACAACCAAGGCTTTTGCTGGCCAGATATAACATTTTAAACTTTCCTTTCATCCTGTCTACTGCACAGTCTATGGGATAAAGTCAAATAGGTGCTGGTTGGTCCTGCAAGCCGCTCTCATGGAGAACTTGCACGGTGAATTACATTGGCAATTGAATTCCAAACTTGCACTGATTTTTCGCGGGAAATGTAAGTTTTTTTGTGTACACCCCCCTGCGCAAGTGAGAAGGTTGGTAAATCTTTACTTTAAGGTCAAAATGTAGAGACCTAGTGCAGCACCTCTGGCCCATCCCAATAAATAATCACGCACTTGAAGGGGTTTAATTAGTATAAATTGGCCAATAGTTTTCAGGTGAATTACTCTAAACAGCTCAATAATGGGTTAAATGACGTTGGACTTTTATGTGGAGGTGTAAATGGTGTAGGACAGGGATGTGGAGGTGTAAATGGTGTGGGACAGGGATGTGGAGGTGTAAATGGTGTAGGACAGGTATATGGAAGTGTAAATGATGTGGGACAGGTATGGGGAGGTGTAAATGATGTGGGACAGGTATGGGGAGCTGTAAATGATGTGGGACAGGTATGGGGGGCTGTAAATGATGTGGGACAGGTATATGGAGGTGTGAACGATGTGGGACAGGTATGTGGAGGTGTAAATGATGTGGGACAGGTATGTGGAGGTGTAAATGATGTGGGACAGGTATGTGGAGGTGTAAATGGTGTAGAACAGGATGTGGAGGTGTAAATAATGTGGGACAGGTACAGGGAGGTGTAAATGATGTGGGACAGGTATGGGGAGGTGTAAATGGTGTGGGACAGGTATGTGGAGGTGTAAATGGTGTAGGACAGGTATATGGAAGTGTAAATGATGTGGGACAGGTATATGGAAGTGTAAATGATGTGGGACAGGTATGGGGAGGTGTAAATGATGTGGGACAGGTATGGGGAGCTGTAAATGATGTGGGACAGGTATGGGGAGCTGTAAATGATGTGGGACAGGTATGGGGAGGTGTAAATGATGTGGGACAGGTATGGGGAGGTGTGAACGATGTGGGACAGGTATGTGGAGGTGTAAATGATGTGGGACAGGTATGTGGAGGTGTAAATGATGTGGGACAGGTATGGGGAGGTGTAAATGATGTGGGACAGATATGGGGAGGTGTAAATGATGTGGGACAGATATGGGGAGGTGTAAATGATGTGGGACAGATATGTGGAGGTGTACATGATGTGGGACAGGTATGTGGAGGTGTAAATGATGTGGGACAGGGATGTGGAAGTGTAGATGTGGGAGGTATGTGTACATTATGTGGGACAGGTATGTGGAGGTGTAAATGATGTGGGACAGGTATGTGGAGGTGTAAATGATGTGGGACAGGTATGTGAAGATGTTAATGATGTGGGACAGGTATGTGGATGTGTTGTATTGATGGGAGAGGGGTACTGGACCTTACAGATGAGAGGTAAGTGCTTATTCCAACGTTTTATAAACTTGTATGGAAACACTGAAACTACTAGAAAAACAGTTTTCTGTACTGCAAAATGCTGGAAAAACTTTAATTTGCTGAAAAACACCTGCTTGCTATTATTTTTGAACCATATAAATATAAAGTAAAAAGTGCAATAACCAGCCATTTAATACTTTTTAAGAACCTCCAGTACATTCTTTATGGCCACTAACAGCCTTCTATATGGTCCTGCTATCTCAGTTGCCACTTTTTTTATGCACTTCTCTCAGGTTGCTTTTTGTAGAAAAGTCACACAACCTTGCTGCTTGTATAGCGAATTGCCATTGCTAACTGAATCTCCCATTGCTCGAGTGCACACGGTCACGCAATGTATGCAAGTTTTATGAAACAAACTCTTTAGCAAACTCGCTGCTAATTGAAATTAACCCCTATAAAACCCTGCCTAGACACTGACATTCCAAGTATCCATCATAACTTACCTGTCAGCTAACGCCTAATCTTGTTTATAGCTTATATCCCATCCTATGAGATGCAGGCATGGGTGCACTTTCAGCGAGACTGCTCATCTTGTTAAAGTGGCAATCCTTTAAAAGACAAAACCAGGTTGATGGCTTTTAAATGAGTGCCGATTTGAATACATGGGGATATTCACTGGAATCGCACCTGTGCCTGCATCTCGCAGACTTGCATAAGCCCCATATCTTCTATGGCAGTTATTGGAAATCACATATCTTTGCCTCATTTTTGGTGCTTATATATTAAACATTGCGGAGTACCTCTGAAAATAAACTTTCCTGATCACAGCAATAAGGAAAACATTTTCCAGGGATATTTATGACCATGAGTCGCCGGAATAAAGGCTATGATACAGCCATGGCCAAAAGTTTTGAGAATGACACAAGTATTGGTTGTCACAAAGTCTGATGCTTCAGTTTTTATGATGCCAATTTGCATATACTCCAGAATGTCATGAAGAGTGATCAGATGATTTGCAATTAATTGCAAAGTCCCTCTTTGCCATGACAATGAACTTCCCCAAAACAACATATCCACTGCATTATAGCCCTGACACAAGAGGACCAGCTGACGACATGTCAGTGATTCTCTCGTTAACACAAGTGAGAGTGTTGACGAGGACAAGGCTGGAGATCACTCTGTCATGCTGATTGAGTTAGAATAACAGACTGGAAGCTTTAAAAGCAGGGTGGAGCTTGAAATCACTGTTCTTCCTCTGTTATCCATGGTTACCTGCAAGGAAACGTGCAGTCACCATTGCTTTGCACAAAAAGGGCTTCACAGGCAAGGTTATTGCGGCTCGTAAGATTGCACCTAAATCAACAATTTATCGGATCATCAAGAACTTCAAGGAGAGGGGTTCAATAGTTGTGAAGAAGGCTTCAGGGCGCCCAAGAACGTTCAGCAAGCGCCAGGACCGTCTCCTAAAGTTGATTCAGCTGCAGGATCGGGGCACCACCAGTGCAGAGCTTGCTCAGAAATGGCAGCAGGCAGGTGTTAGTGCATCTTTACGCACAGTGAGGCGAAGACTTTTGGCGGATGGCCTGGTATCAAGAAGGGCAGCAAAGAAGCCACTTCTCTCCAGGAAAAACATCAGGGACAGACTGATATTCTGCAAAAGGTACAGGGACTTCTGAGGACTAGGGTAAAGTTATTTTCGCTGATGAATCCCCTTTCAGATTGTTTGGGGCATCTGGAAAAATGCTGGTCCGGAGTAGGAAAGGTGAGAGCTACCATCAATCCTGTGTCATGCCAACAGTAAAGCATCCTGAGACCATTCATGTGCGGGGTTGCTTCTCAGCTAAGGGAGTGGGCTCACTCACAATTTTGCCTAAGAGCACAGCCATGAATAAAGAATGGTACCAAAACATCCTCCAAGAGCAACTTCTCCCAACCATCCAAGAACAGTTTGGTGACGAACAATGCCTTTTCCAGCATGATGGAGCACCTTGCCATAAGGCAAAAGTGATAACTAAGTGACTCGAGGAACAAAACATCAAAATGTAAGAGTCCATGGCCAGGAAACTCCCCAGACCTTAATCCCATTGAGAACTTGTGGTCAATCCTCAAGAGGCGGGTGGACAAACAAAATCCACAAATTCTGACAAACTCCAAGCATTGATTAGGCAAGAATGTCAGAAGTTGATTGACAGCATGCTAGGGCGAATTGAGGGTCAACACTGCAAATATAGGCTCTTTGCATAAACTTAATGTAATTGTCAATAAAAGCCTTTGACACTTATGAAATGCTGAGGTAAAATCTTCAGTATACCATAGTAACATCTGACAAAAAGGTCTAAAAACACTGAAGCAGCAAACTTTGTGAAAACCAATACTTGTGTCATTCTCAAAACTTTTGGCCATGGCTGTACTGTCCCCGCAAAGAAAAAGGAAGAGAGAAGTGAAGTGATCAATTACATGATCACTTTACTTCTGTTCTCTGAGCTGGCCACGCACCTGTGCATATGCAATCATCCAGCCACACTTCTGCAGTGTGTAGTGGTCACTGTAGCTCACCGGAGAGTGATAGCAAGATCCCTCTCTGGCCGGCATTCACACATAGAGAACAGTGTAATGGCATCTAAAGATGGCACCAGCTACCGTAAGAAAGTTCCAAAAGCGGAGGAGTCCAACTAACCTTATAGCTGAGACTGACAAAGGTTACCAGATTTTCAGCTCACAACTCCTCCAAACCGAACAGGAGGTTCTCCCTGCAAGAGGTGCAGGAGATGCTTTCAATTTGAACTGTCGATTCTTAATTCTGCCCTTAGACATGCAGAAACTGCCATTTCCACATATTGTTTTTTTTAAGGGTAGAATTAGCTAGATAAATATACCTCTTTGTGTGATGTAAAGACTTGAGAGAGAGAGAGAGGGAAATACATTACACGTGATGTAACGGTTTTGGGGGGTACATTTGTGTGGTTAGTCTTAATGAGAAACCATGACCATGGGAAATGTATCTATCAGGGAAAAAAGGGGGGCTCATACTGCACCGTCTCAGTAAGGTACCAATGATTTCATTACTTCAGCCAAGTTCATAAGTAACTTTAAAAGCAGAGATATTGGCTTATCTGATATCCCCAATAATTCAGTACATCTCCAGTGTAGAAATTTATAAAGCCGGTATTTTATAGAGGGAAAAGAGCTTTAATAATGCAGTTATCTCAACAATAGATACATTTAATTAAAAACTATACATAAAATCGGCTTACAAAAATGACAATCCTACAGATTTGTCCTTGCTCCTCTAGCCTCCATATACCATGCAGCATGATATGCCTGGTGCAAGTGAGCCACCAGGTTCTGTGTAAAACTACTAGCGTCGGGCGTCTCTTTTGCAGAAAATGCATCTGTCACAATGCGATGTGATAAGAGACTATGCTGATATGTGACACTTGTATATCTCTGTGCTACTGAGACTGAAGATGGAACCTGGTGTGGAAAAAAGCTGCAGCCGTTGCATCATAGCACTTCGTATGCTGATGGAGAGACTCAGTCACACACAGATATACAGGTGTCGCATCAAATTAATCAGCACAGTCTCCTGGTGCGTCCTAGTCGCATCGCATGGTGACTTAGACGCATTTTTGGTAACAAAAAGATGCCTGCCAGTGTGAGACCCATGCCGGGTGCCCCAAGAGGGGCTGTTTGGCATGGGTGGCCGGACTGTAGCTAGACAGTAATTAGATAGACAATGTCTAGATCAACCCCAGATGTTAGACAGTCAATAGATCGACAGGTACTACAGGTCGTCATGTAAGAAGGTCGACCGTTACAAATGGTCGACAGGTACACAAGGTCGACACTAAAGGCCGTCGTGTAGGAAGGTCGACCGTTACAAATGGTCGACAGATTCAAAAGGTCGACACACTAAAAGTCGGCATGTAAGAAGGTCGACAGGTTCAAAAGGTCGACACAAAAATGATTGGCACATTTTTTTATTTTTTTTTAGGGTTAGGCACTTAAGATGAGCCAGTGTCCAACGTCATTCCCTAACACCCAAGTGGGCATTGAGGGGGAATAAATCCATGTGGCGAGCAAAGCGAGCTGCAGTGTTGCGAGTGAAGCGAGCCCGCAAGGGGCCGAATGGTATTCCCGCAAAAAGAAGTGTCGACCATTTTCGTGTCGACCTTTTGTAACTGTCGACCATCTTCCATGTCGACCTTTAGTGTCAACCTTTTTGTACCTGTCGATCTATTAATTGTCTAACATCTGTGATCAATCTAGACATTGTCTATCTAATTTCTATCTATCTTATACCACACTTGTTTGGCACTACTGCAGCAAAGACTAATGAGGACGCCTCTGTATCTCCTCACTCACCACTGCACCTTATAGCTGAGGCAGACAAAGGTGCCCAGATTTGCAGCTCACAACTCTTCCAAACCAGATAGGATGTGCGTTTCTTCTCGCTGACTTCATCAGGGGTCTCTCACTAGCTCCTATATTATGTGTCTATATGCTTGTATAATCTACCTTTTTATGATACCCAGTTGGAAGGCTAAAATATTTGACCCGGCAATTCACATTGGTGAAACACTTTAAAACTCTATCTGGAAATGAATTATATTTTGCTCCGACATGACTGGTATATATTAGAATGTTCTAGTATACACCTTTAGCCTAATTTACATTTTTGTATATGTTAGAAAAATGCTTCTTACATTGATGTTAGTAATTGTTTTATAATTGAAGTCTTTTTAATTTGCTCCCCCAACCATTTTGGGTGTTGAGGGGTCAGTGTTCATCTTGTCCATGCACTAGGAGCTAGTGATAACACTGAACCAGTCTACACAGCGTCTCATACCTCTGAAAGTAGCTCCTAGTGAATTTCATTGGCTGTTTTCTCCAGATCATTTGTCTGGCCTGGCCAACAAAATGGCTGCATCCACTACCAGTAGGGAAATTGGTGCCCTTTAAAACAAATGTTCCATTGCATTATTCTATAGCAAAATGTATTTAAAATAAATAAATAAAAAACTTTAAAGGTGCGTACACACTAGGCGATCAGGAAAGACAGTACGATTACAACATCGTAATCGTACTGTCGTTCCTGATCCCCTGTAGTGTCTGCACTGAACGATCAGTCATTCAGTGTAGGCACCCTCCATCATTCCTGAACTTGCCAATCTGTCGTTATCGGCAGATTGTGCTGCATGTTCAGGCGATGGACAATGTCGGAAACGACCAGCGGGAGCGCGCATCGCTGGTCGTTTCTGACATAAAAGTGCACGATTACTGAGCGATTTGCACGATTACGATGTCTTAATCGTGTAGTCGCTCAGTAATATCGCCCAGTGTGTACGCACCTTAAATGTGGTGTTTACTTTTGGCCAACTTGTTTGGGATTTATAGTTTAACTGGCCTTTTGTAACTTAATTTTTTTAAGTTTTATATATTCTCATATCAGAAAAGAAGTTGTGTTTTGCCTAATGTAATGTGTCCTATAATCTGCTTTCTCGCACCCCTCCCATATGGTGTAATTACTGCAGCATATTTCTAGCAATCTTATGGTCAGTGTAAAGACACAAGTGTCTGTCTAGCTCCCTCTGCTGATCTCTTGTGCAACTACATTCACATGTTACATATGCATGATTCAATATCCTGTAATCATATCTGTCTGGAGATGCCCTCATCATTGTCTGGTAACTGTACAGGACCTTAACCCTTTCTCCATATTCATTCTGTAGGCTGATGAAGGAAGTACAGAAGCTAAACTATTGCAGAAACCCATTAATGGAATTGTTGCTACGTAAGTAAAAATGATCTATTTATTCCATGATGAGGCAAGAGCCACTTTTTTGGTGTAATCATTATTCTGTGTAATAGTGCTGTCCTGGCTCTACATTTTCTGAGAGGTCACAGCAAGGCCGGCCCCAAGCCCAAATTTTTTGGTAAGCGAGTATATTTTTTGGCGCCCCCAGGCATATTGTTGCGCGTAAGTAAAAGGGAAATATGATAAACCAGCGCTTACAAAATCCAGCTAAAATTTTACTGGATAAACTCCAGCCCGATTCCTGTGAGAGAGGATAATTATAACTTACATAATCATCCTTTCTCGTGTGTCCATCAAGGTATCTTTATCACGCTGGTCACAGTAAAACAGGTTACAAATGGATAATATGTATCACTTACATCTGAGTTCTCCCTCGTGTTCCCGTAAAGGTATCTTTTTCAGTTACACTTCCCCAAGGCAATGTAAACACTCGCTCATCCAAATCGGGAAAAAATTTACATTTATTGGTACACAGGGTTAAACAGGAACAACGAACACCTCCAAAGACAGGATTAAAATAGGATCCAAAACATCAGACAGGTCTGCATGCCGCGTCTCACTTTGCTGCAGTCATCAGGAGTAAAGATGTTAGTCCTCCAGACCTCCGTGAATTGATCTTTTGAAGAAATATGAACAGATGGCTTCAACGCGTTTCGAGGGGCCTTCTCCTCTTTTTCAAGAAGCCTTGTTGCGCGTGCCCAAACAAATTAAGGGGCCCGTGGTCTCATGGAAAAAGCATAACCATCACACACACCTTTCTTGTCACTCTGGGAACAGTCCTTTCCATTCCATATGCACCTTAATGCAGTCCCCCCAGTAGTGCCCTTGATACAGTACCCCCAGTAGTGGTCCCTCTTATGCAGGCCCCTAGTAGTGATCCCCTTATATATTGCCCCCTAGTAGTAGTCCCCACTATGCAGTGCCTCTTGTGCCCCAGGAGAGGTCCCCCTTTATGCAGGACTCCAGTAGTGCCCCCATTCCCCAGTAGTGATCCCCCCTATGCAGTGCCCCTTTTACAATGCCCCCAGTAGTGGTCCCCCCCCTGTGCAGTGCCCCTTGTGCCCCCAGTAGTAAGCCCCTTGTATAGTGCTACAACAGTAGTAGTCCCCCCCCCCCCCCCCCATGCTGTGCCCCCAGTAGTGGTACCCCCTATGCAGTGCCCCTAGTAGTGGTCCCCCCCTCAAAAGTGCCCCTTGTGCCCCCAGTAGTACTCCGAACCCCCCCATATGCAGTGGCCCCCAGTAATGGTACCCCCTATACAGTGCCCTTTAAACAGTAGCCCCAGTTGTAGTGTGCCCCCCCCTTCCCCCCTGCTTATGCAGTACTGCCAGTATTGTCCTTTATAATAGTGCCCCCCATATGACGCCAGTCCCATTACCCGCTTCGGGAGCCGGAGCTCCAGCCCAGCTCTGGCAGTTGGCACAGCAGTCAATGAGAGTCTGACACTCTCATTGGCTGCATATTAAAACAAACACACAGCTGCCGGCGGCTGTGTTTGTCACTGTGTAGTTCTGACTGGACTTTGTCTGGTCAGCACTACATGTGCGGTGCAGCTGTGTCACAGAGACGCAGTCTGCCCATGGCCCGCATGGTCACAGCTGAGGCGCCCTCCACTATGTGGTGCCATACTCAGCTGCGTACCATGCGTATGGGTAGAATCGGCCCTGGGTCACAGTATGACTGGTGTGTGTTACTGAGCCCTGTGGCTTAAAGGTTCCTGAAGTTGCCGTTCTGCATTTGGTCCAGGTTGTAACAGGCCACAAGGGCTTCAGCCTACAAGTCAGGAATCTTTTGTTGGTCAGGAATAAGCTTCTGGTCTGTTCCTTGCTAAGAACTTCATAATTTGTGTTGGGCAGCCCATAAAGGCAGGGAAGCCTAAGCAACACTTGGCAAGTAGCACTTTTAAATCAATATAAACAGTAACAGTCTTGTCAATTTACCCTGGATCTTTTATAGTGATGGCAAAAGAGGATACAGCATTCTTGGGAGTTGAATTAATTTAAAAAATAAATAAATATTGCATAAATACATATACTGGTGTAGTGTTAACTCTAGGATTTTTGGGAAGGGTACTTACTGATCGCCAAGGAGGGCACTTTTTAATTTTGAAAAGCAAAATTTTGGTTTTGAAGCATCGCTACAGATTTGTAGGTGATAATGTGTGGAATGTTATTATA
Organism: Taudactylus pleione; assembly: GCA_031769625.1. Lineage (NCBI taxonomy): Eukaryota > Metazoa > Chordata > Amphibia > Anura > Myobatrachidae > Taudactylus > Taudactylus pleione. The sequence goes on along the minus strand of JAUIMM010000017.1, from coordinate 698,219 downwards.
TATAATGTTTAAATCTTTCCCATTCAACACCTCAAATGCCCCTGTTCAATCGGACAACTCCAAATGCCCCTTCAGGTCCTTTCATTCCTCCCAACATGCCTTTAGAGTTTAGACAACTAGATGACAAATGCCCCTTTAGTGTCCCACAAAGTAACTGGACAGACATATCTGTAGCCCTCCAGCAGAAAGTGAGAAAAATACTGGTTCACTGAGAGGAGACATGAAGGCTGCAGAGGGAGAGAAGCAGCAGCGGGATCAGCAGGGTTATGCAGCGGCATCTTGGGTTCTGTTGCAGTCAGAGATGTTTCCGGAGCACCTGCTCTCAGCAGGCTTCAGGGCTCTCTGCCAAGTCCCCTGTGTGTTATTTGTTTGGGATCCGGGTATTCATGGAGCCGGCGGTTGATGGGCATGCTCGTTTTCACATCAGCGCTAATTATCCTTTCAGCGTGGAGCTTCCTAAGAGGGCAGGGCACAATTTTTCATCTACTAAAAGGGCAGGGGCGGTGCTTAGCTAGCACACCCTAGAGGGAACACTTCAGGTGTAGGGGATAATGCTCTGGGGCAGGATTCCTCAACTCCAGTCCTCACATACCACCAACAGGTAATGTTTTGTGGATTTCGTTAATCATTCACAGGTCAGTTAATTGCTGGATCAGTAATTGTCCCACCTGCTTCCACAGACAGAAATCCTCAAAACATGGCCTGCTGGAAAAACTTGAGGGTTCCGGTTGAGAACTACTGCTTCTAGGGTACGATGTTGGCACATAACAGGGCCACCACTGCTGGGATTGCACTGTTATGCAGCTTGATTTGATGTATTACATCACTTTTTCTGCTACTAAGTCTTCATTTGTTCTTCCTAACAGGCTCCCGTCACGTTGTAATTCGGAACTTGAAGAGCATACACCCAGTAAGCCCACGGCCACCTTAGTGGACAGTAGCTGTGTTTGTGCTCGGGCAAAACCTGTTCTCCACTGCAAGAGGAGGCGGGTGGTGAGACCAGACAGGATATTGCCCCTCCATAGGAAGGTAAGGCATATCCACAGGTTTATTTGTTGCTGCTGTGGTGAAAACTGCTTATGGACCTTCTGTCAGGTCACCTCAGCTCTTTAACATTTGTGCTGGTGCCTCAATTTATGTTGTCCTATGTAACCCTCAATTCCCTGTACCTATCCAGCAGGCTCAGGTTCATCTACCTGGCTCCTGAAGTCACCATTTTGTCCACCTCTACTTACTGAGCCATGTAAGGATCTTGACAACTTAAATGACCTGGGGTGACTGAAAGATTTATAATGAGTGGTTTTATATATTTCTCTTAATTAATGGTGGTGACAGCCGGAGGACTCCTCTTCTGTGCTCTGTTCCCTAGGCAGAAAGGGCTGTACCTCCCCCGTTATCAGGTCCAGGGCGCTGCTGTGCTCTGCTTGATAGCGATGGTTATGGTTTGTGCTGCTTTGAGGACCTGATGATGAATTTTCTCTAGTACCCAATATTTTGTTGGTGTGTGATTCACATGTTATATCTTGGAATTAACATACCCTCTATTGTGCCGGCATCTGTCATTACATTGTAGGTCTCCTTGTGTGTGACACTTTTCTCTGGCCTCCACAGTTCTGCTTGCTGCAGGTTGTTTTGTATAGTACTTTCATTTGCTAGTAGTAGTAGTAGTAGGAGCCTACCCAGGTGAATGAATGCCCTATGAGCTCTGAGCCTCCTAGCTACTTAGAGAAGATTTAACAAAGCTTGAAGAGCAATAAAGTACCAACCAATTGGTTCCCAACTATATTTTTGTAAGCTGTGTTTAAAAAATGACAGGAGCTGATTGGTTGGTACTTTATCTCACTTCACTTTATCCCTCTCCAACATTTGATAAATCTCCCCATTAAAGTAAGAAATAAGCCAAGCTAGAAGGTGCAGATTTGCACCTTGGTATTACTATGTTGTGCTGGTGAATACATTTAATTGTGTGGACAGATTGATGTATATGAGATGAGTGCATGCTAGCGCAGCTAAAATAAAGATTGCCCTGTATTTCCATGCTTCATGCAAACAAGTTAACACCAAATTGCATCTGCACCCCTTGTGGGCAATTCAGTTCAGAGCGATGTGAAATTGGTCCGACTATATAACAAGTTAAATCAGAGAATGACGGTTCTTGCGAATGAACCTGGCTGTTAAGTAGCGAGAGCTGGCATTCTCTGACTAAAGTTCCCGGCTGCGAGGCTATTAGCGCCGCGCTAAGCCGGAAAACAGCATCGCGGCCAGCATTTTAGTCAGATTTCTCTTTGCGCACTCAGGAGGGTGCAAGAAGAAATCATTTAGTGGACTTAACAGCGGGCTGAAATGAATAGCTCTGGGAACTCCTTCCCGGCACTATCAACAGCACGCTGAATTGATTCAGGCCCCCATGTGTCACATAATTATTGTCCAGGCACAAATTTGCAACCTCTAGCTGAATTTGCTTCTAATTGTAGGTTAATCTATAGTGGGCATATCTAGCTCCAGTCAGAAATTAATTACTAGATTAGGAGGTCTGCTGGTATGCCACAAGGTGAATTTATTTTCAGATGCTCTTGCGTGTTCGCTTTCTTTTTTACTCGCTATCGAAGATATGTATTATTGGTGTGTGGTTCTCTCCATTTCAGTCTTTAGCGGATCATCCGGTTTCTTTTGATATCTTTGACATTTTTGCACATAAGCAAATGTGTAACACTGTGTCTGCACTTACTGAAGACTCCTTCCCCATTTTGGCAGTAATTGCACTGATTGATAGCTGTTGTCACACTCTCAGTAACTTGTCCCTTCTGGCTGGTAATGGAACATTCAGCAGTAAGTGCTGTACTTGTGGTTCTCCTGCCAGATGATAGGTGAATGCGGGCACAGGCTGCTCTTCTCCCAGCTGTATCTATCAACACAGCTGACTTTTCATGGGGTCTCTACTTACCTATTGATGTTCTGTGTTACTCTCTTAGAAGTAGGCTTATGGTAATACAGGGTGTTGTTTGTGTAGACTGCATCCTTAAAAATAGAGGGGTTTCCCCTCTCTTCCTTCACCTTTGTGTAGTATGTCTGCCAGGCGGTTTGGGTATGGGATGCCGGCGCTTGGGATCCAGGTGATCAGCATCCTGACAGGTTTAGGATACCGACACCTGTGTGTAAGTATCCTAAACCTAACCTCACCCCCTAGTGCCTAACCCTAACCCCCCCCCCTTCCCCCAACCTACTGCCTAACACTAACACTTCCCCTAGTGCCTAACCTTTCCCCTAACCCCACTACTTGCTGTCGGGATGCGCTGGAATTATGAATGGTGTCTGGATGCCACCACCAGCATTGTGGCCGCCTGTATCCATTCCAGGCTGCTAGCTGCATATGCTAGTGTAGCTGGATTTTATTAATAAGTGTACAGCATGTTAATGACCTGTTTCTTGTTCCTACGGTGGCTGCAGTCCTCTTTATTTTCAAATTGCTTTGAGGCATAAGGATGTGTTCTTCGAGCTTGACTGTGAGACCAGTTGAATTCATTTGGATTTAACTGGTGCAGCTGCCCCCCCCCGATCCCCATGCAAAGAATCGGGCTGCGGCAGCCTAAATAATATACTGGGCCCCTAACATTATGGTTTTGGTAAATTTATATTACTGTATTTAATGGAGAAAAATAGTATTTACTTACTAATTTATTTTCTTTGAAGCCAATGGAGCACAATGAATAGATTATAGTCAGCAAGTGTAAACTAGATTGGTGCAACAGGAGACTTACTGCCCCCTGCTGGTACTCATGTCTTCTATCCATACAGGTTCAGCGCAGTGTTCCACGCCCCTGTGAGGTCTCCTCATCGTGTGTAATGTGTGCCACTTTCCCGGGGCTTTCAACCCAGTTTCCATACAGTGATCCATTGTCTGAACGTCTGACCCTACTGGATCCTGCAATTCATCCTGTGCTGTCCTTCCCAGCTGGTGAGTTTGTCCACAATAGTAAGTAATGCTCACTGCTGTGCACGCTGGCCACATAGCAGAATGACACTATGTATCTGTCTGCTTCTGATAGTACAGACAATCGCATATTAAACCCATATCTGATTAGGTAACGTTTACATAAACTTGTGGTACACTCTGTGTATTACCTTGTATTTTCTTCTACATTCACTTGCTTAATAACATGTTGATGTATAAATATTGCTGACTGTGGTGTGTGCAGAAACCTCTTGTGACCTCATCCAACTGTAGGAAGTCTGACTGTTTGTAAAATGCTAAATTATGACCTAAGGTTATTGTCTCAGACCTAAAGTCCAAAAGATGATGTAGCTCCTCGCAGGTCTAATTATATTAGAGACCAGAGGCTGCTGGTACCTAAAGCAATTCTTGTACTATGGTTGCTCACTGCATTCAGGATCATCTTGTTGGGCGCGTAGTGAATTCCTCAAGATGGGCACAATTGTGAAAATTGCTGAGCCTTTATCAGCTAAATATAGACTGAACCCTTTCAAACTTAATAAAAGGTAATATAGTAAAACAGCTAGTGGCTGCTTTTATATTATAATGTTTTAGATGAGGTCCTATTTTTATGGCCCTCAGACTTAGAAGTCGTCTTGTACAGAATAATCCCCAATTTGCTTATATCTTACGCTGTCTTGCTCAGATGTGCCTGCTGGTCTGCAACTCCACTCTCTGCTCCGATCCCACAACAAGATGGACAGGCTGAGAACCAGCAAAAAAATAAAACCACGCCCTCAAAATCTACCCACCACCCTCCCTGAAACTCCCCGTACAGAACGAATGCCTGGGATTTTCCATGCTCACAGTAAGTTGATAGTCACAGCCATATATATACCCATGTTTCTCATACTTATTCAGACGTAAACTTCCATGGTTTGAGTAGGTTTCTTTTTTCCTTTAATGATTCAGACCATTATGTCCTTCCCGTTATCACACCCCTATTCTGTGTGTACACCACCCTGCTCTCCGCACTTGCCTCCTTCTTACAGTGATGATTTTTGTACCATCAATCAAACCTGGCCTTTTTATCTCCTGTTTCAGGACTAACGCTTCACAGGCCCCTTCCAGAGCTGCCCCCAAAACAACACTTGGAACCTTCACAACGCACCTTAAAGTGTGAGAGAACGTCAATCCTAAAAACAGAGCGCTCACTCTCTCTCCCCATTCCCCTCAACAAGAAACGGCATTTTAGTCCCTTGGAAAGAGATGGTGAGAGGAAATGCACTGACCATTCTGGGAACCGTGTGAGCCAAACCAAATGAGTATTATATTACCCTGAGCACCTGTCATTCTTTTTGTTCTTCAGCAGGACGGCATGATGTGGACACTGGTGTGCCCTGCCTTGGGTCAGATAACACAATAGTTTCACGCCAGCTTTCAATACCATCTGATGGGTCAAGTTCAGCGTCACTCAGTGCTGCTGCTGCGGTAAGATGAAGCGAATTGTTTTTTATTTCAGTAAGCGACATTCTAGCAACCAAGGTATGATAAAGTGGTTACTGTGAGATGATCTGCTGTATCTCCGCATGTTGTGTTTTAGATTCGGCTTTGACAGCATTTTATTGTGAGCATCTTCTTTTTAAGGGTGTATTTGGTCATGGATCATCACCTTTTGTTTGCATTTCCTACGTGTCCCTATGTAGCCAGTTTTGGTGAACTAAATGAAGCTATCAAAGTCTATAATCAGAGTTTCAACCAACATAGAATAGCTCAACAAACTTGAGCAGGTTCATGCGTGGGCATGTTTAAAGTAGGAAGGGTTTGGCCAACATCTGGCCAATCTACACCTGTATAGGAACATCAGGATTGTTTTTCTGATCCCACACACCCCTCAGTTGGGTTGTAGTATTATAACTTGCATGATAACTACAGAAGATTGTAGATAAGACTTGGAAGAAGTCCTCCAAAAGTTAGACGTTCAGAAAGAGAATCTGCAAAGGTTAAAGCAGTTAGAAAGGTATTTTTATATAGCCCAAATGACCTATAGTTTAGCTACACCGTGTTTGGCCAACAAATGATACTACCTGCTTTCACACAGTATACCAGCCAACGACTCTGCCACATTATAGCAGCGAGCGTCTTCTGCCCCACCTACTGTAAAGCACCCAGTGTCTTAACTCGTGGCTGCTTTCACAGTATTAGAGTGCCAGGGTCAACGTTCACACACAGTCCTCCATGCAGTGCTGTGTGCCACTCACATTACTAGTATATGGGTATCCATTTCACAGACAGATGCATGATGAATGGTGATGTTATCAGTATATACGGTATAAACGTTGTCACTGTGACTTGCTTGTTGCTGACTAGCTTTCCTTGAGTGCAGGTAATAACTTATAGCAGCATTTTTGTTTTCAATTTTGCCATAATGCCTGGTAGATACCAGGCCTCTGAGGTACATATTACAGTTCTGTATACCCAATGGCATGTCTCGGTCATTTTGAGCCTTATTCTAAGGGCAGAAGTTGAATCAGAGAGAAACCACTTAAACGTTTTAAATGCAGAAGTGTTGGTTAAACATTTAATACTGTTATAGGGACCTCGGTTAAAAGATATTCTGAAAGTGTGCCATATACTTATCCCAAGTACAGTAAGTGTAGAAAGGAAACGATGACCCACGTTGTCTTTTGCTGGCTAGTGGAATGTTTAAAAAAAAGTTTGGATTGCATCAATTATTGCAAAACAATCACTTATATGACGTACTTTCCTTTGTCCAGGAACAGTACTGAACACAAACAGTTTATTATTATATACTGTGGGCTTTCAGTGTGATATTTGTGAAGCCTACATTGCCCTCTGCTGGCAATGTTTGTGAATTAACTTGACTTAAACAGTTGGTGCGCAAAGTAATTTAAAATGCTCCTCCGAGTTATATTATTACAGTAAACATTATGTCTAGTACTGACATTGTTATTCACTTAGAGAAGCAAAAATAACCATAACAAAAACAATTACCTACCTCAGAAAGTGTTCTCTGTCCACAGGCAACAGTTCTTTCAGCTGAACCTGTATTTGATTGAAGCCTGTACTTTTTAAGGACTAGTGATCTCACTGAGCCCTTTTTGAGAGGACTCTGGTGAAGGCAGCCATTTTGTGTGCCAAGCCATTATTCAGATGCAATTCATAAATTCCCAAGTAACTTGTATGCTGTATTTTAAATGTTGATTCAGTAACATATGTCTGTTTATAGATCGAAGAATGAGCACTGACATAGGGTTATAAAATTGTGGGGGGTGTGGATCTGGAATATAGCGGGGGATCAGCTGCTTTGTGGGCCTGTTATACACTGTTACTAAATTGCACAATCAATGTAACCTATATTCCCGGGCAAAGTAGTTATATATTGTTACCAACATATCCTAAAATAACACATCTCTTCCATATGAGCAATAGTACCATTCCCAGGAATATAAGATCTTAAATAGAGGGAGGAATAAGTGAATACCATGTAAAACACTAATCTTATCAGTATTGAAAAGTTCCAAAATCTTAAATATATTCCCGTAAATCCCTCAGCAGATGTTTAATCCTACATCTGTCTCTATTATGTATGTGTGGTCCAGTACAGCACCAGGCTATTGATTGTAAATTCTAGTCCTATTTGTTTAGCTATTGAAATCTCCCCAAATATAGTTCACGTCACTATGAATAGGACTACCTTATGGAAAGAGGTGTAGTCCTGAAATGTTTTGGGCAATGAATACGGTTTTAAGCAGTGCGTAGTGGTGTTAAACTGATCTGACAGGGACACTCATTAATGTAGTGTATATTCTAACAACCATGTGGCAAAATATCTGCCGCACTGTGTGTAGACAATGGTAAGACTTTACCAGTAACTAATCGTCTCTAGCTTGCTCAAACTATACCTTATTAGGTATAGATAGAACAGGGAAGGGTTTCCTTCTATGCTCTATGTATTAGTGATGTTTTATTTTCAGATTGGTATAACTTGTACTTTAGTCGTCTTGTCCTAATCCATTGTAATTATTGTAGTGTGTCTGGCTAATATTAGCAGCGACATTTCCTGCACCTGTTTATCTGTCTTCTGCACGCGCCTTTTTTTGTTGTAATTTTGGTTTTATTCAGTTTTATTGTTTCAAACTCAAAATTTTCTTTTCTAATAACCGCCAGGCTGCCAGGAGGCGGCGAGCAGAGACGTCCTATGACATAGACAACATTGTGATACCCATGTCTGTGGCAGCCACCACCAGAGTGGAAAGACTTCAATACAAAGAGATCCTCACTCCCAGGTATAAGCACATAATTATAGTGGTTACAGGTCAGGAATTCGGGGCTAGCTGCCACTGCAGTCATAGGTTAACCACAGCGGAGGTTTGATGGTTGCTTGGACAGACTTTTGGTCAGTCACCAGAACCCCTGCTTTTGCCTTGGCTCTCTGTTAGTATCATAGCAGCAGCACCCATGGTTCTCAAGACTGAATCTGGACAAGTGAAAATGAAAACTTGTCTTAATCCTTTCTGATTTTAGCCAAAGCTCTGCTCAGAGCAGTTTTTATTTCAGCTTCTCTAAATTGTGTGTGAGGCAGGAGATTCACGGGTGTGGAGGCAAACCAGGGGGTTCTGTGTGTAGCCCCTGAGGTTCTGTTACTTGGAGTAGGTGATGGCAGTACTTTTAGGGTTGGATCAAACAAAAATTGTGGGGATTTCTGTAAACACCATGACTATCCATTTCTACATTTCCTTCCGGGAAATGTATTACATTAAGGAAATATGAATTTTTCACATTTAATCACTTTATTCTCTGGTCCTGCAGCTGGCGTGTTGTTAAAATCGCTTCACTGAGTCCAAGTAAAGAAGAAGACTTAGAAGAGGTAATGTTTTCCATTTTTTAACTGCATTGCTTTTTTTTATTAAGGAATTTCTTCAACATGCATAAAAGAAAAATAGGAGGACAAGGATTCAAAAGAAAGGGGGGGATGTAATGAGGTTATGATTTCCTTCTTGAGTTACACATGCAAATAAGTCTAAGTGTGGAATATAATATGGCAAAAGTGTTTTTTTTGTTTTTTTTGGCATCTTATTATTTTTTGCCTAATACAAATACTGCTGTTTTACATCCAGAGGCAAAATCATCATATTTGGCCCTTTTACAAACTCGTGCCCTATTCTGTCCCCCTCAGCTGTGTGCAGTAGTGGTTCTTTAAGCATGTTTAGATGTCTGTACCAGGTTACATGTTTCAGTGCTATTTATTTATTCAGGTTTTTCCTTATTTGTGGTAAGTTTCTTAATGCCAACTCGTTTCAGGCTGTGGATGATTACATATATATATGTTTTTGTCTCCTTTACAGCTGGAAGATCTTTCAGACGCAGCATTTACTGCATTACATGCCAAGTGTGAGGAGATGGAGCGGACACGGTGGATTAGTAGCAGCATCCTCCCACAACAGCGACGGGGAAGCAGGTAAAATCCTCCCACACACATACACACACACACACCCCTTAAGCGTTAAATTAACTTAAATGTTTGTATAAAAACTTTTTTTTTCTTCTGTGTCAGGACTCATAGATCATCTGAAGGCTCTGTAACACCGCAGCCCTCCATTGGCGCACAGCCTCTCACACCCCAGCCCCCCTCCCCGGACACAAGCAGCTGGCAAGCCATACCAGACTTCTCACCTCTCAGCCCTGACATCTTATCTGCACCACCTACACCCACTTCTAGGGATACCCCACGCCTGCTCTCTGAGGAGACACAGAGCTCTGTGTCCGATTCGGGATTTGAAGAGATAGTGAGTATTGCAATATTGACTTCTGAATATACATCTCCCATAACCCAAACACAGCCTAAATGGCATTCTCAAGTTTCTGATATATCTCTTTTTGCATTTGACATTTAATTTTAACTCTTATGTTTGTAGTGTTTGGCTGTTGTAGGCAGATATGCTTGGGCCAACCCTGGCTTCAGGTACCTGCTTGTAGAATCCAACCAAGGCCCCGTATTCAATTAGTTTTGCACCCGCAATACTTTTCGCCTACATCGTGTGTTTTGGCCGCAGAAACTTATCTGGCACCCCCCAGCTATTCGCCGTATTCAATTCCAAAGGACGCGAAAACGCGACTTGGAGAAACTCAAACAGGCGAAAAGTGCTGTCATAATGGGGGAGATCAGCCTGACACCCCCCAAAAGATGCACTAATGTTGGGGATCAATGCAGATGTCCCTGAATAGCCCTACTGAAGCTATTTGGGGTACTTAAGTGCTGTCAATTGCCCCTATATAGCGTCTTTGCACAAGTGGTGAAGAATAGCATTAAGCAGTATTTTTTTTTTTTAAGAAAATAAGTAGTCCTGTCAAATTTGGGGTACTTGAAAATGGGTGCTAGCATGGTTTTAAAATCGCAAAAGTGAAGTTTTAAAGAACGCACCTTCAGCAAGCACCTGCAAACAAAAAAAACCTCCCCCATACTTGCAGGCACCCCAAAAGTCTATTTCGCTACTTTTTATGCGTGTACCCCCACTTTGTACTTTTATGCCCCCATTTTCAAAGTTTTTTTTTGGGGTGTTCCTCATTTTTTTTTATATAGGTTTTTTTTTGGGGGGGGGGGGGGGGGGCTGTCTCTAGGGTGCAGAGTGGTTTCCCCACCTTCCTTTGCATCCCAAATTTGGAATTCTGCACTTTTTTCCGCCTGCTAATCATAAGCGAAACTTTTTCACCTATTACATTGCATTGACTTTCCGCGTACGCGAAAAGTCTTTGCAATTGAGTAGGGCGAAAAGTTTCCGCCTGACGAAATGACATCATCCGCCATACTTTTTCACGGATTCCGACTTTTCGCCGCTAATTGAATATGGTCCCAAGATGGAAAACCTAAGCGCAGACACATCTGGGGTTTCCTATGAAACCAGAGACTGTTCACAGTTAACCTAAAACTGCCCTGATACAAATATAGAGCCATGTTTGGCAGTGTATATACAGCTTGTGGAGGTCTTTTATTATATACTTTATTGCAGTTCATGTGCTAGTGAAGGGCATGTCTAGTGTTAGACAGTCATATCTGTAAATGATGACTGAAAACCCCCTACCCCATGTCTGCATTTATTTTGTCTACTTTGTATATATCCGTTTTATGTCCCTGTCTTATGCATGTCCTGTTTTAACCACAGTCTGGCTCTGCTGAGTACTTACTAAAGTCAGTAATAGATAATTCACTTTTTTTAAAAATTTTAATACAGATGTGTCCTCGTATAGCTAGCCTCAATACGCGTGAGATGCCTGGCGTGAGTGAGCTGCCAGGTGGGCCCGAAAATGCACACACAGGCGTACTGCGATGCACCAGGAGACACTGCTGATTCATTTGATATGTGACACTTGTATATCTGTGCGACTGAAGTGCGTGTAAAAAAGCTGCGGCCGCTGCAACCTAGCACATATGCAGTTTCAAACTCCGTTACACACATCAACATGTGTCGCATATTAATCAGTGCAGTCTCCTTGTGCGTCTTGGTTGCCTTGCATTACATTGCTACTAAGATGCATTTTCTGGTGAATAAGACGGTCTCCGCTAGCAGTGTCACACAGGACCTGGTGCGCAGAGAGGGGCTGTTTGGCATGACTGTAGGGGGACACATCTGGAGTCTGATATGATTGTAGTAAAAGAAGCTTGTTGTTGGCCATTCCTTTTATTTGCAATAGACACAGAGCACCTTGTGCATACATGGCTATATATTTAAATGTTTGTTGCTTAGAGTTTTGACTTTGTCTACTCTTTCTTACACTGTCCATAGTTCTAATTTTTTTTTTTGATTATTCATTTTTCAGACTATACAGCCCTGGGAGAGGCGACATTTTCCCCTTCCTTATCACCCTAAGCCGGATCCTGCAGGAGCCAGTGAACCCACAGACTGGGGAGGGCCACGCCCCCCGCGCAGATCTTCCTGCAGCTCCAGAACTGCCAAAGACCCAGAGGGACCCCCGTCCTCTCCACCCTGTCCTTACTCCAGACCGCGGCCGCTCCACAGATAAAGTGGGGTTTACTAAAATAAGAAAATATATAGATATATTCTTATTTTAGTAATAAGTATATATAATAAATAAAATCTCCTACAAGACAATTTGGTTTCAGAAGAATCCGCTGTTTGATATTCAAACTTTATCCCCGGAGCAGAGCGCCAATTTCACAGTTTTTAGTGAATTTAAGAACTTTAGATACCTATTTTTCCTCCTTTTGTGTTTTTCTTTTTTTCTTTTCTTTGTACTTTGTTCCACTTTCTTTTTTAATGTTCTGTGCGTGACACTGTGTACCTAACCCGCTGCTTTAATTCAGCCTCCTTGTGCACAAGGCAGATAAGAGTCGTCACTGTAGTTGGTGGCTTTCCTTATTTTCTAATGCCTGGAAATTGTATGTTTGTAATCGTTTGATCTTCCTGATTCGCTGCCGAGATTTCAGAGAATAGGGGGTGTGTCAGTCAGCCTTCGCTTCCTAGTAGATCTTCTAATGCTATAGTAATTATTAAAGCACTTATTGCTGTTAAAGGGTGCAACAGGGAAAATGAGGAGTGGTTTGGGTGCTGTGTGAGCACCTGACACATGTACTGACCATTTCAGCAGGCACGATTTCATAGTAATTATCATAGTTAAGTCAAAAAAAAAAACAAAAAAAATAAAAATACAAAAGTTTGTGGATAGTCTTCATTTTTACAAAAGTTGCAATTACAAAGATATTTGTGGGTAAAACGCTACCTGCTCAGTAGCTCATGTACAAGACCTGTAATGACAGTGTTTGCTCATCGATGCTGTGGGACCCGGCATGCTGCTGTAAAATAGTGGTTATACTTTTATGTCAAATCAACGGACATAGTGGTTATGCCCAATTTAAAATGTAGGTAACAAAACAAATTGTAAGAGGGCCGACCTACTATTGATTTAAAGCCATTATTTTCGTAGATTGGACACTCTGGGTTAAAACGCTAAACATTTATTAGGGCTGCAGGGGCCCCGGCATAAGCAGCAGTGATGATATAAGCTAATATCTCAAAGGTTATTTTATCCATAGGCAGAATAGCAAAGAAAATGTCATTAATATTTTTTTTCAACGTTTAATGAATACATTTTATTAATGTTCTCCATTCGACTAGAGGTTAGATGATTTCATTAGTGTCCGCGTCCGCCCCCCCCCCCCCCCCCCCCCGCCCTCCAGTACAATTTTTTTGTTTTCCAAAAGCATATCAGGCAAATACATACTTATTACCTGCATATATTAAAACATTTTGTTTCTCCTGCATCATTCTGTTTTTAACAGTTTTCTTAATTGTGATTGCATTAGTTATCTCACAGCATACTTTCTCATTGACTAATGAGAGGGGGGGGGGGGGATGCATTGTGATCAAATGGTGCATGTGTCAAATTACTGTCTGGGTGGTAATTTAAAATACCAAGAGCTAAATTTGCTATGCAGCGCTTTACAATGCTGCCACGTCTTTAGTGGGTTTGCCCACTGGATTTAAAAGCGCAGTTATATCCCGTACAAAACCAGGTGTTTTGTGATGTAAATTATTGCACCTTTATATCCAATGGCTGAAACCGCTGGAGACGTGGCATCTTTTTAAAGCGCCGTATAGTAAATTTAACCCTAAGATGTTTTCTATATTCGCTCCTCTGTTTCTTGCACTCAGCATTTACTTAATGATCTCCATGGTTAAATAATGTTTTTGTTTTCCTACCTACTTAAGGCCTGATTGTTTTATGCAGTGGGTTAAAACATATTCTGTATTTATCACCTGCTTCTTGTTTAGTTGTGTGGGTGTGTGTATATATACATATTTTCATGTCCTCCTTTGAATTTTTTTTTTTCCATTTTAATATATAATTTTTTGTTACTGTTTGCGCAGACATGGACAGTCCTTGGCACTGAATGGGTTGTTGCTGTTTTAGATTTTCTCCACCTCCTAAGCATTAATGGCTTTAGTTCTCCAGCAAGTACAGATGTTGAAAAAATTGGGAACTTTTAGCATTGTATAAAGAAAAAGAATAATAATGAAACATGAGACTTGTATTTTGTAAATAACTTTTTATTAGCTCTTCTGTTTTTTTTCTTTCTCCCGTCTCCCAGACAACATAATGATGGCAAAATCTGCACCATCTTCTGGGCTGTATAGAGTGATTGATTTATTTTAATTTTTTTTTAACAACGTTATCTTGTTGGGGACAAAAGTACAGAAAAAAACAGTGCTTGAAAAAAAAACAAAAAAAAAAACAAAATAAAGAAAAATGAACCACTTAACTGTGATGTTGTGCTAACATAATTTCCAGCTTAAGGATACAAATTTATAGTGTGGGTAATCACTGCTACTTTTATGTTGGTTGCTAAATACACACCTGAATTAAAATAATGCTTGGTTTTCTACTCGGATAGTATAGGATTCTACGTTATAGCTTTTTGAAATTAATAAGGCCATGCAATGGCAAAAGGGGCCTGCGTCCTTACCCTGCCAGTAATGATTATGGTTTGGGGTACCAAATCAAGCTTTTTAGGACGTTCATGACTTCAACTGTTTCATTTTGGAGATGATAGAATAACTGGTTAGGCCTCATCTTCCCTTTTCAATTGCCAATACATAGACCGATCTCACTAGACTGCCCCTGCCTGCATCTCTTGCCTATTGTCACCCACGTTTGATGCAGACTGAACGGACACTCCATCCGATGGGGCTTGGTTAGCATGGCTGCTCAGTGATGGCACCTACTTTTGATTGTGGCTTTTGATGCTAATTTGTACCAATTCTCGTTGCTTTTCCCAATCCAAGGTCAATCTGGATTTTTTGTTGTATGTGCCCAGAGGGTTACTTTTTATTTTGTTTATTAAAAAAGGAAATCTAGATTCTTATTTGGACCTATTCACTTTGCACATCATGATTTGCCCATATGGGCTTTGCACATACTGGGGCCAATTCTTAGTTGGGACCAAAGAAAAAATAAGTAACTCTGCTCCTGGACAAACTATGGTGTAAATACATTTGTTTTTGCACGCAGGGTTAATGCTGGCTGCTGTTGCACATTGTTCAACAGAATCCTGGGCAGCTTTATTTTTAAATTGTAATTTATAACTGAATTTGGACACGCTCCTCTCAAATCTTAATCTCTTCTGCACCATCTACAGTGCAGCATGCTTCTTGTGGCTATAATCAAATGCAGTGGTTCTCAAACTCTGTCCTCAGGTCCCATTTCTTACAGGTCACCCAGCAAGTGTATTCATTACTCACTGGCACATTTTAAAAGATCCACAGGTGGTGATAATTAGGTACTATTGATTCTGTGAGGAGACCTGGAAAACATGCACTGTTTGGGGTCCTGAGGACAGAGTTTGAGAATATGTGGTCTAATGTATCATAACATTTTCTCCATCTATAGGGGACACTAGAGGTATCAAGACAGTGGGGTATAGACGGTGCTGAGTGGAGCTGGCACTTAAAATTTATTTTAAGTGTGACTAGCTCCTTCCCCTCTATACACCCCTACAAGCCTAGTCTAAAGCTGTCCACAGACTAGACCAACTTACATCCAACCAGCCAACTTGATTGCTTTTCCGGTCTCTGAAGAGCTAGATTCTCTTCTAACGTCAGCTTGGGGAACATCCGGATAAATTTCAGATGTCCCCGGTGGTTATCATTCGGGGATACAAGCTTAACTTTCAGTTTCAACCTCCACCTCTATTTTTTTTTTACCACAGGTTTTTACCAGTTTCCAACGACAGGAGTGTCATTCTACAAGAAGCAATAGACAAGCTTCTATCCACGAAAGTGGTGGTCTCAGTTCTCGTACATCAGACCGGAAGGGTTTTTACTCCAGTCTCTTCGTGGTTCCGAAGCCGGACGGCTCGGTCAGACCTATTCTGAACTTGAAGGGAACTCAATCCATACCTAAAAGATTTTCAAGTTCAAGATGAAGTCCCTTCAGTCGGTGATTGCGGGATTGGAGGAAGGCAAATTCATGGTACCTCCTAGATATCAGAGAGTCCCTACCTTCACATCCCTATCTGGCCTCCTCACCAAGTGTTTGAGATTCGCAGTTCGGAATTCACATTTTCAGTTTCAGGCCTTAAAGTGCATACACAAGTAGTGATTTTAAAGAGCTTTTGAACGATAACGATATTATCATTGAAATTGCTCATTTAAAAGGTCCCTATCAACTTACCAGCAATGCACGGCCACGTATAAATGATAGCGATATCGTCCATCGGCCTTGCATGCCGGTCAACTTGCTCGATATCGAGCAAATTACTATAGGGATCCACGATCGGCTAGCGCGGGCCACTTTAGTCGTCGGTAAGTTGGTGGTGTGCTGCATGATCGATAATGATCATCCAGCGTACCAGGGAGGGTGCATAATGATCTGTCGGCTATATTGTTTCACTGACAGATCGCTACGTGTGTACACACCATTACCCTTCGGCTTATCAGCCCCCAGGGTATTCAAAAAGGTCATGTTTGTGATGAGTCTCCTTCGGAAACAAGGGATCACTATTATCCCTTCCCTGGATGATCTGCTGAAAACACATTTCAGGGACCAATTACTGCAGAATATCACAGTGACACACAACCTTCTCATTCGTCAAGGATGGATCCTGAATTTCCCAAGTCTCATCTGCAACCAATGCAGAGGTTGCAATTTCTGGGAATGATCATGGACACATTGCCTCAGCGCGTGTTCCTCCCTCAGGAAAAGGTAACTTCCATCCAGAAGATGGTGAGGACGGTCCTTCGATGTCTTCAGGTTTTGGTGCATGTGTGCATCCAACACCTGGGGAAGATGGTGGCGGCCTTCGAGGCCATTCCTTAGGGTTGTTTTTATTCCAGGATTTTTCAGCTAGTTCTCTCACAATGGACAGGATCCCATATTTTCCTTCACCATCGGGTAAGGTTAAGGCCCAGAACTCTGATATCACTTCTATGGTGGTTGAACTCTGTTCACCTAGGAGGGAAAGAGATTCAGAGTGTGGGATTGGACTCTCCTCACCACAGATGCGAGTCTGATAGGCTGGGGAGCTGTGATTCAAGAACATAACTTCCAGGGCCGCTGGACATCACAGGAAGTAGGTCTGCCGATAAACATATTGGATCTAAGGGCAGTCTTCTACACTATCCAGACAGCAGATCACCTGTTGCGGGGCCGAGCAGTCAGGCTCCAATCGGACAACACCAAGACAGTGGCATACATAAACAGACAAGGCGGCACGGCACCAGAAGTCGAGTGGCTATGAAGGAAGTAAGCCGGATTCTAATCTGGGCAGACAAGTTTGCAAGTGCAATTTCAGCAATCTTCATTCTGGGCGTCAATTTGGGAGGAACACTACCTCAGCCGGCAGGACATGCATCCTGGGGAATGGGCACTACACCCTCAGGTGTTTCACCAGCTTGTCCAAAGGTGGGGTCTGCCCCAGGTCGACCTCATGGCATCAAGACAAAATCATCTACTGCTCTCGGACGAGAGACCCGCAGGCGGTGGCTGTGGACGCACTGTCAGCACTGTTGCAGTTCCATTCTGTTCCCTCTTCTCCCTCGAATCCTACAAAGCATCAAGAGGGAGAAGGCCAAGGTTCTATTGATAGCTCCGGATTGGTCTCGCAAAGCTTGGTATTCCAACATTCAACTTCTGCTGATTGATGATCCATGGCCTCTACCACTGAGAGATGATCTATTACTTCAGGGTCCTTTAGTCTATCCAGACTTAAGGCGGCTACATTTGACGGTTGAAAGGGCCATCTTAAGATGTAAAGGGATCCCATCTAAGGTAATCCCTACTATGCTCAGAGCCCGAAAGGAAGTTACTTCAAAGCAATTACCACTATATTTGGAAGGCTTATGTTTCATGGTGTGAACGTAGTGGATCTCCGCCTACAGAATTCCGCCTAGCCAGATTTCTGCTTTTTCTGCAAGCAGGTCTGCGTTTGGGTTCTCTGAAAGTTCAAATTTCAGCTCTCTTGGTTTTCTTCCAAAAGAAATTTGGCCCGATACCGGATGTGCAGACTTTTCTGCAAGGTGTGCTTAGGTTACAGCCACCCTTTGTTCCTCCTACAGCTCCATGGGACTTAGGGCTCGATTCAGACCCGCTCGCTTGATGCGTATGCAAATCCGGCTAACTAACAGCAAGGCAGGCGATCGCATGGCAAGGCATTAGCACGCCCTGTGTATGCAGATGCCCACCAGCCGGTCTTAAGACGCCCACTTATAAACGTCATCTCCAGGATGTGTATGAAACCATCGGAAGCAAACGCAGTGCTTGTGGTTGACCATACCCTACCACCAGCACTGCGAGCACTTCAGTGTAAAATTCAGCCAGGTGACGTGTACTATGACGCTGCGTCTTAATTATGCACGCCTCTGAAACGACATTGAGATGCTCAGGCACGCCTGCGTTTGCACCTCCACTCCCCCCGTTTTCATGGACCAACCCGTCATCACCCACAAACGGCTTCTCCTGTCACTCAATCGCTTCCCGTTCACTCAGACTGCTTCGTGCACTGCGATGGGTACGCATGCGCACAATGCAAACATCGGCAGCCTGCGTGCAAACACTTCTTAGCGAGCAGGTCTGAATCGGGCCCTTAGCTCTAGTCCTTTCCTTCTTACAGTCCTCCCTGTTCAAACCTTTGGAGTCTGTGGAGTTAAAATACCTGTTGTGGAAGGTTACACTTCTTTCACTGGCATTAGCCAGGAGAGTGTCAGAATTGGGAGCTCTATCCTGTCATCCTCCATACTTGATATTTCATGAGGATAGAGTGGAACTCAGTATTAGAATGGATTTTGTTCCTAAGGTAGTTTTGGCTTTCCACATCAACCAACCTATTGTGGTACCGGTTCTTCCACAGGATTCGCCTTCGTCAAAATCCTTAGATGATGTTAGGCTCTTCGGATATATGTGGAGAGGACTGCAGCCATACGTAAAACGGACACTCTGTTTTGTATGATGCTGCTCGTCCTGGTTGGCCAGCTTCAAAACAGTCGCTGAATTCGCATGACCAGGCGTATATATGGCCTCATCTAGAGAGCCTCCACCTTCCATTACTGCACATTCCACTCGTTCAGTGGCTGCTCGCTGGGTTTCCATGGTATCTCTTTGCCGGGCGGCCACTTGGTCGGGCCGGCATGCCTTTGTTCGTCTCTACAAATTTGACACGTTCGCGGCCACTGCAGCGCAGTTTGGCCGGTCTGTTTTGCAGGGTTATCTGCGCTCTCCCGCCAGTGATGGGATTTCTGGGATGTCCCCACTGTCTTGATACTGCCAGTGTCCCCTATGGATGAAGGAGAAAACAGGATTTTGGTACTTACCGATACATCCCTTTCTCCATAGGGGACACTGGACGCCCACCCTGCGCTGTTCCTTCCTGCCACGCTTGTGGTCGGTTTTTATGTTATGATTGTTAGAGACCTGTTTGCCGTCTTTTGTAGTATTTCTGTTTTTTCAACTATTTTGTTTACTTTTGCTTCCTCCTCTTCTGTTTGGTCTTTTTTTTTTCTCCTCTGCTCCCCTCAGACACAGGTTCCTTAGACTGGGCTTGTAGGGCGGTATAGAGGGGGAGAAGCTAGTCACACTTAAAAAAATGTATTAAAGTGCCAGCTCCACTCAGCACCATCTATACCCCATTGTCTTGATACCTCCTGTGTCCCCTATGAGATCAGAGAAAGGGATTTATACGTAAGTACCAAAATCCTGTTAAAGGAATATGGCTCTATAATTAAGGTTCAGTATAAAAATACATTATCAAAAAGTGGAAGCAGTGTAAACTAGTGGTTCCTAATTGAGAAATTTATGAATGTTAAATTAAGTAAATTGTGCTTACCTGTCATCCTTTAGTTCAGTTATGTAATGGTGGACAGGGTTGCACTTCTGTTTGTCCACATATTTTATGATTGGCAGCCACCAGCTCTGATTTAGCCAGTCACATCAACCATAAATTATTTGATTTGTGCCTGATCACCAAACCCGTAATTAACCAGTAAGTTGTCAAGGTGCTTATCATCTGCGGCTCTGACCGATATATTTGGCATTTATTTCTAGTATTAAATCTGGCCTACTTACATTTAAAAAGACAATACAAATGTTATCAGTCAACGCCATCTATGACTGGCAGCTTTGACAACATACTGGTTAGTAAATATAGCCCTAAGTAGGGGTGAAGAAAACAATATGGCTTGCAGTCAATGTTTTCTATCAATGGTTTTGGCATTCGAGTCAAGGATTGCGATGGTTGCCACTATCATTGGCTTCTTTTAAATGTGAGTTCTCTTGGTGTGTGGTGATATGAGAAACTGACTCAGCAGCATTGCTCCTTTGTGCATGATAGATACATGCCAGCGTAAAGATGGAGGCAAAAATGTGACCACTTAATGCAGCACTTCCAATGCCCATAACTTGAAAAATAAAAACAGCAAACCAATATCCTGATATGTATTTTTTGGTATTATTTGTTTACTATATAAACTACCAAACACACAACACTTAATAAAACAGACATTTTAAAAAGGTAAATATTGACAGTTAAGCAGGGACATTTTAATGTTGCACAGTTGGTTTGCCTTAAGGTCTCTTTACAATATAAAATGTAATTTACCTGGATTTAAGGGATTTGCGTATGTTTAACATTCTCTAGAGTAATATGTCACTGTAATGACCATTTTAGAATACATGAGTACCTTCTCTAATATAGATTCCCCCTCTAATACCCCTTTTACACCGGAGCTAAAACCCGGGTTTTTGAAGGGTTAACCCGGGCAGCTCCCTGGTGTAAAAGGGCAGAGGGTTGGATCGCCGGGTCGAGTGACCCGGCAATCCAACCCAGGTAACTAGCAGGGTTTAACACAGGCGTAGCCCGTGAAACCCTGCTATGGGAACAGCGCACCTCCGGGTCACGAAGACCTGGAGTGTGCTGCTAGCCGGCCGATTGGTCCGGCTTCAGTGGCGCTTGGAGATGACGTAATCTCCAAGCGTCCACTTTCACTCCGCAAAAGCCGGGTCTATGCAGACCCGACTGCGGTGTGAGCGGCGCTGACTCGGGAATATCCCCCGAGTCAGCGCCGGCAAAATTCCGGGTCTGATCCGGATAGGAACTTTGTTCCAACTCCGGGTCAGACCCGGAATTTAGGTGGAAAAGGGGTATTACAGTGTAAGTTGTAAATGGTCTCTGGAGAGGAAAAGGAAAAGCTATAGGAAAGTGGTCTATGGAATTGTATAATAAGCTCTAGAAATGGTCACTATTTTCATTCGAAGAATGTATTTTTTGGAAGTGCCAACAAAATGGATTTTAGCGTAATAGACTGCATGGAGTAATTGGAGATGTAAGTTTTGGAAAGTGTAATGAGCCGTAGGAAAAAGTTCCATGGAGTAGTTTAAAATTAAGAGTAGGGGTATATTTACTATTGGGCGTTTTGTCCAATTGTTCTAAAGCGGCAACAGAAAACCGATCAGCAGCTTTGCCATACCAGTCAATATTATACCCCCTAGGGCAGAGGTTCCCAAAGTCTGCCATTACAGTTCATGTTTTGGGGATATCCATGCTTGAGCACAGTGACTTAATTAGTACCTTAATCCATTTGATTTAACTATCTGGACTCAAGCTTGGATATCCCTAAAACGTGGGACTGTAATGGCAGACTTTGGGAACCTCTGCCCTAAGGCATCACAAGGAGAGATTTCAGAAAGTAGTGACTGCCAGATGTCTAGGTCAAGGTTCCATGTAGGAGATGTAGGAAATGACATGGACAAGTTATAAGATTCCCATACGTGAATTATAAGAGTCTTAAGGAATTTCATGAAGTAAAAGCATGGGAATCAATGTCAGAATAGTAGGTACCCTGGGAAGCCATTCTGTTTTGGGAACCAATACAATGTTTGACATGAAGCTGTAGAAATCTGTTTCATGGAGCTTACAATGTCTGTCAGTGCTAATATGGTCTATTAAAGAACTTGCACCATTTTGATTGTGGAACATCTATCAACAGTTATAATGTAATAAATATGTCAGATAATTACACAAAAGTGTGGGAGACACCAAAAAATTGCCCACAGAGGGCGTGGCTTGGCCGGCAATCAGGAAGGAAGCGTTACTCTGCAGCTCCCGCTGTCCCTGGCTTCCTGAGGTGGATTTGGGGACTGATTCCAACCCCTGTGCCTGGCTCCCGCTCTCCGGATCTTTGCCTGTTCTCGAGGCTCCCCTTGTTTGCCCTCCGCTGCTGCTGGCAACTCATTTCCCGGCTGGGGCCTACCTCATTGTGAAGCCGCGGTCTCAATTTGCGGCTCCTCCGCCTCGCGGACCCTGCACTCCTACCGACGCCCGCGTTTGGAAGGAGAGTGCTGGGGACCAAATACTCCTGTCCCTACTGCCCTGGATGCCTGTGGTCACCGGGGCAGATGACATTGGCGCCAAATACCAGATCACAGGACCTGTGGGCGCTCCCACCACCGCTGCTGCTTCTTGAGGTGGCAGGCAGAGTGTCTCCCTGCTCTCATTACTCCCTGCATTCCCCCAGGCTCCCTCCTTACCTTCCACTACTCCTTTTTTGCCTTTAAGGTGGCCCAATATTGTGTTAACCAGTGTTGAGGATATAGGTCAAGCTGCAGTGACCTGGGCTACAGTGGAGAGACTTTGTGACCTATTTTCATTATACAACCTGACTACCTACAGAGCAGCGAGTAAACACTTTATGTTGTGTCTGCACACCATTGATATTCCTCATCAGGCTTCTTATATGTGACTGTCCTTTAACAATTGAGTGACTGGAGCCTCACCTGATTACTCAATTTTTGGCCCTTCGCTATTTGAATTTGCCTGCTAATTTACTCACTTAGTACTCCACAAGTTTGGGGCATGTAAATTTTTCTGCCTGTGACTCCCATACTCAGTACCTGACCATTTGTCTCTACACTCACTGATGCTGGCCTAGCTGCTTTTTTTGGGGGGAAGGTGGCGGCATCCCTGGTGGCTTCGCACTCTATCAATACAACCACTCACAGATCTCTATATTTACTACTTCCTGTTGCTCTAACGTTTGGCTTCTTGTTCCCGAATACCTCATGGTGAGAGGCAAACAGAGCTCCCAAAGGACCGGGAGGAAAGACAAGACTCTGCTCATCACATGGATATCTCGTCATCCTCTATCATGCGACAGTTTCTCCTGCTGTAAGAGTCGGCACCGGCAATGGAGATTTCAGCCCCCTCCACATCTAGTTTCTCCCAGGCTTCCGACTCCCCTTCCCGGATGGAGGAACAGTTTCCAGACCCGGTCCCTGATAATGATTCGGATGGGAATTCTCAGATCCTGCATATGCTTCGATCAATGCCAACGAAGCGAGATTTTGAACAACTGGAAGAGCAACTTCGTAAAACTGTCCGTTCGGCGATGGCGTCTATTCAATCTGAGGTGTCTCAGCTTGGCACTAGGTTGAGCTCCCTGGAGGAATTTACTTCAGACTCTGCTGCTGCCCAGAATGCTCTCCGTGCGATTGTCCTTCATCAGACTGTCGAATCTCAACAACTACATGACCGCTTGGACGATTTGGACAACCATGGAATAACTTGCGGATTAGGGGAGTATCGGAGGATATCCAGCCTCAAAGAATCGCTGATTTCCTCACTAGGGTCTTCAACAGGCTTCTAGCTCTGGACCTCATCTCTCATATTGAATTTGATAGGGCTCATCGTGCCTTGCGACCTAGGGGTGCTCGCTCGGATCGCCCCAGAGATGATATATGCCGCCTGCATTATTTTTCCCAGAAAGAGGACATTCTTCGCGCAGTCCGCCAGAAAGATGTTATTGATGTGGACAATCAGCATATCCAGATCTTCCAGGATTTGTCTTGGGCGACCTTGCAGAAACGTAGAGCTCTACAGCCTTTAACCTCGGAATTTCGCAAGTTGGGGATCAAGTACAGGTAGGGATTTCCCTTTTAGCCTCCAAGTCTCACACAAAGTTCACACCTTTAAGAACTCGGCTGATCTTGCTTCTTTTTGTTCACAACTTGGGCTACCATTGATTGATCTCCCTGCCGGACTGGCATGAGCCACTGCTGCGTGTGATTGGCAGATCGTGCAACGCAATCCGAAGCCTTCCAGGGATTCACATCTACTCGTATCTCCTGCTCAGAAATGATAAATCTCCAACAGGCGAGCCTACAAGTCTCTCCTCTCATTAGAGATTGGTGATCATTGTTTCTTGGCTTTGGGGATGCTAACCTGTTAGCCTTTGTTTAGCTTTCCATCACCTATGTTCTATGGTTTTTCCTTTTTTTTTGACTGCTGCATCTCATTATCGGGATATAGTAGGCACTGATGGCGAGATAATAACCCTATTCTATGATGCATCAATTTTGTAATGTTATTTGCTTGTTTCATTTAACGTCTGTGTACTAGGCAACCTCAGTTTAACTATTTTATACTTAATAAGGTTGTGTGTTTGGAGTGTATTTACTATGTTTTGTTTATCTGTCTAGCTTAATATCCAGGGATGCTGTGGTCCCTGACCCCCCCCCCCCCACCGCCTATTTCACCTTGGTCTCGGTTGTTCTTCTCACGCCTGAGTTTCCAAGTGGCGGTATATATTACTTTCTTTCTTGTCTGAATATATATATATATAATATATTTTATTTTATTTTCTGCTGCGCTTCCTATGTTCTTGGATGTGTCGTGTGTTCAGGTTCTCTGGAAGGGACTTTTCTTTATTATGATGTTAGCTTATGTTACTGCATAATTGTCTGTTTACATATGCTGTGTATATTGTCCGTTGTCTATGTTCCCTTCCCTGTGTACCTCCCTTCTGTGTCTTTCCCCCACCTAGCTCATTTATTGTCATTCTTTTTCTATGATGGTGGTTAATGCGCGAGTGCAGTCTATTAAAATAGTCTCTCTCAATGCCAAGGGACTCAACATCCCAGAGAAGCGTGCTAGGGCCCTCTGAGACTTTTATGCAGCTAAAGCGGGAGTGGTGTTTGTTCAGGAAACACATTTTAAATTAGGAGCAGCCCCGAGATTTTTAGACCGTAATTACCCACTGTCTTTTTAAGTAACAATAGTAGTTCTAAATCCCTGGGAGTAGCTATATTGTTCACAAACACTCCCTTTTCAGGATTTTTCACATTCTGTGCTGATGGAGGGTAGGGTACTTATGGTAAGATGCTCATTGTATGACCAGTCATACTCCATTAATGTTTATGCCCCTAACCAGAACCAGCCAGCATTCTTTGCTAAGATCCTCGTCAGATGGAACCCTTGCTCTCTGGTATCCTGATCGTTGGTGGGGCCTTGAATTGGTCTATTCAACCTGAACCTGACATATCTCTGGTCCCTCCACTAGACAGCCCACAAAGTGACACAGGCAGGTAAGACATATCTTGCATGACCACCAGCTGATGGACTCCTGGAGGCTTCAGCATCCGGCCGATAGGGGTTACACGTTTTATTCGCGGCCCCACGTTTATTCAAGAAATGATTAATTCTTATTACCTCACAGGATTCTACACCTTCAGCATTCTAACATTGGGCTCACCACGTGGTCTGATCCCTCTCCTATCTCCGTGACACTGCTGACCTCTCACCCTTCTGTTAAGCAGTGCTTTTGGTGCTTAAATGAACAGATTCTGGCTGATCCTTGTTGCAGGCCTCAATTGGAGTTGGCATTACATGAATATTTTTATGTTAATGAAACTCTGGAGGTCTCCAGTGTCACGGTTTGGGAGGCCCACAAATGTGTCCTCTGGGGCAAAATGATCCAGTTGGCTTCAGTGCTGAAGAAGGAAAATTTAGAACAAAAAGTTGCCCTTTTACAGAAGCTTAAATCACTAGAGACATCCGATAAGAGTTATCCCTCTTCCCAGCTCCTTTCTGAATTGACTGCTACTAGAGTAGCCCATAATAAACTCCTCTTTGAGTTAGACAGGACTTTCACTTCTGCAGGAGCCGCTTTTTCCAGTGGGCTAACAAGCCGGGAAAATACTTAGCCAGGGCTCTCAGAGCTCAAAGGACTTTCATTCAATCTATCCATGAGCCCTCGGGTGGGACTTGTACGCTCTCTCGGGATATCGCAGCAGCTTTCCATTCTTCTTACACTAAATTGTACAATTTACGTGATCATAAATCCCCAGAGGAGGTTAACACTTTTCAGGGGTTGGTAGCCCAATTACTTCGTAACATTCATTTACCTACTGTTACAGATAAAGATAGGGTTTGGTTAGATTCCCCCTTCTCCCTATCCGAGTTAGAGGTAGCCCTCAAGTCGACTCCATCTGGGAAAAGCCCGGGGCCCGGATGGTTTCTCTGTTGCTTACTACAAGTCATTCCGGGAAATATTGCTCCCTAAAATGCTCCTGGCCTTTAATTCAATTACTGATGGTTGTTTTTTCTCACACCAAGCCCTTGAGGCGTATATCACTGTTATTCCAAAGGGGGGTAAAGACCCGGCCCGATGTTCCAGTTATCGCCCTATATCATTGCTCAATGTAGACATTAAACTGTTTGCTAAACTCCTCGCTAATTGGCTTAAGCTTCTGCTCCCAAATCTTTTATACATTTGGAGCAAGTGGGATTTGTTCCAGGGAGGGAGGCTCGGGACAACACTACCAAAGTTATTGATTTGATACACTTGGCTGCTGGTGGTTCTGTCCCGGTTGTCCTATCCACTGATGCCGAAAAGGCGTTTGATAGGGTTGAATGGCTGTTTATGCAGGGGGTTCTCCTACATATGGGTCTGGAACCTGAATGTCTACATCGAATAATGTCGCTATATCACCTCCCTTCGGTTCGGATTAGGGTTAATGGGGTTTTATCTGAACCAGTGGGGATTAGAAATGGTACTAGACAAGGCTGCCCTTTATCCCCTCTAATTTTTGTTCTTTGCATGGAGGTGCTGGCTTGAGTTATTAGGGCCATCCCCAATGTGACGGGTTCATGTGTTCAGGGAGTCAACTATAAATTAGCTTTATTTGCTGATGACTTATTAGCAATACTCTCCAATCCGGTCATTTCTGTCCCTAACCTAGTAGCAGAATTCAGTAGATTTGGCGCGTTATCTAATTTCAAGGTCAATTATTCAAAATCGTCAGCAGTGAATTTCACAGCTCATTCCCTCACTATTGACTCACTGAAACATGCTTTTCCATTAACTTGGCACGCCTCTAGTCTTAAATACCTCGGAGTCATTCTGGATAAAGACCTCTCTAGGTTGTTTGATCATAACTTTAAGCCTCAACTACAAACTTTGCGATTGGAACTAAAGACCTGGACTTTTTCTTGGTTGGGGCGGGTCACTGTGGTTAAAATGAATGTTCTGCCCTGGATCTTATATATATTACAGTCCTTGCCCATTAGGGTCCCTCAGGTGTGGTTTCGAGAGCTGCATAACATAGTGAGAGACTTTGATTGGGGTGGCTGCAAACCTTGTTTTAAGCATGCTATTTTATTTAGACGTAAGACAATGGGGGGACTCCAACTCCCACATTTCCCCACTTACTATGATGCAATCATGCTTGGTCGCATAATGGACTGGACGAGGGTCGGAGATGCAAGACAATGGGTCCAGTTAGAAAATCGCTCGGTTTCTGCAATTCTATCTACCTATCCATGGATCTCTTCTCTCTTTACACCTTTGACCCTGATATTTGATAATCCAGATTTCTCTCTAGGTACATCTTGACATATGTTTGATAAATGGAAAGTGCAGGGTGTCTCCTGAGTCAGTCAGCTGGTGGACTTTGGTGGGGTCATACCCTTTAGCTCTTTTCAGACAAAGTGGTCCCTGCCGGCGGCAGAGATTTGGCGATACCTTCAGCTTAAGCATTTTGTTCAGAGTGGAGAAGTGCGATTGGCCTGCAGACCATTGACCTCCTTTGAGGATATGTGCCTGGCGGTTGCTCACCCATCCCATTCTCTTTCTTTGTGTTATAAATTGTTGATAGCAAATGCTTATCCTGCAGTCCCCAAGTTTTTAAATGACTGGGAACATGATTTGGGGATTTCTTTCACCCCTCAGGATAGACTTAAGATTTTTGATAACTCTTTTGCTAGCTCCATTAGTTATTCAGTGATCGAGACCCACTATAAAGTAATCACACGCTGGTATAGGTGTCCACAAATATTAGCTAAAATGTTCCCTACTGTGTCTAATTGCTGCTGGAGCTGTAATTCTGCTGAAGGCTCGCCCCTACATATTTGGTGGGACTGTCGAGGGCTACGTCCTTTTTGGGAGAAAGTTCTCTCTTTCGGCATCAAGTTTAGGATGTGCAGTCCCCTCAGACCCCTCCTTTTGGCTTCTAAATCTGTCCCCTTTATTGCTTAAGCTGTACAAGAAATCCCTCCTCAAATTTCTTAACAGTGCGGCGAAAGCAATAATTCCTTCGTTCACTAAAGGAATGGTTTGCTCGCGTGGATCTTTACATGAGCATGGAAGATTGGGAGTTGAGAAACAGCGTGAGTTTAAATCTTCCACTGATTATGCCAATGCTCTAATATAAATAATTGATGCTATGGGTGACCCTTTCCCTTTTCCCTCTATCCTCTCGACTTGTCTTTTATTTGTTGTCTGTATGTTTTATGTACTGTGGTACTTGATTCTGTTTTTCTGTTTTATTTTTTTTTCTCTCATCTGATTGAGATTTTTTTTTTGTATTCTGACTGCGTTGGTACGTGTCTACTCCAGTGGATGTGTTAATTGCTCAGTATTGTTTCACCAACTGTTGTTTTTTTTTTTTCCCCTCTGTTTGTGGTTTTAGTTTGGAAACCAATAAAAATATATTGCAAAAAAAAATAAAAATAATTGCCCACAAATTGAAATGCTGCAATGAAGCGGCTTATAATGTTAAGTCCATAACTGCATAAGCATAATGAGCCCTATTATGTATATATTTCACAAGTTTGAATATTTCTGGCTCAATTGCCATCATTCTTATATTCTTTCCCATATCTTGACACAAAAAAGTAAGCTGTGGAGATCCAGGTTGTATTAATAACTTTATTTCCAAATCCACTTATACAGCAACAGACCGTGTGAACCAGCTGGTCAGACACGACACAGAATATGGACAGCCACAGACACAACGGAGAGAAAAGGGGTGTAGAGTGGGGGTTGATTTAGCCATGACCTTAACAGAGGGGAGAAAGGAAGGCAATACTGAAATTAGAAAAGAATGGGAAAATAGAGGAATTTGCAGAGGAAAAACAGTCTGCATCAAACAACTAGCAGCCACTGCGATTTCTTCACTTTGATTATAAATCACACACCAAGCGGAGAGGATGAGCAGACTCCTGGGCCGGTTTTTTATTTCTTTAAGGGCAGGAGAGGACAAACCAATGCCAGGTTACATTTTAAGGTGAAATTTTATTAACACGCTTACAATGTCAGTTTACCTGTTCCCTGCTGGTGGTGTCAAAGACCTTCATTCTAGTAGCTGGGGGTGGGTGGGGATCACACTTTACATGCCAGTGATGGGGTGAAGTGTAATTCTACAGAAAATCACCTGTAACCTGAAACAAAGGGGCAGGGGAAGGGTCAGTTGTCATAGTAGACATCTGGCAGTGCAAAGACTCTAGCTTTTGCTACAAGCTTTGGTTTACCCCTACTTTGTAAGTTCAAGATGGAGAGTGATCTACAATAAGAACTTTGGAAACAGAGCAAGTAAAGTATATTTTGTGTTTCTCACAAATGGTAAACATACAAAACACTTCATGTTCACTCACCTATGGTTATTTTTAGGTGTAAGCAAAAGAGGTTAAACTAAGAATATGCTGAATGAAGTAACGCCCTCTGAATTTATTTATAGTGTTACTAGGCGGGGACCAGAGAATCGATCAAGTTATGTAAATAGTACAGATGCCTCTCTGCCCCAGGTGGTGTACATCCGGTGCTCTCTTCCACAGTCTGTATGCGGAGACGTGGAGGTGGTATGTCCCTGTACATGGCAAGTAACTAGACAAATTAAAGGATTTTAAGACTGCTCTCCATCATTGCTTGTAAAGTACTGGTGCACATGGGCACTTAGTATTAACACTCGCCTCAAACACCCTTGTCGTATGCAAACAAAATATACATAAACATCAATAATACACCTGTGTGTTTCTCCCCTCTGCTACTAATAGATGGGGGAAGATGTCTTCCAAGGATGGGATGTGTAATAAATAAGTATACAAGAGACAGTTTCATTATTCAATTGCATGTGGGCATTTCTTTATGCAGCTTCCTTTTTTTTTTTTTTTTGCATGTTGCACACATCTCCTACATCTTCAGCTCTTGTCCTCCCATACTGGAATCAGCACATTACAAGCCTTGCTTAGCGAGGGAGGCGGAGACTTGGTCAGCCAGCGTAGAGAGTTGCGGGGAGTCGGACATGTTGATGCTGCCTGTAGAGGAGACGTTGCTGAGACGACGGGGGGATGTCTCCCCAGATGGGCTGGGAGACTTGTAGACAATCTCTGCTCCGTGGTCCGTTTTGGCTTTAGCATTCTCCCGGAAAGATAGTTTGTGGCTCTCAATCTGTGTACAAATAAGCTGATGAGTATGTTTTGAAGCATGAATTTCCTCATTTATTTAATTAGGCCCAAACCCGTTCCCATTATTGTTTCTGCCCACAAAAGGACTACTATCTCACAGAGTGCTGGGTGCTCTTTATAGATGGGCCCATCAGAAGACAGCCAATGTATTGTGCTATATTTGACCTAGAACTTTTGCTTTGTTCCCTCCTGACTCTTTATATTTCTACCTTGTATTTAGCCTGTATATTCTGTATGTATTTCCAGCTGTCACATAAAAAGTGGGGGCAGCCATTTCGGCTTCCTTCACTAGGGGGTACAGGGATTATTCTGGGGCATAGCCTGGAGAGAAGAGTATGGGCACCAAATAGTTAAACATAAACTCCCAAGGCTCCCTGTCCTATACCCAGCCACCGGCAGCCAGTTTGAGTTTGGTGTCTGCAGGAGCGGGCATTATTTTGATGGGGGCTGCTTTAGGTGGTCCCTCATTGTTTTATTTGTTTTGGTACAGAGTGGGCAATGACAGGTGTCCTATAGGGCGCCCCACACTGCCGCTCCTGCCCACTGGCGACTAAGTGACTTTGGCTGCGGAGTCCACACCTCCCAAAGCCGCACGCTCAGTGGGGATTAAGGTAAAAGCGTCTCCCTGCTTGTGTATTCGCGGCTGTTAGCGCCGGTGCAGCAGACCACCGGTGGTACTAGTAGTGGGGGCTCTGGTTCCCCACTAGACCACCAGAGCAGTGAGGAATAGGAGAGCTGTTAGAATAGTGGTGGCCAATTGCCCTGGGGTCCGGACCAGACGGGGGAGGTAGTCTCCCCCATTAGTGCCTCCCCTACCCTTGGGGTGTGTTTCCTCTTAGCAGACTGCAAGACCCAGACAGGATCCTCCCCTCTCTCCACCTCCTCTGAGAGGCAGCCATTTTCTGCATAGCCTAGCAAAGCTCAGGGAGAGACATTTGGACTCCTAGCAGCCAGGTTATATCCATAGCTCCTTCCTGCTGTTAGCTGGTTTGTTGAGCACTATTTACCCACTTATTCAAAGCATTGTGTGGTCTGTGTGCATGTGAGTATTGTACTCTTTGTGTCTGTGTGTCCTACTGTTGATACTATTCACCTTGGGGACACCTCTGGTCAGTTGGTGAGTACAGCTCTGTATATTTACAATGTGTGGTGAGTACACACTTATTGTATATTTAATACTGTAATGGACACTCTTTGCGTTTCCCCAGAGAACACACCATTGCTTGGGCCTTTGTTTGTGGGGATTTCTTGGATCGCTTATGTCATCCAACAATAAGGCTCCCAAGGAAATGGGTGCTCCAGTGCTGCATACTTGTAAAAAATGTGTCAACAACATTTTCCCTCAGAAACCGGGCCACGATGTGTCCTTTCTGTCCATTGCTTTACTGCTCTACAGCAGGAGGTGCCTTCAGACGCAGGATCCAGTCAGGAAGCGGTTTGGGCTTCTACATTGACACTGGTAATGTCACAGTTAGTAAACAGGCTTGCAGGTCCAGCACTCCCTGTTACTAACATTCTCCCAGTTCCAAAGCTACATACTTTGGAGCCACCTTGGATGCAATCCTTTACTCAGTCCGTGCAGGTGTTAACTGAAGTGTCCAGATCCTTAAGGCAAATGCTGGAAAAGGATAGAGCTCCCAAATGTAGGCCTGCTATGCGCAAGAGCCCTATGCAGCTCTCGGGGAGGTTCTGACTCTAAGGGTTTCTCGGATGATGAGGCTAGTGTCTATCACTTCTGTGGTTGAGACTTCCTCAGCCCCAAAGGAGGCAATGTCTCCAATAGATGTGGAGGCTCTTATCAAGTAAGTTAAATCTGTACTCCTGGTTGAGGATTCTGAGCAACCTCTTAAATCTAAGGCCCCCAGTATTCAAACGTCAAAAGAAGGCAGTAACTGAGTTGCCTTTGGCGCAGCTGGAAGACCTCCTAGCGAAGACGTGGACTTGTCCCAATAGACTCTTTAAAGTTTCTAAGCCTATTGCTACACTTTTATCCTCTCACGGCTGCAGATAGGGCCAAATGGGGGTCTCCATCAGTGGATGCCCATATTACCCATCTTATCAGGTCATCTCTTCCTACTCCGAATGAAGCTTCCCTTAAGGATCCTATGGATAGGAAGCTGTAGAATTTCCTTATTACCATTTATATTAATGCGGGTACTATTGCTCGTTCGGCCCTTGCATCCTCTTGGGTTGGCCTCTGATATGATTTTACAGGATGGGCTTAGCTCATGCCCTCTCCGGGGAGACTTAGTGTCTCTGGTGGGGCACGTTGGGTAGACAGCTTCCAACATGTCAGGGGCGGCCATTGATACAGAGGTCTTAACCTGTGAGGTGTTGGCTTCAGCCGTTGCTGTTAGAAAAGCTATCTGGTTATGCACCTGGCTGGCAGACAGACTCTAAGAAGGCTCTGGAAGCGCTTCCATATTCAAGGGACATACTTTTTGGTCCTGAATTGGACAAAATAGTGACTACTCTGGCTGCATCTAAAGGGCCCCATACATCAGCAACGGATTGTCGCGATCCTGCGTTGCTGCAACCAGGCATCGCAGGATAGCAGAAATCCCACACGTTGGATTTTCCCGATATGACGATCACGATCAAAAAATAATCGTGGACATTTAACATGTAAAATTTCAGTGATCCTGCGACGGATCGCTTAACATCGATGGTGGGCGGTCGGCATTTATGATCGAATTGCTACATCGTGATAATCCGTTGCAGATGTATCGGCACCTTAAGTCGGCCTTCTTGCCTGCTGCGTCTCTGCCCAGATCGAACATCTACTTCTCGTTTCTTTCACCTGCAGGGAAAGGCCAGCGGTCAACCTTTTTCCAGAAGCCAGGGTCCTTCCAGGGGCTCTAAGCCCCGAGGTAAGCAGCCTCGGTCCGCCAGACGTCCTGCTGCATAATGGGGCTGGCCTCCACCCCGGGGCCCCCGGAGTGGGAGTCCGACTTCTGCTCTTTTCAGCAGTTTGGATGCAGACCACAACAGATGTGTGGGTCAGAGGTGTCGTTTCTCAGGGCTATGCTCTAACATTTCAAAAGAGTCCGCTAACTTCGTTTTTTTTTCCAACGGCCTCCCAGCCCAGCCAGGGAAAGCAGAAGCTCTCAGTGCGTCTATTCACTCCCTCCTGTCCTCCAAGGTCAAGATTCCAGTCCCACCCCATCTTGGGAGGTATGGGTTTTTATGCCAATCTTTCTCGTTCAAAAGCCAGATGGTTCATTCCAACCCATCCTCAATTTGAGGGAGCTGAACAAGTTCCTCCGGATTTACAGATTCCACATGGAATCTGTTCCATTTTTCTGGCTTTGATCATTTTATGGCTGCTTTGGACATCCAGGATGCCTACTTACATATTCCCATCCGAGTTGGTTACCAGCGCTTATTCAGGATTGTGGTAAGGGGCGAACATTACCAGTTCCAGACATTGTCATTTGATCTGTCCACGGCCCCTTGTGTGTTCACGAAGGTCATGGTGGTGCACCTTTGCTGCAGCGGCGTCCGGATCTTATCTGGACAACAGTCTCCGGCTGTTCTCAGGGATCACATTAACCTAACTGTAGGTGCATTATTGGACTCCAGAACCCAGCAGACAAGATATTGGTTCTGCAGTACAGGATCTGCGTCTTCCAGAGCCAGCATCGGGTGTCTATACACTCCTGTATGCAGGTCTCTGTTCTCAACTTTCGAAATGGTGGAGTAAGCCCATTCCATTCCCGGCCTCTGCAGCTGGTAATTTTAGCACGGTCGAACTAATCTCACCTGAACCTCAAGACGCAGACACTCATTCTCCCATGAGAGGTTTGTGTCTCTCCTGATGTGGCTCGAGCTCTCGCACCAGGACAGGGGTTGTTCTTTTTGGATCCAGGACTACTCACCATCGACGTGAGTCTTCGGGGGTGGGGGGGCAGTGACGTCATCACACTTTCCAGGGTCGTTGGATGTTTCAAGAGAGTCAACTGTCAATCAATGTATTGGAGCTCCGAGCAGTATACAGGGCTCTTTGCCAGGCACAGTCTCTCTCTTGTACAGGGGCAACTGGTCAAGGTACAATTGGACAATGCAAACGCCGTTGCCTACATAAACTACCAGGGTGGTGGTCGCGGCGCCATGAAGGGTCAGCCACATTCTCCATTGGGCAGAGTGTCATCTCCCGGCGTTGTCAGCAGTCTTCATCCCTGGAGTCCAGAATTGGGAGGCGGATGTCCTGAGCTGCCAGGATGTTCACGCAGGTGAATGGGCTCCTACATCCAGACATTTTCAACTGCTACTCCGTTGTTGAGACGTACTGGACAGATGATATTGCGTCTCGTCACAACCGCCAGTTGCTGAGATACTGCTCCCACACCAGGAATCCCGGAGATCTCCTGGTGGATGCTCTGGCGGTTCCATGGGAGTTTCCGCTCATATGCATCTTCCCTCCAGTCTAGATGATTCCTCGGGTCCTCCGCAAATACAAGCTGGAAGGAGGCACGGTGATCCTGGTGGAGTGAGATTGTCCACGGTGGGTGTGGTACGCAGATCTTCTGGGCCTCTCCATAGAACGTCCCACTAAGTCTTCCCCTGCAGCCGAATCTTCTTTCTCAGGGCCCATGCTTCCATCCAGATTTGGCCTGTCGCTCCATTAACACATCATTTTTGAGAGCAAAGGGGTTTTCCAGAAGGCTTCTTTGAACCATGTTTAATGCTAGGAAGCCTTGTTTGGCGAGAATTTATCACCAAGTTTAGTGAACCTATTTTATTTGGTGTTCATCTAGGGGCTTTAATCCCCGATCATTTTGCCTTTCCCGTGTCCTTTCTTTTCTGCAGACAGGTCTAGATTTGGGCCTCCGGCTCTTTCCCTTCAAGGTACAGGTTTAGGCTTTCTGTTCTTTTCCAGAGACAGATAACAATGTTACCTGATGTGTGGACCTTTTTCCAGGGAGTTCTCTGCGTTCAACCGCCATTTGTGCCTCCTTTAGCTCCCTGGAACCTGTCCCTGGTTCTTTGGGCTCTGTAGCCCTTGGATACATTTGAGCTGCGTTTGGCTTGCGTGTCTTCCTACTTGCCATTGTCCGGCTTGAGCGCCTTGTCTTGTCGATCCCCATTCCCGGACTCGCCTGGGTTAACTTCCCATGGTAGTGTCTCGATTCCACATCAACCAGGAGATCTTAGTACCATCTTTCCAGATTATATGCAAGAGAATGCCTCTTTGGATGTTGTGAGAGCTCTCTGCATTTATGTGGACAAGACCAGTGATATCCGCAAGTTGGATTCTCCATTTGTCCTGTATGATTTTCACAAGTGGTACTTGCCAACTACTAAACAGACCTTGGCCCGCTGGCTCCATTTGACTATCTGCCAGGAATACTCTTTGGAGGATCTTCCTGCCCCTACATGCGGTGACTGCTCATTCCACCCGGTCAGTGGGAGCCTCTTGGGCAACTTGCTGTGGTGCATCTGTAGAACAACTGTGTAATACCCCTTTTCCACCTAAATTCCGGGTCTGACCCGGAGTTGGAACAAAGTTCCTATCCGGATCAGACCCGGAATTTTGCCGGCGCCGACTCGGGTTATTCCCGAGTCGGCGCCGCTCACACCAGAGTAGGGTCTGCATAGACCCGGCTTTCCAGGCGTGAAAGTGGACGCTTGGAGATGACGTCATCTCCAAGCCCCACTGAAGCCGGACTAATTGGCCGGCTAGCAACGCACTCCATGTCATTGTGACCCGGACTGCGCTGTTCTCACAGCAGGGTTTCACGGGCTACGACTGTGCTAAACCCTGCTAGTTACCTGGGTTGGATTGCTGGGTCACTCGACCCAGCGATCCAACCCTCTCCCCTTTTACCCCAGGGAGCTGCCCGGGTTAACCCTTCAAAAACCCGGGTTTTAGCTCCGTTGTAAAAGGGGTATAAGGCTGCCACGTGGTCCTCTGCTTACACGTTCATCTGTTTTTATGCTTTTGACACGTTTGCATCTTCGGACGCGGCCTTCGACTGCACTGTTCTCACTGCAGCTCAGGAGTGTCCCCTCCCATAGGGGGACAGCTTTGGGACATCCCAGAGTGATCCCTGTGTCCCTTAGTGGAGGAAGAAGAAAAGGAGATTTATGTGCTTACCTGTTCAATTTTTCTTTGACTCCATAGGGGCACAGGGTTCCCACCCTGATGCATTTGGCTGCTGGAGTGTTTCCTTGGTGACCGGTTCTGCTCACCTATCCTATATGTGTGTGGTTCTGAGTGTGTGTCGGTCTTCCTTATCCTCTGCCTCGCTACTTTCTGTGGGCTTGCTAACAAAACTGGGGGAGGATGATAGAGGAGAGGGAGCCAGGACTATTGGGAATTTTATGTTTAAAGGTGCATACACACAACGATTTTTTTTGAACGATATAACTATAACATTGTTATCGTTCAAAAAATCGTTCAGTGTTAAACGATAAATGATTATCGTTCATGCACGTTCACTTTTGTCGATTTGTAGTTCAGTCAGACTGGCCAACTGAAGGATTTTCAATAGAAGTTGCAACCTTATTCCTTCAACACACAGAAAATCGTTTATTATGTAAAGTAAAACCAACTACTTTGTAAAACTATTTTCGTTCACTTTTTCAAGGGAGAAACTGAACGAAAATCGTTCATTACTAACAGTGCCTAGACTCTTCTCTCCAGGATATACCCCAGAGTGATACCTGTGCCCCCAATTGAGTTGAAGAAAGATTTAACAGGTAAGAACATAAATCTCCTTTTTGTGGGCTGAAATAAAATTTGAGACTGCATATTATCAATGGAAAAGGAATTTATGAAAATCCCTAGTCACTTTTTAGCTAAATATTCTTGAGGCATCAATAACCACTAATTTCGATTTTTTTGTATATTTTACCAGTCCACAAAACACCTGCCTCCATTGTGTGTGACAAGTGCACAGTAGCGGTCATAGCAAGGATCTGATCACCAGTAGTTTTCTGGAGCATTGGCGTATCATAAGTAAGGACTACCATCTATTATCATTTTGACTTTCAGGCATTTCATCATGGAACAATAAGTCATGTGAAAAGTAGGTGTAACTAGCGTCAGTCTCATGATCACAAAACTGCTAATGGTTCTTTAAAATACCTTTTAAAAATGCAATCTGCACACTCTGCTAATTGCTATATGCTGGGTTCACACTGGACGACGTATCGGCTGTTCAACTATATATAATAGTGTGTGTGAATATGTGTGTGTATGTATGTGTATATATATATATATATATATATATATATATACACACACCATACACACACACACTGTATATATAGAGAGATAAATATATCTAAGATAAATTGGTGCATTGTGCTGTGTGTACAGGCGGTCAGCCGATCACCCATACACTGATTGACAGCTCAACTGGGCAGGTGCATGTAAATGCCCACCCATTTGTGACGTCAGTCATGATGGATCAGGCAGTCTGTATGCAGAACATATGTTCTGCACAGTCTGCAGATCATCTCATCTGCAGATATTCATGTATGCACCCAACTTTCAACAGGAAGTGTGGTGTACAGAGAGAAAACTGCGCTGTAATGTGGTCAGGGATGTGTCGCAAATGCAAATCACATCATTGTATGACTTTTCCCACTCACCTGGTGATATATGCCCACCCCTTGCCTTTCCTGAAAGGCTGATATAAATACTAGGTAGTATGATTTTAAAACTGCCATCCCAAAATATGCAGTGAGGTATGAGAAGTAAATGTTTCCTATGGTTTGTTTCTTCATTGTACTATTAATGATAATTCTGAATCTTATCCACTGTGTTATGTGAGTACCCTGACAACAACAATAATGATATAGAAGGCAAAGAAGAATGCCCTCCTGAGCACTATTTTCACTGTGCCATCCTCCCACCCCATACGTCTTGACGTGACCTGCTGATGGAATGAGAGGCTCTGCACCAAACTGAACGTGTTGTGTGCCTGCGCTGCACTCTGACCTCACCCTCCTCACGTGACATATTAAGATCTGTTATGATTTGGCATCAATACTTGTTTTCCTTCCACTGAGGCACTAAAAAACTGTAGGAGAACTGCTAAGAAAAATGACTCAAATGTGGATTTGCTGCTTTGTGGCTGTAACTGCTTTATAAATCCACTAGGTGGTGTGGTTTCATAGTAACTACTTCACTTGCTAATTTTATTCTTACAGCGCACCAAATATATAATGCATATTTGTAAATAGGGAGGCTGGAGGACTCTGTCGTGTCCTAGTTTTCCAGGACTGTCCCCATTTGTCTTTTCATGTCATTTAGACTTGTGCAAGCAAATTGATAGAGTAATTGGCAATAGGTTTCTATAACTGACCTACCTTATTTGGACCTAAATGCTGAGTGTGGACTAAGAAAACTTTAAATCATCTGCGTGTTTCTGTTTTTCATGTGGCTAACGGTACATAGAAATCAATGCATTCATGTGTAACGTACACTGTTCATCTGTGTCCTATGCCAACGTTTCTGCCTTTTCAGCTGTTCACTTATTTTACAGACTAAATCAGCCAGTGCATTATATTATGCATACTGTATTTGCATATGTTTTGATTCTATACATGTACGATGTACATGCATGTTGTCATAGTATGGCCTTTGGGCTGCCGAGGACTTATAACTACACTCTGGGCAGATCTCAGTCACTGGTGGGAAGATGTATTACAGCTCACAGCTTTCCTTCAGTTCCAGGCTTGTTTGTCAGAGACACTGTTACACCACACTCTGGGACTTGGTACTTACCACTCTGGGTATATAGCAGGCTGGGTAACTCCGGCTCTTCAGGCAGGGGGGGTGGCAGGCCCTGGTAGAGTCTGCTTAAAGAGGAATTACTTCCCCATGCCTGTTCCTCGTTCCCTTTCTCTCTCTGGAGGTGACAAGATGAGTTGGGGTAGGATGAGGGGATGGTGGGACTAGTTCAATCAGTATGAGAAGAGAGCGTTATGGTATGAAAAGTGAAATTAAAGCCGTGGTCAAGAATGCAAACCACCAGCGCCATCAGGGATATTACAGAAATCGTGTTTACATCTATACTTCCCTTCTATCTGTAAGTGTCCCACATCCTGTTTATAGTCCCTCTGCGTTTTTATCTGGAACATCAGCAAATCACCAAGGAAATGTACACATATCCAGTAAGAAGGTTGAATACTTTGCTACTGTCCCAGGGCTTTATCCACAACTTAGCTCTTATGTGCCATGGTCCTTACACAGCATCACTTTTTGTAGAGCCTGTCTGTGTGTAAATATCTGAAATGTTCTAAAACGTGTTGTAATAATAACCAGACAGATTATACAGTAGCTTAGTTTGGAAAGCTGATACCTAATTGGTTGTTTTGACTTCCAGCACATTGGTGCACATCCTACCCCATTATTAAACAACGCTGTGTATCTGACTGTATGGTTCTGATCTCATTGCTCTAATCAGATCTCTACATTTAAAATTGAAACCACTTCTTGACCTGCACCGTCCCTACACTTTCATACAGAGAGATTTACATCCCTGATGGTACTGGGGACAGAGGACTAAACTGTGATAAAAAAACAATAATAATGAGGAAAAACATAAGGACTGAGAGGGAAAAGAAGGAACCAAATAAGAGGAGGGTAACAGCCTAATGAATGACAGAGTATGAGGGAAATGATTGCTTTTCACAAGAAAATACAGATGTATCCGCCATGTGCGCGCACAGCGCCCTGCATCACGGGATAGTGCAGCTCTCGCCAAGCTGCACCTAGGCGCGGCTGGCGTTCTCCCCATTGCAGTCTGGCGTGTGGGCACACTAGCTGCACCATCCAACGATGATGGAGGCTACATCTGTATATTGTAGGGTTTCATGCTGCCAAAGAGCCAGGATTATCCCCTTTTTCCCCAAACTTATCAATTAAATGTAATTATCAGTCTGCAGCAGTTGTGGATTTTACCTAGCGGCTGCAGTCCCCCCAGTAAAATCCACCACCTCAGTGAGTCAGTTACAGTCCGTGACTGCACTGGCTACACTGTGACTGGCAGTGGCTTCCCATTGGAAGCTCTGCCTGCTAGTCACACACACAACATGCAGCCCCAGGGGGAGGTCCGGACTTCTATTAGCAGAGAGCGGCTTCCAGTAGGAATCCACTCCTCTACATTTTGGCCAGCTCTACCCGGCTACTAGGGGTTGCAGCCGATGCAGCCCCTAGTAGCTGGAGATATGCACATGCGCCAGTCTTGGCGCCTGTCAGATCTATTACGCAAGCGCCAGGACCTGGCTGGGAGGTGTCTCCCTAGTCCCTCTCCCCCTCTCAGCTGCCCCCCTCATCCAAGAGTGTAGGAGCCGCCGCTGGTCTGCAGTCATGTCCTGCGGTCTCTAAAGTAGCAATGGTTAATTTATATTGGTTATCGCAGGTTCTGATGTCCAAACCGCATTGTTTTACTTTATTAAAGTGTTCCCTTTTATTTCACATAAAAAGCAAAGTTTTTCCCTCAAGAATGAGCACTCAGGATGCAAATGGATTGGTGAGAGAGAAAGGAAACATTTCACTAAGATAGTTTGGCTGAAATATTCTGCAATTGTGGAAGCAGAATAGTTTTGCAGATTGAATAGAATGAGTGCAAGGGAAACCAGGGACTGGTCTGCACAGTGGTAAAGAGAGCAGAGACCAGGGATTGGTCTGCACAGTGGTAAAGAGAGCAGAGACCAGGGATTGGTCTGCACAGTGGTAAAGAGAGCAGAGACCAGGGATTGGTCTGCACAGTGGTAAAGAGAGCAGAGACCAGGGATTGGTCTGCACAGTGGTAAAGAGAGCAGAGACCAGGGATTGGTCTGCACAGTGGTAAAGAGAGCAGAGACCAGGGACTGGTCTGCACAGTGGTAAAGAGAGCAGAGACCAGGGACTGGTCTGCACAGTGGTAAAGAGAGCAGAGACCAGGGACTGGTCTGCACAGTGGTAAAGAGAGCAGAGACCAGGGACTGGTCTGCACAGTGGTAAAGAGAGCAGAGACCAAGGACTCTGATTGGTCTCCAGAGTAATGAGAGGAGCAAAAGAAATGTCACATTGAGTGCAGATTGCGCAGTGAAGATGCGGAGACCAGCATTTGTTCTCAGTGTCAGCACTGAGTTTAGCAGAGTAAGAGGAAGCCCAGTGCCATCATTACGATGGCAAAGCCTGCCCCACAGAACCTAGAAAAGAACTTGCAAGCTGTTATTAAAAGCATCAGCACACAAAGAACTGATAGGAGTGTTAGTTACCCAGTGCAGGGAGAGATGTCCACGTCTGTACCTCCACGGACCATTCATCTCATCCACAGAGTGGCCACCTGCAGCTCCCCAGCAGTTTTGTGATCACAGTATTATGGAAGTCTTACTTTGACCACAACAAGAGGGTCGCAGGTTTAACTCTTAACAAATCACATCTCTAATGAAGTTAAAGGAAAACTACACTATATATTTTTGAGTTTCTTGAAGTTATGTGTGTGTGTCTTTTACACGCACACACTGTTTTCTGAAAAATACTGTTCCATATATTATTCCCAATTTATGTAACGATATCCGTGGAGGCTGTAGCAGTGGACATTCCCATGCTACCTCAGTACCCTGCCAGTAACACTGTACCTTCTTGTTTCCTCCTCCAGGCGAGTGATAGACATTGTCCAATGATCCTATCTTAGACTGAACCTTGTCTTTAAAATCCAGTTTCTCAGACTTCACTTCTATATTACCTCCACCTGCAGCAGGAAAGGAGCAATATTTAAATTGTTAAGGGACAGCAGAGCCCTGAAAGTGTACAATGTATTTTTTATGTAAGGCCACGAATAGGAACCTCCTGGCTAACAAGCTGTGGTGGAACCACATTTCCCAGCATGCCCTGTCACTCTACAGCCACACTATGTGAATGTCTTTACCGAGAGTAAAAGACATTCTGAGCACTCGTAACAACCCAAATACTAATAAATAGACATCATATATCAATTACAAAAAATGTAAATCACATAAATAGATGTGCAATGATGGCAGTGACGGACTGCTTTGGAAATAGGAATAAAAGCAGAAGATAAGCGCCCTGAAATGTAACATTGAGCATGCAGCATATGGCTGGCATTTTGAAATCTATATTAATTTGTGTGCACAATTTTAGGGAAACTTCTGTAAAGTATATGAAAACCAATGAAAGGGAAACACGAGAGTTGGGAATGGAATTCCGCCTAGCACCTTAATATCGATGACATACGGTGGCACAGCTGTACCTGGCTTATGGTGGATATTCTTCATTGAACCACACTTGGAAGTCACGTGTTTGAGATCGACTGGCTTGTGTGTTATCTGCACCTGAGGAATGGGGAAAAGACGACATGTCAGAGGTGGCTGTAGCGCTCAAACTGCCAGCGCCAACAGCTTAAGAATTAGTTGCATGTGGAATTTGCTTATCAATAAGTGTACCCTGGCAGCCTATCAATTAACAGGAACTAGTGACATTACATCACTGTTCCCTAAGGAAATACTAGGCTACAGTCTCATGAATATGGTTCCAGCCACAAAATGGCTGCCTCTTTGTATGTAGGAAACTTTAGTGGGCACCCGCAGCAGGTTAAATAGGCCATGGTAGCATCCTTATACAAGTCTTGTCAGTATCATTTCTCCTCCCTTGAAAAAATAAGTTAACTGTGTTACTTAAGTCATATTTAAAAATGTAAATGAAATGTATGAGTATAATCTAAGGTTAAAGGGGGTTTCTCCCTTTTGACACTCTTAATTTACTGGTTTGTTTATTGAAC